>JAQPPZ010000223.1:2796391-4194587 GCA_028583015.1 Wollemia nobilis | reverse complement strand
GTAATGAAAGACATATGGCTTCCTAACATATATCTGTATGCAGAGGAGAGGAACTCATTTGATTGCTATTTCTGAAGCAACATTTCTTTAGCAAATGTTTTGCTTTGGGATTTTCTTATTATGAAGATGAAGATTATGGAACTTCTGCGAAGGCCAAAAAAAAAAAATTGTATACGAAGTTTATTTTGTTATTTTAAGGGAGTTTCCGGAAGTTTCCTTATAATAAACAATTTAACAATCTAAAAAAAAAACATAATATAGTTCATCAATATTCAATTGTGATATTTAATGGTATTTTTGACGTATTAGGAGGAGTTTTAACAGTTTATTTTTCTTTGTATGGTAGTTTTACATATATTGTGACGACACCACTATTGACATAATTGAACTCATTATTTTTCACGGAGCTCATTTTCAAAATTTACAAACAAATTTAAAGCTTACAATTATAGGAATAATTTGATATTGTTCTTTAGAGTATGTGTTTCTATTAAATTATTTTTATACTTTCAAGATAGAGTTGTAAAAGTTATTAGGACAACACTGAAATCGTGTAACATTGTATGCTTTAAGGGTTAGAAAGGGATGACATTCTTTACAGAGGACACTGTTATTATTTTGAAAGATTTTGAAAGTTGTAAAAACAACGAGTTGAAAAAATTGTTGTCAGAAATAAAAAAAATAGAGTTGAAAGAATTGTCATCAACTACTATATGAAAGCAGTGAAGTTAGATTTATTTGATAGTGTAGCTCTAAAAATTTTGCACTCATTTCCTTCACGATAATGGATTCGTGCCTTGAAAGGGAATGGGAAAATCATAGGTCTACACCTCAGAGGAGTGGCACTTGATGTCGTGTCCTCTTTGGTGATTTTTTAATGAATTGGGTGGGTTCACCAAGAAAAATTTATGTGGTAATTTTCATGCCTAGGTTAGGAGTTTTTTGATGTGTTCCTTTTAGTTCACTCACATTCACCTAGTTTGGCCAAATGCAACTAACCTATACTATATGTAATTTAGATTCAAATGAATACAACACACAGTAGAATACATAAGATAAACAGATGTAATGCTTACTTTTTAAAGAAATTTTACAATCTTACTCAATCCGGATGGCTGATGTTGAATCTTTTTGCTTGCTACAGGTGATATCGGACATTGTAGGGCGATATCGAATGTTCGATCTGATATCGACAGGTCCGATCTAAGCAAAAACCTACAATTTCACAAATTGATATCATAAACAAATATTTGCAGCATAACATAAACTTGATTAAGCATGAATTAGATTATATGAAACTTATTATGTGCAATATTTATATTTGAAAGAAAATAATAAGAATGTAAACTGTAAATGCAAATAACATAATACAATGCAATGATGGTGAAATTCTGATATGATAAACGAAAATTTTATGCTAAAATGGGATGATAAATAATTGATATAATCTTGGAAATGGAAAATAGAAGGCTAGAAATGCAAAAAAAGTTCTGAAGGTGCCTCCAAACAACCTGTAGATGATATCAGATATTGTAGGACAAGATTGAACATTTTTGAACGATATCAAATGTTTGATATTATATTGTATCCATCGATGCGTAGATTTGAACCTCCGAACCTACAAAAGAATGTGAGAATAACAATATGCACTAGAATACTAAGGATGCGATAATGATTAAGAGCCAAGGGTAATCCAAGGAGAGTGTCTGGATTAATTAGGTAAGGTAAAGAGGAGTTATGATTTCTTCCAATCTGGATGATATCGGTTGATTTGATATCGTAACATCCACACCATTGGCTAGGTACGGATAAAAAAGTTACACCAAATTTTGTCATTTTTTTGTTCTGGGTATTTTCTATTTTTGGACAAGATCAAGAATTTGATTTCGTACAATGAAGTTCGATATTGCATCAAACAGTCGATATCGGTCAAATAAAGTCGATATCATTAGGAATTTGGAAACAAACTTAATACAAGTGCACAAATTGAGGTAGGAGGTTAGAAAGTAGTTTTAATCAATTTTTGAATATTTTTGACTTAGGGTAAATTGAAATGGGTCAATTTTAACTGTTCGCGTATATTTCATATTAGCTATTATTACATTATTTTGTTGTTAGGATTATTGTTAAATTAGCTATTCATTGAGCGACATCCTGTTGAGATCTGCTTTGCACGGGCTAATTAAGGGCCTACTATGTATTATTTAATTCACTAAATACAATTGATTATTTGTTGGGTTTTATAACATGGTATCAGAGCAGGTGACATTGGCCCCGCTTCGATAGTGGTCAATTTGATTTTGATCATTTGTGAGAGGATGTGGCAAATTTCAGATTTGATATCTGCTCCTATGTGGACCCTTGATGAAGTGGTGATTCAATCATTGAAGGTATCTACCGATTTGAAATTGAACCCCAACAAAGTGGTGATTGAACCCATGCAATTAAAGCTTTGTAGAAGGTGTTGAATCTGTAGGAATTTGGCAGATCTAACCACTAATGCAGACTGCCTAGTTGTGGCCTAATTTGCTATAGATCTAGCTCAAGAGGGTCACAACCCTCATATCCACGTCTAGAAGAAGTCATGCAGTCGTGTCCAGAAGACTCTACAACATGATATCATGAATAGAAAATCAATAAGGAGAGATGTAAAAAATAAAAAAATAATTACTCAGCTTCATTTGCAGATTGGATTCTCTTTATAGATCAATTCGAGTAGCCCCTCGATCTCATCGAATGATCATGTGTAGATAGATCACGCTCTATATTAAAAAAAAATTAGTCAAGCCACGCAGCCCATAGAGTCACACAGCTCACAGAGCCATGCAACCCCTACAGGCCATTGTGTAGCCCATTGAGCACCACATAACCCAAATCGTGCAGGCCTCACATATCCGCAACTACACAAAAGGCCACTTATTACGATCAAATCCACCCTAAGAGAGCCTTTGGGAAGCCCTAGGGCCACCTCCCCACACAGTAGAGCACACACAACAAAAACTGTCACAGATCCTGCATCCTAAACCCTTCGTAGATCCGTGTTATTTGCTAGACAGATTATGGTAGAGAACGTGGCCATAAAAATCGCATGCGGTAGAGGATTTCGAGATCGTAGGCGGTAGAGAATTCTGAGATTGCAGGCAGATTGATTTTATGCCCTTGTAGCAACTCATCCGTGTATAGGCCAGAAGAGAGAAAAATGATTTTTTTTTCAATTTCTAAAGGTTTTAAACCCTTTGCATCTCCTCCAATCAGACAACGTGCAACAAAATCCACTCCACACCAACCACATGTCTATTTTGGATTGGATAATGATGAGAGTGCTCTAAGTTTTATTTTACAGGAGCACTTAAATCAAATGTCATTGATAAAATTGTCTTGTAGAGCCTGATGACGGTGGATTCAAATTAAAATTTGTCACCTTGTATTCCATCGACTGGTTTAGTCGAGGTGGTTCTTCCTCTAGTTTCTAAGAGTGTACCCAAGAGGTTGCAGGGTCGATTCTCGTTGACAATTTTTTTTTTTGTTTCGACTTGCACAAAGGAGAGTTCAAATAGCACATTGTTACCCTTTTGTTACCAAGGCAAGTCGTACTTGAGCTAGTTGCTTGAAAGGTGCTAATATGCTCCAACGTATGAGGTTTTTGGTTCGAGCCCCGCTGACCTCAAGGTATTTTTTTATTTCTTGATTTAATTAATTTTTTTTTTTTAATTTTAATGTTAATCATAAGTTATATTAATTAAATAAATAATCATTGAGATATAATTATTTAATTGGTATCACTTAATTTTTCATTAAAGTATCTTTAAAACTTTCATATAAAGATCTATTTAAACATACCTTTGATAAATAAAAACAAAAAGGAAATCCAACTTTGTTTAAAGACAATCAACAAGGCATAAAATCATCAAACCTCAAACCCATTTTTTTTAGGCTTCATAAATAGCAATTTTTTTGTTTGAAGTCCTTATAAAAGGGGGGCTTACCTCTTTTTAGGTTTCATAAATAGCAAAATTATTTTGTTTGAAGTACTTCATGGGGGGATTTTTTGGTGATATTTTGTGCACATCTACCTATGAGGCAAGCTTTGTAAGAGCCTTTTTACGGCTTCATAGTTGCATTTTTTTGCACTAAGGGGGGCTAAATATTTTTTCTCCACCATCTTATTTATTGCACATAAGGGAGATATAATTTTGCAAAAACAAGGGGGGAAGACTTGTAAAGGTGCATTTTCAGCAGCTACCGACACCTTAGATATCTATTTTTACAAAATTCCTTTGTAAAGGTGCAATTTCGACAAATATTGACACCTTAAGTATGGGCGGATCAAAGAAGAAAACTACCCCAAAACCAACTGATGTTGTTGTTACATCAGTTAAAGGTCCTTAATTTCCACCAGATATGGAAGGAATGGATTTTTATGAGGATGAAAAATACCTTACACTATGCAGTGGTGTAAAATCCATTCTCAAAGATTATGAAGATTTTGAAGACCTTCAAAAGAATGGTGTTCAAATCCCTATAAACGTCATAAGGGCAATCTACATATCATTGATTTCTCTTGATATTGCACAACGTAAAGTGAACAGGGACATTAGATAGGAAAAAAAGGTCAAACCCCTAATGGTCGATGCTTGTAGTGACACAAGTGACCTTCAACCCATGATGGTGAATGCTTGTTGTGACACATGTGACCTTGAGCCCATGATGGCCAATGCTTGTTGTGATACAAGTGACCTCATGCCTATGATGGCAGATATCAGTTGTAGCACAAGTGATCTCATCATAGTAGCATATTTTTCTTGTGACACTAGTGACTTAAAAACTGAACCTCCTCAAAAAGAGCACCATAATATCATCAATAGTGACAAATGCCATATTGTTAAAAATATTTATGAAGATGATGAAATTAGATGTTTTGAAAAATACACCAAAGGATATGGATCTAAACTAATGAAGAAAATAGGATTCATAGGTTAGATATTAGGTAAACGTGAACAAGACAATAAAACTCCAATAATGCTAAATGTTAGGGCAAAGAATGAAGGCCTTGGCTATTCTGGACAAGCACGTACCAGTAAAACCATGTTTGTAAATCCTAAATCTCCTACAACTCCTAAAAAGCATTGTTGCAGCTAAGTGTTGGAAATTACATCCTTGTGATTCATGTGGATGTACGAATCACTCTTCTTCAAGATGTTGGTACAAAGTGAAAATGGCCAACAAGGTTCATATTGATTGTGTATGGACAGATCTCACACAATGGACCATAATGAAAAAATAATTGTATGGCTTCTACAAAAAAGGTAAAACCTATGGTAGACCCCAAGGCAAATTCGATGACAGACCTAGTGATAGTCCTAGAGACAATGACCTATAGATAGACCTGAAGACAGACCCAAAGACAAATTTCCAGAGGCAGAACTATAGGAAAATCCAAAGGCAATGATCTAGAGACATATTCACAAGCAGATCCTAAGATAGACCTAGAGGTATAAATCTAGAGGTACACTTAGAGCTAGAGCCAGAGCCATGATCCAGAGCTAGAGTCGAAGATAAAGCACAAGCCACCATTCTTTCATTTCTCTTCTTCTTAACTGTTTTGGGACAATTATATTATTACCCAAATAATAGAATAAGGGGGGATGTTAGCATAGCTAGTAGTTATTACATTACCCAAATAATGTAATAAGGGGGGATGTTAGCGTATATTTCATATTAGTTGTTATTACATTATTTTGTTGTTAGGCTTATTATTAAGTTGTTTATTAAATTAGCTATTTGTTGAGTGGCATCCTGTTGAGATCCGCTTTGCACAAGATAATTAAGGGCCTGCTATGTATTATTTAATTCACTAAATATAATTGATTATTTGTTGGGTTTCATAACATTATATTTTGCCCCCTCTTAGCACATTTTTGAAAAAAAGGGGTTAAATACAAGATGGCATATTTTACGAGAAAACATAATTTTATTGTAAAATTTTTTTTTTGAAGCTTCAAATTTTACTGTAGCTATATTAGGTGTGATACCCCCTTCGATTTTTTACGCCAAATTTTGTGTTTGGTGTAAAACTCAAAATTTTTGAATTTAGGGTAAAATGAATAAATAGAAAAGTTGGGTTAAAACCTAATTTATATTTTTTTCACTGCTACTGAAATTGTGCTTTAGGGAGAAAATGGTCAAAGTCACACACCGAGCATATGAGGTGTGAGCGAGGATAGGGAGTGTAACGGTAAGTATCTTAAACTTATTTAGCTTAAAATTTTTATGTTTTTAACATTTAATTTATTCAAATTTTGGATTTTTAGGGCATGGCTACCATCGTGCAATAATTTTAGCAATATCGGGTCGTTTTGGTAGTATTAACCCTATTTTGGCAATATCATATTTTTGATATCATCAAAATAGGTCCAATTTTATCAATATTGACCAATTTTTGGTGATATTGATGAACACGATAATGTCAAAATAGATATGATATTGAGCAATTAAGTTTGATATTGTGAGATTAAGTCTGATTTTGAAAATTAAGTTTAGTCATACAATTTTAGGTTTGATTATGAAATTTAATTTTTTGTTGCTTTATTTTGTTAATAGAAACCAACTTTTAAGAATAGGGAGTGGAGATACAATGATCTCCAGGTAGACTTGAGTGCCCTCTCAGATGCAAAGAGGAATACTCTAGAGGTGACAGGGCTGAGAGATGTGGCAAAGATGCCATAAATCCCAGTGGATTTGAGGCTACTAATAGAACTGGCTGAGAGATGGTATTAGGGATCCTTATATTTTTAGTTATCAATGGGAGAGATGGCCTTGACACTAGAGGATGTCTGGAAGATACTCAAGGTACATATCAGGGGTATTTTCATAGCTCCATCTAGAAATAAGGTCCTGGCAATGCAACAGTTATCTGGGGATCCAAGCTTCTTACTCAAGAAGGACAAAGTTAGCATTTAGAGACTTGGATAGATAGTTGGGATATCTAGACTGAAAGTGGTGCTTAGTGGTATGATGGTAGGGCTACTATTGTGTCATCTCAACAGTTGCCACCTACCATGGACTCTAGCAAAGGTCATTTGTGACATGAGATACCAAAGTGTGTTGTTTGCATTGGGTCCATACATTTTGTGTTAGCTATACAACACTCTCCATAGGGTGTTATACAAAGGAGGTAAAACATTGGTATTTACCTCTTTTCTATAGGTATGGTGTTAGGAGCACATAGTAATTAGGAGACCTATAGGGTTACCACTGATAGGGGTGGAGTATGAGAGACCTAGAGTGTTTTATAGGTACTTACATAGAGGGAACCATGGGCGGATTAGCCTCGATACAATGAGAAGACTAATGGATGAGCTGAATGTAGATGACATCCGATGGAGGGATTGGAGAGAGCTTCCAAGGTGGGGAGAGGATGATTTTGAGTTGGCTCGCATGAGGCAAGTTATTTGGCTTTGGATGGAGCAAGAGGAGGTGGAGCTACACCATGTAGACCAAGTTCTATACCAATTTGGATTGCAGCAGGATATCCCTACGACTAGGGATGTCACATTTTCTAGGGTGATTTATGATACTATGATAGTGAGCAGTGCTCCTAAAATGGTACAAATCATGAATCCTTTTTTGAATGACAATGTGGTGGCCACGATATATGGGGATGATGCTAAGGTGACTGTGAGGTATTTGCAGTGGTATGCAAGCATCCATCTCACATAGATCTCTAGGTTGAGAGGCACGATCCATCAGGTAGTCGGATAGGTCTTTCGATAGTGATGCATTGCTAGCTAGCAATAGTAGAGGATATAGGCACCCCTTAGAAGAGAGAGACCTCACACTAGGGGAGGTCATATGATCTAGAGAATGTCTAGATCAAAGAGGATTACTGGGATAGGAGAGGGGTCTAGGGGAGTGAGAGAGGAGAGGAGAGTATCTCCTCAACAGGAGGAGAGACCTGACTCTCTTGGAAAGGGTGTGATGATGGAGGAGGGAGAGAGCAACGAGATGGCAGCTCTACGGGAAGATAACATGATTATGAAGACTCAGATCTAGACTCTAGAGGCAGAGCTCATAGAGGCTTAGGCTCAAGTGGCTCAGGGAGCTAGGGTTCCTGCTCTGACATATTCCCAGTTGACTCAATCAGGGAGAAGTGGTTCAAGGGGAGATCTAACTTGGGCTCTTCAGTTGGTAGATTTTTATCAGGGATTTAATTTATGGTAGTGCATGTAGAGCAAAGATAACCATTACTCGTGGAGTTGGTGACTTTGAGCTGCTCAAGATCAATGTATCACTTGATGACTAGGGATACTACTATAGGGACAATAGAGTTTAGACCATTGTGATCCCTTAGTGATGATTATGATACTAAGAGCTCTAGAAGCTCAAGAGGATGATAGGGATGATAGACTAGGATAGTTTTTGTGATATACCCCTAATGACTGAGTATGTCAATTTTGGATATTGTAGCATACCAATTTGACTTTATTTTGTACTTATATTTTGATATATATATCCTTTTTGTCTATGTGATTTTGAATGACTTGATTTGTTGTATGATTTATTATATTTTCTTATGATGGTTGTGTTACATAATATTTGTAATCATGCTTTGATTTTTGCGCATTTTTTATCATGCTTAACATAAAAGGAAATATTTTTTAAGTGTTTTTGAAAGACAAAAGATTTTTTTGTGCGATGATAAAATTTATGGATTAGCATTGATCCTCAAAGGATATTGTGTTGTTATATGACCGTTGGTGGAGATCGATGCTCGCTTAGGTCTTGAAGCATATCCTGTTGTGAGAAAGTTTTGTATTGCTAATACTAAAAATATTGTAGGGCTCAAGAGTGACCTTGAGACTTATGATGATGAAAAGAGGATGTCAATTTAAGAGAAATTAATTTTAATAAAGAATAGGTTGATAAAGATTGTATTTGTGAGAGATATAGAGTGATTTAAGCATGAAAAATTAGGAAGGATGACTTGCACTAGGCATAGAATTCCTAGTATGAAGTTTGAAGGTAAAATTATTACTAGGAATTATACCATCATTGCGAAGTTAAAAATGCAATGCATGATAAAATGATTATGTGTGATTTTGGAATGAATTATTTATTTGAAACAAATCATTATGTTGCATGTTGAAAATTTTGAAGACAATATATATACTGTAATTTCTAAAATGAAGTGATTTGTAGGGATTAATGCAAATGGTTACAAACTAATATTTTCTAGAAAAAATCAAAGAATTTTTTTTAAATTATTTCAAGGATAAAATCAAATTTATCAAGAACCAATGTGTGATATGTGAGTTCATTATCCATATTTATTTACATAATGATACAAAATATCTCAAGGATAAAATATGTGTGCTTTGTGAGGTTGATTTACCAATTTTGAGTGAGGTAATGATACAAGATAGATTTTATGAACCAATGTGTGTGCAATTGAAATATTAATTAACCATGATTTTGTGCATGCAATTGTACTGAACTACTATGTAAGTCAAGACCCCAAAAGCTAGCTAATCCACAAGTGTACATTGGTCTATAAAAAATACGGTCACTAATCTGATAGACATGTCACCATGCGTAAGGATACTACCATTGCCAAGCTGACTTGATGCCACCTAACCTGTAATGAGGATCACCCCATGGTGTTCAAATAACTAAGGAATTCTAGGGATTCAATTTCATTGCCCCCTTCTTTTCTTTTGATTTCTCGGAGTAGGGATTCTTGTTCATTTTGTTTTTGAACAAGGGGATTTTATTGCTTTTGTAGTAAAACTACTTTTTTTTCTTTTTATCTTTTTTTTTCTTGCGTTTGCTTTTTTGGGATAATTGCTCAGATTAGACAAAGAGCAAGGGGTTTTATTTGGATAGGGGGAAGCTTGTCCTTTTGGCAATTCTCAATATTCTAGACCATATACATAATAGGATAGCAAGGGAAACTTTTTGCGTAAGGAACTAAGACTACTATGTAGTATCATTTTTTTAATTTGAAAAAATCATTTTAGGATGTAAAATATGTTCTTGGTTCAAAAAGTAGCAAGACGAGTTCCCAAAACTCAAAAATTTTATTTAGTGAAGTCATAGTAATTTTGCTTCAAGAGAGATTTATAATCAAAATTATAGAATCAAGATTTAGTAGAAATGTGAATTAGTGAGTGGTTCAAGAACAACAAACAATAGTGTAGAATGATGACTTAACAATTTGACATATATTTGGAAATTTTTCATATTTTTTGATTTTTTTGTTTTTTTGTGATTTAATGAATATATGATAATTGCAAACTAAAATATATGAAGAAGTTATTTATAATTATGTACAATGATGGAACTTTTGTTGTTATGCATAATATCTCTTTAGATGCATGATGTTCATTGGCTCTTTGAGATATTTTCATCCAAAGTAGCCAAGTGATATGCACTAGATCCAAATTTTGTAGTGATGATGAATGGTCCAAGTCAATTAGGTTGAAATTTTCCTTTAAGGTATTTTCTAGCATTAGTATTTTTTTTATTTTCTTTAAGGACTAAATATTCAATCTCAAAAGATCAAATATGAACTTTCTTTACATATGATATTTTAAGTTTATCTTGGTAAGAGCGAAGATGCTCTTACGCTTCTCATATAGAAGTTCCAATTAACTTATTCTACCAACATGATATTCATCTCTTACTTTGACATCTTGAAGTAGAAGATCTAAAGAAGAAACTTCTGACTCAAATGGGAGGATGACTTCAGCACCATAAACTAAGACAAAAGGTGAAGTGGTTGTAGGAGTATGAAAGCTGGTTCGATAAGCCCACAAGATGGGATATAATTGCATATGCCAATCATGGCCTGATTTATTAACCAATATTTTTAAAATTTTGATCAAAGTTTTATTATATGCTTTAGCTTGACCATTTCCTTGTGGATAATATGGAGTGGACCATCGATGTTGAATCTTATATTTTTGATAAAGTTTCTTAATATATTTTTTCTTGAAATATGTTCCATTATCATAATTAAATGTTGATGGAAACCCACATCTACAAGTAATTTTATTAAAAATGAATTTAGATACTTGGAATCCTGTGCAAGAAGCTAGTGGTATAGCTTCTACCCATTTTGTAAAATATTTTGTTGTAGTTATGATAAATTTATGGCCATTTGAGGATATGGGATTGACTTTGCCAATGATATCTAGGTCCCATTTGGAAAAGGACCATGGAGAAGATATGACTTGAAGTTCTTGAGCGGAGCATGAATAAGGTCTGCATGTCGTTGACACTTGTCACAATGACACACATAATCATTTGCATATTTTTCTATGAAAGGCCAAATTAACCCATTCGTAAGAGCTTTTTAGAAATGGCACCTCCACTAAAGTGACCTCCACAAGATCCATAATGGACTTTACTTAATGCTTTCTTAGACTCTTCTAAATTAATACATATTAAAAGAATACCTTCAAAATATCTCTTATATAAAGTATTTCAAATAATTACAAAGCGAACAACTCACTTACATAATAACTTGTGTTGATTTCTATATAATCCTTATGGGAAAGTCCCTTTTTGGAGAAAATTAAAAATATCTATATACCAAGGTTTTGGAGTTATCTCATTAATCAAAAACACATCTAATGTTTCCAGACAAGATTTTGATGAGGCGGGCTCTTGGAGTTGACAAATGATGATCGTAGCATATTCATCCTCCAATTCTAAATGTAATAGGGAAGCAACAACAACCATACCATTTGCAACATGATCGCTAGTACGAGGGATAGCCTCAAGAGTTACTTTATCAAATAAATAGATAATATTTAAAACATAATATTTGTAAGGATGAAGTTTCTCATCTCGTGTTTGATATACATTATTAATTTGATTTATCACAAGTTAGGAATCTATAAAGACTAATAAAATTTTAATTTTTAGAACTAAGGTTGCTCGTAACCCAAGGATTAGAGCTTCATATTCTGCAATATTATTGGTGCAAACAAATTGAAGTTTTTATTTTTTTATTTGTGGAAAACATCCCAGAAGGGATGCCACTTTCGGGTAAGACCCAAGGAGGCAGGGGTATCCATTCCACCAAAAACACCCAGGACTCGGACCTGGCCTACCACCTTTGACATACTCAAGGAGCAAACAAACACACAACCATTTAAATAAATAAATAAATAATAGTAAAAATAATAAAATAAAATAAAAAACATGCTCCTTGAGTGTGTCAAAAAGAAAAGCACAACCAAACACACACACAATAAGATAAAAAAACCACAACACGAACCACATAGAAAAAACACAAGAACAACATAACAAAACACAAACATGACAAAAACAACATAACACTACAAAGACATAACCAAAAAATAAAATAAATAAATAAATAAACTAAAAAATAAACACAACCAAAAACTAAAAAATTAAAAAATAAAATAAAAATAAAAATAAAACACAACCAACAATAGACAATAAACAAAAACAAAAAACATAGAAAACACTTACACATAAAAACACGAATTAACACAAACAAACAGAAACACAAGAACAAGAACGACAAAAACACAAGAACAATAACAAAAAACATAAAAAACACAAGAACAACAAAAAACAACACAAAGAACACACAAAAACAAAAACAAAACAAAAGAACACACACCTTAAAAAACTAAACAAAAAAAATAGAAAAAAAAAAAAAAATTGAACATAACAATGACCTTACTAGACCAGAAGACTATTAAGGCAAGAATCAACAGAGGAAACAAAAGAAAGAAAAGAATGAGCTAGGGCACTAAAATAACCTGATCGAACAAAAGAGAAGCAAAAATAAAGCAAGAAGAAACTAGGTACCTTCAAAACTGGAGCCATCCAAAGAAATGATAGAAAGAAGAGCTTCCCTAACTTGCGAAGCCCACCATCTAGGAGGGTGGCCATAACAAGTAAGATCACCTTTGTCCAAAGCCCAATTAGCTAAAGCATCAACACTCTTGTTTTGATCTCTGACCACATGATTGTAATCAACTTTCAAAAATCCCATCCTGGATTAATTGAATCTTCTCAATAATTCTTTTTATTCTCCAATCAACCTTATGATTCTTAGAAGGAGTCTTCAAAATATTAATCATGAGTTGAGAGTCAGACTCAACTAACACCTTTTCCCAACCAACCTTAGTAGCCTCTTGAAGGCCTCTGAGGATACCATACCCCTCAACAAGGTTATTGGAAAGAATACCCAAATTCTCAGCAAAAGTAAAAACCAGGGAGCCATCTGAAAGTCTACCAATTCCCCCCACATTGGCTTTTCCAGGGTTCCCTCTAGAGGCTCCATCAGTATTGACTTTTCCAAAATCCTTAGGAGGAGGTTGCCAATTTCTTGTCCTATCCATCTTACAAATACTCACATTCCCTTTAAGTTGGTTGCTCTTAGAAGATTTAATCTTCAATATTTGCATCACTTGATCCCATCTTTGGTGGGAGTTTTGGGGGTGATTAAGGAGATGATGGATTGATTCAACTAAGTTGGCTATGGTATTTTTCCAAATATAGTGAATATCCTTCCTATCTTGATTAAAAATTTGGTTGTTCCTTTCATTCCAGATATTCCAAAGAAGAATGGTAGAACCCATCCAAACTAATTGCCTAATAAAATGATCAACACCCTCTTGATTAGGCCAATCCCTCCAAAGTTGTTCAAAAGTAAAAAAATTGGACCACTGTAAGCCAAGTAAAGTGGCCATTCTCCTCCATAGCTCAGAGGCTAAAGTACACTCAATAAAAATATGGTTGAGAGTGTCTACATTCTCTTCACACATTTCACATCTAAAAGGGCCATGAAAACCACGCTTCATAAGTTGCTCACCAATAAGCACCCTACGATGCAATAAAATCCAAGTAAAGAACCTCACCTTAGGCCAAAGATTTTGAGCCCACAATTGAGAAAATATGTCAGAAGAATGGTTGGGATTATTATGGCATAAGGTCAAATAACCTTGAGCAACTGAATACTCACCCTTAGTGGTGTTGTTCCATCCAAAATAATCTTTTTCATGGGACCAAGAGAGAGATCTCATATGAAGGATGCCTTGGATATCTTGTCTTTGCCTTTCTGGGATTTGAATAGGCCAGTCCTCAATAGGGATCCAATATCTACCAACCTTTGAATTACCAGTATGGTACCGACAGTAATTAGCCACCTTTATCCAGTTAGCTCGGTGAAGCTCCTCCATCCAAGGCCTCCAATCGGGAAACTGAGTTATCAAAGGCTTGTGACCATCCCAAGAATCTATCCAAAAATTTGCTTGCTGACCATTACGAATGATCCAAAATAAATTTTTCTTTATCAAATCCTCACCAGTCTTAAGAACTGCTAAAATGGGAGAACCTTTGGTAGGAAGTTGATAGCGAACAAGGTCTTCAGGACTTTTGTTCTCAGCATATTTAGCATGAAGATTATTGGCCCAAAGAGCATTGGGGTTATGCAACATCCTCCAATATAATTTAGCAGCTAAATCTTTGTTGTTATTAATAGAAGACCGAAATCCTAACCCCCTTCATTCTTAGGAAGACATAAAGTGTCCCATTTCACCAAGGCCCATTTTCTTTTCTCCTTAGTACCACTCCAAAGGAAACGATGATTAATTTGATCTAGTTCTCGAAGAACAACCTTTGGAATATTCAACATGGAAGATACATAAATAGGAATAGCTTGAAGGACTAATTTTACCAAGGTGATTCTACCCCTAGAAGAAAGCCACCTGTTGGTCCACTTTCCAATTTTCTTCTTGACTTTGTCCAACAACCAATTCCAATATTTATTTTTTTGCCTTTGAATATTGATGGGAATACCTAAATAAGTGATCAGAAGGGAGGTCTTCTTATATCTTAATTTATCCAAGACCATGGATTCCTGTCTAGCAGAGCAGTGAAAGAAAATAACTTTAGATTTGTCTTCATTGATCAACTGCCCAATAGCCTTAGAAAAATAGCTAATGATTTGCTTAATATTAGAAGCTTCCTTAACTGTAGCTTTACCTAAAAGAGTAGAGTCATCCACAAATTGAAGATGAGAGATAGGTCTAGCTCCATGAGCAATGGTAACTCCCTCAAGGGTTTTGTTATCCCTCTTTTTGGTTATAGTCCTACCCAAGCATTCAACAAGAATGATGAATAAATAAGGGGATAGCGGGTCACCTTGCCTAATACCTCTGGAAGCTGGGAACAACTGAGAAGGCCTACCATTAATAAGAACTAAGTAGGAAACTGAAGAGATACATCCCATAATCCAATCCATCCAATCCTTAGAGAAACCAAATTGCCTCAAAACTTTGATAAGGAAGTGCCAATCCACTCTGTCATAAGCTTTGGATAAGTCTAATCGAATGAACATGGAAGGAGATTTTTGCATATCCATGGAATGGATGGCTTCTTGAGCAAGAACTATCTCATCTACTATTTGACGCCCTTCCACATAACCCCCTTGCTCAGGGGAAATAATCTTATGCAAAAGAGGCTTCAACCTTTCTGCCATGATCTTAGTAATGATTTTGAGAAGAACATTACATAAAGCAATAGGTCTAAAAGTTGAGATATGATCAACCTCTTGAGCTTTTGGAACAAGAGTAATATAATTTTTATTGATAACCTTCAAAATATCTTTGGCTTTCCTGGCTTCTTCCACCACCTCTAATAAATCAGCATGAATAATATCCTAAAACTCTTGGTAGAACTCAATGGGAAAACCATCAGGACCTGGGGTTTTACCTTTTTGCATTTTGAAAACTACCTATTGAAGCTCATTGATAGTAATAGGAGCAATCAAAATAGAGTTCTCCTCAGAAGTGATAAGAGAAGGGATTGCTTGAAGAACATTTTGTTGAGAAGTTGAGTCAAGAGGAGTAGCAACAAAAATATTGGAAAAGTAATCAACAACAATAGAGTTCATGCCATCCCATGTATAGACAACATCTCCAGAATCTGATTTCAGGGAAGAAATAAAGTTGTGAGATCTTCGAGCTAGAAGAGATTTGTGGAAGAAATTTGTGTTTCGATCTCCTTCTTTGAGCCATTGAATTCTAGATTTTTGCTTCCATAAGATTTCTTCTCTTTTTTCCCATTCCTCTAACTGAGTTGTGAGTTTAATTTCACCTGCACTTCTATTCTCTGTGAGGCCATATAAATGGATTTTCTTATTCAAATTTTCAAGTTGAGCAATAACTTTATGTTTTTTTTATGAACATCCCCAAACTCTTTCCAGTTCCAAGTCTTGATTTTAGATTTAATATATTGCAGTATTTTGGAAAAATAGAACATCTTAGTCCCATGCCTAGGCTTACCTTCCTTCCACCATTGTTGCACACGAGGTCTAAAGGAACTATCTCTGAGCCACATTAATTGAAAATGAAAAGGAGAGAAACTCACATTGGTTTTCCACATTTCCACCATGACCGGCCAATGATCCGAACCAACATTGTTAAGAGTCTTCACTTTAGGAATGTGACCATGGATTAAGAAATTTTTAGAGAGCAAAAACCTATCCAATCTCTCCATTATACAAGCTAAGCCTTGCCTTCTGTTAGACCAAGTCATAAGGCCATTATCTGGTTGGATGTCCACAAGATGGAGGTTTGCAATATATTCGCTCATGAGGTCAGTGCTTTTGTCCAAATTTCTATTTCCCCCCATTTTCTCATCTAGAGAGAGGATGGTATTGAAATCTCCTCCGATCAAGATCCAAGCTTCAGGAAAATGAGAGATAATATGAGTTATATCCTTCCACTATCTTCTTTTTTCTTCCAAAGTAGTCGGAGCATAAATAGTAATGCAGAGCATAATTTGGTTGGAATGTCTACTTTGAATAGCTATAGCCAACAGACCCCAACTGCCAACCATATGGTGAATAACTACCTCTTTTGGGTCCCAAAGACAAGCAATGCCCCCAGAAGTCCCACTGGGAACTGAGGGAAACCACTTTTCCAAGCTGGCCAAATTTTACTGGCAATTGAGTCCATATCCTCCATTGACATCTTCGTTTCTTGAAGGAAAACAAGATGTGGATGATTTATCTGAATCATTCTTCTAATTTCATTTTGTTTTGAAAGACTCCCTTTGAGTCCTCTAATATTCCAAGTGATGATCTTCATTAACACTAGGGCTAAAAAATTTGGGAAGGGCATTAATCTTACCTTCCTCTACAAGCTTTTCACCTTCTTTTACCATATGATATTGATTGGTCTTGCGACCTACTTTTTGATTAGAATCCATCTTCAGTTTTTTTTCCCTGTTTCTTGACTTACTCCAATTGAATCTGAGATGGCTTCTAACCTTGAAGAATGCTCGTACACAACCAAAATTTTACTAGAGGGTTCAACAGAGTCTATATTGGGACCTGTATTATTTGAAGTTTTGACATTTAAAAGATTATTTTTCTTGTGTAAATTTTCTCCCTTGTTTTTTTGTTGAAAACCTTTGATTTGTTGGTTTGTCTCTAAGTTCTTCCCTTCATATTTAAATTGTGTTTCTAAGATTTTTGTTTCCATTATTTCCTCTTCCTCACTTGGGACATCATTTGTTGAAAGGATTTCAAACATATTAGCAGATGACTTTGATTGATCCTTCATAACTAGTTTTTTTTTAGTGTTCTTCTTCTTAGGCATTTGGAAACCTGCTTGAGTTTATATCTTCTTTCTTTTGATCAGGAATTTTGTTTGGGCAAGCACTAGCCAAATGACCATATTCATGGCAAATTCTACAATGAAAAGGAATGTTCTCATAGTCCACTACTTGCTCCCAAGTGTCTTCCCCAAATTGTAATGTGATATTTTTAGGTAGGGGTTTGTCAAAATCCATTAAAACACAAATCCGAGCATAAATAATATGTTCAAAATTTTGAGTACAATCAGCAGTCATCATAAAAGTTCCTAAAGAGTTTCCAATTGAAGAAAAAATAGTAGGATTCCAAAATTCAATAGGGAGGCCAAAAATTCTAACCCACACAGGAGCTATAGAAGGCATCTCTTCTTCGACTTTAAATTTAGTATGCCAGGGCTTCATGAAAAGCCCTGCCCTTCCAAAAAACCAAGGACCCCCTTGAAAAGTTTTCTCTCTATCTTCATTATTAGCAAATAAAACAAGAAAATAACCATTTGGATAAATAGAGATTTGTAACTCACCTTTAGTTTTCCAGCTTTTTGCAGCCCAGACTTTGAAAGCAGATAGGCTCGAACGAAAACCCACGAACCGACAAATTAGTCCTCTTTTTTCCAAATCTTCAATGCCTGTCTGAATGTTACCCATATCAAGTTTAACAATAGGAGTTCCATCAGCTGCTTTAAGACATCCTGACTCCATTTTCCTGGGATCAATATTAGGCATTCTTAGAGGTTTATGGGAAGCCCTAAGATTAATATTAGCATTGGGTTGAGGTTGTCCACCATGGAGGGCATCCCTAAAATTCATTTTTGGGGCCGAGTCTTCAAAATTCTTACCCTTGATAGGGGTTTTCATAGTAGAATTATTTTGTGGGTGCACCTTAGCACCAGATTCACTTGAGATCTGAGCCATTTTTTGATCAGCTGCTTGAAACTTGTTTCGAGATCTCTTTAATCCTTGCCCTAGACGCCATGGAAAGGTATGGTTTTCACTTTTCTTTTGTGCAGCAAATTGGAAGTCGTTGTCACTCAAGTTCACAACATGATCTATTGAAAGATAAATTTCTAACCCATATTGGATTCCCTGCAACATATCTTGCTAAAATATTGAGCATAAACCACAAAAATATTGGTCTCTAGGGCCCGAAGGCCCTAAAAACCAATCTCTGCAGCTGCTTGCACTCAACCCAGATGAAACCCTCGCACAACCGCTTGCCAAAAATCTCGTTCACACATATGGATGCGCTAGGATCTGTGTTGCTCCAAATGACCTAAAAATTGGTGGAGACGTTCTAGGGTTTTCCAGGCATCTACCCTCAAAATTTTAGCTCAATCCGAGTCCGGATGAGTGAGATATGGCCAAAACAAGTTCGATAGTTTGGGCAGTCCTACGAAAAACATCCCTCTCATCTATCGGATATGATAATAAAATTAAAACAAATGATCTACTTTGATCTATGATAAGATGACAGAAAATCAACTTTATAAACCACAAATTGAAGTTTAAATGATAACAAAATAAGATGCTTTTGTAGAAATATTAATATGATGCCTGCACATGTTCCACTCATACATCTAGCTCCATCAAAGTATAAGGACCAAGATTTAGGATGGTCTTCTTCTAAGTTAAGACATTCATCAGGAAATTCAATGTTTAAAGGATGAGTAGACTCAAGAGGAGCAACAGTAATTTGATCAGCTATGACTTGATATTTGATATATTTTTGACCAAAAAATGTGAGTTCAAACTCACTTAGAGAAATAATCCATTTAGTTATGCATCTTGATAAGTAAGGTCTACTCATCATATATCTTAATGGATCAGATTTGGCAATGACAAATATCTTTTGGCTAAGCATGTAATGACATAGATTTTGTGTAGAAAAACACAACCGTCGAGAAAAGATTTTCTACGGCTATATAATGGGTTTCATAATTTATTAATGTTCTACTTTTATAATAAGTGTCTTGTTCTTTCTTATCATTATCAAGTTGAGCCAACATTGCTCCTAATGCAAGCTTTGAAGTAGAAATACAAAAAATGAAAGGACATTATGGTTTAGGTGGAACGAGCATTAGGGGGTAAGAAGATATTGGTTAAGGGCTTCAAACGCTTCTTTGAATTCATTATCCTATTGAAATGGGATGTTTTTCTTAAGTAACTTAAGAAAATATCGAGTTTTATCTGCCATTTTTTTGATGAAGCGACGGATAGATTGAAGTTTACCTTGTAGACTCCTTAATTATGATATATTTTTGGTTTATGGTATATCAATGATAGCCTTAGTTTTTATGGGATATATCTCTATGCTACGCATAGAAATGATAACCCCTAACAATTTTCCAAATTTTACTCCAAATACACATTTATTTGGATTTAATCAAATTTTATATTCTCTAAGTCTATCAAATACTCGTCTTAGATTAGTGATATGATCTTCTTTATTTGAGAAAGCTATGATATCATCCACATAGTCATGTAAAATTTCATACATCATATCATGAAAAATATACGTCATAGTTCATTGATAAGTTGCAGCTACATTTTTTAAACCAAAGGGCATTACTTTCCAACAAAAATTTCCCCAGGGTGTAATGGAAGCAATTTTAGGTTGATCTTCAAGAGCTATACGAATTTGGTTATATACTAAAAAACCATCCATAAGGGATAGCATTCCACTTCCAGTTGTGAAATAAATAATTTGATCCATGTTTGGGAGAGGAAAATCATCCTTAGGACATGCAACATTGATGTCTCTAAAATCAATGCATACTCTAATTTTAGTGGCTTATTTCTTGGTTACTGGAACAAAATTTGATATCCAGTCAGCATAATCAATGGCTTGGATAAAAACAACATCCAAAATTTTTTGTAATTCATATTTAACCAACAATTCTACTTTGGGATGCATTTTTATAATTTTTTGTTTTACGGGTTTTACATCTGGGCGCACCACTAAATGATGCATGACAATGGAAGAGTCTAGGTCAAGCATATCTGCATATGTCCAAGCAAATACATAAGTATATTCTATGATAAATTTAATGTGTTGACTTTATCTTTCTTCACTTAATTCCTATCCAATTTTAACTAAGCGAGGATTGGTTTCAGTCCCAATATTGACTTGTAGAACATCTTCTACTACAATGTTCAAATCTCTTTCAAAATTAGGAGGAGCGGGTGAGACACCCATTTCTTGGAGTTCCTCTAAAGTTAACTTAGCTAATTCTTCTTGTGGGGTATTTGTTTGAATATGGGCCATACATGGTATAGACCCATCAAAGAAAAATCCATTCCTCAAAATTTATTCAAGAGAACATTGTGAAAAACATCTCCCTCTAAACATTCATCTGGAGAAGCTATCATTTTAGGATATGCTATTGACAACATGTTACAAAAATGTGTTTTCTTACTTACTTTTAAATATTCTTGATTTTTTAAGTACTCTTCATATGTCACAAGATGGTCATCATCATCAAAATGGAATGATTGAGTTTTTGTAAGGATGTAGCCAATACCACATCGGGCAGGCCATTCCTCTATTTCTAAAGGACCTAAAACTTTACCTTTATAACCCATGTTACACATCATTTTTTTGACTTCACATATCCATGAGAAAAATAACATCGAGCAAACCCATCTTGATCAAGTGTAAAACTCATTTGAATATTAATTTTTCCAAGGTCATACCCTGCATAGATAAAGGTGCAACTTCCTATATGAAAAATACTTCCTAGCTTTTGTGGCAAGCCCATAGTTTGAGGAGATGGTGGCAATTAGGATAGTACAAGGGAGTCTTGTGTAGCAAAATTAGTATGCTCTAAATTTGTGAGTATTGTAGATAAATCCGATAAAACTTCATCCGAAAGGGGATATGAAGTAGAAGGATTATTTATTTTAGTTTTGATACAAGATGATGTGGGTTTATTTTGTGAAGAAGGATTTTTAAGAGGATTAGGATTTGTTGAAGATATAGTAGGACAAAATGGGACTCCAATTGGTTTTGACATTGCACACATGTCAAAGGATCTAGGATCACCATGGATAATGACCAATTAAATTTTAAATTTAAATTTAACACATTGATGTAAAGTAGAAGGTATTACTCTCATTGTGTTAAGTCAACCTAGAAGAATTTTGTACAATGCAAGGTAAGATACAAAAAACATGTTCGTATCTAAAATTCTTGGACCAACTTGCAATGGGATTGACAATACTCCACAAGTTTCTTGGGTTTCATCATTAAAGGCTTTGATAATCATTTTAGTTCTTTTTAAATATTCAGTTCTAAATACAAACCTTTGAAAGAAATCATATGTGCATATATTTAGTGATGATCCATTATCATTTAAGACTCTTTTGAACCCCACATCTCCAATTAAGGTTGTAATATATAAAGTATTATCTCTATATATACTTTGAGGAGGAATGTCTTTATCATGAACACCCACATCTCCTATTAAGGTTGTAACATATAAAGGATTATATCTATATATACTTTGAGGAGGAATGTCTTTATCATGAAACTCTACATAATTAGTCCCGTGAGAAACTATAGCATTGACCACAACAGCAGGTTCTATGTCTTGAGGTACCATCATTTTTCTTAAGGTACCCATTAGTTCTTCTCTATGTATAGATGAAGTTATTAAGAGATCTAAAAGAGAAATTTTGGTTGTAATGTTAGCTAATTGTTCATTAATATCATAAGGAGGTTTTTGTTGTGGATTTGATACATTATTTACCTTTTTGGGTGCTTTTAACACAAATAGAGATGATTTTTCATTTGTTATTTGAGTTTGTGTTTGAGAATTTTGATTCTGAACTTGCTATCTAGTGATAGCTCCAATAGTACCCACAATGTTGTTATTTTGCGAGTGACCAAAGTGAGGTCTAGCATTCACTGTTTGTTCAATTGAAAGTATTTATTGATATGAAGGATGAGTAGTCATTCTTTTAGGAAATGGTTCTTATAGAACTAATAAATCTGTGATAGGAATAATTGGAGTTGAATCATCTTCAGAACTATTAGAATTATTTGAAGTGATGTCTATTTCACTTTCTATTTCAATTTTTGTGTTACTTTTTGTATCTTCTGAGGATGAAGATTGAAAATATTAGATTGGTCTAACTATGATTGCAAATTTTGATATGGTAAGAAATTTCTAATGGTTCCCACATATCGAGTTGGAGGAAGGACATTGTGGTGTTCTAATTGATTCACAACTTCTTTACCATGATTGGGTAAAGGATGCTGGAAGATGTCTAAGATTTTATTAGCATTTTGTGTTTGTTGTTTTTTAGCATTGTTTGGAGGATTATTTTTTGAAGGGAATTTTTCTACTTCCATTTTACCTTTATCAATTAGATCTTGTATCAAATATTTTAATATTTTGCAAGAATTGGTTGAATTTCCATCCACTTGATGAAAATTGCAATGTAAATCAGCCCTATATCCAGCTGCAGTGGTATCTGGTTGTCGAATTTCTAGCAATCCTATTAAAACTTTTTCCAATAATTGGGGTAAAATCAGGGTTAAGGGCTGATTCAATATTGTGAATTCTCTTGGAGGTTTATCAGGAATATTTAACACAAATTTATTTATAGCTTCAGCAGTATTGATGTTTGAAGTGTTTCTACTATCAGTAACTCCATCACCCACTACTTGTTTATTTTTGTATTGGTTTTTGGAAGATTTATCTTCATCCCTTTTCTTGAATTGTCCTCTTATAATAAGGGCATATTATACCCTCATTTCTAAGTCTATATCTTGATCAAAAGATGTTACTGTAGCAGTAGAAATATCATAAGATAATTGTTCTTGTAAATTACCAATGAAGATTTCCAACATTTCTCGGTCAAGTAAAGAAAGTTTAATTTTCCTAGAAGTTGTCTCCATTTAGCTAATAATTCAACAAATATTTCATCTTTTACTTGTTTTAAATTATATAAATCCTTAATAGTGACATGCCTTTCTATGTAGGCACTAAATTGATGAACAAACATTTCCATTGTTTCTTCAAAATTTCTCAAAGAATTAGTTGGTAATTGATAATACCATTATAAGGTCATGCTTCCAAGACTTTTAGAAAATATTTTTAGTAACAATAGATCATCATAGGAAATATCATGACAAGTTGTCCTAAACATATGAACATGCTCAATAGGATCTTCGGTTCCTTTATATATCAAAAGGACTAGCATGGGAAAATGTTTGGGGTAAGGTTGAGCAACAACAATAGGATCCAATGGTTGACTACACATCTCTCTATAACTATATGAGGGATAGTAAGGATCTATCTGATCTAGACGTGAAGGTAATTGTTTGACCATGGCTTCAAGTTCTTATGACTGCTTATTAAATTGATTTTGTGTTATCATACTGTTGTACATTTAATGATATGGCTATGTTGTCATATAAGGATTTCCAATAGAAACACTATTATGTAAAGTATTTGTAGGAAGAGTATTATGAAGTTTATATGGAATTGCATTTTGCTGAATTTTTTGTTGATAATGATTAGAATTTTGTATTTTCTTAGCTTTTTGTGATGTAGATGCTTGTTGATTAAGATCTTGAGAGGAAGAAGAATGTTGTTTTTGTTTAGCATTATATTGTGTTGTTGGTTTTTGAGTGTTCAAATCTATGTTTTGATTGATGTTTTGAGATGGACCAGCTTGATCTTGATCTATTCTATTTATGTATGTCAATGGATTTGCATGCAGTCAAAAAGCAAATTCTATAGCGACCTCCGTTGAATAATCTCCCATTGGGAGTAAATGTTATGTATTTAACACATGATTGATTTCATCTATATTGCTTTTTAGAAATTCAGTAAAGTGTTGGATAGATTTAAAACTAACATTGCCTTGAGGGTCTACCAAAGGCTTGTTAGGATCTTTTACTTCCTCTTCTTTATTGTCATATTCACCTTGTTCCGTGATACTATCATCTTCAATATGTACCCTATCATCAAGGTTTTCTTGATCTGGATCTTCTACGAAGTCAAATTCTATTTGTTTACTATTTCTTAATATTCTAGGTATTTTGTCTTTAGGGTGTAGATATATAGATATATATTATATTTTGGTTTTTTTTGGTTTTTTTTTTTTTTTTTTAAAACAAAGACAAGGATTATAATATTCTAGATAATAAATTTAATATTCCTAAAAGAGTTTATGAATGTCGTTGATAGGCTCAAGTTCTTCATGTGTCATATAGTGCTCTTCTTCAAATTGAAAATTTTCATTTAGTAATTTGATAAAATGAGCTATAGTAATGCTATCAATTTCAAAATCTTGAGCATAAAAAATATTTTGTGACAATATTCACAAAAATGGACAGCTCTAGGAGTTTTATGATATCTTCTTTTGTTCTCCAAAACTATCTCTTGATATTCTATGTGTGCTAGAAATTGGTGTACAGTTATGGCATTTTCAAGATAATCCTCAAAAGTATAGACATATGAAGATATGTTTGCTCTCTTATCAGCTAACCACCTCTCACATGATCTTTGAATATCAAAGTATTGATAAGAGTTATCGGGTCCTAATATTCTATCTATGTTAAATCTCTTGATTTGACTAAGTCTTGGTGTGTTGGCTTGAATGATGTCAAGTCTCTTCCAAAGTTTAGCCCACTACTCTTGAGATGGATACTAGAGTTTTCAACAACTACATAGATTTCTTGTGTAGATAATAATGCTCTAATGTCTATGATTGCAGATTTTCCTATATTGGTATCTACCATCTAAAAATATAAAAAACATGCAAGTTTAACTAATGATATTTTGGTTTTTCTTTTATTTTATGTTTTTTTAATCATAATGATTCTTATGTAGTTCACGTCGAGTTCACCAAAGAATGTAGCTCTAAATTTTTCACACTCCTTTCCTTTAGTTTAATGGATCCATGCCTCGAAGGGGAATGGGAAAATGATAGGTCTACACCTTAAAGTAGTGACACTTGATGTCATGCCCTCTTTGGTGATTTTTCAATGAATTGGGTGGGTTCACCATAAAATATTTATGTGGCAGTTTCTATGCCTAGGTTAGGAGTTGTTTGATGTGTTCCTTTTAGTTCACTCACATTCACCTAGTTTGGCCAAATGCAACTAACCTATACTATATGTAATTTAGATTCAAATGAATACAACACACAACATAATACAAAAGATAAATAGATGCAATGCTTACTTTTTAAAGAAATTTTACAATATTACTCAATTCAAATGGCTAATGTTGAATCTTTTTTCTTACTATAGGTGATATCGAATGTTGTAGGGTGATATTAGACATTCGATCTAATATCAGCAGGTATGATTTGATATTGACAGGTCCAATATGAGCAGAAACCTGTAGTTTCATAGATTTGTAGCATAACATAAACTTGATTAAATATGAATTAGATTATATGAAACTTATTATGTGCAATATTTGAAAGGAAACAATAGGAATGTGTTAGCATATTTCAATATTTTATTTGATTTATTATGATCCTAACAATCTTATATTTTTGGACATATTTTAGGATTGTTGTTATTTGTTATAACAATGCCTATTTTGGTCCTGGGTGGTTCCGTAATCTCCAAACTATTATTGGCTTTGAATGTATTATTTATATTTGGTCATATGAATGAGAATTAGTTCCAATGTTCACATGGTATCAGAGCAATGTTCCACTCTCATTTTTGAATGATCTTGTAGCGAAGCTTTGATGATCAGGAGCGAAGCAACGAAGCTTTGGAGGAGATTTTTTTATTGGAAATCATTTTTTTCATTGGAAATATTTCTCCATTGGAAATCATGCCCAACTCGGGCAGTGTGAGACTCGGGTGGAGCGAACTCGACTCGGGTGGAAGTAATCCCAAAATTTTGGGATCATCGACAAGGGAATCGACTATCAAAGTCGAAGGTTGAACAACACAAACAAGATGCAAGGCGAAAGTCGAAGGTCGCACAACACAACTAGGCGCAAGGTGAAAGCCAACAAGGCATGAGTGGCAGCCAGCAAGGTGGCCAAATCCATGCAGGAAGAGAGCCCGCACCCTCTCGGGGTAGCATCTCCCCGAGAGGAGATACTCCTAAGGGGAGTATAAGGTGTTATAAACACCTTAGTGCCTCTAAATCCCATCGATGTGGGATAAATGGTATATTTTTTTAAACCTTTGCATACCTGCTAGCGCATCCCAGGCATCATGAAGCTCAACCAGTTCGTATTTTTTGTTATCACCTCAAATGTTGCATGCAAAAACTGTTGTGTTAGAAGATCTCTGACTGCAATTTTGAGCAATTTGACTGGTTTAGTTTTTGGATTTAATCCTTCATTCCTCCCTGATTGATCTCTTTCTTCTCTGGCGGACGTCACAGTAGAACGTTGCAGACACTTTTTCATTGGGAAATCTGAGTTTTTTCAGAACTTGAGGGATTGCAGATGGTTTTGTGTTGAGAAATATGTGCTCAGTGATTCGGTTTTTCATGGGAGAGAGCCTATTTTTGAATATCGATCTAATGGTTTTTTTTCTATTGAAGTCACTGCTCGAGCACCTCCCGAGCCATAGCTGAGGTGGAGGTGCAGTGCCGCTTTGAGCTTTGGGCTCGTGGAGCCTCCTCTTGTAGGAGGGCACCCAAGATCCTTAGTGGATCAGCCCGCTAGCTCACGTGGTCGTGAGCTGAGAAGTTGGGCTCTAGGAACCCTAAGGTCATGGGGTCAAAACCCGTCGACCCCCCTCCCCCCGAACAAGGTAAAAAAAAAATTTAAAGTTATTTTTTTTTAATTTTTATTTCTCTAAGGTTAGTATTTAATTTTTAAAAATTATTTTTTTTACATAGTAGAAAAGTTATTTTTTTTAATAATTTTTTACTATGAAGAATAATTTATTTTTTATTAACCTTAGATAAAAAAAAAAATTCAAAATGCTTTAGAGAATTTTTTTTTTTAGGGGGGCACCATTTTTTTTCAAAAATCAAGGGGGGAAAGAGAGTAATTTTTTGAAAAGGCAATTTTGGCATTATTGTAAAGGTGCATTTTCGATAGCGCTCGACACCTAGTGGTTTATTTCTGTGGGTACTTTATGTTGTATGTTGCATTTTCCATTTTATGCACTACTTCATTTAAATTTAAAAATAAAATACACTCCCTAAGTCCCTAGAATAATTAAAACCCATCCGTGCAATTTATTGCACTGTAGCATTCGATATTTGTGATACCTCTGGCCAACACTTACAGGTAAAGTTGTCGTGATTGCGCTATTGTATTCGTCGCCTAATATAGCTACCAAAATGACGTCTGAGCTTGTTCTCTATCAATCGTAGGAGGGATATAAGTTTGCCATTTTGCTATTTTTTTACTCCATCCACTACCCCAATCGCTCTCATGTTTAGGCTTAAATCCAGACGAAAGTTCGGATATCCAAAGTGTTTAAGGGAAGTTACGCCCCATGCATGCAAATTGAAGGCTTTCTAAGGTCGGTGCAATCAACAAGGTGATTCCCTTTCAATACTGCCTAAGTACCATGTATCATATAATCATTAAAATTATCTACAGTCTCCCTCATGTAAGGGCGGGTAATTTTTTTGGTTTTTCAAAATACCTATAGTCTCCCTCACGTAAAGGCGGGTATTTTGTATGGTATAACGACCTGGCATTAAGGTATATCGAAGGAGGGACAATTTGGTGTTATAAGGAACCTTCAAAATGTCTACAAAATTAATGACTAATTGGAAGCGCGAGGATACGAAAGCAAAAAGGAAACTCCAAGTGCGATGCAAACTGAACTAAACGCTAAATCCTATGAAATGAAAGTGCATGAAAAGAGGGAAAGCATGAACGAATCAAATCGAAACAAAAAGCAAATAAGGAAGACATCCCTTTTTCTTGATATGTTTCAAAACTCAGTTATAATGTGCCTCCTCCATTTTTAAGGCTAGGAGCGTTAAATATGCGTTCTTGTTACACCCATGGATGTCATTCCTTCTTTCGCGTGCCCACATGTAAAATGGGCAGACTAAATGACACCACCACTTGCGTTGATGAGTCTTGACTCCTTTTTGCTCCTCTAATGCCTAGATCCTATGTTAAAAGAAACAAGAAATAGTCAGTAGCACCTACGGATGAAATAAAACATGCAATCCCCATGCCTTTGATTAGTGCATGCAAGATATAAATAAAGCGATAACTAAAATGGATCCAAATGATCTAAAAATTTGACAAGGACATCAAGACATCACAAAGAAAACACTGCAAATGGAACAGTCAGGAAATTCTTGACAGATTTGAATTCACTCCAGGGCGGGACGAATAGACCTACAACAAAAATGTCAAAAGGCATTGTCCCAAATGTCGCATCCGGGATGCTCCAAATCACCTACAAAGTTGGTATTAGCTAATTGGGGGTGTTTTGGGAAGACCCAGAAGGTCATATTTCCCCAATTTGGCCTCTATCACCAAGAATTTGATGGGGCTACCTGCAAGTTAGTAAAGGCGAGCGAAGATAGAAACATGATCAAAATTGCTCAAAACAAGGTGAAATTTAAATGGCAACCTATCTAAGCAGCATAGAATTGAATGCAAAAATGACAAAAAGGAAATTTTCCACATATTTCCAATCGCTCCGAAACGGGGCGATTAGGACTACAGCAGTGGGGGGGTGCCTGAAGGCATGCCACCTACCGTTTGGGGCTCAATTTCGACACCAATCCACTTGGGATGGGTCCAAAATCTCTTGCAGGGTATTGTCAAAATTTGATGGGATATTGTGGCCAAATGTCAGGTTTTGGTATGGATTTGTGCTTCCAATAACCATCCTATGACCTCCTTTCCAAAAGAGATCAAGGATGTGAAAGGCACAACTCGAAAGGGTGTGGGTGTGAAAATAAAATGACAGCACTTTTTTGCTCCCAAAATGCTCCTTCTCTCTATCTTTTGGGGTGAGAAGACTCACCATTTTATAGACCTGATGGTCTCTTTGGATGAGCATGCAGAGGCGCCACTTGGCAATCATGCCTCTCCAGGGGAGGGAAGATTCCTCCCTGATTAGGGGCTTCATGACTGCCCCTGTAACTGCCTCTAATTCTCAAAAACGCTCACCCACACTCCCATGCAATGAAGGAAGCGTTAAGTGGTAGATTTGAGCTGACATTTGTCAGGATTTGACTTTTTGTCCATCAAACCTACTATTCGCCCCACCCTGGAGCGAATACTACTATTTGTCCCTGGGTGGGGCGAATACCAGTTTGTAATCATCCCTAGGTGGAACGAGTATGGAGCAGAGTGCCTGAAGGTGCCAAATTGACCTCTAACCTTCCAAAACTACTGTGAAAGTGGTTAGGACCACTGTTTAACCTCTGGGGGTTGCCCTTGGGGCTGTGTGTGTCAATGCGATCAGTGTTTGCAGTCACATAATCAGATTGGTGTTGTTTTGGTGTCTACAAATGCCCCTTTTTGGGAAGCGTTGTGCATGGCACAATGTTGAGCAAAAAAATAGCTAATGAAAGCACTAATGATTAGGGTTTCTCAGTAACCTAACCAAATTTTGATGCCCCAAGTATGGAAAGGGCATGCATTCTTGAATCCTTGCTTCTAACGAGCGAAGGAACTCAATTCAAGTGTTAACCTTTTTTGGTGAGGTGTTACTTGATATTGGATATTGATCAGTCACGAATAGGAAAAGGGTGCAACCTTTTGTCTATGGGAACCTTGAGTTCATGATTCACGAATGCCAAGTGTTTGATCAGTTTGTGATTATTGCTTGTTTGCTGCCCCAAGCAGGAGCGTGATTGTTTTTGTCAATAATTATTTGAATGCATGCCATTTATTTGATTGGGTGTGTATTTGTTGATTGGTGACTTAGTGTGACTACCCCCTCAAGCGAAGAATCGATGAGGGAATGACCTTCATGAGAAAAGTGACGAGTCGCTTGACCCAAGATGACTTGTGTAAGGGTGCCTTCAGATGTTTATCGTTGAAAGTGTGTGCAGTTTTTCGACATTTAGCCCTATTTTTGGTGGGTTTGAACCCTTTTTGGTAACGCCATTTGGGGATGAAATTCTTGACAATCTGTCTTCCCATGGAGTGGTCCAACTATGGTAGCCTTCTTAGGGAATAGGATAGTGAGGATTTGTGAACCCGACATCTATTTTGCATGCCCAGAATGTCAAGTGCCAAAGCACTTTCATCGGACAAGTTTATTGTTTGTTTTCATTTGTCTTCATTTTTTTTCTTGCAATTTGGAGCTCTGAGGAGGAGGGGTTCAATTCTACAAAGCAAAGCACTACCAACTTTCTCCCGACACTATGAGTTCATGCACCGGATCGAGCGGTAGAGCCAAAGCGAGACCGTAAGTGATCCTCCTCGTTATTGCTTGTGTTGTGACAGTTTTTAATACCGCAATTTATTTATGGTTGCTTTTGTAGTTTGTTGTTCAATTGTAAAAATGAAAAACCCTAATTAATGGTATGTCATTATGCATGACTTGTTGTCTTATGACTTCATGAAAACTTAGGTAAAAACCCTAGGTAGACAAAAAACTGAGTTCAAAACTTTAGTTTAAAAATTTGTTTTTTTGTTTAGTGTTGGCAATTTTGGGTACTTTGGGTACATTGCCTTTGCTCAAGTGTATAAGTTGTCATTGATGTCAAGAAGCTCTTGAAGGAATTTGAATTGATGTCAAATAATTTGTTTTAATGAAGGTTACGGCATGTTCAAAGGTCTTTTGTAAACCGCAAGTTGGCAGGTTTAAATATTACAGGTGGATGCATTAGTTTAATGCATTTGGGTCCAGGAGGAAGTATTTATTTAAATAATTAAAAACCTTGTTAAGGTTCCCTTTAATTATTTTTGAATAAATATTAAATTATTGTTTGCAATGGGTTCTCCTAACCCATGGCGCAAATGTCTTAACTATTATGGCATTATGTTTTAAGATTGTGGGCGCTAGCCAAGACCTTTGTCGACGTGTTAAACTCCTCGCCGACATCAATAGATTATGGTAAAAATGCATATAAATCTCCCTCGATGAAGATCAAGAATCATCCCATATGTATTTTGAAAAGAGTTGCTCATTGTGATTTCGTGATCCGATGTTCTGATTTCTTCTCTGACTGTGTCTTCATCATTTTCATGAATTCGTTGTTCATTTTTTTTGTACTCACTGTTTGTCGTAAATCCGTCGTAAGGTTTTCGTCTTCATGTTCATGTCAGAAGAAAGGGAGGCACTATTGTTTTATTTAATCCCTGGTGCAGAAGGAACAAGGCTAACAGTGTGAGGTTTAAACCTCACCAGGCGCATTTGGCGCACCGATAGCGGCTAAGCTGTTGGCACGCTACCCAAATGAGAGGTTCCGCGTTCGAATAACACGAAAGGGTTTTTCATGGTGAAGTGGACGCAGCGAGTGGTGTTAGAATTCATGCGCAATTTCTCCATAGCATGATTTTTGATGTTGGCCAAGGTATTTTCGAAATTAATTTTTGCTAAGTGTATTTTGTGGATGGAGGAAGTTTATTAGAGGGCAAAACAGCTTAGGAGTTATAAGGAGTTTAAAGCTTGTTTTATTTTTATAAAAGATTCTTTTGAAGGTGTTGTTTGAAATATCTTATTGCATTCTTATGAGAAATAATTTTTATTTTTGATAAGACTATAAGGGAGAAATAAGGTGTATAAGGGATAAATTTTTCTTGTAATGTTGAGAGTGCTTTTGGTTGATTATGGAAATGAAAGCATGATGTTTTAAGGTTAAAATTGTTTCTTGTGTGAAGTTGTGAAACCTTAAGTGGGCAGCTTTGAGATTGACATTTGCTTTCATTAAATTGGTAATAATCAAGCTATTCTTTACTTGGTTAAAGTGTTGGGATTACTCCTTTGTTGATGATTTGAAAAGTTGTTTTGTGCTATTGTGATTTGAGTTGGTGGATGCTTTTTGTTCAAAAAATATTGGAGAGAAAAGGAGTTCTACTTGTTTCCTTTTCTAATGTTGATTGTGAAATGCTTCAAGGTTGTGTTTTGAGCTGAATGGTGTTGATTGAACCTTGTTTGATGAGCATTGTTGTTGAAGCCCTAATTGATGGTGAAAAGAACATGAGTATCATTGTTATGTGATTCTTTGCATAGTTGGCAATTGTTGGGGTTTCATGTTCTTGAAAGAAAGCATTCTATCCTATCCATTTCAGATATTGAGTTGAGTTTTCAGATTTGATATTGAGTTTGAGCTAAGTTTATTTGAGTTGAGTTTTGAGATTGGGAGTTGAGTATAGAACATATTGAGTCTCTAACAATTCTCTTTATGCTTCTATGAGTTTGAAAAATCACATTGGGTCTCTAACAATTCACCTTGTTATTTCCTACTAAGAAAGTTTTTTTTCTTGGTGAGCTTGCTGAGTTTTGGATAGGTTCCGATGGGGACTTGTGAGCAATCTTGGACAGGTTTCGGTAGGGACTTGTGAGCAGATTTGTACAGGTCCTAGAAGAGGACTTGTGAGCTGGTTTTGATAGTTCTATTAGAGAACTTGAGGACAGAGGTGCACTGGTTCTTTGAGAAGAACCTGAGGACAAATTTGGCAAGTCTTTGAGAAGGCTTGTGTGCAGAGGATTGATTTGTTCAAGCTTAAGCATTGGATAGATCTAACAGACAGAGGAAGACTTGTACTAGACCGACTGACTATGTTTGGTACAGGTTGTTGAGCTGCTATGGACGTGATCATAGAAGGCAGAGGTCTCTTAGGCTAAGCATTGAGGACAGGAGGTCTTCGGTGGAAAGGAGTTCCACATGCTGGCAAGAGGTAGAGGCAGTTGATCTTTTGAGGGATCATTTCCAGAGCAAAGGGGAAGGTATCTCCTTTGAGCAGAGGCTCATAAATTCTGATTAGGGGAAGGTATCTCCTTTGGGCCAAGGCTCATAAACATTGTAATTGGGAAGGATTCCCAAAGAAATTTGAGATAAATTTTAGATAAAAGTTTTGTGGACATAGCCCAACCATTTTGGGTGAACCACGTTAAAATTGGTGTCACTTTGTGGATGATATTGTGCATTGCTTTGATATTGCTTTGGGTATATTGCTTTACTATTTTGAAGTATAAAGAAAAAAATAAAAAAATGTCTTATACTATTCCCCCCCTCTCAGTATAAGCATGTGTTCTTCATTTAGTTGGCTTCGTAAAAATGAAACCCTAGTTTACATGCATGTTGAAAAGACGTGATAAAAGTCTAAAATTTGTTTCCTTTTTACAATAAGGTAAACCTTAGGTAAAAGAAAAATTTTGTATTTTGTGATGTTTGTGTTACACGAAAACCTTAGGATACACTGACCGTGAAACCCTAGTTTTTTAGGTTGAATTTGTCAGTTTTAAACTTAGAGTACAGAAACCCTAAGACTGACAAACTGTATGTGAAAATTGTTTTTTTTTTTTAAATTGTCTATGTCAGTTTTAAACTTAGAGTACAGAAACCCTAAGACTGACAAACTGTATGTGAAAATTGTTTTTTTTTTTTTTTTTAAATTGTCTGTCAGTTTTAAACTTAGAGTACAGAAACCCTAAGACTGACAAACTATATGTGAAAATTGTTTTTTTGTTTTGTTTTTTAAATTGTCTGTCAGTTTTAAACTTAGAGTACAGAAACCCTAAGACTGACAAACTATGAATGTTTTGAATTTTTGTGAATTTGGTTGTTTTTAGCTGTACTTTGTTTTATGCATTGTTGTATATTCATGTTACTGTTGTATAGTTTTTCATGATTTTTAATGTTTTTTGTGTTGTTTTCTTTTGCAGGTTGTGAAGAGTCGGTACCGTGTGCCTACTATTTTTACTGAAGCGCGAGAGGCACTGACTTTGGCAGACTGGGAGTGGCTTGATGCCCTTGGGCTCAAGCAGGTGACTCGACTGGAGCCTGTGGTCGGGGATCGGGCCTATCTGATGACCTTGATTAACTTGTGGGATCCCCGGACCAACACCTTCCATCTCCCAACAGGGGAGATGACAGTGACCTTGGAAGATGTCTATCGGATTCTACGGATTTTGATAGATGGATTGCCTATCAGGACGACATCGTGCGATCAGCGGACAACAGTGCTGACATGCTACTTCGGGCATGGGGAGGAGGTGGGTGTGGATAGCCCAGTGGAGAGGGCAGAGGGTGACTTCCAGATTGGTGGGATTCTAGTTCGATGGTGGCTGGAGAAGGGGGTGTTGGGAGTGAGGCATGCAGTACTTATGGGCCTCATTTCCAACATGCTGCTACCTGACTCGTCAGGTGCGAGGTTCCCATGGAACCTGTTGGATGTGGTCTGTCAATTGGTGGAGTGTTCGACGCATGAGCCCTTGATCATGAGGTGGGGATAGACGCTGCTGGCATAGCTCTATGGTGAGTTGTACGAGGTCCACTGCCGGAGGCAGAAGGGGATTGGTTGTAGCTATCTGTTGCAGAGCTGGGCTTGGCAGCACATAGCGGTGGAGAGGCCGATGGGGTTACCGTGGATGACTCGGGCAGAGATGGTGGATAAGGATATAGGTTACGTGGCTCTATGGAGGTGGTCTGAGGAGCAGGGATAGAGTCGATGGTGGGCAGGTGTCGTAGGGCACTATGTTGATGCCTTCGCTCGGCTTGCTCCAGGGGAGGTGTTCTGGTGCCCCTACCGGGACTATCCAGCCTGGCCTGAGGCTGGAGAGTGGCTCCGATGGGTATGCAGGGGGTGGTGGCTGATTGGGTGGCATGGGACTGAGCAGGAGTTCTTCCCTTATAGTCAGGTGACATGATAGTTTGGGGTGCACTAGGGGTTTCCTGGTGAGCTCGTGGTCTATCGACATTGGGGGGACGAGAGGACTCTGGACCGGCCAGTCATCGCACCACTTGGCGAGGATTCAGATGCGATGATTGATGTCCTGGATGTGGACGATGTCGGGACTACTGTAGAGTATGACCAGTGGTGGGTACTATGGTGATGGCAAGGAGAGGGGCCACTGGGAGGCATGGAGGCGAGCAACAACGAGTGAGGAGGGTGTCGAGGCACCAGGAGGATGGTGGAGGTGGATGATGTGGATGTGGATTATGGGGTTCTGGATCAGCCAGAGATGTAGGACATCTCGGAACAATGGGAGCTAGAGTAGGCTGTTATTCCAGAGATGCCAACGCCTCAGGCAGTTTTAGAGGACATGGAGGCAGGGTTACATGCTGAGAATGCATGATTGGAGGGGCTGCTACGGAGGCACGATGAGGAGCTTGGGGATGCATTGCGGGAGAGGGATCTCCTACGCATGCAGCTGGCAGAGTGGGAGAATGCATGGGCTATGTACCATCGGTAGGATGGGGATACCGATGCTGCATGGGAGAGGGATCTCCTACGGATGCAGCTGGCAGAGAGGGAGAGGGCCTTGGCACAACGCGATGAGAACTTGGCTACGTATCGCCAGCGGGAGATGGACTTGGTGCGGCATCGATTGGAGCTAGAGGTGGAGATTAGCCACCTCGGTGGGTGGGTCCCTACGTTCAGTGGAGGTGGATCATCGTACCACTCGAGAGGGAGCGATACTGAGCAGTCAGCATCCTCTCGACGCAGGCGACTGGATGAGGGGGGCTCGAGTAGGCATGATGCGGGGGCTAGCAGTAGCCACCCTGAGGGGTCTCATAGGACCCACACCATGGGGGTAGTTCCCGTCGCACCGATCCTACGTGATCATGGTGGCCGATGCCCTAGGCTTGGGGTTTTTGAGCTTTTGGCTTTTTGCGGGGTCAGATGACCGGTTATTGTAGCCTACGGGCATTTTTGATGATATATATACAGATGACTTTATTTTATTTATACACATGTCATGATTTGATGTTATGCACAATGATTGATGAATGTGTATGTATGTATGTTAATTTACATTGATGGATGCATATGTTATGATGAATGCAAATGTTCCTAATTTTTAGGATATGCAAATGGAATGGATGAATTGAATTTGTGATTTTTGGCGGGGGCACCATAGACTGTTTAGAACTTATGGCTTTTTGTCCTAGGCGATTGTTGTGGTAAATGACTTTTGTTGTATACATGCTATTTTTGTATTTTCTGATGACAATGCGAGGATGAGAGATAGCATAGTTGGTTTGGAATGTAGTTAAGGTTTTCTGAGACTCAGATGTTTTAACTAACTAGCCATGACTGTACTTTATCTTACAAGACTTTTGAACAAGGTATGAATCGGACTTGTCTTTGACCAAGTTATTTCACATCCCTGTGTGTGCAATTGAGTTCGTTTATGTGGTATTTGTCGGGATACCACCAGTGCCAGATAGGCTGTCAACCAAACCTGTATCGAGGATCACCTAATTAGCTCCACTAACTTCCTTTGTTGTATTTAGTCAGATTAATCTATGGTGCTATCTAGGATACCATAAGCTAGCTCATCCACATGCAAACATTGATCTGTACACGAGTGTAATGTGACAGATATATCGTCATGCGGGAGGTTCACCACCAGTGACCGATAGGTTATCCACCAAACCGGTACTGAGGTTTACTTCATGACCTTCTGAATGCTGAGAGTTCCAGGGATTCAAGTTCGACTCCCTTCTTTTCTTCAATTATATTGGGATACTTGCTCTTTTGTAGTGATAAAAATCACTATTTATTTTTGTTATATATATATTTTTTTTCTTTTGAGCAAGGGATTTGAATTTTGAGTGATGAGACTCACTATTGTATGTGCCTTTTGATGTATGCACTTTGGTGGTGATGTCAAATTTTTTGGAGTTTTGACTTTTGCAAAATTTTATGATGTTTGCAACTTTCTGAGAACTGGGGATTCTTGGGGAATTGGGTAGGGAAGATGCTTGTCCTTTTGCCAACTCTCAGCATTCTTGGGGTCATTCGCACAGGGGGATGAGCAAGATAACCATTTCGCTTATGGTGACCTGGATTGCTTTGCAGGTTTCATCTTTCGTTCACACAACTTGGGAATTTTTATGTGTTTTAATTTGTGTTGGGATGCTACGTAACAAGGTGTGATCCAAGTAGAACTCTACCTTTGTAAAATCTATTTGACTTTGTACAGTATTTGGCTAGAAAGCTAATGACGACTGAATGACGAAAACTCTTGATACATTAGAAGACCACTGACTATGATATGGTAAAAAGAAGTGAATGGCATTTATTTTTGATGGACTATTTATAGAATGGAGAAATGTGGAACAAGATGGATTTGCCAAGTAATTACAGTCTATGGTGCCTTGACCTGTATGACCACAAATATGCAATGTATGGATGTTATGCTTAATGCAACTATTATTTTTGCATTTTTGATAGATTGATTTTTGTGAGTATGAAGATGAGATGCAAAAGAGCTCTTTATTGTTGTGATGAGTTTGAGCATGCCTGGAAATGAGATGCAAATTTTTGTTATTTTTGATGATTTTACTATTTTTGAATTTTCTTATTTTTGACCAAGCGATTGTGGGAATCCTTGGAGCTTTTGGTTTGACCAAAGGGATAATGGGCACCTTTGGGGCATTTTGGGGTTGACCAAGCGATGGTAGGAATCCTTGGAGCATTTTGGGGTTGACCAAGTGATTGTGGGAATCCTTGGAGCATTTTGGGGTTGACCAAGCGATTGTGGGAATCCTTGGAGCATTTTGGGATTGACCAAGCGATTATGGGAATCCTTGGAGCATTTTGGGATTGGGCTATGGCTCTTTTAGATATGGAATGGCCACAAATGACTGATGTTCAAGGGTTCTAGTTCCTTGATTCCATCAAGAGAGGCTAGCCGGTATGTTCCAGGTCCTATTTTACTATCAATTACATAGGGACCTAACCAGTTTGCCATGAACTTGTCCCTTAGATGGGGCGGCAAGCTAGAGTTCTGTTGGTTCTCTTTTAGTACCAAGTCACCAACCTGAAAGTCCCTCGGGTGAACTTTCATGTTGTATGCTTTCTTCAGTCGCTCTTGGTAGATACGTAAATGCTCGAGAGCATTAACGCATCGTTCATCGAGCAACGTAAGCTGGTCTAACCGGGCCTGCCATGTAGTGTCATCATCGATGAACTCTTGCATTGATATGCGTAGGGAAGGAATTTCCAACTCGAGAGGCATGACTGCCTCGGAGCCATACACCAATGAAAATGGAGTGGCCCCAGTGGGCGTCCGAATGCTAGTGCGATAAGCCCACAGGGCAAGTGGGATTTGAATGTGCCAATCCTTATGACTATCTATGACTATCTTTTTGAGGATGGCAACTAGCATTTTGTTTGACGCCTCTGCTTGCCCATTTGCCTATGGATAATAGGGTGTCAAAAAACTATGCTAAATTTTGTACTTTGTGGTCAAAGCACGCACGTATTTGTTCTTGAATGACGTCCCATTATCCAAAATTATCTTGGATGGAATACCAAAATGACATATGATGTTATGTAAAATGAACTCCACAATGCGGGGTCCAGTCGTAGAGGTAAGCGAAACTGCTTCCACCCATTTGGTGAAGTACTCTATGGCCGTTATGATAAACGTGTGATGACCTGACGATGTAGGGGAGATCTTACCGATTAGATCTAAGCCCCACTATGAAAATGGCCAAGCCGATTGGATCGACTGCAAGGCCTGGGAAGGTACGTGTGTCAAATTAGCATGGTGTTGACATTTCATGCACTTCCTTACATATGCGCAACAATCTCGCTCTAAAGATGGCCAATAATAGCCCATGCGAAGAATGCACTTTGCGATGGCCATACCACTGAAGTGGCCATCGCACGTACCATCGTGCGCTTGGGCGATCGCCCAAGTGGACTCCTGCTGGTCCAAGCAATGAAGGAGGATTCCTTCATAGCTGCGACGGTACAAAATGTCTCCTAACAAGACATACTTTGCCACTTTCTGCTTGAATGCTCATTTTGTGGCATGCGTCAATCCAAGTGGGAGGTTACCTAACTTGAGGTAGTCCCTTATGGGTGAATACCAATCCTGCTGATCAGAAACCTCGATGGTATGAACAACCAATCCCTCTTGAAGTTCATCCCTAGCAAAAGTTGAGCGGGAGAGAACTTGCAAGAATAGCGTTGTGTTGCTATTAAGGGGAGTAGGGGAGAACAAGGACCCCCAGTTGGCGTGATTCAGATGATCATGGATTCGAGAGAACGTGTCCGAAGATGGTTCAATCTGGATCAAGTGGATTCCTGGCATCAAGTCAGAGCTTGCGCGCTCCATCATGGATTGCGATAGCATTTTGACTTGAATGGTTGTCATATCACCAGAAATGTCTTGCGGGATTAATGACCCCAAGGAGGCCATAGTGTCCGCAAAATGATTCGATGACCGAGGGAGTGCCTCGATGTCGTACCATTCAAGATTTGCCAGGAATTTGTCCACAAGGGCTTTGTAGGCCTACAGAACTAGGCATTTACATTGGAATACCCCTTTGACTTGGTTGACAATTAACAACGAATCACCAAAGATGTTCAATCATTTGATGTTCATGGTGATTGTTGTCTGAAGACCTATGAGCAAGGCTTCATATTCGGCATTATTTTTGGTGCACGGGAAGTCTAATTTAAATGATAGAGGCATTGGAGCCCCTTGTGGTGTGAAGAATACAATTCCCATGCCACCACCTTGCTCACATTTAGAACCATCAAAAAATAGGGTTATGTCGGCCTGTGACTCAGGCTCATCAGAATCTGGTGATTCTGAGACATGGAAGACCCCATCATCGGGTAGTTCTATGACCAGAGGCTGATCGTCTTCGAGAGGAGCCTCCGCTAGTTGATCGGCTATGACTTGTCCTTTGATGGATTTCTGTCCAATAAACTCTATGTCAAATTCTATCAACAACATGATCCATTTCGTCGTGCGGCTACTATGATAAGTGCGACTCATCATGTATCGCAATGGATTCTCCTTAGACACAACATATGTAGTGTTGCTCAACATGTAGTGGCATAGCTTTTTGGTAGCAAACACCACTGCCAAGCAGAGTTTCTCAACGTATGCATAGTTAAGTTCATAACTGACCAGGGTGCGGCTAAGATAGTAAGTAGCCTGTTCTTTGTGAAGTTCATTTTTCTGGGCTAGCATGGCGCCCAGTGCCACCTCAGTAGCTGAGATGTATAAGTAGAATGACACTCCTGGTCTGGGTGGTGCCAATACTGGTGGCGAAGCCAAGTATTGCTTAATGTCATCAAAGGCTGACTGGCACTCGTCATCCCAGTGAAATGCTACCCCTTTATGCAATAATTTGTTCATGGGTCGGCACTTGTCAGATAGCTATGCTATGAAGCGCTTGATTGACGCGACCTTTCCCTACAGGCTTCTGAGTCTGCTTGATGGTAGTTGGGGGAAGCATTTCAAGGATTGCCTTGACTTTGTTTGGGTCCACCTCGATGCCTCGCTTTGAGACTATGAAACCCAAGAGTTTTCCAGATGTGATGCCAAATACGCACTTCTTGGGATTCAGTCTGACTTTATGTTCCATGAGGCGATCGAGGATCTTGCTTAAGTCATCGAGATGATCTGGGCGCAAAAGATATTTGGCCAACAAATCATCCATGTAATCTTCCAAAGTTTTATGCATGTAGTCATGGAAGATGTACGTCATGGCACGTTGGTAGGTGGCGCCAACATTTTTAAGGCCAAAAGGCATGACCTTATAACAAAATGTCCCCCAAGGCGTTGTGAACGCCATTTTTAGTTGGTCCTCGGGATTGATACGAATCTGATTGTATCTCGAGAAACCATCCATGAGGGAAAGCATTTCGTGGCCCGTTGTAGCGTCTACCAATGCGTCGATGCTCGGCAAGGGGAAATCATCCTTAGGACTCGCTTTGTTTAGATCTCAAAAATCAGTGCATATGCGAATCCTCCCATCAGGCTTCTTGATGGGCACCATGTTGGACAGCCATGGTGGGTAATCCATGCAGATGACAAACTGTGCATCCAACAACTTTTGCAATTCGTCTTTGACCATCAAGGCCATTGTTGGGTGCATCTTGCATAGTTTTTGCTTAACTGGCTTGACTGTCGGATCAAGCGTTAGGTTATGCATGACTAGCTATGGATCTAGCCCCGACATGTCTCTGTAGGACCATGCAAAAACCTCCTTCTTCTCTTTGAGAAGGGTAATGTAGTCGGCTTGCTCTTCGGGGGATAAGCTTACCCCCAACTTGATAATCTATGGATTCATTGGATCTGAGCCGATGTCTACGTCAGTCGTCTCCTCGATCGACATGTGGGATCCATCCTCCAAGCTGGTGTGGAGTTGGGATCAAATGGATATCATTTGCTGAGTTTAAATCTGCGTTGGGAACCTCGGGTTCCTCTTCAGCATGGAAGATATCCTGAGTTGGCCCTGGGGTAAAATGAAGCATTTTACCGAAAGGCCAATACTCTGATGGGGATGGAGGTGAATTGACGCGATCCCAGTCTATGGCATCTATGTCTAGATACAACGACTATGCTGGATCGGCCGGGTTATGGATGGGGGCGGTTAAGTCAATGGAGATCATGTTGATGAAATGATTTTGGTCTCCATTACCATGGGTGTGGTGACTCAAACATTCTGGATGTTCTCTATGCTTCGGGTCTGGCTCTAGAGGTATTGGCACGAATGGATCGGCCCTATGTGTGGATAGGAAGACAGGGTCTGCCCTCGACACTGATATCGCTATAGGGTCTCTGGGCAGAAGGTATTCTTCGTATGCCCAAAGTGGTGGATTCAACACTTGTTCCCACCGTGCTGGGTCTACGTACCACTCATGCCCTGGCACTATGTTTAGTTGTTCAAATATGTCGTTAATCTCTAAGGGGTATTGTTGCTGTCGCATATGATTGAGATAGGCCATCTCAGTTTCATCTTCATAATCACTGTCAGAGATCCAAAGGCCTTCGTTGGCTCCAACAACTATTTGCGACATTAGAGGCTCATCTTGCTCGAGCAAATTGATCTGGCCCCATTGGGGTTGGTCCGCTCTCTGCGGTGGGGCCTGATTGCCTTGTGGTGGCACTTGCTCGATGGGAGCCACCAAAGGGAACATTGCCAAGAGGCTTTCTTGATAATCATCCATGGGGGTCACTTGTGAATGATTGCTATCTGATTCGAAGGGATCCCATGGTGCTACCTCATGTTCTGACTCGTCCTCGGAAGATCCTTCTTGACCTTGTCTACACCTCTCTTGTAGGTGTGTTTTTGAACTTTCTCCTCTTTCGAGCGAAGGGAAAGGGTTGTTGAGGTCAACAAGGTTGGTTGTCAACAATGGGAGATAATCTCCCAGTGTATATGTCATGTTAGGGTTGGCATATGGATCTAATGCCAATCCCCCCTTGTTGCCTATCCCTAGGCCTTGCATGTTCTCTACCAAGATGTCCAAGGGGAGGGGGTGGTTGAACCCTACTCCCGACTTGTCATATGGCATTTGGTATCTTGGTTGGCAAAGAACACGCACTCCTTGCTCATATCTGCCTAACCCATATCCATGCCAATTGCATTGGCCAAGGTATCTCAAAGCGAAGTCTGGGTTAGACAAATAGTTGACATCTTCTGCAAAGGGCTCTTCATCTTCATCCTCTTGCATGTATGGTTCAGTACCATGATCAAGGCCCCCATACACAAAGTTTGTCTGATTCGACGGGTAGCCTAGAGGAACAATGGTACCGATGGGGAGGCGAGGTCTCCCCATGTCCTGCATGGACTCTAGTGCGGGTGTTGCTACAATATTCCACACCAGATACTCCCCCAGGCCCGTATTGGCCATTTCAACGATGATTGTTGGCGATTGAGGGGGAGGAAACGGAAGTTCTTCCAGAATCCACTCCATGTCGGGTGGACTAGGAGCCTCGACTTCCATTCTTCTAGGCATCTCCTCAGTAGAGATAGTTGATACTGATGGTGATGCCTCTTCCAGGGGTTTCTTCCCTTTGTCCTTCTATGTGGCCATCGTAGGTGGCATTGTTGGTGAAGGACCAGCCGATGAAGATGGACCCGACTGTGGTTTTGATGGACTTGTCAATGGGGATGCCTATGGAATCGGACCCTGTCTAGATGGATTCAACTAAAAATCCAAATGCATTGATGGAAGGGTCGATTGCGGCATCAGTTGCACCGCATTGCAATACTTGAAGGGTTCTAAGTCCATCGGGACTACATGTACCTCCCCTTCAAATGTATACTTCAAACACTGATGAGCTATCGAAGGGACACACTTCATGTCCCTGATCCATGGCCGACCCAGCAAGATGTTATAGGCCATCTCACCTTCCAAAATATGGCACAATGTAGGTATAGTCTTTTGTCCCACTTGGATGGGTAGGACAATTGTGCCAACTATCGAGCATATTGCATCATTGAATGCTCGTAGTGTATATGTGGAAGCCGTAATGTGAGATGCTGGCAACTTCAGATGTTTCAATGCCACTATTGTGATGATATTACTGGATGAGCCAGTGTCTACCAACACCCTCTTATACGGAATCCCATTGACCCATGCGATAACGTGCAGGGGTGGATCCGCCATGTCATCAGCCACTGATTTCACTTCGTCTTCTCGAAAGGTGATGACTGGCTCCATGCATCGTTTGACATGTCCCACAAAGTTGTTGAAAGAATTTGCTTCATGGGGCTACAACTCGATGGCTTTCAATATCTCCATTAGAGCCTCCCGATGGGGCGTTGATTGTTGTATGAGCTCGTATATGGAGAGCCTAGCCGACGTGGTCCTCAAGCTCTGAGTGAGTTTGGTCCGAATTGTGGCCATGGGTCTAGGTGGAGGGGGTTGTGTAAGGTGCTATTGTGGTTGTGACATTGTTGGCACCTCACCTGTAGTGGCCATGGGGGTAGCTACACTCGGATACCTCCTATTCTGAGTCACTATACTGATCATCCCTACATACCCCTACATGGGGTAGTTCTGTGTGACCTCATTGACTTGTAGGGTCTTTGCCTATGCATCATGGGCAGGCAAGGGGTCCTTAAAGACCCCCATTTGTTGGTTTCTTGGTGCCATGGGATTATCCACCGCTAATGTCTTGTTATCAATTAGGTCTTGCACCAAGCCCTTAAACTTCCAACAGGCATTAAGGTCATGTCCCTTCCGCCTATGGAACCTATAGTACAAATCCTCCCTGTAGCCCTTAGGTTTTGGCACATTGGGATCTATGGGTTGAATCTCGGGTAGGTTGATCAAGTTTGCCACTGACAAGCGGTCAAACAAGGAGTCTCTGGACTCTGTGTAAGGTGTGAATTGTCGCCTAGGGTGACGCTGCTAATTTTGTTCTTGCCTCTAATTTTCTCGGTCATAACTGTTAAGAGGCACCACCTGATAGTTAGCCTTTTGGGGTTGTGTTGCTTGTGCAGGCTTAGGGACATTGATAGCAACCTGATTGACCACAACGGGTTTCTGTTGCATGGTCCCTATTTTGGTGTTCTTGGACCATTCTTTCTTCTTCGGCTTGGCTATCTCGCCATCTTGAATCTTGATCTCTTCAATGATTCTGGCTTGTGCCAGAGCTTCCTCTAAGGTGGCATATTGCTACAGCTACAATAGCATAGAGATCGATCTCAAATAGCTTTTTGAGAACATTTGTGTGAGGTCGAACATAGGAGGGAGGTAGGGTAGCTTAGAAAGTAGAGTCCTCCACCGATTCCCATAGGCCACCATGGTTTCTTCCTCATACTTCCTGAGGCTGGCTAAGTCGCTTAGTGACGCCTTCTTCTTGGTGTTGAAGGTGAAGCATTCGAGGAACGCATCCACTAGCTGATCCAAGTTGCTAATGCTATGCTTTGGTAATTGAGTAAACCAATCCGAGGTAGGGCCTACGAACGTGGTGATGAATGTTCTCAATAGCAAAGCATCATTATCCTGAATGCCAAAGCATTGGCTCAGGAATCTAGTCACATGCTCTTGGGCATCCTCCTCACCTCTAAAGATTGCCAACTGAGGCAGCTTAAAGTGTTCAGGATAAGGGGGTGCAGGCACTGATGGATGCACAGGATGACTACGGAGTTGGCGTAACATGGGCTTTTGGGGCCCAGAGGTCTTGGTTTCCATAGACTCCAAATGCTCTAGCAGTGCTTTATATGCATCGAAAGATTTAATCTCTTCCTCTTTAGTTTGCTCCCATTGTGGGTTGCGGGAAACTTGAGGCCTATGGAGGGGTGGCCGGATAGCAGCCCCTCCACCTTGGTAGGGCATTTTGGCCCGCTCTTCTTCTTGTTCATACTCCTCATAGGCTTCTTGAGGAGTCTCTAGATGAGACCTATGACCATGGGTGGGCCCTCACGGAGGGAGCCCATCATTGTTCCTGGGAGTGGTCTCCCGCTCAGGTCTAGGAGGTCTCGGAGGCAGCACTTGGTAAGGTCACGGGGACCTGTCTCGCACCAAGGGGTTGCACCTCTCATATGGTTCTGCTCTTTGGGTGCGAGGGGTTGGAACCCTCTCAGGCACCGTGTTATGGAGCAGCTCATCTATTTGGCACCGAATGCGCTCTTTGCTAAGGTGATATAGATGCTCTAGCTGCTATTGGTCTTGCTCAAGCTGCGTAATCTATGCTTGGCGGGCGGCATGTCTAGCGACTGCCAGGTCGATTTGTTCCACCATCTTGAGTCTGGGAGGCCTAGATGCCTCTCCTACACATTTATCTTGGTCATGATGATCTGAGATCTCTATAGGCCACTTCCCTCTATCGAGGTTGGCGGCATTCACTCGAGGCTCTGGCCTCGGTAGGTGACTCTGGTAAATAGCAGGTGTAGAGGCGCATTGCTCTCATGTTGTGTATTGCTCTTGAGGAATATGATGGTCTTCCTCATGCTCCCTTTCATATATGTGAAAGGGGCGGGCAGAGTTGGCTCGCCCTGCTTGAAGAGCCTTGTGCTCTGGTTTGGCTTTTTATTCCTAACAGTGATGGGGGGTAAAGGAGGGATGACATAATCATGTGGCCTCTCCTCATGGACCCTATGCTACTCTAGCACTTCATCATGTTGTGGCCACTCATATCGAGCTTCTAAGGGAGCCTTCTTGTTTATGTTGAGCGCCACGTGTAAGGACTCCTCCTAAAAGGGGCTATGATGGACGGGCGTGTCCCTCAAAGGGGTGCCTCTATAGTCCCATTCTAAAATGGAATGATGTGGACTCTCTTGTGGGCCAGGCCACCAAGGCGGTATGACCAAGTCCTCGGGGCTATAGCGGAGGCGACTTGTGCCCCCTTGTACACTCTCCGTAGCTCCTGCCCGTGATTGGGCTTGGCTACGGGTGTACACCATGGTGGTGCTTTCCTACAAGATGCATAGATTTTTACTTCTTTTTATGATTTTTATGCTACACTAAATAGAAAAGGTCACACACACACAAAGCAATGATTATCTCGTTTAAAGATTAAAGTGTGTCCTAAACCTGGTTTAGTGTGTTTTGATTTTGTTTTGAAATATTTTGTAAAGGACGTTTAAATGCAATATGATGGCTCTTATGACTCCCAAAAATGGTCGCCCCTTCGATATACCATTGCCAGGCCGATATACCAACCTCTCTATATACCCGCCCTTACGTGAGGGAAACTATAGGTACGTGAGAGCAGATGGTACGTGGAACGTAGGCGGTACGAAAGGGGGATCACCCTATTTTTGACACCTACCATAGAAGACTTATCCTCATGCACTGGGAATCACCCCAGCTACACTCGGTCAGCTTTCATCAGGATTTACGTCTAGCAACAGTAGCGATCGGGGTTTATGAATGCAAAATTCAAGCCAAGGTGGTGATGAAATCCATCGTTGGTCTTGATCAAGGGCTAGGGTTTTACGACCAGCTCCTTGGTGTTTATGTTGCCACGTGATGTGTGGGGTTCTTTTTATTTTGCATGAAAGGAAATAAACATGCAGTACAACTTTTCTTAAGCACGCAAAGAACCAAAAAAATAGAAAATAGAAAACAAAAAATGACAGAAAGAGTTCAAGACCCTTACCTCTTCTCTGCCCAAATCTGCTGGTTCTGAGTTTCTATCCTGAAACTGCACAGGCGGCTATTCATCCTGGGGAGGAATGAATTACAGGACTGTATTCATCACAGGGTGGGGCAAATGCCCATTCGTCCCTGGGTAAGATGAATTACAGCTCTGTATTCGCCTCAGGCTGGAACGAACAACAGTCCAACGTTTGAAAACTCGGTACCTGCAAGCAAAAACAATCAAATTTTGATCAGATTTCTGATCTTAAAAATAGAGGACAAGGGTCCCACCATGATCACCACTGAAAGCACGAGGATACGGAAGCAAAAAGGAAACTCCAAGTGCGATGCAAACTGAACTAAACTTAACGCTAAATCCTATGAAATGAAAGTGCATGAAAAGAGGGAAAGCATGAACGAATCGAATCAAAAAAAAAATCCAATAAGGAAGACAACCCTTTTTATTGATATGTTTTAGAACTTGGTTACAATGCGCCTCCTCCCCTTCTAAGGGCTAGGAGCGTTAAATATGCGTTCTTGTTACACCCATGGATGTCATTCCTTCTTTCGCGTGCCCACATGTAAAATGGGTGGACCAAACATCGCCATCGCTTGCGTTGATGAGTCTTGAATCCTTGCTGCTCCTCTAATGTCTAGATCCTACATTCAAAGAAACAAGAAATAGTCAGTAGCACCTACGGATGAAATAAAACATGCAATCCCCATGCCTTCGATTAGTGCATGCAAGATATAAATAAAATGATAACTAAAATGGATCCAAATGATCTAAAAATTTGATAGGGACATCAAGACCTCACAAAGAAAACACTGCAAATGGAACAGTCAAGAAATTCCTCACATATTTGAATTCGCTCTAGGGCGGGACGAATAGACCTGCAACAAAAATGTCAAAAGGCATTGTCCCAAATGTCACATCTGGGATGCTCCAAATCACCTGCAAAGTTGGGATTAGCTAATTGGGGGTGTTTTGGGAAGACCCAGAAGGTCATATTTCCCCAATTTGGCCTCTATCACCAGGAATTTTATGGGGCTACCTGCAAGTTAGTAAAGGCGAGCGAAGATAGAAACATGATCAAAATTGCTCAAAACAAGGTGAAATTTAAATGGCAACCTATCTAAGCAGCATAGAATTGAATGCAAAAATTATAGAAAGGAAATTTTCCATAGATTTCCAATCACTCCGGAGCGGGGCGATTAGGACTGTAGTAGTGGGGGGGCACCCGGGGGCAGGCCGCCCACCGTTTGGGGCCCGATTTTGGCACCAATCCACTTGGGATGGGTCCAAAACCTCTTGTGGGGTATTGTCGACAAATTTTATGGGATATTGTGGCCAAATGTCAGGTTTTGGTTCCGGATTTGTGCTTCCAATAACCACCCTATGACCTCCTTTCCAAAAGAGATCAAGGATGTGAAAGGCACAACTCGAAAGGGTGTGGGTGTGAAAATAAAATGACAGCACTTCGTTGCTCCAAAATGCTCCTTCTCTCTATATTTTGGGGTGAGAAGACTCACCATTTTATAGACCTGATGGTCTCTTTGGATGAGCATGCAGAGGCGCCACTTGGCAATCATGCCTCTCTAGGGGAGGGAAGATTCCTCCCTGATTAGGGGCTTCATGACTGCCCCTGTAACTGCCTCTAACGCTCGAAAATGCTCACCCACACTCCCATGCAATGAAGGAAGCGTTAAGTGGTGGATCTGAGCTGCCATTTGTCAAGATTTGACTTTTTGCCCATCAAACCTGCTATTCGCCCCACCCTAGAGCGAATACTGCTATTCGTCCCTGGGTGGGGTGAATACCAGTTTGTAATCGTCCCTGGGTGGAACGAGTATGGAGCAGAGTGCCTGAAGGTGCCAAATTGACCTCTGACCTTCCAAAACTGCTGTGAGAGTGGTTAGGACCACTGTTTAACCTCTAGGGGCTGCCCTTGGGGCTGTGTGTGTCAATGCGATCAGTGTTTGCAGTCACATAATCGGATTGGTGCTGTTTTGGTGTCTACACTAATGCTCATCAGTTTTTGAAAGTTCCAAACTATACACCATGGAAAATAAGATGAAGGCAATCCTTGAGATGGATGATATTTGGGATGTTTTTTTTGGAACAACAATGAGACCTTCATCTATAGTTGGAGTCACAAATCTAACTACTGATTAGAAAGACTTTGATAAGAAATATAGCAAGGCAAAAGTACTCATTTTTCTTGTTGTTTCTGATGAAATTCAACCCCATATTTTTTATTGTCAAAATAGTAAAGAGGCATGGGATGCCATTAAAAATATATATGAAGGAAATAATGATTCCATGATTCTATTTCTTCAATCTCAATTACACAGTCTAAGAATGAAATAGGGAGAGACAGTTGAAATATTTCTTTGCAGAGTGTCTGGATTGAAAGCAAAGTTGAATTCTTTGGGAGAACTTTTTGATGACAAGCTCCTTACCCTAATTGTATTGAGAGCTTTACCTTATTCTTATAGGGTGTTGATAACTTCCCTTCAGGTGTCACAACGAAAAGTTACCTTTGTTGAGTTGGTCAATATGCTTCAATAAGAAGAGGCATGCCAACTTCAGAGAGGTCTTTCTTCTAACACAGCCCTCTATTCCAACAGGAAGGGTTCTAAGAAGAAGGGTAATTTTTATAAAGGAGGGAACTATAAAAAATATTCAAAAGGGAAACAACCTCAACAAACTAAGAGGTATTGCAAAATCTATGACAAAGAGGGTCATGATACAAATAGATGTTGGCACAAGGATAAGCAACTAAAACAGAAAGGCCATAACAAACCACAAAACAAGAACAAGCAACCAAAGGTTAATGTTGTTGAGGAATCTGACTCAGATTTTGAGTGGGCACAAAAGGTTCTCATGGACTACCACAGCCTCCAAGTAGATGGATCCTATTTGGTATGTCGATTATGGTGCTAGTAAGCACATGACTGGTGACAAATTGTGGTTTGAGTTCTTTGAGGCCAAAAAGGGCAAACCTGCCACTATTATCGATGATAAAACCTATAAGGTTTAGGGAGAAGGTATAGTTTCAGTCACTCTTCCTGATGGCAAGTGTTATATTGACAAAGTTCTCTATGTTCAAGGATTGGCAAACAATTTGTTGTCAGTCACACAAATTCTGTACAAGGATATGGTTGTCAAATTTAGTGTTGATGGAGGCAAGAAGTTTTGTTCTATTACCAGGAGGGGTAAGAACATTGCAACCACTTCATATAAGCATGGCTTATTTGCCTTAGATGCTATCTCTACTCCACATGTCACCATGATAGTCTCTACAAACGAGGCAACATCTCTATGGCACAAGAGATATGGGCATCTTAGTTCTGGCTACTTACTTGAGTGAGGGGTTCTTTGTGGGAAAAAAAAAAAGAGTACTTTTGAAAAAACATAAGAGGAAAAAAAACCCGGAGTTGATTCACACAAATATATGTGATCCTTTCACACCCATTAGTAGTGGGGGGAAGATGTATTTTTAGTTGTTTATGGATTATTACTCACGTAATATGTGGGTGTTCTTTCTTCATCTGAAATCTGAAGCATTTGGATTCTTCCAACAATTCAAGAAATATGTTGAGAAGGAGTCAAGGACTTCTATCAAGACCCTCCACTCATATCGAGGGGGGGAGTTTACCTCTAAATAACTTTCAGCATTATTTCCTGCACATGGGATCAAGATACAATTATGTACTGCTTATACTCCTCAGCAAAATAGTGTTTTTGAAAGGAGGAATCGTTCCATCATGGAAATGGTTCATTGCATGCTCACAGGAGCTAGTCTTGAGCAACAATATTGAGCAGAAGATGTCACCACAGTAGTATACCTATTGAATAGGGCACCCACAAAGTCCCTACAAGGAATGACTCCATAGGAAGCTTGGAGTGGTCAAAAACCTTCCATATCTCATCTATGCATTTTTGGGTGTAATTATTTCATGCACATACCAAAAGAGAAAAGGAACAAGGTAGATGAGAAGACATTGAAGTGTATTCTTCTTGGCTATGATGAGCACTCTAAGGGTTATTTTTTTATAGATACCTTGAACAAGAAGATTCATGTAAGTAGAGATGTTGTTTTTGATGAGGCTTTCACATCACAAAGCACATCATATGTATACCTAGATCTTGTGGAAACTAAAGTTGAGAAGTCCCCTTCATCACCAAATACTAGAGGTCCTTTGACTTATTCATCTTCTTCATCACCACATAAGAAGAATCCAAAATGGTATATAAATACAATTAGAGAATCCAAACTATACACTCCACCAAATTTAACTTTGGATAGACCTTGTACTCGTAGCATGGCTCGATATCAAAGAGCAGCAGTAGAGATTATTGGGGTTGATGATCTTTGTCAATATTTTGAGGAAATTTTTGTTGATCAAGAGAAACAAACCAAGGATATGGATATAGATGATGGTAGGGTGTTTCTGTATTCAGTTAATGAACATGAACCTGATTCTGTACAAGATTCCCTTAGTGAGCCAAAATGGAAGGTTGTTATGGATTCTAAGTATAAGTATCTGATGAAAAACAAAACTTTGGAGCTTGTCGATCTACCACATGGAAAAAATCCCATAGGCTAAAAATGGGTGTACAAATTCAAGTACAAGGTAGATGGGACAATTGATAAGCATAAGGCCTATCTTGTTGCAAAGGGCTATGCTCAAAAGGAAGGCATTGACTACAAGGAAACTTTTACACCTATTGATCAGATGACCACTATTCAAGTTCTTTATGCTATGGTAGAACAATATGGGTGGAAAGTTCACTAAATGGATGTAAAAAGTGCTTTTCTAAATGGTGATATCCAAGAGGAAGTCTACATGACTCAACCTGAAGGATTTGAAGTGGAAGGCCAAGAGCAGAAAGTGTGCAAGTTGGTCAAATCCTTATATGATTTAAAACAAGCTCCTCGAGCTTGGTATATAAAAATGGATAATCACCTCCTATAGCATGGATTTAAGAGATGTCTATTAGATGCAAAACTCTATTTCAAGAAATAAGATTCTGGGATAGTGTTGGTTGTACTCTATGTTGATGATCTGCTCATTACAGGGAGTTCAGAAACTATGATCTCTACTATCAAAAGAGACTTGTGTAAATATTTTGAGATGATAGATCTCAAACTTCTCCATTACTATCTTGGTCTGGAAGTGAACTAGAAGGAGCACTACATCAAAGTGTCTTAGAAAAAATATGCCAATACATTGTTAGAAAAATATCGCATGACTAATTGCAAGGCTAATGGTAACACCGATAGAATCCGAACTTTAGTTATCGCAATATGATGATTCACCTCAGGTATATGGTAATATCTATTGATATCTAATTAGGAGTCTCATATATCTGACCAATACTAGGCCAGATATCATATTTTCTATCAACTATCTTTTGAGGTTCATGCAAGAACCTAAGACTACTCATTGGAAAGTAGCAAAACGAGTTCTTCACTATGTCCGTGGCACAATGGAATATGGCCTAGAATACAAAAGGAACAACAAATTCTTCTTACAGGGATACACAGACTTAGACTATGTTAGGTCATATGATGATCGTAAATCAACTTCAGGATCTTTGTTTCATCTTGGATCTGGTCATATCTCTTGGCACAGCAAGAAGCAACAGGTGATTGTTATCTCATCGACAGAGGTAGAATATTGTACCACACATGAAGCTGTGTGTGAAGTGATATGGTTGCATCACATTTTGACAAGTATGGGTCTTCCATAAAAATATCCAATACACTTGTTCTACGACAACTAGGGTGTTTTGAACCTTGTTAAGAATCCAGTGCATCATGAGAAAACCAAGCACATTGATACATAATGCCACTTCATTCGAGACAAAGTACCAAGCCACCGAATTTGGCTTCAGTTCATCTCCACCAATGCACAAGTTGCAGATATTTTCACTAAGCCACTTGCACATGTCAAATTTGAATTGTTTCGTAGCTCTCTATGTAATTCAAAATGATGTAAGCAAGGGGGATGCTAGTATAGCTAGTAGTTATATTTTTACTCAAATATTGTAATAAGTGGGTATGTTAGCATATTTTAATATTTTATTTTATTTATTATGATATTAACAATCTTATATTGTTGGACATATTTTAGGCTCGTTTTTATTTGTTATAACAACGCCTATTTTGGTCCTGGGTGGTTTCGTAATCTTCGAACTATTATTGGCTCCAAATTTATTATTTATATTTGGTCATATGAATGAGAATTAGTTCCAATGTTCACATAATGTAAACTATAAATACAATTAACACAATGCAATGCAATGATGGTGAACTCTTGATATGATAAATGAAAATTTTATGCTAAAATAAGATGATAAATAATAGATATAATCTTGGAAATGCAAAATAGAAGGTTAGAAACACAAACAGAGGTTTGAAGGTGCCCCCAAACAACATGTATATGATATTGGATGTTTTAGGGCAAGATCAAACGTTTTCAAGCTATATTGGATGTTCGATATTGTATTGTATCCACTGATGCACAACTTCGAACCTTCGAACTTGCAAAAGAATGTGAGAATAGCAATATGCACTAGAATACTAAGGATGCGATAATGATTGAGAGACAGCTGGAATCTAGGGAGAGTGCTTGAATTAAATACTTAAGGTGAATTAGAGGGGTTGGGCTAAAAATAAGGGGAGTTATGATTTCTCCCAATTTGGACGATATTGGTTGATCCAATATCGTAACATCTACGTTGTTGGTCAGGTACGGACAAAAAGGTTACACCAAATTTTATCATTTTGTTGTTCTGGACAATTTTTATTTTTGGACGAGATCGAACATCTGATTTCATACAATGAATTCTGATATAGCATTGGACAACCGATATCAGTCAAATAGAGTCGATATCATCAGGAAATTAGGAACAAACTTGATGCGGGTGCAAAAATTGAGGTAGGAGGTTAGAAAACAGTTTTAATTATTTTTTGAAAGTTTTTGACTTAATGTAAATTGACATGGGTCATTTTAGCCTATTACAGATAGCACAAATGTTTTAGAGCATATTAGTCTTAAAATTCTGAATAAATATAAGAAAAGGATTGCATTTTTTTAAATTATTTCTCAAATTCTATTTTGTTTTAGACTTGCTATCACAAGAACTATGCATGTCTTTGGCATGTATACTTGGGTTGTTTTTATCATGCAGTTTCATTTGTTTTTATTTTTATTGTATTTTTAAATTAAATTTTATATAATGTCTTAGGTTTTTTAAAATATAAAATTGAATATTACTTTATATTTTATATACATTTTACTTACCTTTAATATAAGGAAGGGTTATTGAAATTTATAGCTATATTTTTTTGTTGGAGAACAAGGGATTGTACTCAGGATCCTTATTGTTACAAATCACAACTCTGTTCTTTAGAACATGAGATTTTATACAAATTTAGTTCTCATCTCAATTGAGTTGTTATAGCTAAAAATATGCATTTTTTTACATAAAATGTCTTCTATGGTAGGTTCAATAATAAATTTTTGAGTGATAGTTTTAGGAATATATTAACATTATATTTAAGATGCATATAAAAGAGGTCAAATAGCGTTGGTTATGATTTGGTGATTACAACAATTTTACAATGGTAAATTATTTGAGAATAAATTTTATATTATATAATATATTTAATTTGATTTGGTGTTATATTAGGTGAAGATGACTTCTACTACAAACTATACAAAATATGGTAAAAATATGACAATGATATTTTAAGCTTATAGTAAATGCGTTCTTGTATTATTATCTTTATCTTATTAATTTTTAAATTAAATTTTATATAATGTCTTAGGTTTTTTAAAAATATAAAATCAAATATTATTTTATATTTTAATACATTTTACTTACCTTTAATATAAGGAAGGATTTTTGAAATTTATAGCTATCAGTTTTTTTTTCTGGAGAACAAGGGTTTGTACTCAGGGTTCCCATTGTTACAAATCATAATTCTTTTTTTAGAACATGCGAGTTTATATACAGATTCAATTCTCATCTCAATCGAGTTGTTATAGCTAGAAACCTACATTGTTTTACATAAAATGTCTGAATTTATTATTTTAATTTTCTAGAACTATTGGTCATGAATCTGCCTAGTTACAAGATCTATGCCTTATGCATCCTAGACCCGGCCAAAATAGAAAGGCCGGAGGAAATAAATGTCTTCTGGGCCAATCCCCAGAGAGGTTTGGCTCCCTTCCTACTCCTAAATGGTAAATAACAGAAATAAAGGGAAACATGGCTATAAGTCAGCAATGTAGGATGGGGATAGACTAACATCTAAAATTTTACCAATTAATTAGCAGCATGTAATATAAAATACAAGTGCAAAAACTTCTAATAGCTATGCAGGAAAATATCCCCTTAGAGTGCATTTTAGTGATCACCCCCTCACAAGAAAAGACTAAATTCAGAAGAAAAATTTACTCACAGCAAATAGTGGAAATAAAAGCCTTCAAAAATTACACAAAATATTATCAAATGTAAAACTACTCAAAGGACCAGAAGTCGAGACGTTTCTATTGATGCAAAAAAATTAGAGTATTTTTTTGTAGAGTGTCCATCCTCCTTTAAAATAAAAATTATTAGTATTTATAGAGGGATTTTGCGTCTATCATTCAATGCATATACAAAAAAATGTTGGTAGATTAAAAACCAACGTGCATATTTTTCTCCTCAACATCAATGACATCTTCGGTCAAAACATTCTTCAAGGAAACCATGATTCGGCTTCGATGGAAGAATCACAAAAAGAAGTCAACATGAGTAAATTCTTGAAGAAACCTTGGATGTCGATGCATCGGCATGCGATAAAAACATCTAAAAATTAGGTATTTGGTCATTGAATTTGCTTTGCATTACACCTTGGAAATTCACTTTCGCTAGGAAATTTCACAAAGCATTAAATTTTATTTGAAAATCGATAAGGTTGATAGTTGGTGCATTGGAAATAAACAAGAATTATCTTTGATCTCGCAACCCGGAAGCAGATGTTCTAGAAGTACCACCTTCTTTGTTCCAAGAATTAAATTATATCGTTCCTCATCTCTTTCCTAGAAAATATGCAAAATCACATCTTTGGAAGCTATATATTTTTCAAAGAATTTATTTCGCCCAAGGGTGTGGCAAAATAATCTTTTCAAGGCAGCATCTGGTGACAATGTAGTTGGGCTTGTCATTTGAGAAATTTTTTCATTCAATTCTTTTCATTATAATTGTCCTTTTAATTTTTTCCTTAGAAGAGGGCGATAGAGACTTTCACCCTTTCGAAGAGGTGACATCACCTTTAAATTTGATGTGAAGTGTTGTGTAATAATTTTTGCCTAAAATTGAACATTGAAAACCCTATTCGCCCCCTGGAAAGACAAAATTACTTGGTGCCTCTTCATAAGGGTGACTTTGATTCACTATATTTTAAATTTGACTCCAAGCGCCATCTTTTACATCTACCCAATCATAGACAAAATTAGCAATCTCATTAAAGTGGGCCTTTATGATGTCAACCCCATTTCTCACCCTTTAAACCTTTAAAATCTTCTTTCACCCCAAAAATGGGTGATAATGAGATTCACCCTAACTTAGGGTGAAAGCGCTTCCTTAACTTTCCTATGTTAGGTCAACCATGTTTTAAAACCTTGCTTAAGATATGTTTTTCCCAAAGGAGGGATGACAAAAAGTTTTGCCCCTCACTTGGGGCAAAAGTGTCTTTTAAAATTTGAAACTATTTTGTGAGCGCTCAACTTACGTAGCGCCACTTCAATTTTTTTTTTGCATTACGTTTCACCCCAAAGAGGGACGCCAAGGAGTTTCACACCTTTTTGGGGGCGAAAGCACCTTCAACCTTTTAACTTTGACATAATCAGTGCTTTTAAATGACTTTCGTCCCAAAGAGGGGTGACAAGAGTTTTCACCCATCGTTTGGGGTGAAAGCATTTATTTTCAACTTAGGACTTTTGTTCCTTTCTTTCATCGAGTGCATCCACTTTTTCAAAATTTATTTCACCTCCAAGAGGGGTGAAAGAGATATTTGCCCCTCTCTTAGGGAAACACTACTCTCTTTCTTTTTTTCAGTTTTGCTTTGACATTCAAACATGATTTCCATGTTTCTGGGGTGAAACTTTCTTTGCAAATGGGGCTCGGTTCAAAAGCGCCCAACTTTTTTGCTTCTTCTCTTTTAAGTGCTTATTATTTTGGAATCAATTCCTTACTTATGCTTTTGTTCCTTAGAAATTTTTACTAAACAAAATTCCTTCATTTCTTATTATTTACAATAATGCAATATTATAAAAAGAGGTGAAAACAAATATAATTAAATATGCATTAAAATTGTAGCATCTTCATCAGCAAATTCATTAAAATTTTATAATCAATCATTCAAAAAAAATTTAATGTGGTAAAATTGCAAAACTACCAACATTCGTGGTGGCTCATGGGGTATCTAGCTCGCATGGATGTAATCAACCCTAGGTCTTCATCCATTAGGCTTAAGAGTCAGCTCCACCAGGTGCAGTAGGCTACTTGTTGCATGCTCCTCAACCTCCTTTTTTGCAGCTCCTTATTTAGAGAAACGTGATTATATCCTACTACAACAATGTCGGACCAAGCCTCTCTAGCGTTATCTTTGGGCCATTAAGTGAATCCACAAAGTACCTAAAAATCTCCACCTAGCCCATGTCAATGTTATTCACCCATTTACTAAGCTCTAGTAAACTAGAATTTATGCATGTGAGATTTCTCATCAGGAGTAGCACATGGTCTTCAGTGAGATGCTCGTCCCAATCATCAACTTTGAATACATCATCAACAAATATCGCCCAAAATACTTCCAAGTTCTCCTTTGGCATAATATTCCCGTGATCATCAATAAAGCTAGGGAAACCATTATCAGCTACTGCATTAAAATATGTTGTTGAGATTCTTCTCTCCTGTTCAAACATGTTGAGTAGCTTGTGGGCCTACTTCACCTAGTCTAGCCCGAAGAAATACTAGTGCAACACAACTTTGGAGCTTGACAAATATCAAACCAAGTGGCTCATAGGACGAAATCTAAGGCATGTTATACTTAGCGTTTGCATCTATGTTGCTTTTACCAAGAGAGGCTCCAGGTATTCTTCACCATAATCCACTATATGTTAACCATATGAGATGAAAGTTTGTATTTCCTGAAGGTACATAACTACCTATGTTGTATTTTTCGCCTAGGTCTTAAAATCAATAAGCAATTGATTGCGCATATCCTTGAATTTTTATTTCATTAGGACTATGGCCTGAATTGCTTTCATGACCAACTAATCCTATAAATTTTTGAGTTGGCTTTCTAATGCCTCAACCTATTGTTCTGCTCATCCTTTGGTCTACTGGTGCTTTTGGAGCATCTTATCCAACTCTTTTGCTCTTTTCTACCACTAAGTTACCTCTAACTGTGTTGATTGTAACTGTGCTTGAATTTTTCGAAAGACTCCTCTAGATCAACAACCTTAGCTTCAGCCTCAAATAAGAAATTCTTATAGTGTTATCCATGTAGGAACAAGGAGCTTATCTCCACTTGAATGTTTCCCACTGTCTCAGTGGTTTTGAGATTTGTGAGGTCCTTGGTGAAAATATCATAATTATAATCATTTAGAGTCATCTCACCCTAAGGCTTTTGAACTTGGGGAATCATTTTCATTGTATGGGCCTCCATAGTGTTGGGATAAAATGCAACCTACTTCAAAGGGTTTGCTGGTGCCATGATTTCTCTTCTATTTTTACTCTTCATCCACTGCGATGAACTTAAGTGAGCTTGGTTGATTTTTATCGCAATGGACTACACTAGTACAACTGCTATCACTAATTCAGGTACCACCTACAACTCCAAAATGGAGTGAAAGTAAAATGATCTAGTTGGGGATTTGTCTAAAGGGAAGTTGATACCACCATAGTGGAAATAGTGGTGGGAACATAACTGGTGGTGGAAATGAAGGAAAGGGTTTCGATCATAGTCAAAATAACTCAAGGGGAATCTTGCATACTTACAACTATAATGGAGGTTACTTGGGTGGATGATAGAGGAAGTGAAAATGGGTTTAGAGTGGAGGTGAAAGAACTAAAATAAAGGGAAGTGGAAAAAGTGGGAATAGAAGAAGTAGGAGTTGTAGTCATTGGTGGTTGTGAAATGGAAGGTAAAATTGAAGTGGAGGATCTACCAAATGAAGGGGATATAGAAGTGAAAACTAGAGAAAGAGAAACAACAGTCACCATCTGCTCAGGGAGAGGAGAAAGAGAAGAAAACGTACCTTCAAGTTCTAATACCTTTTGATCTAGTAGGGATGTAGGTGGCTGTGATGTTGGATATTTCTCCATCTGGTCCTTTAGTTTTGCTACAATATCCTCCTCAATTTTGATAACATCAACACTCCGAACCAATTGCTTTTCTCAAACCAAATGGATGGCTTCTAATAATTATGTTTGCTCAATAAAAACCGTAGGAAGAGGGTTTGACAAAACTGCTTCAGTTCTTTGCTTCTTCAAAAAATTTATAACTTGTAGCTTTTCAATATTACTTTTTGCCTTATATTGTAATGGCTATTCTAGAAGCTGCTCTTATTATTCGGTTTCAAGTTGTGCTTCTTGGACTATAGGATACTCTTCTTAGGCTACGTCTTTCTCACTGCTTGGCTTTTGCAAAATTTGAGGTACAATGCAAGTGAACATAATCAACTGGTAACTGGAGTAAAACTCATCATGGGTGTCCAAAAATATTTCATCCATTACTAGACCATATGGTGACCTAGTATTCCTTTGATGAGCCCTCATAATCCTCTAGTTCATAATTTTTTCTTCAAACCAACTCGAAAGTTGCTATTTCAACTGGCTAAATAACCTTGGTAGAGGAATCTGATTCTTATGTACAACAAGGTTATACTCAGCCTCCATTTTATAGAAATCATGCCAGGTGTAAGTGGCATCATGTTTTCCATGTGCCACTCCAAGTCATGCCCCTCCGGATTGTTTCAGTGCTTTTCAATATCCAACCTTGAAAAATAATGAAAGCTTTTAACCTTGATGTGCTCATCAAAGAGACCCAAAGAATCATACTTCCATTGTTATGGTAGCTCCACTATTTTTTATATTGTAAAAGGCCTCAGTTATCAACCGATGTTGGCCCACCTAGCTCACCTTGATGCCTCCAAAGTGAAAAGGCATATCACACATGGTTTTCTTCCTACGCCCTACTCCATACACGTCGTTAATATAATCATATTTTTGAATAACCTCCAAAGCAAACACGTGCTCTATAGCAAAATATGTAAGCAAAATTGGCTTGCCAGTAAAGCTAAAAATGCATAATACAACACCTTGCATCAATAAAAATATATCGCCTCTTTGCTTTGAGATTATTTCTTCTATCATTACCCTTGGTACCCTCTCACTTTTGTAGAAAATCATCTCCAGGGTAGGACCCACAAATGTACGATTGAAATTATAGAAAGACTCCTATCTTGATAAATTGGAAGTCCACATATATAAAGATATTTTTTTATTTTCCTTATCAACCTGCCTACTTGCTGAAAGCACGAGGATACAAAAGCAAACAAAAGGGAAATGTAACGCTAAGTCCTACGAATGAGAATGCATGAAAAGAGGGAAAACAAACGAATTGAAACGAGATTTTAAAGCAAATGTAAAAGTGCAGCCCTTTATTTTATTAATTTGCTTGAGATCGGGTTATAATGTGTCTCCTCCCTTTTTAGGGGCTGGGAGCGTCGGACATAATTTTGTTACACCACAAATGAGATATTCCCCTTGGGGATCTTCCACATGCCCACATTGAAAATGGGTAGACCAAACATCACCTACGCTTGCGTGAATGCATCTATCATTCCTTGCTATCCCTCCAGTGTTGGGATCCTGCATTCTTAGAAATAATAAACGGTTAGTAGCACCTGCAGATGGAGGGAAACATGCGATCCCCAAGGCCTACGATTGATGCATGCATAAAATAATTAAAACAATAACTAAAACATATCAGAATGAGCTTAAAATTTAACAAAAGCAATAAAACATTACCAAGAACACACTACAAAAGGAACAATCAAGAAATCTGCCACATATTTCTAATCGCTTCGAGGTGGGACGATTAGGACTGTCATAAAATGTCAGTAGGTGACCTCCTAAATGTCCCATCCAGGGGCCTCCAAAACACCTGTAAAGTTGGAGTTAGACAAAAATGGGCATTTTGGGATGACCCAGATGGTCATATTTTGCATATTCTACCTCGGTCACCCTATATTCGATGGCACTCCCTATAGGTTAGTGAAAGCGAGAAATAATAAAATCATAGCCAAAACTTATCCAAATGACATGAAATTTAAATGACAGCATATATGGATGACCTAGAATAAAAATCAAAAGAAATAGTAGGGAAATATACCACATATTTCTAATCGCTCTAGGGTGGGGCGATTAGGCCTACAGTAATGCGGGGGGTGCCCGGGGGCAGGACGCCCACCGTTTGGGGCTCGGTTTCGGCACCAATCCACTTGGGATGGGTCCAAAACCTCTTATGGGGGTTGTGTCAGAAAATTGGGTGGGGTATTGTGGCCAAATTTTTAGGTTTTGGGTTTGGATTGTGCTTCCAATAATCACCCAATAACCTCCCTTCCAAAAGAGAGATCAAGGATGTAAGAAGCACAAATGATGGGTGAGGATGTAATTTTGTAGCACTCCGTTGCTCCAAATGCTCCTCCTCTGTCATTTTTTGGGGTGATAAGACTCACCATTTTATAGACCTGAGGGTCTCTTGTGAATGAGCATGCAAAGGCAACACTTGGCCATCATGCCTTGTCAGGGGGAAGAAGATTCCTCCTTGATTAAGGGCTCCATGACTGCCCCTATTACTGCCTCTTTGAGCTCAAAAATTCTCACTCGCACTCCATGCATTGAAGGAGGAGTTAAGTGGTAGACCTGAGCTGCCATTTGTCAAGGTTTGACCTTTTTCCCATCAAACCTGCTATTCACTCCACCTTGGAGCGAATACTGATAATTTTCCCAGGGTGGGATGAATACCAGTTTGTAATCGTCCTAGTGTGGAACGAGTAGGGATCAGAGTGCCTGAAAGGTGCCAAATTGACCTTTGACCTTCCAAAATTGCTATGGGAGTGGTTAGGACCACTGTTTAACCTCTGGGGACTGCCCTAGGGGCTATGTATGTCAATTTTATCAGTGGTTGTCATCACGTAATCAGATTGGTGCTATTTTTGTGTCTATAGATGCCCCTTTTTGGGAAGTGTTGTGCAAGGTGCAGCATTGAGCAAAAATAGATAACCAAAGCACTAATGATTAGGGTTTCTCAATAACCTAACCAAATTTTGATAACCCAAGTATGGAAAGGGCATGCATTCTTGGATCCTTACTTCTAACGAGCTAAGGAGCTTATTTCAAGTGTTAACCTATTTTGGTGGGGTGTTACTTGATCTTGGACATTGTTTAGTCATGAATAGGCAAAGGGCGCAACCTTTTGTCGATAGGAACCTTGAGTTTATGATTCATGAATACCAAGTGTTTGATTAGCTTATGATTATTGCTTGTTTTCTGCCCCAAGTAGGAGCGTGATTGTATTTGTCAATGATCCTTTGAATGCATGCCATTTCCTTGATTGGGTGTGTATTTGTTGATTGGTGACTAAGTGTGACTACCCCCTCAAGCGACGAATCGATGAGGGAATGATCAACATGAGAAAAGCGACGAGTCGCTTGACCCAAGATGACTTTTGTAAGGGTGCCTTAAGTTGTTTTCTGTTGAATGCTTATGCAGTTTCCCAATAATTTGACCTATTTTTGGTGGGTTTAGACCCTTTTTGTGACGCATTTTGGGGTTCAAATTCTCAAAAATTCGTCCTCCCGTGGAGTGGTCCGGATATGGTAGCCTTCTTAGGGAGTAGGATAGTGAGGATTTGTGACCCCGACGTCTATTTTTGTTGCCAAGAAGCGCAGGCGCAAATGCGCCTTGTTCGAAAATGTTATTGTTATTTTTGGGTGGGTTTGGACCCTTTTTATGATGTCGTTTGGGGATGAAATTCTTGAAAATCCATCCTCCCGGGGAGAGGTCTAGCTATGGTAGCATTCTTAGGGAGTAGGATAGTGAGGATTTGTGACCCAAACATCTGTTTTGCATGCCAAGAATGTCAAGTGCAAAAGCACTCTTATTTGGCAATTTTATTGCTATTTTTTATGCATTTGGGTGCAGTTTTTGCTTGTTTTTGAATTTCTTGCTCTGTAATAGTCCCAGGGTGGGACGAATACCAATTTTGTAATCTTCTTAGGGTGGTATGAGTGATAACTAAAGCACTCATCCCAAGGTGGAATGATTATAGGCCTAAAAGCCTATTTAAGGGCCAAAACTAGGTTGTGGGCTCATTTACACTATTTTTTTGGCGATTTGGAGCTGTGAGGAGGAGGAGGTCGAGTTCACGTAGTGGAGTGCTATCGGATTTCTTGGAAACCATGAGTTCACAGACCAGATCATCAAGTGGTGGAGCAGAAGAGAGACCAGTAAGTGCCCCTTCTCTTTATTTTGCTTGTTTTGTGTTATAGTTTAAAATCGTAATTCTTTTATTTTGTATTTCATTTTTTGATTAAACTAAAATAAAAACCCTAGTTTAATGTTTGTTGTTTGTTTGAATTTGTGCTTTGTATTGCTTTTTTATAACTATGATCGAAACCCTAGTTAAAACCGTGTTTATTTTGTTTTTGTTGTAAGCTAAAAAAAAAACCCTAGTTTAAACTAAGATTGAAAACTTAGCTTAAAAAAATGTTTTTATGTTGTTTTCTATTTTTTATCAGTTTTAGACTAAGGTTAAACCCTAGGTGATGCGTAGTCGTTATACCATCATTAATTCTCAAAGAATCTGTCAATCCAGGGCAGTGTACAAGGCTATCTACGGAAGAAGAAGTGAAACAGCTATAACTTAGGTCAATCTAGGGCAACAAGTCTTTATTGGTGGAACCGGTTTGGTGGGGGGTTTTGGAACATTCCTATCTCTAAATTGCATGAATTAAATCTTAATCTAAGTTGCAGAATTGGAAACTAATCATTAACTACGAGAAATGAAGTCCTAATTACAATTGGAGAATGAGACCTAATTATATTGCAGAATTAACGAGTTGCAGAATTGAAAGTCTGATCCTAATTGCAAAAAGGAAATCTAATTACTTTTGTAGTAATGAAAGTCTAGATCTAATGTGGAAATAAAAACTATCAAAATTCTATAACAGAAGGTTGTCAATCCTCTGTTCATATTTTGACAGCAAAACATAAAAATGCAAGAAATTGCTGAAAAATAGTAAATTCTAGAAATAACAGTCTAAAAATAAAGTGAAAGCTTGGTTGAAAGTAAGATTGCAACTAAAACATTAAGCACAAGATTTATCTTAGCATAAATAAACTAATACTGCAAATATTGTCAACTATTCACAAGCAATTTACATAACAAGTTCTGCAACTCATTCTGCTGTAGCAAAATCAGAATAAAAACCTGTTATGTTAGTCCTCCTCCTAGGTCTGGAATTGGCCAACCTCTTTGTCCAGAAGAAGGTGTAAGTCTCTCTCTCTTTCTAAATCTTAATCACACTCATTTACAAGTAAATTGAAATAGAAGCTGGTGCACTTTATTGATCAAAAGACATGATTACAAGAATTCTGTTGAAAAACTGTTACAGGACTGTATAACAGTCAATTCCTAGTTATACTCTGTATTTAGCTTCCTTACTCTATTTTCTATCTATCTGCTATTTCTCTACCTCCTTCTCTATAGCTCAACCTGAATGGGAGCAATATTTATAGCTATCCTATGATCTGATTACAAACAAAGAATATCTCAAAAGATCTAATCCTAAAATGCTGCAACAAATTCTGGTTTTATCCTAGAAGAGGACTAAAACCTGATCTTTCCCTTAATGATGGATTTGGTCGGCAATGACGGCAAAGACAGATGGAGGATATTTCTCTTTACTTTTTCCAACCTTTATTTCCCTTTTTTTGCCTTCAAAAATCGGTCAAAAAGGTCAAAAACACATTATGTTCTTCATTTCGAAGATAAGTGGCTTCATTTCGAAGACAGTGCAGTTTTCATTCCGAAGATCGCTCATTCCGAAGATACTGCATTCTCATTTCGAAGATCGCTCATTCCGAAGATACTGCATGCTTCATTCCGAAGATCCGCTCATTTCGAAGACGTTGCTTTCTTCATTCCGAAGATCCGCTCATTTCGAAGATGCTGTGTTTTCTTCATTTCGAAGATATCTGTTCATTCGAAGATGCTTCGGAATGAACAAATGTATGCTTTCCATTGGTTTCTTCTGCATCTCTCAGGTGGGTTATCTCCTAAGATCAAATTCTAATGGTCTTCATCCCTTTCCTCATGTGAATTCCATGCCTTGCTATTTATGGACAGCTGGCTGGAATTTATATGGGAAAGACCAGTTTTTGTTGCATAGCAACAGTTTGCTTACTCTTGTTGCCAGATTTAGGTGAAGTAAATGCTTGAAACAAATCAAAATATGATTAGTGAAATGCTGCTATTATTCTAAGCATATCCCATTGTAGCAAATCATAACAAAAAGAACACAAAACTATGCAAAAAGTCTGTAAAATCAGCATATAATATCTCAAATACATTGATCATGCAAAATGGTTAATATACGACATATTAAATCAACTTAACTAACATATCAAGATAAAACATAAGAGTTTATAGGCATTTTTAGTGTACAAAACATGTTATGATTGAGGCATTTCCAGGCCTCATCATTTTCCCCCCAACTTATATTGATGCATGCCCTCATGCATTCTGTTGGGCTATGGAATCACAGATGTCCATGTTCAGATTCCATGACCTGTAGAATAACTTCTTGCCTATGTAATATCCTCTGTTTTCCTGAATGTTTCTAAGCCAATCTTCAAATTGTTCATCAGGCTGTTCATCTTCTTCAAAGTAAAATGGAACTGGAGTAATGATGGTTGGAGGCCTTGAACACAGAGACCTATCCGGTTATCTTGCATGACCTGGATCAGTTGGACTACACCTTCTGCTCTTCTTCTGGACCACTCTAGATTGATGGGGGAGATAGGTTCTCTTTTTCTTAAAGACATGGAAAGTTCATTCCATCTGTCTCTACATATTGACAATGCTAGAAAGAAATTGTGATCACGGAAATTGTTAAATCTGGTCACAGAGTCCCTCAAATTGTTCAAGTACATTCTCTTAATATCATCCCTGTTCATCATTGAAAAGTCTTGCTTGAGTGATATTTAGGTGATTTGGTTGGATTTCTCTGACTAACAACTCGGCCCTTGTTTCAATCACTTTATTCTGCCTTTTCTCATGATCCCAATAAAGCTGATTTTGCAAGGTAGACATAAATGCTCTCAACTGAACATCTCCAATGTAGATTTGAGGATGAGAGTCAACTTCCTCTGGAATGAAGAAACTATGCAAAAATAGTTCACACAGGAGATTTTTCTGTTCAAAGGGACTGTCAAAATATGCCTCCAGAAAATCTTCAATAGTGTCCAATTTGTATGGAAGGTTTGAAGTAATCCTCATGACCTGCCATCTAAGGTATTTTTCCTTCAAAATAAGAATCTGTAAAATCTGGCTGGCCGTCTAAATTGGACTAAAAACTCAGCAATTTGGCACAAGTCAGATACCTTTTCTTTCAATGCCTGAATTTATGTGTCCTTGGCTTCTAGCTGTTTTGCTTCCAGTTTGAATTTTTCAGTTTTATTGGCAAGTTGTTCATATCTAATCATCCAGCTAGCTATGTCCGCATTGTCTTGCTCTAAGGACACGGTATTAGGTGGTCTGACTACGGGGGGATCCTAGGCACAGTTTGTCTGAACTCCTTTTTCTGCCACTTCCACTGGCTGTTCATCTGTCAATATCTCTACTTCCACCCCCTTATTTGCTATTTCTATGGGGTTATCATCAAATAGTATTTCTATGCGTCCCATTTTTCTCTGTTTAAAACTTGTACACTACGGCTACTGTCCTACTATAGGATTTTTTGGCTGTTTCCTGTTGCTAATTTGCAGAGTTTAGAACCTTCGTTGCCCTGTTTCTCCTTCTTCTTCGTCTTCTTCGGAATGAGCCGTATTTTGTGCACTGTACCTCGCAACACGTCTTCGGAAAGAAGGATGGCACACATATCTACTTACACCTGTACACCTGTTCGTTGATAATTGCATGGATGTCCTTGCCGTCGGATCCACCTCATCGGTTTTGTAGATTCTCACGTGCATGTTAATTGACATTAAAAACCGGTGGCATATGGTTGCAGATTCTTCGTATTTCCAATGAGTGCAAAAAGAGACCATGTGCTGATTGACACGTGTCCCTTCTTCGCATGCAACTAAGAAAAAATCTTAATTTTGTCGTATCTTATTTTCTTGGATGCCACGTGGAAATGCTCTTTCCGAAAATGCAAATGAAATTTCATTCCAAAGATTATGACCTCATTCCGAAGACAAGTCTTCATTCCGAAGACAAATCCTCATTCCGAAGATTATGACCTCATTTCGAAGATAGGTCTTCATTCGAAGACAAATCCTCTTTGCAGAATTTTCATTCCGAAGATAGATCTTCATTCGAAGATCAATCCTCATTCGAAGATTAATCCTCATTCCGAAGATCAAGCTATATTGTGGAGGTAAATCGTCATTTCGAAGACAGGACCTTCATTCCGAAGATAGATCTTCATTCGAAGACAAATCTTCATTCCGAAGATGATGCGACAAATCGTCATTACGAAGACCAAGTTTCATTACGAAGACAAATTGTCATTCCGAAGACAAAGTTTCTTTACGAAGATAAAGTGCAACATTCATTTTCTTGTCATTCGAAAGACAATTTCATTCCGAAGATAATACAGCAAGTATTGTTTTTGGCATTCTTGTTTCGAAGATTAGGCAGAAATCAATATTATCATTCTTAAAACATGTTTTTAAGTATGCCAACTCTTATGAATACCTTTTATGCTAATGGTTAATTGTCACATACTATATACCAATCATTTTACAATGAAGAAATGTAAGAAATATATACCTGATAAAAACAGTTAATGCCAGTTTTGAAGAATGACTGCTTTTGTTGATATTCTGTTGAGATTTTCTGCAACATTTCAAAACAAGTGCACTAGGTGAATTTGTACAATGATGATTCAAAAATTTCTCAAGGTTATGCATGCCGAAAAGCTGGTTTTCATGCATACCAACTCGATAGTGCCTTAAAAAAGGTTTTCCTCTTTGAGTTATTCATTTTTCTCTTTATTTTATTATTTTTTTTTCCCCATTTTTTTATTTTTACCTCTCCTTTTCTCTTTTTTTTTTTTTCTTGATCTGACTATGCCCATGAAGGAATTTCATGATTTCCCCTGAAACCATGCCCATGAAGGAATTCATACTCAGAATTTATTCATCTTTTTGTTTTCTATTTTTTTTTTTTTTGTATTTTCTATTTTTCTTGAAATCCACTGATCATGTTGATTGTTTTGAAGTGGAAGAAGGATTCTCTTCCACCTGCTGTGTATCCAAACTATCAAGTTGCTTGCAAGAATTCTTCTTTAGTCAGAGGTGTATGGTATACCCCGAGGCGATGTCCATTCACTACCAACTTTCTTTGTGACCCATCAATGGGGGATAAGCGAGCTGCTCCATTGTTGAATACCTCTTCAATCCAGTAAGGTCCCAACCATCTAGTTCTCAGTTTTCCAGGGAAGTCCTCATATTGAGAATCGAACAGTAAAGCCCAATCTCCTTGTTGGAGTTTCCTCTGCTGAATGTGATTTGTCATGCCATAGCTTCCTCTGCTCCTGAATTACCTCAGTTTGGTGCAGAGCATCCAATCTAAGTTCATCCAATGCATTCAGTTGTAGAATCCTATCTATCTGTGCCTGCGACAAGTCAATTCCAATTTCCAGTGCTGTGCGCAATGTTAGTAGCTCAAATTCAATAGGTAAGAGAGGCTTTTTACCAAAGACTAGTTCATAAGGTGTGAATCCAGTAGTGGACTTCCAAGTAGTATTGTAGGCCCAAAGCTGCTTGGGTAGTTTGTCTAGCCAATTTTTCCTATGAAAAGCTACTATTTTTGTCAAGATGCGTTCTAGTTCTCTGTTTGTTACTTCAACTTTGGCCATTTGCTTATGGGTGGTAAGGTGATGATTTCCTATGTTTGATTTCATACAATTCTGTAAATACTTTTATGACTTTGGATGCAAATTGGGGTCCTTGGTCTATGGTGATAGACCGTGGAGCTCCAAATCTCTGAAAAATCTGAGTATACAAGAAATCGGCGACCTTCTCTTCACGAGCATGTTTGAAAGCACGCACCTCTACCCACTTTGTCAAGTAATCAGTGCATACTAGAATATGCACCTTTCCTTGAGAAGGTGGATCAATAGGTCCTACAAAATCAAGCCCCCACCTCTCAAATGGTTCTAAAACCATTTGAGGCTGCGATGGCATCTCATTTGTATGAGTGGGTTTCCCCATTCTTTGGCATGCATCACAATGCACGATGTACTTTTTCACATCCTTGTGAAGAGATGGCCAATAATATCCTACACCTAAGATTTTTCTAAGCTGTGCTTTTTACAGAATAGTGTCCACCTGAGGGTTCATCATGACAAGCTCTAAGGATATCATACACTTCATCCTTTCGGATGCACCTACGTAACACATGGTCAGGACTGCACTTAAAAAGCATACCCTTAATCCACTCAAAAGAAGAACTCTGTTTGATCAATTGTTTTTTCTGTTTTGAGGTGAAATGTGGAGGAACTTTCCCTGTGGCCAAATAATTGGCTATATCTACAAACCAAGGTGATTGAACTGATATAGCAAATAGTTTTTCATCAGGAAAAGTGTCATCAACTAATTCCCCTTCATCCGTGATTACTGCAACTTTGGACAAAAAATCTGCTACAACATTAGCTTTTCCTGGTTTGTTGATTATGGTAATATCAAATTCTTGCGACAACAGCAACCAACGAATAATTCTTGCACTTACCATAGGTTTATTCATCAAATACTTAATGGTTGTATGATCTGTGTGAATAAATATTTGATAACCTGTGATATAATGCCTAAATTTGTTGATGGCATAAATTACTGCTAGGAATTCTTTTTCAGTTGTTGTATAATTTTTCTCTGCTCCTGTCAAGTTTTTGCTAATGTTGTAGATGGTATAATGTTCACCATTATCAATTTGCCCTAATGCTGCTCCAATTCTTTGTATTGGAGGCATCGATTCGAATGTGAAATGGTAATGTCCAATTAGGTCCTCTGAGCACGGGTGGAGTTATCAATTTCTCTTTCAGAGCTTCAAATGCTTCCCGACACTTTGCAGTCCAGGAGAATTCGAGAATCTTTAGTCAATAAGGCAAACGAGTGGGTGGCTATTGTACTAAAGTTGGGAATAAACCTGCGGTAAAAACCAATGTGTCCTAGGAAACTTCGACATTAGTCTGAGTTTTAGGAGGAAGGAGGTTCTTGATAATTTCAACTTTCTTTGGATCAACTTGGATCCCTTCTGGAGAGATGTGATGACCAAGAACTATCCCTTCCTTCATCATCATGAAGCATTTATCTGGATTTAAGGATAAGTGGTATGTTTCACAGCGAGTTAAGACTTTGTCAAGATTTTCCAATGTAAAATCAAAAGTTTGTCCACATACTGTGAAATCATCCATGTAAATTTCAACACTTTTGGTGGTCAGATCAGCAAAAATTGCTAGGACTGCTCGTTGAAAAGTTGCTGGGGCATTACACAAACCAAAAGGTAAAACCCTATAGGCAAATGTTCCCCATGGACATGTAAAAGTTGTCTTTTCTTGATCTTCAGGTGCAATCTGAATTTGATTATACCCACTGAATCCATCAAGAAAACAAAAGTATCTTTTTTCGGCAAGAGTATCTAACACTTGATCTATGAAAGGTAATGGAAAATGGTCTTTGTATGTCACCTTATTCAATTCTCTGTAATCTACACATACTCTCATTTTTCCATTTTTCTTAGGAACTATTACCAATGGAGAAACCCATTGACTATCAGAAATTGGGTAAATGAATCCTACTTCCAGGAGTTTTTCAATTTCTTCCTTCACAATATCTCTTAAGGCGGGATTCAATCTTCTTTGAGATTGTACGATTGGCTTGACTTCTTCGGTATAGATCTTATGGGTACATATATCAGGATGAACTCCTGACATATCTTTGTAGTTCCAAGCAAAAGCATGAACATGCTTCTGCAAAACAACTATCAATTTTTCTTCCTCTTCCCTAGTAAGCTGGCTATAGATGTTCAAAAATTTGCCTGGTTGGACTTCTATTTGTTTTGTATTTAGAAGGACTGAATTCACTCCTTCATACTTGGTGATTAAGGGATTAAGAGGACATTGTTGAGATGGGAGAAACGAAGCAGTTTCTGTTTCATTGCTGCTTGAGGGAAGCATTTCTTGTATGGAACAGTGAGAAGGAAAAATCAGATGATGGTGCCATCCATGTGATAGTGAAACAGAGTTTCCTTGTGATAGCACGAGATGATTCATCTTCAGATTTTTGATTCTCCTCATTACTTATCAATTGTTGGGTATTTGTTGCTTCCCCTTCTAAACTTCATTCATCGGGATTGTTTCATTTTCTAAGTTTTATGTGTCACTGAGGTCTTCTGTGTGTTCTCTTACTACTAAGGTAGCTAGTGTAGAAATGACCTCTTCCGGTTCTTCATCTGAGTCAGAAAACCATAAGTGACCTAAAAATTTTCTAGATGGTTTTGCGGGGAGGATATAAAGAAATTTTTTTTAGCTCAATACCATTTGAAATAGTCATATTTCCAGATCTGCAATCTATGAAGGCTGCTGCGAGTTGCAAGCCAAGGTCTTCCCAAAATAATGGGATATCCATGTGCTGAATTTCTTGGCTGTAAAACCAAAAAATCTGCAGGGAATTCCCAAGAAGAAACTTCTATAGGGACATCTTCAATGATTCCTTCAGGTTTTGCTACTGACCTATCAACCATTTCTAAAGCTGTAAATGTGGGGTGAGATGTTTGAGTTGTAATTGTTCCATTGTATCTTTAGTCATGACATTTATTGCAGCTCCTAGATCCACTAAAACATTTGATATTGGTGCTTGAACCTATGGTGACTGTGATAGCTGGGCTTCCTGGATCACTATACTTTGGAGGTAGTAGTTTTCCGGATAAGAGATCAGCTATCTTCCCTTCAACTCTCACGAGTCTTGGGGAATGCTTTCTTCTTTCTCCTGCTCTTTTAATGCACAAATTTTGGACGATCTTGTTAATTTCTGGTATTTCCTTAATGGCTTGCAATAAGGGTAATGAGATAGTCAACTTTTTTAGTTCTTTGACCAATTCGACTCAAAAATTTTTGGTATTGCATTAAGTCTTTCGGGATATGGAACTATCCTTGGTAATTGTTACTGCTTGTGTCTCTTTTTCTATTGTTGGATCCAATTTTTCTGTTTCTTTTGTTGGTTGGATTCTCTCTGGTTTCGATGATTCTTGCTCTTCATTATCTTTGGTTTCCATTAAAACTGGTTCGGGTACAACTTTTCCTGAGCGGAGTTGAATATCACTACAATCAAGAACATTAATTTCAATATTTTCTTCGGCTTGACCACATAGACAGGGAGGTGTCTGTCTTACACTATTTGGATTAGTGATTGGTGAGTTGGCAATTGAGGTTGCTTCACTTGCTTGTGTTTGCTGTTTTTCTTGAAAATTTTGATTAGGTGCAGGCAACAAATGTTGAGTTTGACCTTGATTCCTTTCTTGCCTTGGATAGGACTGGTATTGTTGATTCCATTGTGGTTGGTTTTGCACCCAATGTGGATTAGTCTGATTTTGATTCCATGAGGGGTTGTTTTGATTCTGATTCTAGGCTGGGTTACTCCAATTTGATTGTGGCCATTCTTGGGAATTTGTCCATTGAGGATAATTCCAAGGACGTTGGGGTGGTTTCGATTGTCCCCAAGGCATAGTACCGGGATTATGCCCCCAATTTGTAGGAAAACGAGGGGGATTTTGATATTGAGAGAAATTTCCCCCTTGTTTTGGTCCAATATAGTTGAGTTCCTCGATTCTGGTTTTCTAACACGGTTTTGAGTTGTGGTAGCGAGTGGCATTGATCGGTTGAATGCCTTTTTGAACGAGATACTACAAATGGGTGAGATGGTTGTTTTATTCAAAGGACATTCCTGCAAAGCATGTTTACTTCTACATCTTGGGCAATAAATTGCCAAAGGTTCCGTGTTTTTAGCTTTTGCAGAGATTTCCCCTAAAGTAGTGTTTAGATGCACTAGGATATCAGTTTTGAAATTTGCAAGTTCCTCTATCAGGTCCTTTACATCAGTGCCATTTGTGCGGCTTTTTCTTCTTCTCTGCTTAGTGCGAGAGTAATTCCTGTAGAGATCCATAATTTCCTCATTACTGAGAGTGGTTACATCCCCTTTTCCCATCAAATCCAGAACTTCTCTGGATTCATCTTGCAATCCTCTCAAAAAGATAGTTTTACACAATTATGGTTCTACTAGTCCACATCTCCTTTGAACAAAGGAGAACCTATCAAGAGTAATCTTCCAAGGTCTCATCATCTTCCTGCTTGATTCTAAATAACTCATCTTTTCTATTCCTTACACGGCAGTATTCTCGATATTTGTCTAAAAAGACAGTCTCCATTTGATCCCGAGGTTCTTATGGAATTTGGCTCTAAGCTCATGAACCGGCGTAATCTTTGAATCCTTGAGAGTTGAGGGAAAAACCTTAAGTTTTTTATTGTCATTTATATAATCATAGGTCTGACACACTACCTTGAATTCAAACAAAAGCTGGTCGGGATCTTCGGATACAACACCTCGGAAGGTGGGAAGTGCTGAAGGTGAAATGGTCTTCATGGGAGAGTTTTGTGTTGGATTCGGATGAATAGGATATTCAAATGTTCCGGATGGTTGGAGTATATCCTGATCATCCCCTTCATTATGAACATAGCCATGCTGGCCATCTACATTGCCTCCTTCTGCCATAGTTTCTTGTTTCCTAGGAGAAGTTAAAGCTTCCCAAATTGTTCTCTCAAGAGGTCCAAGCTTTTCTGTTGATGAGTCTGATGAATTATCTTCCTTAAGATATTCTGTTGATACAATTGGTGATTTTCCTTTCTCAAAATGTTCTATCGATGGTGAGGCTGGTGATTTTTCTATCGGTCTTTCGGGTAGTTCAAACACAGGTGATTCACCCCTTAGGCGTGAAGATCTCCTTAATGGGACAAGCCGGGGATCCTTTGGGGTCTCCCTAGACTTACTCATTCATGTTTACTCCTAAATGACATAAATTAAGTCAATAGTTGTTATCTTACTCTGCTGTTATATTCAGATTTTAACTTGAATGTTCACAGTTTAGTCTGATTACAGCTATTGGACTATTTGTTTTCTTCTGGCAACACTATATCCCCGGAAACGGTGCCAAAATGATGCGTAGTCGTTATACCATCATTAATTCTCAAAGAATCTGTCAATCCAGGGCAGTGTACAAGGCTATCTACGAAAGAAGTGAAACGACTATAACTTAGGTCAATCTAGGGCAACAAGTCTTTATTGGTGGAACCGGTTTGGTGGGGGGTTTTGGAACATTCCTATCTCTAAATTGCATGAATTAAATCTTAATCTAAGTTGCAGAATTGGAAACTAATCACTAACTGTAGAAATGAAGTCCTAATTACAATTGCAGAATGAGACCTAATTATATTGCAGAATTAACAGTTGCAGAATTGAAAGTCTGATCCTAATTGCGAAAGGAAATCTAATTACTTTTACAGTAATGAAAGTCTAGATCTAATGTGGAAATAAAAACTATCAAAATTCTGTAACAGAAGGTTGTCAATCCTCTGTTCAGATTTTGACAGCAAAACATAAAAATGCAGGAAATTGCTGAAAAACAGTAAATGCTGAAAATAACAGTCTGAAAATAAAGTGAAAGCTTGGTTGAAAGTAAGATTGCAACTAAAACATTAAGCACAAGATTTATCTTAGCATAAATAAACTAATACTGCAAATATTGTCAACTATTCACAAGCAATTTACATAACAAGTTCTGCAACTCATTCTACTGTAGCAAAATCAGAATAAAAACCTGTTACGTTAGTCCTCCTCCTAGGTATGGAAGTGGCCAGCCTCTTTGTCCAGAAGAAGGTGTAAGTCTCTCTCTCTTTCTAAATCTTAATCACACTCATTTACAAGTAAATTGAAATAGAACTGGTGCACTTTATTGATCAAAAGACATGATTACAAGAATTCTGTTGAAAAACTATTACGGAGTCATAGTAGATCAATTCCTAGTTATACTCTGTATTTAGCTTCCTTACTCTATTTTCTATCTATCTGCTATTTCTCTACCCCCTTCTCTATAGCTCAACCTGAATGGGAGCAATATTTATAGCTATCCTATGATCTGATTACAAACAAAGAATATCTCAAAAGATCTAATCCTAAAATGCTGCAACAAATTCTGGTTTTATCCTAGAAGAGGACTAAAACTTGATCTTTCCCTTAATGATGGATTTGGTCGGCAATGACGGCAAAGACAGATGGAGGATATTTCTCTTTACTTTTTCCAACCTTTATTTCCCTTTTTCCGCCTTCAAAAATCGGTCAAAAAGGTCAAAAACACATTATGTTCTTCATTCCGAAGATAAGTGGCTTCATTTCGAAGACAGTGCAGTTTTCATTCCGAAGATCGCTCATTCCGAAGATACTGCATTCTCATTCCGAAGATCGCTCATTCCGAAGATACTGCATGCTTCATTCCGAAGATCCGCTCATTTCGAAGATGTTGCTTTCTTCATTCCGAAGATCCGCTCATTCCGAAGATGTGTTTTCTTCATTCTGAAGATATCTGTTCATTTCGAAGATGCTTCGGAATGAACAAATGTATGCTTTCCATTGGTTTCTTCTGCATCTCTCAGGTGGGTTATCTCCTAAGATCAAATTCTAATGGTCTTCATCCCTTTCCTCATGTGAATTCCATGCCTTGCTATTTATGGACAGCTGGCTGGAATTTATATGGGAAAGACCGATTTTCTTTGCACAGCAACAGTTTGCTTGCACTGTTGCCAGATTTAGGTGAAGTAAATGCTTGAAACAAATCAAAATATGATTAGTGAAATGCTGCTATTATTCTAAGCATATCCCATTGTAGCAAATCATAACAAAAAGAACACAAAACTATGCAAAAAGTTGTAAAATCAGCATATAATATCTCAAATACATTGATCATGCAAAATGGTTAATATACAACATATTAAATCAACTTAACTAACATATCAGATAAAACATAAGAGTTTATAGGCATTTTTAGTGTACAAAACATGTTATGATTGAGGCATTTCCAGGCCTCATCACTAGGTAACTGAAAACTATTTATGTTGTTTTCTATTTTTTTTAGTTTTAGACTAAGGTTAAACCCTAGGAACTGAAAACTTTTGTTATTGTGTTTTGTATTTTTTGTTTTTTAGTTTTAAACTTAAGGTTCAAACCCTAGGTAACTGAAAACTTTTGTTATTGTGTTTTGTATTTTCTAGTTTGACACTAGAATGAAAACCCTAGGTTAAAGTGTTTTACTTTGTTTTTGTATTTTTATTGTTTAGACTAGGATGAAAACCCTAGGTTAAATATTTTATTTTGTTTTTTTTTTTATTGTTTAGACTAGGATTAAAACCCTAGGTTAAATATTTTTGTTTTTGTATTTTATTAGTTTGAACTAAAGTTAAAAACCCTAGGTAACTGAAAATTTTATTTTTTTTATTTATCAGTTTGAACTAAAGTTAAAAACCCTAGGTAACTGACAAATTTGTTTTTAATTTGTTTTTTTTTATTTATTAGTTTGAACTAAAGTTAGAAAACCCTAGGTAACTGACAAATTGTTTTTTTTTTTTTTTTTGCTAGTTAAACTAGTTTTTTTGTTTTTGATTGCATTGTTTATTTGATTTTTTGAATGTTTGTACTGTACATGTTGTTAATGTTTTTGTTGTACATTTATTAAATGTTTTAGTTGTACACTTATTAAATGTTTTTGTTGTACATTTTTTTCTTTCATGTTTTTAATGTTTTTGTGTTGTTTTTTATTTTCAGGTGGTGAAGAGCCGGTACCATGTGCCGACGATGTTTTCGAAGGCATGGGAGGCGTTGACTATGGTGGACTAGGATTGGCTTGATGCCCTCGGGCTCAAGCATGTGACTCGGTTAGAGCCTATGGTGGGGGATCGGGCATATCTGACTACCCTGATCAGCTTATGGGATCCTCGCACCAATACCTTTCATCTCCCAATAGGGGAGATGATGGTGACTCTTGAGGATGTCTATCGGATTCTATGGATTTTGATAGATGGGCTTCCTATTCGGACTACTCCACGTGATCAGCGGATGATGGTGTTGACACGGTGCTTCGGGCATGGGGTGGAGATGGGGGTGGATAGTCCGGTGGAGAGGGCAGAGGGGGATTGCTTGATTGGTGGTATTTTGGTACGGTGGTGGCTGGAGAAGGGCGTGTTGGGGGTGAGGCATGCACTACTGATGACCCTCATCTCCAACATGCTGCTTCTTGACTCCTCGGGTGTGAGGTTCCCATGGAACCTGTTGGAGGTTGTTTTTATATTGGTTGAGTGTCCGACCTCAGAGCCACTGATTATGAGGTGGGGTCAGACACTACTGGCATAGCTCTATGATGAGTTGTACGAGGTCCATTGTCGAAGGTGGAAGGGGATTGGATGCAGCTACCTATTGCAGTGTTGGGGATGGCAGCACATAGCTGTGGAGAGGCCATAGGGTTTGTCATGGACTACTCGGGCAGAGATGGTGGATAGGGAGATAGGGTATGCGGCTCTATGGTGGAGGTCCGAGAAGGGGCAGAGTCGATGGTGGGCAGGTGTCGTAGGGCACTATGTTGATGCCTTTGTGGGTCTTGCTCTAGGGGATGTGTTCTGGCATCCATACCGGGATTGTCCAGCCTGGCCTGAGGCTGGAGAGTGGCTCTAGGGGTGCGCAAGGGGAGATGGCTGATCGGGCGGCATGGGACCGAGTAGGAGTACTTCTCGTACGTTCGGGTGACGTGATAGTTTGGGGTGCACTAGGGATTGCCTGGTGAGCCCTTGATCTATCGATATCGAGGTGATGAGAGGACTCTGGCCTGGCCGATCATCGAGCCGTTGGGTGAGGAGTCGGATGTAGTGATCGATGTCCCTAACATGGACAATGTCGAGGTGACTACAGAGTATGACCAGTGGTGGACGATGCGGCGATGGTGGGGCGAGGGGCCTCTAGGAGGTCCAGAGGTGGTAGCAATAGGTGGGGAGGGTGCAGAGGCATCGGGAGAGGGTTGGGGGGCTCCGCTCGAGGATGCAGACATGGTGGAGGTTGATAGCTTTGGGGGGATGATTTTGGGATTTTGGAGCAGCCGGATACGTAGGACATCTCGAAGCAGTGGGAGCCGGAGCAGCCTACCATCCCGGATATGCCTATGCCTCAGGCAGTCCCAGAGGGTATGGAGGTGAGGCATCACGTTGAGATAGCATGATTGGAGGATCTACTTCAGAGATGGGATGAGGAGCTCGGGGATGCTCTACAGGAGAGGGATCTCCTACGGACTCAGTTGGCGGAGTGGGAGAATGCATTGGCTACGTACCATCGGTGGGATGGGGACACAGATGCTTCATGGGAGAGGGATCTCCTACGAACTCAGTTGGTGCAGTGCGATGATGCATTGGCTGCGTACCATCGATGGGAGATGGATTTGGTTCGGCATCGGATGGAGTTGGAGGCAGAGATTATCCGCCTCGGTGGGCGGTTACCTGAGCTCCCTGGAGGTGGGTCTTTGCATCGGATGAGAGACAATGATATTGAGCAGTCAACATCTTCTCATCACAGGTGGCTGGATGAGGGGGCGCTAGTGGGCATGATGCGAGGGCTAGCAGAAGCCACCCTGAGAGGTCCCATAGGACCCACACCACTGGGGGTAGTTCCCGTCGCACCGATCCTATGTGATCATGGTGGCCGACGCCCTAGGCTTGGGGGTTTTTGAGTTTTTGCTTTTTTTGGTGAGGTTCGAGGACCGTTTTATTGTAGCCTGAGGGCCTTTTTGATGATATATATACATGACTTTCTTTGTGTTTATACACTTGTTATGGTTTGATTTTATGCACATGTATTTACATTGATGTATGCATATGTTATTGTGAATGCGAATGTTTCTAATTTATATGATATGCATATGGAATGGATGAATTGAGTTGTTGATAACTTGGCGGTGGCACCATAGACTCTATAGGACTTACTGGCTTTTTGTACTAGGTGATTGCTTTATGAAATGACTTTGTATGTATATATTTTTTTGTTTTGTATTTTTTTGATGATGATGTAATAATGGAATGTATCACAGTTGGTTTAGAATGTAGTTAAGGTTTTCTGAGACTCAGATGTTTTAACTAACTAGCCAAGACTGTACTTTTATCTTACAAGACTTTTGAATAAGGTATGAATCAGACTTGAGTTTGACCAAGTTATTTCGCATCCTTGTGTGTGCAATTGAGTTCGTTCATGTGGTATTTGTCAGGATACCGCCAGTGCTAGATAGGCTGTCAACCAAACTTGTATTGAGGATCACCTAATTAGCTCCACTAACTCCTTTGTTGTATTTAGTAAGATTAATCTACGGTGCCATCTAGGATACCATAAGCTAGCTCATCCACATGCAAACATTGATCTACACACAATTTAATGTGATAGATATATCGTCATGCGGGAGGTTTGCCACCAGTGACCGATAGGCTATCCACCAAACCGGTACTGAGGATCACCTCATGACCTTTCGAATGTTGAGAGTTCCAGGGATTCAAGTTCGACTCCCTTCTTTTCTTCAATTGTATTGGGATACTTGCTCTTATATAGTGATAAAAATCATTGTTTATTTTTGTTTTTTCTTTTGAGCAAGGGATTTAGATATTGAGTGATGAGAATCACTATTTCTTGTGCTTTTTGATGTATGCACTTTAAGGGTTTGGATATCAAACTTTGGAGTTTGAATTTTGACTTTTGCAATTTTTGATGTTTGCAACCTTTTGAGAATTTTGGGATTTGTGATAGTGGTAAAAAACATTGTTATTTTGGGGGAATTGGGTAGGGAAGATGCTTGTCCTTTTGCCAACTCTCGAGCATTCTTGGGGTCATTCGCATAGGGGGATGAGCGAGATAACCTTTTCACTTATGGTATCTGAATTGCTTTGCAGGTTTCATCTTTCGTTTACACAACTTGGGAATTTTTTAATGTGTTTTAGCTTGTGTTGGGATGCTACGTAACAAGGTGTGATCCAAGTAGAACTCTACCTTTGTAAAATCTGTCTGACTTTGTACAGTTTTTGGCTAGAAATCTAATGACAGTTGAATGGTGAAAACCCTAGATACATTAGAAGACAATTGACTATGATATTGTGAAAAATGTGACTGGCGTTTATTTTTGATGAATTATTTTTAAAGTGGAAAAATGTGGAGAATGATGGAATTGCCGAGTAATTACAGTCTATGGTGCCTTTGACTTGTATGATCAACAAATGTGCAATGTATGTATGCGATGCCTAATGCAGCTATATTTTTTGTGTTTTGATTTTTAAGAGTATGCATGGAAGTGAGATGCAATTTTTTTTGTTATTTTTGATTATCTTTTGTTTTTGTTTGTTTTTGAATATTTGTTTTGACCAAGCGATTGTGGGAACCCTTGGAGCTTTTGGTTTGACCAAAGGGTTTATGGACACCTTTGGGGCGTTTTAGGGTTGACCAAGTGATTGTGGGAATCCTTGGAGCTTTTGGTGTTGACCAAAGGGTTTATGGATACCTTTGGGGCATTTTTGGGGTTGACCAAGCGATTGTGGGAATCCTTGGAGCTTTTGGTTTGACCAAAGGGTTTATGGATACCTTTGGGGCATTTTTGGGGTTGACCAAGTGATTATGGGAATCCTTGGAGCTTTTGGTTTGACCAAAGGGTTTATGGACACCTTTGGGGCATTTTTGGGGGTTGACCAAGTGATTATGGAAATCCTTGGAGCTTTTTGGTTTGACCAAAGGGTTTATGGACACCTTTGGGGCATTTTTGGGGTTGACCAAGCGATTATGGGAATCCTTGGAGCTTTTTGGTTGGGCTATGTCTCTCTTAAATATGGAATGGCCTCAAATGACTGATGTTCAAGGGTTCTAGTTCCTTGATTCCATCAAGAGAGGCTAGTCGGTATGTCCCAGGTCCTATTTTACTATCAATTACATAAGGACCTAACCAGTTTGCCGTGAACTTGTCCCTTAGATGGGGCGGCAAGTTAGAGTTTTGTTGGTTCTCTTTTAAGACCAGGTCACCAACCTGAAAGTCCCTCAGGTGAACTTTCATGTTGTATGCTTTCTTAAGTCGCTCTTGGTAGATACGCAAATGCTCGAGAGCATTGACGCATCATTCATCAAGCAACGTAAGCTGGTCTAACCGGGCCTGCCATGCAGTGTCATCATCGATGAACTCTTGCATTGATATGCATAGGGAAGGAATTTCCAACTCGAGAGGCATGACTGCCTCGGAGCCATACACCAATGAAAATGGAGTTGCCCCAGTGGGCGTCCGAATGCTAGTGCGATAAGCCCAAAGAGCAAGTGGTATTTGAATGTGCCAATCCTTATGACTATCTGTGACTATATTTTTGAGGATGGCAACTAGCATTTTGTTTGACGCCTCTGCTTGCCCATTTGCCTACGGATAATAGGGTGTCAAAAAACTATGCTAAATTTTGTACTTTATTGTCAAAGCATGCACATCTTTGTTCTTGAATGACGTCCCATTATCCGAGATGATCTTGGATGGAATACCAAAATGACATATGATGTTATGTAAAATAAACTCCGCAATGCGGGTTCCAGTCATAGAGGTAAGCGGAATTGCTTCCACCCACTTGGTGAAGTACTCTGTGGCCATTATGATGAACGTGTGATGACCTGACGATGCAGGGGAGATCTTTCCGATTAGATCTAAGCCCCACTACAAAAATGGCCAAGCCGATTGGATCGGCTGCAAGGCCTGAGAAGGTACGTGTGTCAAATTAGCATGGTGTTGACACTTCATGCACTTCCTTACATACGCACAACAATCTCGCTCTAAATATGGCCAATAATAGCCCATGCAAAGAATGCGCTTTGCGATGGCCATACCATTGAAGTGGCCACCGCATGTACCATCGTGCGCTTGGGTGATCACCCAAGTGGACTCCTGCTGGTCCAAGCAATGAAGGAGGATTCCTTCATAGCTTCGATGGTACAAAATGTCTCCTAGCAAGACATGTTTTGCCACTTTCTATTTGAATGATATTTTTATGGCATGCGTCAATCCAAGTGGGAGGTTACCTAGCTTGAGGTAGTCTCTTATGGGTGTGTACCAATCCTGCTGATCAGAAGCCTCGATGGTATGAACAACCAATCCCTCTTGAAGTTCATCCCTAGAAAAAGTTGAGCGGGAAAGAACCTGTAAGAATAGCGTTGTGTTGCTATTGAGGGGAATAGGGGAGAACAAGGACCCCTAGTTGGCTTGATTCAGACAATCATGGATTTGAGAGAACCTATCCTGAGATGGTTCAATCTGGATCAGGTGGATTCCTGGCGTTAAGTCAGAGCTTGCACGCTCCATCATGGATTGCGATAGTGTTTTGACTTGAATGGTTGTCATCTCACCGGAAGGGTCTTGCGGGATTAGTGACCCCAAGGAGGCCATAGTGTCCACAAAATGATTCGATGATCGAGGGAGTGCCTCGATGTCGTACCATTCAAGATTTGCTAGGAATTTATCCACAAGGGCTTTGTAGGCCTACAGAACTGGGCATTTACATTGGAATACCCCTTTCACTTGGTTGACGATTAACAACGAATCACCAAAGATGTTCAAGCATTTGATGTTCATGGTGATGGTTGTCTAAAGACCTATGAGCAAGGCTTCATATTCTGCATTGTTATTGGTGCATGGGAAATCAAGTTTAAATGATAGAGGCATTGGAGCCCCTTGCGGTGTGAAGAATATGATTCCCATGCCACCCCCTTGCTCACATTTAGAACCATCAAAAAATAGGGTTATGTCGGCCTGTGACTCAGGCTCATCAAAATCTGGCGATTCTGAGACATGGAAGACCCCATCATCGGGTAGCTCTATGGTCAGAGGCTGATCATCTTCGAGAGGAGCCTCTGCTAGTTGATCGGTGATGACTTGACCTTTGATGGACTTCTGTCCAATGAATTCGATGTCAAACTCCATCAACAACATGATCCATTTCGTCGTGCGGCTACTATGATAAGTATGACTCATCATGTACCATAATGGATTCTCCTTAGACACAACATACGTCATGTTGCTCAACATGTAATGGCATAGCTTTTTGGTAGCAAACACCACTGCCAAGCATAGCTTCTCAACGTATGCATAGTTAAGTTCATAACTGACCAGGGTGCGGCTAAGATAGTAAGTAGCCTGTTCTTTGTGTAGTTCATTTTTTTGGGCTAGCATGGCGCCCAGTGCCACCTCAGTAGCTGAGATGTATAAATAGAATGACACTCCTGGTCTAGGTGGTGCCAATACTCGGTGAAGCCAAGTATTGTTTAATGTCATCGAAGGTTGATTGGCACTCGTCATCCCAGTGAAATGCTACCCCCTTGTGCAATAATTTATTCATGGGTCGGCACTTGTCAGATAGCTGCGCTATGAAGCGCTTGATTGACGTGACCTTTCCCTATAGGCTTCTGAGCTGCTTGATGGTAGTTGGGGGGAGCATTTCAAGGATTGCCTTGAATTTATGTGGATCCACCTCGATGCCTCATTTTGAGACTATGAAACCCAAGAGTTTTCTAGATGTGATGCCAAATACGCACTTCTTGGGGTTTAGTCTGACTTTGTGTTCGATGAGGCGATCGAGGATCTTGCTTAAGTCATCGAGATGATCTGGGCGCAAAAGAGATTTGGCCAACAAATCATCCATGTAATCTTCCAAAGTTTTATGCATGTGATCATGGAAGATGTATGTCATGGCACGTTGGTAGGTGGCGCCAACATTTTTAAGGCCAAAGGGCATGACCTTATAACAAAATGTCCCCCAAGGCATTGTGAACACCATTTTTAGTTGGTCCTCGGGATTGATACGAATCTGATTGTATCTCGAGAAACCATCCATGAGGGATAGCATTTCATGGCCTATTGTAGCATCTACCAATGCATCGATGCTAGGCAAGGGGAAATCATCCTTAGGACTCACTTTGTTTAGATCTCAAAAATTAGTGCATATGCGAATCCTCCCATCAGACTTTTTGATGGGCACCATGTTGGACAACCATGGTGGGTAATCCATGCAGATGACAAACTATGCATCCAACAACTTTTGTAATTCATATTTGACCATTAAGGCCACTGTTGGGTGCATCTTACGTAGTTTTTGCTTAACTGGCTTGACTTTCGGATCAAGCGTTAGATTATGCATGACTAGCTATGGGTCTAGCCCCGACATGTCTTTGTAGGACCATGCAAAAACCTCCTTCTTCTCTTTGAGAAGGGCAATGTAGTCGGCTTGCTCTTTGGGGGATAGACTTACCCCTAACTTGATGATCTATGGATTCATTGGATCAGAGCCGATGTCTACGTCAGTCGTCTCCTCGACTGACATGTGGGACCCATCCTCCAACTGGTGTGGAGTTGGGATCAAGTGGATATCATTCACTAAATTCAGATCTACGTTAGGAACTTCGGGTCCCTCTTCAGCATGGAAGATATCCTGAGTTGGTCCTAGGGTGAAATGAAGCATCTCACCGCAAGGCCAGTACTCTGATGGGGATGGTGGTGAATTAACGTGATCCCAGTCTATGGCATCTAGGTCTAGATACAATGACCATGCTGGATCGGCTGGATTGTGGATGGGGGTGGTTAAGTCAATGGAGATCATGTTGATGAAATGATTTTGGTCTCCATTACCATGGGTGTGGTGACTCGGACATCCTTGATGATTTTTGTGCTCCGGATCTGGCTCTAGGGGTATTGGCACAAATGGATCGGCCCTATGTGCGGATAGAAGGATAGGGTCTACCCTTGGCACTGATAACTCTATAGGGTCTCTGGGTGGAAGGTGCTCTCTGTATGCCCAAAGTGGCGGATGCAACACTTGGTCCAACTATGTTGGGTTTAGGTGCCACCTATGCCTTGGCCCCATGTTTAATTGTTCAAACATGTCATCAATATCCATGGGGTATTGTTGTTGCCACATATGATTGAGATATGCCATCTCAGTTTCATCTTCATAATCATTGTCGGAGATCCATAGGCCTTCATTGGCTCTGATAACTATTTGTGACATGTGAGGCTCATCTTGCTCGAGCAAATTGATCTGGTCCCATCGGGGTTGTTCCGCTCTCTGTGGGGGACCTGATTTTCTTGAGGTGGCACTTGCTCGATTGGAGCATCCAAAGGGAACATTGCCAAGAGGCTTTCTTGGTAGTCATCCATGGGGGTCACTTGTGAGTGATTGCTATCCGATTCGAAAGGGTCCCATGGTGCTACCTCATACTCTGACTCATCTTTCGAAGATCCTTCCTGACCTTGTCTATATCCCTCTTGTAAGTGAGTTCTCAAACTTTCTCCTTTCTCGATCAAAGGGATGGGGTTATCAAGGTCAACAAGGTGTGTTGTCAACAATGGGAGATAATCCCCCAATGTATATGTTGTGTTAGGATTGGCATATGGATCTAATGCCAACCCATCCTTGTTGCCTATCCCTAGGCCTTGCATGTTCTCTACCAAGATGTCCAGGGGTAGGGGGTGGTTGAACCCTACTCCTGACTTGTCGTATGGCATCTGATATCTTGGTTGGCAAAGAACGTGCACTCCTTGCTCATATCTGCCCAACCCATATCCATGCCAATTGCATTGGCCAAGATATCTCAAAGCGAAGTCTGGGTTGGACAAATAGTTGACATCCTCAGCAAAGGGCTCTTCATCTTCTTCTTCTTGCATGTAAGGTTCAATGCCATTATCGAGGCCCCCATATACAAAGTTTGTCTGATTTGGTGGGTAGCCTAGAGGAACAATAGTACCGATGGGGAGGCGAGGTCTCCCCATGTCCTGCATGGACTCAATTGCGGGTGTTGCTACAATGTTCCATACTAGATACTCCCCCAGGCCCGTATTGGCCATCTCAATGGTGATTGTTGGTGGTTGAGGGGGAGGGAATGGGAGTTCTTCCTGAGTCCACTCCATGTCGGGTGAACTAGGCATCTCGACTTCCATTCGGCTAGGCATCTCCTCGGTAGAGATGGTTGAGACTGATGGTGGTGCCTCTTCCAGGGGTTTCTTCCCATTGTCCTTCGGTGTGGCCACCGTAGGTGGCATCATTGGTGAAGGACCAGATGATGAAGATGGACCCGGCTGGGGGTTTGATGGACTTAACAATGGGGATGTATGCGAAATCAGACCCTGTTTAGATGGATTCAACTAAAAATCCAAATGTGTTGATGGAAGGGTCGATTGCGGCATTAGCTGTACCACATTGCAATACTTGAAGGGTTCTAAGTCCATCAGGACTACATGCACTTGCCCTTCGAATGTGTACTTTAGGCATTGGTGGGCTATCGAAGGGACACACTTCATGTCCCTGATCCAAGGCCAGCCCAACAAGATATTATAGGCCATCTCACCTTCCAAGATGTGGCACAATGTAGGAATAGTCTTTTGTCCCACCTGGATGGGCAGGACAATTGTGCCAACCATCGAGCATATCGCATCATTGAATGCTCACAGAGTATAGGTGGAGGCCATGATGTGAGATGTTGGCAACTTTAGGTGTTTCAATGCCATTATTGTAATTATATTACTGGATGAGCCAATGTCCACCAACACCCTCTTATATGGAATCCCATTGACCCATGCAATGACGTGTAGGGGTGGATCCGCCATGTCACCAGTCACTGATTTTAGCTCATCTTCTCTAAAGGTGATGACTGGCTCGGTGCATCATTTGACATGTCCCACGAAGTTGTTGAAAGAGTTTGCTTCATGGGGCTGCAGCTCGATGGCTTTTAGTATCTCCATTAGAGCCTCCCGATGGGGTGATGATTGTTGTATGAGCTCATAGATGGAGAGCCTAGCCGACGTGGTCCTCAAACTTTGGGTAAGTTTGGTCTGAATCGTGGCCACTGGTCTAGGTGGAGGAGGTTGTGTAGGGTGTTGTTGAGGTTGTGACATTGATGGAACCTCTCCTGTAGCTGCAGCGGGGGCAGCTGTGCTTGGGTACCTCTTGTTCCTAGTCACGATGCTTATCATCCCTACATACCCCTGCATGGGGCAATTCTGTGTCACCTCATTGACTTGTAGGGTCTTGGCCTATGCATCATGGGCAGGCAGGGGTCTTTGAAGACCTCCATCTATTGGTTGTTTGGTGCTACGGGATTATCCACCACTAGCATCTTGTTGTCGATTAGGTCTTGCATGAAGCTTTTGAATTTCCAACATGCATAAAGATCATGTCCCTTCTGTCGGTGAAACCTACAGTACAAGTCTTCCCTATAACCTTTGGGTTTTGGTGCATTGGGGTCTACAGGTCGACTCTCTGGCAGGTTTATCAAGTTTGCCATTGACAAATGGTCAAACAAGGAGTCTTTAGACTCTGTAAAGGGTGTGAATTGTCGCCTAGGGTGACGCTACTGATTTTGCTCTTGTCGATGATTTTCTCTTTCATAACTATCAAGAGGGACCACCTGATAGTTAGCCTTTGGGGGCTGTGTTGCTTGTGCAGGCTTTGGTGCATTTATAGCAACCTGATTGACCATAGTGGGTTTCGGTTGCATGGTCCCTATTTTGGCATTTTTAGGCCACTCTTTCTTTCATGGCTTGGCAATCTCGCCATCCTGTATCTTGATCTCCTCAATGATTCTGGCTTGCGCCAGGGCTTCCTCAAGAGTGGCATATTGCTGTAGCTGCAATAGCATGGAGATCGACCTCAAACAGCTCTTTGAGAACATTTGGGTCAGGTCGGCCATGGGAGGGAGGTAGGGCAGCTTTGAAAGCAACGTCCTCCACCGATTTCCATAGGCCACCATGGTTTCTTCCTCATACTTCCCGAGGCTAGCTAGGTCACTTAGTGATGCCTTCTTCTTGGTGTTGAAGGTGAAGCATTCGAGGAACGCGTCCACTAGCTGATCCAAGTTACTGATGCTATGCTTTGGTAACTGAGTGAACCAATCCGAGGCAGGGCCTATGAACATGGTTATAAATGTTCTTAGCAGCAAAGCATCATTGTCCTGAATGCCAAAGCATTGGCTCAGGAATCTAGTCACGTGCTCTTGGGCATCCTCCTCCCCTCTAAATATTGCCAACTAGGGCAGTTTAAAGTGTTCAGGGTATGGGGGTGCCGGCACTGACGGATGCACAGGGTGACTACGGAGCTGGCGTAAAGTGGGATTTTGGGGCCCATAAGTCTTGGTCTCCATAGACTCTAAGCGCTCTAGCAGCGCTTTATATGCATCAGAAGATTTGATCTCTTCCTCCTTGGTTTGTTCCCACTGCGGGTTGCGGGGAACTTGAGGCCTATGGAGGGGTGGCCGGATAGCACCCCCTCTGCCTTGGTAGGGCATTTCAGCCCGCTCTTCTTCTTGCTCATACTCCTCATAGGCTTCTTGAGGAGTTCTTGGGCGTGACCTATAAACATGGGTGGGTGCCCATGGAGGGTGCCCATCATTGTTTCTAGGAGTGGCCTCCCGCTCAGGTCTAGGAGGTCTCGGAGGCAACATTTGGTAAGGTCATGGAGACCTGTCTCGCACCAAGGGGTTGTGCCTCTCATACAACTCTGCTCTATGTGTGCGAGGGGTTGGGACCCTCTCAGGCATAGTGTTCTGGAGCAACTCATCTGTTTGACGCCGAATGCGCTCTTTGCTAAGGCGATACAGGTGCTCCAACTATTGTTGGTCTTGCTCAAGCTACATGATTTGCGCTTGGTGGGCGGCATGTCTGGCAAATGCCAAGTCAATTTGTTCCATCGTCTTGAGTCTAGGAGGCCTAGATGCCTCTCCTACATATTTATCTCGGTCGTGATGATCCGAGATCTCTATAGGTCACTTTCCTCTATCGAGGTTGGCGGCATTCACCCGAGGCTCTGGCCTCAGTAGGTGATCTTGATAGATAGCAGGTGCGGAGGTGCATTGCTCCCATGCTGTGTATTGCTCTTGAGGAATGTAATGGTCTTCCTCATGCTCCCTTTCGTATATGTGAAAGGGGCGGGCAGAGTTGGCTCGCCCTGTCTGAAGAGCCTTGTGCTCTGGATTTGGCCTATTATTTCTGATAGTGATAAGGGGTAGAGGAGGGATGATATAATCATGTGGCCCCTCCTTATGGACCCTATGTTGTTCTAGCACTTCATTGCATGGTGGCCACTCATAACGAGCGTCTAAGGGAGCCTTCCCATTTATGTTGAGTGCCACGTGTAAGGACTCCTCCTGAAAGGGTCTATGTTGAATGGGAGTGCCCCTCGAAGGGGTGCCTCTATAGTCCCATTCTGAAATGGCATGATGTGGACTATCTTGTGGGTCAGGCCACCAAGGTGGTATGACCAAGTCCTTGGGGCTATAGCGGAGGTGACTTGTGCCCCCTTGTACACTCTTTGTAGCTTCTACCCGTGATTGGGCTTGGCTACGGGTGTACACCATGGTGGTGTCTCTCTACAAGCTATGTAGGTTTTTATCTTCTTTATGATTTTTTATTCTACACTAAACAAAGGGAACCACACAATCAAAGAAGTGATTATCTCGTTTATAGATTAAAGGTGTGCCCTAAATCTGGTTTAGTGTGTTTTGATTTTTGTTTTGAAAGCTTTGTAAAGAACGTGTTGTTGTACATGCAATATGATGGCTCTTATGTCTCCCAAAATGGTCGCCCCTTCAATATACCATTGCCAGGCCATTATACCAAACCTCTCAATATACCCGCCCTTACGTGAGGGAAACTATTGGTACGTGAGAGCAGAATGGTACGTGGAACATAGGTGGTATGAAAGGGGAATCACTCTATTTTTGACACCTACCATAGAAGACTTATCCTCATGCATTGGGAATCACCCTAACTACACTTGGTCAGCTTTCATCAGGATTTACGTCTAGCAATAGTAGCGATCGGGGTTATGTATGCAAAAATTCAAGCCAAGGTGGTGATGAAATCCACCGTTGGTCTTGATCAAGGGTTGGGGTTTTATGACCAACTCCTTGGTGTTTAAATTACCATGTGGTGTGTGGGGTTCTTTTTATTTGTACAAAGAAAGAAAAACATGCAGTAAAACTCTCCTATGCAAGCAAAGAAACATGAAATGATAGAGACAAAAAATAAAAAATGATAGAGGATGCTCAGAACCCCTACCTCTTCTCTGCCCAAATTGGATGCCTCTGAGTTTCTGCTCTGAAATTACATAGAGAGCTAATCATCCTGGGGTGGGATGAATAATAGATCTGTATTCATCACAGGGTGGGACGAATGCCCATTCGTCCCTGGGTGACACGAATTCCAGCTCTGTATTCGCCATAGGGTGGAACGAGCAGCAGTCCAGTGCTTGAAATATTGACACCTACAAGCAAAAACACACAACTTTTGATCAAAAATTTGATCTCAAAATCAGGGGACAGTGTCCCACCGTGATCACCACTGAAAGCACGAGGATACGGAAGCAAACAAAAGGGAAATGTAACGCTAAGTCCTACGAACGAGAATGCATGAAAAGAGGGAAAACAAATGAATTGAAATGAGATTTAAAGCAAATGTAAAAGTGCAGCCCTTTATTTTATTAATTTTCTCGAGATCGGGTTACAATGCGTCTCCTCCCTTTTCAGGGGCTGGGAGCGTCGGACATAATTTTGTTACACCACAAATGAGATATTCCCCTTGGGGATCTTCCGCGTGCCCACATTGAAAATGGGCGGACCAAACATCACCGCCGCTTGCATGAATGCATCTATAGTTCCTTGCTTCCCCTCCGGTGTCAAGATCCTACGTTCAGAGAAATAGTAAATGGTTAGTAGCACCTGCGGATGGAGGGAAACATGCGATCCCCAAGGCCTACGGTTGATGCATGCATAAAATAATTAAAACGATAACTAAAACATATCAGAATGAGCTAAAAATTTGATAAAAGCAAGAAAACATTACCAGGAACACACTACAAAAGGAATAGTCAAGAAATCTACCATAGATTTCTAATCGCTCTAGGGTGGGACGATTAGGACTGTCATAAAATGTCAGTAGGTGACCTCCTAAATGTCCCATCCAGGGGCCTCCAAAACACCTACAAAGTTGGGGTTAGACAAAATGGGGCATTTTGGGATGACCCAGATGGTCAGATTTTGCATATTCTACCTCGATCACCCTGTATCCGATGATGCTCCCTGTATGTTAGTGAAAGCGAGAAATATTGAAAGCATAGTCAAAACTCATCAAAATGACATGAAATTTAAATGACAGCATATATGGATGACCTAGAATCAAATGCAAAAGAAATAGTAGGGAAATCTACCATATATTTCTAATCGCTCCGGGGTGGGGCGATTAGGACTGCAGTGCGGGGGCACCCGAGGGCAGGACGCCCATCGTTTGGGGCTCGGTTTCGGCACCAATCCACTTGGGATGGGTCCAAAACCTCTTATGGGGTTGTGTCGACAAATTAGGTGGGGTATTGTGGCCAAATGTTTGGGTTTTGGGTCCGGATTGCGCTTCCAATAATCACCCAATAACCTCCCTTCCAAAAGAGAGATCAAGGATGTAAGAAGCACAAACGATGGGTGAGGATGTAATTCGGCAGCACTCCATTGCTCCAAATGCTCCTCCTCTATCCTTTTTTGGGGTGAGAAGACTCACCATTTTATAGACCTGAGGGTCTCTTGTGAATGAGCATGCAGAGGCGCCACTTGGCCATCATGCCTTGCCAGGGGGAAGAAGATTCCTCCCTGATTAAGGGCTCCATGACTGCCCCTATGACTGCCTCTTTGAGCTCAAAAATGCTCACTCACACTCCATGCATTGAAGGAGGAGTTAAGTGGTGGATCTGAGCTACCATTTGTCAAGGTTTGACCTTTTGCCCGTCAAACCTGCTATTCGCCCCACCCTGGAGCGAATACTGCTAATCGTCCCAGGGTGGGACGAATACCAGTTTGTAATCATCCCAGGGTGGAACGAGTAGGGAGCAGAGTGCCTGAAAGGTGCCAAATTGACCTCTGACCTTCCAAAACTACTGTGGGAGTGGTTAGGACCACTGTTTAACCTCTGGGGGCTGCCCTAGGGGCTGTGTATGTCAATTCGATCAGTGCTTGTCGTCACATAATCGGATTGGTGTTGTTTTGGTGTCTACACTTGCATATAAAAGAAAACTTCGTGTGCAGGTGTAAGAAGAAATACCATATCATAAAGGATGTGTACCTGAATACCTTTGTTCCTTCACTCTACATTTTCTCTAATTGGGAATGCATTCTTCTGGAAATATGATCGGTCTAGTCAAATAAAATGGGATTCATTCTTTCTATCATTGCTACAGGAGCATAGAATTTGACCTGTGATATGCATTGCACCAATGCTGCTTACAACTTGTGCACCATTGAATTTTATGGAAGACCAACCACCCAAGCCACCAGAGAATAATTTTAGAATCTTAAAATCCATCAATGATTTCAGTAGCATTGGCAGCTCACCATGTTGGGGAATTTTAATCAACTATGTCTCCATGAACCGGTGCAATATCACGGTCGACTAATATCTTTCTTCTTGTTCATCGATGTGCAATTTATTGAAAATAAAATCTTAGGGTGGTGTAATTCCACAAGTGAATGCCTCTTGGACATATTTAGTTGAGATGGTGAATAACACATCTTCTTTTGCATTTTGCATTGTTCTAGTTTTAGGATTATAAAATTTCAAAATGGCCTCCATCACTTCTGAGAAATATTGAACTTGAGTGAACATGTACCAGAAGATATGAGCATGGTATGCTATGGTGAGAGGACTTTCGACTTTAACACCTATCGAACTACAAATTCTACATCATGGTGCAATTTTTCAATACCCTTATTGACAATAATGTAGTCTCCCACTTGAGCCAACGTATGGGAGTATGAGTCCAGGTCATCATTTTATGGTGCCTAGCTTTCTTGGATTTCTTTTCTCCCTTAGTCTTCTTCTTCACTTTATTCAGCTCTTCAGCACTAGCAGATTCAACAGTTCTTTTCCCATTTTGAATAATGTTGAAGCTTCTTGTAACTTCTACAATAATACTTTAGAAAAAATAGAAAAAAATCATTTTACCTTCTTACGAGAGAACCAAATTTAAAACTGCGCCTCACCAATTAGATTAAATGCACATGCTGCTTTTCAAAGGTATTGGGCGAACATGCATTTTGATCTTGGCATCGAGCATGATATTTAATAAATTTTTAACTACCTTTGAACTTATTTTGCCCAAAATATTCCTCAAATCTTGTGTTTCAGCCATATCCAACATTGAAACGCACTCCATGATCATCAACAAGAAACCTTGGGAATTAAAACTGCCAAGTGTCTACGGAAGGTGCACCTTGGGATGAAAATAAATCACCTTCACCACTTTCAAGTTTTAAAAATTCATTTTGAGGTGAAATAGGCAAATTTTAAAAAAATTTGAGTGCTTTTAATTTTAAAATGACATCAAGGAACTTTCGAAAGCATGCCTCGGTGAAAAATATCTTCAACAGGCATGCTTCACTTTATAAAAAATATCTTCGAGCAAAAACAATCGACACTTTGCTCTTTTCCCAACCAATTGCGCTCTCGAAGTCTTTCTTCCTATAGCTTGGAGAAAATAATAGCTGAAGTGCCTTTTTAAAATGCTCTTCCTCCCTTATCAAGCTTTGAAAAGTGCTTTATTTAGAAAATCAAACTTTCTCTGCTTTTCTAAAAAACAAATCAATTTCTACTTTTCCTTGGAAATAAAATACTTTTACTAGTGCTTCTCCTTTACATTATATTTTCCCTGTCTCTTTTATTTTTGGAGTTGTGCTTCCCTTTTTTTTTTTAGTTTCACCCCTCTTTTTGTTTCTTTTTCTATTTTTGCCCTAGGAGGAGGCGAACATGACTTTCGCCCTTAACTTGGGGAAAAAGTGTTTCTCACTTTTTATTTATTTATATCTTTTATTTTATTTTTTTCCTTTTAATATGGCATTCTCCCAAGGCATTCACGATTTTTGTCCCCGATTCCTAATCGGGGCAAAAGCATGCCTTTCAATATATACATATATATATATATATATAGTGAAAGTGCATTTTTACTCTATTTTTTTTTCTTCTTGTATATATATATCCCTCCAACTGTGTCACTAAAGGTTTTAAAAAAAAAATGCAAATCATAAAAATTCTTTCTTAGGAAAAAATCAAGTTCTACCCTCGAAGAAGTATTTTCGAGCAAATATACTTGCTTGGGGGAGACAAAACAAGACCCCTCTTATTTTTTATCAAAGCATAACATATTCAAAAAATTAAAGGATAAAATTGTACATATATACATACTTTAGCCTTAAAATTTTTAGTGGTGGTAAGTCTTCATATGAAGACCATTTACTAGGATCGAAAGTTCTCGGCCATCCATGTCTTGAAGATAATAAACATTAATAGAATTTTTCCCTTACATCTGGAATGGGCCTTCCCATATTACATCAAATTTATGGTGCTTGCCAGGTTTTGCCTTATCTGAGTTCCACTTCAACACCAAGTCATTGACTTTAAATATCCTTTTAGACGTCTTTTTTCCAAACCACTTTTGCATTATTTTTGCATGCTCAATGAAAGCGTTATACGATTTCTCCCTTTCTTCTTCGAGATGGAAAAGCTATGCTAGTATCATGCTCATGGGATCAATTTCAGCACTCTCATCATGCATCAAATACAAAGTCTAGAGGATCGAAAGTTCAATATGGATAGGTAAAACTGCTTCCTTGTCATACACTAGGGAGTAGGGAGAAGTTTTAATCAACTTTTTCACTAATATGTGATCGACCCACAGAGCTTGGTCTAGCAGTAGGTGCCAAATTCTCTTATTACTCCCAAGTGTTCTCTTCAATATCTGAAGCATATTCTTATTCGTAGACTCAGCTAAGCCATTTCCCTATGGATATTAATTGAAATATGCTTTCAGGTAAATCCCATATCTACTCACGAACTTAGTAATCTTCACTCTAGTGAAGAAAGTCTTGTTATCAGTTACAATGGCATCTGGCACACCAAAATGGGTAATTATCCCCTCAAGAAAAGAAATGATTGTTGCTTGGTCTAATTTTTTCTTTGGGATAGCCTCCACCCATCGAGTAAAGTAGTTTATCATTATCAAAATGTATTTATGCTTAGTAGAAGAGTTAGGAGTGATAACCCCAATGAATTCTAAGCCCACTATTGAAATGAAGCTTCTACTTGGATGATTCGTAGAGGCAAGGATACATTTTTACTCCTACCAACATACCTCTAACAATTATCACAACTTTGACTTACCTTATGTGTATCTGTGAAAAGGGTAGGCTAGAAAGATCCAGCCCAAATGATTTTCAATACCATAGGCTTTCCTGCATAATGTCCACTGAACAAGCTAGAGTGGAACTCCTCCAATATTTTCTACTTCTCTTACTCTTTCACACATCTAAGGAGTACTCCATCTATATTTTTATGGAATAACCCACATGGCAACAAGACGTATCTAAGAACCTATATATAAATATTTTCCTTTGAGAGGAGTTGACATGAGGGGGACATCTTCTAGACATGAAGAAATCGACAAGGTCCTCTGTCTAGTTGCGATCACCTACAACTTGGTTGGCAATATTACTCTCATTGATAACTTCATCATACAATGGTACTAGTGACTGATAATATGTGCTCTTGGCCAATTCTTGATAGAGTGCTTGATAGTGAACCAATTTGGTCGACCAAATCTCCACATCATACTCTTGAATTTTTGAAACCTAGCCTACTCTTTTGTCACCAAGCTCTCCTTGAATAATAAAATTTTGGACATTATGATGAATGACATAGACAATCATTTTGCTTTGAGAGATAAAATATCAAATATTTTCAAAGACTTCATGATCACATACACCTGCTTTTCAATAAATTTGTACTTTTACTGGTGTTACTAAATAACTTAGCTTAGGAAAGTGATAGGTTTTTCCTCTCCATCATCTTGATTTTGTATAAGAACAACGACATAAATCTCCAACTCACCCACTACGTAAAGGATAAAATACTTATAATAGTCTAGATTGATCAATACAAGTTCTTGGACTATCCTCTCTTTAATTTCTTGGAAAACCTGCCTCCTCTTTTCTGTCCATTTGAAATCTACATTTTTCTTCAGGAGCTCTGTCATCGGTTTCACCACCTGAGCGAAGTCGATGATGAATTTATGGAAAATTTTGATTTGGCCAAAAAATGACTGTATGTATTTTTTGTTAACTAGCAATGATAGTTTTAGGAGAGCTTCAAATATTGTAGGATCAATGGCTAGTCCCTTCTTTGAGATCACATGTCCCAAAAGTTTTCTCTCCTTGACAGTGAAAATGGATTTCTTTGGGTTGATGGAAATACAAAACTCCCGATATTTTTCAAACACATATCTAATATGAAAGCAATGCTCTTCCCTATGATGTGAGAAAATAGTTATATTATCAAGGTATATAAAAATAATCTAATTCAAAAACTTACCAAAGGTGACATCCATGGCTCTTTGAAAGGTGGTGCCAGAATTTTAAATACCCAAAGGTATTCATTTATAGGTGAAATTACCCCACATTTTCGTAAATATCATTTTGTTTTGGTCCTCATACTTTACCCAGATTTCGTTATAATCGGAGAAACCATCAAGAAATAAAAATCTATGCACTCCAATGACAATGTGAATAATTTGATTGATCTACGATAGGAGGTAGTGATCTTTCAAAGATGCTTAGTTTAGATTACATAAATCTATGCACAAGTGAATATCTTTGTTCTTATTTTGAACTAGAAATAAATTCACCACACACGTTGAGTGTTTGATGGGGTAAATTATTTTCACCTCCAGCATTTTTAGTAGCTCCGCTTTCATAAGCATCTCAATATTTGGATTAATAGGTCTTTTCTTCTGGTGCAAAGGCTTCACTCCTTGCAACTTGATGGTGTGCTGAATTACATCTTTATCATATCCTTTCAGAACATGATAGATCCATGCAAAATTTTTGATAAATTCATGATATAGCTCTTTAATTTCCTTAAGCTCTCCCAGAGAGCAATCTATTCTGATTTTGATTACCTTGTTCAGATCTAACTTTAGCTCAGTGTATTCCTTTTTATCCACCTTGATTTGATGCTTTTCTACTCTATCATTCTGATCAAAGAGGCTTTCCAATGTAATCAATCCTTTTGGGATATGATTATTTCTGATCTAGATCAAGCCTTTAACTTCATATTTGTCTAATGTTCTTCCCTTCGCACTATCAGCTTCTTTAATAAAAATGTTTATGATTTGTTCATCATTATAAAAAACTTGCTAGTATATGTTCTTGTTAGGGACTGAAGGTCTATAAATCAACCTTACAGTTTTGGAATTTCACACCACACTCTCAGTAGGGGATAAATTTGCACCAAGGGATGCCAAGATATCTGCATACTTATTCCTTTCTCACAAAATTGCTTAAACATTTAAGCCAACAAATGATTAAAAAATGTCCCATACCTTATTGCAATATACCTTCAGGTAGTGTTACTTTGAAATGCACTTGTTGGTCACCTAGTTGACAATCAACTCGAAATAATCAAAACTCTACAACTGTTTAATCTTGAGATTCTCCTCTTTCTTTAGGCCCAAGCATAGTGCTTTGTACTCAGTGGCATTATTTGTATAGCTCCATGTCAGTCGGTATCAATATATTTTATGGATTCCTGAAGGAGATATGAATACTACTCTAGCTCTGACACCATTCTTGCATCTGGCACCATCGAAGTACATTTTCTATAATTAATCAAGGGCAAAACCTAGACCATCAAACACCTTCACCTCATCCTCCTCAAGCTTCATGATGGTATAACAATCGATCTCATTTTCCATCATCGCATTAAAGTTGAGCATGAAAAACTTGTCCTCTAAACGAATCTCATACAAAGATTCCTCCATCATGTCTGTCTCTTCCAGCTCTTCAGTTTCTAGGTTCACTGAGTCTACAACTTTTTCTTCATATTCAATCTTCTCGATATGATATGTAGAGGGCTTCTCATTATAAATGCATATTATCCATCCCTTGTGTTGGATATTTGAGGTAATTTGAGGTATTTTATGTTGTCATTGATGTCACATGGATCACATTTGGTTTTGGTGGCCAAAATATTTCATAAATAAGCATTTATGATATTTTGGAAAGCATGGCTATTTACAAGGTTTTTATGAAAACCAAGGCAGGCAAAATAAAATATTTTATTTAAAACCATGGTGGGCTTATGTGGAAAGGGATTTTCTTAAAATCCAAGGTGGAATTTTTGTTTCATCAAAAAAGGACCTCCGGTGATGAAGATATTAAAGTTTAAAGTTTAAGTTTAAATTAATGGAGGTCTGAACTATGTGCAATTAATGGAGGTTGGCATATATATATATATATATATATATATATATATATATATATATATATATATATATATATATATATATATATATATATATATATATATAAATGTTTCAATTTATTTTAGAAATTTGGCATATTATATATCGTCGGAAAGCTTATTTTGAGGGCTATTTGACTAACTTATTTAGAAAGAGAAATAAGGTGTGTGTAAAGAGATATTTCTGATTTTGCAAAGGGGTTCCAAAAGTGAAGTTTTCCTTGTTCTTTTTCAAGAGGATTAATTATTTCATGAGGTGACAAGGTATGCAATATTGTGATTTATTTTATTTTATGGTATAAGTGGTTTTGGGAGTGAAAAGGTTATGCAATGTTTTGATTTATTTTATTTTATGGTACAAGTGGTTTTAGGAGAGATAAGGAAGTTGTGCAATTAAAGGCCTTGGTGATGATTATTGAAAAGTGGAGTACTGTTGATTATTTTGTGATCTACTAACCCTTGTGAAGATTGGGAAAATAATTTTGTGATTGTGGCAGATTTACAAAGAGGTTTTTTCATCTTCATAAAAGGTATGGGCACATTCTCCTATGATTGTTTATGGTGGTTGATTTATGAAATATCATTGGAGGGAAAAGGATTGCTTATGGTTTCATTTTCGAAAGTGGTTGGTTGAATGCTTCAAGGTTTTCTAAATTGAGAGTTGTGTCTAAACCTTGTTTGATAAGCATAGTTGTTGAAGCCCATTGGTTGTGAAATAAATTGAGTTAGAAAATAACATGAGTATCATTGTTATGTGATATTTGTGGTTGAGCATTGTTGGAAACATTTGAGTTGGTTGATACATACTTGGACTAGGGTTGTGTGAGAAATAGTTGTTCCTTATGATGATTGGTTGAGTTGAGTTGATTGAGCCTAGTCAAGTGATGTATGAAGTGATTGTTCAAGTTATATGAAACAAACTATTCCATCATTCTATGTTGAGTTGAGATTAAGGTTAGAATATATTGAGTCTCTAACAATTCTCTTTATGCTTCTATGAGTTGATTTGAGTTGAGTTGAGATTGATTTGGGTTGAGAGTGAGTTTAGAAAATATTGAGTCTCTAACAATTCTCTTTATGCTTCTATGAGTTGAGTTGATATTGATTTGGGTTGAGAGTGAGATTATAACATATTGAGTCTCTAACAATTCTCTTTATGCGTATATGAAGTTAATTGGATTTGAGATTGCCATTCAATTTTGAGTTCATTTTGAGTACTACTTGAGCATGATTGATTGAGCATTTGAGAAGGCCTTTGGGACAGATTTAAGGACACTATTGGGATAGATTTAAGGATAGTGTTTGGAAAAGTTCTTAGTGAGATTTTTGGAGCATATTTGGGCAAGTTCTTGGTGAGCTTGCTAGAATAGATTTGGGCAAGTTATTTGTGAGCTTTCTAGAGAAGAATTGGGCAAGTTCTTGGTGAGCTTTCTTGAGTAGATTTGACAAGTTATATATGATCCTATTGTGCAGGTTTTGTGTGATCCCATTGATTAGGTTATTAGTGATCCTATTGACAGAGCTTTGGAGGTGACAAAGTATAGAGGACAAAGTCTCAGTGGATAGAGATCCAGTAGCCAGCATAGTTGAATATAGATCTGAGTGAGGAGTCTTCAAGTGGAGAGAGGTCCACCAGTTAGTGCAGGAGAGAGATAGAGTCTTCTAGAAGATCACATAGCTAGAGTAGAAGGGGAAAGAGTTCTCCTATGGAAGAGATCCACTAACTTGAGATTAGGTGATCAATATCTCCTTTGGACAAAGATCCATAAACATTGTAATTGGAGTGATTCTCAAAGATATTGATTGAGAAAGTATTAGTAAAAAAAATTCTTTGTGGAGTAGCCCACATTGGGTGAACCACATAAATTGTGGTGTCTCTATTGTGTATGGTTTCTGTGCATTGCTTTGATTACTGCTATTGAGACTGCTATCTTTACACAACATAATATTGAATTGGAATAAAAAATAAAAAGTGGTATTATATTTTTCACCCCCCCTCTCAGTATAATATTTTGTTCTTTAATTGGTATAAGAGTGTGAAGAACACAAGCTTATACTGAGAGGGGGGTGAACAGTATAAGATCACTTTTTACTTTCTTTCCAAACCAATATTAATTAATGTCCTTAATTACAATAACCAAATATAGCAGTGTGCATTAATAACTTAGATAGCAGTAGTAAGCAAGAGCACAAGTCACCACACATAATTGAGACACAATATTTAATGTGGTTCCCCCAATGTGAGGTACTCCATGGAGAAAATATTTTACTAAAACTTTCTCAATCAATCTCTTTGGGAATCACTCCCAATTACAATGTTTATGGATCTCTATCCAAAGGAGATGCTAATCCCCTAATATCAAGTTCGTGGATCTCTTCCATAGGAGAACTCTTTCCCCTTTTGCTCTGGCTATGTGATCTTATAGAAAACTTTCTCTCTACTGCATTGATTGGTGTACCTCTATCCACTTGAAGACTCCTCACTTAGATTTATCTTCAACTATGATGGCTGCTAGATATCTATCCACTGAGACTCTATCCTATGTACTTTGTCACCTCCAAAGCTCTATCAATAGGCTCACTAAGAACCTACTCAATAGATTCACATAGAACCTGCTTAACAAGCTCACACAGAATGTGTCAAATATGCTTAACAAGCTCACATAGAATGTGTCAAATATGCTTAACAAGCTCACATGAAATTTGTCCAAATATGCTCAAGCAAGCTCACCAATAACTTGCCGAAATATACTCTAACAAGCTCACCAAGAACTTGCCCAATTATGCTCTAGCAAGCTCACCAAGAACTTGCCCAAATATGCTCTAGCAAGATCACCAAGAACTTGCCCAAATATTCTCTAAAATTTTTCCACAAATATATCCACAAAACTATCCCAAACCTGTCCACAAATCTATCCCAAAAATGTCCACAAAGCTTTCTCAAAACTTTCCACAAATGCCTTCTCAAAGGCTTAATCAATCATGCTCAAGTAGCACTCAAATCTCATCCACAAATCTATCAAGGCAAATCTAAAATATGAACTGAAAAATTAATAGCAATGTACTCTTCAATGGATGACAACAATGATCCACAATGATCTCAACTAAACTCAACTCATAGAAGCATAAAGAGAATTGTTAGAGACTCAATATGTTCTAATCTCAATCTCAACTCAATCTCAACTCAACTCAAGTCAATCTCATAGAATCATAAAGAGAATTGTTAGAGACTTAATATGTTCTAATATTACTCTCAACTCAAATCAATCTCAACTCAACTCATAGAAGCATAAAGAGAATTGTTAGAGACTCAATATGTTCTAAACTCACTCTCAACCCAAATCAATATAAAATAAACTCAACTCAAATCAACTCATAGAAGCATAAAGATAATTGTTAGAGACTCAATATATTCTAATCTCAATCTCAACTCAACTCAACTCAAATCACCACAAGGGATAACTCTCTCTCACACAACCCTAGTCCAAGTATGTATCAACCAAATCAAATATTTCCAACAATGCTCAACCACAAATCTCACATAACAATGATACTCATATTATTTTCTAACTCAAGTTATTTTACAACCAATGGGCTTCAACAACTATGCTTATACAACAAATTTTAAACACAACTCTCAACTTATAAAACCTTGAAGCATTCAATCAACCACTTTCGAAAAGGAAACCACAAATAATCCTTTTCCCTCCAATGATATTTCATAAATCAACCACCATAAACAATCAATAGGATAATGTTCCCATACCTTTTATGAAGATGAAAAAACCTCTTTGTAAATATGCCACAATCACAAAATTCTTTTGCCAATATTCACAAGGGTTAGTAGATCACAAAATAATCAACATTACTCCACTTTTCAATAATCATCACCAAGGTATTTAATTGCACAACTTCCTTATCTCTCCTAAAACCACTTTTCACCTCATGAAAGAATTAATCCTCTTGAAAAAGAACAAGGCAAACTTCACTTTTGGAACCCCTTTGCAAAATTAGAAATATCTCTTTACACACACCTTATTTCTCCTTCTAAATAAGTTAGTGAAATAGCCCTCAAAATAAGATTTCTGACGATATATAATATGCCCACTTTTCGAAATAAATTGAAACCTTTATATATATATATATGCCAACATCCATTAATTGCACATAGATCAGCCCTCCATTAATTTAAACTTAAACTTTAAACTTTTAATATCTTCATCACTGGAGGTCCTTTTTCGATGAAACAAAATTCCACCTTGGCTTTTAAGAAAAGTCCTTTCCACATAAGCCCACCATGGTTTTAAATAAATTTTTTTATTTTACCTACCTTGGTTTTCATAAAAACCCTATAAATAGCCATGCTTTCCAAAATATCATAAATGCTTATTTATGAAATATTTTGGCCACCAAAACCAAATGTGATCCATGTGACAACATAAAATACCTCAAATTAACTCAAATTTTCAACAAAACCAAATATGATCCATGTGACATCAATGACAACATAAAATGCCTCAAAAAATTCAAATTTCCAACAATATCCCCCTTTTTCATTGATGGCAACACCTCTAATGCAAACACCACAATCACTACAAAAACCATCTCTGAGAATCAAAGCTGCTTCCCCTAACTCAATACTCTCTATGGAGGTTGCTCCCCCTAACTCAATACTATCCTTGGAGGCTGCTCCCCCTAACTCAATGCTCTCTGCCTTACTCAAATATCTCCCCATTTGACATCAATGGAAAAAGAGATAGTTATGGGGCTAAAAGATATAACTCTTAAGCTTAGTACCTTCACACCCTTTTTATTTTGAGGTGATTAATTTTGGGGTGGGAGTACTTTTACTCCCATATCACATTGTTTCTTTCCTTTATAAACTTCCTTCCATGTTTTTCTGATATCCTTATCTTGATGAATTACTTGATCTTCTTGTCTAGAAACTTTTTGACCTTCTTCCCTTGAACCTATTTGGAATTGAGTCCTACACCATCTTGCTCTATACCTGAATTTATTGCAATTAAAACACTTGATGTTGTAGCCTTTGGTTGGTGCCCATGTCCTAAAATTATTCTTAAAATAATTTCCATATCCATTCCTTTCCTGAACCCTGTATTGTGAAGCTTTGTTTTCATGACCATTACAACCATGACTTGTGAATTATGTAGCTAAAAAACCAAAACCATGTTGCTCATTCCCTTTGCACTGAAAAGCTCTATGACCAATTCTGTTGCATGAGAAGCAATGTCCTTTAAAACCATACCTTATTCCCTTGAAGTTTCTTCTAGCAAAATCAAACTTCTTTGATCCATGGATCCTTTCTTGACCATTATCCTTATGATTATCTTCAATTTGTGTGTTGCATCCTTGAACCTTCTTTGTAGTATCTAAAACTTCTTCCTTGCCTTTCTCTTCAAGAATTTATTTTCCCTTTGAGATTGATTCACCTATCTCAAAACAATAACCAAACTAAATATTTGGAGCCATATGAACTTTGGAACTTTCCTCACAAATCTTAGGTGCTTCCTTGCTTTCATCTTTTAGAACTTCCTTTCCTTTTGAGTGTGATTCCCCAAACTTGAAATATGGAACCTTTGGTGTTTTGAAACCTTTCCAAAACTTGTGTAACTTATCCTTGGAGTCTTTCACTTCCAACCTTAAGGAAACAACTTCATGTTGTACTCTTTCACATTCTTGCTTCCTTACCTTTAATTGTTCAAGCATATCTTCTTCAATTTTCTTTGCCTCTTCAACCGTTATTTTTAGATCAATGAGATCTTGTACAAGATTTGCCTTTATCTTCTCATCCTCTTGTCCTTGAGCCTTTAGTCTTGAGTTTTCTCTTTTTATTTCTTCAAAAGCTTGTTTTGGCACTTTCTTTTCTTCATGATCATAACTGTGCTTGTTTTTCTCTTCATGATAAATTCTTACTTGAGATTCCTGCTTTTGATCTTCATTAGGAGCTTCTTCTTTTTCACTGACTGAGAGACTTTCATTATTACTGCTAGAAGAACTTATTGCTTCTTCCATATACAATCTCTTCTTGTCATGCCTATCTTGTTCATACATGTTTTCCTTTTCTTTTTTATTCTTACATTCATCTTCACTATTTTTATTATGCATGTATTCCTTGAGTTCCATTTCATATTCACTATCACTGAAGCCATTGCAGTAACCTGAGACATGATTGAGTTGACCACAAGCATAATATTCTTCTTTTGAAACCTTGAATGTTGCCTTTTGAGCAACAATATATTTGAAAATCCAATCAAGTTCCATTTCCTCTCTATTGTTGCTATACCCATTTTATGGACAATAAAATGCCCTGTGACCAAGCTTACCACACTCAAGACATCTTACTGATTTTTCTTCTTCCCTTCTTAGAGCTTCAATATCGAATTAATTTTTCTTCTTATAACTCATAGTTCTTCTTTTGCCTTTCTTTGCCATGTGTGTTCTTGTAGAATCTTCCCTCAAGCTGTTAACCTTTCTTAAGGAACTTGCTTTGATACCAATTGAAGAACACAAGCTTAGACTGAGAGGCGAGGTGAACAGTATAAGACCACTTTTTACTTTCTTTCCAAACTAATATCAATTAATGTCCTTAATTGCAATAACTAAATATAGTAGTGTGCATTAATAACTCAAATAGCAGTAGTAAGCAAGAGCACAAGTCACCACACACAATTGAGACACAAGATTTAATGTGGTTCCCCCAATGTGAGGTACTCCACGGAGAAAATATTTTACTAAAACTTTCTTAATAAATCTCTTTAGTAATCATGCCCAATTACAATGTTTATGGATATCTATCCAAAGGATATGCTAATCCCCTAATATCAAATTCGTGGATATCTTCCATAGGAGAACTATTTCCCCTTATACTCTGCTATGTGATATTATAGAAGAATTTGTCTCGCTGTTGCACTGACTGGTGGACCTCTCTCCACTAGAATACTCCTCACTTAGATCTATCTTCAATTGTACTAGTTACTATATCTCTATCCACTGAGACTCTGTCCTTTATACTTTGTCACCTCCAAAGCTCTATCAATAGGCTCACTAAGAACCTGATCAATAGGCTCACATAGAACTTGCTTAACAAGCTCACATAGAACTTGTCCAAATCTGCTCAAGCAAGCTCACCAAGAACTTGCCCAAATCTGCTCTAGCAAGCTCACCAAGAACTTACCCAATTATGCTCTAGCAAGCTCACCAAGAACTTGCCCAAATCTGCTCTAGCAAGCTCACCAAGAACTTGCCCAAATTTGAGCTAAAATATGTCCACAAATCTATCCACAAAACTATCCCAAAACTGTCCACAAATCTGTCCCAAAAATGTCCATAAAGATTTCTCAAAATTGTCCATAAATTCCTTCTCAAAGGCTCAATCAATCATGCTCAAGTAGCACTCAAATATCATCCACAAATCTATCAAGGCAAAGCTCAAATATGAACTCAACAATGAATGGAAATGTACTCTTCAATGGATGATAACAATGATCCACAATGATCTCAACTCAACTCAACTCATAGAAGAATAAAGAGAATTGTTAGAGACTCAATATGTTCTAATATCAATATCAACTCAACTCAACTTAACTCAAATCAACTCATAGAAGCATAAAGATAATTGTTAGAGACTCAACATGTTATAATCTCAATTTCAACTCAATCTCAACTCAACTCAAGTCAATATCATAGAAGCATAAAGAAAATTGTTAGAGACTCAATATGTTCTAATATTACTCTCAAATCAAATCAATCTGAACTCAACTCATAGAATCATAAAGATAATTGTTAGAGACTCAATATGTTCTAAACTCACTCTCAACCTAAATCAATCTCAACTCAACTCAACTCAAATCACCATAAGGGACAACTCTTTGCCACACAACCCTAGTAAAAGTATGTATCAACCAACTCAAATGTTTCCAACAATTCTCAACCACAAATCTCACATAATAATTATACTCATGTTCTTTTCTAACTCAAGTTCTTTCACAACCAATGGGCTTCAACAAATATGCTTATACAACAAAGTTTAAACACAACTCTCAACTTATAAAACCTTGAAGCATTCAATTAACCACTTTTGAAAAGGAAACCACAAACAATCCTTTTCCCTCCAATGATATTTCAGAAATCAAAAACCATAAATAATCAATAGGAGAATGTGCCCATACATTTTATGAAGATGAAAAAACCTCTTTGTAAATCTGCCACAATCACAAAATTATTTTGCCAATATTCACAAGGGTTAGTAGATCACAAAATAATCAACATTACTCCACTTTTCAATAATCATCACCAAGGCCTTTAATTGCACAACTTCCTTATCTCTCCTAAAACCACTTGTCACCTCATGAAAGAATTAATCCTCTTGAAAAAGAACAAGGCAAACTTCACTTTTGGAACCCCTTTGCAAAATCAGAAATATCTCTTTACACACACCTTATTTATCCTTCTAAATAAGTTAGTCAAAAATCCCTTGAAATAAGCTTTTCGACGATATATAATATGCCCAATTTTCGAAATAAATTGAAACCTTTACATATATATATGTCAACCTCCATTAATTGCACATAGGTCGACCCTCCATTAATTTAAACTTAAAACTTTAAAATTTTAATATATTAATCACCAAAGGTCCTTTTTCGATGAAACAAAATTCCACCTTGGCTTTTGAGAAAATTCCTTTTCATATAAGCCCGCCATGGTTTTAAATAAAACTTTTTATTTTTATTGCCTTGGTTTTCATAAAAACCCTATAAATAGCCATGCTTTCCAAAATATCATAAATGCTTACTTATGAAATATTTTTGCCATCAAAACCAAATGTGATCCATGTGACATAAATGATCCATGTGACATCAATGACAACATAAAATACCTCAAATTAACTCAAATTTCCAACACAGCGGGTTCCTTCGAAAAGGCTAACAGTTTGAGTGCAGATTCTACAAAGAACACAGATGGCTTCACAGAAGGGATTATCTTCAAATAAGGCTCCATTGTTTGATGGTAACAATTATGCTTTTTGGAGAATTAGAATGAATAACTACTTGATATCACAAGGATATGAGGTGTGGCAGATGGTTGAAAAAGAGTATAAGGTTGAAGGTTATCCCAAGGAAGATAAGACTACCAGGAAATTGGTTGAGATCAATGCAAGAGTAATGAATTGTATTTTGAGTGGGCTACGTGAGACAAATTTTGCAAATGTCATGGTATGTACTTAAACTAATGATATGTGGACCAAGTTGAGGAATACTTATGAAGGAGATTCCAAGGTAAAGTTGGAAAAACTACAAACTCATAGAAAAATATTTGAGGAATTGAAAATAGAAGATTCTGAAGATATTGCAAAGTTCTTACTTCGAGTTGATGAGATTACTAACACTATGAGAGGCCTAGGTTTTGAGATGAAAGAATCAAAAGTTACTCAAAAGGTTTTGAGATCACTTCCCATGAAATATGATGCAAAGGTTTTAGCAATAGAAGAAACAATGGATATCAACAAGTTAATAATGGAAGAATTGCAAGGTACTGTCACAACTTATGAGATGAGGGTAAGTAAGCATCAATCTCCAATAAAAGATATTGCTTTCAAGGCTTCAGAAAAAGAGAAAGGGAAAGTTTCAAAAATAGATAGAGTTTTATAAAATGATGAGGAAGCTAACTTCATCAAAAATAATGACTCAAGGAATTTTAGAGATATAAGGAAAGTCAGGTGCTACAAGTGTGGTGATCTTGGTCACTATGCATACAAGTGTCCACATGAAGAAATCAGTGATGATGAAAAATAGGGTCACAGAAGAAAATAATATGGAAAATATAAGCATGACAAAGATGACAGGTTCAAGCAAAACAGGTATGAGAAGAAAAAAATTTTCGTAAGGTAAAGAAATATTACTATATTGTAGAAGTAAGTGATAGAGACAATTCAGATGGTGAAAATGAAGAACATTTATTCCTAGGAATAGAAGGTGAAAGAGAATAATGTTTTGTGTGTGGTCAAAGAGATCACAAATCAGGGTATTGCAATGGTTTCAATGATAGTGAAGATGAGATGACACATCAAGGAAACAGGCATGGACAAAGAAATCTTGAGAGTTTGTTTGCTATAGAAGATTATAATGATCTTCATGATAGTGAAGATGAAGAAGTATTTTTCTATGGAATAAAAGAAGTAGAAGAAGAACATTAACTCCAAACAGAAGAAGTTAAATAAGAGGATAATGTCTCAGTTGATCTAAAGGAAGACTTAAATGTTATCCATGAGCAACTACAAGAGGTTAAGGAGAATCTAAAAAAATTGAGATGTTCCCTACATGAGAATTTTGATCCATCACATGACTCAAAAGGTCAAGATATTTGTACTAAGAAGGAAACATGTATTTTATAGGCTATAGATATGGATGCCAAGTTGCTACTTGAAACAAATGAAGAGAAATCTTTGGAAGATTCCAAAGCACCAAAGGTCCCATATTTTAGGTTTGAGGAATCACACTCAAAAGGAAATGAAGTTCTAAAATATGAAAGCAAAGAAGCACCTAAGATTTGTGAGGAAAGTTCCAAAGTTCCTATGGCTTCAAATATTCATTTTGGTTCTTGTTTTGAGATAGGTGAATCAAGATCAAAGGGAAAATAAATTCTTGAAGAAAAAGGCAAGGAAGAAACTAAGGAAGAGGTTTTAGATGCTACAAAGAAGGTTCAAGAATGCAATGCACAAGTTGAAGATGATCATAAGGATAATGGTCAAGAAATGATCCATGGATCAAAGAAGTTTGACTTTGCTAGAAGAAAATTCAAACGAAGAAGGTATGGTTTTCAGGGACATTGCTTCTCATGCAACAGGATTGGTCATAAAGCTTTTCAGTGCAAAGGAAATGAGCAACATGGTTTTGGTTTTAGAGCTATGGTTTTGGTTTTAGAGCTACACAATTCAGAAGTCATGGTAATAATGGTCATGAAAATAGAACTTCACAATAGAGGGTTTAGGAAAGGAATGGATATGGAAATTACTTCAAGAAAGAATTCAGGACATGGGCACCATCCAAAGGCTACAATATCAAGTGTTTTAATTGCAATAACTTTGGGAATATTTCAAGATGGTGTAGGACTCAATTCCAAATAGGTTCAAGGCAAGAAGGTCAAACAGGTTCAAGACAAGAAGATCAAGTAATTCATCAAGAGAAGGATATCAGAAAAAAATAGAAGTAAGTTGATAGAGGAAAGAATCAATGTAATATGGGAGTAAAGGTACTCCCACCCCAAAATTAATCACCTCAAGATAGAAGGTGGTGAGGGGGCTATGCTTAAGAGTCATATATTTTAGCCCCATAGGTGTCCCTTTTTCCATTGATGTCAAAGGGGGAGATATTTGAGTAAGGGGCAGAGCATTGAGTTAGGGGGAGTAGCCTCCAAAGAGAGCATTGAGTTAGAGAGTATTGAGTCAAGGGGAGCCGCTTTGATTCTCAAAGATGGATTTTGTAGTGATTGTGGTGTTTGCATTAGAGGTGTTTCCATCAATGACAAAGGGGATATTGTTGGTGGATCATTGGTGTCACAAGGATCACATTTGGTTTTGGTGGCCAAAATATTTCATAAATAAGCATTTATGATATTTTGGAAAGCATGGTTATTTACAGGGTTTTTATGAAAGCCAAGGTAGGCAAAATAATTTTTTTTTATTTAAAACCATGGTGGGCTTATGTGGAAAGGGCTTTTCTTAAAATCCAAGGTGGAAATTTTGTTTCATCGAAAAAAGACCTCCGGTGATGAAGATATTAAAGTTTAAAGTTTAAGTTTAAGTTAATGGAGGGCCTAACTATGTGCAATTAATGGAGGTTGGCATATATATATATATATATATATATATATATATATATATATATATATATATATATATATATATATATATATATAAAGGTTTCAATTTATTTTAGAAATTGGGCATATTATATATCGTCGGAAAGCTTATTTTGAGGGCTATTTGACTAACTTATTTAGAAGGAGAAATAAGGTGTGTGTAAAGAGATATTTCTGATTTTGCAAAGGGGTTCCAAAAGTGAATTTTGCCTTGTTCTTTTTCAAGAGTATTAATTCTTTCATGAGGTGACAAGGTATGCAATATTGTGATTTATTTTATTTTATGGTATAAGTGGTTTTGGGAGTGAAAAGGTTATGCAATTTTTTGATTTATTTTATTTTATGGTACAAGTGGTTTTAGGAGAGATAAGAAAGTTGTGCAATTAAAGGCCTTGGTGATGATTATTGAAAAGTGGAGTAATGTTGATTATTTTGTGATCTACTAACCCTTGTGAAGATTGGCAAAAGAATTTTGTGATTGTGGTAGATTTGCAAAGAGGTTTTTTCATCTTCATAAAAGGTATGGGCACATTCTCCTATTGATTTTTTATGGTGGTTTATTTTTGAAATATCATTGGAGGTAAAAGGATTGTTTGTGGTTTCCTTTTCGAAAGTGGTTGGTTGAATGCTTCAAGGTTTTTTGAATTGAGAGTTGTTTCTAAACCTTGTTTGATAAGCATAGTTGTTGAAGCCCATTGGTTGTGAAAGAACATGAGTTAGAAAATAACATGAGTATCATTGTTATGTGAGATTTGTGGTTGAGAATTGTTGGAAACATTTGAGTTGGTTGATACATACTTGGACTAGGGTTGTGTGAGAAAGATTTTTTCCTTGTGATGATTGGTTGAGTTGAGTTGATTGAGCCTAGTCAAGTGATGTGTGAAGTTATTGTTCAAGTTCTATGAAACAAACTATTCCATCATTCTATGTTAAGTTGAGATTAAGGTTAGAACATATTGAGTCTCTAAAAATTCTCTTTATGGTTATATAAGACTTGAATTGAGTTGAGGTTGATTTGAGTTGAGAGTGAGATTAGAAAATATTGAGTATCTAACAATTCTCTTTATGCTTCTATGAGTTGATTTGAGTTGAATTGAGATTGATTTGGATTGAGAGTGATTTTAGAACATATTGAGTCTCTAACAATTCTCTTTATGCTTCTATGAGTTGAGTTGATATTGATTTGGGTTGAGAGTGATATTAGAACATATTGAGTCTCTAACAATTCTCTTTATGCTTCTATGAAGTTAATTTGAGTTGATATTGCCATTCATTGTTAAGTTCATTTTGAGTACTACTTGAGCATGATTGATTGAGCCCTTGAGAAAGCCTTTGGGATAGATTTGAGTACAATTTTTGGATAAGTTCTTAGTGAGCTTGTTGGAGCAGATTTGGGAAAGTTCTTGGTGAGCTTGCTAGAGTAGATTTGGGCAAGTTCTTTATGAGCTTGCTAGAGAAGAATTGGGCAAGTTCTTGGTGAGCTTGCTTGAGCAGATTTGACAAGTCCTGTGTGATCTTGTTAAGCAGGTTCTGTGTGAGCCTATTTTGCAGTTTCTGTGTGAGCCTATTGATAAAGTTCTTAGTGATCCTATTGATAGATCTTTGTAGGTGACATATTATAGATGATAGAGTCTTAGTGGATAGAGATCTCGTAGCCAGCACAGTTGAAGACATATCTGAGTGAGGAGTCTTCAAGTGGAGAGAGGTCCACCAGTCAGTGCAGCAGAGAGATAGTCTTATAGAATATCACATAGCCATAGTAGAAGGGGAAAGAGTTTTCCTATGGAAGATATCCACAAACTTGAGATTAGGGGATCAACATCTCCTTTGGACAAATATCCATAAACATTGTAATTGGGAGTAATTCTCAAAGAGATTGACTAAGAAAGTTTTAGTAAAATATTTTCTTCGTAGAGTAGCCCACATTGGGTGAACCACATAAATTGTGGTGTCTCTATTGTGTATGGTTTCTGTGCATTACTTTGATTATTGCTATTGACACTGCTATCTTTACACAACATAATATTGAATTGGAAAAAAAATTAAAAAGTGGTCTTATACTGTTCACCCCCCCTCTTAGTATAAGCTTGTGTGCTTCACCTTGAACATAATATCTAGGTAAGAATATTTCAGTGACAGGTAACCTCCCAACTTAGTTGTGAACTCTCTAGATAGACACATGTTGAAATATAGTTACAAGTCTACCACAATGACTTCTTGTATGATAGTAATTTGCAATATGCTATGTAGGAGAATTGGGATATCTTTGGTCACTCCTACTATTTTGATAGGAGTACCATTTAGTTGTAAGACCCTTGGGCTACTTATTATTTACTCCATTCCCATAACTTTGCATACTACCTTTGGCATGACAATCGTTGCTACACCAGATTCAATCATGCAATTGTGTATGATCCAACTCTCCATCCTGAGAGACATAGAATGGGGGAGGTCTATTCTTCCATATGGCTGAAGTGGGTAACATCTGTGCCAACACTATCTGCGTAGTATTTTTCTTCTTATTATTCATGAATTTCAATGATTCCTATAGTAGATCCACTTGTTCGGGTAGTTGTAACACATTGTAGAGACTTACCTTGGTGGAAATCTTCTTTAGTTATTCTATGATATTATATGAATGCACATTGGGCTCCCTTGATTCATAAACAACTTCATATTTGCTTCGATATTGCTGGGTAGCCTCTACCATTTGATGCTTGGTCAAATAAGAGTACTTGAGCCTCTCCTTCATTTATTCCTTTGTTTTTGTTTATGCTTGCACAATTGGCGTTTTGAAGTTGATGCTTTTACTTTCATTTTGTCCTTCGTTGGTGTAGGCAAAATATCTTTCAATAAAATAGGCTCATCTACTTTATGAGTTGGTGCAAGCACTTTTTCTTGAGGTTATCTCTTTTTATTCTGCATCTTCTGCTTAACAGGAACCTTCAATGGTTCCATTTTAGTCATATCTACAGTGACAGGGTTCTTCCTAGAAATTGTGAGAACTAAAACTTTCTCAACATATGGGACCATGAAGTTGTGATCAATTTTTAAGATCATATTAACTTGACCACAAAAAGTGCTTTCCACTAGTGTCTGCACATAGTTCAAATGAATCATGCAAGTATCTTCACCATGAGGGTCATTGCAGGTAGAGCACCAATATGTTTTCTCTAATGTACTAGCTTTTTTATTAGCCAACACAATTGTATTCCTCTCAACACCTCTACTTTTTGAAGTTGCTTGCTCTCTAGTAATCGACAATGTTTGAAATCTTCTTGATAGGAACTCAGCTTTAGCTTACTTCTTCTTGATGGATGTAATTTTTTTTGACATCATTCTCATCGTTGAATTAAGTGACTGTATTTCCTACAATAATTTCACGTGGAGATCAAGATTTAAGGGTACTAGAGGTGTTAGCAAAGGCAAGGGTACTGGCGAAGAAGGCAATGCTGGGACAGAAGGAGGAGCAGGTAATTGCATAATAGTTGTAGCAGGTAATTGCAAGACTGGAATTAGTACAATTTGAGGTGGTATTAGGCTCAATGAAGGAACATGGTACATAAAAGGCATGGGTTGTGAAAATGCACAAGAATACAAATGTTGTGAAAGATCAGGAAGAATAGGTATTGTTACATTTAGAGGCAACTTACCTATGGCAATCAAATCTGCTTTGACCTTTTGAGCTTGCGTATACAAATATGGAAATGTGTTGACACTGGATTTTTGGATGACCATACCGATGTTAGAGTTAAAAGCTCGAAGATAGTAAAATGAGGCTTTTTCATGAGTCATCCGTAGACCATCGAGGACTCTCTGCCAACTTTGAGCGAACCTGACATTGAAATATATTATTTTATCCTATGGATGTCTTTGGATATTTTTGAATTAATGCATTAATAAAAAATGATCAACTTGCTTATGGAAATTCTTTATTAGATATTCTACTAACTGATCCCACATGGTGATAGTAGCAGGAGGTAAGGATGGGTACAAGTACAACAAATTTTCTGTAAGGGACAACACAAGCAGTCATACCATAATATCTTCATCTGTAATGCCATGTATTATCACCAAAGAAGCCACATCCTAGACACACTCATAAGTATTTTTTCTCGTACCATAATAGGTAGGCAAAGCTTTCAATGCTGCTTGAGGAACTGGGTTTTGAGCTTGTAGATTCGAATATCCTAAGCTATTCCATGCTGGAAATTGCCTTGGTGGTGGTTGTTGTGATGGTGTATTTTGAGCCATGTGGACTGGTGTGTGTGGTTGAGGATGTGGAAAACTAATAGTTGTACTAGCAGGACTCGAAGTAATGAAATACACACCAGCTAACTAAGAGGATGTTGCAGTTGATAGGATAGCTAAAGGAACTAATCTAGGGTGTTCTCCTAGATTTTGGATGTCAAGTTCGTAAAACTCAATGGGCTCTTTAGAATTTTTTTCCTTCGATATTGTAATCATGAAGAAAAATTTCACTTACTTCATGTTCAGAGGCTTTTGAATAGAGCTAATTCACCATTTATCATACAGTACAAGGCACACATCAAACTTTAATACTATTTAAAATGGAACCTTTTGAATGTCCCACTGGGTGTGCCAAAAATTGTTGGTCACGAATCTTCCTAGTTACAAGATCTATGCCTTGTGCGCCCTAGATCTGACCAACATTGAAAGGCCAGAGGAAAGAAATGTCCTTTGGATAAATATCCAGAGAGGGTTGGCTCTCTTACTAATACTACACTAGGTATAAGCTTAAAGTAATAGGAAATAAATGGAAAATAACATAAAGAAAGGGAAACATGGCTATAATATAGTAATGTAGGATGGGGATAGACTAACAGTCAAAATTTTACCAAGAAATTAGCAGCATGTAATAGAAATACAAGCACAAAAACTTCTAACAACTATGCAGGAAAATAACCGCCTAGAGTGTAATTCAATGTTCACCCCCTCATAATTAAAAACTAAATTCATATGCAAAATTTAATCATAGTAAATAATGGAAATGAAAGCCTTAAAAAATTACACATAGAAGATTATCAAATGCAAAACTACTCAACGAACTAGAAGTCGAGGCATTTATATTTATGCAAAAATATTATTTTTTTGCAGTGTTCATCCTCCTTTACAATGAAAAATGATTAGTATCTATGGAAGGATTTTGTCTCTATAATTAAATGCATATATAACAAAATGTTGGTATATAAAAAACTAACGTGCGTATTTTCCTCCTTGATATTAGTGGCATATTGGGTTCAAACATTGTTCAAGGAAACCATGATCTGACTTTTATGGAATAACTCACACAAAGAAGTCTATAGGAGTAAATGCTTGAAGCAACCTTGGACGTTGGTGCATCGAGATGCAGCAAAATCATCTAAAAATTAGATATTTGGTCATTGAATTCGCTTCACCTCACACCTTGGAAATTCACTTTGACTAGGAAAGTTCACTAAGCATTAAATCTGCTTTGAAAATCAGTAAGGTTGATAGTTGGTACATTGTAAATAAACAAGAATTATATCTAATATCACAACCCTAAAGCATAAGTTCTAGAAGCGCCACCTGCATTTCTCCAAGAATTAAATTCTATCTTTCGTTGCCTCTTTTCCAAAAAATCTATAAAATCATGCCTTCGAAAGATATATCTCTATAAAAGAATGGATTTCACCCAAGGACATGGTGAAACAACCTTTTTGAGGTAGCATTGGGTGAAAAAGTAGTTGGGTTTGTCATTTGAGCAATTTCACCCTTCAATTCTTTTCTCTATAATCATCCTTGTGATTTTTGCCTTAGAAGAGGGTGATAGAGACTTTCACCCTTTCTAAGAGGCGACATCACCTTTAAATTCAATGTGAAGCATTGTGCAATGATTTTTTCCCGAAATTGAACTTTCAAAACCTCATTTGCCCCCTAGAAAGGCAAAATTACCTTGAACCTCTTCAAAGGGGTGACTTTGATTCACTATATTTTAAATTTGACTCCAAGTGCCATCTTTTACGTCTACCCAGTCGTAGACAAAATCAACAATCTCATTAAAGTGGGCCTTCAATATGTCAACCCATTTTCTCACCCTTTAAACCTTTAAAATCTTCTTTCACCCCAAAATAGGGTGACAATGAGCTTCTCCTCTCACTTAGGGCAAAATCATTTCTTTAACTTGCCTATGCCAGGCCCACCATATTTTAAAACCTTGCTTAAGATATGTTTCGCCCCAAGGAGGGATGACAAAGAGTTTTGCCCCTCACTTGGAGTGAAAGTGCCTTTTAAAATTTGAAATTATTTCATGAGTGCTCAACCTACATAGCGCCACTTCATATTTTATTTTGCATTACGTTTCACCCTAAAGAGGGGCACAAAGGATTTTATCCCCTCTGTTGGGGTGAAAGCACCTTCAACCTTTTAACTTTGACATAATCAACACTTTTAAATTACTTTCACCCCAAAGACAGGTGATAAGATTTTTCACCCCTCAATTGGGGTGAAAACATTTATTTCAACTTAGGAATTTTGTTCCTTTCTTTCATCAAACACATCCACTTCTTCAAAATTTGTTTCTCCTCTAAAATGAGTGAAAGATATATTCGCCCCTTTTGGGGTGAAACTACTCCCTTTTATTTTTTTAGTTTTATTTTGACATTCAAACATGATTTCCATGTTTCTGGGGTTAAACTTTCTTTGCAAATGGGGATCAGGATGAAAGTGCCCAACTTTGTTTTTGCTTCTCTCTGAAGAGTTTCTTCTATCGAAATCAATCCCTTGTCGATGCTTTTGTTCCTTAGAAATTTTTATTAAACAAAATTATTTCATTGCTTATTATTTATAGTAATGCAACATTATAAAAAGAGGTAAAAATAAATACAATTAAATATGCATTAAAATTGTAGTGCCTTCATTAGCAAATTCATTAAAATTTTACAATCAATCATTCAACAAAATTGTAATGTGGCAAAGTTGCAAAACTGCCAACAAGAAATTTTTCAATTTTATGTGTGAAGACAAATATTCCTTCATTATACCAAAATATCACCTCTACTATTTATGCATTTCATCTTAAGAGAGTAATATTTTCAAAACATTGCCCTATCATGGTCCGCTTTATCATATATAGATTGCTAGTTTCCTTCTTGAAGCACAAGTGCAACCACAAAAATTGTAATAAATAGTATATATGAAAGCACAATAATGTTATAAAATAAAGCAAATATTACCAATGGAAAACATTAAAGCAAATCTTAATAATTATTTGATTCATGTAGTCAAATTTTGTTGTCATCTTCAACTAAACTTACTACTTCCTCTAACCAAGGAAAAGAGAATTTAACTTCACAACCCTCAATGAAAACCCCTATATTGGCTAACCTATATGCACATTTGTTTCCTTCCTTTAATGCATGTGTAAACCTAATTTCTTCAAAATCTATAGCAAGGTCTTCAATTTCCACAATTATTTCTCGTATGTTCCATGAAGTCTTTTCTTTCCTCAAAATTGTATTTATTACTATGAGTGAATAACATTTCATCCATACTTTGTTCCATTTCATTTGTTTGCATATTTTTAACCCTTCCAAAATTTCCCAAGCTTCAACTTCATTATTAAGGGCTCCACACAAAATAAAAATGAAAACATCATTTCAGAGCTCTCTATCTATAACTAGGGAGTGATTTTTAAATATTTCTAGTGGAGGTGGGGGCCATCTTAGATTATAGAGAGTCTTCAAAAGATTAAATTTTTAATCTACTATTGAAAGTGCAATGAGACAAAATATCTCCTCTATTATTTCTAATTATTGTTCCTCCTCCTACTAGTCTTGGATTTCCTTTAGATGCTCCATAAAAATTCAATTTGACCAACCCTACATCTGGTGGTTTCCACTTTATATTATTTACCTTATTTTTATTTCTCCTATCCCCAGCATCATGATTTCATTTTATGACTTGAATTCATCTATCAAGACTCTCTACTTATAGATTAGGAATTAGGTGAGTTGATAAGGTTGGTTTAGACTCCTCTATGGCTAATTTTTTTTCATTTTCATATCCTCTGAATTTCTTTTATTTCGTTTAAATATTATTCTATATATTTCTATCCAAACAATCCAAAGTATTGTAACTTTTGATATATCTGAGATTGTCTATAAAGCATCACTTTTAAAAGTGCTCTACCATTGCTTTAACCATTCCTCAATTCTACCATTCATCACCATGCATTTACCAAACATATTAAGAATCCATTGCCATAGTTTCCAAAATATTGAGTAGTGTCCCAAGATATGGTCTAAATTAGCCTCCACCATTTTACAAAAAACACATTTTGAGGGGCCATGAAAACCTCTTTTCATAAGGTTATCCCAGGATAAAATTCTTCTATGACCTATTAGCCAAAACATTTAAACTTTAGGAATGTCAAGGCTATCCCAAATATATCTCCATATTCTTGAGATATTCCTATTTTGATGGTGTTTTATATTATATCAGCTTATCATTGTGTAATCTCTAAGCTATTCAATTCCCAAATCAACTTATACTTGGATCTCATCAAAATAATCGCTATTGTTATCTTTCTACTCAACTACCTCCTAGCATCAATGTCTTGTATAGTTGTAAAAAAATCTTCTTTTCATTTGTATCTTCCTTCTTTATCCTTGTATAAAATGTTTGAAACCTTATAACCATACTTGTCTTGAAGTAATCTCATCCATAGTTTCAAAATTAGATCTAGATTGAGTATTTTTTTATCACACCAAGTATCCATCCAAATAATTTTTTTATCCAATTCCCACCACCCATATTAAGCCTTTATTCACTAGACCAATTGATTTTTAAAAAAATATTCATAGTGCAAAACCATTTGGTAGAGAGAATGCAACAAATTTTAAGCTTGGATAATTGGGCTCAACATACTTAGAATAATTCTTACCCATGACTATCTTTGTACAATCTACAAATTAATTTTCCCCTAAGAGCTAAGTGTACATCCATAAGAACTCTTAAACCAAGACCTCACCTAGTTTTTATCATCACACACCTTGCTCCATTTCACCAAAGGAAATATCCTTTTATCATGTAATCCTAACCACAAACATGACTGCATTATAAATATTAAACTTTTTGTATTGATTTTGGCATATTATAAAAGGATAACAATATGTTGGAATGGCATGTAATATTGATTTAATTAGTTGTACTTTTCTTTCTGATGATAATCACCTATATTTCTATACCAGTAGTTTATTCTAAACTTTACTTATAACTGAATTTCATAATTCTATCCTCATTCTCCCCTCAAATAAGGGCATCCCTAGAAATATTTTTGGTAAATTTATCTCCTTCATTTGAATTAACATGCATATCGCTTTGATTTTAGTTAGGGTATTTAGGAAGTAAATTCTGGATTTTGTCCTATTAAATTTTTGCCTTGATTTTGTTTCATATTCCTTTAATAAGTTATTCAAAGGTTTGACCTTGTTTATCCTTGCCCTCCCAAAAAGGGTTGTATCATCTACAAATTGTTGATGGGTGATGTTGTCAATGTTCTTACTAGCCTTAATTCCACTTATAACTCCATATTTTTAAGCCTTTTTCAAGTTCCTACCCAAAACCTCTACTATAATAATGAATAAATATGGTTATAAAGGATCTTCATGTTTAAGGCCTATCGTGGCTTTAAATGATTCTATTACTAATCCATTGACCATTACTAAATATAAAAATCTAGGGAAAAAAACTTTAATCCATCTAACCCATTTCTTCCCAAATATAAACTTTTTTAATACTGCAAAAAAAAATCATGTTTAACAATATCACAGGCCTTACTCATATCAATTTTAATATCATTGCTTTCTCTTTTCTTGAATTTTTTGAATGCATAACTTCATGAACTACTATGATCCCATCTAGAATCTATCTCCCTTTCACAAATCTGCCTTGCACTTCTGAAATACTTTAATCTAACAATGGTCTTAACAGATTCATCATCACTTTGAAAATAATCTTATATGCCATAATGCAGAGTCCTATGAATTGAAATGAATCAAACAATTTTACATCCTTCTTTTTTAGAATCAGGGTAAGATATGTTGCATTTATTTTATAAGGTATATATTATTTTATCCTAGATTGTTCCATTACCACCAATAAATAATCCTTCACTATATCCTAATTATGTTGATAGAACATTGTAGAGAGCCCATCTAGACCTAAGGATTTATCCTTGGTAAAAGGGAAAAGTGTTAGATGAACTTCTTTTAGAGTAATAGGCTCTATCAATTTCTTATTTTATTCATCTATTACAATTAAAGAAACTTCTTATAGAAGTTTATCATTAAGAACTTCAAACTCTTTTTATCCTAGAATATTATAATAAAATGCCTTTCCTCATTTTTATTTCACTTTGTTCTTCAATCCAAACCCCTTCTACTAATTTAATTCTATGAATTCTAGATGTTGATATCTATATTATTGACATCCTATGAAAAACTATGTTTTTATCTCCTTATTTTAACCAAGTTTGTCTTGATTTTAATTTTTAAAATTTATCTTCCTTACTCAAAATATTATGATATTCACCAAGTAATTCCCTTTCCTATGATCTTGAATACTATGATCACCTTTTTGGAATTTTGAAAGTTTTATCTTTTAGTTCTTATTTCTTCTAAAAAATATTTTCAAAAGTATTTTTGTTCCATTCTTTTAATCTAGATTTCATTGATTTAATCTATTTTGTAAGTGTATACAATCCAGTATTTCCTAAATAATTCTATGTTTGTGATATCATATCAACAAATTGAGGATGGTATTCCCACATCTACTCCTTTTTAAATTATAATATTTTTGGATTCACTTACCACCATTTTAACTTTTCTTGGCCAGTGATCTAAACCAATCCTTGTCAAGGTATTAATTTTAGCACAAGTGCCTTCATCTAGCCAATGATCTAAGAGAATGCATCTGTCTAATTTTTTTTGCTATTAGGTTCTAGCATCTCCTATTACTGGTCTATGTATAGTTGTCTTCTTCAAACTCAATCTCCCATAGATTATTATTTTGAATAAAATATGAGAAATATCTCATACTTTGGGTTAATTTTCTAATTCCCCTAAATTTTTCATCCAGCTTGGTTATGGCATTAAAATATCCTATAATCATGAATCGGGTTTCCTGGTTTGTAATTCTCATAAATGCTTCAATCCCACTCAAAATTTCTAATATGTTTTACTGATTTGTAGGTCTATAGATATTGATAAGGATGAAATGAATATTTGCAAAGAAGCATGTGACTAAAGAGGCTATCCAATGCCTAGTTTTATGAATGGTTATACAAGAGGTTCTAATAGGATTGCAACAAGTTAAAATCTCTCATATATCCTCTTTAGAATCTATAACATCCCATTCACATATCGCTCATACTACTTTCATATTTTTGGAAATTTCTTTTATCATTTTAGTTTCTTGGATACAAAGGATATTAGGCTTATTACGTAAACAAAGGTCCCTGATACACATCTACTTTGAGGGGGTATTAGCACCCATTATATTCCATGAGATGCTAATCATGTCTCATTAAGGGCTACTAGCCTCGCTTGTAAATTACCAATATCATTTTGTTGTTTGGTAAAGAGAAGTTCAACCAACTTAGTTTTTGTTCCTTTCTCTATGTTTTATCTTGCTTCTCTAGATCTTGCTTGATAATTTGAAGGTTTTTTATTTTTACCTTGCCTATATCAAGAGTAGGTATTATTATTCTATATCATGGTTGGGTCATGCTCAACCCCATGTATTGTTGGTCCTAGGGGTTTCTTTTTGATGTTGTATTACTTTTTCTTTTCAGAATAAAATTCAATTTCGTGTCTTTTGTTCCTTTCCTAACTCATGCTAATATTTTTTTCTTCTATTTTTTAAAACATATTTGTTGTCGGTATTATGCTCTTCACTTGCCGTGTAATGTGATTTGGTGAATCAGAAATCCTGTAGCACTAGGAGTATGCTCTTCACTTGCGCATCTGCGATCTGGTGAATCAAAAACTAGTTTATATTTTTAGAGTACTATTTTGCCATGTTTCTTTTTTTAGTAAATACTATTATTATTTGAAAATATTAAATGGTTTTATTTTAGTTTAATTTTCAAGTGTAATACTACAATGAAATCTTCATGTAATAAGGATGGGCCCTTCCAATTCTAAATATTTTTATAATAACTAAATATTAATAAGAGGGAATAAGTATGTAGTAATCAATAGTTTAATATATGGTAGATTTCATAAACCAATTAAATTGGTTGAATAAATTAATATAAAGTTTTTTTTTCTAATTTTTTTTTATTGGTTAGATAGAATTGAAATAGATCCACCTAAATTACATCATGACCACAATGGTGGTAGTATTACAATAGTTTGATAATCATGCATATATCACTTAACAAGATTTAGTCTCCTCCTTTGATAGTTTAGGAAAGTAAGTGGTTGAACCAATGCAATTTAATAATATTATCATTTACAAATATTAAATTGTCTTACTTTAATTTAATTTAAATAAAATAAAATAAAATTTAAACTACGCTACTTTAATTTAATTTTGAATGTTATATTAAAAAAAATTAAAGTAATGTAATTTAATATTTTTAAATCGTAATATTTTCAAATGGCATTAGGTCAACTTATTTTCCTCCACTTTCAAAGAGGAGACTAAATCTTACCAAACAACTAAATCTTACCAATCAATATATGCATAATTATCAAATTATTGTAATACTACCATTGTGGTCATGATGTAATTTGGATGAGCCTATTTCAATTCCATCTAACCAATAAATAAAAAATAAATAAATAAAGTCTTACATTAGTTTAGTAAACCACTTAATTGATTTATGAATTCTACTATATATATATTAAACTATTGATTACTACATACTTGTGTTCTCTTGTTAATATCGAGTTATTATAAAATTATTTGGGATTAAAAGGCCCCATACTTATTATATATGAAGACTTTGTGGTATTAAACTTGCAAATTAAATTAAACTAATATCAATTAATATTTTCAAATAATATTATTATTTAATATTAAAGTTCAATTTAAATATAACATCAAAAATTAAATTAAAGAAATGCAATTTATTATTTTCAAATTATAATATTATCAAATGACATTATTGCAACCATTTATTTTTCTCTAACTTTCAAGGAGGAAATTGTATCTTGCCAAACAAATGCATAATTACCAAACTATTATTTTTTTAAGCGAAAAACCCTTGCGGGCTGCCTTGGTCTGAGAGACCACGAACAAGGGGTTCTACACCGTCAAAGTCACTCGGAGTCGCACCTGACCCTGTCCGTACCAACATTATCAATTGGATTTTGGATATCCAATTCAAATTTTTGATAGGGTGGAGATTTGAACCCGGGACCTCCCTTGGAGGATTACCCTCTCCTCTCCAACTCACCTACAACAACACCTAGGTAATTACCAAATGGCAAACTATTATAATACCAATGGCAAACTATTATAATACCATTGTGTTGTCATGATGTAATTTGGGGGCATCCATTTCAATCAAAAAATAAAATAAAAACTTACCATTAGTTTAGTAAAAAAAGCTTACATCATCATTGTGTTGTCATGATATAATTTAATTTGGGGGCATCCATTTCAATCAAAAAAATAAAATAAAAACTTACATTAGTATAGTAAAAAAAACTTACATCATTGTGTTGTCACGATGTAATTTGGGGGCGTCCATTTCAATCCTATCTAAAAAAACAAAAACAAAAAACTTACATTAGTTTAGTCAAACAATTTAAATGGTTTATGAATCCTACAATTTACTAAACTATTGATCATACATACTTATATCCTCTTATTAATAATGAGTTATAAAATTATTTTAAATTATAATTATTTTCAATTTTGTATTACTTTTTGTTTTTTAAATATATTATTTTTTTCCAAAAATAAATATTATTTTTTTAAATAGATTATATGGGATTGAAATAGCTCCATCAATATATCATCATGATTACGTGATAGTATTACAACAAACATAATACTTATGCATGTATCTTCTTTAAATATATACATTAATTAATTAAATAAATGTTATTTAATATTTCTATATAATTCGTCGGATTGAACGTTGGTGCTTTCAGCAGCTTAAAAGGTTTTAAATGATTGTGGATAGGGACGAACTGCACGAAGATCTGTGTGGCGGCTTTTGGAATGAACAACGCAAAATACTGTGACGGCCATAAAAGCTGGACAACCTGCCCAGATTCGTGGCAGCTACCGATTCCACCATGTAAATTCAAAAAAAAAAAAATCTATATAATAGAAAGCATGCAGTGATATGAGTTTTGGTCTCTCTTTGAGAGGTCCAAGGTTCAAACCCTACTCATTATAAAGTGATTAGGACCTCTCACAAAAATTTGTGTAAACTCATTAAAAAAACTAAAAACTTGCTATAGTGGTAAAGGCTTTGACCTTGTTTTAAGGGGTCAAAAATTCAAACCACATAACAAAACCTTCATAAAAACTTATATAAACTCAATCAAATTTATTAAAAAATATATTTTTAGATAATATATAATTTAATATTAAAAGATAACATCCAATAATTATATCATTCTAAGGTGTTTACACTTGTTTTCACTAACCCATGTCTTTGCTAATGTCTATTCCGTGCTAAATTTCAAACTACACTAGTATTTCTTAATATTTTAGTGGAAAAACACTCAATATACCTATCATGCTTGAAAAGTAATGAAAATTGGTTGATTTAAAAAAAAAAAAAATTATTAATTGGTGGGTTGTAGTTAAATGTTTATGGGTTGTTTAGTTATGATTAAGTGTTTGTTAGTTGATTAAGTTGTTTTAATGATATTTTAGATAATTAAAATATCTTTGACTTTATGTTTATTGTAAAACAAAAATAATATATATTTTTTGGATGTAAAAAACATTATATTAAATAATTAACAAAATATATTTTTACAAACAAAAAAAAAGGAGGCGGATAAACACGCCACGTGACTAACGCCATCAACCAAAAAAATTATCCCTATCAAAATAGAGAAAAAAATCTATAGTTTACATAACTCATGGACAGAATGGACTGATAAACAAAATAAATTGATAACCGTTTACATAACTAATGGACAGAATAAATTGATAACCTTAAACCACCCCTAATTCCCACTTAGAGAATTTGAAAACAAGTCCCTCATCTGTCTAGAAATGTCAAGAACATAAACACAGTCATAAAATCTTAAGTCACCCCAAGCATCAAGTCGAGGATCTAGATCTACTATGAGGATTATCCTGAATTACTGAGCACGATGTGTTCCCCCACTATTTAATAAGCTTTTGAAGGTGAGTGAGCTCCATGGCCACCTTATTGTCCTAAACTGTAATCTAAAAATACACAGAAGAAATAATATTAGACTTCTCAAAAGTAGAAATGTGCAAAGAAGTACACTTACAAAAGATACAGTTATTTCTAGCTCTCCATAAACTGAACATGGCTGCCATACGAAACAAGTGCCACACTTCAAAAAAATAGTCGGTAATGGCGAGGGATCTTCCAGAATGATATGCTTCCACTCAAATATGGCAAGGGAAGAGGGTCTAAAAAAGTAAAAAAGCCACTCCCAAAGAAAATGAGCACGAGCACAAACCCAAAAAATATGGATAAAATCTTCAGATTGAATACAGAAAGGCCAAGAAGGGTTGGGGATGCCTAAATGTTGTAGATGCTCCCCAACATGAAGCCCTTGGTGCAAAAGAATCCAAGAAAAACAAGAAATTTTGGGCTCCAAGAAAGGAGACCAAGCTGTCTAGAACCTACACAACCAAACAGGTCGAGGAGAGGAGACCTTCCATCGTTGATTGAGCTTCTCAATCATGGGGAGGCAAGGAGAGAGCCATTCATATCCCAATCGAGCCTTATAATTCCGTAATGGAGTTTCTGGATACCATTTCCAGTCCTTCCACCAAGGTCATTGAGAAAGCACAAAAATATTGTGTAACATGGAGTCCGGCAGAGCAACCTTGATAGCCTCACAGGTATCCTTGTGAGAGTGATTAAGCCCAAATTTATATCTAAAATCATTCGAAGAGAGCCAATCCCTGGTAGGACGAGAAAAAAATCAGTGATGCATCGCACACCTTTGTAAAATAATCTCAACGTATGAACCCAAAGAACCTACGCAAGTGGGAAACCCTGGTATCTGATAACAGGTGACCACTAAACATTCATTTGATTGATGAAGAGACCATGCCAAAAGCTCTGTCCATTCCATCTAAGCTAAGGTTTAACACTCTCCCAAGCTTTCCAAATGATCCTAATGATGAAGGATCCTGAAACTTTGATAGACACAGGGGCAACAAGGAGGGAAGGGAACCTCATGTCCTTCCAACTCTTACGCCCAAAATGGGAACCTTCACTAATATAGTGTCAAATAAGAATCTTCCAAGCCTCATTGCCTGTGAGGGCTCTGAGGGCCCACTTAACACAAAGGGCCCAAGATTGACGTTGGGTATTAATAATGCTAAGTCCATCATGGCTTCTAGGAAGACAACAATACTCCCAGGCAACACGTTGGAATCCTGAAGCATTATTGGAGGAGGACCATAAGAAGTCTCGCAGAAGCTTATCAAGATTCTTATAAAAAAATTTGGATGGGACCCAATAGGAAGAATAATAAACATGGGTGGCCGCAAGGACTTTAGTGCAAATTTGAAATTTACCAGCAAGGGAGATTTTCTTAGTGGACCAGTAGGTAAGTTTTTGTTCCACCCTGTTAACAACATACTTCCATAACTCTATAAACAACCCATTAAAGGCAAAAGGAATGCCTAAAAAATGAAAAACTTCCTCCTCTTGGATTATCTTCCATTGATATTGATTAAGCCAGTGGGGCATTGGGTCGAGAGACTGCCTATAACATTGGATCTTTCTCCATTGAATGGAGGATCCAGAAGCCAGACAAAAAGTGTCCAAGAAAGCAAGTGCTTGTTAAATGACACCTTCTTCCTCAATAAGAGTGAGGAAAGAGTCATTAGTAAAATTACCATTGATCAACTGAGACTCACCTTAGGAAAGAGAAATTCCTCGAATAGAACCTTGAGCAGCATAATGAGCTAGTAAATAGCCAAGCCCTTTGGCAACAAGGATATAAAGGGAAGGAGCTAAAGGGTAACCTTGTCTAATGGATCAAAAGATACCAACGGCTGAGGACTTGTGTCTGTTAATGGACAAAATAGTCGAAGCCTCAACAAACAACATTTCCATAAAACTAATGAAGCAAGGCCCAAAACCAAGAGCTTTAAGCATGGCTAGAATGAAGGACCAATCAATCCTATCATAAACTTTCTCAAAGTCAATTTTGATGAACATAGACTATTGGTTAGAATTACGATCCCACTCCATATCTTCCTAGACAGCAATAATATTGTCAAGGATTTATCTGCCTCGAATAAAACCAGTTTTCTCTGGGCACACGATAATAGGAAGGAGATGGTGGATGCATAAAGCTAGGGCTTTGGCAATGATCTGATAAGAGATATTAAGGAGAGTAATAGGTCTCAAATTAGTGATGATTTTAGGATCACCAGTATTAGGGATAAATTTAATAATCCCTTGATTAATATTAAGGCCCAACAAACCCTTAGAGAAGGCCTCCTGATAGACTTTGAGAAGATCAGGCCCTATAGTGTCCCAAAGGGATTTGTATAATTCACAAGGGAAGTCATCGAGACTAGAGGATTTATCATTGGTCGTATGAGAAAGAGCTTCCTCTAGATCCTTAAAATATAGGGCCTTATCACAAGCAACTCTTTGAGTCTCAAAAAGCCATTCTGGAACTACAAAAAGACAGGATTTAAGGGCCTCATCATGTTGCGGGGAGTGGTCCTGAGCCGCAAAAATAGACTGGTAATGCTCTTCAAAAGCAAAGAGAATACTAGAAAATTTAGAAATATGCTCTCCATTAATGTTAAGGGCTTTAATAGCCAAAATTTTATTACGAGGATGCAAGCGCTAAAAGAACTCCTTGGTAACCCTATCTCCAAATTTGAGCCAGTGCAACCTCGCCTTGATTTGAGCTCCTTTGGCATTTTAATGCTCTGCCAGAAGAAGCTAGTGTTTAACCATAGCGAGGTGTCTCTGAAGCTCCTCATTGAAAGGATTATACTGAAGTTGAGAAGAGGTCACTTCCAACTCTCACTTAAGAGCAGCGTTGGAGCGATGATGAAACTTAGCAATCTTATGCCCAAGAGAGCGTAGAAAGCGGGTAGTGTAGAGGATAACATCATTCAACCAATCAATCCATCCTAAGACCCCTTTCGGTCTAGGGATAATATTACAAATTTTGATAACATAGGCCCTCAATATGGGGTGGTGCAAAATGGAGGTATTAAGGTAAATTTACGAATGAGAAAGAAGAGGGGGAGTAGAAGAAATCAAGATGGAAAAGGAAATGGGGGAATGGTCATACAATCAAAGCTCGAGATGGATAGAGATAAAGGGAGAAGAAGCTGAGGGCCACTTAAAGGAGAAAATATTAGAATATGAGAGCATGGCTCTATCCAATCTTTTCAAAACACGATTCTCACCTTGCTGATTGTTAGACCATGTGAACAAAGCACTAGCTAGGAATGAAGAGGGTAAAAAGTAGTTATTGGGATCAGAGAGCCCCAATGTTTCTTTCATGAAAAGCCATGATTCTCTTTCCCTACAGCCCACCTCATGGGAAGAAGACCCACTTTATCATGTGGGAATTCGATCATATTGAATTCCCCATAGAGCAACCAAACAATAGGGGGATGAGAGAGTGCTGCCCACCGCCACAACACAATGATAATTGGCATCGTTATGAGCATAGATGATGAGCACACCAAGAAGATGGTCATCAATATCCATCACAATCCAAACAACATGATTAGAAGGGTCACAACCCCAAGAGATCATTTTAGAATGATAATATTTTGAAAGACAAATTACTGCCCCTCCTTTACCCATCTCATGCAAAGTATGAAAGGTGTGGCCTCGAGGCCAGAGAAAGGAGCAAGTACTTGACAACATAAAATTAGTGACTTTGACTTCCTGAAGCCAAAGGATATCAATATTACCATTTTTTACCTTGAAGTCATCTAGACCCTGACGCACTATGTACTTGCGCACAGGATCTGTCAAACCCCTGACATTCCAAGATAAGCACTTCATGAGACACGATCAAGGAGCATATTTCCTTTGAGGACCTCAGAGTCCTCGAAATCTGCTAAGGATTCAAAGGTATTTGTGAGAAACATATTATGATTTTCACGAAAAAAATATGTTTGTCGTCGCTTCTCCAAAGGGATGTCTGAGGTATCCCTGACTGGACTGCGAGAGCGACGAGGGTTTCATGAGGGAACTTCACTAGGTAGATTAGGTGGAGAAACCTAGCATTCGTTTGAGGGAGCGGGCACTGACATAGTTGATGGCTTAGCTGACTAGAAGGCTTGAATAATTAGGGAATTTTTTTTGTTATTACCAGAAGAGGTACCTATAGGAAGAGAAACAAAAGTTCCTTCTATAGATGTTGCATGAGAAACCCCAAACTGAGAGCTCGGTTGAGAATAATTTTTACCAGCTCCCACAAAATTTTGTGGTCGATTTCCTTTGTTGTTTTTCCTAGTGACAAAAGTCCATTCCTCCCCTCCATTAGTGGGAGGGGCAAATTTATTTATGTTTGAAGGTGTCTCTACTAAAGCCCGATTTTTGAATCGACCCTCCATAAGAGGGCAATCTTTTATCTTATGGGCAACAAACTGACACCGATAATAGGTATTGGGGAGATTGATATAAACCACTCATTGTTGAAAACAGGTCTCCCCAACCTGAATGTTAATAGAATCCTTAAGATCCTTTGATAGATCAATTTCAACGCAAATGCATTTGTATGGTTGCACAACATAGAATTTATGTGGCTCCATGTACACAAACTTGCCAATGGGTGTGACAAGTCGTGGCAAGAATAGCCAAAGGGGCAAAGGGAGACCTGGGAATTCCACCCAAACGAGGACACACAAGGAAACATCTGCAGAAACTATAAAATTACGATGTCAAGGCTGAAGAATTAAAAGGGTATTTCTAATATACCAAGGCCCTTTGCTCATAATAGTAACGACATGCTACGGATCAACAAAATGAAAATGAAAAAAAAACTTTAGTAAGGTTTTGAATATGATCAACTTTTATGTCATATGGCTACCAGACTTGCTGAATCCATTGACGGATTAGCGAGTCATTGGGAATCCTCCCCAGAAAATACCCTACCAGGGTGTGACTTTCAAGCCAGTTGCAGGCCTTATCAACATCCGGCATGGGCAAGGTTATGTCCGACACTGAGGAACTACCTTCAAGATAAACTTCCTGGGTTGTTTTACTAGTGCCATGGCTCTCAACAACTACAACTTCACTAACCAGTGAAATAGCGACCTAAGAGGCAACCATTGAAAGGGATGGAACCCCTCGCGCCAGGCGGAGTAGTAACTAAGAATGACATAATGTATGCAAATCTCAAAAGGGCACAAAAGGTATGGTGGCCCATGGAAGAACAAACAGACGAACGAAACCCTAGCAAAACCTCTTTGAAACCCTAGCAAAAAAAATTTAAATTAAATATTAAAATAATTTAAATATTATTCATAAAAACCATTTAATTTAAGATCACTTTTAGTTGTGAAAGCCACCATAAAACAATAACCAATAACCAATTCATTTGCTAAACGTTTTCTTAATGCAAGCCAACTACCAAGGAGGATGACGACGTTGAGATTATCCACGAGACAAAGAAGAAGTCGAGGCCTCAATTACGCAACGAAGGCCGGGCCCAATTTGATCTTTATGCTCACGTAAAGCTAAGAGTAGTGGTCCATTACGGCACCGGCCTGCCTGGCAGGACGGCGATGGCAATCCATGACATTGGAGAAAAGTCGGGTGGTGGTGGAGAACGAGCTGTTTTTCTTTTATAAACAAATATAAATCGCGAGCGTATGTGCGGAAAACTCCAACCAACAAAGAGTGTGCTATCGGAAATTACATGACCTCGCAGACCATCAATATGCGAAATTACGCCGGAGAGAATGAGGAGATGCCGCAATGCAAAGGATGCCGATGTCGATGCCGTTTCCTTTTGGTTTATGTAATTTTTGTAGTCATAACAATGACGACCCAGATTCAATTTTATCACTTAAATGTTTTGGCTGAACTTCAAACCCCATTGTCCAACAGTCACTCACTGTTTGTGCATGAAAATGTCAATTCCAACGAAGATTTGGCTTTTAGGTCAAGCAGGCATAGGTGTCTTCTGATAGGCATGGATTTTATACAGAAAACAGGGGTTTCTGCCGGAGAAGTAGCCGCACCAGTGCTACTTCCACTCCCAAAGGAGATCCAGATTGGTGGTGCGCCTCTGGGTTCCGTCAATAACAGTACAAGTACCAGTAATATTAAGAAGCACTTACTCCGACCCACAGCAGCGACAGGCATTCTGTTTGCTATTCTCTTCTTGTGCGTATGTGCCGCCCTCTTCTGTTTTGTATATGGATCGGCCTCCAAAACCAAGTCTTCTAACCCTAACCCTTGCAGTAATACTCTTCCTCGTAATTCTTCGCATGAGACACATGACGTTGAGCAACGGTAATGAAAGCCATATGGCCTCCTAACATATATCTGTATGCAGAGGAGAGGAACTCATTTTGATAGCTAATTTTGAAGCAGAGGCCAAAAAAAAAAAAAAAATTGTATACTAAGTTTATTTTGTTATTTCAAGGGAGTTTCCTTATCATATATGTCAATTGCATACGAACTTTATTTCCTTATTTTAAGGAAGTTTCCTCATCATGTCACCTGTAATCCAGGCAGGTAACTATAGAAATAGGTTTCTAGTAATTTTCAAAGCATATTGTTGTGTTCGGGTCCTTCATTTTTATTTCATTGTTGCTTATATTTTTTCATAAAAGTTTGAGTACTTGATATTAAAGCATATGATTTTTTTTTTAATAGATAAATTAGATTGTGTATAGGTTTCTTTTAATTTTTATTTCAATTGAATTGTTATGGTTAAATATTTATATATTTTGTAATATAAAATTTGATTATTTGATTTTTATTTTCTAAATCTTTTTAAATTTTTTCTGTAAATACAAATATTTTAAAATTCAATTTTTTTCTTAATAGTATCATTATATTTTGATATAATAATATTTTCAAAACTTAATATTAACTTTTTCCAACTCTGAACTGTAATTTTCTTCGTAAAATATAAATACAACCACCAAAGAACTATAATAGATAATTTAACATTCTCAAAAATTCATAATATAGTTCATTAATATTTAAGTGTGGTATTTAATGGTATTTTTGGCCTATTGAGGAGTTTTAACAGGTTATTTTTCTTTGTATGGTAATTTTACATATATTGTGACGGCACCACCACCAATCGACATAATTGAACTCTATATTATTTTGTATGGCAGATCATATTCAAGGTATGTGTTTCTATTAAATAATTTATATAGTTTGAAGCTGTTAGGACACCACTGAAATCGTGTGACACTGTATGCTTTAAGGGTTAGAAAGGGGATGACATTCCTTACTGAGGACAGTGTTATGATTTTGAAAGTCGTAGAAACAACGAGTTGAAAAGAATTGTTGTCAGCAATCCAAAAAAACAGAGTTGAAAGAATTGTCATCAACTGCTATATGGAGGCAGTGAAGTTAGATTTATTTGATAGAACAAATGTCTTAGAGCATATCGTCTTAAACTTCTGAATAAATATAACAAAAGGATTGCATTTTTTTTTTAATTATTTCTCAAACTCTGTTTTGTTCTAGACCTGCTTTCACAGGAACTATGCATGTCTTTGGCCTGTATACTTGGGTTGCTTTTAGCAATCTGTGTATATGAGTAGAGCTGTTTGCATAAAAGCTTCCTATGCCATTGCTTTTATAACCAAAGAAATTTACTCCAAGATGAATATACATTATAAAGTCTTCTTATTGGTTGGATATATTATATGTTTGTCATTACCATCGACATGCAGATTGATTTGGAGGTTAGGCTTAGAACTAATAGATGGTTATATACATGCTTGGAATTCAGAAAGTTGTTAGAAAATTGTAAGAGGATGATTCTCAGTAATCCTTGCATCCTTAGTAGAGCTTTTGGGTCTGCCTTCAATCGTGCATCACTTCACGATAAATCCTTCTTTGTGCTTGGTGAATGTCGAGTCTTTGTGTTAACCATAACGTATGGTTATCTATAAGGGATGTTTGTTTCCTAGGAGATTGGGTAATAGTAAAATGTTACTTGTCTTTGTCATGATATCACAATAGGTTTTGGACTTTTTTCACCAAGATCTAAATTTTATTTTCAGAGGAGGCCTCTAATATGCTTTTAAATTGTATATTTTAATTATTATTATATATTTTAAAAATAAATTATAATTTAACTTATTTTCTCTTCTGAACTTGCATCCAAATAATTATGTAAGAGTTATGCAATGTTATGGAATCTGTTGTCGTAGGATTATTGGTTTCTACAATGTCCTCTTGTATCAATATAGGGACAATATTTTGTCCTGTTCATAAGTATATTAGAACAAAAGTAGATGGCTGACAATGGCATCACATATGTCCTTATTCTTATAGATTTAGATTTCATGGTCTTTTAGCTATTTATATTATAGCTGGAAAATTCATCCAGGGTAGGTTCAATAATAGGATTTTGAGTGATAGTCTTAGGAATATATTAACAGCATATTTAAGATGCATATTGCTTATGATTTGGTGATTATAATAGTTTTATAAAATTATTTGAAAACAAATTTTATATTATATAGCATGCTTAATTTGATTTGGTGTTATATTAGGTGAAGGTAAGTTCTACAAACTATACAATTGAAGTAAAAATATAAAAATGAAATTTTAAGCTTATAGTAAATGCATTCTGTTACCTCAAACTTTATTTTACTAATATAGTATTTTATAATTAAATTTTATATAATGTTTTAGATATTTTAAAAATATAAAATTGAAGACTACTTTATAGTTTATACACATCTTACTTTCCTTTAATATAAAGGAGGGTTATTGAAATTTATAATTATCTTTTTTGAGAGACCAAGGGGTTCTACTCAGGTCCCCCATTCTTGACAAATCACAATTCTCTTATTTAGAGCATAAGAGTTTATAAACAGATTCAAATATCATTTCAATTGAGTTATTATAGCTAGAAACCTACATTTTATATAAAATGTTTGAGTTCTTGATTTTCATTTTTGTGAGCTTTTTTAAAATTATGTGTGAATACAAATATTTTAGACTTCAGCATCCTTCTTGATATTTTCATACAACAATATTTACAATAACAAAAATTCACCTCTACCATTTATGTATTGCAGCTTAGGGTTGGTGCGAAAACCGTCACCATATGAGCGGGGGGTGCGCCCGATCGTCCTCGACCAGCATTGAATGATCGCTCGACCTGGAAGAGGCAGGGACGGTCGATCTTCGATGAAATACGGCTCATTTGATTCCATCTACCTATGCTGCAAAGGAGGAAAGGGGGAAAATAAAAAAAAAAAGAGAGAAAACAAAGGATATCATATCCAAAACTAACAAGGACGGGGTATGGTCGCATCAAGACACTCGTTCGACGTCGCTAGTGCAAACAACAGTGAATCACCTAATAGATCAACTCACATCGTCTTCACTTCTCGATCGACGCAACGAGAAAGGGTGAATTCCAAAATAAACAGGAGGGTGCATGAAATCCAAGCAGTTTAGAGTACTCCCACCCAATCGGCTTTAGCAAAAATAAACCCTGATGCCTAGGGGTGAATGCAAATTCCAAAATCGCCCAGCTAGACCAACGAAATCCAGATAGCATAATTAAGTGAACAAGCTTAGACAACCAGACAACCATCGTAGAAATAAACATCCACACACAAGCAAAAATAGAAGCGAAGATAGATTGAGAGACCAAATAGTGATGCACTATTATTTACAAGGCAAAGAAGAATTACATATGAATTGTAAAGGCCACAGAGTCGCCCTTTGGAATGGTGAGCATTCCACTATTTATAGAAGTTTTTACAATGGATTCAAATTCAAGCATTGATGACATCAAGTGGAAAGAATAATTCTGAAAAGATTAGAAGATCTATTGTCATGCTATTTTTTAGAAGAATGTTGGTTGTCCGTAAGAATTCAGATAGATCTGCATATATCTAGGCCCTTGATCACTTTTATTGATTCACTTTGAGTAATAAATTCTTATCTACTCTACCCTTTTGAGCACCTAGAAACAGGGTTATGCACAGTGGCGAATATTCACAAATTGAGAAAATATTAGGATTTCCAAAATTGGAAATTGGCAAATATGAGGACCCTCAACATCGGTCCATTCGCCTAAAATTTTTAGGACCAATTTTTTCTTAGGGTCAATTTGCCATAATATATATCTAAACATAGGCATATTTGTACTCGTTGAAAATCTCTTTTCGAGCCTAATATAATGGTGCTGTTTTTATAAAGTTATAATGTGATTTAATAGGTCACAATTCACCTTAAATATGAAATTATATTTTAAGGCTTCAAATTCCCCAAATTTTGGTGTGAAGATGATTGATTTGATTTTCTTAGGATTCGCCATGATTCACCTTTATTTTGATTAGGATTCACCATTTTTTACAAGTACATTTTGAGTCCAACCCCTTATGCATAACCCTTCCTAGAAAGTCTAGTTAGTCTCTTCAATATTTACACACTTCCAATTTCTATTTATCAAGTCGTACCAAGGTAGTTGTGATTATTAATGACCCATCTTGATTATTTTAAGGACCTTGATATCAGCTACGGTTAGGGACACTCCTTCATGCACCACCTTTTCAACCTTTTTCTCATCACTTCTTCATGGGGATGAAATATTGAGCTCAAACTTTTAATGCTAGTTTTCCAAAGTTTCATCTAACTTTGAGGATAGGAACTTGGGATTTGTGACCACTATGTTGTGGTCCTATTATTCCATCCTATCATTTGGGATCCCAATATTCCACCCAAGATCGAGGTAGAGGTTTAGGGTCTTCTTTTAAGCATTCTTTTGCCCATTCTTACATTCAATCCCAGACTTTGGAGATTTGTTCTAATGCTCATCCACTTGGTATCTGGAATTTGGTTCAATCACTAATGTCTCAAAATTGGTCGACCCTAACACGTCATCATATTCAAAGAGGAAGAGTGGATGAAGAGACACAAAATTTTACCCACACTCTTGGCGATTTACAGGGGTTTTTATCTTGTGAAAAAAAGGAACCTAGAAGGAGAAGGAGATATAATAACTAAAACAGATAGAGAAAAGCAGAAGGGAACTACAAAGAGGAAATAAAAACATGTAGGGAGTGGGGGCAAAGGCAATGGACAAGGAAAAAAGGCCATAAGAATGGTATGGGAATGGCAAACACAAATACAACTACAATAGATAAGAGCAATAGGAAGATAAACAATGGTATCAATAAGAAAAAATAAGAAATGAGAATAAGAAGACACAAAAGAAGGAAGGGGAGACCAGAAAATAGTTGAGACAAATAAGCATTTGTCATCAATCCAAAGAAATGTGAGTAACAAAGGAAAGGGGAAGGTAGAAGAAAGGGGAATGTGAAGAGATGGGGTGACACGAAGGGAAAAGCAATCCAAAGTTTGTTAAGTGAAATTGATAGGGTGTAAACCCTTTTCCATGAGGCACTCTCTCGGATTGAATCCCTTTAAACGTAACCCTCCAAGGATCTGAGACATTCTAAGAGCAGATAGATTGCCATTGATACTCTCTTCTTTTATCTTAGGTTTTCTTCTTTATGCAATCCAATAATGATCTTATTTTACTGATTGTTATCAACCAGGAGACCACTTTTAACTATGCTATATGGTTTGTACTTCCTAATCTCATTTGCATCTATCTACGGGTTACTATTTATAACCTACTTGCCTCTCCTTGTACTTTATTCCAAGGCTTCTTGATGCAACTTCAAAGGATAAGATAAGAGGCCTTGATAATTGTTGGATGCATCCATTGGGCTACAAAGTCACAACAACACATGAAAGAAATAAAAAATAGGATGACAACATGGAGACGGAGGAGGAAAGTTATATTTCCAAGACCAATTCTTGGGGAACCTTTTCCTGAAGAAAAAATCCTATAAGTCCCAAAGAGCATGATAACACCTCACAAATGAATATGCATAGGTTACAACTTTATTTAATCACCATAAAAATACAGCTTGTTAGGCATGCCTTAGTCTAGGATGTATGTGCCATTCATCCTATGAATTTGCAATGACCAGACCAAATTATGCCAAATTTGAGCCTCTGCTTGTATGAGCACTATTCATGCAGGCTCAAAATTGCGATAAGCTCACAATTCATCTTGCTTTGCCTAAGCTCTTCAGAGCTTAGGCCTTCAAAATATAATATGACAATTACTTTTACCACCTTATTCACCTTTTGAGCGGTGACCTATAAGGGGATAGGTTTCTAAGATTGACCTATTGTACCAATTCCACGAATGGCTCCTCCTCCTACGGTGACCTATTTTTTTATTTGGCATGAGCTCTAGAGAAAAATCACTTGTGCAAGGCTATGATGGCTTCCATTCCCCTACTAACATCTGCTCTACCCTAATTTCATCATAAATTTAAGAAAATATCCTTTCCTCAGATTGGCACAAGAGGGTTAACATATCAGGGCTGAAGGTTCGAATATAGAAAAGATACACTTGGGTAGAGGATGGAAGGAGTAGGCTTGGAATATTCTTCCAACTGCTACTAAAATGGAAATTGAAGTCCACCACACTTTTAAGAGGATTCCTCTTGATAAATGTAAACCGAGTTAGTAGTTGGAAGATGTCTTCGAGTTCACCAAACGCATCTAGGAGAGCTTCAGCCAAATCTACCCATGTAAATATGCTCCTAGGCTATAGGGTTTTGTACCAGAGCCATGCTCTACCTTGAAGAGAAGTGACCAACAACTTTATCATCACATATTCATGCATGATATTATGAAGGATGGCTAGGGAAGCCACATTTTTTAGGTGCTCCTTCACACATCCACTGATGCCATCATAACTTGGTAAAAATTCCAGCGCAACTTCAGGGATATCATGCAAATGAGGAAGACAAAGAAATCCATGATAATTCCAATTGGGGAAACTTGGTTGGGCCATTAAATCACTGGTCCCTCAAAGCATCTAGATTATACTACCCGATTGGAATCGCTAGAAGAACATGTTTTATCCACTAGCAAGGTCAGGGTTTCTCATCAAACCCTAGGCCCTTCGAGAAATAAAAACCTTTCAGCACAAATAGGCAATTGGTATCATGATCTGGAAATGCTACATATCTCAGAGTCACCAGGTGATTTGCAAAGATGTGGGTAAACCAGAGTATCACCAAAATTTAATTTACTTAAACACGAAAACTTAGTGAGTTCTCTAACAGAGTCACCAAAAACTATTGGTGCAAAAACCATCACTCAATGAGTGAGGGGCACACCCGATCATTCTTGACCAATATTGAATGACCGCTCGACCTAGGAGATGCAAGGGTGATCGATATTTGAATAAGGCAAGCTCCTTCAGTTCTAGCTACCTATGTTGCAAAGGGGGAAATGGGGAAAAGGGAACGAGAGAGAAAGCAAATGAGGCCATAGTCAAAATCAACAAGGATGGGGTATAGCCACATTAAGACACACTCATTCGACATCATCAGTGCAAACAGTAGTATATCACCTAATAGATTAACCGACCCTATTTTCACTTCTCAATCAATGCAGTGGGTAAGGGAAAATTCCAGAACTAACGGGAGGGTGCATGAAATCTAGCAGTAGAATTAGAGCACTCCCGCCCAGCTACCTTTAGTAGATATAAATCATGATGCCCAAGGGTGAATGCAAATTCTAGAATCACCTAGCTAGACCCATGAAATTTAAATAGCAAAATTAAGTGAAAAATCTCAGACAACCATGAAAGCACGAGGATACGAAAACAAAAAGGGAAAGAGCTCCAAGCACGATGCAAAAGCGGAACTAAACTTAACGCTAAATCCTACGAATTGAAAATGCATGAAATGGGGAAAGCATGAACGAATTGAAATGCAAATGAAAAGCCAATGCGGAAAACAGCCCTTTCTTTTATTGATATGTTTCGGAATTTGGTTACAATTCGCCTCCTCCCCTTTTAGGGGCGAGGAGCGTTAAATTTGTTTCCTTGTTGCATCCATGGATGCCATTCCTTCTTCCGCGTGCCCACATGTAATATGGGTGGACCAAAATGTCACCGCCGCTTGCGTTGATGAGTCTTGACTCCTTGCTACTCCTCTAATGTCTAGATCTCCTATGCTCAAGGAAACAAGAAATGGTCAGTAGCACCTACGGATGAGATGAAACATGCAATCCCCAAGCCTTCGGTTAATGCATGCAAGATATAAATAAAACGATGACTAACATGTATCCAAATAATCTAAAAACTTGACAGGGGCATTAAGACCTCACAAAGAAGACACTACAAATGGAACAGTCAAGAAATTCCTCACCGATTTGAATTCGCTCCGAGGTGGGACGAATTGACCTACAACAAAATGCCAGATAGCACCGCTCAAAATGTCACATCTGGACAGCTCCAAATCTCCTACAAAAGTGGGGGTTAGCTAATTGGGGGTATTTTGGGATGACCCAGATGGTCAGATTTCCCCAATTTGGCCTCTAACACCCGGATTTCGATGATGCCTTCTGCAAGTTAGTAAAGGCGGAGAAATGATAAAACATGACAAAAATTGATCAAAACGATATGAAATCAAAATTGCAAACTATCTAGCAGCATAAAGATCAAATACAAAAAAAATGAAAATGACAGAAAGAGAAATCGACCACAGATTCCTAATCGTTCCTAAAAGGGACGATTAGACCTGCAACAGTGCGGGGCGCCGGGCAGGCCGCCCGCCGTTTGGGGCCTGATTTTGGCACCAATCCACTTGGGATGAGTCCAAAATCTCTTGTAAAGTGTTGTCGGAAAATTGGGTGGTATATTGTGGTCAAATGTCAGGTTTTGGGCTCAAGATTCGTCCTTCCAATGGTCACCCAATGACCTCCTCTCTAAAAGAGATCACGGGTGTGAAAAGCACAAATCAACTAGGGGCGTATGGGGAAGTAAAATGGCAGCACTTCGTTGCTCAAAATGCTCCTTCTCTGTATATTTTGGGGTGAGAAGACTCACCATTTTATAGACCTGATGGTCTCTTTGGATGAGCATGCAGAGGCGCCACTTGGCAATCATGCCTTCCCAGGGGAGGGAGATTCCTCCCTGATTAGGGGCTTCATGACTGCCCTTGTAACTGCCTCTAACGCTCGAAAATGCTCACTCATGCTCCCATGCGATGAAGGAAGGATTAAGTGGTGGATCTGAGCTGCCATTTGTCAAGATTTGACTTTTTTCCAGTCAAACCTGCAATTCGCCCCACCCTGGAGCGAATACTGGTATTCGTCCCTGGGTAGGGCGAATCCCAGTTTGAAATCATCCCTGGGTGAAACGAGTACTGAGCAAAGTGCCTGAAGGTGCCAAATTGACTCCTGACCTTCCAAAACTACTGTGAGAGTGGTTAGGACCACTGTTTGACCTCTGGGGGCTGCCCTTGGGGCTGTGTGTGTCAATGCGATCAGTGTTTGCAGTCACGTAATCGGATTGGTGCTAGTTTTGGTGTCTACAGATGCCCCTTTTTGGGATGCGTTGTGCAAGGCGCAGACGTCGAGCAAAAATAGATAACCAAAGCACTAATGATTAGGGTTTCTCAGTAACCTAACCAAATTTTGATGCCCCAAGTATGGAAAGGGGCATGCATTCTTGAATCCTTGCTTTTGATGAGCGAAGGAACTCAATTCAAGTGTTAACCTTTTTCGGTGAGGTGTTACTTGAGCTTGGACATTGATCAGTCATGAATAGGCAAAGGGCGCAACCTTTTGTCTATGGGAACCTTGAGTTCATGATTCATGAATGCCAAGTGATTGATCAACTTGTGATTATTGCTTGTTTACTGCCCCAAGCAGGAGCGTAATTGTCTTTGCCAATGATTCTTTGAATGCATGTTATTTCCATGATTGGGTGTGTATTTGTTGGTTGGTGACTAAGTGTGACTACCCCCTCAAGCGACGAATCGATGAGGGAATGACCAACATGAGAAAAGCGATGAGTCACTTGACCCAAGATGACTTGTGTAAGGGTGCCTTCAGATGTTTATCATTGAATGTGTGTGCAGTTTTCGACATTTAGACCTATTTTTGGTGGGTGTTAACCCTTTTGGTGATGCTGTTTGGGGATGAAATTCTCAAAGATCCGTCTTCCCGTGGAGTGGTCCAGCTATGGTAGCCTTCTTAGGGAGTAGGATAGTGAGGATTTGTGACCCCGACATCTATTTTGCATGCCCGGAATGTCAAGTGCAAAAGCACTCTTATCGGACACTTTTAGGGCTTGTTTTTGGTGCATTTTGTGCAGTTTTTGCTGTTTTTGAAATTTTTGCTCTGTATTCATCCTGGGGTGGGATGAATTCCTATTGAGCATTCATTCCAGGGTGGGACGAGTGCTAACCAGAGTGCTCATCCCAGGGAGGAACGATTACAGGCTCAAAAAGCCTATTTAAAGGCCAAAACTAGGTTTTGGGCTCATTTGCACTTGTTTTTCCTGGCGATTTGGAGCTCTGAGGAGGAGGAGGTTAATTCTGCGAAGCGAAGCGCTGCCAAATTTTTCTTGTGACCATGAGTTCACACACTGGATCGAGCGGCGGAGCCGAAGCGATACCGGTGAGTGCCTTCCTCTTTATTATTTGTTTTGCAGTTTTAAAACCGCAAGTTATTTTTCGCTTTTTTTTTGTATTTTGTTTTTCAAATGTAAAAATAAAAAACCTTAGTGAAATGAATGTGTTTATTTGTTTTGGTATGGCTTCATTAAAATGTAGGTTGAAATCCTAGGGGAAACCATGTTTGTTTGTGTTCATTTTTGTAAACTAACAGAAACCCTGGGCTAACAAAAATCGAAACTTAGCTAAAAACGTAGGCTAACCCTAGTTAAACAAAGATCAAAACTGAGTTTAAAAACTTAGGGTAAAATTTAGCTTAAAACTTATTGTTTTAAAACCCTAGATTGACAAACTAAGTTTGTAGGTTTTGATGTTTTTTTTTGTTTAATTTATCAATTTGAGAGTGTAAAACCCTAGGTTGACAAATTAATTTTGTAATTTGTTTATACTGTTTGTAGCTGTAAACTTTGTTTTTAATTTTAATGTGTTTTATTTTGTTTTCTTTTGCAGGTTGTGAAGATCCGGTATCGTGTGCCTACTATTTTTGCTGAAGCATGGGAGGCGCTAGTTGTGGCTGACTGGGAGTGGCTTGATGCCCTTGGGCTCAAGCAAGTGACTCGGTTGGAGCCAGTGATTGGGGATCGGGCCTACCTGATGGCCCTGATCAACTTGTGGGATCCCCGGACTAATACTTTCCATCTCCCAATAGGGGAGATGATAGGTTACTTTGGAGGATGTCTATCGGATTCTTCGGATTCCAATAGACGGATTGTCGATCAGGACGACATCGCGGGATCAGCGAACAGTAGTGCTGACATGCTCTTCGGGCATGGGGAGGAGTTGGGGGTGGATGGTCCGGTGGAGAGGGCAGAGGTTGACTGTCATATTGGTGGGATCTTAGTTCGATGGTGGTTTGAGAGGGGTGTGTTGGGAGTGAGGCACGCAGTACTCATGGGCCTCATGTCCAACATGCTGCTACCTGACTCATCAGGTGCGAGGTTCTCGTGGAACCTATTGGATGTGGTCTATCAGCTGGTGGAGTGTTTGACGCATGAGCCTTTGATCATGAGGTGGGGATAGACTTATTGGCACAGCTCTATGGTGAGTTGTACGAGGTCTACTGCCGAAGGTGAAAGGGGATCAACTATAGCTATCTATTGTAGAGCTGGGCTTGGCAGCACATAGCGGTGGAGAGGCCAGTGGGGTTACCATGTATGACTCGGGTGGAGATGGTGGATAAGGATATAGGTTATGTGGCTCTATGGCGGCGGTCTGAGGAGCAGGGATAGAGTCGGTGGTGGGTAGGTGTCGTAGGGCACTATGTCGATGCCTTCGCTCGGCTCGCTCCGGGGAGGTGTTCTGGCACCCCTATCGGGACTGTCTAGCCTGGCCGAAGGCTGGAGAGTGGCTCCGATGGGTACGTAGGAGCGGTGGCTGATTGGGCGGCATGGGACCGAGTAGGAGTTCTTCCCTTATAGTCGGGTGACATGATAGTTTGGGGTGCGCCATGGGTTTCCTGGTGAGCCCGTGGTCTATCGACATTGGGGGACGAGAGGACTCTAGACCGGCCAGTCATCGTGCCACTTGGCGAGGATTCAGATGTGGTGATTGACGTCCCAGATGTGGATGACATTGGGACTACCATGGAGTATGACCAGTGGTGGATACTATGGTGATGGCAGGGAGAGGGGCCATTGGGAGGCACAGAGGTAGCAAGAGGGGGAGGGTGTCGAGGCACTAGGAGATGATTGGGGAGCTCCGCTAGAGGATGCAGACATGGTGGAGGTAGATGATGTGGGTGCGGATTATGGTGCTTCAGATCAGTCGGAGATGTAGGATGCCCCGGAGTAGTGGGAGCCAGAGTAGGCTGCAGTCTCAGATTCGCCTATGCACCAGGCAGTGGTAGAGGATGCAGAGGGGGTGCATGCTAAGAATGCATGGTTGGTGGGGCTACTATGGAGGTGAGATGAGGAGCTAGGGGAGGCTCTACAAGAGAGGGATCTCTTGCGGGCCCAGCTAGCGGAGCGAGAGAATGCATGGGCTATGCACCATCGGTAGGATGGGGATACCGATGCTACATGGGAGAGGGACCTCCTACGGATGTAGCTGGTGCAGCGCGATGATGTAGTAGCGATGTACCATCGGTGGGAGGTGAGTGGTGCCGAATCGGATGGATTTGGAGGGAGAGATCATCCACCTCGGGGCGGGTACCGAGCCCTCTGGAGGTGGCTCTTCACGCCGAACGAGGGGCAGTGATACTGACCAGTCAACATCATCTCGTCGTAGGCGATTGGATGAGGGAGGGGGAGTAGGCATGATGTGGGGGCTAGCAACAGCCACCTTGAGGGGTCCCATAGGACCCACACCATGGGGGGTAGTTCTCATCGCACCGATCCTGCATGATCATGGTGGCCGACGCCTTAGGCTTTAGGGATTTTTGAGTTTTTGGATTTTGTTGCGGGGTCATAGGACCGGTTTATTGTAGCCTGTGGGCATTTTTGATGATATATATAGATGACTTTATTTTATTTATGCACGTGTGATGATTTGATGTTATGCATGATGATTGATGAATATGGATTTATGCATGTTAATTTATATTGATGGATGCATATGTTATGATGAATGCAAATGTTTTTGATTTATATGTGATATGCAAAATGGAATGGATGAATTGAATTTGTGTTGTTTGGCGAGGGCACCATAGACTGTTTAGAACTTTATGGCTTTTTGTCCTAGGCGATTGTTGTGGTAAATGACTTTTCATGTATACATGTTGTTTTTGTATTTTCTGATGGTAATGCGAGGATGAAAGATAGCACAGTTGGTTTAGAATGTAGTTAAGGTTTTCTGAGACTCAGATATTTTTAACTAACTAGCCATGATTGTACTTTATCTTACAAGACTTTTGAACAAGGTATGAATCGGACTTGTCTTTGACCAAGTTATTTCACATCCCTGTGTGTGCAATTGAGTTCATTTCTATGGTATTTGTCAGGATACCGCCAGTGCCAGATAGGCTATCAACCAAACCTGTATTGAGGATCACCTAATTAGCTCCACTAACTCCTTTGTTGTATTTAGTCAGATTAATCTGTGGTGCTATCTAGGATACCATAAGCTAGCTCATCCACATGCAAACATTGATCTGTACACGAGTTAATGTGACAGATATATCGTCATGCGGGAGGTTTACCATCGGTGACCGATAGGCTATCCACCAAACCAGTACTGAGGTTTGCCTCATGACCTTCTGAATGCTGAGAGTTCCAGGGATTCAAGTTCGACTCCCTTCTTTTCTTCAATTGTATTGGGATACTTGCTCTTTTGTAGTGATAAAAATCACTATTTATTTTTATTTTTTATTTTTTCTTTTGAGCAAGGGATTTGAATTTTGAGTGATGAGAATCACTATTGTATGTGCCTTTTGATGTATGCACTTTGGTGGTGATGTCAAATTTTTTGGAGTTTTGACTTTTGCAAAATTTTATGATGTTTGCAACTTTTTAGGGACTTGGGATTCTTGGGGAATTGGGTAGGGAAGATGCTTGTCCTTTTGCCAACTCTCAGCATTCTTGGGGTCATTCACATAGGGGGATGAGCAAGATAACCATTTCGCTTATGGTGACCTGGATTGCTTTGCAGGTTTCATCTTTCATTCACACAACTTGGGAATTTTTATGTGTTTTAATTTGTGTTGGGATGCTACGTAACAAGGTGTGATCCAAGTAGAACTCTACCTTTGTAAAATCTGTCTGACTTGGTACAAGTACATGGCTAGAAAGCAAATGATGACTGAAGGATGAAAACTCTTGATACATTAGAAGACCACTGACTCTGGTATGGTAAAAGGAAGTGAATGGCATTTATTTTTGATGGACTGCTTATAGAATGGAGAAATGTGGAACAAGATGGATTGGCGGAGTAATTACAGTCTATGGTGCCTTGACCTGTATGACCACAAATATGCAATGTATGGATGTGATGCTTAATGCAGCTATAGATTTTTGTGTTTTTGAGGGATTGATTTTTGTGAATATGAAGATGAGATGCAAAAAGAGCTCTTTATTGTTGTGATGATTTTGAGCATGCATGGAAATGAGATGCGAATTTTGGTTATTCTTGATGATTTTATTGTTTTTGAATTTTCTTATTTTTGACCAAGCGATTGTGGGAATCCTTGGAGCTTTTTGGTTTGACCAAAGGGGTAATGGGTACCTTTGGGGCATTTTGGGGATGACCAAGCGACTATGAGAATCCTTGGAGCATTTTGGGATTGACCAAGTGATTGTGGGAATCCTTGGAGATTTTGGGTTTGACCAAGCGATTGTGGGAATCCTTGGAGCATTTTGTTTGGGCTATGGCTCTTTTAGATATGGAATGGCCACAAATGATTGATGTTCAAGGGTTCTAGTTCCTTGATTCCATCAAGAGAGGCTAGCCGGTATGTTCCAGGCCCTATTTTACTATCAATTACATAGGGACCTAACCAATTTGCCATGAACTTGTCCCTTAGATGGGATGACAAACTAGAGTTCTGTTGGTTCTCTTTTAAGACCAAGTCACCAACCTAAAAATCTCTCAGGTGAACCTTCATGTTGTATGCTTTCTTAAGTCGCTCTTGATAGATACGTAAATGCTCGAGAGCATTAACGCGTCGTTCATCAAGCAACGTAAGCTGGTCTAACCGGGCTCGCCACGCAGTGTCATCATCGATGAACTCTTGCATTGATATGCGTAGGGAAGGAATTTCTAACTCGAGAGGCATGACTGCCTCGGAGCCATACACGAGCAAAAATGGAGTTGCCCCAGTGGGCATCCGAATGCTAGTGCGATAAGCCCATAGGGCAAGTGGGATTTGAATGTGCCAATCCTTATGACTGTCTACGACTATCTTTTTGAGGATGGCAACTAGCATTTTGTTTGACGCCTCTGCTTGCCCATTTGCCTGCGGATAATAGGGTGTCAAAAAACTATGCTGAATTTTGTACTTTGTGGTCAAAGCACGCACGTCTTTGTTCTTGAATGACGTCCCATTATCCAAAATTATCTTGGATGGAATACCAAAATGACATATGATGTTATGTAAAATGAACTCCACAATGCGAGGTCCAGTCGTAGAGGTAAGCGAAATTGCTTCCACCCACTTGGTGAAGTACTCTATGGCCATTATGATAAACGTGTGATGACCTGACGACGCAGGGGAGATCTTTTCGATTAGATCTAAGCCCCACTACAAAAATGGCCAAGTCGATTGGATCGGCTGCAAGGCCTGGGAAGGTACGTGTGTCAAATTAGCATGGTGTTGACATTTCATGCACTTCCTCACATATGCGCAACAATCTCGCTCTAAAGATGGCCAATAATAGCCCATGCAGAGAATGCGCTTTGCGATGGCCATACCACTGAAGTGGCCACCGCACGTACCATCGTGCGCTTGGGCGATTGCCCAAGTGGACTCCTGTTGGTCCAAGCAATGAAGGAGGATTCCTTCATAGCTGTGATGGTACAAAATGTCTCCTAACAAGACATACTTAGCCACTTTCTTCTTGAATGCTCATTTTGCGGCATGCGTCAATCCAAGTGGGAGATTACCTAACTTGAGGTAGTCCCTTATGGGTGAATACCAATCCTGCTGATCAGAAACCTCGATGGTATGAACAACCAATCCCTCTTGAAGTTCACCCCTAGCAAACGCTGAGTGGGAAAGAACTTGTAAGAATAGCGTTGTGTTGCTATTAAGGGGAGTAGGGGAGAACAAGGACCCCCAGTTGGCATGATTCAAACGATCATGGATTCGAGAGAACTTATCCGAGGATGGTTCAATCTGGATCAAGTGGATTCCTGGCATCAAATCAGAGCTTGCACGCTCCATCATGGATTGCGATAGTGTTTTGACTTGAATGGTTGTCATATCACCAGAAATGTCTTGCGGGATTAGTGACCCCAAGGAGGCCATAGTGTCCGCAAAATGATTCGATGACCGAGGGAGTGCCTCGATGTCGTACCATTCAAGCTTTGCTAGGAATTTGTCCACAAGGGCTTTGTAGGCCTACAGAACTGGGCATTTGCATTGGAATACCCCTTTGACTTGGTTGACAATTAACAGCGAATCACCAAAGATGTTCAATCATTTGATGTTCATGGTGATTGTTGTCTGAAGACCTATGAGCAAGGCTTCATACTCTGCATTGTTGTTGGTGCATGGGAAATTTAATTTAAATGATAGAGGCATTGGAGCGCCCTGCGGTGTGAAGAATACTATTCCCATGCCACCACCTTGCTCACATTTAGAACCATCAAAAAATAGGGTTATGTCGGCTTGTGACTCAGGCTCATCAAAATCTGGCGATTCTGAGACATGGAAGACCCCATCATCGGGTAGTTCTATGACTAGAGGCTGATCATCTTCGAGAGGAGCCTCTGCTAGTTGATCGGCTATGACCTGACCTTTTATGGATTTCTGTCCAATAAACTCTATGTCAAATTCCATCAACAACATGATCCATTTCACCATGCGACTACTATGATAAGTATGACTCATCATGTATCACAATGGATTCTCCTTAGACACAACATACGTCTTGTTGCTCAGCATGTAATGGCATAGCTTTTTGGTAGCAAACACCACTGCCAAGCAAAGCTTCTCAACGTATGCATAGTTAAGTTCATAACTGACCAGGGTGCGGCTAAGATAGTAAGTAGCCTGTTCTTTGTGAAGTTCATTTTTTTGGGCTAGCATGGCACCCAGTGCCACCTCAGTAGCTGAGATGTATAAGTAGAATGACACTCCTGGTCTAGGTGGTGCCAATACTGGCGATGAAGCCAAGTATTGTTTAATGTCATCAAAGGCTGATTGGCACTCGTCATCCCAGTGAAATGCTACCCCTTTGTGCAATAATTTGTTCATGGGTCGGCACTTGTCAGATAGCTGCGCTATGAAGCGCTTGATTGACGTGACCTTTCCCTGCAGGCTTCTGAGCTGCTTGATGGTAGTTGGGGGGAGCATTTCAAGGATTGCCTTGACTTTGTTTGGGTCCACCTCGATGCCTCGCTTTGAGACTATGAAACCCAAGAGTTTTCTAGATGTGACGCCAAATACGCACTTCTTGGGATTCAGTCTGACTTTATGTTCCATGAGGCGATCGAGGATCTTGCTTAAGTCATCGAGATGATCTGGGCGCAAAAGAGACTTGGCCAACAAATCATCCATGTAATCTTCCAAAGTTTTATGCATGTAATCATGGAAGATGTACGTCATGGCACGTTGGTAGGTGGCGCCAACATTTTTAAGGCCAAAAGGCATGACCTTATAACAAAATGTTCCCCAAGGCGTTGTGAACGCCATTTTTAGTTGGTCCTCAGGATTGATACGAATCTGATTGTATCCCGAGAAACCATCCATGAGGGAAAGCATTTCGTGGCCCGCTGTAGCGTCTACCAATGCATCGATACTCGACAAGGGAAAATCATCCTTAGGACTCACTTTGTTTAGATCTCAAAAATTAGTGCATATGCGAATCCTCCCATCGGGCTTCTTGATGGGCACCATGTTGGACAGCCATGGTGGATAATCCATGCAGATGACAAACTGTGCATCCAACAACTTTTGCAATTCATCTTTGACCATTAAGGCCACTGTTGGGTGCATCTTACGTAGTTTTTGCTTAACTGGCTTGACTGTCGGATCAAGCGTTAGGTTATGCATGACTAGCTACGGATCTAGCCCCGACATGTCTTTGTATGACCATGCAAAAACCTCCTTCTTCTCTTTGAGAAGGGCAATGTAGTCGGCTTGCTCTTCGGGGGATAAGCTTACCCCTAACTTGATAATCTATGGATTCATTGGATCAGAGCCGATGTCTACGTCGCTCGTCTCCTCGATCGACATGTGGGATCCATCCTCCAACTGGTGTGGAGTTGGGATCAAATGGATATCATTTGCTGAGTTTAAATCTACGTTGGGAACCTCGGGTTCCTCTTCAGCATGGAAGATATCCTGAGTTGGCCCTAGGGTGAGATGAAGCATCTCACCGAAAGGCCAGTACTCTGATGGGGATGGAGGTGAATTGACACGATCCCAATCGATGGCATCTATGTCTAGATACAACGACTATGCTGGATCTACCGGGTTGTGGATGGGGGCGGTTAAGTCAATGGAGATCATGTTGATGAAATGATTTTGGTCTCCATTACCATGGGTGTGATGACTCAAACATTTTGGATGTTCTCTGTGCTCTGGATCTGGCTCTAGAGGTACTGGCATGAATGGATCGGCCCTATGTGTGGATAGGAAGATAGGGTCTGCCCTCAACACTGATGTCGCTATAGGGTCTCTGGGTGGAAGGTATTCTTCGTATGCCCAAAGTGGTAGATTCAACACTTGTTCCCACCATACTGGGTCTACGTACCATTCATGCCCTGGCACTATGTTTAATTATTCAAATATGTCATTAATCTCTAAGGGGTATGTTGTGCGCATATGATTGAGATAGGCCATCTCAGTTTCATCTTCATAATCACTATCGGAGATCCAAAGGCCTTCATTGGCTCCAACAACTATTTGCGACATTAGAGGCTCGTCTTGCTCGAGCAAATTGATCTGGCCCCATTGGGGTTGTTCCGCTCTCTACGATGGGGCCTGATTGTCTTGCGGTGGTGCTTGCTCGATTGGAGCATCTAAAGGGAACATTGTCAAGAGGTTTTCTTGATAATCATCCATGGGGATCACCTGTGAGTGATCACTATTTGATTCGAAGGGGTCATACTCTGACTCGTCCTCTGAGGACCCTTCTTGACATTGTCTGGACCCTCCTTGAAAATGAGCCCTCGAGCTTTCTCCTCTCTCGAGCAAAGGGAAGGGATTGCGGGGGTCAACAAGGTTGATTGCCGTCAATGGGAGATAATCCCTCAATGTATATGTCGTGTTAGGGTTGGCATATGGATCTGATGCCAAACCCCCCTTGTTGCCTATCCCTAGGCCTTGCATGTTCTCCACCAAGATGTCCAAGGGTAGGGGGTAGTTGAACCCTACTCCTGACTTGTCATATGGCATTTGGTATCTTGGTTGGCAAAGAACACGTACCCCTTGCTCATATCTGCCTAACCCATATCCATGCCAATTGCATTGGCCAAGGTATCTCAGAGCAAAGTCTGGGTTAGACAAATAGTTGACATTTTCAGCAAAAGGCTCTTCATCTTCGTCCTCTTGCATGTATGGTTCAGTACCATGATCAAGGCCCCCATACACAAAGTTTGTCTGGTTCGACGGGTAGCCTAGGGGAACAATAGTACCGATGGGGAGGCGAGGTCTCCCCATGTCCTGCATGGACTCCAGTGTGGGTGTTGCTACAATATTCCACACCAGATACTCCCCCAGGCCCGTATTGGCCATTTCAATGGTGATCGTTGGTGGTTGAGGGGAGGGGAATGGAAGTTCTCCCTGAGTCCACTCCATGTCGGGTGAACTAGGAGTCTCAACTTCCATTCGGCTAGGCATCTCCTCAGTAGAGATAGTTGATATTGATGGCAGTGTCTCTTCCAAAGGTTGCGCCTCTTCCAGGGGTTTCTTCCCTTTGTCCTTTTGTTTGGCCCCCATAGGTGGCATCGTTGGTGGAGGACCAGACGATGAAGATGGACCCGACTGGGGTTTTGAAGAACTTGCTAATGGGGATGCCTACAAAATCAGACCCTGCTTAGATGGATTCAATTGGAAATCCAAATGCGTTGATGGAAGGGTCGATTGCGGCATCAGTTGCACCGCATTACAATACTTGAAGGGTTCTAAGTCCATCGGGACTACATGCACTTCCCCTTCAAATGTATACTTTAAGCATCGGTGAGCTATCGAAGGGACACACTTCATGTCCCTGATCCATGGCCACCCTAGCAAGATGTTGTAGGCCATCTCACCTTCCAAAATATGGCACAATGTAGGTATAGTCTTTTGCCCCACCTGGATGGGTAGGACAATCGTGCCAACTGTCGAGCATATCGCATCATTGAATGCTCGTAGAGTGTAGGTGGAAGCTGTGATGTGAGATGCGGGCAACTTCAGATGTTTTAGGGCCATTGTTGTGATGATATTACTAGATGAGCCAGTGTCTATCAACACCCTCTTATACGGGATCCCGTTGACCCATGCGATAACGTGCAGGGGTGGATCCACCATTTTATTTGTCTTCTCAAAATGTGATGACTGGCTCAGTGCATCATTTGACATGTCCCATGAAGTTGTTGAAAGAATTTGTTTCATGGGGCTGCAACTCGATGGCTTTCAATATCTCCATTAGAGCCTCTCGATGGGGCGTTGATTGTTGTATGAGCTCGTATATGGAGAGCCTAGCCGAGGTGGTCCTCAAACTCTGAGTGAGCTTGGTCTGAAGTGTGGCCACTGGCTTAGGTGGAGGAGGTTGTGCAAGGTGCTGTTGTGGTTGTGACGTTGTTGGCACCTCTCCTGTAGCTGCCGCAGGAGCATTTGTACTCGGGTACCTCCTGTTTCGAGTCACTATACTGATCATCCCTACATACCCCTGCATGGGGCAGTTCTGTGTGACCTCATTAACTTGTAGGGTCTTTGCCTATGGAGCATGAGTAGGCAAGGGGTCTTTAAAGACCTCCATTTGTTGATTTCTTGGTGCCACGGGATTATCCATCGCTAGTGTCTTGTTATCAATTAGGTCTTGCACCAAGCCCTTAAACTTCCAGTAGGCATTTAGGTCATGTCCCTGCCGCCTATGGAACCTACAGTACAAGTCCTCCCTGTACCCCTTAGGCTTGGGAGCATTGGGGTCTATGGTTTGAATCTCTGGCAGATTGATCAAATTTTTCGCTAACAAGCGGTCAAACAGGGAGTCCCTGGACTCTGTGTAGGGTGTGTATTGTCGCCTAGGGTGACGTTGTTGACTCTGTTCTTGCCTCTGATTTTCTCTGTCATAGTTGCTAGGAGGCACCGCCTGATAGTTAGCCTTTTGAGGTTATGTTGCTTGTGCAGGCTTAGGGACATTGATAGCAACTTGATTGACCGTAGTGGGTTTCTGTTGCGTGGTCCCTATTTTAGTGTTTTTAGTCCACTCTTTTTTCTTAGGTTTGGCTATCTCGCCATCCTGTATCTTGATCTCTTCAATGATCCTGGCTTGCGCCAGAGCTTCTTCTAAGGTGGCATATTGCTGTAGCTACAATAGCATAGAGATCGATCTCAAATAGCTCTTTGAGAACATTTGAGTGAGGTCGGACATAGGGGGAAGGTAGGGCAGCTTTGAAAGCAAAGTCCTCCATCGATTCCCATAGGCCGCCATGGTTTCTTCCTCATACTTCCTGAGGCTGGCTAAGTCACTTAGTGATGCCTTCTTCTTGGTGTTGAAGGTGAAGCGTTCGAGGAACGCATCCACTAACTGATCTAAGTTGTTAATGTTGTGCTTTGGTAATTGAGTAAACCAATCCGAGGTAGGGCCTACGAACGTGGTTATAAATGTTCTTAATAACAAAGCATCATTGTCCTGAATGCCAAAGCATTGGCTCAGGAATCTCATCACATGCTCTTGGGCATCCTCCTCACCTCTAAAGATTGCCAACTGAGGCAGCTTGAAGTGTTCAGGGTAAGGGGGTGCTGGCACTGACGGATGCACAGGATGACTACGGAGTTGGCATAACGTGGGCTTTTGGGGCCCAAAAGTTTTGGTTTCCATAGACTCCAAATGCTCTAGCAGCGTTTTATATGCATCTAAAGATTTAATCTCTTCCTCTTTAGTTTGCTCCCATTGTGGGTTGTGGGAGACTTGAGGCCTATGGAGGGGTGGCCGGATAGCAACCCCTCCACCTTGGTAGGGCATTTTGGCCCACTCTTCTTCTTGTTCATACTCCTCGTAAGCTTCCTGAGGAGTCTCTGGATGAGACCTATGACCCTGGGTGGGTCCCCATGGAGGGTACCCATCATTGTTTCGAGGAGTGGCCTCCCGCTCAGGTCTAGGAGGTCTCGGAGGCAACACTTGATAAGGTCATGGAGACCTATCTCGCACCAAGGGGTTGCGCCTCTCATATGGTTCCACTCTTTGGGTGCGAGGGGTTGGAACCCTCTCAGGCACTAGGTTATGGAGTAGCTCATCTGTTTGGCACCGAATGCGCTCTTTGCTAAGGTGATATAGATGCTCTAGCTGTTGTTGGTCTTGCTCAAGCCACGTGATCTAGGCTTGGTGGGCGGCATGTCTTGCGACTGCCAGGTCAATTTGTTCCACCATCTTGAGCCTAGGAGGCCTAGATGCCTCTCCTATGCACTTACCTCGATCGTGATGATCCGAGATCTCAATGGGTTGCTTCCCTCTGTCGAGGTTGGTGGCATTTACCCGAGGCTCTGGCCTCAGTGGGTGATCATGGTATATAGCAGGTGTGGAAGCGCATGGCTCCCATGCTGTACATTGCTCTTGAGGAATGTAATGGTCTTCCTCATGCTCCCTTTCGTATGTGTGAAAGGGGTGGGCAGAGTTGGCTCGCCCTGCTTGAAGAGCCCTGCGCTCTGGGTTTTGTCTATTGGTTCTAACAGTGATGGGGGGCAAAGGAGGGATGCCATAATCATGTGGCCTCTCCTCATGGACCCTATGCCACTCTAGCACTTCATCACATGGTGGCCACTCATATCGAGCTTCTAAGGGAGCTTTCTTGTCTATATTGAGCGCCACGTGTAAGGACTCCTCCTGAAAGGGGCTATGATGAACGGGCGTGTCCCTCAAAGGGGTGCCTCTATAGTCCCATTCTGAAATGGAATGATGTGGACTCCCTTGTGGGTCAGGCCACCAAGGTGGAATGACCAAGTCCCTGGGGCTGTAGCGGAGGCGACTTGTGCCCCCTTGTACACTTTTTGTAGCTTTCGCCCTTGATTGGGCTTGGCTACGGGTGTACACCATGGTGTTGTTTTTCTACAAGCTATGTAGGTTTTTATCTCTTTTTATGATTTTTATGCTACACTAAATAGAAAAGAGCACACACACACAAAGCAATGATTATCTCGTTTAAAGATTAAAAGTGTGTCCTAAACCTGGTTTAGTGTGTTTTGTTTTTTTTTTGTTTTTGAAGGTTTTTGTAAAGAACGTTTAAATGCAATATGATGGCTCTTATGACTCCCAAAATTGGTCGCCCCTTCGATATACCATTGCCAGGCCGATATACCAACCTCTCTATATACCCGCCCTTACGTGAGGGAAACTATAGGTACGTGAGAGCAGATGGTACGTGGAACGTAGGCGGTACGGAAGGGGAATCACCCTGTTTATGACACCTACCATAGAAGACTTATCCTCGTGTGTTGGGAATCACCCCAGCTACACTCGATCAGTTTTCATCAGGATTTACGTCTAGCAATAGTAGCGATCGGGGCAATGGATGCAAAAATTCAAGCCAAGGTGGTGATGAAATCCACCGTTGGTCTTGATCAAGGGTTGGGGTTTTACGACCAGCTCCTTGGTGTTTAATTTGCCACGTGATGTGTGGGGTTATTTTTATTTTGCAAAAAGGGAACAAGCAAGCAGTAAAAGAAAACTTTCCCTAAGCAAGCAAGTACCCTAAAAATAGAAAAACTAAAAACAGAAAATGACAGGAAAAGTTTAGAATCCCTACCTCTTCTCTGCCCAAATCTGCTAGTTCTGAGTTTCTGCCCTGAAACTATGCAGAGAGCTATTCATCTCTGGGTGAGATGAATAATAGAACTGAATTCTTCATAGGGTGGGGCGCATTCCCATTCGTCCCTGGGTGAGATGAATTCCAGCTCTGTATTCGCCACAGACTGGAACGAACAGTAGTCCCACATTCAAAAAAAATGATACCTGCAAGCAAGAGGTAAATTTTGATCAGATTTTTGATCTAAAAAGAATAGAGGACAAGGTCCCACCATGATCACCACTGAAAGCATGAGGATACGAAAACAAAAAGGGAAAGAGCTCCAAGTATGATGCAAAAGCGAAACTAAACTTAACGCTAAATCCTACGAATTGAAAATGCATGAAATAGGGAAAGCATGAACGAATTGAAACCCAAATGAAAATCCAATGTGGAAAACAACCCTTTATTTTATTGATATGTTTTGGAATTTGGTTACAATTCGCCTCCTCCCCTTTTAGGGGCGAGGAGCGTTAAATTTGTTTCCTTGTTACATCCATGGATAGCCATTCCTTCTTTCGCGTGCCCACATGTAAGATGGGCGGACCAAAATGTCACCGCCACTTGCATTGATGAGTCTTGACTCCTTGCTGCTCCTCTAACATCTAGATCCTATGCTCAAGGAAACAAGAAATGGTCAGTAGCACCTACGGATGAGATGAAACATGCAATCCCCAAGCCTTCGGTTAATGCATGCAAGATATAAATAAAACGATGACTAACATGTATCCAAATAATCTAAAAACTTGATAGGGGCATTAAGACCTCACAAAGAAGACACTGCAAATGGAACAGTCAAGAAATTCCTCATCGATTTGAATTCGCTCCGGGGTGGGACGAATTGACCTACAACAAAATGCCAGATAGCACCGCTCAAAATGTCACATCTGGACAGCTCCAAATCTCTTGCAAAAGTGGGGGTTAGCTAATTGGGGGTATTTTGGGATGACCCAGATGGTCATATTTCCCCAATTTGGCCTCTAACACCCAGATTTTGATGATGCCTTCTGCAAGTTAGTAAAGGCGGAGAAATGATAAAACATGACAAAAATTGATCAAAACGATATGAAATCAAAATTGCAAACTATCTAAGCAGCATAAATATCAAATACAAAAAAAATGAAAATGATAGAAAGAGAAATCGGCCATAGATTCCTAATCGTTCCTAAAAGGGACGATTAGACCTGCAGTAGTGCGGGGGCGCCCGGGCAGGCCGCCCGTCGTTTGGGGCCTGATTTCGGCACCAATCCACTTGGGATGAGTCCAAAATCTCTTGTAAAGTGTTGTCAGAAAATTGGGTGGTATATTGTGGTCAAATGTCGGGTTTTGGGCTCAAGATTCGTCCTTCCAATGGTCACCCAATGACCTCCTCTCTAAAAGAGATCACGGATGTGAAAAGCACAAATCAACTAGGGGTGTATGGGGAAGTAAAATGGCAGCACTTCATTGCTCAAAATGCTCCTTCTCTATCTATTTTGGGGTGAGAAGACTCACCATTTTATAGACCTGATGGTCTCTTTGGATGAGCATGCAGAGGCGCCACTTGGCAATCATGCCTCTCCCAGGGGGAGGGAAGATTCCTCCCTGATTAGGGGCTTCATGACTGCCCTTGTAACTGCCTCTAACGCTCAAAAATGCTCACTCATGCTCCCATGCGATGAAGGAAGGATTAAGTGGTGGATCTGAGCTGCCATTTGTCAAGATTTGACTTTTTGCCCATCAAACCTGCAATTCGCCCCACCCTGGAGCGAATACTGGTATTCGTCCCTGGGTAGGGTGAATCCCAGTTTGAATTCATCCCTGGGTGGAACGAGTATTGAGAAAAGTGCCTAAAGGTGCCAAATTGACTCTTGACCTTCCAAAACTACTATGAGAGTGGTTAGGACCACTGTTTGACCTCTAGGGGCTGCCCTTGGGGCTGTGTGTGTCAATGCGATCAGTGTTTGCAGTCACATAATCGGATTGGTGCTGTTTTGGTGTCTACAAACCATCGCATAAATAACCATCTACACACAAGCTAAAATAGAAGCAAAGACATATTGAGAGACCAAACAGTTATACAATATTATTTACAAGGCAAATAAGAATTACATATGAATTGTAAATGCCATTGAGCCTTCCTTTGAAATGGTGAGCATTCCACTATTTATAGAAGTTTTTAAAATGGATTCAAATTCAAGCATTTATGACATCCAGTAGGAAGATTCATTATGGAAAGGTTAGAAGATCTATTGTCATGCTATTTTTTAGAATAATGTTGTTAATGTTGGTTTTCCGAAATAAGTCAGATAGATCTTCATAGATCTGGGCCCTTGATCACTTCTATTGGTCTATTTGAGTAATAAATTCTTATCTACTCTATCCTTTCGAGCACCTGGAAATTCTAGTTAATCACTTCAGGCTCTGCGTACTTCCAATTGCTCTTTATCAACTCGTACTAGGTGTTGTGGAGTTTTGACAACCACCCCAAAATTCTTGGGGATCCACTTGTCATATTTTGATATGAAAGGTTTTTGGTTTTCTTTGGTTTGTAAGAATAGGGATGTTTGACCATTTTGTTTTAATGATTTTAATTGCTTTGGTTATTTGATATTTAATGATTAATTAATCTAGGCATTAATGCTTAGATGAATTAAAATCCATTTTAATGAATAAGAGTTTAATGTTCTTCATACTATCTAAGGTGATGGAATATGTTTAACAAAGCAAGGCCTGACCTAAAACAAAAAGAGGATACAAAAGGTACAAAGAAATTGAGATAGAAGCCAATATGCTATTATCTACCTAATATAATTGCATTAACTATATTATGTACATAATAGTAATATTTTTAAGATTATGTTATAAGGTTCTAAAATGTTATCATTATAATAATATTATTATGATTATATTATAATGTTATTATTATAATAATGTTTTTGTGATTATATTCTTCTAAAATGTTATAATTATAATAATATTATTATATGTATATAATAATATTATTATAATGTACTTTATAAAAGACATGATAATAATATTTACGATAAGGTAAAGTTTAACGTCATTTCGTTTGATTGCAGATAAGGCGATGGTGGCTATTTGAAAACATTCGAATACATGAGTGGCTAGTCCAAGAATGTTCAACGCTATGGCAGCGAAGCTTCGCGGAGTAGCACCGAAAAAGAAGAGGCGGTCCAATATTAGGTTTTTAGAAGAACAACATGAAAGGTGTCGGAGTTGTCAGTGAAATGATCGAGCGACAGAGGCATGCCATCGAACAAGGAAGGAAGAAGCATTATTAGGGAACCTGTGATGCCAATTGACGGAGTTAAAGGCCAGCCTCGAAGAGCATGGAAGGTTTTAGTGTTGCATCTGTTTCATTACGCTATGACAACATGAGTGTGAGAGTAGGGAGTTGAACAACACTTTGGCTACGTAGTCTTGGCAGTGCCATGGTAGGTTTGGCAGTTCCATGACGTCGATGGCAGCGCTATGGCTACGTAGCCTTAGCAGCACCATGGCTACATCGTTGGCAGTGCTATGGCTGCGTAAGTTGGACAGTGCCATGGCTGCATAGGCAGTGTGATGGTTTCATTTGGTTACATGGAAACCAAAGTGCCCAGGATGGGGGAATGCCATACCAATACTTGGGCACATTGGTATGGCTTAGGATAAATACCATCGGGTCTCGACCTCAAAAAGTGACAACAAAAGTTTCGCTGAATAAGATTGGCCTGTATTATTTTAGTTAATGTGAATGTGGTTTGATCACGTTCAATGTTTTAAAGGAGGTCTAAAATCGTAGGGGTTATAATGTATAGTTAATGCTTTTATCATTCTTTTGATGGATGTAAAGGGGTATTCTTGGGTAGAATGCTTATAAGAGAAAGGGGAGATATAAGGAGTCATGCAGGGTTATGTTTTTGTTAGTTTTTTTTTAAATAAATAACGTTTAGAAGTGTTATGTTTATTAAATCATAGAAAATGATGATGGATTATTTTCTTATATCCATTCATTATTTTGGTTGTGATAGAAGATGAAGCAAAAGGACTTCTAAGCATTATTTATACCTTGCTATCCTACCTTTTTCCAGGGGGACTGGAAATGATGTAACATTCCGAGAAAGAAATAAAGAAAGAGCATTTTTCAGATTTTGAGAGGGTAGCAAACTTCTGTGAGCAAAATCAAAAGGAGGGTTTTTATCATAAAACTAACATTTTTAGTGTCTTATCATTTCTACATTTTAGTGACTTCTAGCCATTGTCTTATGCCATGAAATGGGTTGCAATAGGTAAAGGTCAATATTATGTAGTTTCTTTATGTTTCCTTTGAGTCTCACACTTGAATTAATGGTATTGTGCTTATGTTGTAGGTCCATTGATTCAGGTGGTTTTATAATTACCTCATAACTTGGGATTTTGCAGGGAGGAGCTTGTTAAACTAATTCAGAATTTGACTTTTTTAGTTAGCCAAATTTACATGTTTATTTCATTTACTGTTCTCAAAGTTTATTTTATTTCAAGAATTCAAGCATTCCATTATGGTCCATCCATAATTTTAGTTTCTTTCATTTCCATTTTGGTCCTTTTCCAAAATTTATGCTAATTTCTTGTTAGTTTCATTTTTTCTGGTCCATTTCTAGAATTGTTAAGCTTTCAAGTTATTTCCATTTTGGTCATTTTCCAGAATTTTTGCACCTCCAAGTTTCATTAATCTAAAGATTTCAGATAAAACACATGGTTTAGGAGGGATACTAACCTACTATTTCACATTAAACTAAGATAATAAATGAAAGCTAAATTTTCTAACATTGCTAACATGCTAACTTCTACTAACCACTATTAGGGTAGTGGCATCAACATAAGGAAGATAAGATGAACCTAAATATCTAGAATTTACTTCATCGTAAAGGCACGGGCATTAAAATGAGGTGGATAATTCCACATTTTGTCATTTGAAACATTTTAAATGAAGATAAAATACACTACTAACAAGGATTCAGGGTAGTACCAATTTAGAAAAAACCTAAAAATAACTGCTTTTATTTTTAGTTAGATCTTTAAAATCACTAAGCATTGTTTAGAACCAGTAAAGGCCCATTTTTTATGGTCACATGCATTATTGAATTATTTTTGGCACTATTAGTCTTTTAGATATTTTACCAGAACCTTGGAGAAGTTGAATGTTTTTCATTTGGTTTCTTTTCAAGAGAGAGTTTTCTATTCAATACTCTGCATGTGGTGGCATTTTGCAATTGGGTAAAATATACACTCAACATATTTGGCGCTAGAAGGAGGGCCTTCTCTTATTCTTTGTGATTTAATTTTTTGCTAATGCTAACGTGGTCAGTTTTGGTTCAACAGTATTGTGTTTGTAGGTGCAATATTTTACTCTTGACTAGTTTGTGAGAAGCCTTAATAGAATAGATTTGAGTTTTCCCAAGATGGACCCACCTAGACGTATTGCTACTAGGTTTAAAACCACTGAGGAAACCATTTTTCAAAGTCTTTCTCACAAAACTAGGAAATCAAAGTACAAAATCTAGGAGATTAAAATCTTGTCTGAGCTTTCTGATATGTTAGGTTTAGAGATGCTTTACCAATATTTGGAAAGGCTAGCTCTCAGACCTCTGAATCTGAATACCTTCAATGGATGTGCACCCATTAGTTCCACCGCAAGAGCTACATCAAGTGTACCCATATCCGTCATCCCGAGTGTATCAACTACTTTAGTAGGGTCATTACCTTTGGTTAATATGGCCCAACAATAGCAGCAGCAACAACTAGTTCCATGGTTTGGTATCCAAAGTTCTCCGTTAAGTATAACTGGGGATGTCCATGAAATCCCTTACACCTTGAGAGCAGGGTTATGCGTAAGGGGTCAGCCCCAAAATATATTTATAAAAATTTGGCGAATCGGTTTCAAAATCTAGGTGAATAGTTTCGAAACACATGTAGAAGGTTCACTATTATTAGGGGTAATGTTAAAAATTTAAACTTAAAATGGTCAAATTATTATAAAATTGGGGCAAATCGACCCAAAAAAAATTTGCACATAGAAATTTTTGGCTAATGGACCCTGGTCAAGGATCCCAAATATTAGCCAATTTCAAATTTTAAAAAACCTAATTTTAGCCAATTTTGTGAAAATAGCCACTATGCATAACCCTTCTTGAGAGGTTTATCCCTAAGTTTGTCCATGATGGTCCCATTTTAGCTGAAGAGCACGTTCAAATTTACAAGGACCATATGATTAGGCAGGGAGTCAGTCATGAAGATGTTGCTTGTCGACTCTTCCCTAATAGCTTTAACCAAATGGATCATGAATGGTACAGGAATCTTCCTGCAGGGTCCATTACATCTTGGTACCAGTTAGAAGCTACATTTGTTAATAAATTTAGGTCATTGCTATATCCTACCATTATGTATAACCAATTCGTGTCATGCAAGAGGTATCCTAATGAACCTATCAAAACATTTAATGCCAAATTCCAAAATATTTACACAAACGTGACTCGTCACTTTGCAATAGACATTTTTGTGGCATTGCAATTATACCTCATAGCCTTAGATCCGATGACAACCATGTTTACCAGGAGAAATCCTCAAGTTACAATGCTGGCCTTAGCCTATGCTGAAGCCATGACTATTGAGCAACAAATGACATCGCAAGGTGGCACTATGCCTCAATTTCCCATGTTAGGGCAATATGGCCCTTACAATAAATTTTCCATGATGAATCAAGTTCTGACACCTCATATGCCCATGATGAATGATTTGCCATATCATCAGTCATACCTATTCGCTCCAACGCTTATGTATTTTTTGATATACCCTAGTGTTTCCATTCCACCACTTCAAAAATGATGGCTGCTAATCAGATAACCTTGCCAGGATTTGATGCGAGTAGTACTCAAGCCTAAAATGCCTATCCCATGGTTGTGCCTCTTCAGTCCAAGGGTCCATGGTGGACCCAAAACACCCAGAGTCAAACCTTAGTGCCTAGTCTAGAGGTTGCTAATATCAAAAATATCAGTGGATCTGGGGCTGTCATGCCCCAGCCACAAGGACCCAATTTTGAGTTGGAAGAGCTTAAGAGAATGACCATCAAACAGGGCAATGACATCATTCGGTTACAGAAAAAAGTTTCCCAAAATTACATGCCCAATTGAAACCATGGTCATAGGAGAACAGGACCGTACAATATGTAGCCTAATAATGGGTACGTACCCAATCCGGTAGCCAATCAGGCTGATGCGTTAGGAGATTGTGATGAGTCAAAGTCATGTGATGAGGAAATGCATCACTGTTGCCATAGAAAGTCAGAATATTTGGTGTCTGAAGTCATTCATAATTTAGAAAATTATGAGATGGAGGAAGATATGAATGTGTTAGGAGAGGAAGAGGATTAAGCTTTGTAATCTAAGGCCACTAAACATTTTGGGAAAGCTAATCACAAGTATTTTACTAGGAGTTCTAAGGATCACAAAACCTCCTCTACTCCCCCAAACAACCCTTTAGTTCCTCATGATACAAAAGGTGATGTGAATCCACCACCTCCATTTTTGGAAGCACCTAGGACAATGCCAAAATTTTCAAATCCTGGAACATCCACTTATGACTTGGGAGAAGATATGAAAAGTACTAAGGTCAATATCTCAATGTATGAGCTCTCTCTATTGTTAGGGCAAGATATAATCATGGGTAAGAGATTAAATTCCCCGAGTCAAATTCATGAGGTGAAATATGTAGAACCCCAACTTACTATGATGAAATACAAACCAGAGGTACCTCATTTTCTCATAACTATTAGGATCGTAGGCAATAATTTACACAATTGTTTGATTCTGGTTCCTCGGCCAACATCATTCCTCTTGAGATAAGCCAAAAGCTAGGACTTAAGCCTGTTCATTCGAATAGCAAAGTGGTCCAATTAGATAGATCTATGATGGATGTAATAGGTGTTGTAAAATATGTCCTAGTTCAGATCAACTCAGAGCCTAGGGTCCAACATTACACAAATATCCTTGTGCTAAATATTGCTGCCAAGTATGGCATGGTGTTGGGCAGGGATTGGAGCAGAAATCTCAATGGTTATGTGGTGACTGATTCCTCCCATATATGGTTGCCATGGAGAGTAGTTGAAAACCAAATCTGGGTAGATAGAGAGCCCGAAATCAGGGAAATGATTATAGAATATAATAAACCCAATGTGATTCAGTTTACTGAAACAAAATTAGGGGTTTACAATTTTGACATAGAGGACATAGCCGAAGGGTCCCAAAACGATAATCTTTACCATTGTACTTCAAAATAAAACAAGAGGGTGTGGACCCTAAATTTTGATGGGTCCAAATAAAAACAAGGTGCGGGAGTTGGGGTAGATCTCACATGTCCTGGTAGTAAGCCTTTTCTTGCTGCCTATAGATTACAGTTCTTGGCCACCAATAATGTGGTGGAGTATGAAGCCCTAATTTTTGGACTTCAATTGGCCCTAAGAGAAAAGGTAAAATGCCTTAAGGCATCGGGAGACTCAGAGTTAGTAGTCAAACAGGTCAAGGAGAAATATACCTATAGAGACAAGAGGTTGAACCTCTATAAAACCAAAGTGAGGGAATTAATTAATGAGTTTGATGCTTTCAATATTTCTCTCATCTTAAGAAAAAATAATAAAATGGCTGATTCGTTAGCTATAGCGGCCAACATGATTTTGCCTACTGACCATAAAAAATGTAAAAAAAATTCCATTGAGTTAGTACCTTGCCCCTCTATACCAGACAATGTCATGAACTTACAGGTATTTGATAGTGATAGACACATTTTTAGTTTTGTCACTAATTCTGGTATATTTGAAAATAAGGTTATAGACGAAGAAGAGAGGAGGCGAGTAGAAGTAGGAACAAACGAAGTATGAAATGAAATGCCAAGTGATAGGGCCTCTCTAGAAGAGTTGTTTGATATGGGATATCAAAAGAAAAAATAAATAAAAATACCATCCCCCAAGGAATCATGCAATTCAGTCAATTTGGGAAGTGCAGTAGATCCACATGAAGTGTTCATTGCAAAGGCATTCACACAACAAGAGAAGGAATCAATAGCTCAGGTTTTAGGATAATACATTGATTGCATAGCTTGGAGCTATGAAGAGCTAAAAACTTATGACCCGAATGTAATCATGCATACTATTCCTCTGAAGCCTGATTCCAAGCCTTTTAGATAGAGGTAAAGAACGGTTAACCCAATCCTAGAGCCCCTGGTAGAGAAGGAAGTGAAGAGGTTGTTGGAAGCCAAAATCATCTTCCCTCTTAGGCATTCCACATGGGTGGTTAATCTTATCCCCGTTAGGAAGAAGAGTGGAGAGATTCGACTGTGCATAGATTTTAGAAATCTGAACAAAGGTTGCTAAAAAGACAATTACCCATTACCCACCATTGACGAGATACTCCAAAAGGTAAATGGGTCTGAAATTATGTCATTCTTGGATGGATACTCGGGATATAATCAAATTCTCATACATCCAAATGACAGGATGAAGATGACCTTCACCATGAAGTGGGGAACATTTGCCTATCGGAGGATGTCATTTGGTTTGTTGAACACTGGAGCCACTTTCCAAAGAACCATGTATTTTGAATTCAAGGTGCTCAGTGGTAAGTGCATTATTGTCTATGTAGATGATATTTCTGTCTTCTCCAAGAAGAGGGAATATCATGTTAGATACTTGAGGAAAGTGCTCCAAAGGTGCAGCGAACATGGAATTTCCCTAAATCCAAAAAAGTGCATCTTTGGGGTAACAGAGAGTAAGTTGTTAGGACATGTTATTTTGAAATATGGGATTGCTATAGACCCAGAGCAGATAGCTGCTATCTGGGATATTACTCATCCCAATAGAAAAAAGGAGCTTAGGTCCTTTTCGGTAAGATTAACTTTGTGAGAAAATTCATTTTAGGTTTTGCTAAAATCGCCAAGCCCCTAAATGACATGCTGAAAAAATATGTTCAGATTAAGTGGACCAGTGAGAATAGGGATGCCTTCACAAGCATAAAGGATGCTATTTCGAAATCCCCTGTTCTCATTAGTCCAGACTATGCTAAACCATTTCATATTTACACATTTGCTTCAAATCATTCTTTTGCAAATGTGTTAACTCAAAAAAGTTAAGACAACATTGAAAATCCTATAGCATTTCTGATTTCTCCTTTGAAGGACATAAAACTGAGGTATTCTGTCCTAGAAAAGAAAATGTATGCCTTGTTTAAAACTATAAAAAAATTCAGGCATTACATTATGCATAGTAAATTTTTTGCTATAGTTCCTGACCCGACAGTAAAGTCCATGTTCTTACAAAGTGAGCTAGGTGAAAGAAGGGGGAAATGGCTTTCCACCCTTCAAGAATTTGACTTAGAGATAAAGCCCATGAAGATAGTGCGTGGACAAGGTTTGGTCAAGGCTATCGCATAAATTGACCCTTTAATAACGTGCTAGAACTACAAGGTTAATGATATCACTAGAGAGGAATGGTACGTAGATATTGTATATTTTTTGTGGCATGGTAAGTGCTCTTCTTATTTGAATTCCACTCAGCGCAGGGCACTACATTTAAAATTAGCTAGATTTATGATTAAATCTAGTGTGTTGTATAGGAAGAATCACAAAGGAATTTTCCTTCATTGCATTACTCAAGAGGAAGCAACCCAAGTACTCAAAGACTTCCATGGTAAGTATGGAACTGGACATGGGTTAGCAAACACGACAACACACCAAATTATTAGAGTTGGGTATTATTGGCCCCACTTGTTTAAATATGCACATGCACATGTAAGAACATGTCACATATGCCAAGTGGCAGCCAACAGAGAGTGAAATGCAACAATATCGTTGCAGTCAGTGGTAGAGATGAGACAATTTGCACAATGGGGATTAGACTTTGTTGGGGTAATAAATTCTAACTTGTATGATTCCCATAAGTTCATCCTCATTACTACTGATTATTGCACAAGGTGGACAAAGGCTATACCTACTAAGAATGCCACCTCCGAGGTTGTGATTAGATTTCTAGAGGAAAACATAGTCACTTATTTTGGAATGCCTAACTCCATAGTAAGTGACAACGGTTCTACCTTTTCTTCTTTAGAATTTAAAAATTGGGCGTATGACAATAAGGTGAGTCTAAAATTCTCTTCCAATTATTACCCCCAAGGCAATGGTTTGGCAGAATCATCAAAGAAAAATTTATTATGCATAATCAAAAAATTACTTGAAAAGAACCCTAGAGATTGGCATAGTAAGTTAAAATTTTCCCTTTGGGTAGATAGGACCATAAGCAAGGAGTCAATTGGGACATCTCCTTATCACTTAGTCTATGGGAAAGACCCTATTTTTCCTACTAATATGAAATTGTAAACATTACATTTTATAAAAGACTATGTTGGGACTGATGATAAACTTGAAAATATATTAACCCAATTAATGCATCTTGATGAGAAAATGGAGGAATCCATGCTTCATTTTAGCAAACATCAAGACATAATAAAAAGGTGGTTTGATAAATGGTCCAAAATTAAGGTCTTTAAAGTTTTAGATTTAGTTTTGTTGTGGGATAAAAGGCATGAAAAAAAAGGAGAACATGAAAATTTTGATTGCTTTTGGATGGGACCCTATCTAATATCCAAAGTCCTAGGTGAAAATAGTATCAAATTAAAAACCTTGGATGGAAAGTATTTGGCATTACCCATCAATGGACTTCATTTAAAGCATTATTTTCAGGCCTAAGGGTAGATTCATTGTATTATATGTACACTAATGAGCTTGCTTAATTGATTTTCTTATCAGTTTTATTTCCTGTTTATTTGATCTTGTTTCTTTGACTTCAGAAGTCTTTAGTATATCAAAGTGGTCTAGTTTTGGATTTGATTGTAGGAGTAAGAGGTCAGCCTATGTGTATACAAATGTCAACCAAGACTAAAAGGATGTGAAAATTTGGAATCATATGGCAAGAGGCTTGAACATGTGAAATATTATTTGTAGCTCATGAAGCATGAAGTCGTTGATCTTGCATATCATCCACCCATGTCTCAAGGCACATTCTTATTACATAAACATCATATGCTAAACCCAAACACTGAAAGTGATGTCTAATTATCTTGGGATCAAAGGCACAAAGAACACTAAGAAGATCTTAGGTTTGGAAGTTGTTGCCGAAGTTGTCGTAGGTCTATCACATTTTTGTCCATGTCCAACATCTTGGATAAAATAATATGAAACCATACTTGGATGGGGATGTGAGGCGAAAAGATAATTTTGGTCTATCCCGCCCTGCACATAGTCCATAAAACAATGGTTTTTACCACTTTTGCAATACTTGAAAGCCCAAAATCAGAGTAGTAAGGATAGGGTCAAATTCTCATCATGCTTAGGTTGAGAATTCGATTCCCCAAAGCTTTGATTTTGCCTCCATCACACCATGGATCATTGGGTTTTAAGGATCATACTACGTGTCCCTCAGAAGGATGGGTAGTCATCCCAAGATTCAATAAATCCAAAGTAAAATGTTCACCACTCTATTTCCATCACACCATTGACTATTGGGTTGTAAGGATCGTACTACGTGTCCCTCATAAGGATGGGTAGTCATCCCAAGATTCAATAATTCAAGAGAAAAATCATGGACTATGGAGTTAAAATCCATCGGGGATATAGACGCTTGACTGGCAGTGGAGTACACTCATGCCTGGTGACATGACTCCCATAAGGTTGAAATTTATGGCCGCCATGAGGATAGATTAGTCTGATGACCTCATCCATAACCGGTTTAATTATTTTCGTCAAAGATGAGAGTAGTAAAGGATAGGGCTATATTATCATCACACCTTGGTTTAGAATCTAATTCCCCAAAGCTCTAAGGTACACTTACACACACTGGTCCTTGATGATGATGACTCATAACCAAGCTCTAGATCTAGTTAATGAATTCATTACACACACAATTGATCCTAAGATGGTTAGATATTTTTGAGGTGTTTGCTCAAGCCACCATAGAATGTGATGCTCATGCTATAAAAAATTTTACCCTCAAAGCTCTCCATATCCATTGCCATAATTATAGTCATGTAAAATTGATGATGCAATGCAGAAAAGTTACAAAAAAAGTGCTACACACACCCAGAGCTAATATTGCATGATTCTAATATTTTACTGTTCTTATAATTCTATTGACATTATTCATGCATTTGCTGATGCTTGCTGCTTTTGGAGTGTGTTTTCAGATATTCTTTTTGGGTTCTCACCGAAATTCTTAGGAGAATTTTCCAACAGAGTCACCATTTGTTGTGGAGTTTCCACAACCACTCCAAAATTCTTGGGGACCCACTTGTCATATTTTGATATGAAAGGTTTTTGGTTTTCTTTGGTTTGTAAGAATAGGAATGTTTGACCATTTTTTTTAATGATTTTAATTGCTTTGGTTATTTAATATTTAATGATTAATTAATCTAGGCATTAATGCTTAGATTAATTAAAATCCATTTTTATGAATAAGAGTTTAATGTTCTTCATACTATCTAAGGTGATGGAATGTGTTTAACAAAGCAAGGTCTGACCTAAAACAAAAAGAGGATACAAAAGGTACAAAGAAATTGAGATAGAAGCCAATATGCTATTATCTACCTAATATAATTGCATTAACTATATTATGTACATAATAGTAATATTTTTAATATTATGTTATAAGGTTCTAAAATGTTATCATTATAATAATATATTATAATGTTATTATTATAATAATATTTTTGTGATTATATTCTTCTAAAATGTTATTATTATAATAATATTATTATATTGTATATAATAATATTATTATAATGTACTTTATAAAAGACGTGATACAAATATTTACGATAATGTAAAGTTTAACATCATTTCATTTGATTGCAGATAAGGTGATGGTGGCTATTCAAAATTATTCGAAGACATGAGTGGCTAGTCCAAGAACATTCAACGCTATGGTAGCGAAGCTTCACGGAGAAATTCCGACAAAGAAGAGGTGATCCAAGATGGAATTAGGGTTTTAGAAGAACAACATGAAAGGCGTCGGAGTTGTTAGTGAAACGGATGAGAGGCAGAGGTATGCCATCAAACAAGTAAGGAATAAGCATTATTAGGGTAACCTATGATTCCAATTGACAGAGTTAAATGTCAACCTCGAAGAGCATGGAAGGTTTTAGTGTTGCATCTATTTCATTATGCTATGGCAACGTGAGTGTGAGAGTAGGGAGTTGAACAGTGTTTGACTGCGTAGTCTTGGCAGCGCCATTGCTGCATAGGTTTTGCAGTGCCATGACGTCGATGGTAGCGCTATGGCTACGTAGCCTTGGCAGCACCATGGCTATGTCATTGGCAACACTATGGCTGCATAAGTTGGACAATGCCATGGTTGCGTAGGCAGTGTGATGGTTTCATTTGGTTACGTGGAAACCAAAGTACCCAGGATGGGGGAATGTCATCCCAATCCTTGGGCACATTGGTATGGCTTAGGATAAATACCATCGGGTCTCGGCCTCAAAAAGTGACAATGAAAGTTTCGTTGAATAAGATTGGCCTGTATTATTTTAGTTAATGTGAATATGGTTTTATCATGTTCAATGTTTAAATGAGGTCTAAAATCGTAGGGGTTATAAGGTATAGTTAATGATTTTATCATTCATTTGATGAATGTAAAGGGGTATTCTTGGGTAGAATGCTTATAAGAGAAAGGGGAGATATAAGGATTCATGCAGAATTATGTTCTTGTTGTTATTTTTTAAAAATAAATAACGTTTAGAAGTGTTATGTTTATTAAATCACAGAAAATGATGATGGATTATTTTATTATATCCATTCATTATTTTGGTTGTGATAGAAGATGAAGCGAAAGGACTTCTACGCATTATTTATACCTTGCTATCCTACCTTTTTCAAGGGGGATTGAAAATGATGTAACATTCTGAGAAAGCAATAAAGAAAGAGCATTTTTCAAATTTTGAGAGGGTAGCAAACTTCTGTGAGCAAAATCAAAAGGAGGGTTTTTATCATAAAACTAACGTTTTTAGTGTCTTATCATTTCTACATTTTAGTGACTTCTAGCCATTGTATTATGCCATGAAATGGGTTGCAATAGACGAAGGTCAAGATTATGCAGTTTATTTATGTTTCCTTTGAGTCTCGCACTTGATTTAATGGTATTGTGCTTATGTTTCAGGTCCATTGATTCAGGTTGTTTTATGATTACCTCATAACTTGGGATTTTGCAAGGAGGAGCTTGCTAAACTAATTCAAAAATTGAATTTTTCAACTAACCAAATTTACATGTTTATTTCATTTACTGTTCTCAAATTTTATTTTATTTCAAGCATTCCATTCTGGTCCATCCATAATTTTAGTTTCTTTCATTTCCATTCTAGTCCTTTTCCAAAATTTCTGCTAACTTCCTGTTAGTTTCATTTTTTCTGGTCCATTTCCAGAATTGTTAAGCTTTCAAGTTATTTCCATTCTGATCATTTTCCAGAATCTATGCACCTCCAAGTTTCATTAATCTAAATATTTCAGATAAAACACATGGTTTAGGAGGGATACTAACCTACTATTTCACATTAAACTAAGATAATAAATGAAAGCTAACTTTGCTAACTTTGCTAACATTGCTAACATGCTAACTTCTACTAACCACTATTAAGGTAGTGGCATCAACATAAGGAAGATAAAATGAACGCAACTATCTAAAATTCACTTCATCTTAAAGGCACGGGCATTAAAATGAGGTGGAAAATTCCACATTTTGTCATTTGAAACCTTTTAAATGAAGATAAAATACTCTAATAACAAGGATTCAGGGTAGCATCAATTTAAAAAACCCTAAAAAGAACTGCTTTTATTTTTAGTTAGATCTTTCAAATCACCAAGCATTGTTTAGAACCAGTAAGGGCCCCTTGTTTATGATCACATGCATTATTGCAATATTGTAGTTTTTTAGATATTTTACTAGAACCTTGGAGAAGTTGAATGTTTGTCATTTGGTTTCTTTTCAAGAGAGAGTTTTCTATTCAATACTCTACATGTGGTGGTATTTTGCAATTGGGTAAAATATACACTCAACACTAGGGTAGTTGTGATTATTAATGACCCATATCGATTCTTCCAAGGACCTTGATGTCAGCTATGATCAAGGATGCTCCTTTATGTGCCACCTTTCCAACCTTTCAATCATCACTTCTTCATGGGGATGAAATATTGGGCTCAGACTTTTAATGCTAGTTTCCCAAAGTTTCATCCAACTTTAAGGATGGGAACTCGGGACCTGTGACCACCATGTTATGGTCTGATACTTCTATCCAAGGATTTAGGAACCTAATATTCCACCCAAGATCAAGATGGAGATTTGGGATCATCTTTTAAGAATTACCCTACCCATTCTTTTGTCCAATCCCAAACTTTGGAGATTTGTTCTACAGCTCGTCCACTTGGTATCTGGAATCCTCTTCAGCTGCTAATGCCTCAAAATTGGTTGACCCTAACATGTCATCATATTCAAAGAGGAAAAGTGCGTGAAGAGACACAAAATTTCACCCACACTTAGTAGAGTAAATTTCCAAAACATCGCACTATCATAAACATTAAAGTAAATATTAATCATTATTTGATTTAGGTAGTCAAAATTTTCTTATCAGCTTTAGCTAAACTTACTACTTCCTTTAACCAAGGAAAAGAGAATTTAACTTCATGATCCTCAATTAAAATCCCTCTATTGGATAGCCTATTTGCACATTTGTTTCCTTCCATTAATGTATGTATAAACCTATTTTCTTTAAACTCTATAGCAAGGTCTTCAATTTCTATAATTATCTCTTGTATGTTCCCTGGAGTCTTTGGTTTCCTCAAAATTACATTTATTACTATGAGTGAATCACCTTCCATCCATAATTTGTTCCATTTCATTTTTTTGCATATTTTTAACCCTTCCAAAGTTATCCAAGCTTCAACTTCATTATTCATCTTAAATCCACTATTGAAAGTGTAATGAGATAAAATATCCCATTTATTATTTCTAATTATTCTCCTTCTCTTGGTCTTAAATTTTCTTTAGATTCTCCATCAAAATTCAATTTGACCAACTCCACATCTAGTGGTTTCTATTTTATATTCTTTGTCTTGTTTTTCTCCTATCTCCAACATAATAATTCCATTTGATGACTTGACTCCATCTATCAAGGATATGTTATTCTATAGTAGGGATTAGGTGAGTTGATAGGGTTGGTTTAGACTCCTCTATGGATAAAATTTTTTTCCTTTTCATTACCTCTAAATGGATTTACTTTTCTTTCCTTTAAACATTTTTCTATTCCTTTCTAGCCAAACAATCCAAGTATTGTATCTATTGATATAGCCCATATTGTATGCTTGTGGTACCAATCCAAGGTAGAAGGAAGACTCCTCTCAATATCATATAGAATCACAAATATTTTATTCTACTGCAAAGACACTAAATTCAAATGGGTTATCTCAAACATATATGCTCCAAACACTCCTATAGGACGAGCTAGCCTATGGGGCACTCTAATTCAAATGAGGAACTTTTTTGCTAATGAACCATGGATGCTTACTAGAGATTTTAACTTCCCCCCTCTACTCTTCAAACAAATATGAAGGTGCATCAGTAACCTTGAAATGCTATGAATAATTTTCTAACTTTTTGAACAACAATCAACTCATGAATATCCAACTAAGAGGTACCAAATACACTAGGATCAATAGGAGATTTCGTAGTCAATTCATCTAGATTAGACTTGATAGAGTTCTTCTATCCAAGGAGGCCATCTACTCCTTTTGAGATTCCAATATTATTTCTCTCCATAAAATTGGATCTGATCATAATCCCCTTATCTTGGATGCTTTTCTACTAGGATCATCTTTCAAAACTCCCTTAAATTTTGAATCCATGTGGTTATAGCACCAGGACCTTATACCTCTTATCATTGAATGGTGGGGGAAGAAATTTTTAGGAACTCTTATAACCTAAATTGCCAAAAAACTTTATTTTTTCAAGACCAATCTCAAGAAATGGAATAAAGAAATATTTGGTAATATTTTCTAGAGAAAGTAGAATATTCAAAGGCAACTAAGCTAAATTTAATAAGCCTTCCAAAATGGTGAGTCATCGGCTAATCTTAGACGCAAAGGAAAAATATTCTAACTGAGTTACATAACATACTGGCATGTGAAAAATCTTATGGAGATAAAATTCTAGGATTATCTAGCTTAGAGCAAGAGACTCCAACACAAACTTATTTCATGACATACTCTTAGACACCATAATTTCAACAAAATCAGGGAACTTCTCAAATATGATGGGTCAAAATTGAAAGACATTCTTGAAATCAGATCCAAAGTAGTCGCTCACTTCTAAAAAATCCTCACTTCAAGGAACCCCTTGTTAGGACTGAAACTGAAGGGGTTGATTTTATTGATACAAATGGTTACAATATATAGGCATAAGCCTATATTCAACACATGAAACTTGTCAAGAGAAACTGACAAGTGTCAAGGTGAAGGCATAGTGCACTTTAACTCTAACATTCCCCCTTAAAGTGCACTATCCTAACTAAAGAAGAAACAAAAAAAGTCAACATTAGGTAACATTCCCCCTTAATGTTGACTTCTCAAAAAACAACCTATCATCCTCTCTTATTACTGATTTGGTCTAGGCTCGTGCTCTTTGTTCTTGGGTCTCCAACTGTGAATAATGCTAGATTCACTATGTATACATCTCGGTCTATTGCCTCAGGGTCAACCACTTCCACGGGTCTGTTGCCATTGGGTCAGTCGTCTAAGTGCCTCAGGGTCATCATGGGTGCCTCAGGGTGAGCCACTTTTGGGTCTGTTGCCTCTGCAGGTCATCCTCAGAGGATGTTGCCTCTCGTAGGTCACTGACTAGATCCACCATGAATATCAAGTCCCTCCTCATGGTGAACTCAATCTAAAAGGTGTCGATCTCTATCGAAAATGCACCTTAATACATAAGAAAAATGAGCCATGAAATACAATAAAATGAGCCATAGAATCCAAATATGGAGGAGAAGAAGAAAGAAGAATAGAAGAGAATATTCTGAAGTGTCTTCGTCTGTAGTCTTCAGAAGTAGATCCAAAAAAACTCGGATAGAATCTAGGGTGTCTATGTTTGTAGTCCCTAGAATAAGTGTCCTTATGGTAGGTAACTCATATTACCAGAATGCTTGGGTAACCAGCCACTGCATCCGCAAAGTAGAAAGAGAGTACTACTAAATACTAGGTTCACTTACAAGTGCCTTGGGAGTGTCGGTTACAACCGAAAGTGCACTCCAAGGTAGAAAAATTTTGAGGCTAAAAAACTCATTTGAAACAGCCTCAAAATTATAATATGACACCACCATTGTGTCCGTCATGGAAAAACGTTTCCAACGACTATAAATACCCCTATATTCCACCATCAAGGGGCCTTCATCAGGAGGAAAAAACCATCATGCCTCTAAGGCAGCAAAATAAACAACATCGCTCAATGGCGGCATCGCTCTCAGGCGGAATAAAAACAACATCAATTTCCCTCGCAGGGGAATTACATGGGCCATTTAGGCCTTCCACTTCTATGTGCCATGTGGGAAAATTTAAAATGGCCAAATAGGCCATACTGTTGGCCAATAAAATCTCCACGATTAAAAAATTTTCCCTCCAAGGAAAATTACAATGTTTGAAAAAATTTGGCCATGTGGACTTGTCGGCCAATAAGACTTTCCATTCCAGCTCTGCACTTCCAAGTGGAGCAGGCTCATCCCCTGGTCGTCGTAGCTGTCCACGATGGCGCCATCCTTCTCCAGCATCTACCGGATCTCCTCCACGGAACCCACCACTACGAGCTTCGTCAGCACGCTGCCGCCCGTGAACATGACACGTAGGATGCTGTCCTCAAACACCTACTTTTTTCAAGTCGTGAACTAGTCCAATGACACGCTCTCCGTATCCCGCCCGTCAGGAACCACCACGCTCTGGATTAGAAACTAATCGCTCGAGTGCGGGAACATCTCTGCCAATGGCTTAAAAAATGGCCAAGGGAGGAGCCTGCTCCACCTGGCGGTGCGGAGCCTTCTATGATACCAAATGTTAGGACTGAAACTGAAGGGGTTGATTTTATTGATACAAATGGTTACAATATATAGGCATAAGCCTATATTCAACACATGACACTTGTCAAGAGAAACTGACAAGTTTCAAGGTGAAGACTTGGAAATGATAGACTCATTGATTTCTCAAATGACCCATGAATTCTTGAGGGACCCCTCATAGAACACCCAAACCTCATCACCATTAATATCATCAACAATCACCTATTCGGAATCAAAATTTTCAATATTATAGAATCCATCCATGGAATAAAAGCCTAGAAAAATATTCCCTAAACTAATCTGAGTGACATCCAAGCTAATGCTAGAAGAACCCTCACCAACATCCTAAGAACTTGTATCATTACCAAAACTAATTTTGAAGATTATCCCTTCTAGAGATGTAGTGAAGATGATATTTTTACTATTAGGTCTTCCTATTACCTATTTGAAGAGAACAATGTAAGTTGATTTTTGTCTAACCACATCTTGCTCAAGCACCTCACTCCTAAAATTATTTTTTCTAGTGGTTGGTTTCTCAAAATAAAGTTCTTACCATAGACAATCTCATCCATAGAGGGATGACCATTCATAATTGGTGTTATCTCTGTAAATCCAATTCAAAAACTACCCAACACCTCTTCTTGGAGTATCCTTTTTTCTCTAAATGTTCTTCATTTACTCCTCTTCACCTTTGAAGTTGCCTAGGTTCTCCCCAACACCATTATGGACCTTTGCTTACAATGGCCCACTATTTTCTTCGGACATCACCTTAAATCCCTTTGGGTCTTTTGCCTCCACTATTTCTTGTGGAGAATTTAGTTCAAGAGAAACCATAGATCCTTTCACAACACTTCTAAGTATTTCCTCTCCGTGAGTGCCCACATCATTATTGTCGCTAAAGAGAATGTCCTACTTATTCCCTAGGCTAATTCCCATAAACCTCCCTCAGAATCTAGGATTGCTAGGTCCTTTGGTCTCCCTCAAAGTCCCTCATCTACTCCTTCTCTTGATAGATCATAGGTCATGTGGTCTCATCATCCTAAGGGCTAGGATAAGCTAAACTTTGTTGATGCTACAAAAGGCAATCCTAGACAAGTAGGTTTTAGTGGATTTTTCAAAAATAGTCAAGGGAAAATTCTAATTGCTTACACTGAAAACATAGGTACTCAAATCAATCACTTTTTTGAAGCCAAGTCCCTCTTCCAAGGGCTTGCTATTATTGATGATCTTCCTACTAACAACCTCATCATCAAAGTTGAATTTCTAAATATAATAAAGTGTCTCAAAGGAGAGTATTCATTCTCTTGAATCATCCAAAATATCATTTATGAATCCAACTTATCCCTTCAAAGTCTCAATAGCTACTCCATTCAACATGTGTATCATGAAGGAAATCATGTAGTTGATGCTTTAGCCAACTTGGGCCTCTCCAAAGAAACCCTCACCATATGGTGCAACAATTTTCCTCAGTCCCTTATCCAATGTTGTCCCATTGGTTTGATCAACACCCCATAATGAAAAATCCCTAAGTGCTTATCCCAAAATCAGGATATCTCACAAATTTGAATTTTGTGGATGGTATATGGACCTTGTTCTTGGATGGTGTTTACAGATTTTATGATGAGGTTGATAAGCTCACAATTTTTTTGAAGTTGACAAGAGATATTGTGGACCTCAGTCATAGTGAAAAAATTCATATGGAAGTTGGTGGGTCCAAGCTTCTTAGAAACATGGTAGATTGCATTTCGATCCCAAATTATGTGGATAAGCCTAAGTCTCTGACCGTTAGCAGGCATAAGTTTCATAGTGAGGTGGTGTATGGTATTTCAAACTTGAAGTGCATTGATACGTGTAAGATCCAATTGGTTGTTGGTGGAGTCCTTTATCTCATTAGCATGGTCAATAACTTGTTGTTTGTGTTTCCACCTCACACAAATGACATTCACTTTTTATTTTTTCTTCACCATTGTCAACCTTGACCACCTGTACCTTGTCATGTGGTTTTACATGTCACCCTACCATCCATTCATTTACCACCATAGCCTTCCACTCCTTGTCATCATCACCTTTCACCATCATGAAATTTTTTGCCATATTTTTTGCATTCATATCCAATCGTGGAATGATCCTTTCACTTATTTTTCCCACACCTCTTCATACCTTTATCACTCCATAAACTCGTGCTTGGTTGCATTGATTTTTAAGGCTTTGCTTGACTATATTTTTTTTCCATTTATCATATCCTTGATTTTCCTATGATCATAGGTAAACCAATGAATATTTTATGGCATGGAAAGAATCCTCAATGGCCATGGTGGCATAGTTATCATGATTATCTTGGAAGGTGTACCTAGACTATCTTGATATTTCCTATTTGGCCTCTCACAACCATTTTTAATTTGAATTACTGAAGCTCTTTCAACCAACATTGTCTAGTTTGCTCTGCTTGGTCTCATTCCATCCCCTAGCTCTTAATTTGTATTTCTCATCACCACAACATTGGTTGGTGGTCTCCCTACTCCCCAATTCATCCCCAAATCATCACCCACCTACTTTCACCCTAGAAATCCCCATGGTTGAGCACAAGTACAGGTTTGATCCAGAGACTCCAATTAGATCTTCTAATTGAGGTATTTTTGTCAACTACTTTTTTACCATTTCTACAAAAGTTTTGTGGAAATGATATGGACCTATTGATGGAACTTGATTGCTCATGGAATGAAGGTAATGTTTCTATCAAAGGTCTCAGGTTCCATATTACCAGTGTTCTCTTGGCTGAGATAATTGGTCTTCTTGATGATGAGGAAATAATCTAGAGTGAAAAACATTCAATGGTGACCAAACTCAACCATTTTAGAGATAGATATGAGAACTTGGGAAAATATAAGGGAGGCATTATCCAAGAATCCTTTTTTAAGCCCTGGGAAAAATTTATGGTGACTGTTCTCCAGTAATTCAATGTTTATGGCCCCAACTCTATCATTAGGAGCTTTCACCTAGCATTTCTTAACCACCTTCATGGAAATAAATCCATAAAAATCCTTGAGTACATGTTTAGATCCACTGACAGGTCTATCCTTAAATAAAGGATCCTATTCATTTCCCATGCATCAAGTCCTACACCTCATCCTTTATAGGCACATGCTTATGAAAGAACCCTAGAAACCCATCCCGTCTTGCTTTGCAAGTCCTTCATCTCAGAATTTTTCTCTTGAAACCAGTTTGTGTGGTATTTCCTAGCTTGGTGTCATTGAAGAGCATACTCAAAAACCCCCTCTCCAAAAACCAGTTGAATGCTTGAATTTAAACCTAGAGGTAAAGATACAATTATTAATGTGAATTTTGAGCCCCACCATCTCTATTCTAGGTCCAAGTCTTAAATAGGTAAAGGGAAGTCCCCATAATCATCAAGAATGATAGCGATGCCTTAAAGGATTTCCCCCTCCTCCCAAACTTACCAAAAGGGAGGATTTCTCTATTAGTTTTAGCACATAAAGGTCTTCTCCAGAGTGGTTCTTCCAACCACACCAAACTAAAAGCTTGTATTATATTCATCACAAGAAATTCTTACATTCAAGAGCTTTGTGACTTGATGAAATCCCTTACCAAAGCTACTAAGATGACCTTCTCCCTTCTCTAGCAGGCAAATGTCATCCTAGATGAGTACAACAACCATCTTGATGACATCAAGCTAAAGGATCGTGCTTCTTCCCTTGTTCATGGGGACGATGATTGAGTTCTCTCCTCTAACATATCCCTAGTTTGCTACATTTGTGTTATCATTGTCTCTTATGCCCTATTTTTTTGGTTTTTTTTCTAAGGTCACCTTGTGGTTGGTGACTTTCTTTATTTTTTCCCTTGGGTTTGCTGTGTTGGGATCATCTTGCATCCTTCTTGATAGACCTTCTTTTTTTCTATGAGGACGTCTTTGTTAGCCCTTTTATCCCTTTTGTGGTTTTATGTTATTTGTAAAAGGTTCGAGGACCCTTTAAAAACCCCTTCCACGAATCAATAAAAAAAACCTAGTTCCTTTATCTCAAAATCCTAGAAATCCCATTCTTTGGCTTCTTTCATTGGATCCATTATTATATCTACATTTATTTGTAGCCTATCTATCATCTCCCATCCATGTTGGACCTATTTGTACTTTTTTATTATAAGCTGAGAGACATTCATCATAATGTTCTATTGACTGCTAGCTATGACTCTTGCAACCAGAATAAATTTTATTTTTTCTATATTCATTATGTCTTCAACATGTTTAATTATACCTCCTATTTTAGCTTGAGCCTTTCTAAAGTCTTTTATTGCTTCCTCTATGGATCATACATTAAATTCTAGATATCCTATGACTCAGTAAGCCTTGAGGGAATATTGAAGGACCTTGTTCTAGCTATTCTTCCTCAAATATTTAAGGGCATATTTAGAAAATCAAGAGGCTTTGGCTCATTCTTTTCTACTTGTAGTTATTGTTGTAGGTCTTGGAGTTGTTCTATCAACTCTTTCATATCTTGAGTTTCTTGTCCATGTTGATGAATTTGTGCAAACTCCATTATTTTATTTTTTCATTTTTTATTTTATTTTGCAAGATATTTTTCACATTATGCTCTTATTTAGTCATAATCTCCAAGTCCTTGAATTTCTCTTTCAATCATTGACATCTATCTTTCTCTTCCAAGGAAACTAACAATCCAGATTTTGTAAAATGGACTATGATAGTGCGATGTTTTGGAAATATTACTCTACTAAGATGCAATGCAAAGATAGTAGAATTGAAGTTTTGGTATTATGAAGGATGCTTTAAAAAATGTCAACAAGGATACTAAATTTTGGAATATTTATATTCATACAAAAATTTGAAAAGATCCAAAAAATGAAAATCAAGAATTCAGACATTTTATGTAAAATTATGTAGGTTTCTAGCTATAGTATCTCAAATAAGATGAGAAGTATATATATTTGTAAACTTTTAAGCTCTAAATAAGAGAGTTGTAATTTTTTAAAGGTGGGGACCCGAGTACAACCCCTTATTATTTAACCAAAAAACAATTTAAATTGTTTATGAATCCTACCATTTATTAAACTATTGATTAATACATACTTATATCATCTTTTTTTTAACAAGTTTACACAAGTTTTTATGAGGGGTCTCGGTCACCCTTACCACTGTAGTAAGCTTGCATCTTATTTTTTTAATGATTTCAGACATGTTTTTATGAGGGGTCTTGGTCCCCTCATAGTGATTGGGGTTTGAACCTTGGATCTCTTTAAAAAGTTCAAAGCCCTTACCACTACAATAATCTTACATCTTGCTTATGTCCTCTTGTTAATATTAAGTTGTTATAAAACTATACACTTGAAAATTAAATGAAACTAATTTTAATATTTCTAAATAATAACAATATTTTTTCAATGAGTTTACAAAGGTTTTTACAGGGGTCCTGGTCCCATCCCCTCATACTATGTGGGGTTTAAACCTTGGACCTCTTAAAGAGAGGCCAAAGCTCCTACCATTGCAATAAGATTGTAGCTTTTTATCATTTAAAAATATCAAAAGGTATTTAATATAATTAATTAGATTTATCAATTTAAGGAAGAGACCAAGGTTTGATACATGCATAATTATCACTTTTGGTTTAAACCTTAAACCTCTCAAAGAGAGGCCAAAGCTCTTACCATTGCAATAAGATTGTAGTTTTTTATCATTTAGAAAAATTAAAAGGTATTTAATTTAATTAATTAGATTTGTCAATTTAAGAAAGAGACCAAGGTTTGATACATGCATAATTATCAAGTTTTTTATAATACCACCATCTAATTATCATGGAATATGAATGGAGTTTTTTCAATCTCATATAACCTATTTAAAAATATTATCTTTTATAAAACAAAAAGTAATAAAAAATATAATATAATTATAATTTAAAATAATTTTATAACAACTCAATATTAATAATAGGACATATGTATTAATCAATAGTTTAGTAGATGTTAAGAATATTTAAATTATTTGTCTAAACTAATATAAGGTTTTTTCCTATTTTTTTTAATTGGTTAGATGGGATTGAACCAAAATTACATCATGACCACACAATGGTATTATAATAGTTTTCCTATTTTTTTTAATTGGTTAGATGGGATTGAACCTAAATTATATCATGACTGCACAATGGTATTATAATAGTTTGACAACTATGCATTTTGTTTTTTGTAAGATCGAATTTCTTCCTTAAAATTTAAGGAATATAATTGATTAAGCTAATGTCATTTAATAATATTAAATTATATTATTTTAATTTAATTTTTGATATTAATATTAAAACGAAATTTTAATATTAAATAAAATAATTTTTTGAAAATATTAAATGGTATTAATTTAATTTAATTTTCAAGTGTAATACTACGATGAAGTCCCCTTTCAATCCCAAATAATTATATAATAGTTCAATATTAATAAGAGGAAATAAGTAAGTAGTAATCAATAGTTTAATATACGGCAGGATTCATAAACCAAACAAATTGGTTGACTAAAATAAAGTAAGGCTTCCTTTGTATGATAGTTTTACATATCTTGTGACAGACCACCATTGACATAATTGAACTACGGAGGTCATCTTCAAAACATACAAACAAATTTTGTTTGAACATAATTTTTAATCGGGACTTACAATTATACGAATAATTTGATACTGTTCTTCGGGGTATGTGTTTCTAATAAATCATTTTTATAGTTTCAAGATACAGTTGTAGAAGCTGTTAGGACAACACTGAAATCCTGTGACATTGTATGCTTTTAAGGGTTAGAAAGGGGATGACATTCCTTACAGAGGACATTGTTATGATTTTGAAAGTCTTTGAAAGTCGTAGAAACAACAAGTTGAAAGAATTGTTGTCAGCAATCCAAAAAAACAGAGTTGAAAGAATTGTCATCCACTGCTATAAGGAAGCAGTGAAGTTAGATTTATTTGATAGCAAAATTTTTTTAGAGCATATCGTCTTAAACTTCTGAATAAATATAACAAAAGGATTGCATTTTTTTAAAATTCTTTCTCAAATTCTGTTTTGTTTTAGACTTGCTGTCACAGGCTTGGGTTGTTTTTAGCGTTCAGTTTCAGTGCAATCTGTGTATAAGAGTAGAACTGTTTGCATAAAATGCTTGTGACTTTGTTATTTAGCTTCCTATGCCATTGCTTTTTTAACCAAAGAAATTTAGAATTTCATTCTATGGTGTATGGGATAGAGATACTCCAAGGTTGAATACATTATGAAGTCTTCTTATTGGTTGGATATATTATATGTTTGTCATTACCATGTACATGCGAATTGATTTGGAGGTTAGGTATAGAACTAATAGATGGTTATATACATGCTAGAATTCAGAAAGTTGTGAGAGGATGATTCTCAGTAATCCTTGCATCCTCGTAGAACTTTTGGGTCTGCCTTCAATCGTGCATCACTTCACGATAAATCCTTCTTTGTGCTTGATGAATGTCGAATCTTTGTGTTAACGATAGCGTATGGTTCATCTATCTTGCATGTATCTTTAGGGGATGTTTGTTTCTAGGAGATCTGGTAAAGTTATAATATAACTTTAGTTGTAATCCATGTGCTTGTCTAGTTTATTGGTAAGGACATTATTGACGAGATTCTTAGGTTCAATGCTCACAACAAATATACTTATCAAGTATTGATAAAATAAAATATATTGTATTTGTGGGGATATCACAATAATAAGTATGGAATGTTTTCAGGAGATTCAAGTTCGAGAAAAGAATATATATGTTCTATTTTTGAAAATGATAGGTTTCAATATGCTTTTAATAAGTTGTATACTTTCACTTGTATTATATATGTTTTATTTTTGAAAAATAGTTTTCTTATATTTTAATTGTTATTATATGTTTTAAAAATAAAAAATAATGTAACTTATTTCTCTACTGAAAGTGCATCTATATAATCCAAATAATTATTTAAGAGTTATGCAATGTTATGGAATCTGTTTTCGTACGATTTTTTGTTTTTACAATGGCCTCTTTTATTAATATGGGACAATATTATATTAAACGAATAGATAATTTAATTTAATTAACGTTTATTTAAATAATTCAAATAATTATTTAAGAGTCATGCAATGTTATGGAATCTGTTTTTTTAAGATTTTTGGTTTCTACAATAACCTCATAGCGATATTGATAATAATAATAATATTATTATTATTATTAGAGGAAACTTGTTATATTTTTTTTTGGTTCTTTCGTGCGTTCAAAAATCTCACTCGCCAGTCATAAGGAGAACACCTGTGCACAACAATAAAAAGAAGATTTGCATTGGAACTAAATCTTCTAAAACCATATTTTTACAATGATATCCAAATTAATTTTGCTCACTAACTTGCCTAATCCTCTCATCCTTAATAGCCATGTCAGAGTGTCACTAAACTTCTACCTCCTTCTCAGTACCCATATTAACTAGGAATTTTACCCCTTTATTTAGATCTCTATCCACATAAACTCGAATCATGTCATCTAATTCCTTTCACTATTTCTTAATTTGGTTGACAATAATCCTCAACCTCCATGTCTTCAAAGCAAATTTCCTCATGCAATCCAAAGCTCCTTTCAATATTTGAGAATTTGATTCTAATATTATCTTCTATAACCGTTCAAATAGAAGCATATTTGATAGCTAAGGGTTTTGCTTCATTATTTGTGACCCTGTCGAAGCAGACTTTGTGGTTCCCAATAGAGCACTATCCCAACATGATTCCTTCATATCACTCCAATTCCAATTCTACCTTGATGTCTTTTGTATCTCCATAAGTTATTATTATAATATTAAATTAAAAAACTAATGTTTTTATTTGATTTTTTTTTTATTTGGTTAATGTGAGAAACCCCTACGACCATGCCCTGCCCAGGCAGACCTTGCAGTTCCAAATAAAGCACTGTCCCAACATGATTCCTTCGTATCACTCCAATTCCAATTCTACCTAGATTATATTTTGCATCTCCATAAGTTATTGTTGTAATATTTAATTAAAAAACTAATATTTTTATTTAATTTTTTTTATTTGGTTAGTGTGAGAAACCCCTACGACCAACCAATGCACAAGGTTGGGCAATATCCTCCCAACCATGACCCCTATAAATATTATCAATAAGGAATTTAACACACCACCACCACACAACCACCCCTCACACAATCGCCCACGTCATGGTTTGAACCTTGTAAATATTATCAGTAAGGAATTTAACACACACTCACCCCCTCACACACTCGCCCATGTCGTGGTTTGAACCTTGTAAAGATTATCAATAGGGAATTTAACACACACCCACACCCTCACACACTCTTGCGGTTTGAACTTTGGACCTCCATGTCAAGGTTTAAACCTTGGATGACATGGACCTCACACACTTGTCCACGTCATGGTTTGAACCTTGTAAATATTATCAATAGGGCATTTAACACACACCTACCCTCTCACACATTCACCCACGTCGTAGTTTGAACCTTGTAAAGATTATCAATAAGGAATTTAACACAAATCCACCACACACCCACCCCCTCACACACTTGCCCACGTCGCAGTTTGAACTTTGAACCTCCATGTCGAGGTTTGAACCTTAGACCTCCCATTTTTTTTAACTTTAATTAAGAAAAAACTTTCAAGATTTTCCATTCCACGAGGCCTATCTCATCCGAGTCCCTCAGGCTAGTCAGAAGATTTTTTTGGTATCTGGCGCAGGCCGCTAGACTTGAACTCTAAACCTCCTTCCGAAAATTAAAGGAACTTGCTAGTAAGATACTTGATATCTATAAAACCATCGGCAATTTTTTTTAATCAACCAATTTTCATTGCTTTTCAAGCATTTGAGTGTTGATACACTAAAATATAAAGAAATGTTAGTGGAGTTTGAAATTTAGTAAGGATCCAATAATATTATTATAGACATTAGCAAAGAAATGGGTTAGTGTAAACAACCTTACAATGAAATAATTATTGGATGCTATGTTAAAATGAGATTGTAATATTAAATAATAATGCTAGTTGAAAATATATATTTTTAATAATTTTTATTGAGTTTACATAAAAGGTTTTGGTTTTTTCGGATTTTAAATTTTAAAAATCAAAACTTTTACCACTAGTGCAAGCTTGCAGTTTTTTTTTAATTTACAAAGTTTTTATGATGGGTTTCCGTCTCTTGTGTGGGGTTTGAATCTTAGACATTTCAAACAGAGGTTAAATCTCTTACTATTGCAATATGCTTGTAGTTTTTTATCATTTAAAAATATTAAATGGTATTAATTTAATTAATTAAATTTGTCAAAGAAGCTATATGTATAATTATTAATATGTTGTAATACCACCGTATAATCATCACCATATAAATATGGACCTAATTAAATCTCATATAACCTATTTAAAAGTATTATATTTTAGAAAACAAAAAATAATATTTAATTCAAAATAATAATTATTTTTTATTTTTTTTGTTGAATAATATTTCTGATACACATCCAGCATGAGGATTGAACCAGGTCACATCACCAATAATGTGAACCCGAGTCACATCACCAATAATGCAAGTGGCATCCTTTCCGGTAGACCACACTCACGTCCATATTAAAATAATTAAATTTAAAATAATTTTATAACAACTCAAAAATAAGAGGATATTGATCAAAAGTTTAGTAAAAGGTGGTGGATCCAATTTTAAATCTCTAACCAAATAAATAAGTGTGGTTCCTGAACTAAAAAAAATAGTAAATGGTAGGATTCATAAACCTTTTAACGTTTTTGATTAAACTAGTGTAAGTTTAAACCTTTTAACGTTTTTTATTAAACTAGTGTAAGTTTTTATTTTCAATTGGTTAATTGGTTAGATGGGATTGAAATGCCCTCCATATTACATTATGACCACACAGTGGTATTATAATAGTTTGAAAATTATCCATTTGCTTGGAAAGATAGAGTTTCCTCTTGGTTGAGCTAATGTCATTTGATAATATTATCATTTGGAAATGTTCAATTACATTGTTTTAATTTAATTTTGGATGTTATATTAAAATTATATAGGGGGACAATGCAATGAGTCGGGCTTTGGCCCTTCAGTAGGTCAAGGTTCAAACAGTTGTGTGGGCGGGTGTGTAAGGGAGTGGTTACATCATGACCACAGTGGTAATATTACAATAATTTCGCAATCGTGCATATATCCCTTAGCAAGATTTAGTCTTTTGAAAGTTTTTAGGAAAGCAAGTGGTTGAGCTAATACAATTTAATAATATTATCATTTAAAATATCAAATTGTCTTACTTTAATTTAATTTAAATAAAATAAAATAAAATAAAATAATATTATTTTAATTAAATTTTGGATGTTATATTAAAAAAAAATTAAAGTAATGCAATTTAATATTTTTAAATGACAATATTATCAAATGGCATTAGCTCAACTTATTTTCTTCAACTTTCAAAGAGGAGACTAAATCTTGCCAAACAACATATACATAATTGAGACTAAATCTTACCAATAAATATATGCATAATTACGCGATAGGCGTCCTAAGGCGTCCTACAATGGCAACCAGGAAGGTCAGCCACGCCGTAAACAATATTAATATTTTATTAAAAAATTTGACATTAAGAAATTATCCATCGACATTAAGGGTTAGGGTGGATTTAAAATATTTAAAAAATATTTAAACCATAAAATATAAACGTCGAGAGTTATCAATCTTGAGGCACCTATCTATCACACCCCTAAGAAATGATATAGGCCTCGAGATTGATAACTCTAGGCGTTTATAGATATATATATATTTTATATATCTAAGCTAGTTACGTCCATAGTCGTCCTACAATGGCAGCCATAAGGTCAACCACACCATAAACAATATTAATATTTTATTAAAGTAGGCGCCTCGAGATTGATAACTCTGGACGACGTTTATAGATATATATTTTATATATCTAAGCTAGTCATTAAAATATTGTAATACTACCATTGTGGTTATGCTTTAGATGTAATTTGGACTAGCCTATTTCAATTTCATCTAACCAATAAATAAATAAAGCCTTACATTAGTTTAGTCAATCAATTTAATTGGTTTATGAATTCTACTATATATTAAACTATTGATTACTACATATGTCCTCTTATTAATATTGAGTTATTATAAAATTATTTGGATTAAAAGGGCCCATAATTATTATATGAAAACTTCGTGGTAGTATTAAACTTGAAAATTAAATTAAACTAATTTCATTTAATATTTTCAAAAAATAATATTATTTAATATTAAAATTCAATTTTAATATATCGTCCAAAATTTAATTTAAAGAAATACAATTAAATCTTTCCAAATGATAATATTATCAAATGACATTAGTTCAACTAGTTATATTCCTCAACTTTCAAGGAGGAAATTGGATCTTGCCAAACAAATGCATAATTATCAAACTACTATAAGGCAAGGATGCCACTTGCATTATGGATGATGTGACCTGGGTTCAATTCCCATCGTGGATGTGTATAAGAAGTATTACTCAAAACAAAAAAAAACTATAATACCATTGTGTTGACATGATGTAATTTGGGGGCACCCATTCCAATTCTATTCAACCAATTAAAAAATGAAAAAAAAAAACTTGCATTAGTTTAGTCAAACAATTTAAATGGTTTATGAATCCTACAATTTACTAAACTATTGATAATACATACTTATATCCTCTTTGTTATAAAATTATTTTAAATTATAATTATTTTTAATTTCATATTACTTTTTGTTCTTTAAAATATAATATTTTTTAAATAGGTTATATGGGATTAAAGATCCATAGCATAGTATTTCAGTGTGATTACATGGTAATATTGCAACAAACATAATAATTATGCATGTATCCTCCTTGAAAAGATAATTTAATTATTTAAATTAATGTTATTTAATATTTTTACGCAATAAAAAGCAATAAGATTATTGTAGTGGTAAGAGTTTTGGCCTTATTTAATATTTTTATGTAATAAAAAAGCAATAAGCTTATTGTAGTGGTAAGAGTTTTGGCCTCTCTTTAAAAGGTCCAAGATTCAAACCCTACTCAGTATGAGGTGGTTAGGACCTCTCACAAAAATCTATGTAAACTCATTAAAAAAAATTACAAGCTGGTTTTGACCTCCTTTTTGAAAGGTCCAAAATTTAAACCCCATTCAATATAAACGAAACAAAACTCTTCATAAAAACTTATTTAAACTCAATAAAATTTATTAAAAAAATATATTTCTCAATAATAATATAATATAATATAAAAAAATAACATCAAGGTGTTTACACTTTGTTTACACTAACCCATTTCTTTGCTAATGTCTATACTAATATTATTGGACTGTACTAAATTTCAAACTCCACTAGTATTTCTTAATATTTGAGTGGAAAAACACTCAATATACCTAAAGTAATGAAAATCAGTTGACTTAAAAAAAAATATTAGTTGGTGGGTTGTAGTTAAGTGTTTATTTATAATTGAGTGTTTGTTAGTTGGTCATACTTCCTTTTAAATTGTTTCAATAATATTCTTGGACTTCATTTTTATTACAAAACAAAAATAGTAATTTTAAAATTAAATATTAAAATAATTTAAATATTATTTATAAATACTATTTAATTTAAAGTCAGAGTTAAGATGATGGTTGTTTTTTAAATGGTGAGTGGTTTTATATAATTTGTAAATGTTCTAGTTTAGTTTGGTTGGCTTTTTGTGAAAGCCACCGTAAAACAATAACCAATTATCCGCTCATGTAGAGAAGTTGGAGAGCAAGCGGGTAGTTAAAACTCTCCGGTTATGGAGAAGCCCAGGTTCAAATCTCTCCCCTTACATGTTGCGGATATGTTGTATATAAAAGGTTTCTCATAAAAAACAATAACCATTTCATTTGATAAACGTTTTTTTTAATGCAAAGCAACTACCGACGAGGATGACGACGTTGAGATTATCCACAAGAGAAAGAACAAGTCGAGGCCTCAATTACGCAACCGGGCCCAATTTGATCTTTATGCTCACTTAAAGCTGAAAGTTGTGGTCCATTACGGCACCGGCCTGCCTGGCAGGACGGCGATGGCAATCCATGGTATTGGAGAAAAGTCGGGTGGTGGTGGAGAACGAGCTGTTTTTCTTTCATAAACAAATATAAATCACAAGCGTGTGCGCGGAAAACTCCAACCAACAAACAGTGTGCTATCAGAGATTACATGACCTTGCGGAGCATTAGTATGCCAAATTACGCCGGAAAGAACGAGGAGATGCCGCAATTCAAAGGATGCCGATGTCGATGCCGATTCCTTTTGGTTTATGTAATTTTTGTAGTCATGACGATGACGACCCAGATTCAATTTTATCACTTAAATGTTTTGGCTGAACTTCAAACCCCATTGTCCAACAGTCACTCACTGTTTGTGCATGAAAATGTCAATTCCAACGAAGATTTGGCTTTTAGGTCAAGCAGGCATAGGTGTCTTCTGATAGGCATGGATTTTATACAGAAAACAGGGGTTTCTGCCGGAGAAGTAGCCGCACCAGTGCTACTTCCACTCCCAAAGGAGATCCAGATTGGTGGTGCGCCTCTGGGTTCCGTCAATAACAGTACAAGTACCAGTAATATTAAGAAGCACTTACTCCGACCCACAGCAGCGACAGGCATTCTGTTTGCTATTCTCTTCTTGTGCGTATGTGCCGCCCTCTTCTGTTTTGTATATGGATCGGCCTCCAAAACCAAGTCTTCTAACCCTAGCCCTTCTAGTAATACTCTTACTCGTAATTCTTCTCATGAGACACATGACGTTGAGCAACGGTAATGACAGGCATATGGCCTCCTAACATATATCATAGCTAATTTTGAAGCAGCATTTCTTTAGCGAATGTTTTGCTTTGGGTTTTTGTTATTTTGACGATGAAGATCATGGAACTTCTGCGAAGCAGAGTCAAAAAAAAAAAAAAAAAAAAATTGTATACTAAAGTTTATTTTGGTTTTTTTAAGGAGTTTCCTCATCATAGATGATGTCAATAGTGTACGAAGTTTGTTTGTTTTATAAGGAAGTTTCCTCATTATACATGTCACCAGTACTCCAGGCAGGTAACTATAGGAATATGTTTTAAGTAAATTTGAAAGCATATTGTGTTAGTTTCAAGTAAATTTCAAAGCATATTTTGTCCAGGTCCTTAATTTTTATTTCATAGATATTTGTATTTTTTTATAAAAGTTTGAATATTTGATTTCAAAGTATAGTGTTTTTTAAGAAGTATAGGTTTTTTTTTTATTAAATAAATTGGATTGTGTTTAGGTTTCTTACTTTTGATAAATAATAATTTTTATTTCAATTGAGTTGTTATGGGTAAATACTTGCATCTTTTTTAATAAAAATTTGGATTACTTGATTTTTCTTCAATTTTCTTTGAAAATACAAATATTTTAAAATTTAACATCTTTTTTCTTAACAATTATTTACATAGTCTTCACAATATAAAAATCCATCTCTACTATTTACACATTACATCTTGATATAATAATATTTTCAAAACTTATCTTTACTATCTACACATTACATCTTGATATAATAATATTTTCGAAAAATAATATTAATTTTACCAGCTCTAAACTCTGATTTTCTTCTTGAAACATAAATACAACCAAAAAGAACTATAATAAAAAATTTAACATTCTAAAAAAAAAAACATAATATAATTCAATAATATTTAATTGTGATATTTAATGGTATTTTTGACGTATTATGAGGTGTTTTAACAGTTTATTTTTCTTTTGTATGGTAGTTTTACATATATATTGTGAAGGCACCATTGACATAATTGAACTCTTTATTATATTGTACGCAGGTCATCTTCAAATCATACAAACAAATTTAATTAGGGCTTAAATTTATATGAATAATTTGCTATTTTTCTTTAGGGTGTGTGTTTCTATTAAATAATTTTTATAGTTTCAAGATACAGTTGTAGAAGCTGTTAGGACACCACTGAAATCGTGTCAAATTGTATGCTTTAAGGTTAGAAAGGGGATGACATTCCTTATAGAGGACATTGTTATGATTTTGAAAGTCTTAGAAACCACCAGTTGAAAGAATTGTTGTTAGCAATTAAAAAAAAACAGAGCTGAAAGAATTTTTGTCAGCAATAAAAAAAACAGAGTTCAAAGATTTCTCAACAACTGCTATATGGAAGCAGTGTTGATAGCACAAATGTTTTAGAGCATATCAGTCTTAAACTTCTGAATAAATATAACAAAAGGATTGCATTTTTTAAAAATTATTTCTCAAATTCTGTTTTGTTCTAGACTTGCTGTCACAGGAACTATGCATGTCTTTGGCCTGTATACTTGGGTTGTTTTTATCGTTCAGTTTCAGTGCAATCTGTGTATAATAGTATAGCTGTTTGCATAAAATGTTTTTGTGATTTTGTTATTTAGGTTCCAATGCCATTGCTTTTTGAACCAAAGAAATTTAGAATTTCATTCTCTGGTGTATGGGATAGAGATACTCCAAGGTTGAATACATAATAAAGTCTTCTTATTGGCTGGACATACTATATGTCTGTCATTACCATGTAAATGCGAATTGATTTGGAGGTTAGGCCTAGAACTAATAGATGGTTATATACATGCTGGGCATTCAGAAAGTTGTAAGAGGATGATTCTCTGTAACCCTTGCATCCTCAGTGGAGCTTTTGGGTTTGCCTTGTAACCCTTGCATCCTCAGTGGAGCTTTTGGGTTTGCCTTCAATCGTGCATGACTTCACGATAAATCCTTCTTTGTGCTTGGTGAATGATGAATCTTTGTGTTAACGATAACTTATAGTTCATCTATCTTGCATGTATTCTTAGGGGATATTGAAATTGAGGTTCAACTCCATAAATATGTATAAGTATTAATAAAAATAAATAACGCAACTTGTGTTTGTTGTCATATCACAATAGTATAAATATTAATTTTTTTTGAAAGATTAAGTTCAATTTCCAAAAAAGATAGCTTCCAATATACTATGAATTGTTTTCAGACATTTTCAAAATAAGTTGTATACTTTCACTACAGTTAAATATAATGTAACTTATTTTATCTTCTGAAATTGCATTTAAATAATCCAAATAATTATTTAGGAGTTATGCAAGAGTTATGTAATGTTATGGAATCTGTTCTCGTAGGATTTGTGGTTTCTGCAATGGCCTCTCCAATCAATATAGGGAAATATTTTGCCCTGTTCATAAGTTTGATCACCTACATCATTATGGAGTTATATTAGAACAAAAATGGATAGCTGACAATGGCATCAGATATGCCCTTATTCTTATAGATTTAGATTTCATGGTCTTTTAGCTATTTATATTATAGCTGAAATATATTAACATCATATTTAACATGCATAGAGATCAAATAGCCTTGTTTATGATTTGGCGATTCGATAGTTTTATAATGGTAAATTATTTGAGAACAAATTTTATATTATATAATATAGTTAATTTGATTTGGTGTTATATTTGGTGAAGGTGAGTTTTACTTTAAAAAAAAATATACAAAATAAAGTAAAAACATGATAGTGATATTTTAAGCTTGTAGTAAATGCATTCTTGTTACGAGTATCTTTATTTTATTAATATCGTATTTTTTAATTAAATTTTATCTAATGTTTTTGGCCTTTTAAAAATATAAAAGTGAAGATTACTTTTTATTTTATATATTTTTCATTTACTTTTAATATAAGGGAGGGTTATTGAAATTATAATTATTTTTTTTTGCTGGAGAATGAGGTTGTATTTGGGTCCCCCACCCTTGACAAATCACAACTTTTCTTTTTTAGAACATGAGATTTTATAAGCAGATTCAATTCTTATTTCAATTGAGTTGTTATAGCTAGGAAACCTACATCATTTTACATAAAATGTATGAATTCTTGATTTTCATTTTCTGTAATTTTTATAACTTTTTCAATTTTCTATGTAAATAAAAATATTTCAGAATTCAGCATTCTCCTTGACATTTTTCTACAGCAACCTTCATAATATCAAAACTTCACCTCTACTATCTATGCATTCATCTTAGTAGAGTAATATTTCCAAAACATCGCACTATCATATAGCTCGCTTTACTAGATATGGATTGTTAGTTTCCTTCTTGAAGCACAAATACAACCACAAAAATTGTAATAAACAATATACATGAAAGCACATTAATGTTATAAAATGAAGTAAATATTACCCATGGAAAACATTAAAATAAATTTTAATCATTATTTGATTCAAGCAATCAATATTTTCTTGTTAGCTTCAACTAAACTTACTACTTTCTCTAACCAAGGAAAAAATAATTTAACTTCATGATCCTCAATTAAAACCCCTCTATTGGCTAGTCTATCTGCACATTTGTTTCCTTCTCTTAATGTATGTGTAAATCAAATTTCTTCAAACTCTATAGCAAGGTCTTGAATTTCCACAATTATCTCTTGTATGTTCCATGGAGCCTTTGTTTTCCTCAAAATTACATTTATTACTATGAGTGAATCACCTTCCATATATATTTTGTTCCATTTCATTTGTTTACATATTTTTTACCCTCTCAAAGCCACCCAAGCTTCAACTTCATTATTTGTCTTAAATCCACTATTGAAAGCGTAATGAGACAAAATCTCTCTATTCTTTCTAATTATACCTCCTCCTCCTATTGGTCCTAGATTCCTTTAGATGCTCCATCAAAATTCAATTTGACCAACTCCACATCTGGTAATTTTGGCATAGTATACAAGGACATATAATATGTTAGAATGACCTATAAGATTGAATTAATTAGTTACCATCTAGCTCTCAATGTTGGTAGTTTATTTTTAAATTTATTTATAATTGGATTCCATAGTTCTATCCTCCTTCTCCCCTCAAATAAGGGCATCCATAAATAATTTGGTAAATTTACCTCCTCCATTTGAAGTAACCTGCATATCTTTGCTTTTATTTTAGTTGGGATGTTTGGGAAGTAAATTTTGGATTTTGTCCTATTAAATTTCTACCCTAATGCTCTTTCATATTCCTTTAATAAGTTATTCAGATATTTGGTCTCATTTATCCTTGCCCTCTCAAAAAGGGTTGCATCATCTACAAACTATTGATGAGTGATGTTGTCAATGTTATTACTAGCCTTAAGTCCACTTATAAGCCCATATTTTTAAGCCTTCTTCAATTTCCTACCCAAAACCTCTACCATAATGATGAACAAATATGGTGATAGAGGATCACCCTATCTAAGGTCTCTATTGGCTTTCACTAATTTTATTACTAACCCATTGACCAACACTAAATATGAAACTAAAATGAAACTATAGAGACACAATTTTTAATTCATTTGACCCATTTATTCCCAAATATAAAATTTTATAATACTACAAAAAGAAAATCTCATTTAACCCTATCATAGGCCTTACTCATATCAAGTTTTAAGATCATTGCTTTCTGTTTTCTTGAAGCTTATGAATGCTTAACTTCATGAGCTACTATGATCCCATCTAGAATCTATCTCTCTTTCCATAAATCCTCCTTTCTCTTTTGAAATATTTTTTTCCAATAATGGTCTTAACCAATTTACCATCACTTTAGAAATAATCTTATATGCCATATTGCAAAGGCTTTTGTGTTGAAATGAATCAAACAATTTTGTATCCTTCTTTTTTGGAATCGGGGTAAGATATGTTGCATTTATTTTATAAGGTATGTATTGCTTTACCCTAGACTATTCCACTGCCACCAATAAAGAATCCTTCATTATATCCTAATTATGTTAATAGAATGTTGTAGAAAGCCCATCCAAACCTGGAGATTTATCCTTATTAAAAGAGAAAAGAGCTAGATGAACTTCTTCCAAAGTAATAGGCTCCATTAGTTTCCTATTGTCTTCATATGTTACAACCGAAGGAACTTCTTGTAGAAGTTTATCATTAAGAACTTCAAACTCTTATGATCCTACAATATTATAATAAAAGGACCTTGTTTTCTTTCTGATTTCACTTTGATCTTCAATCCAAACATCTTCTACTAATTTTGGATATTGATCTTTATACTATAGCCACCCTATGAAAAACATTTGTGTTTTAATCTCCTTTTAACCAAGTCTAACTTGATTTTAATCTCCAAAATTTCTTCCTTGCTCAACATATTATGATATTCATTAAGTAAATCCCTTTCCTCTAAGCTTGGATTATTATGATCACCTTTTTGGAATTTTGAAATTTTATCTTTCAGTTCTTCTTTCTTCTAAAAAATATTTTCAAAATTATTATTGTTACGTTCTTTTAATCTAGATGTTTTTTGGAAGTGTATACAATCCATCATTTACTAAATAATTCCACATGTGTGCTATCATATAATCAAATTTAGGATGGCTTTTCCACATCTACTCATATTTAAAATATGATATTTTTTAATTCACTTACCACTATTTTAACTTTTATTGGCTAGTGATCTGAACCAATCCCTATTAATGTATTAGTTTTAACACTTGTCCCTTCATCTATCCAATGATATTAGAGAATGCATCTGTCTAATTTTTTTACTATTAGGTTTTGGCATCTCCTATTTTTGGTCCATATATAGTTGTCTTCTTCAAACTCAACCTCCCATAGATTATTATTTTGAATAAAAGCTGAGAAATTTTTCATACTTTGGATTAGTTTCCTAATTCCCCCAATTATTTCATCCAACTTGGTTATGGCATTAAAATCTCCTATGATCATGATCGGATTTCTTGAACTTTACTTCTCATAAAGACTTCAATCCCACTTCAAACTTCTAATTTGTCTAATTGAGTTGTAGATCCATAGACATTGATAAGGATGAAATGAATATGTACAAAGAAGCATGCGACTAAAGAGGCTATCCAATGCCTATTCTATGTATGGTTATACAATAGCTTCTAATAGGATTCCAACAAGTTATAATTCCCCCTATCGCTTCTTTAGAATCTATAGCATCCCATGCAAATCTCTCCCATATTGCTTTCATTGTTTTAGAAACTTCTTCTTTTGTCATTTTAATTTCTTGCATAAAAAGGATATCAGACTTATTACTTAAATAGAGGTCCTTGATACACCTATGATTTGAGGGGACATTAACCCCCCTTATATTCCATGAGATAGTAATCATGTCTCATTAGGGGCTATTGGTCTCGCCTGCAAATTACCAATATCATTGTGTTGTTTGGTAAAGATAAGTTCAACCAATTTAGTTTGTGTTCTTTCTCTATGTTTGCTCTTGCTTCCCTAGATCTTGCTTAATAATTTGAGGTTTTTCCTCTTTTTGCCTTGCCTGTATTAGAATTAGGTCTTATTATCCTATTCCTCAATATTCTTTCACAACTTCTTTTTCCTCAGATTTATCCTCTCGTGGCTCCACTATGGAAGCTTTTGATTTATCCTAATCATTTTTTGGTATTTCCTTATTAATAGTAGATGTATTAACATTTGACACTGCATTTTCTTTACCAAATGTTTTCTCGTGAATCATGCATGATACTTCAAGAGAGTGTTCAAAATATGATTTGACACATTCCTTAGGTTTATCAAGAATGTTCATCCCTAAATCAAAATCATACTGAATAGACGATTCCTTTTTAATATGTTGAACCTGCTGTATTGTGTCCTCTAAGCTTTGATCTGCTTTTTCTTCATAGGCTAAAGCCTCTGAAGGGTTGGTATTTCTTCCAATATCCTTCCTTACTAGTATCAACTATTTAATTCCTTTCATTTATCTATTTTATTTTTTGGAATTTGAAAACCATCCTCATCCATATCCTTTCTCTTATGGTTTTGTACATATGATTATGTTGGACTCTTCTTAGGGCATGCTATCTCAATATTTCTCACCTCATGATATCTTCTACATCTAAAAGATATGCTTTCATAATCTATTGTTTGGGTCAACATCTTATCCCCATACTTAAGAATGACTGGTTTTGGTAAAGGTTTATTATATCAATCATGATAAATATCCGAGCATAAATAGCCAAGAATCCATCTTTTGTAGTTTTTGAAATCTCAAGGAATTCTCCTAGAGTGTTTTATATTTCCTTGAAGGTATTCATTTCTAAAAACTCAATGGGTAACCCATACATCCTAACCTAGTCTGGTACTAAGGATAGATTTATATTTTCAGGTGAAAAGTCTTCATACCAATGAATAAGGAAGAGTCTCGCTCTTTCCATAAACCAAGAACCCTTTTTTAGGATTATATCTTTTTTTTTCCTAGAATAAAAAATGGCTACAAAGAAACCTTTGGGAAGAAAGGATAGAATCACTCTTGGAGACTTCCAACTCCTATCAATCGGTTTTCTCAAGGTTGAATCCCCTACCCAATACCCATTAAATTTACCAAAAAATACCTTATCTTTGAGCAGCAAGAAGAATCAATCCACTATGGTTTTCTCACTAACCTCTACTACTAGAGATGATTCTTATGATTTAGCTATATATATCGGTTCATGGAAAAGAAACTAAAACTCAAAATCTACTAAAATTTACCAATTGAAATTTATAGTTATATTTTGTGATGGTATGAATTTAATTCACACACTGTAAATGTTACATACAACTCCAACTTGCTCAATTTTATATAAATTTTATGTGACAAATAGTTCCCCTATTGAATACATAATTAAAATTCAAATCGTGTGACATTGTATGCTTTAAGGATTAGAAAGGGGATGACATTCCTTATAGAGGACATTGTTATGATTTTGAAAGTCTTAGAAATAACGAGTTGAAAGAATTGTTGTCAACAATAAAATAAAAAACAGAGTTGAAAGAATTTTTTTCAGCAATCCAAAAAAACAGAGTGAAAGAATTGTCATCAACTGCTATATGGAAGCAGTGTTGATAGCACAAATGTTTTAGAGCATATCAGTCTTAAACTTCTGAATAAATATAACAAAAGGATTGCATTTTTTAAAAATTATTTCTCAAATTCTGTTTTGTTCTAGACTTGCTGTCACAGGAACTTTGCATGTCTCTGGCCTGTATACTTGGGTTGTTTTTAGCATCAGTTTCAGTGCAATCTGAAAATGCTTTTGTGATTTTGTTATTTAGCTTCCTATGCCATTGCTTTTTGAACCAAAGAAATTTAGAATTTCATTCTCTAGTGTATGGGATAGAGATACTCCAAGGTTGAATACATAATAAAGTCTTCTTATTGGCTGGATATACTATATGCTTGTCATTACCATGTTAATTCGGATTGATTTGGAGGTTAGAACTAATAGATGGTTAAATACGTGATTCTCTGTAACCCTTGCATCCTCAGTAGAGCTTTTGGGTCTGCCTTCAGTCGTGCATCACTTCACGATAAATCCTTCTTCGTGCTTGGTGAATATTGAATCTTTGAGTTTACGATAACGTATGGTTTATCTATCTTGCATGTATCTTTTAACCATAACGTATAGTTCATCTATCTTGCATGTAATCTTTTTTAAGATAAAGTTTATAAATTGCATCAACAATTATTTTTAAGGAGTTTTGAACACAAGATCACTTAAGAAACAATCACCATCTTAGTCACTAGGACAATTACCTGTCTGCACATGTAGGGATGTTTCTTTATTGTGTGGGTGGTTTATTGGTAAAAACGTACATGTAGGGATGTTTCTTTATTGTGTGGGTGGTTTATTGGTAAGAACGTTATTTGTATTACTGATGATGAAATGGAGGTTCAATTTTATAAATATATAAAAAATATTAAAAAAAAAATTATATTTATTTCAATATCACAAATATTGAATTTTTTTTAATTTAAAAAAAAAAAATCTAAATTCAATTTATAAAAAATAACTTCCAATATACTATGAATTTTTTCCAAGACATTCAAATTCGATGTTCGAAAAGGATAGTTTCTAATATGCTTACTTTCACTGTTATTATATGTTTTAAAAATATAGTGTAACTTATTTTCTCTTCTGAACTTGCATTTAAATAATCCAAATAATTATTAGGAGTTATACAAGAGTTATGTAATGTTATGGAATCTGTTTTCGTAGGATTTTTGGTTTCTGCTATGGCCTCCTCTATTAATAACGATATTTTGCCCTATTCATAAGTTTGATTAGGTATATCATTATGGAGTTATATTAGAACAAAAATGGATAACTGGCAATGGCATCAGAAATGCCCTTATTCTTATAGATTTAGATTTCATGGTCTTTTAAATATTTATATTATTTCTGGAAAATTCATCCATGGTATTCAATAATAGGATTTTGAGTGATAGGTTTAGGAATATATTATACAAAAGAGGTCAAATAGCCTTGTTTATGATTTGGTGATTCCAATAGTTTTAGAATGGTAAATTGTTTGAGAACAAATTTTATATTATATAATATATTTAATTTGATTTGGTGTTATATTAGGTAAAGGTCAGTTTTACTGCAAACTATACAAAATAAAGTAAAAATATGATAATGATATTTTAAGTTTATAGTAAATGCATTCTTGTTAACAGTATATTTATTTTATTAATATTGTATTTTTTGATTAAATTTTATCTAATGTTTTTTGCTCTTTTAAAAATATAAAATTGAAGATTATTTTATATTTTATATAAATATTATTTATTATAAGAGAGTGTTATTGAAATTATAGTTATATTTTTTGTTGGAGAAAAAAGGGTTGTATTAGGGTCTTCCACCCTTGTCTCTCTTTTAGAGCATGAGAGTTTATAAACAGATTCAATTTTCATTTCAATTGGGATGTTATAGTTAGAAACCCATATTATTTTACATAAAATGTATGAATTTTTTGTTTTCATTTTATGTAACTTTTTTAATTTTTTATGTGAATAAAAATATTTCAAAATTTAATGTTGTAAAATAAAGCAAATATTTGTAGACACGGAAAATTGACCCACTTCAGTGGGCAATCTTCCATGAGCCCTCTGGGGGACCCCTTAGACTTGCTTAAGGCAAGGGCAAGGCTTTCGCCCCTCTGTTTTACATGTTTTCCCTCTTTATGCAAAATCATGTCTGGTCCTTGATAGGGCGTAACTTTGCATTGCGATATCGTGGTCGGCCCTAGCAGGGCGTGATTTCACCTTTTTAGGGTTTGACAGATTAAAACCCTAATTTTTTGGGGTTGGAGTGTTTCACGTCGGCCCTCCTTGGTTTTCTTGCTCTTTTCACCTTCAAATCCGCTATATAAGGAGGGTTTGAATTCACTTTTCACACACAATAACACACAAGTTAACACACATTCATTTTATTGGCACTTGATGATTTTATTGCTTGCATTTGATTTCTCGAAAAGTATTTTTTGTTCGTATTGCATCCTTCTTCTTCTTCTCTCGCAAGCAACTTTGAAGTTTAGAATTTGATTTTCTGTTGCATTGTTCTTCCTAGCTCTTGGTGGATTGTTGTTGCAGCCCTAAGGAGAGATTAATCATTCGATAGATCTAAAATCCTTCTATTTTGCTTCTGCACTCTCTTCCAGGTGAATTCACTCTTTTGAATACACATTTAGGTTCTCTAAGTGACGTAATCGATCTTTTGCATTCATATTTTATTTTTTGTATAGTTTATGCGAAATCGTGCCCAATCCTTGATGGGGTACGATTTCACCTGGCGTTATCATGGTCGCCTATTACGAGGTACGATTTCACTTGAGATCAAACTAGGGGTAGTCTATTGTCTCTGTTCCATTGCATTCTAAATTACATATAGAGCATAGTGGCATATCTATTATATGATTTTTGTATTCTATTATGTTGTATTGCATTAATATTTATTTTCCTCCAAAGGTCAATTATCGCTTTTAATTATCAAATGTTAGCTAAAAGGACCTAGGGGGCTTGATTGTTGTGCATCTAAGCACTGTTATACAATGGCCTAAGTAGGCCCCCTAACACTAATTCTATTTTCAAGTGTTTGTTGAGTTATCTTGTAGGATCAGGTATTATTGATAGCATTGGACAAAGAGATAAAAGTAAGGATAAAACACCAAATAAGCTAAGTGTTTTGATTATTCTTATAGTCTAATTATTATTATTTTTAATTTACATGGTGGAATTGGTAGCTGCCATGAATCTAGGAAGGCTATCCAAATTTTATGGTCGTTATAGTATTTTGTGCTTTCTGCCTAAAAGCCGCCACACAGATCTTCGTGTAGTTCGCCCCTATAACGACCATGCCATAATCATTTTAAACCTTTTATGTCGTTGAAAGCACTTCTAGGCTAATTTTTGAGTGCTTTTATTCTGTTAAAAATCCTAGATCTGATTTTATTAAGTATATTCAATTAATTCTAGGCTTTTGAAAGATAAACAGTATATAGTGTGCACTTAGGGATAATTATGCTTGTGCATCTCTTCTTGAAACTTACTTAAAAGGTTATCTGTTTATAACCCTAGGTTAGAAAGCATTCAAATAAAATAATTATTCTATGGCTAGCCCTTGTATTCTTGCATTATGTATTTCTGCATTGCCCTTTATATTTTTATAGCATAGATCTAGAAAGGTCAAATCTAGGTGCTTGTCTTGAATCGAATACATCAAACATTCCTAAAATTCTTGTGGACTTGGAGCGAGTCCTTAAACCCATTCCTAGTGAACCATTCCCCCATCCTTCACACTCGAGTGTAGAGAACAACATAGCCCCCATGGTTCACTCCATAAGGCTTTCTATCTTTACGGATCCTGCCTTGTTTGAAAATTGTATGCGGTAGGTCAGTTTTTCCCCTCTACGTATTTGGTGAACCCAATGTGAACACCTCCTTTTATTTTAAAAACTTTAAACAAGATCATTAAATATGTTTGTGTGGTTGAAGAATTGTAACAATATCTGTAAAAATCTTTTTGTTTCTGTTGTTAGTTTTCTCTTCTATCCTTTCAATTTTCTAATGGCTCCTATCCTTAGAAGTCAGTGGAAGCATCTTGAATCTGATTGTATTCCTCTGGAAGATGATTAGATTGATAGAGAGGATCCTAAAATAGATCCAGAAGAACAAGACAACATGGATACTGAGATGAGTTTTGATCCTTATGAGGGACCTAATGGTATCTTTGTATTTTCATCATTTGAGCATATTTTGGGCTTTATGAAAGCTAATAGGGATAGAATATTGGGAGGAATGGAGCGAGAATCTCACCTCAAAAGAGATGAGACTCCTCCACCTCCTCTAATAAGCTCCCCTATGCTTAACCAAGAAAATACCTTGCCTAAATTAGTACATCTTGCTAAGTTGAAATTATTTATTAACACTACTACTACCACCAACATTGGAAGGAATATGCAAGCTCCTCCAATTAGTAGTGTCACTCAAAACTATTCTCAATTTATTCCTCAATCTTCTAATATCAACACTTTTGCTTCTATTTTTTCCAATGTTAGTTTTCCACTTTCACAAGGAGCCACATATAACAATAATATCCATATTTCCAACTTGAATCAAGTATCGGTGCCCCAACACACCTATGGAAATTTAGGAACAAAACATAACAATAATCCAAAATTACGAAATTTGGTAAATATGGTGAAGTAGTTGGTTTCAAAAGTTGAGATGATTCAGCCTTCAAGTTTTACTTATAGCTATAAGGAAATATGTAATCAACAATTGTATCCTATTGTTGTTGCTAGTCCTTATCCTAAGAATTTCCCTATGCCATTATTGTCTATCTATAAGGGTACAAAAGATCTAATAGATCATTTAAAAATATTTAGAACAACTTGTCATGATCTCATCTATGATGATATGTTGTTGCTTAAAAAATTTCCTAAAGGCCTTGGTGGCATGGCATTAGAGTGGTATTATCGATTGCCTAATTATTCTTTTAAGATTTTTGAAGAAACAGTAGAATTACTTGTTCAGCAATTTGGTGCTTACATTGAGAAAGAAGTGACAATGAAATATGTGTACAATTTAAAACAAAGTAAAGAAGAAAGCTTTTCAAAAATTTTGGCTCGTTGGAGAAGTTTAGTTGAACGTTTGAGATATAATTTACCTCCTAAAGATATGTTTGAGATATTTATTGGTAATTTACAAGAACAGTTATATTATGCATTAGATACTACTACTATCACATATTTTGATCAAGCAATTGATTTAGCAAGGAAAGTAGAACAGGCTCTCATCAGGAGAGGTCAACTCAAAGTTAAGGAAGAAAAACCTCTAAGTCTCAACATAAAAATAGACATATAGGAGGTGATAATGGAATGGATAGTAGGCATGTTAATAATGTTGCTAACAACCTACAAAAGATAGTACTTCAAAAACCTCCACAAAGGAATTTTACAAGGCTTAATATGTCTATGGCAGTATTTTTGAAATAACTTTTGGAATCTAAAGCAATTGAGTTACCTCCTATTAGACAACCAGATACTACAACTCATTGGTATAGGGTAGGTCAACATTGTGCATAGCATAGAGTGGAATAACATTAGATGAATTCTTACAATAAGTTTAAACATGTAGTTTAGGATTTGATTGATGCAAGATGAATTTATTTAGGCAATTCTCAGATAGTAAATAATCAACTACATGTTCAAAAAAATGTGACTACCAATCAATATATGAAAATATTTAAAGATCCATTACCAAAACATAATCAAAAAGCATCAAATTAGATGGCTCATCAGAATTAGCCTCCTCCCTATGGTAATATGGTTGGCATGGTTGGGGTAACTACAAGAAGACAAGCTCAGACTTAGCATCCTCAGCAAGGATAGAATTCTGTGTTACAACCCAGTTCATTTTTGAATAATAATCAAGAAAAAGCTTCAAATAGAGGGATTCCACCTATTGTGTTGAGACCACAACCTAAGGTATCATATGATATCCAAAAATAGTTGGCTAGTACTCCTACAAAGATATCAATTTTAGAGCTCCTTCAAACTTCCCCTAGCCATAGATATGTTTGATGGAATTTTTAAATCAATAATCAGTTCCTTCAGATATTTCATCCAATGCTATAGTTGATGTTTTAGGTTCTCTTGGGATACATCATATCTCATTATTGGATGATGATAAACCTTCCTCAAACTTGCAATAATATTCTTCGCTTTACATCACTGCACTTATTGAGGATACTTTTATTAAGCAAATTTTGATTGATAATGGTCCTTCTCTCAATTTGTGTACATATCAATTCTTTCAAAATGCTGGACTAAAAGAGGAAGACTTAACAAAATCTGATATCATTATAAAAGCTTTCAACAGTGAGTCCCAAGAAACCTGTGGTGTCATATCTCTTCCTCTCAAAGTTGATCCTAAAATATTGGATATTTTATTTTATGCGGTACATTGTCCTGCATATTTTAATCTTCTTCTTAGATGACCTTGGATCCATGCAATGAAGGTCGCCCCTTCTAGTCTTCATCAGTGTCTCAATTCTGAGTTTAAGAATCAAGTTATTACCATTCTGGGCGACCCTTGACCATTTGAATTTTGTTCAAATAAAGAGCGAGCTTGATGTGAGTTCAATCTATGTCCCTCAATCTCTTCAATGGTATCTCCACATTCCTCATATCATATATCAAAGCAATTCAAAATATAAAAATGAATGACGAACATATCTTAAATTCTTCATCTCAGGATCATGATAATAAGTTTCTTCAAGAACCTCTTCTGGATATAGCCAAGCTACCACCATCACCAGGAACCATGGGTTTACCCCATAAGAAAGGTGATGTTGTACACTTTGTCATGTGTACCTTTGTCTTCATAGGAACTTTCTTTAAGGATAAGATACATGGTAGCCACCCCTCTCCTGTTGAGCATTCTTTTGCTCATTGTTACCTTTCCAATGATTACCCACTTCCTAAACAAATTCTATCTAGTATGTGATATGTAGGTAAAGGCTTAGTACCACAATAGAAGGGCATTCAAGAGCCTTTGAATGTCAAAATCTATCCTGAGAGATGTGGCATAGGTTTTATACCTAGAAAATACCAACCTTTATTGTTTGATAATGATGATTATCTTATGACTTATGCAGAATATATGGATTATCAAAATTCGGGATTGGGTGATGAGGATGATGGTCCCCCTTTTTATTTTGAAATCTTGTTTTACAATATGATTGATTCTATGTGTTTTAAAAGTAAACCTTTTGTTTTAGCAGAGGATCCTACTTTTTTGTCCTATATTGATCTTGTGAAGTTAGTAATTGCTCATCCTTTTGTTAAAAAGGATGGTTATGTTCGTGAGTGCATTTATTATCGTGTTATGGATGTCAAAGAAAGAGATATGAAGGAGCCTCTCTGTAATTTTAATTATCGATACGAATTGCCTTTTAGAGATTTATTTGATAAAACAATCCATGGAACACATGTTCTCTTTGTTAAGAAAGAAGGAACACTTAGATGTTGTGTCGACTTTCATCCTGCTTACTTAAATTAAGGTATTTAAATTACTTACTAATAAAACATAAAAATAAAAATTTGCATCAAATAAATTAATTATCATTTAGTCATGCATTTCCATTGCATCCATCTGCTTGTACATATTGCATTGTTTCTTGTCATCCTATTGCATGGTTTGCCTGACATTTAATCCAACTTGCATGCTCAAATATCATACTTTGCATGATTGTTTGTTCATGATTGTTTGATAATATAGATTCTCTGGGATCTTGCGACAATGGCGTGTGATGATACCTAGTTAGGTCGTAGCTCACATGCATTGCACTCTTTCTAGGATTATGATGCCTAGTAAGATCCCTACCTAGGGCTTTCTTCTTTAGTCTTATTTCTTATTTTTTGCTTCTTCAAGTTTTATCTTCCTTAATATTGGAAATAGTGAGAGTATCTCTTAGATCAAGGGTGATAGCTTGTTAATATTTCCTTGTTGATTTTTTGTTACCTTATTTTTCTTTGACTTCCTTTAATTTTAACAAGAAAATACATATGCTTTATTTATGTCTTTTCAAAGTCATATTTTTGCACAAATGCAAAAATATATATTTTATCAGGGGTAGCTCTCACCTAATATATATTTTATCCTTATATTACACCCCACATGGGATGGCTATACATCCTAGCTGGTATCTTATCGGATATAATCTTCTATCGGGTTATAATCGCTTTTGACTCAGTGAGCTCTACACCCCATTATAGGATAAGCTCCTTGGCTATTTTTAGTAGGCATCAGCATACATCCTAGCTGGTAATCACCCCATAATAGTTAATAAGCGAGCAACCACCCATAGCGGGTCAGACTCCAACACCTCTATCTCTCTTGGTGAGCACTACATCCATAGCAGGTTTAGCTCCCCTCTTTTCTAGTATGATTCATAGTATTAAGTCACATTGGTCCCTTGCAACCTATGATAATTTCAATACTATGTTTCGTCTATCCTTCTTTGTTTCAGATGGTTTACTTTTGGATATTATTTTTTTTCTTTATCTTCTTCTTTCCTCTCTTCTCTCTCTCTCTCCTTCTTCTTCTCTATGTCGGTCTTCTTTCTTGTTTTTGTCTCATTTTTTTCTTTCTTTCTTCCATCCATTTCCATCCATGCATTTCATATAGCCTTACATTTTAAGATAGATTTCATTCATAAAACATCAAATTAAAGAAAATCTAAGATAACAATTAATTACATGCACACATTTACAAAATATAATAAAAAAGCAACTATGTATTATTCGATGAAAAGAGAGATACAGTCGTGTCTGGTTGGTGTACCACATTCCAATCCAAGTAAACTCAATCAATCCCTAGGGGTGCATGCCACAAAAAAAATTGGCATGTCATCCCAATACCTAGCCTAGCTTTGAGAGCTTGTCTCCTCTGCTCTGCCCAAAGGGGGAGGTGGTCCAGGAAGTCGCGTACCCATGAACAAAGATGTCAAGAATATCCATGACCAAGACTATGACCTACCAGCTAATTGGAGGTACAAATAAAGTATCGCTCTCTACTCTGATGGTACTTCCTGGTAGTACATGGTCTCATAAAAGGTAGCCCATTGAATGACCACCTCTAGCCTCTACCCTGCCCTCTATAGTTTTGCTTGTAAAAGGTGAACTTCATTGCTAGCTTGGCTAATCCTGACAACAACCATCCCCTTTGATTGATCTCTCTAGAGCTTTGTGTCTAGTCGGCTCACCTCTACTCAAATATGATTGAACTCTACCTGAGTCGCATTCCTCTCCCTCTCTATGGTGCTTAACAAGCCTCATAGTACCTCAATTTTCTTGGACCTGTCCTCTTGGAGTAGGTCCATCTGCCTCTACAGATTCACCACTTGTGTTTGTAGCACCTCTACTTCCTCCCTTAGATCCCCTTATCCTAGAGCCTAACCTTGGCTAGCTGCTATTGATGTAAAGGCCTTTCCTGATCCTCTACCTGGTAGTACCCTAGCCTCTATGGGGGAAACTCTAGATGTCCCTATGTCCCTGGTCCCACTAGCATTGGTGTCCTCCATCACTAGCTTAATCCTAACCCGAGCATGTCCCTGTATTGGAGCTTATAGTCCCTACTGAGCTCTCTCTATGGCTATACAAGCTAACTATCGAAAGACGCATTGCATGCCTGAGCCCATCACCTAGTATATTTGTATCAAAACTGATAGGGATACCCTACAGGGTATGACTCCTATGTACCACCACTAGTAGTCGAAGGCCACTCCTACATCATCCACCTTGGGATCCACATGAGGGGGATGATCTAGGTCATCCTAAATCCACCTAGTTAGGTTAGGTATGCCTCCTACCCCAAATGTCACCTACTAGTGTGGCACTATTAGAGTAATATTCCATTCTTTGGCATATTTACCCTTTTTACTCTGATAGGTACAATAGCTAGTATATTGCATTACACTAGTTGAGTAGATTATTACATTTACTTTTCTACTTTTACCATGGTAAATATCTAATGGTTGATCTAGTAAATATCCTAGGTGGAAGAGTTCTATTCAAAATTATCTTCCTCTCAACAAAATAGTTAGTGTGATTTTCTATTATTTAGTTTTCAATACTATTTTGTAACCTATTTAAAGGCTATAGTTTCAAAACTATATGTTAATGAAATATTTACAATTTTATTGAATCCTGAATTCCTGTTCACATTGGCATCAGAGTTGGAGGAGGGAGTTGGGAGGAGGAATTGATTTTTTTAACTTGCTAGAGAAATCAAGCATAGGAAGCACAATTTGGTGACTTCATTATTTTTTTCCTCCTCCGATTCCTTAAGTTTTCCTATAGTTTTTTAATTGCATTTCATTTATCCATTATTGAAGGCAGAGGAGGTGGTGAAATTATCCATTTTTTATAGGCCACATCACCCCCTCGGTAGGACAAGGTCACAACTGGGCCCGCAGGCATTTTGACTGACCAAATTCATTTCCCTGATCAGGCCATGCCTAGGCAGATGATCGCCCAGGTAGCTCTTTACTATCGGTGATCACGCCTACAGACCAGATATATCTAAGCTACCGGCCTGAGCTCATCCAACACACAGGAGATTGTGCCAAAGGGCATGGGAGGATATTTTCTTTGGTTCCCATCCATAGGGCCCACACCCTTGGGCAAGCCAGCGGGAGTGCTTCGAGGGCAGGAGCACCCTCACGCTCCCACGTGGGTTCTCAAACCAAGGCATGCTTCGAGGGCAGGAGTACCCTCACACACCCAAGAGATTCCTCTGCATATGTGGCAGAATCACATCGAGCCACCTAATATCAGTAGCTAGAATTCTAGATTGACTTAGTTCAACATGTGGCACACACATCGAGGTGACACGTGGTGAGGTCGAACAACTGACATGGACCTACTGGATGAGACACGTGGTGAGGACCAACCAAAAGGTGACACATGGCATAGCAAGCAGAGGGAGCAAGACAACCTAGTGACAAGTGGCACCATCTGGCCATTGACACGTGTGTGAGAAAATTTTGGTTTTTTGGCAGCGAGCAGCCACATGGCATTCAATCATTCGTCGGGTAGAGTGACATGGAGGAAGGTCAACACGTGGAGGAGTAGCGATTGCCCAAGGCAATCACACATTATTTGAACATGCTTAGGCTTTTAAAAGCCTAATTCATCCCTTACGAGATGAATGTGGGATAAATCCCATAGAGCCATTCCAAAGGTTCGGCTCGCCTTAACACAAAGCATGCGGGGATGACTTTCAAAGTCATCCCAGCAATGCAGTGGTCAAGGCATAGCCTTGACAAACATGACGTTTCATGTTCGAATCCGCACGCCAAATTTTTTGCAAAGGGCCTCTCCAAAAATCATGCCATTTGGTATTTTTCATTATTTATTTATTTTCTAAAGTTTTTTTATGTTATTTTTTAATATTTTTTATAGATTTTTTTTATATAGTTTAGCACAAATTGGCATAAATTAATTAATTTTTAACATTTTAAGTTGATTTTTTTCCCCAATTGCTTTATTATATGAATTATTCATCTTTAAAAATATTTTTAAGCATTAAAACTTAGAAAATATTTTAAGAAAACTAATTTTTTTTGCAATAATTCCACTCCGTTTCTATTGTTTTCTCCAAATCTTGGGGATAAAGAGACATACGAACAACTTATTTTATTGCAAAAACAAAGGCCATCTTCAAAAAAAAAATTGAAATCCAATTTCGAGTGTTGAAGACAAAAACCAAGTCGTGTGTCGACTGGTCTGGAAGCCTTTCAAACACGGTTCATGTGTCGACATGTCTTGGAAGGAGTGCTCGAATTGTTAATTTTGCAAAATAGAGGGGGGAAGACAACATTGTACTTATTTTGCAAAATTGTAAAACAAAGTAGGAGACATAAAAATATCAATATTTTGCACAACACACATTAATATTTTGTTGCAAAAATTAAAAAGGTGCATTTTCAATTTTACTCAACACCTTCATTGGCAAATTAGGTGCATTTTCGATTGCATCCGACACCTAGGTGATAAGAATTTTGTGGGCATTCTTGTTTGATTATTGCATTATTTTTTTTGCAATTATAAGTCATAGAATCAAGAACACACTAAACCCCAAAATTTCACAAATTTATGTAAATCTTTACACAGATTTAAAGCCAAAATTCACTTGATATTCTCTCCTAAATCAACAAAACCCCTAATTCACTCTTATTTTTTTGGCTTAATTTCCTCAAACTTTTCATCCTTCTTGAAGGGTGTTAAGGCAGGTGCCATTAAATATCTATTTGAGTGAATTATCTTTTGGTACTCTTTTAGGGTAATAAAAAAAAAAAACAAGTTTTTGAAAATAAGGAACCTTAAAAAGTTGCAATACTTTGCACTAAGGGGGGATAATTCCTTTCTTTCTTCAAAACACAGATTTTTGACAAGAGAGAAATAAAACTTGTAAAGGAAATCATAAAAGTAGAAGTCATAAAAAATATATCTTTTCTTTTAGACTTCAAAAAATCAACCATGCTTGAAGTTCTTACAATAAGGAAGGATGATTTGGTGAACTTTTTGATAAAATTGCCTAGAAAGCATAGTTTTGCACAAATTGTAAAAATGACAACCATGACACCTTTTAGTGTTGGTTTCAAAATAAGCAAAAACTAAAATGGCAAAGGCACATCACAAAAGCCATATTTCTAGTGAAGTGTCTCATTTTGATTCTGATTCGAGTTCAAAGAGAGCAAATAGAGTGCTCATTGCTAAGACAGTATTGTAGAGGGAAAACGCATTTTGTCACCTTAAGCAAAGCACCATTTCCTCTCTCTTTTTTAGGCTTCATAAATAGCATAAGTTTTTGTTTGAAGTATTTATAATAAAGGGGTGTTTGTACCTCTTTTTAGGCTTCATAAATAGCAAACTCTCATTGTTTGAAGTTATTTTAACAAAAGGAGGGAATTTTTTGGTGTAAAATTACCTAGGAGGCAATATTTGTAAAATCCTTCACAAAGCTTCTTAAGTTGCACATATTTTTGTAATTTAGGGGGGATATACATTTATTTTCTTCACAATTTTTTGTAAAAAGAGAAGAAGACTTATGGTGCATTTTCGGCATCATCCGACACCTTAGTCATGCTTCTTTCAAAAATTAATTACAACATGTTTTGCAACAAGGAGGGAGATTATAAGGGTGCATTTTCAGCAGTGACCGACACCTTAGCTACCTTATCTTTTGCAAACTCATATTGTAAATGAATGAACCTCTTATTAAGTGATATATTCTACTACACCTAGCGATTGCAGCAGCTGGTTACTCATGCAATTCGGTTGGATGACAATATTACAATAAGGACATTTGTTGATGTAAAGACAAAGTGAGGAATGACCCATTTTTTTCTTAGGAGCAGCTAGAGCACTGTGACAGAGCAAGAACCAGTAGATCAAGACCTTTTTTATTGTATTGGGGTAGTTATATACTTTACCCAAATATTTTTGTATAGGAGGATAGGTATACATTATCCAAATAATGTAATAAGGGGGGATGTTATAGTAATATTCCATTCTTTGGCATATTTACCCTTTTTACTCTGATAGGTACAATAGCTAGTATATTGCATTACATTAGTTGAGTAGATTATTACATTTACTTTTCTACTTTTACCATGTAGATATTTACTGTCTTAAATATCTAATTGTTGATTTGGTAAATATCCTAGGTGGAAGATTTCTATCCAGAATTCTCTTCCTCTCAACAAAATAGTTAGCGTGATTTCCTATTATTTAGTTTTCAATACTATTTTATAACCTATTTAAAAACTATAGTTTCAAAACTATATGTTAATGAAATATTTGCAATTTGATTAAATTTTGAATTCCTGTTCACAGGCACATCATCATACCCACAACCACCCCACAAAGCACGATCATAAATGGGTCTTCCCCATACTGTCCCACCAGGTCATCCATGACTATGGTGCTCTCTTGCACCTAGTGGGTCCAGCCTCCTCAAAATTGTTGCAAGGTAGTTGACTTCCCTCATACTCTATAAACTACTCTCCCTATGATTGGGATGCACAAGATGTGCCACACATCCTCTAGTGTGACGGTTATCTCTCCCATAGGTAATTGAAACATAGACGACTTCGAGTACCACCTATCTACTAGTGTTGTCTGCAGAGCCTTGTCTACCTCTATTCGAGGTAGTCTGGCTAGGTGGTCTATCCCCATCATTGTTAAATTATCCCTCTCTACCTAATCGATTACATCTAGATCCACCACTAGGGAGCCTACTCTCCACTCACGGCTCTCAAGTACCTTGAGCTGCAATAACAACAAAATAAATTTTTCCATTAATAAATTTAATTAAAAATTTAACACATTGAAATTTATTAATTAATTAATTTAAATCCATAGCACAATCAAATTATACGTCTTTAAATTTTTTTGCTTGCATATTTTTCCCTTTTTCTTCCTTCCCTTTTCTTTTTTCTCTTTTTCCCCTTTTCGATGAAATCGCGCTTGCTAGGCACATTTTTGTGAAATCGCGCCTAGTCGATTTTTGCTAGGCATGATTTCACCACTTCTACCCAGGTCAAAATCATGATCGAGATATGAGATCGCACCAGGTTGTACATGATAAAACTACCAATTTTGGTGGAAAACCACCAAAATGCATGAAAAAATTGAAAATTTTGACATACAAGGAAGAGTTTTTTATCCTACCTGTGCCCGCTCTACCTCTGTGCTAGCTTCACCCCTCATGATCGCTAAATGGTGTATTAGTAGTTCCATACCCTCAATTTCTCTAGAACCCATTTATTCTCCCTCACGTGGTTAAAATGAATTAGGGTTTTGCCCCCTTTTCACTTTTAACCTTGTTTTCACGCACTATTTTTCTTTTCCTCTTGGTTTTTATCACTTCTCGTGAGTTTACCTTTTCAATTTTTAATGAGGATTGTGTTCCTCATAAAAAGTGAGGCAGAACCCTAGCCTTAAGAGGTAGTAATGTACCTAATGCCTCGATTTACATGAAAAACTTTATAGTATTGTAAATAACATCGTTTTTGCACCATCCGTTTCTTCTAAACCAACCACCCAATTTTTGCTTGTCATTTTTTTGTTTTATGTGTGTTTACATATCTTCTTTGACACATTTATTAGGCCATAAATGCATCAAAGATGGGGACAAAATATAGACATGAAAAATTGACCCACTTTAGTGGGCAATCTTCCTTGAGCCCTTTGGGGGACCCCTTAGACTTGCCTAAGGCAAGGGCAAGGCTTTCCCCCTCTGTTTTTCTAGTTTCCTCTTTATGCAAAATCATGCTCGGTCCTTTACAGGGTGTGACTTCGCATTACGATATCACGATTGGCCCGGACAGGGTGTGATTTCATATTTTTAGGGTTTGACACATTAAAACCCTAATTTTTTGGGGTTGGCATGTTTCACATCGGCCCTCCTTAGTTTTATCGCTCTTTTAAAATTCACTATATAATGAGGCTTTGAATTCCCTTTTCACACACGATAACACACAAGTTAACACACGCTCATTTTATTTGGCACTTGATGATTTTATTACTCGCATTTGATTTCTCACAAAGTATTTTTTGTTTGGTCTACATCCTTATTATTCTTCTTCTCTCGCAAGCAACTTTGAAGTTTGAAATTTGATTGTCTGTTGCATTATTATTTCTCACTCTTGGTGGATTGTTGTTGGAGCCCTAAGGAGAGATTGACCATCCAGGAGATCTAAAACCCTTATTTTTTTCTTCTACACTCTTTTCTAGATGAATTCGCTCTTTTGCATGCACATTTAGGCTTTCTAAGTGATGTAATCGAGCTTCTGCATTCAAATTTCACTTTTCGCATAGTTTATGCAAAATTGCACAACTTTGCCTGGAATTTGGTCCATCACGGGGCACGATTTTTCCTAAGATAAAATTAGGGATAATATGCTATCCATATTTTCTCCATTGCATTCTAAATTGCATCTAGAGCATATTTGCATATTCTATTCTATGATTTTTGCATTATATTTTGTTGTATTGCATTAATGTTTGTTTTCCTCCAAATGTCAATTGCCACTTTTAATTATCAAAGGTTAGCTAAAATGACCTAGGGGGCTTGAATGTTGCACCTCTAAGCATCATTGTACAATGGCCTAAGCAAGCCCCCTAACACTAATTTTATTTTCAAGTGTTTGTTGAGCTATCTTGTAGGAACAAGTATTATTGATAGCATTGGATAAAGAGATAAAAGCAAGGATAAAACACCAGATAAGCTAAGTTTTCTTATTAGTCTTCTAGGTTGATTTTTGAGTGCTTTTATTTCTGTTAAAAATTCTAGATCTGATTTTATTAAGTATATTCAATTAGTTCTAGTTATTTGAAAGATAAAAAATATATAGTGTGCACTTAGGAATAATTTTGTTTGTGCATATCTTCTTGAAACCTTGCTTAAAATGTTGTCTATTTAAAACCCTATGTTAGAGAGCATTAAAAAAATCATTCTATGGTTAGCCCTTGTACTCATGCATTCTATATTTATGCATTGTCATTTATATTTTTATAGCATAGGTCTAGAAAGTCCAAATCTAAGTGTTTGTCTTGAATTAAATACATCAAACATTATTGAAATTCCCTATGGACTTGGAGAGAGTCCTTAAATCCATTCCTAGTGAACCCTTTTTCCATCCTTCACACCTGAGTGTAGAGAACAATACAACCCCCGTGGTTCACCCCATAAGACTTTCTATCTTTGCGAATCCAACCTTTTTTAGGAATTGTACGTGGTAGGGCGGTTTCCCCCTCTACAATATTATCCATGGAAAACATTAAAGTAAATCTTAATCATTATTTGATTCAGGTAGTCAATATTTTCTTGTTAGCTTTAGCTAAAATTATTACTTCCTCTAACCAAGGAAAAAATAATTTAACTTCATGATCCTCAATTAAAACCCCTCTATTGGCTAGCCTATCTACATATTTGTTTCCTTCCCTTAATGTATGTGTAGACCAAATTTCTTCAAAATCTAAAGCAAGGTCTTAAATTTCTACAATTATATCTTGTAGGTTCCATGGAGTATTTTTTTTCCTCAAAATTATATTTATTACTATGAGTGAATCACCTTCCATCAATACTCTATTCCATTTCATTTTTTTACATATTTTTAACCCTCCCAAAGCCACCTATGCTTCAATTTCATTAATTGTTTTAAATCCACTATTGAAAGCGTAATGAAACAAAATATCTCCTCTATTATTTCTAATTATTCCTCCTCCTACTGGTCCTAAATTTCCTTTAGATTCTCCATAAAAATTTAATTTGACCAACTCCACATATGTTGGTTTTCACTTTATGTTATTTGTGTTCTTTTTGTTTCTCCTATCCCCAACATCATAATTTTATTTAATGACTTGACTCCATCTATCAAGGCTCTCTACTTCTAGATTAGGGATTAGGTGATTTTATAGGGTTGGTTTAGACTCCTATATGGCTAAACAAATATTCCTTTCCATTACCTCGATACTGATTTTATTTCCTTTAAATATCCTTTTATTCCTTTCAAGCCAAATAGTCCAAAGTATTGTATCTTTTGATGTATCTCAGATTTTATGTAAAGTGTCACTTTTAAAAGTTCTCTACCATTGCTTCAACCATTCCTCAATTATTCCATTCACCACCATACACTTACCAAACATATTAAGAATCCATTGCCATAGTTTCTAGACTGCTGAGCAATGTCCCAAGAGATGGTCTAAACTCTCCTTTTCCATTTTAAAAAAAGAATATTTTGAGGGGCCATGAAAACCCCTTTTCATAAGGCTATCCCAAGATAAAATTCTTCTATGATATACTAGCAAAACAATGCTCAGCCTATCCCAAATATATCTCCATATTCTTGTGATATTCCTATTTTGATGGTGCTTTATACTATAGCCACTTCTTGTTGTGTATTCTCCTGAGCTATTCAACTCTCAAATTAACTTATCCTTGGCTCCCCTTAGAATAATCATTGTTGTTATATTTCTACTCAAATACTTCCTAGTATCAATATCTTGTATACTTGTGAAAAAAATCTTCTTTCCATTTGTATCTACCTTCCCTATCCTTATACAAAATTTTTAAAACCGTATCACCATATTTTTCTTGAATTAATATTATCCATAGTTTTAAAATTGGATGTAGATTGACTGTTTTTTATCACACAAAGAATCCACCCAAATAGAAAAACAATCTCCAGTTTCCACCACTCATCTTAAAACTTTAATCATTAGATCAATTGATTTTTCTAAACCATTCCATAGTGTAGAACCATTTGGTAGAGAGAATGCAGTAAATATTAATCTTAGTTCATTGGGATAAAAATACTTAGAATAATTATTTCCCATTGTTTCTGACTCTCTTTGTACGATCTTCAAATTAGTTTTTTCCTAAGAGCTAAGTTTGCATTTATAAGAACTCTTGAATTGAGACCTTTCCTATTTTTATCATCACACACATTGCTCCATTTCACCAAAGAATTTTTTTTTTATCATGTAATTCTAACCACAAACATGACCGCATAATAAATATTAAACTTTCTTCTATCGATATTTATAGGACATTTAATATGTTGGAATGGCCTATAATATTGAGTTAATTAGTTGTACTCTTCCTTTTAATGATAACCATATGCCTTTCAATGTTGGTAGTTTATTTTAAAATTTATTTATAACTAGATTCCATAATTCTATCCTCCTTATCCCCTTAAATAAGGACATCCCTAAATAAGTTACTGGCAAATTTGCCTCCTCCATTTGGAGTAACCTGCATATCCCTGCTTTGATTTTAGTTGGGGTGTTTGGGAAGCAAATTTTGGAATTTTTCTTTTTAAATTTTTACCCTGATGCTCTTTCATATTCCTTTAATAATTTATTCATATATTTGACCTTATTTATCCTTGCCCTCCCAAAAATGTTTGTATCATCTACAAACTATTGATGGATGATGTTGTCAATGTTATTACTAGCCTTAAGTCCACTTATAAGCCCATATTTTTAAGCCTTTTCAAGTTCCTACCCAAAACCTCTACCACAATAATGAACCATTATGGTGATAAATGATCACTCTATCTAAGGTCTCTCTTGGTTTTAAATTATTTTGTTACAAACCCATTGACAAACACTGAATATGAAACTAATTTAAAACTATAGAGACATAAGCTTTAATCAATCTGAACCATTTCTTCCCAAATTCAAACTTTTCTAATATTGTAAAAATAAAATCTCATTTAACCCTATCATAGGCCTTAATCGTACCAAGTATTAAAATAATTGCTTTCTCTTTTCTTTAAGTTGTTGAATGCATAACTTCGTGAGCTACTATGATCCCATCTAGAATCTATCTCCCTTTCACAAATCCTCTTTGCTCTTTTGAAATAATTTTGTCCAACAATGGTCTTAACAAATTTTCCATCACTTTATAAATAATATTATATGCCATATTACAAAGAATTTTGCATCAAAATGAATCAAACAATTATGCATCCTTCTTTTTTGGAATCATGGTAAGATATGTTGCATTTATTTTATAAGGTATGTATTATTTTACCCTAGACAATCCACTGCCACCAATAAATAATACTTCAATATATCCCAATTATATTGATAGAATGTTGTGGAGAGCCCATCCAAACCTATTTATTTATACTTATTAAAAGATAAAAGAGCTAGATAAACTTCTTCCAAAGTAATAGGATCCATCAGTTTCCTATTGTCTTCATCTGTTATAAGTGAAGGAACTTCTTGTATAAGTGTTTCATTAAGAACTTCAAACTCTTATTATCCTATAATATTATAATAAAAATACCTTGTCTTCTTTGTTATTTCACTCTGGTCTTCAATCCAAATTCCTTCTACTAATTTAATTCTACTAATTCTGGATGTTGATCTTTGTACTATTCCCATCCTATGAAAAACTTTATGTTTTAATCTCATTTTAACCAAGTCCGTATTGACTTTAATCTCCAAAATTTCTTCCTTACTCAAAATATTATGATATTCACTAACTCTCTTTCCTCTAAGATTCGATTATTATGATCACCTTTTCATAATTTTGAAATTTTATCTTTCAATTCTGCTTTCTTCTCAAAATTATTTCCAAAAGTATTATTGTTCAATTCTTTTAATCTAGATGACATTGATTTAATTTATTTTGGAAGTGTATACAACCCATTATTTACTAAATAATTACATGTGTGTGCTATCATATCATAAAATTGAGTATGGTCTTTCCACATCTACTCATTTAAAATATGATATTTTTTATTTCACTTACCACCGTTTTAAATTTTATTGGCTAGTGATATGAACCAATCTATGTTAATGTATTACTTTTAGCACAAGTCCCTTCATCTAGCCAAATATTTGAGAGAATATATTTGTCTATTTTTTTTCTATAAGGTCATGACCTTTCATTTTTTTGGTTCATGTATAGTTTTCTTCTTCAAACCCAACCTCCCATAGATTATTATTTTAAATAAAAATTGAGAAATTTCTCATACTTTGGATCAGTTTCCTAATTCCTCCAAATTTTTCATCCAAGTTGGTTATGGCATTAAAATCTCCTGTGATCATGAATTAGGTTTCTTGGAATTTACTTCTCATAAAGGCTTCAATCCCACTCCAAACTTCTAATCTTCCTAATTGAGTTGTAGGTCCATAAACATTAACAAGGATGAAATGAATATCTACAAAGAAGCATGTGACTAAAGAGGCTATCCAATGCCTAGTTCTATGAATGGTTATACAAGAGTTTATAATAGGATTCCAACAAGTTAGAATTCCCCTTATCACTTCTTCAAAGTCTATAGCATCCCATTCAAATCTCACCCATACTACTTTCATAGTTTTAGAAACTTCTTTTATCATTTTAGTTTCTTGCATACAAAGGATATCAGGATTATTACTTAAATAGAAGTCCCTGATACACCTTTGTTTTGATAAGAGATTCACCGTGCTTATATTCCATGAGATAATAATCATGTATCATTAGGGTCTATTGATCCTACCTAAAAATTACCAATATCATTGTGTTGTTTGGTAAAGAGAATTTCAACCAACTTAGTTTGTGTTCCTTTCTCTATGTTTGCTCTTGCTTCCATAGATCTCGCTTGATAATTTAAGGGTTTTTCTTTTTTTGTCTTGCCTATATCAAAATTAGGTCTTATTATCCTATTCCTAAATATTCTTTCATGACTTTCTTTTTCCTCAAATTTATCCTCTCCTAGCTCTACTATGGAATCTTTTGACTTGTTTTGCTCATTTTTTGGTATTTTCTTATTAACAGTATATGTATTAACATTTAACATTGCATTTTATTTAACAATTTTTTTTCTCTTGAATGGTGCATGGTACTTCAAGAGAATCTTCAAAATCTGATTTGACACATTTCTTAGGTTTATCGAGAATTTTCATCCCTAAATCAAGATCGTATAGAATAGATGACTCCTTTTTAATATGTTGAACTTGTTGTATTGTGTCCTCTAAGCTTTGATCTAATTTTTATTAATAAGTTAAAGCCTCAAAAGAGTTGGTATTTTTCACAATATCCTTTCTCACTAGTATCCACTATTTATTTTCTTTCATTTTTCTATTTATATTTTTTGGAAGTTGAAAACCATCCCCATCCATATCCATATGTGAGTTTCTCTAACGGTTTTCTACATATGATTATGTTGGACAATTCTTATGGCATGATCTACTAATATTTCCCACCTCATGACATCTTCTACATCTAAAATACATCATAATCTATGGTTTGGGTCCACATATTCTCCCCATACTTAAAAAAGTATGCTTTTGGTAAAGGCTTATTATATAAATCATGATCAATATATGAGCATAAATAGCCAAGAATCCATCTTTTGTAGTTTTTGAAATCTCAAGGAATTATCCTAGAGTGTTTCCTATTTCCTTGAAGGTATCTATTTCAAAAACCTCAATGGGTAACTCATACTCCTGACCTAGATTGGTACTAGGGATAGATTTATATGTTCAAGTGAAAAGCCTTCATACTAATGAGTAAGGAAGTCTCATGGTTTTCCCATAAATCAAGGACTCCCTTTTAGAATTCTATATCTTTATTCTCTAGGATAAAAAATAGCTAGGAAGAAACCTTTAGAAAGAAATGATAGAATCACTCCTGGAGACTTCCAATTCGTATCAATCCATTTTCTCAAGGTTGAATCCCCTATCCAATACCCATTAAATTTACCAAATATTACCTTATTTTTTAGTAGCAAGGATCGATCCATTGTGATTTTCTCAATAACCTCTACTACTAGATATAATTCTAATGATTTAGCTATAAATCGGTCCATGGGAAGGAAACTAAAACTAAAAATCTACTAAAATCTACCAGTTGAAATTTATAGTTATCTTTTGTAGCGATATGAATTTCATTCACACTGTAAATGTTACATACAACTACAACTTACTCAATATTATATAAAGTCTATGTGAAAAATAGTTTATTTTTTTTCTCCTTGTTTCCTCTATTGAATACATAATTAAAATTCAAATATAAAATATTTTTGAAGTAATAACATGCTATCATGATGAACAAACCAATATTAAGGTGTGGATAAAAAATTTGTGATAAGCAACGAAATAATAGAAAATACAATAAAAAAAACTTATAGATTCATGTTTACATCATAAACCAAAAATATGTAATAATATCAAGGACAAGATATAATAATAAAATAAAAGTTATAAACACAACAAAAAAGAGTAAAGTAACATGTATGGATAGTTATAAACACAATTATCGATGGTTTATGGAACCTATTTTTGGTGAGGTTGAGTTGTTCATTACTACATTATATAAAATCATATAGTTATTGATACAATGTGAGGATGAAAATGAGTAATGAGGTTTGTAGGTATATTTTTGAAATTCACATCATGTTTTAAAAATATTTCAAAACATTCATTCACCATGATCATATATAAAAAGAGTATAAGAGTCTAATACAAAGAGCATATAGACAAAATAGAAAAAGGATAACAAAAAATAAGAATAAAGAGTGGATTCTTGTAGGCACCCCCATGATCTTACATCACAAACCACTACAATAGACTAGTCATTGCAAGGTATTTATAATGATATCTAATCCCCAGTTAAATGTTAACCTTAAGTTGACATAACTTGACTTAAGATTAACCATAGATGTGGTTTAACCAATATTGCTAAGGGTAAATACATCAAAATTACTTATAGGATTACATAAATATGCTCATAGGATTATATAGAAGAATACACGTAGGCTACATAATAAGATGCATGTAGGCTTACATGTAGTATACCTTAGGCTTATATAGAAATAACACATAGGCTTACATAACACTTGCTCGTAGACTACATAAATATCCCCATAGACACTTCAATGTTGTCAACCTTGGCCTAATAAGATCAAATTACAAGTTATATTCTCTTGCTAGGGTACATGAATTGGATCAACCCTTTGATGAACGTGAAGTTGTGACTCCACTTTTTAGATCAAGATGTTGATATTCTTATAAGAATTTCTTCAAAATGCAATATGGTGACCAAAATGTATCCTCCAATATTAAGATAAAGCAACTAAATCAAGAATTAATGGGAAAATATTTGAATAAGTAGCCCCAAAGGTTAGAAATTAACCTATAGGAATAAGATACTTTTATAATATATTACATCATTTGGTACATGTTAATGTACCACAATGGTACATCTTTAGATTGGGAGTGTCTTAGATTAGAGTTTGAGTTATATTCTATGTAATGTAATAATGTACAGGAAATACACAAGTGTCTTGTAGCTAGGTGTGCATGTGCACAAGTTCCCATTAGGTAGAATGCATGTTTTCTTAGAGTAGGAAAGTGAAGAGTCACATACTATTATATATTTGTGACTAAGCATTATAATATATTTTGAAAAATAGCATTGCTCATAGCATGCATTAGTAGATCTTTATACAAGAGCATTTTCAGTATCTTCATGAGCTTTCATTAGCATGCATTAGTTTTATGATTATTTGTAGAAGTATTTCATTAATTTTATATGCTTTAAATATTTCCATTATCATATATTTGATATAGCATGCTTATTTTAGATCTTGTGGTAGTTTTTCATTAATTATTTAGCATAAAAAGTTAACAGATATATCTTATGATAAGCGTCAAAAACCTACTCCTCTGACATCTAAATATTACTAACTACCATTCAACTGGGTTGTTCAAGTTATAAAGTACACCATGTCTTAGACATGGGTAAGAGGCATATTATGATATAAGTGTGCAAAAAGAGAAACATAGATAATTGAACTCTTAATCTCTCAAATATACTATAATTGACCAAATGCTACACTAATGAGCTTAGTTAGAGTTAGATATTTGGTTCTATTTAAAGACATTAAACCTTGATTCATATGATAAAATAAATAAGAGGAAATGAATTTTGAACCTATGGCCTTCTTACTAAAAAATGATTTTAAAGAAATTGCATTGGTCAAGGTAGTAAGGGACAATTTTGATTCTATTATGCATGATTGGACTAAATTTATTGTGAGTGACACAACTAGAAGAATCAAATACTAACCAAAATCAACCTTGTTGCATGTGCAAATTTAAACCATAGATATATTTAATGTGACTGAGCTTACTAACCATAACTCTAATAACCTTGTTGGAGTTATTATCACACCAAAGTAAAGAGGAGAATTCCAACTACATCCATTTTGCACAAAATATTCTAAAAACTGTAATAGATCCTTGGACTTATGTCTAATCTGTAAAAAGCCAAAACTTGACTCTTTCATCAAACAGATCAAATATTTTGCTTAATCCTTCAGCTTAGGTTAGTAAAATATATCCATGCTTAGACTATATGCTTTATATTGTATGTGATATATGATCTACTTATCAAATTGAAATTAATACTCAGATATTACAGAAAATAAATCACACACACAATTATAAACTGCAAGAGAACACAATATATTTTTAATATGGAAATCCAAAATGGTAAAAACCATGATCCAAATAAATTGGACACATTATTATTGGAATTGAAAGTTGATACAAATCCTTACTAATATTCAATTGACTATATTCTTCATTTTGTTCTCCCCAATATCTGGTCTAGCCTCTTCCTCCTCTACCTCTTGGTTCTCCCACTACATATGTGGCCATAAAACCCTCACAATGTGTTTGTCTAAAAATCCCTCACAATGTGTTGTGAAAAAATCCCTAACAATGTGTTTGTCTACAAAGAAAAACCATCACAATGTGTTCTACAAAAAGACCTCACAATGTGTTTGTCTACAAAAAAACCATCACAATGTGTTCTGCAAAAATGCCTCAAAATGTATTGTCTACAAAAAACCATCACAATGTGTTTTGCAAAAAGGCCTCACAATGTGTTGTGCAAAAATACGTCACAATGTGTTATGCCAAAAATCTATCACAATGTATTGTTTGAAAAATAAATTGCTTTTCTTAAATGAGTGTAGCCCCTTTTCTTAAATGAGTGTTGGTATTTAAAACTAGCCCCTTTTATTAAATGAGTGTTGGTATTTAAAACCAGCCCCTTTTATTAAATGAGTGTTGGTATTTAAAACCCCCTCATTGAATTTTGGAAGTTACAACCACTTTTATGTCATTATGAACAACCCTTTTATGAATTCCATAAATTTCAATGTTGACCTCCATTTTTTGATAATCTATAAATATGCTTCTCGAAACTAGCTTTCTAATGGTACCAGGGTTATGCACAATAGTGAATATTCGCAAATTGGGTGAATATTAGCATTTTCAAAAATGCAAATTGATGAATTTGGGGGATCCTGGATGTCGGCCTATTCACCTAAAATTTTTAGGGGTCGGTTCACCACGTGTTGATAATAATATTACAAATTTTTAAATTTTACAAGTCTCCTACCTAAATAGAGGACCCTTTTCACCTTAAAATTATAATTTTTTTTAATTATCCCACCAAATTCACCTCTTATACTAGTATATATACCTAACATAACAACCACACCCATACAACTAAAACATTTATTCCTATCAAAATGACCTATAGTAGCAAAAACAATAATCATTTGCAAAGACAACAAATGATCAATGAAGAAAAATATTTTAGAGAAGTAGTGGTTTGATAGAGGAGCAGTGGAAAATATCTAGATGAAAAAGTGCACCTGTATACAAAAATACACACGGTGCTCCCCCTAGTGCATTTTTACACACGACACCCATGAATACATTTTTGCACTTGGTCCTCCCTTAGATACAGTTTTACACTTGATCCTCCCCTAGATGCATTTATGTATCTAGGGGAGGGCTAGAACGGGTGTAAAACTACCTCTGAATGAGGGTTAGGTGCATTTCTATATCCTAGCCTCCCCCAGATATATAAATGTACTCAACTGGGGGAGGGTCAGACCAGGTACAAAACTGCATTCAGGGGAGCTCCTTCCACACTTTCTATAGATGACCTTTTAGTTGGTATCCTGATCAAGACCTCCTCCATTAGATTATTTTGATCTCTCAAAATTATATTTATTTATATGGGGATATTATTTCTTCGCTTGCTTCTTGGAGATCCACTTTGCCCTGCTTAGCATTTTTTCCTTAGGACATACCAGTCATAATTCTTCCTACCCTTGGTGTGTTATTCATATTTTCCTATCTAGAATTAAATCTACTACTACCTCTTCAAACTCAGATGAGACTAAATCATCCAACTTAGGCAATATTGGAGCATCTTTTCTCTCATCCAACAAAGAGGGCTCAAACAAATTTAGGTTTTCCACATTGACAACATAGTACATTTGCATATAACTTGGCAGTTCAAGTTGGAAGGCATTTGGCCCAACCTGACCTAAAATTTTAAATGGTCCATATCTGATAGGCTTAAATTTCTTACCTTCTTCCTTTAGTCATTCCTTTCTTAAATTCAACCATACAATATCTCCTACTTGGAAATCATGAGCTACCCTATGTTTATCATGGTTTTCCTTATAGTTTTGTTGAGTTTACTTCAGTTTCTCCTCTATTTTTTATTGTATCAACTAAATACGTTGAATGAACTTTAATGCTTTCTCTTCTTATGGTTATAATCTACTTGGATCTTGCTCATTCTCAAAGGCCCCATCAAAATATGAATGAGTTAGAAACCCATAACACACCTCAAATGGTGATAATTGTGTATATGAATGTATTTCCCGGCTATAGAAATATTTAAAATATGCTATATTATCATCCCATGTCTTTGGATTCGATTGATTACAGCCCCTCAGCAAGTGCATAATTTTCCTATTGAGCACTTATTTTTGTCCATTCGTTTGTGGATGAAATGTTGTTGATCTCTTCAACTTAGTGTCCAACATTCCCCATAATGCAAGTCAAAATTTATTGAGAAAGTGAGTATCTCAATCTGAAATGATACTCCTAGGCAATCCAAAATGAACGAAGATATGTTAAAAAATAGTTTGGTTTTACCTTCTACTATAACAGTTTTATTACAAGGCACAACAATTGCCATTTTACTAAATCTATTCACTATAACAAAAAAATAATGATTACCTCTTCGAGTGGTTGGAAATCCACCCAAGAAGTCCATTGAAATTATCTCCCATGGCCGATTAGAAACTGGTAAAGATGTGTACAATCCCAATTTGTGGTTGTTGGGTTTGCTTGTGCTACAATTCGCACATCCATAGATAAATTTAGATACATAATTTTACATATTGGGATAGTAGACATATCATTGCAAGTTAGCAACTATTTTGTGCATGCCAAAATTACCAACAACTAGTGATGTGTGATCTTCCCTTATTAGATTTAAGTGTTTGTCTCCCTTGGGAACACATAGTTATCCCTCTTTGAATAGCAAGTTATTTTCCAAATGAAAAACACATTGGATTTGCCTTGTACTTCATTTTTCAATTTTTTGTACTTCTTTCCAATTTCAACATCTTTTTCATATTGCCCCTTGTAGTATTTGAAATAAAAAGGCTTCAATTTCATTACAAGTGAAGAAACATTTATAGGAGGATGAGATAGCATATTAACCAACTTATTTGTCTTCCCCTTCTTATATTTGAATAGGATATTAAACGGTTGTAGGAAACCCATACATTTAAAAACCTAGACTGTTGTAACTTACTCTAAGTTTACAAGTACTTTAATGGCTCATGATCCATATGCACAATGGTTTCTTTGCCCAATAAATGATGTCTCAATTTCTATATCACTTGGGCAAGTGCAAACAAATATTTTTCATATGTATGATAGTTAAGAATAGCCCCTAAAAATAATTCAAAATGATAACATATATGTTTACCTTGTTGGAATAAAATTGTCCCCATAGCATGGCCTAAGGCATCCATATCAATCTCAAAAGGCATCCTCATGTCTAGAATAGCAAGCACAGGTGCATTACATACCTTATCCTTTATCATCTCAAAGGGTTTTTTCTTCTATTTTCCCCAAATAATATTTCTATTCTTTTGCAATTGTTGTAACAAAGGTCTTGCTATATGTAAAAATCCTTAATAAACTTTTTGAGGTATTAGGATTCCCTAATAAAACTTCTAAATTCAGTCAAGGTCTTTGGTCCTAGCTAATTCCTTATGGCAACCACCTTGGAAGGATCTATTTTGAGTTCTCCATTCCCAATTACATGACCCAAATAAACTAAAGACTTATTTCCAAACTCAAACTTTTTAAGATTAAATTTTAAATCTTCCCTTGCTGAAACTTTAAAAATTGATTTTAAATTATGAATATGCTCTTCCCATGTTGGACTAAAAAATAATATATCATCAAGAAATACAATGACATACCTATCAAGGAAAGGTCTCAAAATATCATTCATTAGCCTCATGAAGGTAGTTGTGGAATTTGTTAATCCAAATGAAATCACCAAACATTCAAGCAAACCCTACTTGGTCTTGAATACAATATTCCAGATGTCCTTTGTCTTCATCCATATTTTATGATAATCTAATTTTAGATCTATCTTAGAAAAATACTTTGCATGCTTCAATCAGACTAGTAGATCATCAATTCGTGGTAGTGGGTACTGATTCTTAATAATTATCTTATTGAGTTTCATATAATCTATGCACATCCTCCATGTTCCATCCTTCTTCAAGACAAACAATCGGGGACCCAATTAGGGATGCACTAGGATGAATCAAACCCTTATATAGTAAATCATAAACTTGTTTCTTCACCTCATCTAACTTAATTATAGACTACCTATACAACCCAATATTAGGTAGAGGTGAATCAGGTAAGAGTTGAATTTTATGCTCCACTTCTCTATTTGGTGGTAAGCCTTTTTGTTCTTCCATCATTCGGCTAGATTTTTGTAGCAATCCCTCCAATTAGTTCTTTTTTTGGGGATTAAAGTTGGTTGCTTCCATCTCCTTACTATACTACATGTTACTATCCATGCCCATTATCATCAATATCATGAATATCTTGCTTACATTCACCAAATGCTTGGCCTGTTGCATTGTCATAACCTAGAACTTATTTTCCAACCTACTAGAATTAATCACATTTGTAATTCCACCTTTCTTAAACTCCTAAATATTGTGTATCCACTTAAACAAAGCATCTCTTTCCCATAAATATGGGTTACCAAAAATTACTTGAAAAATATCAAGAGGTACTACATCACAAGTAACTACATCATGAAATTTATTTTTGAAAGAAAATTATAAAGTACATTGCTTGGTTACTTGTATCTCCACGTCATTTGCATCCATTCCAATGAATATGGTTGTGGATGATCCACAATCTTCAATCCTATTTGCTTTACTAGATCCTCAAAAATTAAATTCTTTTGGGATCTTCTATCAAATAATGTTGTAACTTTTATCCTTTGCACTTGTATTTAGACCTAAAATAATTCCTCTTTCTTGGCCTCTAATTATTGTTCCTCTTTCTTAGAGTTTTTCTCCTACCTTAAAGGCTTAATTCCTAGTAGCACATGCTACATTTCCTTCATCCTCTTCCTCAAAATACCTTTTTGGTAGAATTATAAGATCTCTTCTTTCCCTTATTCGACCATTTTAACCTCTTTTCAGGGTGTAGCTTCCAATAGTCCTCACTTGAATGAGTGTCAATATTATACTCATTGCAATGTTTTCCACCTTTTTGTGATTTGGTAGTTGTAGTTCCTAATTTATTATTGCCTTTACTACTATAACCCTTGGTTTTATCTGCAAGCTTAGAGGATTTAGATGAAGTTAATGTCTTATTATATTTTATTGGCTTTCTCACCCTCATTTCTAGGTATGTGGCTTTAATTCATACCTCATAAATATCCTTGGAATAAAATAATTCAAGTTCTATACTGATATGAAAATACAAGCCACACTTATATTTATTAAAAAATTAAAGATCTCGAATATTAAAACCCATTAACACGACTTGTTTTTTGAATTTTGTGGTGTATTCTTAAACTGTTTAGCCCTACCTCTATCTCAAAAGCAACCATATCTCCTCCATCTTCTCCTGATAGCCAATAAGATAAAATTGAGCTCTTATAGTATTCACAAATTCTTCCCATATTTTTAAAGTTGGTTGTTGATTTCTTGCCAATCCAGTTGAGTATGCCTCCCACCATGTAAGAACATGGTCGCCTAATTTCAATATAGCAAAGTTGATATATTGTACCTTTGTATAAGACTTAGTACTAAATTAAACCTCTAATTTTTTGTCACCCATATAATTTTTTTGGATCTAACTCCCCTTCATAAGCTGGAATATCAATTTTGATCTCCATTTTAAATAGATCTACAATTAAGGGTTGTGATGAGACATTCTGAAGTTTTTTGGAGTGGGATACTTCAACCTCTATTTTCTCACCATTGGAAGCACTAGACTCAATCTTAGATTCTAAATCTAATTTCTTCTTTTCCTTCCTTGATTTCTTTTCTTCTTGAGAAAGCACCATCTCCATCAAGATTTGAAGAGTGTTTTCCATTTCAAGAAATATTCTCTTGAATTCCTTGTTGGACATTTTTGGAGAGTTAGGTTCTGATTGATCTATCATTTTCACAAATCTAATCCTTCTTCTCCCAATATCTGGGTTGTATGGGGGCTAAATTTTCCTTGAGATATTCAGCCTTGCATACAAAGTTCTTTAGGAAAATTTTCTCTGATATCAAACTTGATCCATAAAGAGCCAAAACTTGACTCTTTCCTCAAACAGATCATATATTTTGCTTAATCCTTCATCTTAGATTAGTAAAATATATCCATGCTTAGATTGTATGCTTTATATTGTATGTGATATCTGATCTACTTATCAAATTGAAATTAATACTTAGATATTACAAAAAAGAAATCACACACACAATTATAAACTGCAAGAGAACACAAGATTTTTTAATGTGGAAACCCAAAATGGTAAAAACCACAACCCAAATAAATTGGATAGATTGTTATTGGAATTCAAAGCTGATACAAATCCTTACTAATATTTAGTCAATTGTATTCTTCAACTTGTTCTCTCCAATATTTGCTCCGGCCTCTTCCTCCTCTACCTCTCAATTATTCCACTACATATGTGGAAATAAAACCCTCACAATATGTTTTTCTAAAAATTCCTCATGATGTTTTGTGCAAAAATCCCTCACATTGTGTTTATATACAAAGAAAAACTATCACAATATGTTCTGCAAAAAGACCTCACAATGTGTTCCGTAAAAGTTCATCACAATATTTTATGCCAAAAATCTGTTATAATGTGTTGTTAAAAATCCACTTTTATTAAATGAGTGTAGCTCCTTTTCTTAAATGAGTGTTGGTATTTAAAACTAACCCCTTTTATTAAATGAGTTTTGGTATTTAAAACCAACCCCTTTTATTAAATGAGTGTTGGTATTTAAAACCCCCTCATTGAATTCTAGAAGTTAACATTTTTTTGTCATTCTGAACAACCCTTTTATAACTAATATAACTTTCTATGCTGACCTTAATTATTTGAGAAACCACTCTAGAAATATGCTCCTCAAAAATAGCTTTCTAAAGATGCTATTTTTATCCAATTTTACCCAATAACGAAGAAATTATGGCCTTTTAAAGATACCCCTATAAGCAGTTTTGAACATGTCGACCCATACATTCTAGGACTTTATGGTTAAGTAATTTGACCAAAACTTTGGCCTTGGTTGTTCATTTTAAGCGATTCAATTTTTTTTGGAAATATCTTTCCAAGACACATTATGAAGCCATCCACATTCATCCAACTTCCATGATTTTTTATCAGAATTTAAAAACATAAACCTTATTGTATTTATCTTCCATACTCTGTTCTAGCAAGTTTTGATTGCTCAAAAGCAATGATTTTATCCAGATTTCCTTTCACACATCCTGTAGATGACCTTTTAGTTGGTCTCCTAATCAATTTCACTAATCTATAAAGATCAAAATACTAAAAATCTTAAAAACATGGGTCTAAAATTATTTTATATAAGGTCCAAGGTGTAGACCAATTGGTTCAACCAAACCCCATAAGGGGGCAGAGGTCCAAGGTCCAAATATTGGGCCTACCCAGATTCATGGTGACTACTGATTCCACCATGTAAGTTAAAATCAATGATTTTATATTGTAGATCTAAAAACACGACATCAAAAAATCCTAAAAATAGAATTCAAATAACCAGATATTATACAACAAATAAGATTTATATTAAGCAGGGGGGCCTAAAAACTCCATTGTTACAATAGTGGATGTAAGAATCCCTTGTGACACAATTATTACAAATCTTGTTAGGGTTCTTTGAAACCCTAGCTACAAAAAATAGCGGTGTCTTCAGTTGTGTTTCGCTCCCTACAGAGTCGAGTGGGCTTCAAATATCCGTTGAGCCAGTCCACTCCAGCTTAAACATTTATCCAACGCTAATAAATCTCCAAATCTGCACACAGAAGATGAAATAAAAGAGTTAGTAATAACTGAGAGGGCTCTACTATGTGAGACCCTTACAAAGAAATAAAAACTTAACTATCATGCAACACTACTTTAAGCAAATAAAGATATATTGAAATTAACAAAATAGAGTATAATTTACCTTGCTCCTTGTTGGTTGTATTTTAATACCTATATTTGTTGTAGATCGATGATGAAGGTGTGCCCTAGCATCGCTCAAAGGCTAGAGGCTCATAAGGGCTTATGTAAAATGCTCGTGGGCACCTGACAGTTGTAGAAATTGCCCTTGGGTGCTAGGGACTGGTAGGGAGGCACCTAGAGGTACCTGGCGATGATAGAAAGTGCTCAAAGGTGCTTGGTGGCTAAGGGAATATTCTATAGAAGCATATCTAATGACGACAAAGGATGTGACGATGGCAATGGTGAGCAAGGAAATAGTGAATAAGATGGATGGAATGGGGGTTAGCGCACAAATTATTGGTTGGAACTCTCTGTTAGACTTACAATGGCACTGAGAGGGGGGGTGAATCAGTGTGGCTCTTTATAACTTAAAACTTTAACTCTTAAAGCAAAAACAATGAAAGCTTAAAACCACATAAAGCAAATACAACAAGAGAGCATCACACACAACACAGGATGTATCGAGGTTCACCAGTTTTGGCTACTCCTCAAAACTAGACTGCTTGGACTCCCATCCAAATCCAGCCTTTGCAAAGCACCAACTTTACAATCAATTTACCAACACCCACTGGAAGGAGCACCAACCCCTAATTTATCTGCACCAACAGAAAGGAGCACCAACCCCTGATTTACCAGCATCGATTGGAAGGAGCACCAACCCCTAATTTATCTACACCAATAGAAAGGAGCACCAACCCCTGATTCCAAGCACCAACTCAGAATTCTATTTTGAATCTTTTTGACATAAAAATGCCTTCGCTTTTACAAGACCCTCACTGGTCTATTGCTCATCCAATCTCTATTTCAATTCATGAAACACACCCACTCCAACGGTTCTGCTTACCGCACTCTAACAACCCTGTCTTACGGCTCACTCTTACTGCTCTGCTTACTGCACTCTTACAGCCCTCTTTTCATAGCACTTTCCCTCTATACGGCGACACTTTTTCACTATGAGCAGCAACTTAATTCTCTACGTGACTGCCCTTTTATAACCCTATTTCTCATTGAGACTCCTTGTCTTCTGTTACTTCTGTAATCACGCATGCAGTCTATTAACATTCTCTTCTACCACTTGTCAACTGTAACTGCTTCTTTATGTAACTCCTTTTGTATATATAGAGTGGGCATTTCATTGAACACGTTACATGCAACATATACCTCTACCATGACTGTTCGTCTTCTTGGTCATAACTGTTCGTATTCTTTTTTGTGCATGCATGCATTTTTTGATTCTATTTATGCGACTGTTCGATTTCTCCTTCTTCGACTTTTCTTAAAATAGCTGCATGATTTCTATCTGTAACTGCCACACTAACTTCAGTTAACTCTACTTATTTTGGCTGCATGATCTTCCTCTGCAACTGCCCCTGTAACCGTCGTTCTACTTTCAGTTAACTGTCAGTAAGCGTGTTGTAGCGACCCATCGTGAAATCATGACACTTCTATCTCTTTGCACTCTTCTCGCCTTCTACCCGTGAAAACATGACCTGTCGCGATATCGCGACACTTTCGCCTCCTTGTTACTCTTCTCGGCTTCAACCCACGAAAACATGACCTGTCGTGATATCATGACACTTTCACCTCCTTGTTACTCTTCTCGGCTTCAACCAACGAAAACATGACATGTCACGAAATCGTGACATCTTTCTCTTCCGTACACTCTTCTCCGCTAGCACTAGTGAAAACATGACATGTCATGAAATCGTGACACTTTGCTTCCTTGCACTCTTCTCTACTTGCACTAGCGAAAACAAGACATGTCACAAAATCATGACATCTTTCGCTTCCGTACACTCTTCTCTACAAGCCCAACGAAAACCTGACATGTCACAAAATCGTGACACATTTGCTGCCTTGTACCTTTCTCTGTCTTTTTCCCGTGAAACCACATGTCACGAAATCGTGACACATGCGTTGCCTTACACTCTATCTCCTCTTCGTCGTGAAACCACATGTCATGAAATCATGACACTTTTTCTCCTTGGCTGCTTTCTCTTACATGTCGTGAAATCATGACACTTTTCTCCTTGCGCTTTCTCTGTCGTGAAATCGTGACACTTTTTCTCTGCGAGCTCTTTCTCTCAAACCTGTCATGAAATCATGACACTTTTTCTCCTTAGTGCTTCCTCTTGCAAATTGTCATGAAATCGTGACACTTTTCCTTGTGAGCTCTTTCTCTCGAACCTGTCACGAAATCGTGACACTTTTTCGTTCGTACCATCCTTCTTGCAAATTGTCACGAAATCGTGACACTTTTCCTTGCAAGCTCTTTCTCTCCAAACATGTCACGAAATCGTGACAGTTTTCTTTGCTTGCGCCTTCTCTCCAAACATGTCATGAAATCATGACAGTTTTCTTTGCTTGCGCCTTCTCTCCAAACATGTCACGAAATCGTGACAGTTTTCTTTGCCTGCGCCTTCTCTCCAAACATGTCATGAAATCACGATAGTTTTTCCACTTGGCTTTTTCTCTGCCAACATGTCATGAAATCGTGACAGTTTTCCTTGCACTTTCTCTTTCGTCCAACATGTCACGAAATCGTGACATCTTTTTCTCTCTCCTCTTTCTCTTCGCTTTGGACCATGAAAATGAAACATGTCATGAAATCATGACATTTTGCTAGCATTTTCTCTCTCCTCCGATATGTCATGAAATCATGATAGTTTCTCTTGTGCTTTCTCTCTCTTCCAACATGTCATGATATTGCGATAGTTTCTCATGCTTGCTCAACATGTCGCGATATCGCGACAGTTTTCTTACTTGTCTTTTTCTTTGAGATTTTGCCTATGGGCCACTTCGGTCTTCTTGGAGAATCATTGTACATGCTCTGTATGATCTCTGAACTCTTGTTCACTTCATCAACCGATCTATCTAATGACTTATGTGCTCCTGTCCATTGCATCAACCGATCCTCTGTCTGTGTTGACAATAATGACAATACTTTGGCTGCACCTTGCTCATCAATCAACTCCTGTCCATCACCTTGCTCATCAATCAACTCCTATCCATTCCTGTCCATTGCATCAACTGATCAACCTGACTGTGTTGACAACAATGACAATACTTTGGTTGCACCTTGCACATCAATCTCCCCCTTTGGAATTGTTGGCAACACACGTAATTGCTTGCAATTACCTGTAACTCTTCTCCCCCTTTGACAATAATACCAAAGGGCAGCTACAAAACTCCCCTTGAGTCCATGCACAACATTCTCAGGCAAAAATTATTATTGTTAGCAAAAAGCATAAATATGAGCAATAAGATAAACAAATGCATAAATGCTCCCCCTGAGAATTTGATCCCGATGGCTAGTCAAATCTTAGACTATTCTTGGGAATATGTGACCACTTCATTTCACACTATCTTTTGAGCATCAACCCTCTGTTGCTCTGCAATCTCAAACTTGTCCACTGTTAGTGAAGGCATACACTGATCGTATATATATCCAACTTTTTGTTCTGTAATGCAAGCAACATCTGCATATACATCCTTGATATTCTCAACAAGCTTGAACCTACTGACAGCTATTTGTCTTTCTCTGCATTGAGAATCCAGCAGACTACCTCAATCTACTCAGCCACAACCAATATTCTTCTTCTTGTACAATCAAGCAAGCTCCTCAAATCAGCTCACAAGTTCATTAAGACAAACTTGCATAGCATGAACCCACAAAGAGAATTGTTAGAGACCCAATGTGATTCATCAACCTCATAGAAGCATAAAGAGAATTGTTAGAGACTCAATATGTTCTATACTTAACTCCCAATCTCAATCTCAACTCAATCTCAATGGAGTAAGCCCAAAACATGTATCAAGTAAAGCATTAACTTGATCAACACAACCACTATGAAAGCAACTCAACCATTCATCACCAGGCTGGAAATCATCTGGACTGTTATAATCCTTAACTTTTGACAGTGACAGAAGAATCATCAATAGTACAACAATGACAAATATCAAAACTACCAAGGGTGCCAGCTCTCAATTTAATCATCACCCTTCACAACACTTCCACACACAACTACATAAACTAAAAAACACACTTGACAACTATACAACAATAACCCGACTGCCTGCCATTCATCCTCAGATACCCAATCAAATACATAGGAGTATTAAAATAAAACTTTAATATTACTCCCCCTGAGGATGTGCCACCTGGAGTTGCTTAGAGCAAAGGCGGAGTAGTCTCCTTCAGTCCAAGGAGACATGATTCCCTTTCTTCTGTCTTTTCTTCTTCGAATGCCATGAACAGAATTTCACCTGTTTCTTCTTCAGAATCCTCACCGGATCTGTCTTCAGAGGAGCTGACATTCTTGGATATGAAACTTTTCTTCTTGAAGTTGTCCTTTCTAAAATTCATCTTTTTCTTCCAGTCACTTCTTTCTCGGTGCGTTTCTTCATCACTTTCGTTCTCCTTGTTAAACGGACATCTAGCTGCAACATGCCCAACGCCTCCACAGCTGAAACATTTAAATGGTAGCTTTCCTCTGTATTTTCCTTGTCCCCTTTTTAGTTTTTGGACAAAGTTTGCTTCCATCTCATCTGATGTCTCTTCATCTCCGGATTCTTGTTTTGCTTTCATATTTTTGTGGGCTTTAAAAGTAGCTTCTCTGTCTGTGGGATCAGACTTTCCTATTCTCATCTCATACGCAGTCAACGAACCATGCATCTCATCCATACTAAACGTATTTAGATCTTTGGCTTCTTCTATAGCTGATACTTTAGAATCAAATCTTTTGTGAAGAGTTCTTAGTACCTTTTTTATGATTGCAGAGTCTTTGATTTTCTCGTCGAGTCCTCTAATGGCATTAATGACTTCATTTACTCTCAGCATATATGTCGCTATGTTCTCATCGTCATTCATATTTAGCGCTTCATACTGAGTTCGATGAGTTTGCAACTTGGCCTCCTTGATCTTATCGTCTCCTTCATGAATGCTCTCCAATTTGTCCCAAATTTCTTTTGCCGTCTTACAGCTCATGATCTTTACCAGTTCACTGTTTGCTACACCACACATGATAGCATTCTTTGCCTTTGAGTCATTCTCAAATAGTTTCTTATCGGTAGCATCGGTTGGAGGAGTGGTGGGTATTGTGTATCCACTTTCCACTGAGTCCCATATGTCGTATCCCAATGCACATAGATATGTCTACATCCTGATTTTCCAGAACGCGTAATTAGTCCCGTCAAACAATGGAGCTTTGTTTGATGAGAATCCTTCACCAACTGCCATTGTGTCACTTCCCAGATCACCTTAGCCGATTGAGCTTGTTCAGGAACTTGGCTCTGATACCAATTGTTAGACTTACAATGGCACTGAGAGGGGGGGTGAATCAGTGTGGCTATTTATAACTTAAAACTTTAACTCTTAAAGCAAAAACAATGAAAGCTTAACACCACATAAAGCAAATACAACAAGAGAGCATCACACACAACACAGGATGTACCGAGGTTCACCAGTTTTGGCTACTCCTCAAAACTAGACTGTTTGGACTCCCATCCAAATCTAGCCTTTGCAAAGCACCAACTTTACAATCAATTTACCAGCACCCATTGGAAGGAGCACCAACCCCTAATTTATCTGCACCAACAGAAAGGAGCACCAACCCCTGATTTACCAGCACCGACTGGAAGGAGCACCAACCCCTAATTTATCTGCACCAACAAAAAGGAGCACCAACCCCTGATTCCAAGCACCAACTCAAAATTCTATTTTGAATCTATTTTGACATAAATATGCCTTCGCTTTTACAAGACCCTCACTGGTCTATTGCTCATCCAATCTCTGTTTCAATTCATGAAACACACCCACTCCAACGGTTCTACTTACCGCACTCTAACAGCCCTGTCTTACGGCTCACTCTTACTGCTCTGCTTACTGCACTCTTACAGCCCTCTTTTCGTAGCACTTTCCCTCTATACGGTGGCACTTTTTCACTATGAGCAGCAACTTAATTCTCTGTGCAACTGCCCTTTTATAACCCTATTTCTCATTGAGACTCCTCGTCTTCTATTACTTTTGTAATCACGCATGCAGTCTATTAACATTCTCTTCTACCACTTGTCAACTGTAACTGCTTCTTTATGTAACTCCTTTTGTATATATAGAGTGGGCATTTCATTGAACACGTTACATGCAACATATACCTCTACCATGACTGTTCATCTTCTTGGTCATAACTGTTCGTATTCTTTTCTGTGCATGCATGCATTTTTTGATTCTATTTATGCGACTGTTTGATTTCTCCTTCTTCGACTTTTCTTAAAATAGCTACATGATTTCTATCTGTAACTACCGCACTAACTTCAGTTAACTCTACTTATTTTGGCTACATGATCTTCCTCTACAACTGCCCTCGTAATCGTCATTCTACTTTCAGTTAACTGTCAGTAAGCGTGCTGTAGCGACCCGTCATGAAATCGTGACACTTCTGTCTCTTTGCACTCTTCTCGCCTTCTACCTACAAAAACATGACCTATCACGATATCGCGACACTTTCACCTCCTTGTTACTCTTCTCGGCTTCAACCCGTGAAAACATGACCTATCGCGATATCGTGACACTTTCGCCTCCTTGTTACTCTTCTTGGCTTCAACCAGCAAAAACATGACATGTCATGAAATCATGACATCTTTCTCTTTCATACACTCTTCTCCGCAAGCACCAGCGAAAACATGACATGTCATGAAATCGTGACATCTTTCGCTTCCTTGCACTCTTCTCTGCTTGCACTAGCGAAAACAAGACATGTCATGAAATCATGACATCTTTCTCTTCGTACACTCTTCTCCACAAGCACCAATGAAAACCTGACATGTCACGAAATCGTGACACATTTCTCCTTGTGCATTTCTCTCTTTTGCTCATGAAATCAACATGTCACGAAATCATGACACTTGCATCCCTTGCACTCTATCTCCTCTTTGGGTCATGAAAACCCGACATGTCGTGAAATCATGACACTTTTCTCCTTGGAACTTTCTCTTCGAAATCATGACACTTTTTCTCCTTGGCGCTTTCTCTTGAACCATGTCGTGAAATCGTGACACTTTTCTCTGCGACTACTTTCTCTCAACTATCGCAAAATCGTGACACTTTTTCTCCTTAGCTCTTCCTCTTGAAAATTGTCATGAAATCATGACACTTTTCCTTGTGAGCTCTTTCTCTCGAACCTATCACAAAATCGTGACACTTTTTCGTCCGTACCATCCTTCTTGCAAATTGTCATGAAATCGTGACACTTTTCCTTGCAAGCTCTTTCTCTCCAAACATGTCATGAAATCGTGATTTTCTTTGTCTGCGCCTTCTCTCCAAACATGTCACGAAATCGTGATAGTTTTCTTTGCCTACGCCTTCTCTCCAAACATGTCATGAAATCGTGACAGTTTTCTTTGCCTCTGCCTTCTCTCCAAACATGTCATGAAATCGCGATAGTTTTCTTTGCCTGCGCCTTCTCTCCAAACATGTCACGAAATCATGACAGTTTTTCCACTTGGCTTTTTCTCTGCCAACATGTCACGAAATCATGACAGTTTTCCTTGCACTTTCTCTTTCATCCAACATGTCATGAAATCGTGACATCTTTTTCTCTCTCCTCTTTCTCTTCGCTTTGGACCGTGAAAATGAAACATGTCATGAAATCATGACATCTTTGCCAGAATTTTCTCTCTCCTTCGATATGTCATGAAATCGTGACAGTTTCTCTTGCGCTTTCTCTCTCTTCCAACATGTCGCGATATCGTGACAGTTTCTCATGCTTGCTCAACATGTCGCGATATCGCGACACTTTTCTTACTTGTCTTTTTCTTTGAGCTTTTGCCTATGGGCCACTTCGGTCTTCTTGGAGAATCATTGTACATGCTCTGTATGATCTTTGGACTCTTGTTCACTTCATCAACCGATCTATCTAATGACTTCTGTGCTCCTGTCCATTGCATCAACCGATCCTCTGTCTGTGTTGACAATAATGACAATACTTTGGCTGCACCTTGCTCATCAATCAACTCCTGTCCATCACCTTGCTCATCAATCAACTCCTATCCATTCCTGTCCATTGCATCAACTGATCAACCTGATTGTGTTGACAACAATGACAATACTTTGGTTGCACCTTGCACATCACTCTCAAGGACTTTGGGAACTCAAGATCTCAGGAAATTCGAAAACTCAAGCACTCAGAGGTTGAGCCATAAAAATAGCTCCTATTTATAATCTAACCTAGGGTATGCTAGGGTTTCAACGATACTAATCGTGTGGCTGAGATTAAAACACATATAAGGGTAGATATTAAATTTAGTGTGGATGAATGGATAGGATTAAATGAAATCGAATGGATGAGATTGATTTATTTATATAAATATACATTTATTAAATATATAAAATATAATATATAAAATATTATTATTTAAATATATAAAATAAATATATATAAACATATATAAATAATGGGTGAAAATAGTGGGAAATCTAGGATGGAGGGCAAGTGGCTATGTTTTGGTGGTGGAAATGGTGGAAAAGCATGCATGGAGGACAAGTGGCTAGATATTGGTGTCTACAGATGCCCCTTTTTGTACTGTGTTGCATGAAATACAATGCAATGCAAAAAAATGAGACACCTGTTGTGGCCAGGTGTAGAAGCAACTTCTCTTGGGATGTGGAACACGAGCTTGAAGATAAAAGAATAAAAGAATTATGAGTTTTGTGTAGCTTACCAATTTATAGAGCTAAAAACATGACACCAAGCAATGCTAAAAAAAAGAATTCAAATAACTAGATATTGCACAAAAAATAAGATTTATATTAAGAGGGGGAGCCTAAAAACTCCATTTTTACAATAGTGGATTTAATAATCCCTTGTGATACAAATATTAAAAATATTTCTAGGTTTCTTCAAAACCCTAGATACAAAAAATGATGGTGTCTTCAGTTGTGTTTTGCTCCCAACAAAGTTGAGTGGGCTTCAAATATCTGTTGAGCCATGCCACTCCAACTTAAAAAGTTGTCCAATAGTAATAAATATATAGATATGCACACAAAAGATGAAATAAAAGAGTTAGTAATAACTAAGAGGGCTCCACTACGTGAGACCCTCAAAAATAAATAAAACCCTAACTATCATGCAACACTACTTTAAGAAAATAAAGAGATATTGAAATTAAAAAAAAATAGAGTATGATTTACCTTGATCCTTGATGGTTGTCTTTTAATACCTAGATTTGTTGCAGGTTGATGGCAAAGGTGTTCCCTAGCATCGCTCGAACGCTAGGGGGGGTCGTAAGGGCTTACGTAAAATGCCCATGGGCACATAGCGGCTATAGAAAACACTATTGGGTGCTAGGGATTGGTAGGGAGGCACCCAGAGATGCTTGGCAGTGATATAAAGTGCTCAGAGGTGCTTGGTTGCTAAGTAAATATTCTACAAAAGCAAATCTTATGACGGTGAAGGATGTGGTAGCGACAATGGCAAGTGATGGAACAATGAATATGATGGATGGAATGGGGGTTAGGGCACAAAATCTTGGTTGGAACTCTCAAGAACTTAGGGAACTCAGGATCTCAAGAAATTTAAAAACTCAAGCACTTAGGGATTGAGCCATCAAAATGGCTCCTATTTATAATCTAACCTAGGGTATGCTAGGGTTTCAATGACACTAATCGTGTGGATGAGATTAAAGCACATATAAGGGTATATATTAAATTTAGGGTGTGGCATGGATTGATGCGGATGGACGAACATGATTAAATAAAATTGGATGGCTGGGATTGATTTATTTATATAAATATATATTTATTAAATATATATATAATATAATATATAAAATATTATTATTTAAATATATATAATAAATATATATACAAACATATATAAATAATGGGTAGAAATGGTAGGAAATCTAGGATGGAGGGCAAGTGGTTATGTTTTGGTGGTGGAAATGGCGAGAAAGCATGGACGAAGGACAAGTGGCTAGATTCTCATGTCTACAATGTGAAACACAATGTAGTGCAAAAACATGAGACACATGTTGTGGCTAGGTGCAGAAGCAACTTCTCTTGGGATGTGGAACACGAGCTTGAAGACAAAAGAATAAAATAATTTTGATTTTTGAGTAGCTTACCCCCTCAATTGGCGAATGAGGTTACAGATGAATATCGTGATCCAATTGAAAAATAATTGTGCAAATTTAATGTGGAAGATATGAATGATGTAAAATATGATACCATTTTTACCCCAACGATGGGAAGGGGATTGTTGAAAAATGTATCTATTTTTACCCCAATAGATGAAGGGTTTTGTGAAAATGTGTGATGGAAAATGTGTATGTTTTTGTCCCAATAGATGAAGGGATTTTTTCCAAGTGTAGATGCCATGATCATGTAATATGTATCCAATTGTGGGAAATTCAAAACCAAATGTGGTTGCCCTAAATTTGGGGTGATTCGATGTTGTTGAAACACTTTGCCTTTTGGCGTCATTGATATGTAAATATTAGTATGCAAATAAAAAGTAAAAAGAGTCAACTTTGGAGGGCTTGCTAGTGACTGTTGAATAATTTCCATGATTTAAACCAATGATCCTAGCTAGTACCTATCTATGTGATGACTATCAGGGAGATGTGTAATGATGAAAGTTGATTTTTTCCATTTTTTAAGCCCCACAGACTAGGCTATCAATGATAGCATTTGTGCAAATTTCTCTTGGCAAGGTTTCATGCAAAATGTGAAGTATCAAATATGATTGTGCTCTTGAGCAAGGAGATAAGTGATGATGATCATGAATAAGTGTCCTTATGGTAGGCTATTCATCTTACTGAATTGTATGGATGCAAATTGTTGCAATCACCAAGTATATAGAAAAACCTACTATATACAAGATTCACTTGAATGTTGTTTGGCACTTGGTAAATGATGATGCAAAATGATGATGTTATGATGTATGAGTGATGATAATGATGAGGATCATTGTTTTATGAAGATTTTTACCCTTTTGGGGTGCTTTTGTAACTTGGTTGGTGAATTTTGCAATATGAGGTCACAAATGAAAATTATTCCTCCAAATCAGTTGTAATTTTCACAAAGCATGATAAAATGATGATATGAATACATGGATGCAATTTGGGGTGATTTGGTGAAGGTAAGACATTGTTTTGTGCTATTTTTGTCTTTTTTCAATGTTGAAACCAAACACCCATGGGTGCTTGCTGTCTGTAGAAATGCCCATGGGCATCACAAGGCACCCGAAGTAGCTATAAATAGCTTGATGGGTGAGATTGAAGCTCATTTGTGTGTTTGGAAGTTTAAGAAGCTATGTTTGAGGAGTAAGGAGAAGTGAAGAGTGAAGTGATGTATTGAATTTTGGTCATGGAAGCTATGGCAAAAAAGGGAGATGGTGTGGGGGCCGAGGTTGGGGATGGGGCACAAAGTTCTAAGGTAGCATTATGCTTTTTGTATTGTGCAAAGTTTTTGTTTTTTGTTTTTTTTTTTGTTAAATTATTAACCAATGTTTTGTGTTGTGTTGTATCTTGGGATTTTGGAGGCTCGACACCAATTTTTACCTTACATCCTTGGGATGATTAATGTGATTATGGATGAGGAGTGGGAGTTGTTGGAGGAGGTGGGGCTAGTGGAGGTAGCCTGATTGGATGTGGTGAGGGCCGATGAGGGGTACCTCTCTACCTTATAAAAGAGGTGGGATGTGGATAAGGGGATCTTTTAGCTCCCCACGAGTGATGTGACAATTACCTTGAAGAATGTATATTGCATCCTCAAGGTACTGGTGGAGGGGATCCAAGTTGAGGTCGGGCTCAACCAAAATACAGTTAAGATGAGGATGTTTTGGGATGCATGGCAGGGGGTGAAGGTGGAGTGTGGGGGCATTCCTTATTTGTCCATGTATATGGACAAGGAGTTGGACCCCATTCATGCTTTGGTTATGTTCATGTTGGCCAATATCATGGCCCCAAACAATAATGGGAGCAGGTTCTTGTAGAACTTGATAGGAGTAGTGAACAACATGCTCACTAGGATACAAGTGTACGCATGGGCTCCTGCCTTGTTAGTGTAGGTATACCAGGAGTTATATGAGGTGGCCAATCAAGGATGAAAGGGATTGAGGTGTAGCTTATTACTATAATGTTGGGGATGGGACCATTTTAGGGTTGCTCAACTAGAGGGCTTGCTTGTGGGAGAGTTTGGTATGGAGTAGCCCTATGCTAGACGATGGGCTTTGGCTAAGGAGGTGCAATCGAGTCGATTATTGAGGATGAGCCGGTGGTACAGGGAACTATGGGTTGGATTGACATCCGCCCAAGTGGTGTGGAGGCTATGGTTGAGTGCTCAGTGGACCGAGGATGGAGAGCACCTAATATGGGTTTGGTAGGGTAGGTGGTTGATTAGGAGGCATAGGAGTGAGGTGGAGTACTTCTAGTTCTCACAAGTGCTTCTTAAGTTTGGATTGAGGTAGATATCAGGAGGATACTAGGCTACCTTACATAGATCTTTGGAGAGTGGTCTTGGAGGATGATGAGGATATGGATCTCTCAAGTGTGGAGAATGTGAGAACGACTGTGGAGTATGATTCATGGTTTGTGGAGCAACCGCCATGGGCATTGCCTTGAGGAGTGGTCAATGGAGATGGAGGTGGAGAGGCTAGCGATGAGGGTATGTTGGAGCTAAGATGAGGGGACCCAAGATACCCCTAAGTGGTAGTGGTGCCTTCGATCTGATAGTCAAATATGGAAGGCGAAGGGCATAGGGCAGTAGTATCTCAATGTTGGGGAAGACGAAGGAGATGGGGTAGATATAGAGGAGGTTTTGAATGTACCTCCTATCCATAGTGAGGAGTGGACACAACTAGAGAAGTAGGTGGCAGAGAGGGATGCAAGGATCATGAGGCTCTAGAAAAAGCTAGCAGAGAGAGAGCATCAGTATAATGTCAACATAGCACACCTTTGATCTCATCACAGATATATCGAGGCATTGGAGGATAGGTTGATGGAACATCATATTCCACTTCCTAATCCTCCAACCTCATCTATGTTCGGGGGTATGAGGCGTAGCAAGTCTAGGCATAGCTTTAGGTCTAGGGCTCCTTCTAGGTCACAGGGGTCCTCTTGGAGGGTATAGCTAGTGCTTATATGCACTTTTGTATATGAGCCTTGGTGCTCCATTGTATGTAGAATTTTAGCATTCGTTGATACATATATATACATGGCTTTTACCTTTTGTGTTATATTTTTGTGTTAATGATTTTTGTGGAATTGTTTTGTGTAATGCATGTTTATGTTTATGATTAATACATATGATATGTTATGGATGATTAATGTAAGACAAAATATATGGATGGCTTGTGCTAATGATCATTTATATTTTCGATCTTTTCTTGGTTATTTTGTTATCATTATTTTTTAATCAAGGGCACCAATCTTGGTGGCGAATGAGATGGATGATTTATGAACTGACATGGATGTTGACATGGAATAATATATGGATGTTGATATGGAATAAGATATGGATTTTGATATGGAAAACTGCTTGTTTTGTAGAGACTCAAACATCCTAGTGATATCAAAGAATTCTACTAAAACTACCTAATTCTTCTAGGACAAAATATGTGTGTAGTGAACTCATTTACCGAATCAAGAGCATGGTAATGACCCTAGACAATCAAGAACCAGTGTGTGTGCAAGTGAGTTCATTAACTCATCCTGAGTAAATTGTGTAAACATGTTATGGTTGAAACCAAGAATCTAGCTTGTCCATATGAGTGGTTAGAGGTATCTTTAAAAAGAGACATGTTGCCACACATGAGCATACTCCACTGCCGATCAAGTGTCTATAGCTTTAGTGGAGGCTAACTCCATAGTCCATGACTTTTTTTGTTGATCTTCTTATTTTTGTGGATGACTACCTAACCATCTGACTAAAAATATAGTATGATCCTTACAACCCAATTTATCAGTGGTGTGTGATGTCAAATATTTAGATTTTTTTTTAGGGATTTATCCCTACTATTTTTTTTATTTTTGGAATTGTGATAGTGGTGAGAACCAATATTTTTATGGACTATGTTGCATTATGGGACTAGCAAGGATGGCCCTTTTCACTTCAAGGTACATACCAAGTATGGTGTTATCCCTCTTTGACACAAGATGTTTTTAAGATGTGAAATTGTGTTTGGTTCAAGAATATTTTAGAGTCAATTCCAAAAACTCAATATTTTCTTAGTGTAAGATGTGCAATGATCCTATAAAGAACTTGACATGTATTTTAGAGGTTTCTTAAAATACTAGGGGTGTCTAAGTGACCAAAAACACCTAGGATTTGTGAATGTGGATTTTGTGAATGACAGTATGACTTTGTGGAATTGTGTGGATGACATTATGAAGGTGCCCTTGATTAAGGTAATATGACTTTTATTGGACTAATTAAGACCTTGAACTTAATAAATGATCCCTATATGAAATGTGGAATGTGCAATGTGAATATGAATGCAATGTATGACATGAAATTTTATGGAATGTGAAATGCAATGTGAAATTTGGGTGAATGCATTGTTTTGTAATGCATATAGAAGTGAAATGCAATGTTATGAATGAAATATTTACAATTTGTTTTGTGTATTAGCCATGTATATATATACATATATAGTAATCAAATCATGCATAGAATTATTTCAAGTTTATAACATTAAGTGGTTTGAATTCTTCCTCTCCCTATAGACTAGCAAATCTATAAGTACCATTACCCACTCTTTGTGTAATAATGTATGGACCTAACCAATTAGCCATGAATTTGTCATGAATATGTAATAAGGCATTGGTGTTTTGTTGATTCTATTTAAGAACAAGATCTCCTACTTGGAATTCATGTAGATGAACTTTGGTATTGTAAGAACATTTGAGGTGGTCTTGATAAACTTGTAAATTCTCTAAAGCATTGACTCACCTTTCATCAAGAAGTGTGAGTTGGTCAAGACGTGCTTGTCTAGCAGTGTTGTCATCTATGAATTTCTTGCAAATAAATTCACAAGGAATGGATCTCGAGCTCAAGTGGTATGATTTCTTTGGCTCCATAAACCAATGAAAATGGTGTTACCCCTATAGGCATGCAAATGCTTGTTCGATAAGCCCATAATGCCAAGGGAATTTATGTATGCAAATATCTATAATTTTCTTTGACAAGTTTCTTGAGAATGACAATTAAGATCTTGTTGGAAGCTTCACCTTATCCATTTGCTTGTGGGTAGTAAGGAATCGAGAAACTATGTTGAATGTTGTATTTATCGTAAAGTGCTCGAACATCCTTATTCTTGAAAGACTTGCCATTGTCTAAAATTATTTTTGAGGGTATACCAAAATGACAAATGATATGATGAAGTATAAAATCCACAATTCTAGGTCTTATCATACTGGTTAGAGGAATTACCTCAACCCACTTTGTGAAGTATTCAGTGGTTGTGATAATGAATGTATGTTATCTTGAGGAAGGAGGTGAAATTTTGCCAATTATATTTAGGCCCCATTGTGAAAAGGCCAAAGGATTTGAATAGGTTATAAATATTGTGATGGTACATGAGTTAAATTAGCATGTTCTTTGCACTTTTTGCAATGCTTAATATATGTGCAACAATCATGTTCCATTGTGGGCCAATAATAACCCATGCATAGAATATGCTTTGCAATGGCCATTCCACTAAAATGACCACCACAAGTACCATCATGGGCTTCAACTATGTCTCTTTGTAGCTCACTATACTTGAGACAACGAAGGAGAACTCCATCATAACAACGGTTATACAACACATAATCCAGGAGAACGAAACGAGCTACCTTTTGCTTGAAAGTGAATTTGGCAGTTTGAGACATGTCATATGGGAGTGTTCCAAACTTGAGAAAGGCTACTATTTGGTTTGACCAAGGCTCATATGGATCTGATTGGATAAAGAAAACATCATTTTCATCCTTTGACTCTACACAAAAAAATGCAAATTTAGAGATCGTTGAAATGATAAGGGTTTGTACCTCTCCAAAGGAATATTTTGGAATCAATGATCCAAGGGAGGCCATCACATCTGCAAATTTGTTAGCAAACATGGTAATCTAGTGATTTCATACCAATCAAACTTAGATATTAACTTCATTTCTACCTCATGATAAAACTTAATGGTAGGTTATTTGCATTGGTATTCTTCGTTTATTTGCTTGATGACAAGTTGAGAATCACCAAATATCCTTATACGCTTAATGCTCATAGCTATAGTTGATTGAAGACCTAAGATTAAGGCTTGATACTCTATGGTTTTATTTGTGTATTGGAAGTCTAGTTTGAATGACAAAGGTATAGGTACCCCCTATGGTGTGTGAAATACAACTCCATCACCTTGACCTTTCATGTACTTAGAGCCATCAAAGAATAATGTGATATCAACGTCTTCCTCCATAATGACATCTTCTTCTTTTTCAATGATAGAAAATACAGAATCATATGGAAGCTTAATAATAAAAGGATTATCACTAGGTAGTGGAGCTTTCGCAAGTTGATTGGCTATTACTTGACCTTTAATGGATTTTTGACTAATGAATTCCAAGTTGAATTCAGTGAGGAGAATTATCCATTTAGCAGTGTGTGTTATTGTAAGCGTGAGACATCATATAACATAGAGTATTTTATCTAGATATGACATAATTTGTGTGGCTAAGCATGTAATATCAAAGTTTCTTAGTGGAAAAAACCACTGATAAGCATAGTTTCTCTACATAAGCATATCGGGTTTCATAGCTTACCAATGTTTGACTAATGTAGTAGACAACTTGTTCTTAATTTTGTTCATTATTTTATGCAAGCATTTTTCCTAAGGCAATGTCTGTTTTTGAGACATAAAGATAAAATGGGAACCCCGAATGAGGAGGAGCTAAGACTGGCAGAGAAGCTATATATTGCTTAATTTCATCAAAGGCTTTTTGACATTCATCTGTCCAATAGAATAACACCCCCTTTTGTAGTAAGTGATTGAATGGCCTACATTTGTCAAAAATCTACACAATGAAATGATATATTGATTGGATATTTTCTTGTAAACTATGTAATTCCTTCAAGTTAGTGTGGGGAGGCATTTCCATAATGGCTTTAACCTTGTGAGGGTCCACCTCAATGCCTCTTTTAGAGATAATGAATCCTAGAAGTTTGCTCGAGGTAACACCAAAGACACATTTCTTGGGGTTAAACCTTACATTATGCTCTAGGATTTGATCAAAAACTTTCTCTAGTACACTATTATGTCCTTGTTGAGTTTTGGATTTAGCCAAGAGATCATCCACATAGTCTTTGATAATCTTATGCATGTAGTCATGGAAAATGTATGGCATGCCATGTTGATAAGTGACACCTGCATTTTTGAGGTCAAAGAGCATCAAAAAAGTTCCCCAATATGTAGTAAATGTTGTTTTGTGTTGGTCATTAGGATTTATTCAAATTTGGTTGTATCCTAAAAAACCATCCATGAGTGAAATCGTTTCATGGCCAGCATAGGTATCGATAAGAGTATCGATGTTTGACAGAGGGAAATAATCCTTAAGACACGCTTTGTTAAGATCTCAAAAATAAGTGCATACATGTATCTCCCCATTAGGCTTACGAATAGGTACCATGTTTGAAATCCACTTAGGATAGTTGATAGGAACTATGAAGTTCACGTCTAAGAGTTTTTGAAGCTCTATTTTTACCAAGATGGCCATGGTAGGATGCATTCCCCTAAGCTTTTGTTTAATAGTCTTAGCATAAGGCTATAAGGTGAGATTGTGGACAACCAAAATAGGGTTAAGACTAGGCATGTCCTTATAAGACCATGCAAAAATACCCTTTTCCCTCTTGAGAAGAGCAATAAATTGCTCTTATTCATCAGGTGATAAAAATTTTCCAAGCTTAACAATTTGAGGATTATATTTGTTTGAAATAAGGTCCACATCAATAGTATCTTCAATAGACATGTGGGAACCTTCCTTAAGTTGATTGGGTGTAGGGATTAGATGAATGTCATCTAAAATGTCATCAAATTCTTATGGCTTATCCTCATCTATTTCTGGCTAGAAAACCTCAAGATCCGATGGTTAGGGTGAAGTTTATGGTGGAGGGGATGGAGGAATGTAGTTGGTATAATCCCTTAACAATTCCTCAGAAGAGAAAATTTTTGCAAAGGATGGAGGTGAGGAAATTTGGTCCATATCAATGAGACTTATGTCAATTGTAATTGGCTTAGTCGGATCGTATGGATTACGGAGCAAGGTGAATAAATCAACAGGATTCATGTTGACTTATGGGCAAGGTGGACAAGGTTGGATGAAATGGGTGGAACCTAAGAACCGGTGCTAGGAGCTTGGTTAACCTAAAAAACAACAATCAACACAAAAATACATTTTACTAAATGATATATACATGCAATGCTGAAAAAGAAAACATGTTTTTGATTTTTGATTGATTTTTGATTTTTATTTTTTTTGGTAGTGGTGAAAATCACTATTTTTGTGTTATATACATATGTTACAATTTTTCTTATGGAATGGCTTAATGAAATGGAGGTGGAGGTTCACCGGTAGGGGCGAATCGCTCATACAAAAGAAGCAAGTGAATTATGGGCTCATGGATGGAGAACTGATCAGTTGTAGAGCTTACATTCAATTTTATCAATCTAAGGGAAATCAAGGTTAGATTTAAACAGTAACAATCCCATATAGATTATATCATAGGAATTAATACTAAGCTTAGCTCAAGTTTCTTTTTTAGGTTTCACATGTACAGGAAAGTAATAAACAAAATTAAATTTGTGCAAAAATAAATGGTGCAAGGTATGATAAAATGATGCAATGATGATTTACTTTTTGAAGAACACAAGCTTATACTGAGAGGGGGGGGTGAACAGTATAAGACCTCTTTTTACTTTTTCCTTTATACTTCAAAATAGTAAAGCAATATACCCAAAGCAATATCAAAGCAATGCACAATATCATCCACAAAGTGACACCAATTTTAACGTGGTTCACCCAGAATGGTTGAGCTACGTCCACAAAACTTTTCTCTAAAAGTTATCTCAAAGTTCTTTGGGAATCCTTCCCAATTACAATGTTTATGAGCCTCGGCCCAAAGGAGATACCTTCCCCCAATCAAAATTTATGAGCCTCTGCTCAAAGGAGATACCTTCCCCCAATCAAAATTTATGAGCCTCTGCTCAAAGGAGATACCTTCCCCTCTGCTCTAGAAATGATCCCTCAAAAGATCAACTGCCTCTACCTCTTGCCAACATGTGGAACTCCTTTCCATCGAAGACCTCCTGTCCTCAATGCTTAGCCTAAGAGACCTCTACCTTCTATGATCACGTCCACAGTAGCTCAACAACTTGTACCAAACATAGTCAATCGGTCTAGTACAAGTCTTCCTCTGTCTATCAGATCTGTCCAACTCTTGAACAAATCAATCCTCTGCATACAAGCCTTCTCAAAGACTTGCCAAATCTGTCCTCAGGTTCTTCTCATAGAACCAATGCACCTCTGTCCTCAAGTTCTCTGATAGAACTATCAAACTCAGCTCACAAGTCCTCTGCTAGGACCTGTCCAAATCTGCTCACAAGTCCCCATCGAAACCTGTCCAAAACTGCTCACAAGTCCCCATTGGAACCTGTCCAAAACTGCTCACAAGTCCCCACTGGAACCTGTCCAAAAACTTAGCAAGCTCACCAAGAAAAACTTTCTTAGTAGGAAATCACAAAGTGAATTGTTAGAGACCCAATGTGATTTGTCAAACTCATAGAAGCATAAAGAGAATTGTTAGAGACTCAATATGTTCTATACTCAAATCCCAATCTCAAAACTCAACTCAAATCAACTCAGCTCAATCTCAATCTCAAATCTGAAAACTCAACTCAATATCTGAAATGGATAGGATAGAATGTTTTCTTTCAAGAACATGAAACCCCAACAATTGCCAACTATGCAAAGAATCACATAACAATGATACTCATGTTCTTTTCACCATCAATTAGGGTTTCAACAACAATGCTCATCAAACAAGGTTTAGTCAACCAACACCATTCAACTCAACATCAACCTTGAAGCATTCAACCAATCATCACAAGAAAAGGAAACAAGTAGAAATCCTTTTCCCTCCAAAGATATTTGAACAAAATAGCCACCAACACAATATCACCAAATGCAAAGAATAACTTGCTCAAATCAACTCAATGGAGTAAGCCCAATATCATGAATCAAGTAAAGCAATAACTTGATCAAACAACCTCTATGGAAGCAACTCAACCATCAAACTCAAAACAGCCAACCAAGGGTTCCACCAACTCAATGCAAGTAGCTAGACTCACAAATATAAACCCTAGTGCACAAAGCTTCCACTATCTCAAACCAGAAATTATGCATTCACCAAAAACTCTCCTTAAGGATAACAATGCATAAGTAGTCTTCAACAAACCAGAAAATAGGATTTACACCTAGCCAAAGGATACCTAGTAGAATACCTTTTCACTCCAACCTTATTTCAGAAAACATACACCAATCATACTCATAAGAAGAATGTGCCCATACCTTATTGGAGTAGAAGATAATTGAACCTTCAAGCTGTCACCACACACAACTCTCAAACTTCCAACCAAGTTAGGGTTAGAATAAAAAGAAATGAGCAATAATATAAACTTCCTTTATTACACCTTTTAGCTCCACTTCTTTAAACACAACCACCATAACATGCCAATAAATCAACAATCAGAGACTCACACCTTATACCTCCATTTTTAATTTTAGCATAGCAAAGAATAATCTTAAAAATACATCCAAAGAAATATGCCCTTATTTCTCCTAAGCTTTTATTCAATGCTAATCACAAAAGCCAAAACTCATAAAATTTAATCACACCTTATAAATCGCTGTCCAAGAAACTCCGAATTTCGTGGCATAAAGACGTTTTAATAAAAATGTGTGTTACTCTAGCAAAGCACCCCCACGAGACTCGAAACGGTGACCTCCGCCAATGCAATGCCCAACAACAACCTTCGCTGCCACTAGCCCACGCAGGCTACGAAGTTCACAAGTGAACTTCCCTCCACTTCACCCTCGAAAAAAAACTCCCGAAGACTTTTCAACCGCACGTGCTTCTAAGTCTTCCTTCGATCATAGCGAATACAGAGCACAAACACCGCAAATTGCATTCGAGGAATTTCGAATTAATTAGCCTTCCAACCTTAGGAGTTGGAGAATAAATAGTCTCTTCGAAGACACCTTGACGTCGACGAAAATAAAGACCATTTCAAAATTAATCAAAAGTCTTTTCAAAAAGGTTTTAAAAACCCTTAAATAATTTTAATAAATTAAGAATAAAAAAAGGTTTAAAAACCTTTAAGTATTTTTAATAAATTAAAAATAATTTCTCCCTTAATTAATTAAATAATTAATTAATTAAAACCTTGAAGGGTTTTAAATAATAATTAAATAAATAATAAAGAGAACCTCCATTGGTTTTAATAAAAACCATTTAACTTGGTTTTAATAAAAACCCTATCCAACTTGGTTTTAATAAAAACCGGTTTGGTTTTAATGAAAAACCCTTGCCAATGGAATCTCTCCGGATTCTCTTAAAAATATTCTCTTGGAATCTTCCACCTTTGAAGCCAACACATCCTCTTAACATTAATGCCATTTCCTTTTGACATCAATGACAACTCATAGACAAGAAGCTAGGATCTCAAACCCAAAATTGCCAACAATCTCCCCCTTTGTCATTGATGGCAAACCATGCTTCTCAACAACACAGAAACTCAACATAAACAACTCCCCCTATCTTGAGGCTCTCCCCCTTACTCAAATCTCTCCCCCTTTGTCATCAATGGCAAAGGGTCACCTTTGGGGCTCGGGACTAAGAATGAGCCTCTTAGCTTAGTCCCTCCCCCACCTCCTGATGAGGTGATTAATTCTTGGGTGGGAGTAAAACTCCCATTAGGCACTGATCATCATCAGCATCTATAACTTCCTTTTCGGGCCTTCTCTTGAACTCTTTGTCCATATTCCTATTCCTGTCACTATTCTTGTTCTTGTTCTCATCCCTATTCTTGTCCATGCCTTGATCCTTGGACCTGATCATGCCACTGTTCCTGTTCTTGTATTCTAGAATTTCAGCTCTACACTGTCTGATTATGTGACCTTCATTGTTGCACTTGAAACACTTGACGATGTTGTTTCTCCGAGGTAAACCTGATCTTTGAATCCACCAGTTCTGACCAAACTTGTTCTGACCAAACCTGTTCTGGCCAAACCTATTCTGACCAAACCTATTCTGACCAAACTTGTTCTGGCCAAACCTATTCTGACCAAACCTGTTCTTGTTATTTGCCTTGCAATAAACTGCCTTGTGCCCAAACTATTGACAAGAGTAGCAATACCCTTGAAAGTAACTAGCACTTCTGAAACTGTCATTTACCTCCTTCACTTGAGCCATGCAATGTGAAGCCATGTGACCAAACCTGTGACAAGCAAAACATCTGCCTTGAAACTTTCCTTTAATTGACCTCTTAGGTTATGAAAACTTCTTCTTCTCATTCTGAATTCTATTTTCTATTTCTATGCATCTATCATTCAAGGACTCCTTTTCTAAAATACTTTCCTCATCAGAACTCTCTTCCTTTTGGAGTCTCTTACTAGACTCTCCAACTTGTTCCTTGTGTGGCTTAACAAAACCAAGGCCTGTTTTATCTGTTGTCTTTCTTTGACCTTTGATGAGTGACTTAACCTTTTTGGAGCTATCTTGAAACCTGTAAAGCTTATCCTTGTACTCTTTAGTTTCCTCTTTCAAAGAAGCCATTTTCTGTTCTAACTCACTATACTCAAGAACCTTAGACTCTAACTCATCCTTGAGTTCTTGTGTCTTAGCCATAGAGAAGTCAAGACTTTCTATAAGATCATCTCTCTCCATACAACATTCATCTAACTTATCCTTGAGTCTAGCATTCTTCTTTCTTTCCTTTTTCAAAGCACTAAGAGCACTAATAAGTTCACCTTCAAGATCTACTTCACCTTCCTCTATATCTTCCTCTATTTGTTTGCTTTTTGAATCATCAAAGCCTTTTTCAGATTTCTTATCACTAGAGGTGCTACCCTTTTCAAAAACCATACATGCATCTTCCTTATAGTTTTCTGAAGCATCCTCATACATACTAGAAACCAAATCATTATTTGTGCAATCATCCTCAAGGTGACCAAAATTTCCACATCTAAGACATTTCATGATAATGAATCTATGTTTCGGTTCTTCCTCTTTTTTTGATATGAACAACATCTCATTTTCATTATCACTTGAAGAACTTTCACTATCACTACTAGAACACTTACTTGCTTTGTCTAGGTAGAAACTCTTCTTGTGCTTGTGAGAATACCTCTTTCCTTGATTGTTGTGCTCATCTTTGTTTTTCCTGTGATGCTTGTGCTTTTCAGAATCCTTGCTCTTAGAATCCTATTTATCTTCATCACTTTCATTCTTGGGAATAGTACAGTCAGTAGCATAATGACCAAACTTTCCACAATTGAAACATCTTATATTTTTCATACTTTTGTGCTTTCTAGAGAACTTGCCTTTCTTGTTGTAATATGCCTCTTCATCACTAGAAGACTCATCACTATCTTGAAGTTGTTTACCCTTGGAATTCTTGGTAGCCTTGAAAGCTGCCTCTTTCTTGACATCAACCTTCACTTGAGTTCTCAACTCAAATGCTGCAAGTATACTATGGAGCTCATCCTTTTTCAACTTATCCAAATCTTTAGCTTCCTCAATAGCAGAAATATTTTCACTAAATCTATTAGGAAGAGATCTTAAAATCTTATCACAAACATCATTTTCAGCAAGCTCAAGACCTAAGTCTTTCATGGAGTTAACAACCTCATCCATACGAAGCATGTAGTCACTAATATTTTCATCATCATTCATCTTGAGTTGTTCAAACATACCTTTGAAGTGTCTCAACTTGGCCTTTCGACATTTGTATCACCTGTATGAACCACCTTCAACTGTTTCCACATTTCACTAGTTGTCTTGCAGTGAATCACTTTGGTGAGATCTGCTTTCTGTAAGCCTTTCGGGATTGCATTCATTGCTTTTGAATTGTTGTGATGTAGGAGCCTTTCTTCTTTAGTATTAGGACCATGTTCAGGAATAGTGTACTCATCTTCAATCACTTCCCAAACCTCATTCCCAAGTGCCATTAGATGAACCTTCATCCTTGCACTCCAAAGACCAAAATCTGACCCATCAAGAATAGGTGTTGCATTGCCACTTGAATGATCCATTGTGTTCTTTACTAGCTTTTCCTTCAAGTTGTTAAACTTTTCGAAGGCACCTGCTCTGATACCAATTGAAGAACACAAGCTTATACTGAGAGGGGGGGTGAATAGTATAAGACCTCTTTTTACTTTTTCCTTTATACTTCAAAATAGTAAAGCAATATACCCAAAGCAATATCAAAGCAATGCACAATATCATCCACAAAGTGACACCAATTTTAACGTGGTTCACCCAGAATGGCTAGGCTACGTCCACAAAACTTTTCTCTAAAATTTATCTCAAAGTTCTTTGGGAATCCTTCCCAATTACAATGTTTATGAGCCTCGGCCCAAAGGAGATACCTTCCCCCAATCAAAATTTATGAGCCTCTGCTCAAAGGAGATACCTTCCCCCAATCAAAATTTATGAGCCTCTGCTCAAAGGAGATACCTTCCCCTCTGCTCTGGAAATGATCCCTCAGAAGATCAACTGCCTCTACCTCTTGCCAACACGTGGAACTCCTTTCCATCGAAGACCTCCTATCCTCAATGCTTAGCCTAAGAGACCTCTGCCTTCTATGATCATGTCCACAGCAGCTCAGCAACCTGTACCAAACATAGTCAGTCGGTCTAGTACAAGTCTTCCTCTATCTGTCAGATCTGTCCAACTCTTGAACAAATCAATCCTCTACATACAAGCCTTCTCAAAGACTTGCCAACTATCCTCAGGTTCTTCTCATAGAACCAATGCACCTCTATCCTCAAGTTCTCTGATAGAACTATCAAACTCAGCTCACAAGTCCTCTGCTAGGACCTGTCCAAATCTGCTCACAAGTCCCCATCGAAACCTATCCAAAACTGCTCACAAGTCCCCATTAGAACCTATCCAAAAATTGCTCACAAGTCCCCACTGAAACTTGTCCAAAAACTTCTCACAAGTCCCCATTGAAACCTGTCCAAAAACTCAGCAAGCTCACCAAGAAAAACTTTCTTAGTAGGAAATCACAAAGTGAATTGTTAGAGACCCAATGTGATTTTTCAAACTCATAGAAGCATAAAGAGAATTGTTAGAGACTCAATATGTTCTATACTCAAATCCCAATCTCAAAACTCAACTCAAATCAACTCAGCTCAATCTCAATCTCAAATCTGAAAACTCAACTCAATATCTGAAATGGATAGGATAGAATGTTTTCTTTCAAGAACATGAAACCCCAACAATTGCCAACTATGCAAAGAATCACATAACAATGATACTCATGTTCTTTTCACCATCAATTAGGGTTTCAACAACAATGCTCATCAAACAAGGTTTAGTCAACCAACACCATTCAACTCAACATCAACCTTGAAGCATTCAACCAATCATCACAAGAAAAGGAAACAAGTAGAAATCCTTTTCCCTCCAAAGATATTTGAACAAAATAGCCACCAACACAATATCACCAAATGCAAAGAATAACTTGCTCAAATCAACTCAATGGAGTAAGCCCAATATCATGAATCAAGTAAAGCAATAACTTGATCAAACAACCTCTATGGAAGCAACTCAACCATCAAACTCAAAACAGCCAACCAAGGGTTCCACCAACTCAATGCAAGTAGCTAGACTCACAAATATAAACCCTAGTGCACAAAGCTTCCACTATCTCAAACCAGAAATTATGCATTCACCAAAAACTCTCCTTAAGGATAACAATGCATAAGTAGTCTTCAACAAACCAGAAAATAGGATTTACACCTAGCCAAAGGATACCTAGTAGAATACCTTTTCACTCCAACCTTATTTCAGAAAACATACACCAATCATACTCATAAGAAGAATGTGCCCATACCTTATTGGAGTAGAAGATAATTGAACCTTCAAGCTGTCACCACACACAACTCTCAAACTTCCAACCAAGTTAGGGTTAGAATAAAAAGAAATGAGCAATAATATAAACTTCCTTTATTACACCTTTTAGCTCCACTTCTTTAAACACAACCACCATAACATGCCAATAAATCAACAATCAGAGACTCACACCTTATACCTCCATTTTTAATTTTAGCATAGCAAAGAATAATCTTAAAAATACATCCAAAGAAATATGCCCTTATTTCTCCTAAGCTTTTATTCAATGCTAATCACAAAAGCCAAAACTCATAAAATTTAATCACACCTTATAAATCGCTGTCCAAGAAACTCCGAATTTCGTGGCATAAAGACGTTTTAATAAAAACGTGTGTTACTCTAGCAAAGCACCCCCGCGAGACTCGAAACGGTGACCTCCGCCAATGCAGCGCCCAACAACAGCCTTCGCTGCCACTAGCCCACGCGGGCTACGAAGTTCACAAGTGAACTTCCCTCCACTTCACCCTCGAAAAAAAACTCCCGAAGACTTTTCAACCGCACGTGCTTCTAAGTCTTCCTTCGATCGCAGACGAATACGAGAGCACAAACACCGCAAATTGCATTCGGGGAATTTCGAATTAATTAGCCTTCCAACCTTAGGAGTTGGAGAATAAATAGTCTCTTCGAAGACACCTTGACGTCGGCGAAAATAAAGACCATTTCAAAATTAATCAAAAGTCTTTTCAAAAAGGGTTTAAAAACCCTTAAATAATTTTAATAAATTAAGAATAAAAAAAGGTTTAAAAACCTTTAAGTATTTTTAATAAATTAAAAATAATTTCTCCCTTAATTAATTAAATAATTAATTAATTAAAACCTTGAAGGGTTTTAAATAATAATTAAATAAATAATAAAGAGAACCTCCATTGGTTTTAATAAAAACCATTTAACTTGGTTTTAATAAAAACCCTATCCAACTTGGTTTTAATGAAAAACCGGTTGTTTTATGAAAAACCCTTGCCAATGGAATCTCTCGGGATTCTCTTAAAAATATTCTCTTGGAATCTTCCACCTTTGAAGCCAACACATCCTCTTAACATTAATGCCATTTCCTTTTGACATCAATGACAACTCATAGACAAGAAGCTAGGATCTCAAACCCAAAATTGCCAACACTTTTACTTGATGAATTGATTTACTGATGCACCTAATTACTAATGAATTGATTTACTGATGCATCTGATTATTTGTAAAATTTATTTATAACATGATTTAATTTATTTGTGAGGATCCTTGTGCAATTTTATCTTATTTTATGTAAATTGAAATGCAGTTTAATTTAAGGCTAACTAATCCTAACCTAATGTAGGGGTGAGAGCTTAGGTACTGTCTATAGGAGAGGGCCTACCTCCTAGAGGGTAGTGTAAGTCTTTCTCACCTAGTTTACCTTATCTCAGTAACTAGATTTTATAACTAATACTAACATTATGTCTATTCTATAAATGCAGGTAACTGATAAACACAATTTACATAGCATAAATAAAACAACACATGAAATTGATACAAATTACCATCTTTGAAGAAAAAATGCTATTTTATTACTAAAGATTCAACTGTACATGTTGAACGTGTTTCTTCATAATTGTAAACTTAGAACAAACTGTAATGTAACAATAAATGCAATAGAGAGTAGACCTCTTTCAAGGTCTTCTATGTAATTTATATTGTAACTAATACAATTCTAAATAGTATTCTCCACGTATTTGACATGCGGATTTTATGGACTGATGACTATACATTAATCAAGAATAATCTAAAACCTAATCATAATACGTACTCCTACTTGGACTTATAAATATTTTGACTGGTCCAAGTGGCATCCTACTAATAATCCTAACAAGACAATGCTATTTTAACTAACTCGTAAGATATGCATTAGGACCTCATGTCCTATATTCCAATAAATTCTAACAATCTTTGTGTTTATATCTCAAACTTCCCAAAATAAATTGATTACAATATTTATAAAGAAAATAAGTCAACTTGAAATATTCCTACAGATAGTATGTAAGAAATGAAATATTTTGCTAAGTGAAAATATATGTTGTCATCCAACTTGATGTGTTGTCCATCTTGATGTGTTGTCTAATCCTGATGTGGCTTGCTAAAGTCAACAGTATTTATTATCCTTCAGTAACTGCTAGTAAAACATTCTTTAGTAACTATCTTCAGTAGTTACCTTCAGTAATTACCTTCAGTAATTACCTTCAGTAGTTACCTTCAGTAATTACCTTCAGTAACATACTTCAATAATTAAAATATGTAACAAGATCAATTACTATTTTCACCGAACTCTGTTGGTTCTTCTTCTCGTCCAAGGTGCACTCCAAAGCTCTAGAATCTCTTCATCGATCATCCATACCTTTTTCCTGTATTTTTCTCAAAACTCAAACAAAATTGATATAAATCAAAAACATTTGTTATATTATGGTAATTAATCAGTTTTCCTAATAAATCAAATTTTATTCAATAATAATTCATAGAAAACATATCATAATCATCATATAATTGTAATAATGAAACAATTCTAGTACAAAAATATGTGTCAAATAGCCACTCATTAGGAACATGTTGAGATAAAAATCATCTTGTTCGGTATAGGGAATGATGGGCTTTGATTCTTCTTCAGATTCATCTAAAATTATCAACATAAACTAGAATTCTTCATAGATATCATCATAAAAATTATCAAGATGAAGGGATTTTTCTCCTAAATTGAGGTTAAGCCTTTGGAAGACTTGTTCAAGAGAAGAGGTGGTAGGGATTTTGTGGTAGCCTAGAACTAAACGGTCATGCACCTCTTGATATGGAATATCAATAGATTGATGCACTCTCTATTCATGCAATCCTAGGTCATAGTATTTCCAATTGACTATGTGAAAATATCGAGATGGGAATCCCATCATGTTTGGAATGTCGACAAGTTTTGGTTCTTTAGGTTCCTCTATGGTTTTTGGACTTGATGAAGATTCAATCCCCCCATATACAAAATTTATGCTATTTGGAGCTGAACCCATGTTATAGACTACTCCTATTGCTAGAAGTGGATCACGTGGGTGACCAAAATCCTTAGAACTAGGGATGGTGAGGGGTATAATGGTGATTTCAACAACCATGTACTCACCAATACCAAGGTCGATGAGGTGGACCTTGAATTGGGATGACATGGAATTATTATGGCTAGGCGATGGTTCATGGATGGTGAAGATGGAGGTATATCATAATTCATCAATTCAACTTGTGAAACATTAGGTGATGGCAATGGGTTGGACTGGGAAGGCTACTGAGTGGATATTGATGATGTGGATGGCAATGATGTTGATAATGTAGACTACCTATGACCACATGTGCATGTAGTTATTGATGAAGATGATGGGGGTGTGGAAGCTTGATGAGGGTTGATGATAGAAATCTCTTTAGGAATGATATCCTTTAATGAAGATATTGATGACGTGGTGAATGGATTGGATGATGGTGAAATAAAAAGGTGAGTGGAAGGGAGTATGGACTCAAGGATTTGAAATAAAATTGCAATAATTAAATGGTTTGACATCTGCCAGTATGCAATGTACTTGTCCCTCATGAATATATTTCAAACATTAATGTAGTATTAAAGGGACACATATCATTTCCCTCATCCAAGGTCTTCCAAGGAGTACATTGTATGCCATGGATCCTTCCAAGATGTGGAACATTGTGTGCAATGTTTTAGCCCCTACTTCGATGGGAAAAACAATAGTGCCAACTATGGAACACAAAGCATCATTAAATTCTTTGAGGGTGAATGATGACTTAGTAATGTAAGATGGAGGAAGGTTCAAATGATGAAGAGTAGATGTAGTGATGATGTTGATAGAGGAACCAATATCAATTAGGACTATTTTAAAAGACTTTTTTTCAATTAGAGCCATGATATGCAATGGACGGTCTACATATTCCGATGATATTAGCTTAATATCAAAGTCATAAAATGTTATGGAAGGATCCATGCATGTTTGTATGCTCCCCACAAAGTTGTTGAAGGCATTAGGATATTTTGACTAGAGTTTGAGGGATTTTAGAATGTCCATTAATGTCTCCCAATGTGGGGGGATTGCTGGATTAGTTCATAAATTGATAATTTGTGGAAGCCATTTTCAAACTTGTAATTAATCGACTTCTCAATGAGATAAATGGTCGAGGTGGATGATTAATGGGAGGATTTGGTGGATTCTATTGGCTAGGGATATGGATGGGTGATGACGGATTAGGGGAAACTTGGATGGGTGGCGATGTAGAAGGTTTTTACACACTTGCTTGAGGTGGTTGCCTTTGTTGGTTATTATTTTATCTCTAGTTACCACATGAATGGCCCCCACAAATCCTTGGTATTGTTCAATGTAATTGACTTGGTTAGGAGGAGTTTTAGTGTTAGCTCCCTTTACATTTGGTTGCACCTCCTCGTGATGAGGAATTTTTATTTTAAATATACCAAGGTTTTGGTTTTGTTGAGTGAGGGGATTATCAAGCTTGATCGCCCCTAAGTCAATGAGGTTTTGGACTACATTTTTAAACACATGGTAATTGTTGATGTCATGCCCATTTTGCCTATGATAAGGATAAAATAGGTGTTCCCGATAATTTTTACCATGTTTGGTAGGATCATTTGATCTAATGTTGGACAAAGCAAATTTATTTATCTCATACAACCGTTTTAAAAATGGAGGTGTATGACTCAGCTAATGGGATGTATTGGTGATTTTATCAGATAGACTATCGTCGAAGATGGTTTTCTACAGTTGGCACTGTATTATGAATTTTTGGAGCTTGTGTTGTCAAAGGGACCACATGATATGAAATTTGTTGTGGTGTTTGTTGCACAGGTTGTTGTTGAGCCATTACTGGTTGGCTCATGACCACTTAATTGACTTGATTGAATTGAGTGGCTGGGGTAGCTTGTGTTGATTTTTTTTGGGCAGAATAGTTGCTTTTGTACTAGCCCTTGTTCTACCATTATTTATTTTTAGAATTTAATATACCTTCTTGGATTTTGATATCCTAAATGACACTATCCCGAGCTAAAGCTTCTTCAAATTATTTATAATTTCATAGTTGGAGCATCCAAGAGATAGATTTTAAGAAACTCTTGGTGAATAGCTTAAATAGCTCATCCATTGGTAGGATAAATGGCAATTTAGTGATGATAACCCTCCTTTTGAAATCATAGATAGATTCATCATCATGTTGTCTTAAAGCATAGACATTAGACAATGAGATCTTATTTTTAACATTTAGGATGAAACGATCAAATAATTAATCAATCAATTACTCAAAATTATAGACATTATGGCTTGGCAATTGATTGTACCATTCTATGGCATCCCCTCCTAATGTTTGAATAAAATTTCAAAGCATGAGAGCTTTATCATCTTGAATTCTAATGCATGCATGAAAAAAGGTGCTCACATGTTCTTTGGGATCCTCATTTCCCTTAAATTTATCAAATTTAGGTACCATAAGATATTCTAGATATGGCGGGGATGGTACCGAAGGATGAATTGGTTGATTGATCAATTGGCATAAGGTGGATTTCTAGTTTGAAAAACTAGGAGTAAATTACATCAATTTATCTATTTGTTTCTGCATGGCCTCAATTTGAGGGTCTTTAGTAGAAATGTGGAAGCCCTAAATTACCTAATGAGTTTGTGGCAGAGTGGAGAAATTTTGTGGAGTGACTAATCGATGAGAATATTGGTATTGATATTTAGATGAATTTGATGGAATTTGATGAATGGGAGATTGCTAATGAAAATATGGGGAATTATGGAATGACATTGATGGATGGGGGTTATGGCTAGGTTGGCCAATGGCAATAGGATGGGTGATGGAATGGCTTGATGGGGGAACAAGGATAGAAACCATAGAATACTGTGGTGCCCATGATGGACCCTGGTTTACAAGGACAATATGAGTAGAGTTATGTAAAGACTTAGGGTTAACCTATACTTGTTTTTAAGAATTTTGATTTTATCTAAGAAATTTTTTTAGATGTTCCCATGCCTCACTAATATCTCTATCATAGGCTACGGGTATTGAGGTATATGGTATGGAAGTTGCGGTTTGGGTATAAGTTACACTAGGTATCGCAACTTGTGAAGCTGGAACTTGTGAAGCAACATTGAATACAAGGGGTTGGTGTAAGTGGAGGTATATGAGGTTATAGGAGCACATGAAGGTTGGGGAATGGACACATGAGAGGAAGGTGCAACTAATACCTCAAAAAGAGGGTTATTATACACCTGGGTAAAGTTGGATGGGTGTTGGGAATAAATAGGCTCTTGATGTAAAGTAGAATCTTGTCTAGGTGAATTGGGAATGGATTCTAAGACATAACTAGAAGACTTCATAAAAGCTTCTACTCTTGCCATATCTATATGGGTAATGTGGTTATCTATGATAGGGGAGGTTGACTCCTCTTGGGGCATGGCCATATGGAAGGTTGTGAATGGTAGGGAATGTGAGGGATCTACAGACAAATATGTTTGTGTTACATTCAATAAATCTACCACAAAAGTGGTAGGGAAGGTGGATGAATATTCCATTAAGTTATCTTGGCTTATAGATTTATTTTGGTTTCTAGTTAATATAATAAGAAAATAAATCAAAATACAGATTAAACTATTAAATGTAACACAAAATTGAAATCTTTAGAGATAAAAAAGGAAATAAACAACCAATTCTAAGTTTCAACCAATGTGGCGTACCTTATTCATTAATTATCTACTTTTTAATGTGTATTCATATTATGTTTTAGTCTTGTGTGTTTTGATGTTCTAATCTTGCTTAATGAAATAAGGGTAAAAACTATGACAAATATAGGGCAATGAGATTCTTGCTAGTGATGAAATACATCAAGTTTGCTCAGGGGTATCCTATGGTTTCTATGGGCAGAGATTGATGGACGAATATGAATGCCATAGTCACCAGATCTCAAGCAATGGTTGGTGATGAAATCCAACCACTACTATTTTGAGTGAAACGTGTTGTGTGTGAATTTTTCCTTTTAAAGTTTTTGTTTATTAATGTGTACAAACAATGTTAGAAATAACTAATTTCATAGATCTAAATCAGAATCCAAAAAGAGAATGCCAATTTCTCTAAAGTGTGTGAAGTACATCGCTTAATATCCCCTATTTAAATAATAATCGAAGGTTTCATCCACCTCTCTTCCTGGAATCACCCAACTAGAAGGAATACTATTGTAACCCTAATGATGTTCCTACTTAGATAAACAAAATATGTTTCTAACCCTAAAATGCAATACTATGTTATGCAGATCCTCAATTCAAATGCAAAAAATACAACATTTTATATTTGTGAACACATCAGAAACAGAAAACCCTAAATGGAATGTGTGAATGGATGCAAACCTAAAATATAAACTAGAATGAGTTCTTTTCTAGATTACTTAATGATTGTTAATTTTATGCTTAGAATATGAAAAATATAGCAAAGAACCCAAAATACATAAAAATAGAAACTTGAATTTTAGATAGTAGACTTACTAGACAACCTATGTATTTATTCCAAATCATTGTAAAATGCAATTGGGTGCTTCTAAAATGCATCTGGGTATTTTTGGATAGCCTTCAAGAACCGCTAGGCGCTTCGTGCTCTTTCTACAACTTTTTTAAACTTTTAAAAACCCTAGATCCAATGAAATATGCGTGATTTGCACTTCTAAAAATTTGTAAAATAAGACAATGGGTAGCAAGTTAAAATGGCAAGATAAATCATAACATGAAACCCTTATGGGTCCCACCATGATCATCATTTGTAGAGCTAGAAACACGACACCAAGCAATGCTAAAAATAGAATTCAAATAACTAGATATTGCACAAAAAATAAGATTTATATTAAGCGATGGGGAGCCTAAAATCTTCATTGTTACAATAGTGGATGAAATAATACCTTATGATACAATTATTACAAATCTTTCAAGGGTTCTCCAAAACCCTAGCTACAACAAAATGGGGTGTCTTCAGTTGTGTTTTGCTCCCAACAAAGTCGAGTGGGATTCATATATCCATTGAGTTGGGTGACTCCAGCTTAAACAGTTGCCAAATGCTGATAAATCTCCATATCTACACATAGAATATGAAAGAAAAGAGTTAGTAATAACTAAGAGGGCTCCATTATGTGAGACCCTCAAATTTCAATAAAACCCTATCATGCAAAACTACTGTAAGTAAATAAAGAGATATTAAAATTAACAAAATAGAGTATGTTTTACCTTGCTCCTTGCTGGTTGTATTTTAATACCTAGATCTATTGTAGTTCAATGACGAAGGTGTGCCCTAGCATCGCTCGAATGCTAGGGAGGCTCATAAGGGCTTACATAAAATGTTTGCGGGTGCTTTGCGGCTACATAAAATACCCGTGGATTCTAGGGACTGGTAGGGAGGTGCCCAGAGGTGCCTAGCAATGATAGAAAGCGCTCGAAGGTGCTTGGTGGCTGAGGGAAGATTCTACAGAAGTAGATCTGATGACAATGAAGGATGCAGCGATGACGATGGTGAGCGAGGGAATAGTGAATACGATGGATGAAATGGGTATTAAGGCACAAAAGCTTGGTTGGAGCTCTCAAGAACTTAAGGAACTTAGGATCTCAAGAAATTTGAAAACTCAAGCAGTCAGGGGGTTGAGCCATCAAAATGGCTCCTATTTATAATCTAACCTAGGGTATGCTAGGGTTTCAACAACACTAAACGTGTAGCTGATATTAAAGCACATATAACGGTAGATATTAAATTAGGGTGTGGCATGGATTGATGCAGACATAAGGATAATATTAAATGAAATTGGATGGCTGGGATTGATTTATTTATATAAATATATTTATTAAATATATATAAAATATTATTATTTAAATATATATAATAAATATATATAAATATATATAAATAATGGGTAGAAATGGCAGGAAAGCTAGTGTGGAGGGAAAGTGGTTATGTTTTGGTGGTGGAAATTGTGGAAAAGCTTGGATGGAGGACAAGTGGCTATATTTTGGTGTCTACGTATATATAAAAATTATGGCCTTCAAAAGTTTGAAAATACTAGTACTTAAAAGTTCAAAAAAATTTAAATTTTGAACCTTAGAAAAATATAACCAATCAAGGACTACCATGTATCACATCCTAGAGGTACCACCTATTGTGTTAACATCATCACTGTGATTGGGATATTGACTATATTAGATAGGTGAATCAACATTTGGCACATGACATAATTTGATTGGTTGAACTCTTTTAAATGTAGAAAATTCGTTGTAGTATTGTCATTCATATGTTATCAAAGAGGTAATATGGATGGTGATCATTGAAAATAAAATTGAGACCTTGCTAGAGTAAAGCGTATTTTTACCTCACACGAGTCTTCTTGTCCTTACATCAATCAAGTAACAAAAGGAAAACATAAATTAAGTAGGAGCACCCTCAATGCAAAAAATAAATTATCTATGCACCAAAAGAAACATCCTTATCATTGGGATTGGAACACAAGACCTCTTGATGGTAATCTACATTTGATACTAGCACGTCAAAAGAGATAGATGAAAAGCATACATTAAGTTAGGGCACCCTTAATACAAAAACTAAATCATTTGTGCACCAAAAGAAACATCTCATCCTTAGGAATAAAATATGAAACCTCTTAATGTCAACCTATATGTACTACCTCTATGCCACAAGTGATAAATAAAAAAGGAAATTCCTACCATGTTTATATTTCCTAAAGGAGTAGTGTGTGATTCTCTAGCTCATTACCCCTAAGACCAATAAAATACAAACACCATAGGTCAAACCCATGACTTTCTCCTTAGCAAATTAAAGGGTTGTTGTTGCACCATGGTACTTGAGAAAAGACGATGTGGCCCATGACAAAAATAAACGTATCGATGGCATCAAATACCAAAAAAAATGTTTCTCTCATCGACGAAAAAATTACTTCCCTTTTTTTTTTGCCATTGAGGAAAGGAATCTTCAATAATATATTCCCTTTTTCAAATTTTAGATTTTCAAAAAATTCAAAGGAAATAAGCTATTTTTTTTTATGCAAAAAGCAGATGTAAAATGATGAAATTACAAAAGATGTTGAACTAGGACCTCACTAAAATTTTGTAAGGAATCCAATGGAACTAATGGTTCATGTATATGTACCATGATTTAACCTATAAATTTCTTTCATATAATTATATAAAGTTGATTTGCATTGTCTTTAATAGTAGGTTGGCATTCATAATATTTTATAGAAATATTCTAAAATATATATTCACCATGATCATATACATATGGAGTAAAACAGAGTAGTAGTAAGGGCATATAGATAAAATAAAAAGAAAGATAATAAAAAAGAAGAATAATAGGTTCGTGCTCATAGGTCCCCCCACAATCTCACATAAATAATTGATAATGGATTATTTTTTAGGGTATTTATAGTGATCTAATACCCAATTAAATGATATCTTTAAGCCGACACAATCTGACTTGAAGGTTAAATTATAATATACTAAATTAATTAAACCCTTTAATCAAGATTAACCAAAATGTGGCTTAACCAATATCACTAAGGGTAAATATAGAAAAGCTACTCATAAGCTTACATAAAGATGCTCATAGGATGATGATAGTAGATCTAAGGAGAGTGGGCTTTAACAGCGATGGATCTAGGCTTCGGTAGTTGTGGGCTTTGAATTTGACATTAGTAGATGTAATGACCCTCTTTAATAGGACCTTTTCCTTATCAAGAAATTTCTATTTTCTAATGTATAATTATGTTTTATCTAAATGGTTGCTTACTTAAAATATTGAATCATGGTATTTCTAGAATATGGTATTGTTGATGAACTTTATGGCTATAGGAGCAAGTTCTCTTTTGGATGGTTGATAAAGGATAAAACCATCAAAGAAAAAAAAGTAAATGATGGGATGCAAATTCTCATCAATGACTCAAGGGTAAATAAAACCCTTCATATAGTTGCAATTCAAATATATGTTTGTGTATGAATGAATTTAATAATCCTCCAATGGGTAAGGAAATTATTATAACAAATGGGAGCCATTTTTAGAATGCAGATGATAACATTTTGTTATCATAAGATAACCTACATAAGAAAAGTGTTGGAGGTACATATTGTTGAATTGTATCCTAGTTTGAACTTGAACTTACGTGTATGCATTTGTTTAATGTTAGATAAAATATATATGTAATATATAATAATAATAAATTAATTAATTAATATACAAACTTTTTCTTCACAATATAACTACAACCTATTTATACAAACTTAAAAAAAAAATAAACATATACATGTTTATTGGGAAGATTCCTTATTTATTAATATTGACCATTGGAATTACTTATGGTTAAAAGACTTATAATTGAGCCTTGTAAAAGCTAAGGTAAAAACAATATATATGATTTACTAAAGACTTGGATTGACCTGTGAGATCAACTTTTACTTACAAATTATTCAGGCTAGAAAATATTGGATATTTTTTCATGATTAGATTTTATATGGTGATTGTTTCTTTCTGAAAGCACGAGATTCCGAAAGAAAGAAATACTAATGCGACGCATTCAAAATCAAAACAAACGCTTAAGTCCTATAACGTGAAATGCATGAAATGAAAGAGACGAATTGAACTGAGATAGAAGAAAGCATAGAAAGCACAGCCCTTTTTATTTAACTCTCTTAATATCAGTTACATAGACGCCTCCTCCCTTTTCAGGGGCTAGGAGCGTTAAATGAGTTTTGGTTACAATCATGACTTAGTGTTCCTCCTTCCGCGTGCCCACATGTAAGATGGGCGGGCCAAAGTGTTGCCGTCACTTGTGTTGATGAATCCTTGGTCCTTGCTGCTCCTCCAGAGGGCCACTGCCATCAGAACAATCAGGAAATTGTCCGCCGATTTGAATTCGTCCCTGGGCGGGACGGATTCTACTGTAATTCGTCTCTGGGTAGGACGAATTCTCCTGCGACAAAATGCCGAAGTGATCCTGCCCAAATGTCGCATCTCGGGAGCTCCAAAACACCTGCAAACATGGGGGTTAGCTAATTGGGGGCATTTTGGGATGACCCAGATGGTCGGATTTTCCCAATTTGACCTCCATCAATGGGAATTTGACGTCGCTACCTGCAAGTTAGTGAGGACAACAAAAGCGACAAAAGATGACAATATTTGATCAAAACATTCTGAAATCGAAATTATAAACTATCTAAACAACATAAAATGGAATGGAAGATAAAAAAGTGACAAAAGAACAAATTAAAATGAAACTAAGAAGTGCGGGGCGCCCGGGCGGGCCGCCCACCGTTAGAACCTGATTTCGGCACCAATCCACTTGGGATGGGCCCAAAATCTCTTGTAATGGGTTGTCGGCGAATTGGTAGATCAATGTGGTCAAATGTCGGGTTTTGGGTCCGGATTCACACTTCCAATAACCACCCAATGACCTCCCTTGCGAAAGAGATCAAGGATGTGGAAGAGGTGAATCAAAAGGGTAAAATGTGGTATTCAATTTTGGCAGCACTTCGTTGCTTGAAAATGCCTCCAACTTGTCTTTTTTTGGGTGAGAAAGTTCACCATTTTATAGACCCAGGGGGTCTCTTTGGAGGGGCATGCATGGGTGCCATGTGGCGGCCATGCCTTCCCAAGAGGGAGGAGACTCCTCCCTGACTTGGGCTTCCATGACTGCCCTTGTGACAGTCCTCTAACGCCCAATCTGCCCACCTACACGTGCATGCAAGGCAGGAGGCATTAATTGACTGTCCTCGGCTGCCACTTGGCGCAATTTTTCTTTTTGCCCGTTAAACCTGGAATTCGTCCTGACCCAGAGCGAATTCAGAATTCGTCCCTGGGTGAGACGGATCCCAATTTGAATTCATCCCAGGGTGGGACGGATTTGGAGCAGGGTGCCTGAATGTGCCAAATTGCCTTTTGACCTTCCAAAATTGCTGTAAAAGTGGTTAGGACCACTGTTTAACCTCTGAGGGCTGCCCTGGGGGCTGTGTGTGTCAAAGCGATCAGTGTTTGCAGTCACATAATCGGATTGGTGCTGTTTTGGTGTCTACAGATGCCCCTTTTTGGGATGCGCTATGCATGGCGCAACGTCGAGCAAAAATAGATAACCAAAGCACTAATGATTAGGGTTTCTTGGTAACCTAACCAACTTTTGATGCCCCAAGCATGGAAAGGGCATGCATTCTTGAATCCTTGCTTCTGACGAGCTAAGGAATTTGATTTCAAGTATTAACCTATTTTGGTGAGGTGTGACTTGAGCTTGGACATTGATCAGTCATGAATAGGCAAAGGGCGCAACCTTTTGTCCACGGGGGAACCTTGTGTTCATGCTTCGGGAATGCCAAGTGTTTGATCAATTTGTGATTATTGCTTGTTTGCTGCCCCAAGCAGGAGCGTGATTGTCTTTGTCAATGATTCTTTGAATGCATGTCATTGCCTTGATTGGGTGTGTGCTTGTTGATTGGTGACTAAGTGTGACTACCCCCTCAAGCGACGAATCGATGAGGGAATGACCTTCATGAGAAAAGCGACGAGTCGCTTGACCCAAGATGACTTGTGTGAGGGTGTCTTCAGATGTTTTCCATTTAAAGCTTAAGCAGTTTCTCGACATTTGGACCTATTTTTGGTGGGTAAAAACCCTTTTGGTGATGCCATAATGGGGTGAAAGTGTCGAAAGTCCATCTTCCCGTGGAGCGGTCCGGCTATGGTAGCCTTCTTGGGGAAGTAGGAGAGTGACAATTTGAGCCCCGACATCGATTTTCTATGCCAAGAGGTTAAGTGCAAGAGCACTTGTGTCCGACAATTTTTATTGCTTTGTGTTTGTGTTGCATTTATTTTGTTGTTTTTATTGTTTTTGGTGGTTTGTTGTTTTATTGTTTTTGAGTGGGTTTTGACCCTTTTGTGATGTCGTTTGGGGGTGAAATTGTCAAAAATCTGTCTTCCCGTGGAGCGGTCCGGCTATGGTAGCCTTCTTAGGGAGTAGGATAGTGACAATGTAGACCCCGACATCAGTTTTCTATGCCAAGAGGTTAGGTGCAAGAGCACTTGTGTCTGGCAATGTTTATTGTTGTTTGTTTGTGTTGCATTTTTTGTTGTTTTTGTTGTTTTGTTTTGTTTTTTTTTGTGACACCATTTGGGGATTAAATTGTCAAAAATTCGTCCTCCCGTGGAGCGGTCCGGCTATGGTAGCCTTCTTAGGGAGTAGGATAGTGATAATTTGTGACCCCGACATCGGTTTTGTATGCCATTGAATGTCAGGCGCAAAGGTGCCTTTGTTCGGCAATTTTATTGCTTTTCGTTTGTGGATATTTGTTGTTTTTGTTGTTTTGATTTTCTTGCTTTGTGTATATGTCATAATTTCATGTTATGCACAATGATTGATGTTGATGGATGCATGCTATTTATGGTAATGGATGTATATGGTATGATAAATGCAAATGTTTTTGATATATATGTGATATGCAAAATGTAATGGATGAAATGAATTTGTGTTGTTTGGTTAGGGCACCATAGACTGTTTAGGAATTTGTGATTTTGTTTTTATGTGATTGCTATGGTAAATGACTTTGCATGTATACATGTGGTTTTTTGTGTATTTTCTGATGGTAATGTGAGGATGAAAAGTAGTGCGAGCTTGGTTTAGAAATGTAGCTAAGGTTTTCTCGAGACTCGGACGGTTTTAACTAACTAGCCAGGCTGTACTTTTATCTTACAAGACTTTTGAACAAGGTATGAATCGGACTTGTCTTTGACCAAGCTATTTCGCATCCCTGTGTGTGCAATTGAGTTCATTTATGTGGTATTCATCAGGATACCGCCAGTGCCAGATAGGCTATCAACCAAACCTGTACTGAGGATCACCTAATTAGCTCCACTAACTCCTTTGTTGTATTTAGACAGATTAATCTACGTTGCTCTCTAGGATACCATAAGCTAGCTCATCCACATGCAAACATTGATCTGTACACGAGTTAATGTGACAGATATATCGTCGTGCGGGTAGGATACCACCATTGCCAGATAGGCTATCAACCAAACCTGTAATGAGGATCACCTAGATGGTTTTCGAATGCTGAGAATTCTAGGGATTCAAGTTCAGGTTATTTGTTGGCTGAATGATTTGGGAGACTTGCTCGTCTATATAGTGATGAAAATCACCGTTTATTTTTCTATTAATTTTTCTTTTTGAGCAAGGATTTTGAATAGTGGTGATAACCACTGTTACTTGATTTTGTATTTTGAGCGTTGTGAGTTTGAGCTTGTGAATGGCCTTGATCCTAGTGGCCTTGGGGATGACTACCCATCCTTTGCAGGGACGTGTAGTATGAATCCTTACGACGTTGGGAACCAAGGGGATGATGGAGATTATGAAGTAAGGGCATTGATCTTTTAGGCCTTGGGGATGACTACCCATCCTGGTTAGGGGCGGATAGTACGAATCCTTACAACTTGGAGACCAAAGGTGAATGGAAAGGGTTAGGATGATGGTTTGTTGGAATTTTGTTTGTGAATGGCGTTGATCCTTTTGGGTCTTGGGGATGACTACCCATCCTTGGCAGGGATGTGTAGTACGAATTCCTTACAACTTTGGGGACCAACTATGATTGGGATTTGGTAGTGGTAAAAACCCACTGTTTATTAAGGTGAATGGATAGGGAAGAGCTCGTCCTTTTGTCAATTCTCAGCATTCTAGAACCATTCGCACAGGGGGATGAGCAAGATAACCGTTTCGCTTATGGTGACCTGGATTACTGTGCAGGTTTCATCTTTCGTTCACACAACTTGGGAATTTTTATGTGTTTTAATTTGTGTTGGGATGCTACGTAACAAGGTGTGATCCAAGTAGAACTCTACCTTCGTAAAATCTATCTGACTTGGTACAGTATGTGGCTAGAAAGCAAAATGACATCTGAATGATGAAAACTCTTGATACATTATAAGACCACTGACTCTAGTGTGGTGACTAGCAATGCATGGTGTTGTTTTTGCGATTTTATAAAATGGAAAATGTGGAACAAGGTATGCTTGCTAAGTAATTACAGTCTATGGTGCCTTTGACCTATATGACCACAAATATGCAATGTATGGATGCGATGCTTAATGCAGCTATTATGTATTTTTGATTTTGAAGTATGCATGAGAATGAGATGCAGATTTTTTTTTTTTGATGATTTTTGTTGTTTTTGAATTTTCTTGATGGACCAAGGGATTTGAGGAATCCTTGGGGCTTTTGGGGTGACCAAGTGATTGCGATAATCCTTGGAGCTTTTGGGGTGACCAAGTGATTGTGATAATCCTTGGAGCTTTTGGGATTGACCAAGAGATTGTGATAATCCTTGGAGCTTTTGGGATGACCAAGCGATTGCGATAATCCTTGGAGCTTTTGGGGTGACCAAGCGATTGTGATAATCCTTGGAGCTTTTGGGGTGACCAAGCGATTGTGATAATCCTTGGAGCTTTTGGGATTTGACCAAGCGATTGCGATAATCCTTGGAGCTTTTGGGGTTTGACCAAGTGATTGTGATAATCCTTGGAGCTTTTGGGATGACCAAGCGATTGCGATAATCCTTGGAGCTTTTGGGTTGACCAAGCGATTGTGATAATCCTTGGAGCTTTTGGGGTGACCAAGTGATTGTGATAATCCTTGGAGCTTTTGGGTTTTGACCAAGTGATTGTGATAATCCTTGGAGCTTTTTGGGGTGACCAAGCGATTGTGATAATCCTTGGAGCTTTTGGGTTTGACCAAGCGATTGCGATAATCCTTGGAGCTTTTGGGGTGACCAAGCGATTGTGATAATCCTTGGAGCTTTTGGGTTTTGACCAAGTGATTGCGATAATCCTTGGAGCTTTTGGGGTTTGACCAAGTGATTGCGATAATCCTTGGAGCTTTTGGCTTGCTCTTCAGGGGATAGATGTACCCCCAGCTTGATGATATTTGTGCTCTGGATCTGGCTCTGGAGGGATTGGCACGAATGGATCAGCCCTATGCACGGATAGGAGGACAGGGTCTACCCTCGGTATTGATATTGCTATAGGGTCTCTGGGTGGAAGTTGATCTTTGTGTGCCCAAAGTGGGCATGGATCCAACACTTGGTCCCACCCCATTGGGTTAACGCGCCACTCATGCCCTGGCCTTATGTTTAGCTGTTGAAGTGCATCATCAATATCCATGGGGTGTTGATGCTGTCGCATGTGATTGTTGTGGGCCATCTCTGTTTTATCCTCACCTTCGGCCAGTGAGTCCAGCTCATCAGAATCTGGCGATTCTGAGACATGGAAGACTGCATCATCAGGTAGCCCTACGGTCAGAGGTTGATCCTCTTCGAAAGGAGCCTCATGTAAGTTGGGCCTTGGGAGCTCCAAAATCTTGGTCTCTATCGACTCTAAGTGCTCTAGCGCTTTGCATGTATCGGGGATTTGAGCTCCTCCTCTTTGGTTGGTTCTTGTTGAGGAACTTGGGGCCTATGGAGGGGTGGCCAGATAGCACCCCCATGCCTTGGTAGGGCATTTCATCCCGCTCTTCTTCTCGCTCCGATTCCTTAGAGGCTTCTTGATGAATTTCTAAGGGTGGCCCATAAACCTGAGTGGGTTCCTGAGGAAGGCGCCCGTCATTGGTTATAGGAGTAGCCTCCCGCTCATGTCTAGGAGGCATCGGGGGTGGTGCTCGATAAGGTCACGGAGACTTGTCTCGCACCCAGGGGTTGTGCCTCTCATAATGTTTTGTCTTATGCGTGTGAGGGGTTGGAGTCCTCTCCTGCATAGTGTGTTGGAACAACTCATCCTTCTGGCGCTGAAGGCGCTCTTTGTTAATATGGTACAGTTCCTCTAACTGTAGTCGCTCTAGCTCAAGTTGCGTGAGTTGCGCCCGACGGGCGACATGTTTGGCAAATTCTAAGATAGTTGGTCCCGTCGTCTCATGTCTAGAAGGGCTAGACGCCTCTCCTACATATCTATCTCGGTCATGGTGATCCGAGATCTCTATAGGCCGCCTCCCTCTATTGGGGGTAGCAGCATTCCCTCGGGGCTTTGGCCTCAGTGAGTGGTCCTGATAGATAGCAGGTGCGGAGGCGTATTGCTCCCGCATTGTATATTGCTCTCGAGGAAGGTAGGGGTCTTCCTCGTGCTCTCTTTCATAAGTGAAAAAGGGATGGACGGAGTTGGCTCGCCCTGCCTAAAGAGCCGTGCGCTCTGGATTTGATCGGTTGTTGCTAACAATGATGCGAGGTGTAGGAGGGATGGCATAGTCATGTGGCCCCCCCTTATGGACCCCCTGCCATTCTAGCACTTCATCATGCAGTGGCCACTTATAGCGGGTGTCTAAGGGAGTTCTCCCATGGGTATACCTCTCCTGAATGGGTGTGTGTTGGGTGTTGTGCTGGCAGGGAGTGCCCCTAGAAGGGGTGCCCTTATAGTCCCATTCCGTCAGGGCATGGAGGGGTCTGCCTTGTGTGTCAGGCCGCCAAGGTGGTATGACCAAATCCTTGGGGCTATACCGGAGGTGACTTGTGCCTCCTTGGATATTCCCCACAGCATCCGCCCATGATTGGGCTTGGCTACGGGTGAGCACCATGACGATGTCTCTCTAAAAACCCTAAAATTGAAATGAGTCAGATGGGGCCCAAAATTGGGGTGCGCATCCCTCTTACAATAGATAAGCCATAAATAAAGTTTCAAGTCCTAACTCTAAATACATTAGGAGAGATTAACCTTCGAACAGCTCAAAAAGCATAAAAAATTAGGTGAGCAATTTTAAAACCTAATTTCGGGGCACTAGATGATGGAATTTGGCCCCGAAAACTGGTTTTCTAGAGAAATACAACTCTAGGAGTTATATTTGTTTAAAAATCTCCCAACTAGCTCCCTGTCAAATTTCACGTCAATCGGAGCTACGGTTGAGAAGTTATGGCCCCGACAAAATGCACTAAAATTTAGGGAAAAAAAATAAGATTTCCCATATTTTGTTGGATGCTCCTGCATCACTTATGGGCACCTTTGGGGCGCTTTTGGGTTGACCAAAGGGTTCATGGACACCTTTGGGGCATTTTGGAGTGACCAAGCGATTGCGGGAATCCTTGGAGCTTTTGGAGCGAGTGACAAAATGCGTAGATTTTTATCTTTTGTTTATGATTTTTCTGATTTTTTTGTTACACTAAGCAGAAATGAACACACACATACACAAACGGTGATTATCTCTTTTAAAGATTAATGGTGTGTCCTAGACTGGTTTTAGTGCGTTTTGATGATTTTGTTTTGTTTTTGAAAGTTTTGAAGAACGTTTAAATGCATAATGAAGGCTCATATGACTCCCATAAATGGTCGCCCCTTCAATATACCATTGCCAGGCCGATATACCAACCTCTCTATATACCCGCCCTTACGAGAGGGAAACTATAGGTACGTGAGAGCAGATGGTACGTGGAACATAGGCGGTACGAAAGGGGGATTGTCCTGTTTATGACACCTACCATAGAAGACTTATCCTCGCACGTTGGGAATCACCCCAACGACACTCGGTCAGCTTTCGTCAGGATTTACGTCGAGCAACAGTGACAATCGGGGTAAATGGATGCAAAAATCAAGCCAAGGTGGTGATGAACCCACCGTTGGTCTTGATCAAGGGCTGGGGTCTTACGACCAGCTCCTTGGTTTAAAAATGCCACGTGATGTGTGTGTGGTTCTTTTTATTAAAAATTAAAACAGGCAGAAGCAACTACTTTCCTTAAGAAGGCAAAATTGATAGAAAATAGAAACAGAAAAAGCAAAAAATGACAGGAACAGTTTAAGACCCTTACCTTTTCTCTGCCTAGACTTGCTGTTTCTGATCCTCGGCCCTAAAAATGCATAGACAGAAATTCGTCCCTGGGTGAGATGAATTACAGAACAAAATTCGTCCCTATCTGAGACGAATTAGAATTCGTCTCAGGGTCAGACGAATTACAGTAAGGTATTCGCCACAGGCAAAGACGAATAACAATCAAAGTTCGAAAAATGGTACCTGTAAGCACAAAAACACAAATTTTTGATCAGTTTCTTGATCTCAAAAACTAGGGGACAGAGTCCCACCGTGATCGCCACTGAAAGCACGAGATTCCAGAAAATTGAAAGGAAATACTAATGCGATGCATTCAAAATCAAAACAAACGCTTAAGTCCTATAATGTGAAATGCATGAAATGAAAGAGACGAATTGAACTGAGATAAAAGAAAGTACAGAAAGCACAACCCTTTTTATTTAACTCTCTTAATATCGGTTACAAAGATGCCTCCTCCCTTTTCAGGGGCTAGGAGCGTTAAATGAGTTTTGGTTACAATCATGACTTAGTGTTCCTCCTTCCGCGTGCCCACATTTGAAATGGGCGGGCCAAAGTGTTGCCGCCGCTTGTGTTGATGAATCCTTGATCCTTGCTGCTCCTCCTACGTTCAAAGAAACAACAAGTCGTTAGTAGCACCTGTGACAAAAGATAAGGCGTTTGATCCTAAAAACCAATGGAGGATGCATGCATAAGATTAGCTAAATCGATAAATAAAATGACTCCAAATAACCTGCAAATTTGACAGAGACAAAGGAACATTACCAGAGGGCCACTACCATCAGAAAAATTGGAGAAATTGTCTCGATTTGAATTCGTCCCTGGGCGGGACGGATTCTACTGTAATTCGTCTCTGGGTAGGACGAATTCTCCTGCGACAAAACGCCGAAGTGATCCTGCCCAAATGTCGCATCTCGGGAGCTCCAAAACACCTGCAAACATGGGGGTTAGCTAATTGGGGGCATTTTGGGATGACCCAGATGGTCGGATTTTCCCAATTTGACCTCCATCAATGGGAATTTGACGTCGCTACCTGCAAGTTAGTGAGGACAACAAAAGCGACAAAAGATGACAATATTTGATCAAAACATTCTGAAATCGAAATTATAAACTATCTAAACAGCATAAAATGGAATGGAAGATAAACAAGTGACAAAAGAACAAATTAAAATGAAACTAAGAAGTGCGGGGCGCCCGAGCGGGCCGCCCACCGTTAGAACCTGATTTCGGCACCAATCCACTTGGGATGGGCCCAAAATCTCTTGTAATGGGTTGTCGGCGAATTGGTAGATCAATGTGGTCAAATGTCGGGTTTTGGGTCCGGATTCACACTTCCAATAGCCACCCAATGACCTCTCTTGCGAAAGAGATCAAGGATGTGGAAGAGGTGAATCAAAAGGGTAAAATGTGGTATTCAATTTGGCAGCACTTCGTTGCTTGAAAATGCCTCCAACTTGTCTTTTTTTGGGTGAGAAAGTTCACCATTTTATAGACCCAGGGGGTCTCTTTGGAGGGGCATGCAGGGGTGCCATGTGGCGGCCATGCCTTCCCAAGAGGGAGGAGACTCCTCCACGACTTGGGCTTCCATGATCGCCCTTGTGACAGTCCTCTAACGGCCAATCTGCCCACCTACACGCGCATGCAAGGCAGGAGGCATTAATTGACTGTCCTCGGCTGCCACTTGGCACAATTTTTCTTTTTGCCCGTTAAACCTGGAATTCGTCCTGACCCAGAGCGAATTCAGAATTCGTCCCTGGGTGAGACGGATCCCAATTTGAATTCATCCCAGGGTGGGACGGATACTGAGCAAAGTGCCTGAATGTGCCAAATTGCCTTTTGACCTTCCAAAATTGCTGTAAAAGTGGTTAGGACCACTGTTTAACCTCTGAGGGCTGCCCTGGGGGCTGTGTGTGTCAAAGCGATCAGTGTTTGCAGTCACATAATCGGATTGGTGTTGTTTTGGTGTCTACACTTTCTCATTATGCATACTAGTTTGCATATGCATTAAGAGTTTTCCTGATCCCTAAAAACTTATACTCATAGATCAATGGTGAATATTAATAATAGTTGTTCCGAAACTATTGTATGATCGTGATTTGTAAGTAACTTAAAGTATTATTGTATTTATGCTACTTGGGTTGTATTTAAAATAAAGAAAATATACATTTTGATTTTAATAGATTACTATAGAATAAAAATATTTTGAAGGAAATAAATTCTACGTTTAGAATTGATTATTGCTTCAAAATAAAAAGGTGTTTACTTATAATTTTCTTTTAGATATTGTTTTTATATATGTAGTTTAAATTGAACATTTTCAACATAACATCATTTTCTTGAATTATTACAAGGAATATGTTTTTATGGTTTATGAATCCTTTGAATATATTTATTTTAGTGTTTATAAAATCAAGTTATAGGTACTTAGTTTATAACCTAGAGATTGCTTAAGTAAATGTTAAATGTAATCCACTTCTTATTATTAGAAAATGATTAAAATGATGTTATTAGGAACCCTAATGTGGAATAAAAAATTTACCTTTAGGTTAAATATTATGGCTTTATCTTTAGTAATATTGGTCAAGAACTCAAGAGTTGAGAGGGAAATTGGTTCTAAATAAGATACCTCATAATATAACCTCAAACTCGAAAGTACCCAACCTTGGTTGAATAATGGTAAGCAATCAAGTAGGGACGTATGAATGGCAATTCCTAGCAAGTGTGGCTAGGGTGGAAGGTAAGGTGGGATGGTATGGGACATCTCACCAGATTAGTCATAGGGAAGTATAAGTGGTGGCTGCTTGTACAAAATTGTGAATAGTAGACTCTTGTATAATATCCATGGTGGGTTGGTATGGGACAATCCACTAAATAATTTACAATTTTTTCAAGTGTTACCATGATCATTACTAGGGATTTGTGGTATTGGTCTTAGTTGTTTTCATGAAGCTAAAAATCAATTAATCACTAAGTCATTACGCCATAAAATCCTGCATGTTATCTCAATAAGTTTGGTACAAGACAAGCCATATTATCATTCATAACATATCAACAGGAGAAAACATAGTGATTATAAAGGAATGGTAATAATCCTTGATTGGTTCCATGGGAGATAACCAAAGTATTTTTCCATAAAAATATTACAAAATGATAATATGTTTAGATTGGGGAAAGACACCCCCCTTTAAGTGTTATGTGCCTTAAAGGATAACCCCTAAACCATGGTCAAATGATCTCATACAAGTCTAATGCGTATGGGAAATGTGAGGAGACTACTAATAGCCTCTTTTGTAGTGGAAGGTTAGGGAAATGAGCATTCACTAGAAAAGTAAACCCCAAAACAATATTATAGGAACCAACCATTCTTGTCCACTTGAGGGTCATCTATAGTGACTAAGAACTAAAAAGTGGTTATCTATATCTTATACTAATTAGGTTATTTCTAAATATTGTTTATACAAAAAGAAAGCCCTCTCCATTAGATCAAATTTGGTTAGGCTATTACAATAGATCTAAGCTTTAATAGTGGTGGGCTTTAGTAACTATGGATTTGGGCTTCGAAGGTAGTGGATCTAAGCTTTGATAATGGAAGATATAGGTAAAGTGGGCTTTAGAAATGGTGGATCTAGTCTTTGGTAGTGGTGGGATTTGGATTTGACAACAACAAATCTTGGCTTCAATAGTGGTGGTATTTAGAAACTATGGGTTTTGGCTTCGAAGGTAATGGATCTAAGATTTAATAGTGGTAGATATGGGGAGAGTGGGCTTTAGCAAAAATAGATCTAGGATTTGATAGTAGTTGGCTTTGGCTTTGATGGTTTATAATGAAACCCTAGCAAATGGATTCTCTTAAAAGCATTATAAGTTTGATTTCCTCCCTTGGGCGTTTGGTTGCAAGAGAGGAAGGCGAGGAAGGTTAAGGAAGCATTGGAGATGAGGAGAATGGTTTCGTTGGAAGCAAAGACAAAGATAATGAAGGTGTTGGAGATGATGTAGATAAGGTAAAGGCATATGCAAAAGTTATCAACTATAGCATTAGCCTAGTCAACCTAGGTACTGCAACTATACCCCTATGGTATGATTTAGTTAAAGACACTACTTTGAACCCTCTTGAAAATTTTGAGATCTATCCTTCTAAGGATGAGGATATGCCATGTCTAGATATCCAGAATAGATTAATTAAAATATCACTAAATAAGCAAAGTTTTTGTTTAGTTGAGAAATTTATTTGTTTTCAATCAAATCTAGATATTATTAGAAAATGGGTAGCTTACAAATGGAATATTAAGGGTCATCTAGAGATAGTAGCTCTACCTAAAAGCTTTTTACTCTTTACCTTCACTATCATGGAGGATATGGTTGATGTCTTGCTAAAAGGACCTTGGTTCTTGGGCAAAAAAGGTCTATCTTTGAAAATATGGAAGCTAGGATTCAATCCTAAGATAGATAATATTCACCTAGCTCCTCTCTAGGTGATATTTTAGACCTCCTGATTGAATATTGGGATGAAGACATAATGAGGGGAATTACCAGATCTTTATGATAGCTGATTGCCTTTGACCCAATAACCAAAGCAAGGACTAGATTGATTTTTTCTAAGCATTATATTTAGCAAACATGGAAAGAACCCTACCATCCTCAATTAGTTTGAAATATAAATATAGAAATTAGGAGTAGAAAATCGAATATAAAAACTCCCCATTCTTAAATAGGGTTAGTAAAATAAAAGACCGTCTCTCTAAAAAACAAATCCAAGCAAAAAAATGGTAGAATTTGTTGACAAAATGAGTATCAACAACAAAACAAAGAGGTGGAAATGTTGAACAAATTCACCAATAAGAAACAAAATGAAGAAGGGAATTCATAAAAAAGACAAAGAGCAGACTAAATAGTTTTAGCACCCTCACAAGTAAAGAAGAAGAATGGGAGGTATTTGGAGAGGAAGAATAAAAGTGGAAAGAACAAGAATTAGTGTTGGTTCATGTTGTGGCCATTGCACAACTAGCCCCAAATTTAGAGACCCACCTTATTTTTTTCAAGTTTTCAGAGTTTTGGTACTCTTTGAGTGCTAATTTTGATATGATCCAGGGTTCAGTGTTGGCTAATGCCTCCTTGTCTTTTTGCATTGTTTAGTGTCTTGGTTAGGTTAATTAGTCTAGGTTCTTGGTTGATCTTCAAATGTTAGTTTCATTAAGTTCTATTTGTTTTGAATTGCAATAATTCACACTTATAAAATTGACAGATTCAAATTAAAATAATCCAAGTGATTGATTCTTATTTAAATCAAGTTTAAATCAAAGCCAAATAAACAAATAAATAAATAATAAAATAAATATTAATAAAGCATCTTATATATATATATAATTAAGTAAAGTAAAGCCCTCAATTTCTATTTTTATATGGAGGTTTAAATTGACTTTTTAATTTTTATTATTATTTAAGTTAGAGGTACTAATGGTAACATTTTGGTATAATTTGCAGGTGAGCGGGTGAATTGAACACGCAAAGGCTACCAGAGTAATATAGATAGTGCAATGATGCAGTCAGATGACGATTGTGGCATGGATGTAGGTGAACATGGTGATGATTGACAGATGAGACCACTCTGACTAGGACACGAAAGGAGAGCGACTGACATAGACGTGGCCTAATGACCGAACGTATAGAACGATGTGGACCAGATGGCAAACATGGTTGATTTTTTTGATGACATGACGATGTATCAAGGAAGGCCTCCGCATAAATAATTTATTTGACGATGATTGATTTTGTCGATACGAGATCGATGTTCACATTTTTCTACCAGACATAGCCTTCAATGCTGTGTCAAATTACCTGGAGATGATGTTTTGCTATTGGACGTGGCTAAAGTTTCTTATATTTTGGATGTGGTAGTGATGGGAGGGTTTCAATTGAAATTAGAGATGAACACAGACATGGACTGTGGATGTGGCTAGGGATCCAGACCATGCCATGGATGATAGTGTAGAAAAAAATAGTGATATGACTGGTGTCGTAGGGGCATTCAGATCCATAGAATAGAATTCAAAGAAGTTTTATGAGCCGAACAAGTAAACAGTGAAGTCGGCCATGTTTGTATATCTAGGTCCAAGTTAAGTGTTGTACATTCCAAAAAAATTAGTGTAGATGAACGAATTGGAGAAAAGCATATTTTAATTCCAAATTTCATACTACTATTGTGTGTGTTGGTAGTACAAACTAGAGGCTTTCCAAATAAACATAGCACCAATTATCAAAAAATTTCCAGACAAGTGTCGCCAGCGTTGTTGTGCCGAAAGGATGAAAATGTGTCACCAATTTTCATATACTATTCTAGCATACCGTAGATGGTTGTTCATACATGTGAAGTTTTAGTGACAACCTCATCGATGTCATGTAAATAATTTTTGTTTGAAGGAGGTGGAAGCACTACTTTGGAGTGTGGTAAAGGTAGGTTATCGATGGAAGTGAAGTGTACCACTATCAAAGAATGAGGGAGATGTTTATATTTATCAGTAATAAGTAATGATACCTCTCATATAAACCATGTACTGGAGTAGAAGAATCATGAAGCTACACCAAAACATCAAATTTGAAGCCTTCATCACTGGAAGGGACTTCCAGAATGTTGACAATGGTGAGGAGTTGAAGCTAGACATGGACTCATGCATAGCTCTGTTGACCAAAACTATAGACATTGGATACAACTATGGCAAGGATCTATAGTGGATAACATGATGTAGCATTGACAGACCTAATGTGAATGTAGTGTATGAATTGATCGTGGTAGCTTAGTATACGACGGTAAACCAGGTGATAGTGGATGAGTTGCTGATATAGACTGCTAGACTCCTTCAACATGGAGGGCATCAACCACAATGGTAGAAGTCATTTAAAACCATTAGGATGATATGCAAAAGTAGAGATAGGCTACAGGTTCAATCATCATCAATATTGGTTGAATTGTGTGGACTCGAATGTGATGACAATGTGTACAATGAGGACATCAAGAGAAATATGCCATTCTTTAGAGTCGAGGAAGCTTCATGGCTAGCAAAGCTATGATGAAAAATAATGCAACATCAGGTAATGTAGTTTTTGTATATCCAATGGAGTTAAAAAACAAATCATATCACCATCATAGTCAATTAGAATTGGCATCCCCATCAACTACGATATTTAACATGTCAAGTTCAGTATAACACATTGGATGTGCAGTTGCGGGAAGGTTCAAAGAGCATATTACAGTTGAATGCGATACGTCTAGTTGTTCAACACAGTGGATATTAGAAAAAATTTCAACGTAGAAATAATCATGGTGCATACCAAAGCCCAACACTACTTATTATTCAGAGGAATTCTATTGTTTGTAGAATGACACAAACTAGAATATGAGTCAGAGGAACACATTGGTTGGTGATGCTTCATCTAGTCTCTAGCTACAAGTCATCCGTTTGAATAGGAACCAATAGTGGTGAGGGATAACCCATGAGCATTGAATGGCTAAAGGAAATAGTGAGGATTGCATAGCCAGTATGATGTAGCAGTTACGTTCAGGAAGTAGTGATGCAGCATAACATAAACTGAATGACCAAGGCATGGATAAACAGAACATGATCAGCATTAAAGGCATGAAATCTTAAATTCTCTATGTGGTCTATGTTGGGCGTTCATTGGAAAAATATCACGCACTACCGAGGGGTGTAACATCAATTTTGTGATTATTTTATTTTAGCCACAAAAGGATACTGTGTGCTTGAAGGAAGATAAAATGATGGAAATATTCAAAAAAATGATATTTCAATGTGTTTTCCCACCGGGACGCTGAGGTGTAAGAAAATTTGAAATGTGTGTCTCAAATATATATATCTGTCGGATTAAACTATGACCCAAAGTACTGAATGATGGTTATGAAGAACATTATGAGGCAAATGACAATGCCAAAGAAGATAATGGGTGTCTCCAAGGGATGCATGCAAATAAAGATAAGTTGCACTATGCGGAGCTATGTTTCTACATTTGTAAGATTCAATGGGCGTTATAAAATTAAAAATGCATTACGAAATACTATGTATGCTTATGGAAAGAAATGCTACAAAGCCAAGCGAAAGGGAAATGAAATGAAACCAAGCCACGTAAATAGAAACAAAAGGGTAGATTGATAATTTCAAATATCAATTTTCAACGCAAAAGTGGGGTTGGAAATTTTGGAATGGGAGCAAGGCAAAATGGTTGGAAGGATTTTGGCTGCTGCCAATAGTTGTCCTCATTTTTTTTGTATGTAGAAAATAGTAGGTTTTGAATAGAATAGGAGGATTTTATTGAAGATTTTCTTATTGGAAGTGTTTTAATGTTTTTTTATGCATGAATGTTGTAGCATCATTCAGATATTTTAATGCATGGATTTATTCCTTAGACACTCGCCATTAACCAGAATTAGATTGTGTGGATGCAGGTCTAACCTATTTTTTTTTTTGTGTTTGGGATCTAATATTTTCTGTAGGATAGGGGAACCAGTTTACAGTAGCTCTCTTTGGTCATTTTCTACATTCTGTTTCATGTTTTTAGATTTTTATTTTTATTTTTTTAACCCTACCTTTTCATTTTTTTAAACTTTTTTAGATAAAATAAAAAAATTAAAATTAAAATTAAAATTCCAAAAAATAGATGCATAGATTTGAAGAATAAGCTTTAGCATTTCATCTTAGGCCATTTCAATTTTATTTTGAAGCCAATTCAAAATTAAAAAAATTATTCAAATTTGTTTTTAAAAAGAATTTTGTAATTTCAGATTTTACATGTTTTCACATTTTAAAGGAGAATTGGATTTGAAGCTTTGCATTTTTTTTCTCAAGCGATAAAGTATCTTCCCTTTATGAAAATTCCAATTTCATTAAAGGGGAGTAATTTATATGGCATTTTCAAGACCATTGTATTTAAATAAATAAATTAACTTCTATTTAAATTAACTTCATTAAAGAGGGGTAATTCATATGGCATTTCAAAGGCCACTACATTTTAAATTTGGTCATTTAGATTATATTATTTTCATGCTCAAGTAAGATAAAATGAATCCAATCATCATTCAAACTTTACATTTCACAAGATAGATTTTAGTCTTCTTTTTTATGCTCAAAGCAGGGTTTAATAATGCAAAACAAAACTTGTTTAAAATATGCTTAACCAATAGAATATAAAATCTACCTAAAACACTCCAAGATAAAATTTAACTAAGGCTTTACATCGTGGTCATATGAGGGCCAATCACATTTTATTTTCTTTTAAGTTTCATGAACAATCTGTAGACACCAAAATAGCACCAATCCGATTATGTGACAACAAGCACTGATCGCACTAACACACACCCAGGGCAGCCCCAGAGGTTAAACAGTGGTTCTAACCACTCACACAGTAGTTTTGCAAGTCAGGGATCAATTTGGCACCTTTTAGACACTTTATTGCTTATTCGTCCCACCCAGGGACGAGTGCGGATTTGTACTCGTCCTACCCAGGGACGAGTGCGGATTTATACTCGTCTCACCCAGAGACGATTACCAGCGCTCGCTCCGGGGTGGGACGAATGCCAGGTTTGACCGGCAAAAAGTCAGATCTCGGCGCATGACAACTCAGAACTACCACTTAGCTTTTCTTGCATGGCATAGGAGTGCGAGTGAGTTCTTTTGACAACTCATATCTGCCAATTGACTCTCCCTTCACTGCATGGGAATGAGAGTGAGCTTTTTAGGACAACTCAGATTTGCCACTTAGCTATCCCTTCATTGCATGGGAGTGCAAGTGAGCTTTTCTAAAACATACAAAGACATGCACAGAGATAGTTAAGAATCCCTTGATCAAGAAGAAGTCTTTCTTTCAGGCAAAAAGCATTCATGCAAAGAAACACTTTTGCATGTTAATTCAAAGAGACCCCTTGGGTCTATAAAATGGTGAGTTTCCTCACCCAAAAGATATACCGAGAAGGAGCATTTTGAGCGACGAAGTGCTGCTAATTCATTTACTTGCGATTTGTGTTTTCAACATCCATAATCTCTTAATCGAAAGAGAGGTTATTGGGTGACTTTTGAAGGCACGAATCAAGAACCAACACCAATTTTCTGACCACAATATCCTACCAATTTGCCGACAACACATCACATCAGGTTTCGGACCCATCCTAAGCGGATTGGTGTCGAAGCAAAGTTTCACCCACGGGTGGTTTGCCTTCGGGCACCCCCCGCTTTTATTTCTTTTGTAGTATTTAGCTAGTTTCATGTTTATGCTTTTGTCAAGTTTTCATTTCATTTAGATTCATTTTAACCATCGTTAGATTTATCTTTTATTTTTCATACACAGGTGCTACTGATTCTTTGTTTGTTTCTTTGAACGCAGATTTGCAGCATTGGAGGAGCAGCGAGGAATCTACCTTTACCAACGCAAGCGACGACAACGTTTTGGTTCGCCCATCTTATATGTGGGCACGCGGAAGAAGGAATTCTGAAACAAGTTGTAAAAGACCAACATTTAACGCTCCTATCCCCTAAAAAGGAAGGAGACGCATTGTAACACGAATTTGCAAAGCATATCAATAAAAGGGCCGATTTTTATATTGCTTTAATATCTTGTGTTCATGTTCTTCCTTTTTATGCATTTTTCAATAACATAGGGTTTAAGCGTTATTTTAGTTTCATTTACATTGCATTTTTAGTTTATCCTTTTTGTTTTCGGAATCTCGTGTTTTCAATGGCGATCACGGTGGGACCTCTGTCCTCTATTTTTTTTTAGGTTAAATTACTGATCTAAAATTGCTTGTTTTTTTATAGGTACCTATTTTTCAACATCGGATCGTTATTCGTCTCTGCAAGTGACGATTACGGAATTGGTATTCGTTTCACCCGGGACGAATAAACTATTCATTTCACCCGGACGTTGTTTCCCTCGATTACGGTTCTGATATTCGCCTCACCTAGGGACGAGTATAATTTTGTGCAATTTTCAGAGCAAATCAGAAACATCCGATTAGGCAGAGAAGAGGTAGGGGTTTTTTACAGCTTCTATCAAATTTTTGTTTTTCTGTTTTCTGGTTTTTAGTTTTGTATGGCTTAGGGAAAGATTTCTTTTTCGTTTGCCTGTTTCAATTTTTGCAAAATTAAAATGAACCCCACACATCACGTGGTATTTTAAACCAAGGCGTTGGTCGTAAAACCCCAACCCTTGAGCAAGACCAAAGGTGGATTCCATTATCACTTTGGCTTGAGATATTGCATCCATTACCTCGATCGCGACTGTTGCTAGACGTAAATCCTGATGAAAGTTGACCGAGTGTAGCTTGGGGTGATTCCCAGCACGCGAGGATAAGTCTTCTATGGTAGGTGTCATAAACAGAGTGATTCCCCTTCCGTACCGCCTATGTTCCACGTATCATCTGCTCTCACGTACCTATAGTCTCCCTCACGTAAGGGCGGGTATATAGAGAGGTTGGTATATCGGTCCGGCAATGGTATATTGAAGGGGCGACCATTTTGGGAGTCATAAGAGCCTTCATAATTGCATTTAAATGTTTCACAAAAATTTTCAAAAACACAAAAACAAACAACAAAAACACACTAAACCAGATTTAGGGCACACTATTAATCTTTAAAAGAGATAATCATTGCTTGTGTGTGTATGCTATTTTTTGTTTAGACAAAAAAAAATCATAAAAAGAATTTTTGCATTTTTAGGTTAGCATTACCATGGTGAATACTCGTAGCCAAGCCCAATCACGGGCAGAAGCTGCAAAAAATGCACCAAGAGAGACAAATCGTCTCCGATATAGCCTTGAAGACTTAGTCATCCCGCCTCGACGGCAGGGTACACCAGGTTAGTTCACACCATGCAGAACATGGCTCTAGAGGCCCCTCCTTGAGGGGCACTCCAACCCATACAGTCATAGAACATGGTTCTAGAGGCCCCTCCTTGAGGGGCTCTCCAAGTCAGGCCTTCAATAGACGAGAATTTAGAACCCCTTCCCTAAGGGAAACTCATGAGCAACAAGAATCTTTTCAAGAAAATAACATATATATACCACCTGGTCTAAGCACGAGGCCTCCTTTGGAAGTTCATTATGGATGGCCTAGTGATGAAGCATTGTGTATTGCTATGGAACAACAAAGGGTCCAAAAGGAAGAACCATATGATTTTGTGGTTCCTAATTTACCCCCAATTAATGTCAGACATAGTAGACCATATCCAGAACAGCAGGTTCTCCCTATAGGGCAAGACAATTCTGCCCGCACTTTTTATGCATATCATAGAGAGAGAGAGGAAGATCACTACATTCCTCCAGAACAGTATCCAGTGCCGAAACGATGCACGTCTACACCTGCTTTATATCCAGATCGCTTATTGAGACCAGAGTTTCAAGTTAATGCGGCCAACCTCGACAGAGGGAAGCAACATATAGGGGTCTCAGAGCACCATGATCGAAACAGATATGTAGGAGAGACATCTAGGCCTATTAAACAAGAGACAACAGAACAAAATGACTTGGCATTTGCACAACTAGCCGCCCGCCAAGCACAAATCATGCGGCTTAGGCAAGAACAACAGGAATTAGAACATTTGTGTCGCCTTGATCAAGAGCGCATTCAGCGTCAGACTGCTGAAAGGTTTCACAACCATGCACCTGAGAGGGCCCCAGTCCCTCATGCACAACAATCTGAGATGTATGTGAGGCACAACCCCTTAGTGCGAGATAGGTCTCCGCGACCATAGCAAGCACTGCCTCCAAGACCTCTTAGACCTGAGCGGGAGGCCATTCCCCGCAACCATGATGGGCATCCTCCGCGGGCACCCATCCATGTTTATAGGCCTAGGCCAAACACTCCTCAAGAATATTATGAGGATTATTACCAAGAAGAAGAGTGGGCTGAAACGCCCTATCAAGGCAGAAGGGATGCTACCCATTTATCCATTCAAAGGCCTCAAGTTCCCCGCAACCCACAATGGGAACAAACCAAGGAGGAGGAAATTATATCCTCCGATGCCTACAAAGTGTTGTTAGAACGCTTGGAGACTATGGAACTCAAGACTAGTGGGCCTCAAAAGCCTACCTTACGCCAACTTCGTAGTCATCCGATACATCCATCAGTGCCAACACCTCCATACCCCGAACATTTCAAGCTGCCCCAGTTGGCACTCTTTAAAGGGGATGAGGATGCTCAAGAGCATGTGACGCAATTTTTGAGCCAATGCTTTGGTATACAAGACAATGATGCATTGCTATTGAGAACATTCATAACCACATTCGTAGGATCTGCCTCGGATTGGTTTACCCATCTACCGAAGCATAGCATCTACAACTTGGATCAACTAGTGGACGCGTTCCTAGAACGTTTTGCTTTCAATACAAAGAAAAAGGCATCACTCAGTGATCTAGCTAGCCTCAAATAGTATGAGGAGGAGTCTATGGTAGCATATGGGAATCGATGGAGGACGGTGCTTTCAAAGTTGTCCTACCTCCCTCCTATGTCCGACCTAACTCAAATGTTCGCAAAGAGTTGTTTGCGATCGATCTCTATGCTATTGCAGCTGCGAGCAATACGCCACTTTAGAAGAAGCTCTGGCGCAAGCTAGACGTATCGAAGAGATCAAGATACAGGATGGCAAAATTGCCAAGCCTAAGAAAAAAGAGTGGAACAAGAGCACCAAAATAGGGAATACGCAACGTAAACCCGTCGCGGTCAATCAAGTTGCTATTAATGCCCCTACGCCTGCCCAAGCAACACAGCCTTCAAAGGCTAATTATCAGGCGGTGCCTCACAATAATTATGAGAAAGATAACAAGAAGCAGGATCAAAATCAGCAGCGTCGCCCTAAGCGACAATTTACACCATACACTGAGTCTAGGGACTCCTTGTTTGACCGTTTGTCAACGGCAAACTTGATTAATCTGCCAGATATTCCAACAATTGATCCTAATGCGCCAAAGCCTAAGGGCTACAGAGAGGATCTTTTCTGTAGATTCCACAGAAGGAAAGGGCATGACCTTAATGTCTATTGGATGTTTAAAGGTTTAGTGCAAGATCTCATTGATAATCACACATTGGTAGTGGATAACCCCATCGCACCCAACAACCAACAAATGGGTGTTTTCAAAGATCCTTTACCCACACATGATGCACAAACAAAACCTCTGCATGTCAATGAAGTGCAACAGAGTTGCCCCATGGAGGGGTATGTTGGAATGATTAGCATTGTGACAAGAAACAAGAGACACCCAGGAGTTGTCCCCGCGACAGCCACTAGGGAAGCTTCATCCATGTCACAACATCAACCGAATCCTACACAGTTGCCCCCGCCTAGACCAGTGGCCACGATTCGAACTAGACTTACTCAAAGTCTACGGACCACATCGGCTAGGCTCTCCATTTATGAGCTTATTCAACAATCGGCGCCCCATCGGGAAGCTCTTATGGAGATATTAAAGGCAATTGAATTGCAACCCCACGAAGCGGATTCGTTCAACAATTTTGTGGGGCATGTCAAACAATGTACTGAACCAGTCATTACCTTCAGGGAAGATGAGCTAAAAACTGTGACTGGAGATGTAGCGGATCCACCCCTGCACGTTATTGCACGGGTCAACGGGACTCCATACAAATGGGTGTTGATAGACACTGGTTCGTCCAGTAACCTTATTACAATCGTTGCACTAAAACATTTGAAACTACCGGCCTCTCACATTGCACCTTCCACTTATACCCTTCGAGCATTTAATGATGCGATATGCTCGACGATTGGCACAATTGTCCTGCCCATCCAAGTGGGACAAAAGACCATTCATACGTTGTGCCACATTTTAGAAGGTGAGATGGCTTACAATATCTTGCTTGGGCGGCCTTGGATCCGGGATATGAAGTGTGTCCCTTCAATTGCTCATCAATGTTTGAAGTATACATTTGAAGGACAAGTGCACGTGGTCCCCATAGATTTGGAACCTTTTAAGTATTGCAACTCAATGCAAATCATGCCGCAGTCGACCCTTCCTTCAACGCATGTGGATTTCCAGTTAAATCCATCTAAACGGGGTCCGACTAAGCAAGAATCTCCATCACCAAATCAATCAAATTCTCAGGCGGGATCATCTTCTTCATCCAGTCCTCCCACAACGACGCCACCTACGGTGGCCACTCCAACGGACAAAGGAAAGAAGCCCCTGGAAGCGGAACCACCTTTAGTCTCCAACATCTCTACAGAAGAGACGCCTAATAGAATGGAAGTTGAGACGCCTAGTTCACCCCACATGGAGTGGACTCAAGGAGAACTCCCATTCGCTTCCCCTCAATCGCCAACGATTACTGTTGAGATGTCTAACACGGGCATGGGGGAGTACATAGTGTGCAATGTTGTTGCAACGCCCACACTTCAGCCTATGCAAGACATGGGAAGACCTCGACTCCCCATAGGCTTTGTGGTTCCTTTAGGCTACCCACCTAATCGGACAAACTTTATTTTTGGGGGCCTGGATCATGGCGTTGAACCTTCCCGAAAAGAAGAGGAAGATGAAGATCCCTTTGTGGAAGATGTCAACTATCTGGCTAACCCAGACTTCGCATTACGATATCTTAGCCAATGCAATTGGCATGGATACGGGTTAGGCCGGTATGAACAAGGAATGCGTGTTTTGTGTCAACCAAGATACCAAATGCCTTATGACAAGTCAGGAGTAGGGTTTAATCACCCTTTGCCCCTCGACATCTTGGTCAAAAACATGCAAGGCCTAGGGATAGGCAACAAGGATGGGTTGGCATCAGATCCATATGCCAATCCAAATACAACTTATACATTGGGGGATTATTTCCCATTACAAACAAATAACCTTGTTGACCTCAACAACCCTTTCCCTATGGCTGAACAAGGAGAAACCTCATGGACTCACCCACAAGGGGAAGATGGACAAGACCACGAAGGGTCTTCTGAAGATGAGTCGGAGTACGATCATTCGCATGAATATCAAATGAATGACGATCAGGAGGACTTCCTGATGATGTTCCCATTGAATGATCCTAGTGAGCATAGGCTACCTCAACAACAACAAAATCCTTTGGACATAGATGACATGTTTGAACACTTACACATAGATCCAAGACCTAGGAGGCATTTCAACCTGGCACAGTTATAGCAATTACTGCACCCGCCACTCCAGGCATACAACGAGCATCTTTCACCTGGAGACCCTATCAAACCATCAGTACCTAGGGCAGACCCTGTTTGTAGGTCCATGCATAGGGCTGATCCCTTTGTGCCAGTGCCTACAGAGCCAGATCCAAAGCACCAAGAACATCTAGAATGTCGAGTTGTCACATTTGCGGTAATGGAGATTACAATCATTTCATCAACATGGTCTCCATTGACTTGACCGCCCCCATCCATGATCCAGCCAATCCAACATGATTATTGCATCTAGACATAGAAGCTATCGATTGGGATCGCGCTGACACACCACCATCTCCATCAGAGTATTGGCCTTGCGGTGGGATGTTTCATTTCACTCCAGGACAGACTCAGGATGTCTTCCATGCTTGAAGAGGAACTTGACGTTCCTAATGATGATCTTAATTCAGCAAACGATATCCATCTAATCCCAATTCCACACCAGTTGGAAGACGGATCCCATATGTCAGTTGAAGCAACGACTGATGTAGACATCGGCACAGATCCAATGAATCCATGGATTCTCAAGTTGGGGGTAAGTCTTTCCCCCAAAGAGCGAGCCGATTATGTTGCCCTTCTTAAGGAAAAGAAGGAGGTTTTTGCATGGTCATACAAGGATATGCCGGGACTAGACCCACAGACTAGTCACGCACAATTTAACGCTTGATCCGACAATCAAGCCAGCCAAGCAAAAACTATGCAAGATGCATCCAACAGTGGCCTTAATGGTAAAATATGAGTTACAAAAGTTGTTGGATGCCCAGTTTGTCATCTGTGTGGATTATCCGCCATGGTTGTCTAACATGGTTCCTGTCAAGAAGCCCGACGGGAGGATTCGCATATGCACCGATTTTTGAGATCTTAACAAAGCGAGTCCTAAGGATGATTTTCCCTTGCCAAGCATCGACGCATTGGTAGACGCTACAACGGGCCACGAAATGCTTTCCCTTATGGATGGTTTCTCAGGATACAATCAGATTCGTATCAATCCTGAAGACCAACTAAAAATGGCATTCACAATGCCTTGGGGGACATTTTGCTATAAGGTCATGCCTTTTGGCCTTAAAAATGCCGGAGCCACCTACCAACGTGCCATGACGTACATCTTTCACGATTACATGCACAAAAATTTGGAAGATTACATGGATGATTTGTTGGCCAAATCTCTTTTGCGCCCAGATCATATCGATGACTTGAGCAAGGTCCTTGATCGCCTCATTGAGCATAAAGTCAGACTAAACCCCAAGAAGTGCGTCTTTGGCGTCACCTCTGGAAAGCTCTTGGGTTTCATAGTCTCCAAACGAGGAATTGAGGTTGATCCAAACAAAGTCAAGGCAATCCTTGAAATGCGTCCCCCAACCACCATCAAGCAGCTCAGGAGTCTGCAGGGAAAGGTTGCATCGATCAAGCGCTTCATAGCGCAGTTATCTGACAAATGCCGACCCATGAATAAATTATTGCATAAGGGGGTCACATTTCATTGGGATGACGAGTGCCAGTCAGCCTTTGATGACATTAAATAGTACTTGGCTTCATCGCCAGTATTGGCACCACCTGGACCAGGAGTGTCATTCTATTTATACATCTCAGCCACTGAGGTGGCACTGGGTGCCATGCTGTCCCAGAAAAATGAACTTCACAGAGAACAGGCTACATACTATCTTAGCCGCACCCTGGTCAGTTATGAACTTAACTATGCATATGTTGAAAAACTCTGCTTGGCAGTGGTGTTTGCTACCAAAAAGCTACGCCACTACATGCTTAGTAATAAGACGTATGTTGTGTCTAAGGAGAATCCATTGCGATACATGATGAGTCGTACTTATCATAGTAGCCGCACGGCGAAATGGATCATGTTGTTGACGGAGTTTGACATAGAGTTCATTGGACAAAAATCTATAAAAGGTCAAGTCATCGCCGATCAACTAGCTGAGGCTCCTCTTGAAGACGATCAGCCTCTGACTTTTGAACTACCTGATGATGGGGTCTTCCATGTTTCATAGTCGCCAGATTCCGATGAGCCTGAGTCACAGGCTGACATAACCCTATTCTTCGATGGTTCTAAATGTGAGCAAGGGGGTGGTGCGGGAATTGTATTCTTCACTCCACAAGGTGCTCCAATGCCCTTGTCATTTAAATTAGACTTCCCATGCACCAACAACAATGCAGAATACGAAGCCTTGCTCATAGGTCTTCAGACAACAATCACCATGAACATTAAACGATTGAACATCTTTGGTGATTCGCTGTTAATTGTCAATCAAGTAAAGGGGATATACCAATGTAAATGTCCAGTTTTGCGGTCTTATAAAGTCCTTGTGGACAAATTCTTGGCACAACTTGAATGGTATGACATCGAGGCACTCCCTCGATCATCAAATCATTTTGCGGATACTATGGCCTCCTTGGGGTCACTCATCCCGCAAGACCCTTCTGGTGAAATGACAACCATTCAGGTTACAACATTATCGCAATCTACGATGGAGCGTGCAAGCTCTGATCTGACGCCAGGGATCCACATGATCCAGATTGAACCATCTCCGGATAAGTTCTCTCGAATTCGAGATTGTTTGATTCAAGCCAACTGGGGGTCCTTGTTCTCCCCGACCCCTCTTACTAGCAACACCACGTTGTTTTTACAAGTTCTTTCCTGCTCAGCTTTTGTTCGGGATAGACTTCAAGAGGGATTGGCCATTCATACTATCGAGGTTTCGATCAGCAAGATTGGTACACACCCATTCGGGATTACCTCAAGCTAGGTAATCTCCCACTTGGATTGACACAAGCCACGAAAAGATCATTCAAACAGAAAGCGGCAAAGCATGTCTTGTTAGGAGACATTTTGTATCGTCGAAATTATGAAGGAATCCTCCTTCGTTGTTTGGACCAACAAGAGTCCGCTTGGGCGATCACCCAAGCTCACGATGGTACATGTGGTGGCCACTTCAGCGGTATGGCCATCGCAAAGCGCATTCTTCGCATGGGTTATTATTGGCCATCTTTAGAGCGAGATTGTTGCGCATATGTGAAGAAGTGCGTGAAGTGTCAACACCATGCTAATTTGACACACGTACCTTCTCAGGCCTTGCAACCGATTCAATCGGTTTGGCCTTTTTCATAGTGGGGCTTTGATCTAATTGGAAAGATCTCCCCTACGTCGTCCGGTCGTCACACGTTCATTTTAACGGCCACAGAGTACTTTACCAAATGGGTGGAAGCATTCCGATCCGACCACTACGACTGGAGCCCGCATTGCGGAGTTTATTTTGCATAACATCATATGTCATTTTGGTATTCCATCCAAAATAGTCTCGGATAATGGGACACCATTCAAGAATAAATATGTGCGTGCTTTGACCACAAAGTACAAGATTCAGCATAGCTTTTCAACACCCTATTATCCGTAGGCAAATGGGCAAGCAGAGGCGTCAAACAAAATGCTAGTCGCCATTCTCAAAAAGATAGTTGCAGACAATCATAAAGACTGGCACATTCGGATCCCGCTTGCCCTATGGGCTTATCGCACCAAGCATTCGGACGCCCACCGGGGCAACTCCATTTTCGTTGGTGTATGGCTCCGAGGTGATCATGCCTTTTGAGTTGGAAATTCCTTCCCCGTGCATTTCAATGCAAGAGTTCATCGATGATGACACTGCATGGCGAGTCTCGGTTAGATCAACCGACGTTGCTCGATGAACGACGCGTTAATGCTCTCGAGCATTTACGTATCTATCAAGAGCGACTTAAGAAAGCATACAACATGAAAGTCCATCTTAGGGAATTTTAGGTTGGTGACTTGGTCTTAAAAGAGAACCAGCAGAATTCTAATTTGCCGTCCCATCTACGGGACAAGTTCGCGGCAAACTGGTTAGGTCCTTACATCATTGACAGTAAAATAGGACCCGAAACATACCGGCTTGCCTCTCTTGAAGGAATCAAGGAAACAGAACCCTTGAACATCATTCATTTGAGGCCATTCCACAGCTAGAGAGCCATAGTCCAACAAAAAGCTCCAAGGATTACCACAATCGCTTGGTCAACCCAAAAGCTCCAAGGATTACCACAATCGCTTGGTCAACCCAAAAGCTCCAAGGATTACCACAATCGCTTGGTCAACCCAAAAGCTCCAAGGATTATCACAATCGCTTGGTCAACCCAAAAGCTCCAAGGATTATCATAATCGCTTGGTCAACCCAAAAGCTCCAAGGATTATCACAATCGCTTGGTCAACCCAAACGCTCCAAGGATTACCACAATCGCTTGGTCAACCCTAAATGCCCCAAAGGTATCTATAAACCCTTTGGTCAACACCAAAAGCTCCAAGCATTACCATAACTGCTTGGTCAACATAAATATTCAAAAATCAACAAAAACAACACAAAAAAAATCAAAATCACAAAAACAATTGCATTTCAATTCCATGCATTCTCATAAAAAAAAAAAAAATCAAAATTACAAAAACATTTGCATTTCAATTCCATGCATTCTCATAAAAATCAAAATCACAAAAACATTTGCATTTCCATTCCATGCATTCTCATAAAAATCAAAATACAAAAATATAGGTTGCATTAAGCATTGCATCCATACATTGCATACTTTGCTAGGTCATACAAGTCAAAAGCACCATAGGCTGTCATTACTTGGCAATTCATTTATTTCCACCTCAGATCCATTTTCATAAACGCATACATCCCGCATATCACCCTTTTATTTTAGCATCGTCAGTTGTCGCCTAATGTATATAGGGTTTTCGTCATTTAGATGTCTTTAAATTTCTAGCCAAAAACTCGTACAAGTTAAGCAGATTTTACACGGGAAAGTTTTACTTGGATCCCACCTTGGTACGTAGCATCCCAACACAAATTAACACACATAAAATAATTCCTAAGTTGTGTGAACGAAAGATGAAACCTGCACCGTAATCCCGGTTACCATAAGCGAAACGGCTATCTTGCTTATCCCCCTGTGCAAATGACCCTAGGAATGCTGAGAGTTGGCAAAAGGACAAGCATCCTCCCTACCCAATTCCCCATGAATCCCAAGTTCTCAAAAGTTGCAAAACATCAAAAATTTGCAAAACGTCAAAACACTAAAATTTGACATCCTACAGTGCACACATCAAAAGGCACAAACAATAGTGATTCTCGTCACTCCATATTCAAATCCCTTGCTCAAAAAAAAAAAAAAAAAAAAAATACTATCATAAAAAATAAACAGTGATTTTATCACTACAAAGGAGCAAGTATCCCAATACACTTGAAGAAAAGAAGGGAGTCGAACTTGAATCCCTGGAACTCTCAATATTTCGACAGGTCATGAGGCAAGCTTCAGTACCGATTTGGTTGATAGCCTATTGGTCACTGGTGGTAAACCTCCCGCATGACGATATATCCGTCACATTAACTTGTGTGCAGATCAATGTTTGCATGTGGATGAGCTAGCTTATGGTATCCTAGATAGCATCGCAGATAAATCTGACTAAATACAATAAAGGAGTTAGTGGAGCTAATTAGGTGATCCTCGAGTACAGGTTCGGTTGAAAGCCCATCTGGCACTGGCGGTATCCTGATGAATAACACATAAACGAACTCAATTGCACACACAGGGATGTGAAATAACTTGGTTAAATTCAAGTCGGATTTAGACCTTGTTCAAAAGTCTTGCGAGATAAATGTACAGTCTTGGCTAGTTAGTTAAAATATCTGAATCTCAAAAAAGCTTAACTACATTTAAAAAAAAAAAACTGTCACATTTTATTCCATACATCACCATCAAAATATATGCAAAATACAAAAACAAAGTTTTCACATGCAAAGTCATCCCATTAGTATCGCAAGTCAGTCAAATCTTGTACAGTCTATGGTGCATCGACACATCATCAACAACTCATCTCATTCATTTCATATGCATACATCATACAAATTAGAAACATCACATTAATAATCGCCTCTGCATACATCAAACACATACATAAAAACACACCACAACAAAAACAATAAAAACAAACACAACAAAACAACCAAACTATAAAAATGACAAATGCCAACAAAACCACTAAAAATTGTCGGACAAAAGTGCTCTTGCACTTAACCTCTTGGCATAAGAAAACTGATGTCGGGGTCTACCTTGTCGTTATCCTACTCCCCAAGAAGGCTACCATAGCCGGACCGCTCCACGGGAAGACGGATTTTTGCCAATGTTAACCCCAAATGGCATCCCAAAATGGGTTCACACCCACCAAAAATAGGTCAAAAAATCGGAAACTCGCTTGCACATTCAACGGACAACATCCGAAGGCACCCTCACTTAAGTCATCTTGGGTCAAGCGACTCGTCGCTTTTCTCATGGCAGTCATTCCTTCATCGATTCGTCGCTTGAGGGGGTAGTCACACTTAAGTCACCAATCAACAACAACACACCCAATCATGGCAATAGCATGCATTCAAAGAATCATTGACAAAGACAATCACGCTCCTGCTTGGGGCAGCAAACAAGCAATTATCACAAATTGATCAAACACTTGGCATTCCCGAAGCATGAACACAAGGTTCCCCCATGGATAAAAGGTTGCGCCCTTTGCCTATTCATGACTGATCAATGTCCAAGCTCAAGTCACACCTCACCAAAACAGGTTAATACTTGAAATCAAGTTCCTTAGCTCGTCAGAAGCAAGGATTCAAGAATGCATGCCCTTTCCATACTTGGGGCATCAAGAGTTGGTTAGGTTACCGAGAAACCCTAATCATTAGTGCTTTGGTTATCTATTTTTGCTCAGCACTGCACCATGTGCAGTGCTTCCCAAAAAGGGGCATCTGTAGACACCAAAATAGCACCAATCCGATTATGTGACAACAAGCACTGATCGCACTAACACACATAGCCCCCAGGGCAGCCCCCAGAGGTTAAACAGTGGTTCTAACCACTCACACAATAGTTTTGCAAGTCAGAAATCAATTTGGCACCTTTTAGACACTTTATTTCTTATTCGTCCCACCCAGGGACGAGTGCGAATTTGTACTCGTCCTACCCAGGGACGAGTGTGATTTGTCTGTCTACCCGGGACGAGTGCGGATTTATACTCGTCTCACCCGGAGACGATTACTAGCGCTCGCTTCGGGGTGGGACGAACGTCGAGTTTGACCGACAAAAATTCAGACCTCGACGCAAGACAACTCAGAACTGCCACTTAGCTTTTCTTGCATGGCATAGGAGTGCGAGTGAGTTCTTTTGACAACTCATATCTGCCAATTGACTCCCCCTTCACCACATGGGAGTGGGAGTGAGCTTTTTAAGACAACTCAGATTTGCCACTTAGCTATCCCTTCATTGCATGGGAGTGCAAGTGAGCTTTTCTAAAACATACAAAGACATGCACGAGAGGCATTTAAGAAGCCCTTGATCAAGAAGAAGTCTTCTCTTCACACAAAAGCATTCATGCAAAGAAACACTTTTGCATGTTAATTCAAAGAGACCCCTTGGGTCTATAAAATGGTGAGTTTCCTCACCCAAAAGATATACAGAGAAGGAGCATTTTGAGCGACGAAGTGTTGCTAATTCATTTACTTGCGATTTGTGTTTTCAACATCCATAATCTCTTAATCGAAAGAGAGGTTATTGGGTGACTTTTGAAGGCACGAATCAAGAACCAACACCGATTTTTCTGACCACAATATCCTACCAATTTGCCGACAACACATCACATCAGGTTTCGGACCCATCCTAAGCGGATTGGTGTCGAAGCAAAGTTTCACCCGCGGGTGGTTTGCCTTCGGGCACCCCCCGCTTTATTTCTTTTGTAGTATTTAGCTAGTTTCATGTTTATGCTTTTGTCAAGTTTTCATTTCATTTAGATTCATTTTAACCATCGTTAGATTCATCTTTTATTTTTCATACACAGGTGCTACTGATTCTTTGTTTGTTTCTTTGAACGCAGATTTGCAGCATTGGAGGAGCAACGAGGAATCGACCTTTACCAACGCAAGCGACGACAACGTTTTGGTTCGCCCATCTTATATGTGGGCACGCGGAAGAAGGAATTCTGAAACAAGTTGTAAAAGAGCAACATTTAACGCTCCTATCCCCTAAAAAGGAAGGAGACGCATTGTAACACGAATTTGAAAAGCATATCAATAAAAGGGCCAATTTTTATATTGCTTTAATATCTTGTGTTCATGTTCTTCCTTTTTATGCATTTTTCAATAACATAGGGTTTAAGCATTATTTTAGTTTCATTTACATTGCATTTTTAGTTTATCCTTTTTGTTTTCGGAATCTCGTGCTTTCACAATCAAAAGCATAACATAATAAAGTAATACCAACACAGGCCCCTTGTTAACAGTTCTTTGCAAATCACTAAGGTATTCCTAGCACTTATTTGACACATCTTCACAAACATACAAGCACACATACAGGAACCTTGGAGAAATTAATTTCTATTTCTTTGCAAGAGGATTTTCTAATCAAAAACTTAACTGTGAGTGTGGTTTTGCAATTGGGAAAAATTACCACTCAACATTTTGGCACTAGAAGGAGGACCTGAATTGGTTTACTTTATTGCTATTTAGATGCTAAATTGTTCATTGTTACTTGAAAGCTTATTTGAAGATATTTGTCTTGAATAATGAGGTTTTGTTGGTTACATCATTGATTGGAAAATCCTAGAATTACTGATGCTTTGAGGCTAACCTTTTCCAAATTTTGAGAATGTTATTTATTGCTATGGTTTACTTAATGCATATATTTTGGTTGATAAACATGATGATCTCTATGTGAAATAGTTGAGAATTGTTAGTCATTTCGTGTTTCTTTGTAAGATATACTTCTTTGACTAACAAAATCAGTACTAAAGTTCTATTCTTTAAGGTCCACCAATGGCATTGTTTACTTCAACAAAGGAAGGAATTGCATCCTAGTTAGATGATTATTATTTTCATTTAAACATTCCTACCCATCAAATCCCTGAAGTTGTAAAGTAATATTTACTTAATTTTAAGCATGATGTGGCATCTACTGAGGGACATATTAAAAGATACAAGAACATGTTAATTTATTTGTAAATTATACATGAAAATGTTGTTTGTAGTTTGTTTCCATACATATTGGATGAGGTTGCATTGGATTGGTACATCCACTTACCTCTAGATTCTATTATGTCTTAGTATCAATTAAATGCAACATTCCTAAACCATTTAGGAAAACCATTTGATTCAGTTGTGATATTAAATCTTTTTATCTCTATTTGTAAAGAGCCTAGTGATTCCACGATACAAATCAACGATAGGTTCCATAAGTTATATACCTAAGTGGTGTCCCATTATATCATTTCAAAATAAAGAGCCACTAAAATATATCTAGAAGCCTTAAACCCTTTTACTTCTCAGTTTCTAGGGAAGCTTCTAAAAAATACATCCTTGTCTAGAGCCTACAGTGAGGAAATAATAGTAGCGCAACGGTGGACTTTGAAAGGGGTTAATGTGGGTCAATTATAATTACTTAACCCTATGGCTCAAAATAAGATACCACCCATGATTCAGGTTGAAATACAACCTCCTCCCATGATGAATTTTTCTTTAGGATTTATGGATTCCAACCAATACCAACCATCTAATATAGCACCCTTGAATCAAATTATGTCTAATATGAAGAATAAATGGTATGAATATGAATGTCCAAATTTCACAACCACCCTAGATATCATCCAAGAGGATGTGCAAGTTTCAAAACCAATATCCACCAATGAGGATTGTGGTGAACAATCCCATCAATATGTAGAGATTGACTCAATGTTGAAAATGTATGAGCCTTTAGAAATAAAAGGCTTAGAGTCATTATTTACAAAGGAGGATTGGGACAATTATAGAAATTTGAATTCAATAATTGATCCAATTGAAGAAACCCTTGACCCACTAAATGTGGTTGAATATGAATTTGAGGAGTCAAGAGATGATTATGAAGATTGTGCAGAAGGTATGATAGAATTTCATTACTTATTTTCCAATATGGCCAATATGTTCCAAATGATGACCTAGACTTAGAGTCATTATTTACACAAGAGGATTGGGATGATCATATAAAACTAAATGATCCACCTTTAGAAACAATTGAGCCCTCAAAAGTGGATGAAGGTGAGTTGGAAAAGTGATCTATTGTTGAATTTAATTATTGTGAAGAAGTGGTTGAATGTCACAACCTAGTTTTAGAATATGATTATTGTTGGTGGAATAAATTGGAGGACTTTGCCACTCTTTCTAATGAAGCAATCACTTTACTTGATATGCAAGATAAGTTTTAAAGGCTAGCTCTACATCTTAAAAGAAACAACGCTCAATCACAAGAACAAATTCCTCAAGATGCATATCTTGATAATTCTACAAATCATCCTCATGATACAAAGGTCAAATATACTAAAAGTGATATTCTTTGAGATAGTGGAGGGGTCCTAGAGTGGACTAGGTTTGAAACTTATGACAAATCATGACCTTCCATAAATTTGGATGAGATGATTAAAATTGATGATCAAAACCTTCAACGTCCTCAAAATAATGACCAAAAAGAGTTTCTTGAAGAAATTGAAAATTACGAGGAAGATTCAATAGAGTTTCATCCCATGGGTTTAGACGACCATTATTATAATTGTTTGAAGAGGTATGAGGAATAATTGGTTTATCACACTCTTACTGATAAAATTTCTATTTCACCTGATATGCAGGACACTGAAATTGCTAGCGTGCATGAAGATCTTGCAATTCATATTCAATCTAAAAATGGCATGAAAGAAGGAATGGATTCTCATCAAATGTTTCAAAAATATAGTGATTCTACTATTATAGACCAATAAGGGGAATCACTCACTTTGTTACCATTTGAGGGGAAAGAAATTGAAAGTCTTCTTTCACATAAGGACCCTATAATATCTATGCTACCTCAGATAGAGAAAATACTATAATCTAAATGGTTTGGGTTTGATATCATTGATGATCCAAAAGAAAATGTTACGCCATTCGAGAGGATTCAAGTTGTTGATCAGGGATATGGGTTGTTTAACACATCCCTTGATTGACAAGATTTATGATTTGAAAAATATGGGCATATTTTTGATTGGGTTCCTAATTTTGGTGTGTTTGATAAATAGGTAGTTGATAATGAGGAAGATCATGAAGAAAAATAAAAAGTTACAAATCCTCTCCAATTCTTGGTAAATGAAAGTGTACAAAATGTAGAATCTCATCCTTTGTGTTCAACTATCCAAAATCTAGGTAAAATTTTACCTAATTTTCTATTGGATTCAAATGTTATCAATGATGAAATGCCATTTGCAGTTAATGAATAATTTGAGCTGATTTCTATTCACACTGCTAATAAGATTACTTTTTTAAATAAAATGGAAGTAAATGCCTTTGATTTATTAAATCATATTCATCAACAATTGATAATGGAATATAGGATAAACAACTATGATGATCATAATTTAATCGGTATCCTAGATGCTTGCAAGTTGTTGCATAAGCATGATTGACCTAAATATGTAGTTAATGACTTGGCTTCAAAATTTTCAAAAATAGCTTCTTATTTGAAAGAACTCATATCTATTTGTGAAGATGAGAACTCAAATTTGAATGATGAATCAGGTTTTGAAATTCACACCTCATTTAATAAGCAAAATATAATTGAAAATCATGTATCCACTTGCAATTTTAATGAAGCTGAAATACCTAATATCCTTGAAACAAATTGGTGGGGTGAAAGAGGTAAAAAGAGTGTTTTTGTATTGTGTGGTTTAATCTTACTTTGGTTGGATTTCTATAAATCCTAGCATGCAGATGAGTGTTGTACATTCCAAACAAATTAGTGTAGATGAACGAATTGGAGAAAAGCATATTTTAATTCCAAATTTCACACTACTATTGTGTGTGTTGGTAGTACAAACTAGAGGCTTTCCAAATAAACATAGCACCAATTATCAAAAAAATTCCAGACAAGTGTCGCCAGCGTTGTTGTGCCGAAAGGATGAAAATATGTCACCAATTTTCATATACTATTCTAGCATACCGCAGATGGTTGTTCATACATGTGAATTTTTTGTGACAACCTCATCGATGTCAGGTAAATAATTTTTGTTTGAAGGAGGTGGAAGCACTGCTTTGGAGTGTGGTAAAGGTAGGTTATCGATGGAAGTGAAGTGTACCATTGTCGAAGAATGAGGGAGATATTTATGTTTATTAGGAATAAATAATAATACCTCTCATATAAACCAATTACTAGAGTAGAATCATCATCAAGCTACACCAAAAAATTGAATCTGAAGCCTTCATCGCTGGAAGGGACTTCTAGAATGTTGAAAATGGTGAGGATTTGAAGCTAGACATGGACTCATGAATAGCTCTATTGATCAAAACTATAGATATTGGATATGGCTATGGTAAGGATCTATAGTGGATAATTTGATGTAGCATGGGCAGACAAAATGTGAATGTAGTGTATGAAGTGATCGTGGTAGCTTAGTATACGACAGTGAACTGGGTGATAGTGGATGAGTTTCTGACATAGATTGCTAGACTCCTTCAACATGGAGGACATAAAACATGATGGTAGAAGTCATATGAAACCACTGGGATGATATGCAAAAGTATATATAGGCTACAGGTTCAATCATCATCAATATTGGTTGAATGGTGTGGACTCGAATGTGATGACAATGTGTAAAATGAGGACATCAAGAGAAATATGCCATACTTTGGAGTCAAAGGAAGATTCGTGGCTAGCAAAGCTATGATGACAAATACGCAATATTAGGCAATGTAGTTGTTGTATATCCAATGGAGTCAAAAAACAAATCATATCACCATCATAGTCAATTAGAAGTGGCATCCCCATCAACTACGATATTTAACATGTCAAGTTCAGTATCACATTGAATGTGCAGCTACAGGAAGGTTCAAAGAGCATATTACAGTTGAATGTGATACGTCTATTTGTTCAACACAAAGTGGATATGAGAAAAATTTTCAACATAGAAATAATCATGGTGCATACCAAAGCCCAACACTACTTATTATTCAGAGGAATTCTATTGTTTGTAGAATGACACAAACTAGAATATGAGTCAGATGAACACATTGGTTGGTGATGCTTCACCTAGTTTCTGTCTACAAGTCATACATTTGAACAGGAACCAATAGTGGTGAGGGATAACCCATAAGCATTGAATGGCTAAAGGAAACAGTGAGGATTACGTGGCTAGTATGATGTAGCAGTTACATTCAGGAAGTGGTGATGCAGCATAACATAAACTGAATGACCAAGGCATGGATAAACAAAACATGATCAGCATTAAAGGAATGAAATCTTAAATTCTCTATGTGGTCTATGTTAGGCGTTCATTGGAAAAATATCACGCACTACCGAGGGGTGTAACATCAATTTTGTGATTATTTTCATTTAGCCGCAAAAGGATACTGTGTGCTTGAAGGAAGATAAAATGATGGAAATATTCAAAAAATGATACTTCAACGTGTTTTCCCACTGGGACGCTGAGGTTTAAGAAAATTTGAAATGTGTGTCTCAAGTATATATATCTGTCAGATTAAACTATGACCCAAAGTACTGAACGATGGTTATGAAGAACATTATGAGGCAACTGACAATGCCAAAGAAGATAATGGGTGTCTCCAAGGGATGCATGCAAATAAATACAAGTTGCACTATGTAGAGCTATGTTTCTACATTTGTAAGATTCAATGGGCGTTATAAAATTAAAAAGCATGCTTATGGAAAGAAACGCTACAAATCCAAGCGAAAGGGAAATGAAACAAAACCAAGCCACGTAAATAGAAACAAAATGATAAATTGATAATTTCAAATATCAATTTTCAATGCAAAAGTGAGGTTGGAAATTTTGCAATGGGAGCAAGGAAAAATGGTTGGAAGGATTTTGGCTACTGCCAATAGTTGTCCTCATTTTTTGTATGCAGAAAATAGTAGGTTTTGAATACAATAGAGGATTTTATTGCATATTTTCTTTTCTCCACATGTATTGGAAGTGTTTTAATGGTTTTTTATGCATGCATGTGGTAGCATCATTCAGATATTTTAATGCATGCATTTATTCCTTAGACACTCGCCATTAACCAGAATTAGATTGTGTGGATGCAGGTCTAACCTATTTTTTTTGTGTGTTTGGGATCTAATATTTTCTGTAGGATAGGGGGACCAGTTTACTATAGATCTCTTTGGTCATTTTCTACATTCTGTTTCATGTTTTTAGATTTTTATTTTTATTTTTCTAACCCTACCTTTTCATTTTTTTAACTTTTTTAGATAAAATAAAAAAATAAAAATAAAAATAAAAATCCAAAAAATAGATGCATATATTTGAAGAATAAGCTTTAGCATTTCATCGTAGGCCATTTCAATTTTATTTTTAAGCCAATTCAAAATTAAAAAAATTATTCAAAGTTGTTTTTTTTAAAAAGAATTTTGTAATTTCAGATTTTACATGTTTTCACATTTTAAAGAGATTTGAAGCTTTGCATTTCTGTTCTCAAGCAATAAATTAACTTCCCTTTATGAAAATTACAATTTCATTAAAGGGGATAATTTATATGGCATTTCCAAGGCCATTGTATTTAAGAAATATTAACTTCTGTAATTAACTTCATTAAGAGGGGTAATTCATATGACATTTCAAAGGCATTGCATTTTAAATTTGGTCATTTAGATTATTTTATTTTCATGCTCAAGCAAGATAAAATGAATCCAATCATCATTTCAAATTTCACATTTCAAAGATAGATTTTAATCTTTTCTTTTATGCTCAAAGCAAGGTTTAATAATGCAAGATAAAACTTGTTTAAAATATGCTTAACAAAAGAAGATAAAATCTACCTAAAACACTCCAAGATAAAATGAACTAAGGCACTTTACATCGTGGTCATATGAGGGCCAATCACATTTTCTTTTCTTTTAAGTTTCATGAACAATCAATAGCATAGCATAATAAAGTAATACCAACACAGGCCCCTTGTTAACAGTTGCTTGCAAATCACTAAGGTATTCCTAGCACTTATTTGACACATCTTCACAAACATACAAGCACACATTAAGTAAAAGGAACCTTGGAGAAATTTCTATTTCTTTGCAAGAGAGGATTTTCTAATCAAAATCCTAACTGTGAGTGTGGTTTTGCAATTGGGAAAAATTACCACTCAACATTTTGGCACTAGAAGGAGGGCCTGAATTGGTTTACTTTATTGCTATTTAGATGCTAAATTGTTCATTGTTACTTGAAAGCTTATTTGAAGGCATTGGTCTTGACTAATGAGGTTTTGTTGGTTACATTCATTGATTGGAAATTCCTTGAATTGATGATGCATTAATGCTAACCTTTTTCAAATTTTGAGAATGTTATTTAATGCCATGGTTTAATTGATGCATATATTTTGGTTGATGCTAACATGATGATCTATATGTTAAACATTTGAAAATTGTTAGTCATTTCATGCTTCTTTGCAAGATATATTTCTTTGACTAACAAAATTGGTACTAAAGTTATATTCTTTAAGGTCCACTAATGGCATTGTTTACTCCAACAAAGGAAGGAATTGCATCCTAGTTAGATGGTTATTATTGTCATTTAAACATTCCTACCCATCAAATCCCTAAAGGTGTAGAGGAATATTTACCTCAGTTTAGGCATGATGTGGCATCGAGTGAGGGACATATTCAGAGATACAAGAACATGTTAATTTATTTGTAAATTATGCATGAAGATGTTGCTTGTAGGTTGTTTCCATACACATTGGATGAGGTTGCATTGGATTGGTACATCCACTTACCTCTAGATTCTATTATGTCTTGGGATCAATTAGAGGCAACGTTCCTCAACCATTTTGGAAAACTATTTGATCCAGTTGTGATATTAAATCAGTTTATCTCTATTTGTAAAGAACCTAATGAATCCACGAGGCAGTTCAATGATAGGTTCCATAGGTTGTATACCAAAGTGGTGCCACATTACATCATTTCAAAAGAAAGAGCCACTCAAATATACCTGGAAGCCTTAGACCCTTTTACTTCTCAGTATCTAGGGAGACTTCTTAAAAATCCATCCTTGTCTAGAGCCTACAGTGAGGCAATAATCGTAGAACAATGGTGGATTTCGAAAGGGGTTGATGTGGGTCGATTATCATTACTTAACCCTAAGGCTCAAAATCAGATACCACCCATGAGTCAGGTTGATGTACAACCTTCTCCCATGATGAACTATTCTTTAGGAGTTATGGATTCCAACCAATACCAACCATCTAATCTAGCACCCTTGAATCAAATGATGTCTAATGTGAACAATCAATGGGATGAAGTTGAATGTCCAAATTTCACAACCACCCTAGATATCATCCAAGAGGAGGTGCAAGTTTCAAAACCAATATCCACCAATGAGGATTGTGGTGAACAAGCCCATCAAAATGTAGAGATTGACTCAATGTTGAAAATGTATGAGCCTTTAGAAATAAAAGGCTTAGAGTCATTATTCACAAAGGAGGATTGGGACAATCATAGAAAGTTGAATTCAATAATTGATCCCATTGAAGAAACCCTTGACCCACTAAAGGTGGTTGAAAGTGAATTTGAGGAGGAATCAAGAGATGAATCTAAAGAGTCACTAGAAGATATGATAGAATTTCATCACTTATTTTTAGAGGACAATTATTATGATGATCAAGAAAGCCAACATGAGCCAAATTATGACAAGCTAGAAATAAAAGGCTTAGAGTCATTATTTACAAGTGAGGATTGGGATGATCATAGAAAGCTAAATGCACGAATAATCCACTTTTAGAAACAATTGAGCCCTCAAAAGTGGATGAAGGTGAGTTTGAAAAGAAATCTATTGTTGAATTTAAATATTGTGAAGAAGTGGTTGAATGTCACACCCTAGTTTTAGAAGATGATTATTTTTGGTGGAATAAATGGGAGGACTTTGCCGCTCTTTCTAATGAAGCACTCACTTCACCTGATATGCAAGACAAGTTGCAAAGGCTAGTTCTACAACTTAAAAGAAACATCGCTCAATTACAAGAACAAATGCCTCAAGATGCATATCTTGATAATTCTACAAATCATCCTCATGAGACAAAGGTCGAAGATACTAAAAGTGATATTCTTTTAGATAGTGGAGGGGTCCTAGAGTGGACTAGTTTTGAAACATATGATAAATTAGGACCTTCCATAAATTTGGATGAGATGATTAAAATTGATGATCAAAACCTTCAACATCCTCAAAATAATGACCAGAAATAGTTTCTTGAAGAACTTAAAAATTACGAGGAAGATGCAATAGAGTTTCATCCCATGGGTTTAGATGACCATTATTATAATTGTTTGAAAAGGTATGAGGAATCATTGGTTTCTCACACTCTTACTGATGAAATTTCTATTTCACTTGATATGCAGGACACTGAAATTGCTATCTTACATGAAGATCTTGCAATTCCTGTTCAATCTAAAAATGACATGAAAGAAGGGATGGAATCTCATCAAATGTTTCAAAAATATAATGATTCTACTATTCTAGACCAAGAAGGGGAATCACTCACTTTGTTCCCATTTGAGGGGTAAGAAATTGAAAGCCTTGTTTCACCTAAGGACCCTATAATATCTATGCTACCTCAGATAGAGAAAATTCTAGAATCTGAATGGTTTGGGTTTGATATCATTGATGATCCAAATGAAAATGTTGCTTTATTCGAGAAGACTCAAGTAATTGATCATGTAGATATGTTGTTTAACACATCCCTTGATCGACAAGATTTATGGTTTGAAAAATATGGGCATATTTTTGATTGGGTGCCTAATTTTGGTGTGTTTGATAAATAGGTAATTGATGAAAATGAAGGACTACAGGAAGACAATGATGGAGATAATAAGAAAAAAGAAGTTACAAATCCTCTCCAAGTCTTGGTAAATGAAAATGTACAAAAGGTAGAATCTCACCCTTTGTGTTCAACCATTCAAACTCTAGGTAAAATTTTACCTAATTGTCTATTGGATTCAAATGTTATCAATGATGAAATGCCATTTGTGGTTGATAAAGAATTTGAGTTGATTTCTACTCACACCGCTAATAAGATTGCTTTGTTAAATGAAATAGAAGTAGATGCCTTTGATTTATTAAATCGAATTCATCAACAATTGATAATGGAATCTAGGATAAAAAACTATAATGATCCTCATTTAATAGATATCCTAGATGCTTGCAAATTGTTGCATAAGCATGATTGGCCTAAATATGTAGTTAATGACTTGGCTTCAAAATTTTCAAAAATAGCTTCTTATTTGAAAGAACTCATATCTGTTTGTGAAGATGAGAACTCAAGTTGGAATGATGAATCAGGTTTTGAAATTTACACCTCATTTAATAAGCAAAATATAATTGAAAATCATGTATTCACTTGCAATTTTAATGAAGCTAAAATACCTAATATCCTTGAATCAAATTGGTGGGGTGAGAGAGGTAAAATGAGAGTTTTTGTATTGTGTGGCTTAATATTACTTTGGTTGGATTTCTATAAAGCTTAGCATGCATGTCATGTTAGATGTCTTTTAAATTGTTGTAATCGTGTTTGGGATCTAGGGAAGTGATAGCCTAAGTTTTTCATCATCTTGTACCATATTGTATATTATTGTATATAGTTTTGGTTTTCATGCTTTTGTTTTAAGTTTTGTTGTTTTTGTGCTTTGTCCCTAATTTTTGGTTTGACGAGTTTTGTGTTTGCTTTCTTGTCAGTTTGCATTAGGTTAGGATTGGGTTTGTTTTAGAGTATTGCATTTTGGGTTGGTCCCTCTAGTTGAGGTGATGTTTTGTGGTAGCTACTAATTTATGGCCTCTTGATCATTTTTTGTGTTCCTTTGTCATGAAGGGTGAATTACCTATCATGTGGATCAAAGAAAATGGGATGAAGTTGTTTAGTAACCACTCCTATATTTTGGGACTAAGATAGTGAATTTTGGAATACTGAATCATTTTTCTAAAGCTACACATGAACACATCATATTAAGGGGCATGCTTTGAAATATTGAAGGATGAAATCATTCTGGTATGCAAATTAAGGCAAAAAATTCAACACACTCCATTTCAAATACTTTCTAACCCATGTGGTGCATAAACGTTTGCAAAGCCATTTACAAAAAAAAAAGCAAGCAAAGGAAAACATGCTAAAATCAATCACCAAGTTTGGATAAACTCTACCATGGCTATAGACGCACTCCATTACTGAGAGGGGGTTTTCCATTGGCTCCTCTCTTGAGTTGAGAATGACTAGCCCGATGGATACCACTACTACGACTTCCACCTTCATTATGCCATCCATTGTTCACCTTTCTTTCTCTATCCTATATTTTTCTATTCCCATTTCTTATCTTCTTTTTCATTCTTCCTCTATATTTATCTCACCCTTCACTAGTGCATTCTATAGTTTTCCAAGGGGTACACCACCCCCAATAGTCTTTGTCATGGTTGGGACTATGTTCACCACATCCTTTCCATATCCCACCATCTATATCACCACCATGAAATCATTTGTCCTATACACCACATTTCATCCATCATCCATTCTATCACTAACATGTTGTCTTTGACTTATATTCTAGTATAGTTTCCATTGCAATCCACTCCCACTACTTTCACTACATTCCTTGTCATTGTCAAAAAATTTGCTTCATTAACTTTTCTATCCACATCCATATGACCAACACATCCAATATCCCAAGCAAGGAAACTTCTTCTATAGCTGATGATCCCCACTTCCCTAGTACAAGGAGTTAATTTTATAAGAGCACTCCTACAAACCAACATGACTGCTAGGCCAAGCTTGGACTTTGCATGTAAAGTAGTAGAGATAGATGTCATCGAGGTATTTCATATCCTTATCACTAAAGAAAATAAGTAACAAAAATAATATAAAATAATCAATGAGAGGACCTCCAAGGATTCTATACTCATATAGTCATAGTTTTCAAGCAAGGGGCTAATGTATACATTTTTTAGATTAATAAAACTAACCTATTCAAACTAGAAATAGCTCCAACTAAATTAAATTCCAAAGAATCTGATCTAGACTTAAATAGGATGGACCTATTGAATATAGAGAAGACAAGTAATGAAATCTACAAGAATATTGTGCATAATAATATTAAACACAAGGATGTATCATAAATAATTTCATTATTCATACAATATTCTTACTCTTTGTCTTTTTTTACCATCCATAGCTCACAATCAACAAGCATATTTAATGTAGCAATATGTCTCTTCATTTTTTAGAATTTCAATTCTTGAAGCTATTGGTATTTCACCTTCAAATTTCTTTTCATCTCCTCACAATATCATGGGATATGTTTCTATTCATTTTTTCATATGGGAGAATAATCTATCTATCCTCAAATAATTACATATATCAAGTTATTACATAATTATTAAAAATATCATATTACATTATTTGCTATAAAATTTATTACCCCCCATGCAATCAGGAATGGTAAATTGGAACTATTCTCTAGATATATATATATCTTTCTCTCACTCTTTAGCATTGGATCTAGATTTGGCTTTGTCATTGTCATTTGTTGGCTAGCTTTAACTTTTCTAGTTATGACTCCTATATAATTGGATCAACTGAATCTATGTAACCTCCACTAGGTCCAACTCTATGAACTATTTGGGTATTCCTCTTGGTTTCTATCTCAAAGTCATCTATAGCTCAAGGTTACCTTTGGATATCTACCTATAGGTCACCTATGGGTTACAATTGCCTTTGGGTCCCCTACCTCAAGGTCACCTTTTAGCCATATTACCTCTAGGCTACCACTCAACCATAAATACCTCTAGGTCATCTCTCTAAGTCACCACTTTACCATCAATACCTCTAGTTCACCTCTTTGGATTTCCAATCAACCATCAATACCTTTGGGTTGCATTTCTAGTTTTCCACTGGGTCAAAATTAACCTTGGGTAGACCACTTAAATAATCATTTGGTCATAACCTCTAGGAAACCACCACTATAACATATAGTTGGAATTATTCACATCCTCACAATATTTCACATAAGCATTCTTCTATAGTTCCTATCACTATAAGTTTTTTTATTAGATAAATTAAGTGGTCTTGAAAGGGATCCCAAACCTTGATACAAAGTGAAATTTAAGGATTTTAGGGCCTAGCTCAAAACTCAAACAAGAAAAACCCCTAACTAGAACAACAAACTAAACCTACACAGCCGACCAAACCACCCAGAGCCAAAATGGATCACTCAATCTTGCAAGGGAGAAAAAAAATAGGATTCTAATCCAGAACAACAAGGACAATAAGTACCAAAACAATAAAAACACATCTTGGGAGGAGGATTACCCAAGTCTCTCAACTCCTTATTCATGATGTTGTTGAGTCATCCCTCAAATCAACTTAACAAAATATATAGCAACTTAGAGAGACCTTATCACTATAATTTATCTTCCAAGTTGAGCTTGGATTATCTTCTTCTAAAATTATTTATCTCAAGTTTCCCAACACATTTCACCATGGAAAAACTTACATTATTCTTCACATTCAATAAACTATGATATTTTATTACACTTGGTCTCCTTCTATAGAAACCATATAATATTTATGATGACTTATTACATTCACATAAACTTATCCATGAACAATTTAATTGAATTTTTTTAGTCACTTTCACTTTGTGCCAACACCTTCTATTGGAGTGATTACTTCCTCCACAAATTTTATAAGAAATTAGATTCCAATATTTTATAGACACCGATATCAAAGATAGAATGAATCATTGGTCTCACAAATGGTTAATCTATGGGGGTAGATTAATTTTTTTACAGTCAGTCATTCAGGCCATGCCAATTTATAAATTCTCTATCTTGGCTGCCCCACACTCTATATGGAAAGAGTTGGACAATATGGCTAGAAGATTTTTATGGGAAGGAGTGAAAGAAAAAAGGAAATGGGCCCTAGTTGGTTGGGATAAAGTAACCCAGCCCAAGGAAAAAGGAGGGCTGGGCCTGAGAAGATCCAAACTAAATAATAAAGCTCTGGCTGGAAAGCTGTACTAGAGATGGATTTCCCAACCAACATCCTTATTCAGCAGAATCCTATCTAGTAAATATTTGGGTCATGTTAACCCCAATGAGGTGGCCCATTTTCCTTTGGATGGTCCTGGGTCCCTAGTGTGGCAGGCTCTCAAGATAGGTTCTCAGGTGGTTAAAGATCGATTGTTTTGGAAAGTGGGGAGAGGGGAGAAGGCACATTTCTAGACTGATTCATGGGATCAATACCCACCCATCATTGTTGAATTTCCTGAATTGCAACCAATTAAAATTGCCATTGAAACCAAGGGATGGGTCCTCATTGAAAGTTATTTCAACACTAGGCAGCTGGGGGAGTATAAGTTTAAGCAGTTTAAGAAGTTGGAGGAGTGGCCAATTCCAATCCCTCCGACGTTGGCACCCATCATGACTAAAATCTTGTCAGACAGATTCCTTACTGGTAGAGATGAGGAGGATGAATTAGCTTGGAGCTATGGGAGCCTTGGTGTCTGTACAGTGAAGTACGGTTATGAGAAGATCCTCCCTGAGCCTCCCCACCACTCATTCCTGGTTGAGGATTGGAAAAAAATTTGGCACTCCAAGGGCTAGCCGAAAGTAATCTTTTTTGCCTGGCAGTTTATGCACAACGGAGTTCTCTCTTTTGACAATCTCAAATGTAGAGGAATCATCGATCCATCTCGATGTGTTTTATGCTACAAGAATGAGGAAACAATTGACCACCTGATGTTTGAGTGCCCTTTCATGCAGCAGATTTGGAAGCGATGGCTTTCTTGCTATAAAATTCAAGTTAATGGTGACTTGAATCGGACTAATATCTGGAAAATATGGAAGAGTGGTATATTTAAATCTAAAGCTCTTCGAATTGGCTGGGAGCTTGGATTAAACTTCATTTGGTGGCAAGTGTGGTTGGAGAGAAATGCTAGAATATTTAGAGAAGTTTTTTCCTCGTTAGATGGAGTTTGGCAGGTCATCTGGAGTAAAGTCACAAAAACTATAGCTCTCTATGCTATAGAAGAAACTCAGGTTGTTATTGGGCCAATGGAAGAGGGAGTTGAAGAGCAAGAGAGACAGGTCAGAGCAAACTGGAAACCACCACCAGAAGGTTGGATTAAAATTAACACTGATGGAGCTACAAAGGGTAATTTGGGTAGTGCCAAAATTGGAGTGGTTTTTCGGACTCATGATGGATCAGTGCTCTATTGGGAACTGCAAGGCTTGGGAAGAGCCACAAACAATGAAGCTGAAGCCATTGCTATCAAATCCACTTTTATTTGGGTTGTGCAACAGGGCCACAGGAGGATCATTATTGAAACTAATTCTCAAATAATGGTTGGAGCTCTTGATTGCATGAGGAACTTTGCTTTGAAAGCTTGGAGGTTGAGGATTTTGGAATTATGGAGGGAATTAGATGATGTGATTCTAGTTTATGTGAGTAGAAATTTAAACAAAGCGACAGATTTCTTGGCTAAGATGGGTGCTGAGAAAGAGGTAGGGGTGCAGCTGCATAGTGACATGCCTATTGAGGATGAGGTGATTAGGTAGGGTCTTGCAAGATCCTTGAGCCAATGATCAAAGAAAAAGCTAAGGGTGGTTTTTGTCGTGATATCGTGACCTATTTTTGTCATGATATCGTGACATGTTGGGACGTCGCAGGCATTGGAGAAAAGCTATCACGATATCACGACATGCTGCGTTGTCACGGCTGTTGGAGGAAATCCGTCACGATATCGCAACATGTTGCGAGGTCGCAGGTGCTAGAGGAAATTTGTCATGATTTTGTGACATGTTGCACCATCATGGCCGATGGAGGAAAATTTGTCATGATATCGTGACATGTTGCGACGTCACGGGCGCTGGAGGAAAGTTGTCACGATATCGCGACATGTTGTGCTGTCACGGTTCCTGGAGGAAAGTTGTCGCAATATCATGACATGTTGCGCCATCGCAGCCCCTGGTGGAAAGTTGTCATGATATCATGACATGTTGTGCCATCGCGACCACCATTGGAAAGTTGTGATATCACAACTTGTTGCACCGTCATGGTCTCCAGAGGAAAGTTGTCATGATATCGTAACATGTTGCACCGTCATGGCCACAAGAGGAAAGTTGTTGCGATATCGTGACTTGTTGCGCCATCGCGACCACTAGAGGAAAGTTGTCACGATATCGCAACATGTTGCTCTGTCACACCCAAGGAAGGTTTGTTGTCATGATATCACGACATGTCACGATTTCATGACATGTTGCTCTGTCATGGCCAAGGATTGCTAGTTGTCATGATTTCGTGACATGTTGCTCTGGCGCGGCCAAGGATGGATTGTTGTAGCGATATCGTGACATGTCACAATTTCATGACATGTCATGATTTCATGGCATGTTGCTCCGTCATGGCCAAGGATGGTTAGATGTCACGATTTCGCGACATGTTGCGATTTCATGACATGTTGCTCTGGCACGGCCAAGGATGGATTGTTGTAGTGATATCGCGACATGTCACGATTTCGTGGCATGTTGACTTTTTGTGGTCTGAGGTGAAAAGTGTCGCATTTTTGTGCCTTGTAATCATGTGCTTTCTTTGCTTTCGGCTGGGATGTGTCTACTCCCATTTGTAACTGATCTTTGTTTTAATACAAGTTTTTTCAATTTTTCAAAAAAAAAAATTTATAGACACCTATCCATATCTTCCATAATGATAGCAAGAAATCATCTTAGGGGCTTTAGCATATGATTCCTTTACATATTTTATGTTACTTTCACCTCTCACAAATTTATTTCCATCTAAATGTTTTCCTTTTATTTAAAGAAATTTTATTTTTTAATGCATAGACCTAGAGATTCAAGAGGTGGTATCATTAGTCAAACCCCTCAACAAGCCATATGGAATAAGTTTCCATGTCCAAAGGATTTACCAACCAAATGAGACACCCATAATAACTATATCCAACCATTTATTATGTATAAGTTAGGGGAAAGGAAGTTTTTGTGGACCACCATTATCAACTCAAGGATTTTTGAGGAATCTTTAGAACAATCCAATAGTCCCTTAACTAGCCCAAACTTATTTATACCCCCTAAAGTCTTTAATAAAAGATATCATGTTTATTAGGGAGATATTGACGATAGATAGGTAGAGTAATATGAATGAAAATAACAACACTGATATAGGGGCACAATGTAGCAATGCAAATATAACCTTTACATCTCCAATTAGATTAAACCTATATGAAGAAGCTCCAATGAAAAACATTTTGCCCTCAATATTACCATTATTGAGAAGAATTTATTTTGAAAACCAAGTTTAGTTCCTATTAAAATTCAAGGTCTTATGCCAAACATATGATTATGGTCAAAACAGCTAAAAACTTAAGTTATATTTATCCATGTTAAATTATTCAGCCATGAGGTTGTTTATGGGATTAAACCTGGACTCAATACACACATGGGATGATATTAAAAAATATTTTTGGATAAGTACCAGGAATATTATAGGATCAAATATGGAAAGGAAGAACTTTTTTGAATGAAGCAACACGATAAAGAAAATATATAAGACTATCTTGATAGGTTTCTCTTCATTCAAATATTAAGTGGATGTGGATATGGCTTTGAATATCATGGGAATATATGACATAAATAAACTTGAATTCCCATGAATTACTGAGATCTATAGAAATTAATCGCCCACTAGAGTAGGAAAACATTCATACAAAGGGAGGATGAAAACTATTAATGACATAGGAGAGATATGGAATATTTGAAAAATCTTAAGACTGATATTCTACTGCATATAAGCTAGTAAACCTTTAACAATTTATTATCCTAGATGCATGAGGAAACATGCTCTTCATGAATTCCCATTGAAAAAAATGCTATATATAGTATATGTGAAGTAGAACATTCTACATATTAGTATCACCTCTTACCAAAAATAAAAAACACTATCAATATAAGTCAACAACCTATTGAATAAATCAAAATCATTAGGCAAAGAAATAATTTAATAGTCCTTTTCAATATGCCCCATGATTATATGAACTAGATGACTAACCCTTGGAATATACCTTGGACAAAGTCATCCCCTCCACTATGGACCTAATATTCTAGGCCACCAATAGAATGGTTAAATTCACCATGGGGACCTCACCCACCACACCAAAAAATAGGATCACATACCCAACAAAATCAAACAAACCAAGGATAGTGATGATTTTAAAACTAACAACAAGCCTTGTTACCTGTACCCACCCACTCACTACAAGTAAATTAGACACAAAATTTTAAATAACCTATGCTTTCTACACAACCTATGGTCAATCCTAATAATAATATATAGGTAGCACATATCTATGCCAATAAAACAACAAACACATATGCACTTAACTCCATTTATTATGATAATGTACTATTATGATTAGGAAAGGTATTCATTGAACCAACCATCACAGAATTAGATGATGACTATTAGATTTTGATGTAGCATGTAATGGGAGATAAAAATCACAAGATGTAGAATAATATGAAATAAAGTAAATTTGTGAGATGATTTAAAATATACTATAAATAGAAATTATGTAAATATATACAAAGTAGTTATGGAGGAAATGAAAACTCCATGAATAAATATACTGCTCAAGAATGAGCTCTGAGCATATCACACTCCATCACATTATATGACACTCTGCTACATCACACCACACTATTTTATGGGAAACACAAAATCACTCACCCCAAACTCACAAAAACTCAGTAAATAAGCCAAATTTGCTTTTGCTAAATTCTTAATTCTCATTAATAATTTAAACAAAACCAATTACAACACTAGCCCGAAGGCATAGTTATTCCTTGGTCATAGCATACCAACTACAACACTAGCCCACAGGCTTTATAAGAACTGGCACACAGGCACAGTTCTTTCACACTCTATTATAGTTCTCTAACTCTGCAATTCTGGAAGGAACACACACCCAAGCCGGTCCGAGTGGCCCTCTGCCTTGACTCTGCAACTCGACTGTGCAACTCACAACTACAGTTTCTCCAACCTACAACTTGTCATTTTCCAACCCCTTGTGCATGGTTTGGCTTGCCCTTTTATAACTTTTTGGTGTGTCTCTCTATCTTCCAATTGGTGGCCCTTCGATTCATTTTTGCCACGAATGTTTGGTTCCACAATTGCATTCTGCAATGGCCTCTGTAACTGTCGTCCACTCCCGTTCACTATCGCTTTCTCTTGTAATGGCTCTGCAACTGCCATTATGACTTATGTTTATTGTCGTGCTGTCATTCTGTAATAGCCTTGAAAGTTGCCACTTGTCACTCTGTAACATCCTTTGAGAATGTCACCTGTTACTTTGTAACGGCCTCCAAAAATACATCTTGTCATGATTTCATGACATCTTCTTCCTCTACCTCTTTCTCTTCTCTTCTGGTCACGATATCGCAACATGTGATATCATGACATTTCTACTCCATCGCCTTCTCTTTCCTCTTTAGGTAGCGAAAACCTGACATGTGATTTCATGAAATTTCTACTCCATCGCCTTCTCTCTTCTCTTTGGGTCGTGAAAACCTGACATGTCACGATATCGTGACATTTCTACTCTCCTGCTCATCCTTTTCTCTTTTGGTCACGATATCATGACATGTCATGATATCATGACATTTTTCTTCCTCGCCTCCTTTCTCTCCTTCAGGTCATGAAAATGTGACATGTCAAAAAATCGTGACATCTTCTCTATTGAGCAAAGTGCAGCAAACAGTATTGTCATTGTTGTCAACACAGTCAGACAGATTTATTGATGCAATGGACAACAGTTTATTAAACAACAAGGTGCAGCCAAAGTATAATGGATAGGAGTTCAGTGTTGAGAAAGGTGTTGCAGGAGGATTGTCATTGTTGTCAATACAGTCAGTTATATCTAATGATGCAATGGACAGGAAGTTCAGAAGTCACTCAGATGCAGAGGATAAAGTTCAAAAGTTAGTCAAATCATGAGTCCTTAAATGATAGATGCACAAAAACAGAAAACATAATTCAGAATGAGAAGAAGTCTTCAGAACCTGAGATGTCAAGAAGCGGAAAGGTTTTTTGTGAAAACCAAGGTAGTCAAAATAAAAAGTTTTATTTAAAATCATGGATAACAGATTTGAAATGGGTTTTTCTTAAAACCCAAGTTGGCTCTTCGTTTCGTTGAAAAATATGCCCTAGTGATGAAGATATTTAAATAGGTAGTCAAAATAAAAAGTTTTATTTAAAATCATGGATAACAGATTTGAAATGGGTTTTTCTTAAAACCCAAGTTGGCTCTTTGTTTCGTTGAAAAAGATGCCCCGGTGATGAAGATATTTAATTTTAAATATTTAGTTTAAATTTTATTTTATTTAAAATTTAAATTAAAATATTAAATTAAATTAAAAGGGCCGACGTGTTACTATTTCGCGGAAATAAGCTACAGGAAGGTGACGAAGGTGGAGAAGAGTTTGAGGCCGACAAAGTTAAATCTGGGCCGATGGATTTTAGGGTTTGGTAGCCGATAATTTCTAGGGTTTTGCAGCCGACATTCTTAGGGTTACAGCCGACGGATTTTAGGGTTTGGCAGCTGACAAATTCTAGGGTTTCTCAGTCGACGTTCTTCTAGGGTTTGTTCTTGAAATTTCTTCTATAAAAGGAGAGCTTCTTCGAGTTTGAAAGTGGGGTGTAAAGATAAAGTGTGAATGCGAGCATAGTGTTTGTGAAAGTGAAGTTCGTGTTGAGCAAAGAGCAGAATGTGAAACGACACAGAGTGTGCGAAGCGTGTGCATAGAGAAAGTAGAGTGTACAGAGAAGCACGAAGGGCAAAGTTGATTACAAAGTCTGGCTGTAGCAGTGCATCAAACTGTGTGAAGTGATTGTGCAAGAGAGAGCAGAGTGCACAGAGATTGCAAAGGTGATGTAGACCAGTTAGAGTCTTGCAATAACAAAGGTATATGTCAAACATTTTTTTTTCAATATTGAAGTCCAGTTGGTGTTGGCAAATTAAGGGGTTGGTGCCTCTTTCCAGTTGGTGCTGGTAAACAATTTTTCCAGTTGGTGCTGGCAAATTAAGGGGTTGGTGCCTCTTTCCAGTAGGTTCTGGTAAAATAGGAGTTGGTGCTCCATTCTGTTGAAGCAGATAAAGTTAAGGGGTTGGTGCTCCTTCCAGTTGGTGCTGGTAAAGGATTATGTAAAGTTATAGCTTTGCATTGAATGGATTTGGATCGTAGTCCAAGCAGTCTTTTCGAGGAGTAGCCACATTGGTGAACCTCGTTAAAATGTTGTTTTATGTGTGATGCTTTCTTGATGCATTTAGTATCTCTTTTATCTGCTTTAAACTATTGCTGTTTTTATAATCTAATTGTTTTAGAAGTTTTTAAAGAACACACTGATTCACCCCCCCCTCTCAGTGTCATTATGATTACAACATTCTCCTCTCTGCTTCCTCTCACTTCTTCGGGTCACGAAAATGTGACATGTCACAAAATCATGACATTTTCCTTCGCTAGCTCCTTCTTCGCCTCCTGGTCGCAAAAATGCGACATGTCATGAAATCACGACATCTTCCTCCCTTGGCTTCTTCTTCGCCTTCTGGTCGCAAAAATGTGACATGTCATGAAATCGTGACATCTTCCTCCCTTGGCTTCTTTGCTTGCCCTCTGGTCATGAAAATGCGACATGTCACGAAATCATGACATCTTTCTTCCTTGGCTCCTTCTTTGCCTTTTGGTCACAAAACTATGACTTGTCACAAAATCGTGACATTCCTTTCTCCTGGCTTTCTCTCTCCTTGGCAGGTTGCGAAACTGCGACATGTCGTGAAATCGTGACATCTTCTCCTCGATGCCTTCTCTCTCTTCTTCGGGTCATGAAACTATGACATGTCACAAAATCATGACATCTTCCTATTCCACTCTTCACTTCTGCTTTTGGGTCATGAAATCGCAACATCCTTGGCATCCTTGCATCTCTTTTGGAACCTGTCATGATATTGTGACAGTTTTCCCCATTGGCTTCTTTCTCTATTTTGTGTTGCGATATCATGACACATTCACCGTCGTGATATCGTGACGGTTTCTCCCTGTTGGATTTCGTTCTCCACTTGTGTCACGATATCGCAACACATTTTCTATCGTGATATTGCGATAGCTTCTTCTCCTTGCCTACTCTTTTCTCTTTTGGTCATGATTTCATGACACATCATGATATCGCGACTACTTCCTTCCTTAACCAAATTTTTAGAAGTGGCCCTCCTGCCACTAGATGCTTCTGCATCAGGTGTTGTTGGATGCTCCTGCATCAAACACCCAGGGTTGATGGAGAAGTGATCTTCACTTCTATGTGGTTTGGTCACCACCTTCTGCAACACCTCCAGACATTCACCTGTCTCTACAGCCTTCAACTTTGTCTTCTGGCCATCAAAATAATTTTTTCCCTAGCTTCTACTTCTCAGTTTATCCTCATGCCTTCTATGCAACTCCTATCATAGGGCTTTCACTTGCCTCTGCAAATATCTTCTGAGCAACTCCTCTTGTAGGGCTTGCACTTGCCTCTACAAAGATCTAAACATCTAAAATCTTGCATCTTCAGATCTCATATCTCTCCCACCACCATGGTTTCTTTGTAGAGGCATTCTGTTCACACTTTCACAAGCCCTTCCATAGATCCTGGTGTAACTGCCTCACTTTTGGAAATATTTTACACACTCAGGAACTTCTGGCTCTAATACCACTTGATGGGGAACAAAAAATTCAACACCCAATCACATCCAAATTTTACACAAAAATTTAGAAAACAACTTTGCTAGAAACAGAAAATCCAATGTTTCATTAATAACTTGCAAAGGTTTACAATACAACCTGTAGGCTTTACCACAATTGGCGCACAGGCACAGTTCTTTCACTTGGTCATAGCAGACCAACCACAACACTAGCCCGTAGGCGTAGTTTTTCTCCCTGATGCAAGCTGCCTCACGTTCGGTGATCTTCTACACACTCAAGAACTTCTAGCTTTGATACCACTTGATGGGGAACACAAAATCACTCACCCCAAACTCACAAAAACTCAGTAAATAAGCCAAATTTTCTTTTGCTAAATTCTTAATTCTCATTAACAATTTAAACAAAACCAATTACAACACTAGCCCACAGGCGTAGTTATTCCTTAGTCACAACAGACCAACTACAACACTAGCCTATAGGATTTACAAGAACTGGCGCACAGGCATAGTTCTTTCACATTCTATTGCAGTTCTCTAACTCTGCAATTCTAGAAGGAACACGCACCCAAGCCGATCCGAGTGGCCCTCTGCCTCGACTCTGCAACTCGACTGTGCAACTCGCAACTACAGTTTCTCCAACCTACAACTTGCCATTTTCCAACCCCTTGCGCATGGTTTGGCTTACCCTTTTATAAATTTTTGGTGTGCCTCTCTATCTTCCAACTGGTGGCCCTTTGATTCATTTTTGCCATGACTATTCGGTTCCACAACTACATTCCGCAACAGCCTTTGTAACTGTCGTCCACTCTTGTTCATTGTCGCTTTCTCCTATAATGGCTCTGCAACTGCCATTACGACTTATGTTTGCTGTCGCGCTGTCATTCTATAACAGCCTCAGAAGTTGCCACCTATCACTCTATAACGTCCTCCAATAATGCCACCTATTACTCTGTAACGGCCTCCGAAAATGCAGCCTGTCGTGATTTCACGACATCTTCTTCCTCTACCTCTTCCTCTTCTCTTCTGGTCACGATATTGCGACATGTCGCGATATCATGACATTTTTGCTCCATCGCCTTCTCTTTCCTCTTTGGGTCATGAAAACCCGACATGTTGCGATTTCATGACATTTCTGCTCCATCGCCTTCTCTCTTCTCTTCGGGTCATGAAAACCTGACATGTCGCGATTTCACAAAATTTATGCTCTCCTGCTCATCCTTTTCTCTTTTAGCCATGATATCGCGACATGTCGCGATATCACGACATTTTTCTTCCTTGCCTCCTTTCTCTCCTTTGGGTCATGAAAATGTGACATGTCGCGAAATCGTGACATCTTCTCCTCTCTGCTTCCTCTCGCTTCTTCGGGTCATGAAAATGCGACATGTTGCGAAATCGTGACATTTTCCTCCACTGGCTCCTTCTTCGCCTCCTGGTCATGAAAATGCGACATGTCATGAAATCGTGACATCTTCCTCCCTTGGATTCTTCTTCGCCTTCTGGTCATGAAAATGTGACATGTCACGAAATCGTGACATCTTCCTCCCTTGGCTTCTTCGCTTGCCCTCTAGTCACGAAAATGCAACATGTCACGAAATTGTGACATATTTCTTCCTTGGCTCCTTCTTCGCCTTCTAGTCATGAAACTGTGACCTGTCGTGAAATCACGACATTTCTTTCTCCTGGCTTTCTCTCTCCTTGGCAGGTCACAAAACTATGACATGTCGCAAAATCATGACATCTTCTCCTCTGTGCCTTCTCTCTCTTCTACGGGTCGTAAAACTATGACATGTCATGAAATTGTGACATCTTCCTCTTTCACTCTTCACTTTTGCTTTCGGGTCACAAAATTGTGACATCCTTGGCATCCTTGCATCTCTTCTAGAACCTGTCGCGATATCATGACAATTTTCCCCATTGGCTTCTTTCTCCGTTTTGTGTCGTGATATCGCGACACATTCGTCGTCGCGATATCGCGACGGTTTCTCCCTGCTGGCTTCCGTTCTCCACTTGTGTCGTGATATCGCAACACATTTTTTGTTGCGATATCGTGACAGCTTCTTCTCCTTGCCTACTCTTTTTCCTTTTGGTCACGATTTCATGACACATCGTGATATCGCGACCACTTTATTCCTTAACCAAATGTTCATAAGTGGCCCTCCTACCACTGGATGCTTCTGCATCAGGTGCTACTAGATGCTCCTGCATCACTATTCTACACTACTTCCTACTACTATGTTTACTGCTATGTCTATGGCCCTTTATATAGTAAAATAGGTTCCTTGGCCAACACTCTACCTAGCTATGTAAGGGATAGCTTGTAATTATGGCTTGTACATCTACAGCTTGCACATTGACACTTGTACATTAATTACATTGCATGAAGTAACTAGATAACTTTCCCCTAAAGTAATCTAATATCCTAAGCATGTACCAAGGAAGGTACATTTACATGATCCAAATTATGTAATATAATATATTTCTAACACCCCCTTGTATTACATTATTTGGATATTGAAGACTTTAGTCTTCCATGTGGATCTTCTTCTATTCGATAGCTTTGAATCTTCTCTAGTTGCTTCAGTCTTCAGATGATGCAAAAATAGGATGAAGTTGTAGGTTCTCCTTTCAATTGACCTTGCACTATATTCCTCCTTTGGACTTGTCTTCTTATTCTTCTTTATCTTTGTCTTTGAATCTAATTTTTGTGCTTTCATAGGTGGTTGTGCTGCTACTTGATTCTTGTAGAGAGGGTTCTTCTTTCTTGTCTTCAATCTGTACAAAAGTTTTTGAACAACCACTTAGAGCATCATGATAAGATCTTGAGTTAGTAGGACCTGAAATATCAATGTTGCATGAGGATTTAAAAATATTTTGTAGATATGACTCATTCAGTTTGGCCTTCTTTTTGAGTAGTTCTATGAATTTTCTTTGTTCTATATTTTCATTCTTGTAGTGTTTATATGTGAGCAATATCATGTATAAAATATTCACAAGATATAATGAAAGTGTAATATCACTTTTCCCATTATCAATAGCTTCATTGAGACAACCTTGTAGATAGTATTCCATAGTATCAAAATTATCTTCTAAAGCTTTACTATGGATTACTTTTGAATTTAGATCTAACATTCTTTCAGACTTCATGAGCAAATTCATGATCCCAAGTTTTATAGCACTAAATTTTTCCTTACTGAAACAATTATCCTTGTTGATGTTTGCACATTTATTGGAAGTAGACATCCTTATGGCTCCCTAATTGAGGTATATAAGCTTGATTTGATAAAACCTTTATTAATCCTTAGTTTTGTAGGCTTCCTTATGACTCCCAAGTAATGTGAGTCTATACTCTTAAGGATTTTTAGTTTTTGAAAAAATCTTATATTTTGTAACTTGATAATATTTGATAAATGTTGATATTACCAAGTTTTGTAGAATGCCTTATGACTCCCTAGTATGCTCTGGATAATATATAGTGCTTTTGTAAATTATAGTTCAATATTTGGTTGATTTTGTAAATTTTTGTAAAAAATCAACTTCTATTATCCCTTATTGCTCCAATTGAACTAAGCACTTCTCCCAAATTTTAAAGAGGTTATAATGTTGGATCTTTTATCACCTTTTGAGAATTTTGAGACGATAATTTTATAAATTTCCAACCTTTGAAATACTATGATAAACCTCTTTTTTAAATAACCCTTTGGAAATTATTTTAAGTGTGTCTAATTTCCAATAAATAAATTTGATGTAGTAACCCTTATGACTCCTTAATTTTTGGAAAAATTAGACCACAATAATATTTGCAAATATTTAATATTTATTCTAGTAGAAACCCTTATTACTCCTAGGTTTTATATTGAAAATATTTTGTTGATTTGATAAAATATTCCCTTTGATGTATGGCTTTCAATATAATCAAACTCCTTCAATTTTAACCGTATAAAGCACATGGAAATGGGAATAATCCTTACCTTTTACCAAGCAATAATCAGCACTATTCCTAGATGATCTAGGATAGCAATATTGACCTAGATGCTTTGAATACTTTGGCTATACCCTTCAATGGAACCGCTTAAAACTTATCCTTGTGTGAAGCATTCTAAATATGACACCGTTTAGACTATGCCTTTGACCTCACTTGAGCACTGAAGACTCTACCACCTTCTTTACACACCGCAACTTGGCCTTGTGCATGTAGATAGCAAAGTGATAAATATAGATACTTTATTGCTTCATTTTTATATGTCTTTTAAAGTGGTGAAGGCTTTGACAAGTGTCACTGAGCGTTACGTACAAGCTCTCTCCTTTGTAACGTAACAATCCTTTAGTAACACTCTGCTAGCTTCTTGGTCACCTTGTAACACATGAAAACTTGTGTGAGTTCTTGTAACTGCTTCATAAGTTTTCTTGGATGTTAATAAATGGGATGGTGCCTTAAACCTTTCTGCATGGAGTTCTTTCATTGTAATGATTCCAAAGAGATTAAAACTCCTTTTTGTATGCCTCTTCTTTGCTTTCTACATTTCTTTGGAGTGCAACCAACATCTTCTCTTACTGGTCGATTATTGAGGTGATTTTGAAGCTTTGAATGACATTGTAGGTGATTCTTTTGGTGGATATTCTTCACCAAGCTAGAAACCTATAAATATATCACTTATTCTTCTTGTTTCTTGTTCCCTTCAATGTGCTTCTTTTACATTGTTTGTCCACACTGATTGAGGTAGAATTTGTCACCTTTTTTTTTGTAAAAGAGAGCTCCCTTTCTGTCTATGTAAATGCAGGTTGATGATTGACTAATATATCCATTGCCTTTTGTAGGTTTTTCTATCCAACATTTGAAGTATGAGCCCCTTAGAATGGCTCCTTATGTTGTGGATGAGGAGTGGTCGATGTTTGACCTTTCTTGCTTTATGTTTCCTTGTATTTTTTATGCCTTTAGTGGCACCTTCAATCTACTATTTTTCTATGAACAATGTTATGCAATACCTTGTAATATTCTATGAGAATAATACATTCTTAACGCACCATTTTTGCACTCCTTGCAGGTTTGTAGTATGATTTTGTAGTAGATTTTGAATGCACAAATGAGGGTTTTGAGGATGTCCCTTTGCATAGATTCCTTGCCCTCTTTGCTTGGATATTTAATTATAGATCCAAGCTTTACAAATGTTGTAGATAGAAGTTTTTTTTTGTTGCACTTAACCAAGTAGTGCTTTGGATTTGAGACTCACCAAGTCTCAATATTTGAAGCTTATTTTGGTTAGTTTTTTTTCACTTTTACTAACCAATTTTGATGGCTTCTATTGGCCACTATGAGTTGTATACTTTTGTGCTTTAAGAGTGTCTTTAGACACTTGATGCAAACTAGAATTATGTACCCTTCTCAATAAGCACAAAACTAATTTATTTTGAGAGTAATAATAGTTCAAATGAATCTAACAAATTTTGCTTTTAATGCACTAATAATTACACCTTATCACTGCAATCAACTCTCAAGGTAATGTACTTAATCATTTCATTGCAATCAATCAAGAATAATCTAAAATAAATCTTCAAGAATTATTCTGCAATTTTCTTATTAGCAAGGTAGTAGGAGCTACTCTTCTTTTGCTTTCCAAATTAGATGATAGGTAGTTGATAGATAGTTTAAAATTCTAAAATATATTCAACTCCTAAAGGTCAAATGAACCTTAAATAACCCTTTATTTTTTTCACTTTTGAAGACTGTAATTCAATTCTCCTTATTGCAACTTTAATCCAAATTAATGTGCTTAAACAAATCTGATAAGTAATCCATGTTTAATGAATCTACTTGCATCAATAGTTGCTTACCTTTTTTTGAAAGCCCTTTTCACAACTTTTGTAGAGGATGTAGATCTTGGTGTCTAAGATCACCAAGTTGCTACTTTGAGTAAGATCTTGCAGATTTTTGTAGGCTTCCTTGAACAACTTCATCTTCACCAAAATATGGTCTCAAACTCTCTTTCACAAGCCTAGGATTTTTGTGGCTTGTTCTCCTCTTGTAGTCTCCTCATTTTGTTGTATATTTGAAGAGATATTTATTTTTGAAGTGGTGTCTTCTTGCTATGAGAGGCAATATCCAAATCTCATGGATTTGGTAGGCTTCTTCTATTTGAATATTTCTTAAAGATTCTTGTTGAATTCTAACTTCAAACAAGATCTTCTTCTCAAGATTTTTAATGTCTTGAGGTCTTCTGATATTTTTAACTCCTTACCAAATTCTTATTCTTGGCCTTATTTTTGGATAGCAATAATTTTCCTAAATCTTTTAGTATCTCCAATAGTGAATTTCTCCAATGAGTTCTCCTTGGAACTCCTTTGATGATTTCTTCAATAAGGCTCTCCAAGCCTTTTACTAGATGCTCATAGAGACCTCTCCAAGGCATTTGATCTTGTAGCTTTTTATGGTCTTCCTTGAGACCTTATATTCAACCTTCTACTTTTGGAAGTGTTGGTGGCAATATCTTGTCCTAGATATCTAATTATGCTACGTCTATATTTGAGCAAGACTCTCCTAGTCCTTCTTCTTATTCTAAGTTTGGAATTTATTCAATGAGATATTCTCCTAATATCTTTTTCTCCAGGTGTTGGATTGATTTTGAAGAAGATACTCTTCCTATATTTCTTGTAGGAAGTTTTCCCAACTCACTGAATCTCCTTGTTCCTACAACAAAGTATTAGTACTAAAATTTACTTTTAAATTAGATAATATCTTCTGGAGTCTTCTTTAGGATCAAGGCTTTTATGGTATTCTTCAGTATCAAGGCTTTTGTGGCATTTTCTTCTAGATCAAGGCTTCTATGGTCTTTTCTTCTAGATCAATGCTTCTATGGCCTTTTCTTGGATTAAGGCTTTTGTGGCCTTTTTCTTGTGAAGTTGATAATATAGCAATGGAGATCTCCTATATCCCAACTTCACCACAATTCTTCTCTAGAAGTCTCTTCTGTAGTATTCTTCTCTTGCAACAACTAATCTCTGCATTATGAAGGCACTCTGAAACTTGGGAAACAAAGTTGAAATATCCTAGATTTTTGTTTTAGGAGGTGTCTCAATCATCTAAGAATTAATTCCCTACAATAAATGAAACTTCAGATAAATCTTTCCAGATCTCTTAGATGAGCTTCACTAGTTTATTCATCAAACTAGTAGATCAAATGTTGAGTCCTATTCTTCACGAGTTTTCACTTGTAACTATGTGGAAATAATCTAGCCATATGCACTCTTAGTATTTCAAAAACTAATATTTCTTTCAGTCCTTACTTGTGACTCTCCCTAATTCTACCACCTAGACTCTTCTAAGAAATTTTGACATTGACTGGTCCAATGGTGCATCAGGTTGACAAAAACTTAGGTTCAATTATAATTGTGGTTTTCCTATTGATATACCATAGCTCTTATACCACTTTTAGCTTTTGACGTAGCATGTAATGGGAGTTAGCAATCACAAGATGTAGAATAATATGAAATAAAATAAATCTACGAGACGACTGAAAATATACTATAAATAGAAATTATGGAAATGTATACAAAATAGCTATGGAGGAAATGAACACTCCATGAATAAATATACTTCTCGAGAATAAAATTTGAGCATATCACATTCTATCACATTACATCACACTATGCTACATCACACCACACTATTCTACACTACTTCTTACTGCTATGTCTACTACTATGTCTATGGCCCTTTATATAGGAAAATAGGTTCCTTGGCCAACACTCTACCTAGTTGTGCAAGGGAAAAATTGCACATATACAACTTGCACATTAACACTTGTGCATTTATTGCATTACATAAAGTAACTAGATAACTTCCCCCTAAAGTAATCTAATTTCCTAAGTATGTACCAAGAAAGGTACATTTACATGATCCAAATGATGTAATATAATCTATTTCTAACAATTATGAGGCACAACCTCAAGAACAAGATCATCAAGAAGAGACAATCCCTCAACAGTATTCTCAAAATATTTCTAGACCACCATACCCAAGATATTTGGCACCTAAGGAAGAACACACAATATAACACAATCTCATAAAGGAATTGAATCACCTCAATGTTGCAATACCTTTACTGCAATCTATCAAGTAAATATCCCTATTTAAACACACTATCAAAGACTTATATGTCAAAAATCTAGGACAAAATAAGAAGATAAATATTCAAACTATTCATATGGATGGTAAATTGGATAATCTTCTTATAAAAAAAATTGATTCCATCAAAAATTGATGATTGGTAGCCCTATAATTATAGTATCAATTAGTTCCACTAATATATCTAATGTGTTGATAGATATCGAGGAAGACATTAATGTAATGACAAAGGATACAATGAATAGGTTTCATCTCATAGATATACAACCAACAACTACCATATTAGAAATGGTAGATTGATATATTGCCAAACCTGAGGGTATCATAGAATTTATTCTTATAACAATTACTTTATGGGAGTATTCTATTGATTTCTTGGTGTTACAACCTCATACCTCAATTAGAGGCTACTATTTAATTTTAGGAATACCATTTCTCATGATGGTAGACACATTTATTGATTATCATTCTAGTGACATGGCTATATCAAATGGGCTAGATGCCAAAATAATCTCATTATACCCTCCTACCAAATCCCCAATGATTTTTTAGGTAATATGGATAGATTTTTCTGATGAAGATAGCATCTCATCCCTTACCACAATAACTAAAAAGAAAATATTGAGGAATTTTAACTCTTAGAAGGAACTTTTTTCAAATATGAAACAATTTTGATAGAAACACCATCTTAATCTTGTTTTGAGAAAGAACAAGTTATAGTACATTGACTTCTCTAGAAAATATGAAATAGAAAATTGAATATTTTCTACCTATACATAACTAAGAGAGTTCATTCATTATGGCACATAATTGGAAAAGATATCTTCTAACTTCCAACCAATGTCATTTAAGTAATATGATTCATGTTGGAATTTCTTTCAAAAAAAACTCTATAATATTTCATTCTTTACTATCCCACCACTATCATATGAATTCACTTATAAATACATTCTCTAGGATTAATTCACTACATCCTAATACCAAAAAATTAAAATACAACCTAGAAAAATCTAAACATTAATAGTTGGCTCCATGATGAAGAAGAAGCAAAAAAAATGATTTGTTAAGTAGACATGTCAATGCTTTTGCATGGGAATATAGTGGAATTAAATGAATACATCCTAATGTCTATACTTATCGTATTTACATAAATAATACCAAACGAGTCTGCCAACCTCAAAGGAAAATAAATATTATATTAAAATATATTATCAAAGGTGAAATTGAAAAGTTTTTAGCCACAAGATTTACATACTCGATATGTGATAAGTAATGTGTTTCTTCATTATTCACAGTCCCTAAAAATAATGAAACTTGGTGCATGTGTGTTGATTATCACACCCTTAATAAGGCCACTCACAAGGATCACTCTCCATTACCATTTATCGATCGGGTCTTGGAGACACTCACTAAATAGAAATATTTGTCTTTCCTTAATGGGTTTAGTAGCTATAATTAGATTTAGGTAGTACCTAAGGACCAAAAAAATACAACTTTCACATGCCCTTGGGGAAAATTTGTATACCATGTTTTATCTTTGGTCTTTATAATGTTATTTTTACATTTCAAAGAGCACTATTATAAATATTTTTTGATTTTTCTAATGAGTGTATGGAAATCTACATGGATGACATTACTATCTATGGACACTCCTTTTACAAGGCCTCATAAAATCTTGATAAGGTGATCACCGAATGCAAAGCTCATAATTTATCCTTAAGTCATGAAAAATATCTTATGACTATGGATGAAGCTATCATCTTGGGACATCATACTTAACAAGAAGGCATTAATATTGATAGTCAAAATATTGAAATTTTTAAATAACTCCCAACACCAAAGACACAAATAGATGTTCATAGTTTTCTATATCATGTAGGCTACTATCAATGATTCATCCAAGACTTTAGTAAAATTATAGATCCCCTATTTTCATTGCTAAAAAAGGATAAAAAGTTTAATTGGAGAAACACGTGATATCGCATTTGATATAGTAAAGGAAAAACTTATTTTTGCATCTATACTTTGAGGCCCTAACTGGTCACTCCTATTTCATATTCATACAAATGCATCCAATACTACATTGATGGAAATTTTAGTCCAAGAAGAAATAAAACCATATGTGATTTACTATATTAGCAAAAACCTATCAAGAGTTGAGAAAAATTACACCACTAAAAAGAACTCCTAGTTGTAGTTTATACCATTAATAAATTTTTCCACTATGTTATATTTATCAAATATTTGATGAACAAAGCAATAGTTAGTGGAAATCTCATTAGGTGGTTGTTATTTCTTCAATAATTTGATATTACTATTGTTGATATATCTATATGAGATAATGTTATTGCTAACCATTTATCAAGATTAGTGCATGCAACAAATTGTGAACTCATGGAGGATATATTTGTAGATGAAAACCTTTTGTGGTATCCACACACTCCCCTTGGTTTTAAGATATTGCTAATTACTTAGCAACAAGAAAAATTACTCCTCAGTTTACAATTAAAAAAAAATCTCATTTAATTAAAAAAAATGTATCTTATAAATAGACTAGCAAAATTTTGTTTAGATGTGGACTTGATTTTATGCTCACAAATGTGTATGAGAAGATGAAATGTTTGATATCCTTTGAGCATACCTTGATGAGCCTTCTAGTGGATATTTTTTTACAAAAATGACCATTCATAAGGTCCTTGGTTTTAGATACTATTGGCCCTCTATTCATAAGGATGTATGGAAGTATGTCCAATAATGTGACCAATGCCAAATGATAAGATGACCAACTCCTTTTGATGAAATACCATTACAAACTCAAGTGGTGCTTGAACCATTTAAGAAGTGGAAGATTAATTTAATTGACCTATTGACACAAAATCTAATGGAAAACAACATATTTTAGATTCACTAATTATGTTACAAAATGGGCTCAAGTTTGTATGCAAACCCATGATCATGAAGAAAAATTTGCTAGATTTTTCTATGAATAGAATTTTCAATGCTTTAGATATCTTCAAGAGATTATTTCAAACCAAGAACTATATTTTATGTCTAATTTAATTAAGGCATTCATGGATTATCATATCAAAAATAAAAAATCCTCCCCATAACACTCTCAATCCAATGGGCAAGTGGAAGTTACAAATCATGAGTTAGAGAACATCTTGATGAATATGGTAGCTTCACATCAACGAGATTAGACAAATAGATTAACAAAATGTATATGAGAATACTACATTGAAGTCAACAATAGGTTTTAGCCCATATAAGTTTATTTATGGTAAGAAGCCAATCTTTCCCATTGAGTTTGAGCTTCAAACAATTTGCATAGGTTTTGAGGTTGAAATTGATCTAAGACATGCACAAATTTAGGGTATTAAACAATTAAACTAGCTAGATGAGCTTTGACTTGAGGCTCTATGAAGGAAAAAAATTATCTAGTAATAGCAAAAAAATGGCACAACCATTAAATCAAGAACAATTTTTAACCAAGTGATTGGGTATTATTTTTTGACTCTCATTACCATGAATTTAAGGTTAAATTGTGCACCCGATGGTTGAAACCATATAAGATAGAGCAATATTTTTATAATAGTGTAGTTCAACTACAACATATTAATGGTTCAAGATGACAACCTTTGGTAAATGGCTATATATTTAAGCTATACAACGATGAATTTACGAGCTAAATTAAGTCACATTCAAATTTACATCCGGTTGGGGAACCTTCCTCCTCCAACCTAGATGCTAACTAATATGTTATTTAAAAAAAAAAAGTCCTAGTGATGAAAAAATATTTGAGGCATGATCTTTCCAACATTCTCAGATGGTAATATTTGTACAATAATGACCTGAGTTTTGAGTGCTAAAGGGGGCTAGTCAAATAGCTACTACTATGTCCCATAGGCTCCCTGGATAGGAAAAAATGTTTCCTGCTCCTTCTGCATGCCCTGCACCCTCCACTCTTGCCCCTACCTATCTGCCTACTACTAGTGGGCCGTCGCCCGATGCTCCCTTATCTGCCACACTAGAGCTTGGGGAGATCCCCCCGGATGGCCCACCCCTTGGGCCCGACCCGGGAGGGACTACAACAGTGTCGTACCTACAAAAGGTTGTGGGGATCCACCAACCCCTTCCTGACTCTGATTCTGTTTGCCCAATCATGGACGATAAGAACTTGGTCCTCCTAGATTTACTCATGAAGGAAAAGCTTTCCTTCGAATCTCTTTCCCTTGTGGGAAAATTTCTTGGAGGGTGTCCCGATATGGATTCCATCTAAAAATGGGCTAGCTTCAAATGGCGTGTGCTCAGAGATCTCCAGTTGGTGGCCCTTACTAGAGGTTTTTTCTTTATCTACTTGAATAACCAAGAGGACCATGATCGCATCTTGATTGGAGGCCCCTGGTTCTTTGGTAGGAAAAGCTTATTTTTAAGGAAATGAGGGGAAGATTTTTGCCCCAACACTCAGGACATCAATTTCATGCCTATATGGGTTCGTCTCCTAGAGCTTCCCATCCATTTCTACCATGAAGACATTCTCCACTCGATTGGTGACTACATTGGGAAAATGGTGGTCGTAGACCCTACAACAAAAGCCCAATATTGCATGGCTTGTGCCCATATTTGTGTTAACACAAACCTTGCGTCCAAGGTTCCCACCCATGTCAACCTCATCTATGGCAATTTCCATTGGTGCTAGACTATCGAATACGAAAAAAACCCCCCTTTTGTGTCGAATGTAATTCCCAGGGCCACCTTCGATCATAGTGTCCTTCCCTCAAGCCTCAGTGACCAACTTAGGGTAAGGAGATCCTCCATCCTAGGCATGGTGATCATCCATTTAGACCAACGAACAGTAGTGGGAAAGTGATTCAAACTGGTCCACAGAAGTCTCTTGCTCCCACTTCTTCTTTGCACCCCGATCAGGTATGCTCCATGTTTTCCTTTCCTAATAGGTTTGGTCCTCTCTGAACTACGGAGGATGAGATCCTCTTCCTCAAATCTCTCCCCATAACCAACCCCTTGTCCCAAGGCCTGTCCTCCCCATTACCTTCTGCATGAGGTTCCCCCAGTCCTATCCTTACAACCTTCATCGATCCCCCCCTCTGTAGAACCCTTGCTTACTCCTAACCCCTCCCCTTCTTTAGGCATGCCTTTTTAGGATCCCCTATCTCCATCCAGATTGGACCCGGACTCCTCAGACCAACCCCCACCTATCATTACTAGAAGAAAAAAAGGCTTTGTGGACTTTAGTGCTGAAATAAAAAGAGGGAGACCCCCTAACAGCGAGCTAATAAGGAAAGAGGTTGATGACCAAGTGGATGATGGAAGGCAACTAACCTTGTCTAAAACCCTTTTCAATCAATAGAGAGATGATAATAGAAGTTCCAAACCTCCTCCTACCCTCAACAAAGGAGGCAAAAAACCCCCTAAATCATCTAGATGAAGATCCTTTCATGGAACATTAGGGGCCTCAATAGCAGGAGCAAACAAAGGTTAGCTCGATCCATAATAAAAGACCACAATCCATCTATTCTTCTCCTACAGGAAACAAATATTGATGATGATAGAACTACTAGCATTGCCCCTAAGATCTAGAAAAAATGTCAATGGGTAGCATCTCCAGCTAAAGGGACTACTGGAGGCCTTCTGTGCATGTGGAACCCAGAAGTTGTTGAAGGAAGAATCATATCCTATTCTAACAGATCCCTAAACATGGTGTTCTACTGCAAGGAAAAAAAATTCATGTGGGTACTCTCCAACATCTATGCTCCCAAAAATCCTATGGACAGAAACAACATGTGGGCCTCCCTGTCACTCATGAAGAGCGCGGTCTCTAACCTCCCATGGATGGTGGATGGAGATTTCAATTCCCCCCTTTGTGTGGCTAAAAAAAAAGGAGGAACCAGTGTGCCGACTAAAAGCATCAGTGACTTCTAGAACTTTGTTCTTGACAATGAACTCATGGACATTCAACTTTGGGGACACCAATTCACGTGGAGTAATAAAAGAGTTGGAGCGGACCACATTCAAGTTAAGTTGGATCATTTCTTCCTATCCTAGCAAGCTATTCCCTTGTTTGGTGATACCTCCCTCATTCCCTTTCCACACATTGGCTCAGATCATTCCCCTCTTCTTCTTGAGTCCAATAAATCCCCTTCCTTCAAGACCCCCTTCCAGTTTGAAAGCATGTGGATTCTCCATCCGGAGCTAAAATTGAAGATTCAATAATGGTGGTCCACCTCTGTCCATGGGTCAGCCATCTCTCGTGTGTCTTAGAAATTGAAAATCATCAAATAAGGCCTCAAAATATAGAACAGGGAAGTGTTTGGGGACTTTTTCAAAGCCAAAAAATAAATCTCTGACTGCCTCTTGTTGCTGGATCACCTGGGTCAGCATAGTCCATGGACCCCTACATTGAGGGATGAGGAAAAACACTTGCTTTCTGAGCACCACAACATCTTAGCCAAAGAAGAAACCTTTTGGAGGTAGAAGTCTCAAGCTCTGTGGCTCAAGGAAGGGGATGCCAACACTAGTTTTTTTCATGCATCCACCCTCTGCAACAGGAGTACCAACAAGATCAAGAAGCTCCTTCTCGCCGATTGCACATCCACCCAGGACATTATCAAGATTTGCCATGAAGCCTCCTCCTTCTTCAACAACTTGCTGAATTTTGAGCTTCCCCATGATGGGCCCACCCAAGCCTCCCTTCTAAACAACATTCCCACTCTCATCACCCTGGAGATGGACCAGTTCTTGACTCAACCTTTGGAGGCCAAAGAAATCAGAGATGCCCTCTTCACCATGAAGGGCGATAAGGACCCCAAGCCCGATGGGTTTCCTCCATGCTTCTTCCAAACCTTTTGGGATGTGATAGGGGATGAGGTCATCTGTGCCATTTGTGAGATGCAGCACACTAAAATCATCCCCCACAGGACCAACTCCACTTTCATTGCTTTGATTCCTAATATCCCCCAATGCAAATCCATGAATGACTTTCAACCTATTATCCTGTGCAACATTATTTATAAAATCTTAACCAAATCCCTGGCTCAAAGGCTCAAGCAAATCCTCCCATCCATCATTGACCCTTTCCAAGGGAGTTCTATTGAAGGACATTCCATAACTGGCAGTATCATCTCCCTCCATGAATCCCTTCACTCATCCCATTGCAATAAGAAAGCTACCATGTTTATCAAACTAGACATCAGCAAAGCCTTTGACAGATTTGACAGAGACTTTCTGCTAAAATTCATGGACAAATTTAGGTTTCACAAGGACTGGATTACTCTCATCAAAGGCTGCATTTCAGCCCCATGATTCTCTATGCTAGTCAATGGGTCGGTGGCTAGCTACTTTCCAAGTTCCAAGGGAATTTTTCAGGGCGACCCCTTATCCCCTTTCTTCTTCATCATTTTAGCCGAATCCCTGGGTAGAATTATCAATAAGGCTATCACTTATCGGGGTATTTCTGGGCTCCAGCCGTCTTCACGCTCCACCCCCTTATCCCACCAATAGTTTGTGGATGATACTATCATTGCAACTCTGGCTTCTGTCCCTCAAGCCAAACGCATCAAGCGGATCCTTGACACCTTTGCTTCTTCTACTGGCCAGGAGATTAATTACATGAAAAGCAACTATTATTTTCTCCACACTTCGGGTCCCAGAAAATGAAGGATTGTCCACACCCTTTAATGTTCCATTAGAGATATTCCCACATTCTATTTGGGCCTTCCTCTGTTCACCAAAAGCCCCAAGGCTGCTATGTGGGATGGGGTTGTCAACAGAATTAGGCGTAAGTTAGTCGCTTGGAAAGGCTCCCTTCTCTCCCAAGCTGCTAAGTACACACTCACTATGGTGGTTCTCCAAAGAATCCCCGTATATTTTATGTCAATTTTCAAAGCTCTTGTTTTAGTGCATTCTAAGATCAAGCAAATTCAAAGATCCTTCCTTTGGCGTGGACCTAAAAATTCTTGCAAGTTTCATCTGGTCAGGTGGGAAAAGGTGTGTCAACCTAAGGCTCTCGTGGGACCTGGATTGAGAAGGTTGGATGATATGAATCTTGCCTTGGTGGCTAAACAAACTTGGAAGGTGCTCACCAACTTCAATGTGGAGTGGGTCTCCATGATTCATGACAAATACTTGAAGCAAAGCTCATTGCTAAACAGCAACATCCATTTCAATGGGTCGACCTTATGGAAAGCAGTTCTCCACGTCAGACCCCTCGTCTCCAAAGGAATCAGATGGTTGTTAGGGGATGGTTCATCTATTAGCTTCTGGGATGACACTTGGATTAAGGAAAAACCCCTCAATGACTATCCTTGTTTTTCTGTGTTACATCAGGACTCTAAGAGAGCTTGGGGCCAAAGAGTGAAATATTACATTGATGACCAAAATCAATGGAGGAGCTTCCCAGGAAGGGCTGGAACCCGGTTATCCTAATTTTTAAGAACCTTCATCATCCCCACTGTTGCTTTGCGTGACCATATAATCTAGGCCAAGACCGAAAGTGGTGAGTTTTTCATCAAGTCCGCATTCTCCCTCATTGGAGCTACTCCCAGAACGTCATTTCCCCCTATTGTAGTTTTTATCAAGAATATCATCCCAAAGATCAGGTTTTTCATGTGGATTGCTATCCAGAATAAGGTGCTCACAACTGATAATTTGATGAATCCCTTTCCCCAATAGATGTCACCTATGTTTATCTGCTTGGGAATCCGTTAACCATCTGTTTGTGGATTACTTGTTCACTAGAGAGGGCCTCGAATTCTGGAACTCCTTTTAGATACAGTGGGTTCATCCCAATTCCCTGTTGCAACTCTTCGCCCAGTGGCCTACCCCCTTTCGTCACCCCAAGCTTGCCTTCCTGTGGAAGATTTGCCTCCATCACTTTGTTTGGCAAGTTTGGCTTGAACGAAATCATCGAGTCTTTTCGAAGACCTCCATCGACCCTATCTTGATGGCCATCAAATCCCTGACCTTTGCCATCAAGAATTTCTAGCCCATCCCCTAGGTTTGTGCTCCCATTAGCCTTGTGGAAGTCTCCATCCTTACCTCCCTCGGCATCCCCATCCCCAAGTGGGACCCCCCTACCCCCCATACCCATTCCATAGCCGTTTGGCATTCCCCCATGGCAGATTGGATCAAACTCAATTTTGATGGTGCTTCCAATGGAAATACTAGGTTGGATGCTACGAGGGGTGTTGTGAGGGATTACAATGGCTCCATTATTCTTGCCTTTGCAGATAACCTTCACCACAAGACCAATAATGTGGCCAAAGCCTGGGCTCTTTGGCGTGGCCTCCAGCTCACCAAGGATCATCATTCTGGGATCCACATCGAAGGTGATTCTACCATAATTATTGGCTACTTGACTTCTAATAAGGACCCCTCATGGAACATTAGGACTCTAATCAACAAGTTTCGAGCCCTCATTTGTAGTCACAACCAAGTGGAAACCAATCACGTGTTCAGGGAGGCAAATAGGATTGCTGACAGGTTGGCAAATATCAGCTTGGGTAAACGTTCTTTGGAAGTGTGGCACCACTCCTTATCGCAATATGTCCTTCGATTGGCACTCTCAGAAGCCCATGATAGACATACCATAATTGCCTCTGTGTCATGACAATTCTCAAAGCTCCGATTACCATGAGTCTTCTGCGTAGCTGCAACACAAGGTCTATCTATGTTGTGTCCCAAGGGGTTTTGCACCCTTTCAATGCTTCCCACATGGCTTCCTCCCCCCATGGTTTTGTTTAGTTCATGTCTGGTGGTTTACGTCCTGAATTGTGGTTCTTCTTGTTTTTTTTATGTGCAATGGGTTGTCACAAGTTTGTCCCCTGTGTAGGTTTATCACTATCCTTCTCTTTGGGAGTTATGTATGTCTTTTTTATGTAAATCTGGGACAGGGACCCAGTTAAAACCCTTTTAATGATATTCTCTAACTTAACAAAAAAAAATAAAAATCTTTGAGGCATTACTAGGATCATTCATGCATGAAAATTGAATTTGAGTGTGTATGACTTGAAAATAATTACTTGGTTATGAAAATACTTCTTGATGCAATCAAGGTAAAATATGGTTGAAAATAAAAAATGGTGGCCTCTTCTGTTTGAAATAGAATATATATATATATATATATATATATATATATATATGTGTGTGTGTGTGTGTGTGTGTGTGTGTGTGTGTGTGTGTGATTGTACTTACCTTATTCTATTTTTTAATCCCCTCACAAAAATAACCTACACTAAAAATTGTTTTAAAATTTTGGCAAAGAGAAACAAAATCACACTCTAATAACAAGGTATGCATTCCCTTTCTTTCTTGTTTAGTCTTAATATTATAATTAAATTATACATGGTCCACTCCTACACTCAGTCTAACAAGCAAGAAAAATAGTTAAAGACCCTTAATAGTGTCTCTCTATTGCTTAAAAATATATTAAGTTTTTTTTTTGTGCTTGCAAACCTAGAAAATATGAACGCAAATTGCTCTAGAAAAGCTCCAATAAGTAAAATAGAAAGGCTCTAGAAATAACAACACTCTAAAAATCATGAGGACATACTTTTGCTAAGGAAGGGGGACACATCATTTTAGATGTAACAAATGTAGGCAAGATACCAAACATACAACATAAATCGATTTGGAAATATTTCCAAGAAATTAAAATCATGTGAGGGATGTTGGAAGATAGAACATGTCATACACAAAATATGAGTTTAGTGAACATGTGGCTCAAAATTTTGGTTTCTCATGGCATGAGGGAGAAAAAATCAAATGATATGCATGCGATGCACGATAGACAATGAACAAAAATAATTAGGCATGCCACCTTGACATCAGTAAATGTCATGCAAGGTCAAGTTGATGGTAACAAATATGCCATTTGTTTGCTTTGGATTTGAAATCAGTAAAAGAGCCATCACTATGGTTTGATTGTGAATCACTTAGGAAAGTGGATATTCTTGCATGCATGCAACCAAAGCATGGAAAAAACACTTACCACCTTCGATACTCTATAACCACCACAACCCAAACTATGTAGAAGCCATTACAATATTGAACAATAATAGCATCCTATAGAGATGGAAAAAAAAGACCTCAAATCCAACATCAACTATAGAATTGCTTTAGTAACAAGAAGTAGCAAATAATTTTAGGTGATAGGATGGTTGGATTTTATCAAACTATTTGATGGTTTATATATAATCCTCATAGTATAATTCACAAATTCCCTCTGAGAGATTATGAAAACACTTAGGGGAACCACGTTTGAGGTAACAATTGAAACCTTACGTAAAAATTCTAGAATTCCTTGCATACGAGAAAACATTTTTGTCTCTCATCCTCCATTATATGAGGTTTTTAAATAATTCATAATAGAAGGAGACCCCAAGCTAAAATATGAGATGAAAGCTAAAAATATATGCAAGGGCATAACGAAGACTAGTCTACTAGAGTTGTAGGACACTGTGACCCTATGGGTAATGTGTTATTATACCTATGAAGGGTATTATAAACTAGTATCTAGATAGAACCTTAATATTTTAATACACCTAAGCATGTATTTGGGAGGCTCAAATTGAGGATAGACCTGCCTCATTTATTGCATTGTTTTCTACATGCCATGGTCAAGAGGGTCAATGACAAGGTAGGTCCCCCTAAGCATTGCAACCTCATTGAAATTATTTGTAGATAAAAATTCCTCTAGAAATAATATGGAGAAGACTAATGAAGAATATTTCTATATAATATGTTGCATGTAATTTTGAGGGCCAAGCATATGAATGATGAGGTAGTATAGCAAATCCCTTCAATTTATGACTCTAGAAGGTAGTTGTGAAACAATAAGAGACTAAGGGAACATGTCACATCTTAACTAGATATTGCATATAAAACATCTAGGGCATGAGAAAAGTGAAGGAAATAAAAGAGCAAATGTGATAGAACAAGCCATTGACTTACAAAAACAAATTCTATCATAGCATAGGAAAGACAATGTAAAAAGAAGAAAATGGTGATAGAAGATATTAGTGGAAGCAAAGTGACAACTTAAGGAGAAATGTTGTAAGTAGTAATGTTGGATGGCGATGATGATGTAGGTGACCAAACCCTAACTCTAGAAGATTCCAAGGTGAAATTATAGAAACAATAATAAGAATTGAAGGAGGTAAAGAGGTTACTCAAGGATAAATAAAACTAAGTCATTTAGCCAATGGTAGAATTGGATAAACTTAAGAGGTGATATATTTAATTGGGAACTATAAGAACCCTTTGATCATAATAATTATTCAAGATATGAGGTATGGGTTAGAAAAAAAAGGGATAGCATCAATAGATAAAATAGAAAATTTGGGAGACGTTCTAAAAATAATGCTAGAAAGAGTTCCAAAGTTGCAATAGAAACTACAAGTCATTTTGAGGGTAGATTGTTTCCATAGGTCAAAATCCCCATTTCATTACAAGTTCACAAGGTGCAAAAAATCCCTATGTAGGCCCCAAGGTCAATTATTATCATCCCCTTGTATATGGTTAAGTTAGATGTACATAATGTTACCATTGATTGGTGGATGAAATGTGCTTACTTGGAACAAAGGTTTTGATCCATCAAGGAGAAGAAAAAAATGAAACCTTGACTATAGAGCTTGTTGAGATAAAGACCAAGATTGAGAAAGCATGTAAAATTGTAGAACAAATGCTATAGTGCAAGCAACCAACTAGAATGTATAGTTTATTTTTTCCATAATAGTTTCTCATATGGCAATTCATAAGATTATACTCAAGGTTGAATCATACCTTGGCAATGCCTTAGGACTTCTTGGAGATATATTTTTTCAGTACCACATAACAAAAAAAATTGCTTTATGATTTTTTTTCTCATAATTATGCATTGACTAAAGATTATACACTCTTCCCCAATATTTATATTGAGGATTTCCAACTATGATATTTTGCATCCATGTTGTAGAATCATATTCATAGGAGAGATAGGGTCATGGAATATGTAGACAAAGAATCTCATGTGGGGATGTTGATCAGATTTGAATACCCTAATGCCTCTATAGTCATCACCAGGAATTATAAGTTAATGAGCAAGGGAAAAATTAGGCACTGATATGAAATTCATTTGAAAGAATACACTAGAGAATTTTAGGAGTATTATGAATCAAATTGAAGAAAATAGAACTAGCTTCTCCTACTAATATGAGTTGGTCAAACCACCATGCTATATCAATCATATCCACCATCTAAAATCTTAAGTTCATATCGATAGGTATGAGATTTAGACCCCCTCTTATTATTAGTTTGAAGCTTTGATGTGATTCTAGAAGACCACTACAACAAATGATATTTTTAGCTTGGGTACATGATATGAAGGAATGTAAGGGATATCATGGCTCTAATGAAAAAATTCACCCTTGAAATGGCAAAAGAGATAAACTTGATAGTAGATTAGAATGATTTTCTCAAGAAGAGGGGAATTATTAGGCCTAATATTACCTCATATTATTGACATATCAAGTTTTTCTTAACTTTTGTTCAAAATATATGTATATTCTAAATGTGGACCTTGGGGTAGTATATCATGGTAATTTGATTAAAATATAATGAAAAAGTAAATTGAAATTTTGAGTTATTTTGGAATGGTTTTTGTATTTCTAATGGTAGCTTTCATTAATATTCTAATTTCATATAGAACTACAAGTTCTAATGCATATTCCAAAGCATTTCCTATGCTCTAGAAGAATGATGACTCACATGAAGAATGTATAAAAAAGAAAGAAGAAAATTGACAAGTATGGATCGTGTTGATATTTTATAGTACAAAAAAAGAGGATCTAGAGAAGACAAACATGGATTCTAACCGATCTATTTATGAAAGGTTATCCCTAATTATTGACACCATGATGGATACACCAATGGTTGGTTGGATTTTGTGTTTATCCAAAATTAGGCCATCGTTACTAAGAACACATGTAGTTTTCCCTTTCCATTTGGATGATTTTTTTATTGATAAAGGGTTTTGAAAGGGACCCAAAACATTTTACAAGCTGCATAGGGGGATATTTATTGAAATCAACCATAATCAAATCAAACAAAAAATGAGGACCATCCTTGGTGGCCTCAAAACTGAGAAAATACAAAAAACGGAAGAGAACAATAACCATAGGTAAACATAGTAAACAAAAAATAATAGTCATCAAAAAATAGGGAATATCCCAAAAAAGGAGAGGTCAACCACAAAATATCATTTTGGGACATAGTCCTTGTCATTGTCTTCTTTGGGAGCATCCTCTCAAGATTGCCCTACTTTCTAGGCCTTCATTTGATGGATGATCTTGCCTGCTCTCAGAAGCATTGATGTAGCAATTGAAACAATGTCATCTAGGTCAGTCACCTGGTCCATGTCATCTATAGCCTGGACAAAGAGCGTACTAGGATATGGTCTAGCCAAAGTTTTTTGCATCTTGTGAATAGGGGAAGCATAATTAATTATAGGAATGTTTGAAAATATTATGTTTTTACCTTTCTCATTGGATTTAACCTAGGATGAGCAATTTCTAGGAGTTGAGGAGGAGCCTGCCATCATATGATGCTTACCTACCCTGCTAGGAGTTTCAAATTTGACATCAATGACTAGACTGCCAGGAATAACATCTAGCACTACCAAGATAGATCATGGGATGGGCTCTGGGTTGGGTTTTACCATCAAGTTTTTGTTGATGTAAACCCTCATATTTTGTGTAAGTGGATTTCCCTTTATGTAAACTATCAATGGAAATTTACATCGACCAAAAAATATATTTCAAGATATTGATTAGCTTGACGTCCTTCAGGTAGCTCAAGAACACCATATGGAATCTCTACAAAGAGGAGGGCAACTCATCGATCATTAGATACTACATTATAGAGACCAGGGTATGGTTCCACGATGGTGGAATCTCTTCCCAAATGAAACCATTGTCCTTCTTAGAGAGGAATTTCCCTTTGTCTCGAAAGAAGATAAGCTACCCAACCATTGAGTGTTTGTCTTAGTGGATGATCTCTTCATAATTGGGAAGTTCCATTATTTCAACTAGTGAATCGATCATTACTACAAATTTAAGTCCTCTTAGGGACACAAAGCCACTGTCCCAGGTCTGAAAAACTCTCTTGAGAGCTCTAGGTCATGTCCTTGGAACTTTTTTAGAAAATTTAGTAGCCTGTGGGACCCCATAATCTCTTCTACCATTGGATCGAGCTACAAAAAATTAGGTTCAATGAACACCATTGACCTCACCTTAATAGAATCAGGCTCACTCAAAAAATTAACATAAACCAACTCAAAACATGCTTTTTTATTACACTCGTACTTCACATCCATGAAACTAAGCATTCTTTGGTTTAAAAAACATGCCACAATATGCCAAGAGAGTTAATGCCACCACCCTTATGCCAAGTGCTCAATATGGTTCATTGATGGAAAAGCCCAACCCTAAAATGTCTCACCATATAATCCCTACCATGCCCAAGAATAATTGGGTTCACCAATCAAGCGTTAGCCAAACAAAGAGGCAAGATCTGGCAAACATATTTGGGATTGGTAATGTACCTTGGAGTAGCTAGTTTGGGAAGCTGACTTATGCAAGCTAGAATGGGCCAATGATAGCACCCCTCATGGCAAATCCAAATCCAAAAATGAACACCCAACTCAGGATAGCCCAAATTACCATCTATGCGATGGTGATGTTGGTAGACCCGATTGATAAGAAAAACATACTTGATTAGGCGACATGATTTACTGGTCATGTCAATATTGGAAATGTTATTACATTCATTCAAGGTGTGGATGGTGCTTTCTACTGTATGGGATTTCTAGGTCCTCGATCACTACACATATCCTTACATTTCAAGATTTTCCCCTTTTCAATGGTGATCACCATAGCTGACATGGATATTAGACGAGTAACCACATTTAGGTTTTCCTTTATGGCTAACGATTCTTATGTGGAAAATTTTGCTCTTCTAGGTCTTGGGCTTATACAATTTCTTGGTGTTACAACTACACCAACACAAAAAATTAAGAGCAACATGGTCCCAACAAAAATTGGTTGGATTCCTTGGAAGATGGTACTCGACATTCTCACTCATGAGTCTCAAGCCTGATGGGTGAAGCCCAATAAGCAAGGTAGATTTAAAATTGGATCTACCTCAGTATAATTGATGGAACCCAATCATCAATATAGGTATGAATTGGGTTCTATTCTAGCATAAATGGTGAAGCCCAGTCAATAAGACACGTGGACAAGGGCTTCGATGATATAAATTATATGGGTTACACATAAGTGGATACATAATTGTCATGATAAATATTAAATAATAACTAAGCAAAATATGCCATCTAGGTTCTAAAGGAATCTAGTGTCAACCTGAAGTTTGCCATTATATCAATAGTTTTGTTGCCTTTATATTACACGTGCTGAATTGACAAGTTCCTAAAGTTATGAATACTTAGGATGGTCTCATGAATTTCCAAGGCAACATTCCAAGGGGGCTTTGTATTATCTTTGATATAATTGATCATATTTAGTGATTCACATTTTATGACAAGGTTGTGGACTTGGAGCTCCATAGCGACCTAGTTGCCTCAAAAAATGGCTTTGGCTTTCATAAAATTGTTTGACTGCACCCCTAAATTTTCTACATATGCTAGGATGACTTTGCTCTTTACATCTCTAATAATTCCACCACAACTAGCCCTTTTGATACTACCCTTGGTGGCCCCATAAAAATTGAGTTTAAGCCAAAAAGTAGGGGGAAAAATCCAAGACACCAAGGATCTATCCACTTTAGGGTGGGGTTGATTGTTTAGCTCAAGGGATAAGTTGAGGAACTTGACTAGCTAGAGTTCAGATTAGGAATTCAGAAAGTCATTGGAAGGATTCAGGTTAGTATTCTCAGTAGAATGGGAGACAATCCTAAGGAAAATAGATTTAGAATCTCTGCTAGACTCGTAGAAGGCTCTATTATTTCTCTCTAGCCATACCGACCAAAATAAATTGGGTAGAATGAAGTACCACCAAGAATTAAGGCGAGTGGAAAAGAAAGAATTGGGCCACTAGAGAGAAAGATCCACAATAGAATTGGGATCAGCCCAAGCAAAGATAGTTGAGTAAAATAGTGAGAAAAGAATTCTATTGGACAAGGGACATTCCATGAAAATGTGGCTTACCAATTTCCAATCATTTATATAAAGGAAGCATCTCTTCAAAATAATCATGCCACAGGTAAAGATATTATTGGTTGTGAGGATTTTGTTCTGGACCACAATCCAATAGAAGTGGGCAACTTTAGGTATGAGGTATTTTAACCAAATGTTATTGGTTGGGAACCATTCATTAGTGAGTTCATCCATGACAAAATAGGTGAACTTGACTAAAAATAGCCCTAACTCGCAAAGCTACCATAAAGGAGTATCCTAAGTTGGGTGGCTAGGTATGATCTCAAGATGAAGCAATTCAGAGATAATTTAGCTAGTAGAACATTGATCCAGGTTTCCCACATCCTAAGGCATTGGTTTCCATATCAAAACAATAGACTAAAAAGATATAAAATTGCACACCTTGCTTTTGAACAATTGATCAAAAATTATTTTAAAGTTGTTTAAGGACTGATCAAGAATCAGAGGTTGAGTGGTTAACCAAGGGTCTTCCTAGAACCTGATTTGGGGTCCATAACCGAGATTCCACGTAATTCCTTTCTGTAAGATACCTCTAATCTGGAAAATATAATTCTAGAAAGTAGATACATGCAGAATGGTAGATTTTCCAAGTAAAGAGCCCTATATGAGGATTTTTTTGTAATGATGTCCACCCATTTAACAAGAGAGTTGGAAATAATTTTCCACCCTTGTTTATAAACCATCACCATGTTCATTTTGTGAATTCTCTGAAATCCCAATCCACATCTCAATTTTGGGAGACAAACTTTATCCCAAGCAATGAGAGGAAATATAAATCTATTCTTCATTATTGACCAAAGGAAGTGTTTTTTAATTTGCTTTATTTTATTACACACTACTATTGGTCTTGAAATAGTGATAGGAAGTAAATGGGTACACTTTGGATATAAAATTGAACTAAGGTTACTTTACCCACACTTTTGAGGAGGTCTCCCTTCCAACTAACCAGCTTCTTCGTTATCCTCTAAATAACATTGTTCCACATACCATCCGATGGACTCCCTTGGAAAATGGGAAGACCAAGATAAATCATAGGGAACTTGGCAATAGCACATTCAAGGATACTAAAAAATTTTAGCTACCTTTGGTTTGAGTTATTAATGAAGAATATGTTGCTTTTGAGGTAGTTAACTTTTTGACCAGCAACCATCTCATAAGAACCTAGGACTAATTTTATCACTCTAGCCTCAGGAATGCTAGAGGGTTGGCCAGGATGGTATCATCTATGAACTATTGGTGGGATATCAGTTGGAGTCTAGAGGAATCTTTAATTCTAGAAATGGCACCAGAAGTGTAGGCTACTTTGAGGACCCTCCCTAGAGATTCAGCTATAATGATTAACAAAAATGGAGATAATGGATCCTCCTATCTGATTCCTCAACTACTTCTAAAATATCCTACCACTACCCCATTGATGAGGATAAATAACCAAGCTGATGAAATGCAGTATTTTATAAGGTGGACCCATTTGGAGTAGAAACTAAACCTGGTGAGAACTGCATAGAGAAATTCGGAGATCCTATCAAAGGCTTTGCTGATATCTAACTTTCGGAAAAAACTAGGCATCTTGTTAATGGTGACTAAGTGGATTAACTCATGAATATTTATCACACTATCTGTGATAATCCTTCGTTGCACGAAGCTTCCTTGACAAGGGTAAATAATATGTGGCATGATACGCTTCATCCTATTATCCATGGTCAGTAAGTATCTTATATAACATATTGCATGGGCTGATGGGATGATAATCAAAGAGGGTGAAGCACTCATGGGACTTTGGGATGAGGGCAAGGAAGGTGGATTTGAGGTCTCTAGGGATAAACTTATACCTCTGGATTTCTTGGATACTCGTAAACTCTTCCTCCAAAATATATTCCCAAAAGGTATTAAAAAACCTTTGTGGCAACCCATCCAAACCTGAGAACTTATCTACAAGCATAGAAAATAGAGCTTCCTTGATTTCATCATAAGAAAAAGGTTGGAGCAAGAAATCATTGTCAGCTTGGGTCACTAGAGCCAAAATGTGTTGAAGAAGAGAATTTGAAATGTTGGCTGGGTAAGACTAGGATGGCCCAAGAATGTTACAAAAATTATCAACTACCTCCATTTGGATTCCTTCAATGTCTTCAGTGTTGGTTCCATCACTCTTGTGTGGAACTCTAAAAGTGTTGGCACATCTATGATGTAGAGTGGTCGCATGGAAGAATTTGGAGTTAGATTCTCTTTCTTAAAGCCAAATCATCTTGGATTTCTATCTCCATAAGGTCTCCTCTCTAGCAAGCATGTTATTAAAATCAACCAAAATATTCTTTTCCCTAACTCTAAGGTCATTATTGGTACTCTCAATTTGAACCTTCTCTTAAATTTATCTTATCTGGAAGCATATTACCTTTCGTTATTCAAAAATGTTACCAAAAACCTTCTTGTTCCATGTCTTTAGTTGGGTCTTAAGAAACTTAAGTTTCATACTAACCTAGAAGGCATGGGATCCACTAATTGGCTGCTACCACCATTCAATAATATTTTGCATGAATTATGGGTATTGAAACCACATGGATTTAAATCTAAAAGGTGGTTTGAAGACAAGACCCGATTGAGAGGCTTTGAGGAGAAGTGGATTATGATCATAGGTAATCCTCAAAATGGAAGAGAGTGTTGCATCACCAAAAAAATATATTTCTTCCTTGGTCATGATGAACCTATCGAGTTTGATATGAATGAGCTGATCCTCCTATCTTTGGTTGGTATACGTAAATAGTGAGCCCCTTAACTCAACATCCATCAATTCATTGGAATCAATGAAGTCAACAAATTGATCATAGTTTCTAGGAGTGATAGGAACACCTCCAAGTTTATCTATGATATATAGAGGGTTGTTAAAATCTCTAGCCAACATCCTTTCTTGGTAGGGAAAGGTGCTTCACATTTGTGAGAGAAAATCCCACATGGAAGCTCTTTCAGTGAAAATATTGGGGGCATAAATATCGGATAGCACCCATATCCATTTTTTTTCATTACAAAAAAAAAAAAGAATGTTGATAACTCTCTTAGTGATGGATTTGATTTGTTTTTCCACTTTGATCGGGTCCCACAGATACAAGATCCCCCATGATGCACCATGGGCAGGGCTTGCAACATATGTGTAGTTGTTCCAGACTAACTTAATGATCCTTTATATATTCATAGCATCACTTTAGTTTCTTGAATAATGAAAATTGAAGGTCTAAAATCTTTCCTCATGGATGAAACAACCCTCCATTTTGTGACTCCATTGAGGCCTCTTGCATTCCATGATAGGGCTTTCATTTGCAGGTTTTGGATATGAATCTTTTCCTCTTCTCCCATAGGAGGGTTTGGGTATTTTACCTTCCTATTTGGACATCTACTTAAGAGGAGATAATGAAGATAACAATGTTGTTTAGATGTCATTTGCTATTTCCTCTTCTCTTTTGTTTCCTCTAATCAAAGCATAGAGGTTGACCTTTATTTTTATCCAAACTGACATCATCTTGAGGATTTTTATGACTTCTGGTGTTAGACATAGGAGGGCATGAAGGCTCACCAAGTGTAGGGGATGAGGAGAAAAAGGAAGGGGATCGAGACAAAAATTTGTAAGGAGACCCACTTGTTGCACCCAATAAAGAAGGGCTAATGTGAAAGGGTTGTGTGGGGGGCGTATATGAGTGGTTCACTGAGGATGGACAACATCCTAAAAGAGACTTGAATGGAGAAGTTGTATTAGAAGGGGGGCGAGTAGGGGGGTTTATAGGAATGATGGGGTGAATTTCAACCATGAATTTATTTGCAATAGAAGAGTTAGGATGATCTAGCTGTTCAATAATAAAATATTCTGATGGGATAACTTTTCCTTCTTCAAAAAGAACTTCAAACTAGTTGGACTTAGCAAAGAGATAAAATACCTAATTTGCATCTTGATCCTGATATTTTGAGGAGGCCTTAGGGGTAGCCTCTATATGTTTACCTTTATAAACCTAGGTGTTTCAATTGGAGGATCCTTCATGTCCTTTGTGTTTATGAAGATTCAAGCTTTGAAAGCACTTGCCTAAGAAGTGAGCTATACAGGGTTCCCTCTTAATCAAAGGAAATTTCCATTTGGAGTGATCTTGTTTGTGATATTCACTACATGTGTCAACTGTGACCTTCAAGTCATTTTTGAGCAGTGGAAACTAGGTTCTGAGATGGCCCTACCTTTGGCATTCAATGCAGAAGGTAATTTTATTCTCATACTCAAAGGCTCACCTTCACTGGTAACACCCATAGGTTAAGTCAATGAAAGTAGGGAGCTATGAGTCTAAGTTGGCCATAATGTAGAATTAGCCATAAGGCATTCGATACTAAGATTTGGTAGCTAGGTCAAGAGTGAAAAGTTTCCCAATTACACGCACAATGCTTCTGATAATACCTTCATCCCAGAACTGGTATGGGAGCTCCAATATTCTAACCCAAATGGTAGTGATATTAATGTTATGAGTCTCAGGATTGAATCTTGGGTCCTAGCGCATGATGAACAGAGGTCACCTTCCAAAGAACTAATGTCCTCCTATGATAATGTGGTTGGTATCACTTGGGTTGTTCAGATGAATAATGAATAATCCTCTAGATAATATGACTAGGTCCATATGGCCAACCGATTTCCATTTACCAAACGTCCATCGATGGATGGACTCAATATCAAGGTGAGAGCCAATAAACTTTCCAACAATGAAAAGGAATTTCCTGCTCATAATAGAGGTCATTTAGATGATTTTTAATCTAATTATGTATTGTCATTTATCCTAAAAGTAACCAATGATTAATTATTTTTGGTATTTTTTTGAACCACTTTAATGACTGTGAGGTAATTTAGGAACACTAATGTGAAAAGTGATGTCAGAATTTCATTTCCTAGGATAGAAACCATGTTGTTTTTGTAGGTGTCACAAAATTTGACTTCAGATTATTATTATAGATAATCACCCCTGATGATAGTCAAGGGGTTAGACAAGAGATGATTTCTATATTGAAGACTACTATAAGAATTGTAATTTGAGCATTATATAATTGCAATAAAGAATACACTTTAAAAAAAATTATATTGTTGTGCTAGAATAGTTTAAATTCTAAATTAGTTTTCTATTTCTATCAAATTAGGATCAAGGGTCCACTCTCTTGCTCTGATAAAGATGTATTTTCCTATTTTCTAATTTAGCATGTTGATGTTAAGTGTGTTGTGATAGTCATTTTTGTAGCAAACAGTTTTTAGAATTTAGTTATATTAAGTATTTTGGGTTGAATTAGACATTGTTTTATTTCTTATAGATTAGATGTAATATGTTTCTTTACTTTCTTGCAAGTACTATTCTTTTTTTAAAGCTATTTTATTTCTATAAGCTTTAAAATTTCATGAATTCACAAAACTTAGAAATCCCATACCAAAGGACCTCCTATAAATTTTAGCACATATAGACATTGGACACCAATACAATATTGATAAACTAAAGTGAAAGTATTAACGACACTCGTTAGTGGTACTATTTTGTCTTGTATTTTTATCTTTTACAAAGGTTTCCATTTTTACAAACTTAGTCTGACTACCACCTACATGTTCTATATTTTCATCAAAAGATTCCCTTTTTACTAATTTGGTCCCATTGCTTTCTATTGGACCATCATATCCAAGGTCTTCATTCTTTGTCCTTATATCTAGTACTTTGGGCTCTTTCATGCCTCGCTCATTTTTCCCAATCCTATATCATCATATCCCATTTTTTACAATAATTTTGAACCAAAACCTTTTGTATACCTTTTAAAATTTCCAAATTCATAATAATGGCCCTTTTCATAAGACTTGGTGTTTAAATCCTTGTTTTTCTTATTTCTACTATGGTATTTGCTTTTAAACCAAGTATTTTCATCATTACTTTGAGCTTTTCCACCATCATTCAAACATTGAAATATTTATCTCTATTCTATTTTTTGTCACTTTGATCAGTATTCTCAAATATGTCTTCATCACAATGACCATAAAAACATTCTAAATTGTCACTATATCTATCACAAACACTATCACAATCCATTCTAACAATATAGCATTTATCATGGCCACCACATTTTCTCTAACAATCTTCAAATCATTGGTGTTACAAATTTATATCTCCCCTTTTGGCAAGATCTCTTGTATCACAATTCACATTAGCTACTATAGATTTTAAATCACAAGTATAATAACAACTATCTACCATTGTGGGCCTCACATAACATGTACCACAATTGACATCTATCCTTTTAAGAAGATCATTTGAGTCACAACACATTTTTTATCATGGGCTTCTCTCTCAACCTTTCAACTATTTCCTCTTGTCTTTTGTACTTCATATTAAGGATATTAAGATTGAATAGTACTATGTATATTATCTTCCCCACATTAATAGGTAAAGTAACAAAATTTTCAAAGCAATTATTAGCTTAAAGAATAATATTTTAGTAGTCCTTAAGAGTTGATAAGTCTCCATCTTTAGCTTCTTTGAGAATCCTTTGTACGTTTCCCTTTAATTCTATTGATACTGAGCATTTCTAATAATGGAATGTAAAAAAAACCTAAATGCTAATAATTTTTCATTTATATTTTGAAAATAAATATCTTTAGCTTGTTCCTTTCCTCCACTTGTTTTTTATGACCCACACATTTGAATTTTTGCTTGCTTTTCTTCATCTATACTAACTTCTAATGATGCACACTTTTAAATATCACCTTGCTTCTTTATTTTCTTTCTCTTTAATTTTCCCATATTGTCTTAGTGATGTGAACACTTATATTTTTAGCCTTTGTATTTTAATTCTTTGACACAATGGTGAGGGTTCCTTATATCTCCAAATGACCATATTTTTGATATACCACTAGTTCTATATATCAATCATTTTTATATACTCTCCCTTGCAATATAACATCGGTACATGGAAGAAGCTAGTCCTCTCGATATACGTGGTCGTATGCAAGAGATACCTTAAGGTACATGAAATAAATTGATACATGATACCAATTTGATAAATAAAAAGGATTCATTCTATCAATGACACCTTCTTGTAGAGAAATCCTCATAAATAGGTGTAACTTCCTGATATACTTGGATTTTATTAATTTTAAGATTCATGTCTAACAATAGTAATGAATGGGGTAGATGATGGAGTGAAATAAAATATTAAAAATATGTGATCTTATTCCTCATCAATGATTTATAGGGCAAATTCTTAGATATCATTGTGGTAGCTATATTAGGCATTAGACGTAGAAACTTGTCATGACAACATAACATATAAGCACAAGTAAGAGGCATCATTTATATTGGATGTTGTAATTGTGCAAAGCACATGGCTTTGATTTTTTTTTACACATGTTTTTTTTTGTATGCACAAATTTTAAAAAAATTAAGGTGTTGATCACCACCAAAAATACACCTTATTACAAATAATTACACAAAATATGGAACCTCTAAACTTCAAATATCTCAATTTATTTTTTTTAATTACCCATGTAAATAAAGTGCACTTATATACCTTATAACTCCCTAAAAATATATCACTGCCCCTAACAACCTTGTCTCTTCTAATTTACCTTTTTTTTATTTATTTAGTTGCAATGTTTTTTTTTCTTTTTTTCAAAAACATACCTATGAATTCCTTTTGAATCTCTAATTTTTACTTTGAAAAAATAGATGAGATTACCTTTTTCTTTATAATATACCCCTTATCATATTTTCTATTGTATAAAAAAATAATTAAACCCATGAAGTTTTCCTTCAAAATTTTAAACCTCCTTCCAAAGACCAACTTTCCAACTATGTGAATTGCAATGTAAGAAGAGAAAGTATTATGTTTAAAGGTACCTCTCAATTAATATTTTAATTCAATACCTGCAACACTCTTTAAAATTTTAAATGCCCATTTAAAAAGTCCTACCAACCAGTACATATTTTGTAAAATTTGTGCCTCACGATCTTGTGACTTTGTTTTGATTATGATTTTTACATTCACCATGTAATAAATAATGAAATTAATGCAATAGCTAATGGAAAAACACTTTTTCCATGTAGCAGTCCTCCCTTGCACATTCTATTCTATACCCTATTACATCGAAAGTGAAAATTGATAAGGAATATTTACATCTTTGTCTTTCTATTTGGTTGAACACAATTATTCTAACTCTATAATCATGGGGAAAACTAATACTTGTGTAAAATTGCTAGTATAAATAGTTAAATTTAGGTTAAATAGCTTATAAAAGGACTCCACACTCATTGCATGCATTAAACATTCACATGGGAGTAATACTACATTCCAAGGTAAATAATATGCCCATAAATGCTCATAATACTATCATTAAAATTGGATGTTGTATTGAAGAAATAAGCATTAATCAACATTTTTGGATAGACACATAATGACTCAAATAACTTGGGAAAATACTCCAAGGAAGATTCAAGAATTTTTCAAGCTTGAGATGCAAAACAACCCAGACATATTTTTGAGTGCAAAGAAACTCTGACTTTAGAATTCTAGATACTTTTATGACTTGAAAAATGTTTCAGAGGTAGAAATATATTTTGTGCACACATAAGTTAAATTATAAAATGTAGGAGAATTAAAAACACATAGGCAGAAAGAAAAATATCGACACTTTTAAAACATACACGTAAATTTATAATATTAACATTTTACAATACATGGATTTAAAGGCACTAAAATAAAGAATAAGGTAGTTTTATGGATACTTAAAGGATCACTTGCATACAAGAAAATAGCCAATGTTTCTCACTCTTTATTCATCCCATTACTATAATATACATTCATGACAAGCATCTCTAGCCATTAAACATTTTCTTCTCCTATTAAATGTCAATACTCACACAATAATCAAAAACTTCACTTATTAAACAAATGTAAGGGCATGTTTTTATACAGTGATGATTTTTCTCTCAAACTTCACAAAATCTCCAATGGTGTCTCTAATACCACATGTTGTATATGTGGGAAGACAAGCAATGAAATCTACAAGACTATTGTGTAGAATAATATTAAACACAAAGATGTATCACAAATAATTTTTTTTTTTTTGATTGATTGAAAGGGTGTTGAAAGGTCCCTGAACCTTGTACAATACAGTCATGGGCCTCTGAAGAGGGAGGCAGATGGGAAGAACTACGGTAGAAAAATGAGACAACCTAAAAACAACAGGGGCCACCTAAGGTAAAGGCAACTAGGGGAACCAACAAGAACTAACTAAAGGGAAACATGACCAGAGGCTAATCAAAAAAGGGGAAGCGAAACTTAAACAGAGAAATTCACCATTTGGAAGTGTTGTTGCTGCTCCACAACGTACCCCAAAATTGGGGACCCACCTTTTTTGCATGTTTTCCAAGAAGTTCGAAGAAGCCCATTTGCTAAAGATCAAAGAAAAATAAAACCACCACAAGGAAGAAAGTGTCGCGATATTGCGATATGTTGCATTTTCACGGTCCAAAGCAAAGAGAGAAATCAAGGAGGAAGAAGTGTCACAAAATTGTGACATGTTGCATCGTCGCGGCCAAAGGAGGAAAAGGTGTCGCAATATCGCGACATGTTGCAACGTCACAGCCAAAAGAGAAAGTGTCATGATATCGCGACATGTTGCATCGTCGCGGCCAAAGGAGAAAAAGTGTCACGATATCGTGACATGTTGCATTGTCACGGCCAAAGGAGAAAAAGTGTCGTGATATCATGACATGTTGCATCGTCGAGGCCAAAGGATAAAAAGTGTCATGATATCACGACATGTTGCATCATCATGGCCAAAAGAGAAAGAGTGTCGCGATATCGTGACATGTTGCATCGTCGCGGCCAAAGGAGAAAAAGTGTCACGATATTGCGACAGGTTGCATCGTCGACGTCAAAATATAGGAAGTGTCACGAAATCATGACATGTTGCATCATCACTGCCAAAGGAGATAAAGTGTTGCGATATCGTGACATGTTGCATCATCGTGGCCAAAGGAGAAAAGGTGTCACGATATTGTGACATGTTGCATCATCACAGCCAAAAGAGAAAACGTGTCACGATATCGTGACATGATGCATCGTCATGGCTAAGGAGGGAAAAGTGTCATGATATCGCGACATGTTGCATCGTCATGGCCAAAAGATGAAAAAGTGTCATGATATCGCGACATGTTGCATCGTCATGGCCAAAGAAGAAAAAGTGTCACGATATCATGACATGTTGCATCGTCACGGCCAAAAGAGAAAAAGTGTCACGATATCACGGCATGTTGCATCGTCACAGCCAAAGAAAAAAGTGTCACGATATCATGACAGGTTGCATCGTCGTGACCAAGTGTCACGATAACACAATATTCTTACATTTTTCCTTACTTTACTATCCATAGCTTAAAATAAACATTTATATTTAATGCAACAATATCTCTTCATTTTTTAGAGACTCTTCAATTCTTACAACTCTTGGTATTTTACCTCCAAATGTTTTTTATCTCCTCATAATCTTAGGGGATGTGTGTCTATTCAATTGTCCACATGGGAGAATAATTTATCTATTCCATAATAATTACAAATATCAAATGATTACATGGTTTCAAATGATTACATAATTCTAAATAATTTAATAAGTTCTAACAAGACCCCTATCAAATCTGTAACAATCCCAATTGATACTACACAACCAAGTAAATTCCTTTTTTTCAACGAGTGAAGGACATAATTATGATCTAAGACATATATTCCAAAGTGAATTGTAATTTACCAAAGCATTAATAACCAAGAGCTATTAAAACTTGGTCAGAGTCACTCTTGAGTAGAAGTGGCCAACTTCTACATAACTCTCATACCGCCACCACGGTATTATTGGAAATATGAGCAAGGTTTGTTGTCATTGATGTCAAGAAGAGGAAAAGGTTTATTGTCATTGATTTCAAGAAGATGATGACCAAGTTTCATTTTCATCCATGCATTTATGTCAAAAGGTTGATGGCCAAGTTTTGATGTTATTAATGTCCTTCAGTAGTTTTTCCAACAAGGCAAAGAAGCAGGTTTAATGGAAATAATAATATTATAATATATAATATTATAATATTTTGAGTTATAGGTTGGTTTGAAGAAAAACAAAGTCCAAGGAGTTATAAATTTTTCATTCCTCCAAAAGACCCATGTGATAGATTTTAAAGTCTTAGGTTTAAATTATTTAAATTTAAATATTTTACCCTAAGGTAAAATTTAAATTTAAATTAATTTAAGTGCCAAAGTCAAATTTAAATTCAAATTAAATTTGAATTAAAGGTTCACCAACATTTTTTGGAAATATGGTGCATTGCATATAAAAGGGGGTAAGCTTTACCTTAAAATATTATCCATGTGAATCAAATGCTAAGTGTTAATCGTGCGCAGAGATTGGAGAAGAAAAATCACATGTGCTTTAAGGTTTAGGAGGAAGACAAGGAAATATATCTAAGTGGAGTTTTGTTCATATTGCCAAATACTAGGTAGCACAGTTGGTAGCCAGAGACTATGCTAATTCACTCGCAGGTGATGGGTTCGATCCATACGATCGTTTTTTTGCAAGGCAAAAGGTTGTTCGATTTGCACTATCAATTGAAGGATAAAATGAAAGGGTGTGCCTTAAATTTTGCATAAGGGCACGTAGCCCACTTGGTGGGCGCGCATTGTGTGGAGGTTCTTGGAAGAGATGGATCAAGGTTTCGAATCCTGCCAAGGCCTTTTGGTGTGGTTTACAAAGGTATGCGCTCACATTTGCTAAGGTTAAAGTTGCATCCAAAAATTGAAAGGTGTGAAAATTAATTTTTAATTTTCCCTAAGTTTTATTAAGTTAAAATTGTAAAGTGGGAAAAATTAAAAGGGTTTATGAGCTATAAGAGGGAGATAAAAGGGTGAGTAAAGTTTTAATTTTGTGTTTAAATTTTTGGTTGTTAAATTTTATAAAAGTAATAAGGCATTCCAAGAGTGTTATATGTTATATGTTGAAATAAAGCTATATTGTGAAAATTGTTTTGAAAGGAGAAATAAGGAATAGTTGAGATTTAATACTTTGGCATGGTGAAATATTTTTGAAGGAAAATATTGAGGATAGATTTTTGATATCTAACCATTGAGATTTTCAAAGAGGGTGATTGTGATTAAGACAAGTTTTGAGGTCAAAACTTCTTCAAACAAAAGGTATGGGCACATCTTCCTTGTGAGTGAAATATTGTTGGATTGAATGTTATGAATACTAAGTTGGAGTGAAAAGGTTTATTTGATAAGAATTGTTGAGTAATATTTCATGTGAATGATTTGTAATATTTGTGAGAACATTTGAGTGATAAATTGAGAACTATCTTGAACTAGGGTTTGAGAAAGATTATGAGTATCATTGTTATGTGAGATTGTTTGATAAAAATTATTGGAAATATTTGAGTAGGCTTTCATGTGCTTGATTAGGGTTTGTGAAAAATACCATGTGTATAATTGTTATGTGAATCATCTTAATTCAAGGTTGAGTTCCATAGTGTGAGTTGTTGGAAGTATAGTGAAACACATGGTTAGGGTTTGTAAGCAAGTTGTGTTTCATTGAGTGATTGGTTGAGTTGAGTTGATTGAGCATAGTTTATGGAAAGTGTTGGAGTGATAGTTCAAGTTATGTGAAACAAATTATTCTTTATTCTAATTTTATTTGAAGAGAGTTGGAAGTAATTGAGTGTTTGTGAGTGAAACATATTGAGTCTCTAACAATTCTCTATATGCTTATATGGATTAACAAGATTCTAAGTGAAACTTGTTTGAGTAATTGAAGAGGTTTCTGGAAGAGATTAAGTTGAGTTTTGTGAGTATTTTGTGAGTGTGAAATGTATTGAGTCTCTAACCATTATCTATATGTTTTTGAGTTCAAACAATATTTTGTGTGAAACTTGTTTGTGTGATTGAAGAGGTTTTTCTGAAAGAGGTTGAGTTGAGTTTTTGTATGCAAGTATTACAATTGATTTGAATAAGCTTTTGTGAAAGCTAGTGGATAGATTTGAGTAAGTCCTAGAGTGGACTTGAGAACATAGTGATGCAAGCTTTTGTGAAGGCTTTTTGGATGATTTGAGTAAGTCCTAGAGGGGACTTAAGGAAAAAGTTGAGGAAGCTTTTGTGAAAGCTTAAAGACATATTTGTGTGAGCTTTTGTGGAAGCTTACAATCATATTGAACAAGTTCAAGTGAGGACTTGTTAAAATATTTGAGGTAAGTCTTGGTGAAGACTTTTTGAGCAGATTGGACAAGTTTTTGAGAGGACTTGTGGATAGATTTGAGGTAAGTCTTTGAGAAGACTTGAGAGCATAGTTGATTGATTTATTTGTTCAAACCTTGAGTTAAGGTTTGGGATAGATCTAGCAGAGTTGAGTTTATGATTGATTCAAGCTTTGTGTTAAGGCTTGAGGACATATTTTAGGATAGAGTTTGGTGCAAACTCGAGGACATATTTATACCAGACCAAAGATAGAGATTGAGAATATTTGTGCTAGATCGAAGGACTGTGTTTAGTGTAGATTTGAGATAGATATTGAGCAAATTTGTGCTAGACCGAAGGACTATGTTTAGTGTAGATTTGAGATAGATATTGAGAATATTTGTGCTAGATCAAAGGACTATGTTTAGTGCATATTAGAGATAGATATTGAGTATATTTGTGCTAGACCGAAGGACTATATTTAGTGTAGATTTGAGACAGAGATGAGAAGAGTAAGCTTTGGAGGTGATAGAGCAGAGGATAATAGTCTCCAATGGATAGATATCCATTAGCTAGGGTAGTGAGAATAGAGATATTCTGAGTGAGGATAGAGGTCTTTAGTGGAGAGAGATCCACAAGATAGGGTAGTGGAGGCAATAGTCTTCTAGAGGATCACCATCCAGAGCAAAGGAGAAGGAGTTCTCATATGGATAGAAATCCACAAAATAGATAAGGGGATTGGTGTCTCCCATGGATAGATATCCATGACTTGATTAGGGGATTGGTGTCTCCTTTGGATAGAGGTCCATAAACATTGTAATAGGGAAAGGATTCCCAAGAGATTTGTTGAGAAAATTTTAGTGAAATATTTTCTCCATGGAGTAACCCACATTGGGTGAACCACGTTAAATTGGTGTCTCTATTGTGTGTGGTGATTTATGCATTGCTTTGATTACTGTTGTTGACATTACATTGATATATTGGATAATATAGTTTGAGTAAAGAAAAGTAAAAAGTGGTCTTATACTGTTCACCCCCCTCTCAATATAAGCTTGTGTTCTTCAATTGGTATCAAAGTGGGTTCCTTCGAAAGAGTTTAATAGCTTGAAGAAAAATCTCACAAGAAAACAAATGGATTATCAGAATGGATCTTTATGGAATTCAACACCATTGTTCGATGGGAACAATTATGCACTTTGGAGTATGAGGATGAAGAATCACCTAATGGCACTTGGAAATGAAATATGGGAAGCAGTTAAGAATGGATACATACCGCCAGCTACTCCACCTATAGATAAATATTATAAGCTCATAAATATAAATAATTCAAAGGCAATGAATTAAATTTTAGAGGTTTTGCATGAAACAAAGTTTATAAAGGTTATGCATTGCAAATCAACAAAGGAAATTTGGGATAAGTTGCAAGGCATCTATGTAGACACCAAAACAGCACCATTTCGATTAAGTGATTACAAACATTGATCACATTGATATCACAGCTTTTAGGGCAGCCCTTAGAGGTCAAATAGTGGTCTTAACCACTCACACAACAGTTTAAAAGATCAAAAAATGAGCAGAGCAAAGTCGGTCGTTCTAGAGCCTTTAACAAACTTCAAAGCCTTCTTAGCCTTCTTCAAAGCCTTCTTCAAGCCAAGCCTTTATCCGTGCCAAGCCTTTTGTCAAAAACCAAGCCCTGGCCGAAGTGTCGCGATATCGCGACACTTTGGGCCCCGACCCAAAGCGGGCCCAAAGTGTCGCGATATCGCGACACTTTGGGCCCGACAAGCGGCCCAAAGTGTCAGGATATCGCGACACTTTGGGTCCCGACCCAAAGCGGCCCAAAGTGTCGCGATATCGCGACACTTTGGGCCCCAACCAAGCCGGCCCAAAGCGTCGCGATATCGCGACACTTTGGGCCCCGAGCCAAAGCCGGCCCAAAGCGTCGCGATATCGCGACACTTTGGGCCCCGAGCCAAAGCCGGCCCAAAGCGTCGCGATATCGCGACACTTTGGGCCTCAAGCCAACACCTGGCCAAAGTCAAAAGCAGACACGTCACCAATCAAAAGCATACATTCGACCATCCAAGGAACGACCGCCACGTGGCACCTCTACGTGTCCCTTCTCGAAGAGACCCCATGGCTCTGTAAAACGGCGGACTTCACCAACTGACATTAATGAGACAAGCGCTCTCAACAACATATCCGATCCGAGGCCACGCCTCATAACGTGCGATCTAGCGGTCTGTGCGAGCCATGTCCCATAATGGCCCGATAAGGATCAAATTTGAGCGGCGCCTACGAATTTAGGGTTTTGAACATTAATGTTCTCAGAGGCCGAACCCTCTATAAAAAACCGGCTCGATACGTAATATAGAGGACTGCGAAGCATTTTGTTAACACAACGAAGTGCTGCTCATTTGGATATCCGACTGTATCAATCTAAGTTCACCTTCTTTACATCTAGAATCTCTCACAAATAGAGGTTGGTGGGTGATTCTTAGAAGAGTGAACCGGACTTTCACACCCGACAGGTGGATCACTGCATCCCACTAATTCGACGACAACACACAGCCTTAGATCTCGAGCCCATTCCTAGTGGATTGGCGTCGAGACTAAGTGTAAACCCGGGGTGGCCCGCTTGGGCAGCCCATGAACGTTTCTAGTTAATGCAATATATGTTGTTCTCTTTTGAAATACATTGCAAAAACTAACAATATCGAAATAGCTTATTCTTTACGTTGTTCAAATAAACTTTACGTTAGAATATATCGTGTCATACGTTATATGCTCGAATGCGTCTTGCAATACGTTTTATCGAATATTGTCATGCAACACAATGAAGTGCTAACTTGCAGGCAATAGCATTAGAATCGGTTGATTATTTTAATGACTGTCCATGTCTCATGTATTGTGCTGTCTTCAAGTAGAATAAAAATAACAGTTTACGTTTTACATCCTCGGATATATGCCATTTCGAATGTATACTGTTCTCTGTTCTCGGCAAAAGTTGCGGTTTCACGAAGAGTTGTTTTATTCATGCATCTGATCTATCTTCATATGTATGCTAAAGTCAGAAGGTTCTGCCCTCTTATTATAGGTGCTACTAACGTTCTTCTCGTGTTTCTGAATGCAGGGTAAGCGGCTGAACGCAAGATAGGCAACGGCTAACAAGACTCATTAAACATCAAGCGGCGGCAACACTACAACCCGCCCATTTTACATGTGGGCATGCGGAAGGGGATCATTGTTCATCTGTTGTAACCGAGAACGTGTAACTGAAGAGAGATACTATAACCGAGTGGAATTACATTAATAAAAAGGGTTGTGCTCTTGTTTTTAATTTAATTCTATCGGTGTTATTTTATGCCTCGATTTAGTTCTGTTTTATTTGCATCTCAGTGTTTTATTTCCGAAATCTCATGCTTTCAGTGGCGATCACGGTGGGACCGGTTCCCATATTTTTAAAAATCACAGAAGTTAATTAAACTTGTTGTGTCTTGTGCTTAACAGGTACTTCTTTTTAGCCGGAGGTCAGAAACAACAATTTCGAGCAGAAAGGAGGTAACGATTCTAGCCGTCCATATCATTTTCTGTTGCGAAGTTTCGGGTTATTTCATTTACTGACATTTTAATTTCTTTTAATTATTACAGTAAGGTAGAGAAATTTTTCTTAAATTTTTTCTTTATTTAAAATTTATTTTTTTTTAAAAAAGTAGAGAATTTTTCTTAAATTTTCTTGCTTTATTTAATTATGTAGTTATCTGCGTAATTATTCATTTAATAATTAAAAATTTTTAAAGAAAGGTAGAAAATTTCTTTGCAATTTTTACTTGCTGTTTTCAGTTAGTATTATCTGTCTGGCATAGGGAAAGATTTCTTTTTCGGTTGCTTGTTTCAAATTTGCAAAGTAAAATGAATCCCACACACCACGTGGTACTTTAAACCAAGGCGTTGGTCGTAAAACCCCAACCCTTGAGCAAGACCAAAGGTGGATTCCATTATCACTTTGGCTTGAGATATTGCATCCATTACCTCGATCGCGACTGTTGCTAGACGTAAATCCTGACGAAAGCTGACCGAGTGTTGCTGGGGTGATTCCCATGCACGCGAGGATAAGTCTTCTATGGTAGGTGTCATAAACAGAGCGATTCCCCTTCCGTACCGCCTATGTTCCACGTACCATCTGCTCTCACGTACCTATAGTCTCCCTCACGTAAGGGCGGGTATATAGAGAGGTTGGTATATCGGTCCGACAATGGTATATTGAAGGGGCGACCATTTATGGGAGTCATATGAGCCAACATTATGCATTTAAACGTTCTTCCAAAATTGCAAAAACAAAACAAAACATCAAAATGCACTAAACCAGTTTAGGACACACTATCAATCCTTAAAAGAGATAATCACGGTTTTGTGTATGTGTGTGTTCATTTCTGCTTAGTGTAGACAAAAAGACAAATCATCATAAACGAGATAAAATCTGCTTAGATAGTAGAGAAGCAACACAATGGTGTACACCCGTAGCCAAGCCCAATCAAGGGCGGACGCTGCGGAAGGTGCACAAAGGGAGGGCGCTAGTCGCCTTCGCTTTAACCCCAAGGATTTGGTCATACCACCTTGGCGGCCTGACACACAAGGTGGTCCCCTCCACACCTTAACAGATAAGGACTATGGGGGTACCCCTTCTAGGAGCACTCCTGTTCAGCATAGCACTCAACACACATCCTCCCATGAGGGGTACATCCATAGGAGAGCTACCTTAGATGCTCGTTATGAGCGGTCACCGCGCGATGAAGCGCTGAGTCAACCTAGGGTTCGACGAGAGGAACCACATGGTTACACTATCCCTCTTTCAACCCCTCCAGTTGTCAGGACTACGAGGACAAATTCAGAGCACAAGGCTCCTCAGGCAGAGGCCAAGCCAACTCCGTCCGCCAAATCGTGCTCACTTATGAAAGAGAGCATGAGGAAGATTCCTACCTTCCTCAAAAACAATACACATCGCGGGAGCAATACGCCTTCGCACCTGCTAGATATCATGGTCACACTCTGAGGCCAGCGCCTCAGATAAATGCTGCCACCCCCATCAGAGAGAGACGGCCTCTAGAGATCTTGGATCACTACGACCAAGATAGATATGTCAGAGAGGCGTCTAGGCCTTCTACACATGAGGCGACAAGACCAACTATCTTAGAATCTATCAAGCATTTCGCACGTCGGGTGCAACTCACGCAACGTGAGCTAGACCGACTATCATTAGAGCAATGGTACCATATTAATGAAGAGCGCCTTCAGCACCAGAAGGATGAGTTGTTCCAACACACTATGCAGGAAAGGACTCCAACCCCTCACACACATAAGACAAAACATTATGAGAGGCACAAATCCGAACCTCTTGAGCAAAATAGGGTAGACCACATCGACCCGGCAGTCGCCAAAAAAGTCGTCCGCCAAGCTCAAATAACGCAGGTTGAACAAGGTCGCCAGGAGTTAGAAAACTTATACATGCAGCGCAAAGCGGATAAGTTGCGCTATAAACTACCTGAGAAGGCGCCAACCCCTTGCATCCAAAGAGCACAACAATATGAGGAGCACAACCCCCAGGTGCGAGACGAGTCTCTGCGACCTTATCAAGCATCACCCCCAATGCCTCCTAGACATGAGCAGGAGGCTACTCCTATAAACAATGACGAGTGCCTTCCTCAGGAACCCACTCAGGTTTATGGGCCACCCTTAGAAAGTCACCAAGAAGCCTCTGAGGAATCAAAGCAAAGAGAAGAGCTGGATGAACTGCCCTACCAAGACATGGGGGGTGCTATTCAGCTACCCCTCCATAGGTCCCCAGTTTCTCAACACGAACCAATCAAAGCGGAGGAGCTCAAATCTCCCGATCTATGCAAAGAGCTAGAGCACTTAGAGTTGGTGGAGACCAAGATTTTGGAGCTCCCAAGGCCCAACTTACATGAGGCTCTTTTCGAAGAGGATCAACCTCTAACTGTACTCACTGATGATGCAGTCCTCCATATCTCAGAATCTCCAGATTCTGATGAGCTATACACATTGTCCGAAGGTGAGGATGAAACAGAGATAGCTCAAAGCAATCACATACGACAGCATCGACACCCTGTAAATATCGATGAAGCATGTCAAATGATAAACATAATACTAGGGCATGAGTGGCGCATAGACCCAGCCTACCGACATCACATGTCGATCCCACTCCTTGGGGAAGGTCGCGAGCAACTTCCACCCAGAGATATCATAGCACCATCAGTGTCGAAGGCAGACCCTGTCCTCCTATCCGTGCATAAGGCCGATCCATTCGTGCCAATTCCTACAGAGCCAGATCCGGTGCACAAAGATTGTCAAGCTGGGGGTACCTCTATTCCCTGAAGAGTAAGTGGATTACACCAAATGCTCCAAAGGTGTTCATAAACCCTTTGGTCAAGCCAAAAGCTCCAAGGATTATCACAATCTCTTGGTCACCCCAAAAGCTCCAAGGATTCTTCAATCTCCTTTGTCACCCAAGCTCCAAGGATTATCCAATCTCTTGTCACCCAAGCTCCAAGGTTTCCAACCTTGGTCACCCCAAAAGCTCCAAGGATTATCACAATCGCTTGGTCACCCCAAAAGCTCCAAGGATTATCGCAATCTCTTGGTCACCCCAAAAGCTCCAAGGATTATCGCAATCTCTTGGTCACCCCAAAATGCTCCAAGGATTATTGCAATCGCTTGGTCAATTCCAAAAAGCTCCAAGGATTATTGCAAATCGCTTGGTCAACCAAAAGCTCCAAGGATTATCGAAAATCGCTTGGTCAATCCCAAAATGCTCCAAGGATTATTGCAATCGCTTGGTCAATCCCCAAATGCTCCAAGGATTATCACAATCGCTTGGTCAATCCCAAAAGCTCCAAGGATTATCACAATCGCTTGGTCAATCCCAAAATGCTCCAAGGATTATCACAATCGCTTGGTCAATCCCAAAGGCTCCAAGGATTCTTGCAATCGCTTGGTCAATCCCAAAACGCTCCAAGGATTTCCACAATCACTTGGTCAAAAATCATGAAAATTCAAAAACAACAAAAATCACCAAAAACAACAAAAATTTGCATCTCATTTCTAGGCATATTCAAATTCATCAAATAGAGAGTTCTTCTCGCAATTCATCTTCATATTCACCAAAATCAATCCATCAAAAATACAAAAATATGTAGCTGCATCCAAGCATTGCATCCATACATTGCATATTCATGGTCGTATAGGTCAAAGGCACCATAGGCTGTCATGGTTCTACTAGTCCATCTTGTTCCACACTGTTCCATCTTACAAAAACAACAAAACACCATGCACTTTACCACACTAGAGTCAGTGGTCTTTTAATGTATCAAGAGTTTTTCGTGATTCAGTCATCATTTTGCTCTTTAGCAATGAAATGTATCAAGTCAAACAGATTTTACGAAGGTAGAGTTACACTTGCAATACACCTTGTTACGTAACATCCCAACACAAATTAAAACACATCAAAAATTCCCGAGTTGTGTGAACGAAGGATGAAACCTGCACAGTAATCCAGGTTACCATAAGCGAAACGGTTATCTTGCTCATCCCCCTGTGCGAATGACCCCAAGAATGCTGAGAGTTGGCAAAAGGACAAGCATCCTCCCTACCCAATTCCCTAAGAATCCCAAAGTTGCAAAACGTCAAAAATTTGCAAAATGTCAAAACTTCAAAATTTGACACCCTACAAGTGCACATCTCAAAAAGCACAAAGAATAGTGATTATCGTCACTCCATATCCAAATCCCTTGCTCAAGAGAAAAGAAAAATAAATCAAAATAAACAGTGATTATTATCACTATAACGAGCAAGTATCCCAATACAATTGAAGAAAAGAAGGGAGTTGACCTTGAATCCCTGGAACTCTCAGCATTCTGACAGGTCATGAGGCAAGCCTCAGTACCGGTTTGGTTGATAGCCTATCGGTCACTGGCGGTAAACTTCTCGCATGACGATATATCTATCACATTAACTTGTGTACAGATCAATGTTTGCATGTGGATGAGCTAGCTTATGGTATCCTGGAGGACACCGCAGATTAATCTAACTACATACAACAAAGGAGTTAGTGGAGCTAATTAGGTGATCCTCGATACGAGTTCGGTTGAAAGCCCATCCCGGCATCGGCGGTATCCTGACAAATACCACATAAATGAACTCAATTGCACACACAGGGATGTGAAATAACTTGGTTAAAAACAAGTCCGATTCATACCTTGTTCAAAAGTCTTGTAAGATAAAGTACAGTCATGGCTAGTGAGTTAAAACTGTCTGAGTCTCAGAAAACCTTAGCTACATTTCTAAACCAATTACACTACTTTTCATCCTTGCAATACCATCAAAAAATACAAAAAGAAGAAACACCACATTTGTACATAGCAAAGTAATGGAGTTCTAAACAGTCTATGGTGCCATAACCAAATATCACCAAGTCCATACATCCATTTCATTTCTGCATATCACATGCATTTGCATTCATCATGCATCCATCAAAATAAATCAACATACAACATTGGTAATTATCATACCATATGCATCCATCCATATAAAGTAGCATGCATCCACCAACATCAATCATTGTGCATAAAATCATGACATCTACGTAAAGAAAGAAAATCAAAACAACAAAAACATCACAAAAATGCAACACAAAAAGAAGCAATAAGCATTGCCGGACACGAGTGCTCTTGCACTCAACCTCTTGGCATAGAAAATCGATGTCGGGGTTCAAATTATCACTCTCCTACTTCCCCAAGAAGGCTACCATAGCTGGACCGCTCCACGGGAAGATGGGTTTTTGATGATTTCACCCCATTATGGCATCACCAAAAGGGTTAACACCCACCAAAAATAGGTCCAAATGTCGGGAAATTGCACGTGCTCAAATGGAAAAACATCTAAAGGCACCCTAACCTAAGTCATCTTGGGTCAAGCGACTCGTCGCTTTTCTCACGAAGGTCATTCCCTCATCGATTCGTCGCTTGAGGGGGTAGTCACACTTAGTCACCAATCAACAACCACACACCCAATCAAGGCAATGACATGCATTCAAAGAATCATTGACAAAGACAATCACGCTCCTGCTTGGGGCAGTAAACAAGCAATCATTAAATTGATCAAATACTTGGCATTCCCGAAGCATGAACACAAGGTTCCCCTGTGGATAAAAGGTTACGCCCTTTGCCTAATCATGATTGATCAATGTCCAAGCTCAAGTCACACCTCACCAAAATAGGTTAACACTTGAAATCAAATTCCTTAGCTCGTCAGAAGCAAGGATTCAAGAATGCATGCCCTTTCCATACTTGGGGCATTAAAAGTTGGTTAGGTTACCAAGAAACCCTAATCATTAGTGCTTTGGTCGTATATTTTTGCTCAGCACTGCGTCACCCGCAGCGCTTCCCAAAAAGGGGCATCTGTAGACACCAAAATAGCACCATTTCGATTAAGTGATTACAAACATTGATCACATTGATATCACAGCTTTTAGGGCAGCCCTTAGAGGTCAAATAGTGGTCTTAACCACTCACACAATAGTTTAAAAGATCAAAAAATGAGCAGAGCAAAGTCGGTCGTTCTAGAGCCTTTAACAAACTTCAAAGCCTTCTTAGCCTTCTTCAAAGCCTTCTTCAAGCCAAGCCTTTATCCGCGCCAAGCCTTTTGTCAAAAACCAAGCCCTGGCCGAAGTGTCGCGATATCGCGACACTTTGGGCCCCGACCAGCTGGCCCAAAGCGTCACGATATCGCGACACTTTGGGCCCGACAAGCGGCCCAAAGTGTCGCGATATCGTGACACTTTGGGCCCAAAGCGCCCAAAGTGTCGTGATATCGCGACACTTTGGGCCCGACAAAGCGGCCCAAAGCGTCGCGATATCGCGACACTTTGGGCCCGACAAAGTCCGGCCCAAAGCGTCGCGATATCACGACACTTTGGGCCCCGAGCCAAAGCCGGCCCAAAGCGTCACGATATCGCGACACTTTGGGCCTCAAGCCAACACCTGGCCAAAGTCAAAAGCAGACACGTCACCAATCAAAAGCATACATTCGACCATCCAAGGAACGACCGCCACGTGGCACCTCTACGTGTCCCTTCTCGAAGAGACCCCATGGCTCTGTAAAACGGCGGACTTCACCAACTGAAGTAATGAGACGAGCGGTCTCAACAACAAATCCGATCCGAGGCCATGCCTCATAACGTGACCGATTTTCTAGCGAGATGTGCGAGCCATGCCTCATAATGACCCGATAAGGATCAAATTTGAGCGGCGCCTACGAATTTAGGGTTTTGAACATTAATGCTCTCAGAGGCCGAACCCTCTATAAAAAACCGGCTCGATACAATATATTAGAGAGACTGCGAAGCATTTTGTTAACACAACGAAGTGCTGCTCATTTGGATATCCGACTGTATCAATCTAAGTTCACCTTCTTTACATCTAGAATCTCTCACAAATAGAGGTTGGTGGGTGATTCTTAGAAGAGTGAACCGGACTTTCACACCCGACAGTGGATCACTGCATCCCACTAATTCGACGACAACACACAGCCTTAGATCTCGAGCCCATTCCTAGTGGATTGGCGTCGAGACTAAGTGTAAACCAGGGGTGGCCCGCTTGGGCAGCCCATGAACGTTTCTAGTTAATGCAATATATGTTGTTCTCTTTTGAAATACATTGCAAAAACTAACAGTATCGAAATAGCTTATTCTTTACGTTGTTCAAATAAACTTTACGTTAGAATATATCGTGTCATACGTTATATGCTCGAATGCGTCTTGCAATACGTTTTATCGAATATTGTCATGCAACACAATGAAGTGCTAACTTGCAGGCAATAGCATTAGAATCGGTTGATTATTTTAATGACTGTCCATGTCTCATGTATTGTGTTGTCTTCAAGTAGAATAAAAATAACAGTTTACGTTTTACATCCTCGGATATATGCCATTTCGAATGTATACTGTTCTCTGTTCTCGGCAAAAGTTGCAGTTTCACGAAGAGTTGTTTTATTCATGCATCTGATCTATCTTCATATGTATGCTAAAGTCAGAAGGTTCTGCCCTCTTATTACAGGTGCTACTAACGTTCTTCTCGTGTTTCTGAATGCAGGGTAAGCGGCTGAACGCAAGATAGGCAACGGCTAACAAGACTCATTAAACATCAAGCGGCGGCAACACTACAGCCCGCCCATTTTACATGTGGGCATGCGGAAGGGGATCACTGTTCATCTGTTGTAACCGAGAACGTGTAACTGAAGAGAGATACTGTAACCGAGCGGAATTACATTAATAAAAAGGGTTGTGCTCTTGTTTTTAATTTAATTCTATCTGTGTTATTTTATGCCTCGATTTAGTTCTGTTTTATTTGCATCTCAGTGTTTTATTTTCGAAATCTCATGCTTTCAATCTATGAAGGAGACAAAAAGGTAAAAAGGGTAAGGTTGCAAAATTTCAAGAGCATTTGAAGACCTAAAGATGAAGGATGAGGAAAATATTGTAGCCTATATACTTCATGTGGATGATGTTATTAACTCCATGTAAGGACTTGGGTTTAAGGTTGAGGAAACAGATGTTTGTGATAAGATTATAAGGTCACTTCCAAAAATATTTAGTGAAAATATTTCAGCTATAGAAGAGGTAAAATATATTGAAATTTTGACAATGGATGAATTACATGGAATTATCACAACTTTTGAGATGAGAATAAAAGAGGAACCTATTCCCCATAAGGAAGAAACCTTCAAATTTAGTAAAAAGACAAAGGGTAAGAAGTCAAATTCAAAAAATGAGTCATGTAGTGATGAAGAAGCAAACTATGGGAGAAGGAACAAGGATTCAAAAAGTATAAAGGTACAAAATCAGTTATATGGTTTAATTATGGAGAATATGGTCACTATGCAACCGATTATCCAGAAGCTAGAAATAGTAGTGAAGATGAGAAACCAGATCATAATAATAGGGAAAAAGGAAAACACAGGTACCAAAAGAAAAGTAGGGATGGACAAGGCAAGAAAGGAAATATTTTTTTCCAAATGCATAAGAAGATTTTTTATGCATATAAGGTAAGTAATATTTCAAGTGATAGTGATGGAAGCTCCTCAAATAATGATAAATATGAAATTCTATTTCTGGTAGAAGAAAAAGAAGTGATTAGAAAAAGGTCACTAATAATTCTCAAGTGTTTTAGATGTGGTAACTTTGGTCATCTTGAAGATAGTTGTACAAGGAATGGATTCAATTTCAATGAAGATGAATATGAAAATTCTAGTGAAGGTCCAAAAGAAGAAAGTCTTCTTATGGCAATAGAAGAAGAAGGAAGTGCTCCTAGTGAAAATGAATAAAAAAAGAATGAAGATGATATTGAAGACAAAAGAGTAGAGGAAGAATCAAAAAATTTAGAGGAAGGAGAATTTGATATTGAGGGTGAGCTTATTTTTTCCCTTGATGCATTAAGAAAGGTAAGAAAGTAGAACTCAAAAATCAAGCTTCAATTTCAAGAATGTGATGAAGAGAAAGGGAAGCTTATAGAAGATCTAACTAACTCAATAGCTAAGACAAGGATATTCAAAGAGAAATTAGAAGCAAAGGTTTTAGAATGTGAAAAACTAGAGCATGAAGTAGCTTCACTAAGGAAGGAAGTAAAAGAGTCTAGATATAAGCTACACAAGTTTGAGAGAAGCTCAAAAACCATAGATATGATTATCAAGGTACAAAGATGTTCATAAAACAAAATAGGTCTTGGTTTTGAACAAGAACAAATAGAACAAGGAGAGGAGTCAATATCAAGCTTCGAAAAAGAAGAGTCTTTAGAAAAATAGAGTGTAAGAGAAAGTGAGACTTCTGAGGATGATTTGTACAATAGAAATTTCAATAGGAAAAGAAAAAATGCACAAATGAGAAATAGATGGAACAGGAAGCATAACAGGGTAGAAGAGACTAAGAGACCAATGAGGTCAAGGCAAGGTAATTTCAATGGATGATACTTTTCATGTCACAGGTTTGAGCATAAGGCTACACAATGCAGGACATATGAAATACAAGAATATGGGAACTTTAGAAACATGCATCCCTTTCAAAGGTATTGCTACTCTTGTAATCAGTTTGGTCACAATGCAGTTAATTACAGGGTTCATGATAGGACTAAATATGGCTTCACCAGGAGAAACCCTAAAATAATTACACCTCCAAGAAACTACAACACTAAATGTTATAAGTGCAATAATGATGGGCATATAGCAAAGTGGTGTAAAGCAAAAATTCCAAAGACAAGTAGGAACAGGAATATTTAGAGGAATTAAAAGGATCAGTTGAGGAAGAAAGTGGATATAGGTAAATATCAGTGCATGTTGGGAGTAGAGATACTCCCACCTCAAAAGGATGTGGGAGAGGGACTAAGGTAAGAGTCTCATTCTTAGACCCAAGACCCAAAGGTGACCATTTTCCATTGATGACAAAGGAGGAAATATTTTAGTTAGGGGGAGAGCATTCAATCAGGGGGAGAAGTTTCTCAGGGGGAACATAATAGAAAGAGGTAAATAAAATGGTAAAAGGTAAATGGGTTTCCATAAATGACAAAGGGGGATGTTGTTGGATATATGATTAATGTTTGTTGTCATTGATGTCATGAAGAGAGCAATATTTTTTGTAATTGATGTTAAGAATATGATGATCAAGTTTCATTGTCATCCATGCATTTATGTCAAAAGGTTGATGGCCAAGTTTCGGTGTTATTAATGTCCTTCAATGGTTTTTCCAACAAGGCAAAGAAGCAGGTTTAATGGAAATAATAATATTATAATATATAATATTATAATATTTTGAGTTACATGTTGGTTTGAATAAAAATGAAGGCCAAGGACTAACAAATTTTTCATTCCTCCAAAATACCCATGTGACAGATTTTAAAGTCATAGGTTTAAATTATTTAAATTTAAATATTTTACCATAAGGTAAAATTTAAATTAAAATTAATTTATTTTTGGTAAATTAATTTTATTGAAAACAGGGCATTTGAAAGGTGCCCTAATGCCTTTTACATCTCTAAAGCAAGAGGAACCGAAGAACTTCTAAACAAATTCAAACATAGCACAATTGAGAAGAAAAAGCCAAAATTTACCAAAATGAGACATCCTGAAGGACAAAGGACCAAAAAAGGAACTAAAAACAGATAGCAGCCAGCCTAGACCACAATGAGACCTACAATCCTTCAGACCAAAGGAACAAGAACTAGACAGTGAGGACGACAACAAAAATAGAGAGCAACAAATGCGCTCAAAGAGAAGCATCCGTTTGCACTGGAGAAATAACAACAGTTTCCAGAATGGTGTCCTTTGCGTCATCCTTCGGGATATCCTTCGGGTCTTCCTTCAAAAATTTGAGACAAGCATCCTTGGTAATTTCAACCATGTCTTCATCTTTGGCACCTCCTTTGGTATCGGACGCCAAAGTCGAATTTAAAATTGAATTAAATTTGAAGTAAAGGTCCACCGACGTGTTTGGAAGTATGGGACATTGCATATAAAAGGGGGTAATATTTAACTTAAAATATTATCCATGTGAATTGAATGCTAAGTGTTAATCATGCACGGGGATTGGAGAAGAAAAATTGCATGTGCTTTAAGGTTTAGGAGGTAGACAAGGGAATATATTTGAGTGGAGTATTTTTCATATTTCCAAGCACTAAGTAGCGTAATTGGTAGCCAGATGTTGCGCTAAGTCGCTCGTAGGTTATAGGTCGTGGGTTTGATCCACACGATCGATGTTTTGCAATGCAAAAGGTTGTTCGATTTGCATCGTCGGTTGAAGGATAAAATAAATGGGTGCACCTTAACTTTTGTGTAAGGGCACGTAGCCCACTTGGTGGGCATACATTGTCTGGAGGCACTTGGAAGAGAGGTATCGGGTGTTCGAATCCCTCCAAGACTTTTTGGTGTGGTTTACAAAGGTATGCACTCACATTTGCTAAGGTTAAAGTTGCATCCAAAAATTGAAAGGTGTGAAAATTAATTTTTAATTGTCCCTAAGTTTTATTAAGTTAAAATTGCAAAGTGGAAAAATTAAAAGGGTTTATGAGCTATAGGAGGGAGATAAAAGGGTGAGTAAAGTTTTAATTTTGTGTTTAAATTTTTGGTTGTTAAATTTTTATAAATGGAGTAATAAGGTATGCCAAGAGTGTTATATGTTATATTTTGAAATAAAGTTATATTGTGAAAATTATTTTGAAAGGAGAAATAAGGAATTGTTGAGATTTAATAATTTGGCATGGTGAAATAATTTTGAAGAAAAATATTGAGTATAGATTTTTGATATCTAACCATTGAGATTGTCAAAGAGGGTGATTGTGATTAAAACAGGTTTTGAGGTCAAAACTTATTCAAACAAAAGGTATGGGCACATCTTCCTTGTGAGTGAAATATTGTTGGATTGGATGTTATGAATTCTAAGTTGGAGTGAAAATGTTTGTTTGATAAGCATTTTTTAGTAAGCTTTCATGTGCATGATTGGTAAATGTTTGTGAGAATACTTGAGTGAGAAATTGAGAACTATCTTGAACTAGGGTTTAAGAAAAATCATGAGTATCATTGTTATGTGAGATTGTTTGATAAGAATTGTTGGAAATATTTGAGTAACCTTTCATGTGCTTGATTAGGGTTTGTGAAAAATACCATGAGTATCATTGTTATGTGAATTTAGAATCATCTTGAGTCAAGGTTGAGTTCCATAGTGTGAGTTGTTAAAAGCATAGTAAAACACCTAGTTAGGATTTGTAAGTAAGTTGTGTTTCATTGAGTGATTAATTGAGTTGAGTTGATTGAGCATAGTTGATGGAAAGTGTTGGATTGATAGTTCAAGTTCTATGAAACAAATTGTTCATTATTTTAATTTTATTTGAAGAGAGTTGGAAGTAATTGAGTGTTTTTGAATGAAATATATTGAGTCTGTAACAATTCTCTATATGCTTCTATGGATTAACAATATTCTGAGTGAAATTTATTTGAGTAATTGAAGAGGTTTTCTAGAAGATATTAAGTTGAGTTTTGTGAGTATTTTGTGAGTGTGAAACATATAGAGTGTCTAACCATTCTCTATATGTTTTTGAGTTCAAACAAGATTCTGTGTGAAACTTGTTTGTGTGATTGAAGAGGTTTTTTTGAAATAGGTTGAGTTGAATTTTTGTGTGCACGTATTACAATTGATTTGAATAAGCTTTTGTGAAATCTAGTGGATAAATTTGAGTAAGTCCTAGAGTGGACTTGAGGACAAAGTGAAGCAAGTTTTTGTGAAGGCTTATTGGCTGTTTTGAGTAAGTCCTAGAGGGGACTTAAGGATAGAGTTGAGGAAACTTTTGTGAAAGCTTAAGGATAGATTTGTGTGAGCTTTTGTGGAAGCTTACAATTAGATTGGACAAGTTCTAGTGAGGACTTGTTAAACATATTTGAGATAAGTCTTGGTGAAGACTTGTTGAGTATATTGGACAAGTTCTTGATAGGATTTGTGGACATATTTGAGGCAAGTCTTTGAGAAGACTTGAGAATAAAGTTGATTGATTTATTTGTTCAAACCTTGAGTTAAGGTTTGGGATAGATCTAGTAGAGTTGAGTTTGTGATTGGGTCAAGCTTTGTGTTAAGTATTGAGGATAGATTTGAGGACATAGTTTGGTGTAAACTTGAGGACAACTTTGTACCAGACCAAAGACAAATATTGAGTAGATTTGTACTAGATCGAATGACTGTGTTTAGTGCAAATTTGGGAAAAATATTGAGTATATTTGTGCTATACTGAAGGACTATGTTTAATGTAAATTTGAGATAGATATTGAGAATATTTGTGCTATACCTAAATATTGTGTTTAGTGCATATCAAAGATAAATATTGAGCATATTTGTGCTAGACCGAAGGACTATGTTTAGTGCAGATTTGAGATAAAGCTGAAAGCAAGCTTTGGAGGTGACAGAGTAGAGGACAATAGTCTTCAGTGGATAGAGATCCATTAGCTAGGGCAGTAAGGATAGAGATATTTTAAGTGAGGATAGATGTCTTCAGTGGAGAGAGATCCACAAGCCAGATCAGTGGAGGCAGTAGTCTTATAGAGGATCACTATCTAGAGTAAAGAAGGAGTTCTCCTATGGATAGAGATCCACAAACTAGCTAAGGATATTGGTGTCTCTTATGGATAGAGATCCATGAACTTGATTAGGAGATTGGTGTCTCCTTTGGATAAAGGTCCATAAAATTTGTAATAGGGAAAGGATTCCCAAGATATTTTTTGAGAAACTTTTAGTGAAATATTTTCTCCGTGGAGTAGCCCACATTAGGTGAACCACGTTAAATTGGTGTCTCTATTGTGTATGGTTATTTGTGCATTGCTTTTATTACTGCTATTAACATTGCATTGATATATTGGATAATATAGTTTGACTAAAGAAAAGTAAAAAGTGGTCTTATATTGTTCACCCCCTCTTAGTATAAGCTTGTGTTCTTCAGGTATGAGAACGCTCAAATGGTCTCTATATTCTCTAGGAATGTACGACAACTAGACCACAGTCTTAGGAATTTATCTTGCACATAGGGAAATTTCCCTTCTCCATACTATCCATGAAGACTAGTACACGAGCGAATTCCTTGAAGATTAGATATCCACCTTCAATGTGAATCATCAAACCTTAAATACTTAGTTACTAGCCTCATCTCCATGATGAGGTAACTAATATATTTATCACTCCATGTGATAAACTTACACAGGCCTTGGAATAACCATATTAAGCACAATTATCTTCTCCTCTCATTTATAAGGTTTATAAGTTCTTTTTATTGTTCATAGTATTTTCCCCAAAATGTATTGTCTATTTATTCTTTATTAATCCTCTCACTCTAATAGTACATACTTCAATTTTATATTTATTATTCTTACTAAGAACATTAGTAGGGTTTCTTCCACACTAATCAAAACTATTGAACGATAGGTAACATATACTTTACATCCATTCATCACCTCCAAGAATCATAACTCATAAGATGAAATAACAAGAAATAACTTCTATTTATTCAAATTAGACCTAACCCATTAAGAAATTATACATAATCGTTTACATCATAAGGTAAATACTACATTATTTAGTCACCCATTTTTAATGTACAAGAAAATCGATGAGGTACACATCAAATAATACAAAATAACTGTTGAGTAATCAATACTCATTCCAACTATTTCTATTATAATAATATTTCCCAAAGTAAACCTTAAATTTACAAATATAAAAGGAATATTCAATGGTGTTGTTAAGGTCTTCTCTAGTTATTTGGCTTACCATTGCTCAAGATATGATGATGAAGGGAATACATGTTCAAAATGTAAATCAATCCACATATTCTTTTATCAATTACTTACAAATATACATCAACAAACATCATAGTGAATACTACAATCCAATCAATTTAAAAACACATTCCAATAAATCCCTCTAGGCATGAATCTCCACATCCATCCTATCAATAATATTATTTTTCCACCAAGAATATATTTTCTTAATCCCATTAATTACAAATTTAAATCATTCTAGTTAGCAAAAAATCATGGAGGGGTCTCATACTTCCTCCAAGAATGGATCCACATCCATTATTCCATAGCTAGAAGATTTATATTCATTTTCTCAAATTACTTAAGCTTCTTTATCATTTTAAACAGAAATATAAATAACGCATAATCTAATCCTACTTAATTAAACAAGCCTATAAAATCCATCATTCATTCAATTTGTCTATAAGATGGATTTCAAGTTTACATTCAAATTACCCCCTAATAAAATATATTCCCAAACTTTACCAAATCACTCAATTACACTACAAAAGCTCTTGAAGAGGTTTAAAATAAGAAATATAGTTTTCACATTTACATCATAATTTCCTATCAAAATTGGTTTCAAAACCATCTTATATTTTGTATGCTTGAGTAACTAAGGCTCTATACACTATGGTATGAAGTATGATTTAATCATGCATAATCTAGTAGCCATTCAAGTAAATTTAAACATGTACAATCCAGTAATCATCCTTCAACACATACTCTTTTTTATTTAAATATCAATTTTAAAGCATAGGTTTATTAAAACTATATTTGAATAATTATTAAGAGTATTCTTGTAACAAGGATATTGACTCCAAAAGAGGGTTTACATAGATTCAAATCAAACATGAGCTAGAATTCTACTCATCACAAAGTGACACAACCAATGGCATAGAAGTGACATCTTGATAAGCATAAAGTGACACAGCCAATGGCATAGAAGAGACATTCAAAATTTAGTTAAGTTATTCAACAAACTGAAATAGGCCTTGAAATAAATACAAGTGGTCAAACATGGCTAGTGAACATAGTCAATGGATTAAATTGGTAAACCTCAATCTATGAACAAGGGTTTAGTAGGCAATCCAAGGGTTCTACACTTGGTTGTTATTTACCTAGTGTTCGAGTGATTATAAGAAAGAATAATTCCAAAACATAATTCATGTGGGATTAAAGTAGTAAACTCTTTTCTTTGGATCCATCCTAGGCATGGATGTCATGCTTGTAGAAGATCAATACATGAAACTTGAACCTTACAAAACTAATTCTAAGTTTGGGTTATTAAACAAAAGTTGCATCAAGAAATTGGATTCAAAAGTCTGTCAAAGGGAATTTGTTGGTTGAATCACAGTCAAACTCATTTCAAACCAAATTTGAGATGGATAGAATATCAATTTCCCATTGTGATGATTATCTGTAATGATGAAGCAGGGTTACCACCAACAAAAATCCAACAACAATAGATGTATTGCACATTCAAGTAAAACTCTAACATGAAAGGATGGTTATCTCAGATAACAACCGAATGGATCACGTAGGCAGAGGGAACATGTGAACATCTTCAGGAGTATAGTTATAATAATAACCTAAGATATAATCAAGCTTCAACCATATAAAACCACCTCATATACAAAGCTCAAGTATTAATTTTTATCAACGATTGATCTGGTACAAAGGAATTCTAAAATACACCATCATCTGCAAGGTAAATTGAAGGTTTCTAAATTTTCAGCATAAGCCTTTAATACAACAAAGGACATAGTACAAATACCACTACTATGGTCCAATCATAGTACACATGCGAACTTACAGATGACTAAGAGTTAGCTAGTAGTCAAAAACACCAAAAGACAATCAGAACATCACAAGTGTTATAAGGAAGAAAAAGTGGTTCAATTTATTACCATTGGTCAAATATATTAATTGGCACACAAACCAATTTAAGACTCATGATCTAACATGGTCCACTTAAATAAATATATCTACCAATTTAGTTCAAAAACTAATAAAAACTAATTTCAAAAATTGGATTAAAATCATAGTTTAATACTCAGTACACTTTACCCAAGGTATTAAAGGAATTCCAAACAAGTCATACACTTTCTATTGGAAATAATTCTAAATAAAATTAAAAGTGGAAAGCTCCCACCTGAAGCTTCTAGAAGGTATTTTCTTGCTTGCATACCTTCCTCTGTTTCTTCCTCCTTTCACCCCCCCCCCATTCTAAGCCCTTCTCCCAATTTAAAGAATTCCCTCCTAACAAGAAAGATGTCCTTTAAATATTTAATTAATTTTTCCTCACTCTCCCATGTGAAGAAAATAGTGAAATTAATATTTTAATAGAAAGGAGATTCCAAAGGATAAGGTAGGAGGATTTTGTGGGTCTTTTGTACCCCTCTTCCTAAGGCAACTACAAACCTAATACCATTTGAAGATGGTGAGAATACAAAATTAGGAATGTTAGAGATAAGGAATATAATCTCTTCTAATTTTTATCCATTATGAAGCGACCATGTGGAGGAATGGATAATCCCTTGAAATAAGAAACTACTCCTTTTTATTTTGGTCCAATTAAAATTGCACAAGTTTTATAAAGACAAATGCACCTAATTTTTTTCCAAATGAAATGCAATTAAAATAAATAAGTATGTTTACTAAAATAGATTTCTTTTGTAAATTAAGAATTGTCCAATTCATAAAATTCATAATATATTTTACAAAAATTTTTCAAATGTATTCCAAATTTCTCTAAATCAATTTGGTAGGATGCAATCCAAGCATAATCACTTAATTTGAATTTTCCAAAGTAAAATCCAAGAGCACCAATTTCTTCCACAAAACTTAATGCATAATCAAACATATAATAAACATATGGCAAACACAAGCAGTCGATGCATGCTCAATATTCCACATCATTATTTTTCCTTAAGTGAGCGAGTATTTTAAGATGATCTTAGTTATCACCGCCCATCATGAAGGAGACTAGTAATAACATCATGGTCCAATGATGTGAACATGAGTCCTTAAAATACAATGTACTTACCTGGGTGAGTTGTCATCATCATCATTTCCCTTCTCATCTCTAGTGGTCAATCTCCACCTATGAGAGTACCTACTCCTGTAGTCAAGTAATGCAACACAACATCATTTTTCTCAAAAGAAACATCCATATTGCATATATATCAAGTATTGAAAGCAACTATCAATACATAAACAAACTCCTAAGAGAGTTCTTCCAAGGTGGGGTATGACATACTCCCCCCTTGGATTAAACACAGTCCCTTGTTTTTTCCCTATAATATTACATATAAAAATAAAACATAGGTTTGCATAGTCTCCACTTTCCATAAGTGGCACATTGTTCAACCTATATTATTACATAATATCATCAAATAAATAGGGAAAATATTTTTTCATGTCCTCCACTTTTTTCCAAGTGGCATTCCTATCAGAATACTGGTCCCACTAGACCTTGCATTGATTAATATTTTGTTTCCTCATCATTTTGGAATGAAATTCCAAGATCTTCACAGGTTTTACTTCAAATATTGTCAGATCTACCATCTAATTTAGAAACATCTAACACATGGTTAGGATCAACAATATATTTTCTAAGTAGGGATACATGGAAAGAGTCATGGATATTTGATAGGTTAGGTGGTAAGTCAAGTTTGTAAGCTACTAGACTTATTTTCTCTATAATCTCAAATGGCCCAACAAATCTAGGATCTAGTTTAGTTGATTTGATGGCACTTTTCATAGGTTTTACCCTTAGAAACACTCTGTCACCCACAGATAATTCCCTAGGCATCCTTTTTAAATCAGCATAGCTTTTTTATCTATTCGTGGCTTCCTTAAGCCTTTATCGGATTAGTCTTAGCTACTCTTCCATTTCTCTGACTATTTTTGGTCCAATGACAACCCGATCCTCTAGATTATCCCAAGATAATGGAGTTTTGCATCTTCTACCATACAAGGCTTCAAAAGGGGCCATCTTCAAGGAAGAATGATAACTATTGTTATAAGAAAATTCAACCAGAGGCAAAAAGTCTTCCCAACGAGACTTTTGGTCCATGCAATACATGCACAACATGTCTTCCAAGACTTGGTTAACCATTTTGTTTGTCCATCAGTTTTTGTATGGTATGCAAAACTTATGTTCAGAGTTGTGCCAATTGCATGATGGAGAGCTCACCAAAACTCAGATGTAAATCTAGAGTCCCTATCAGATATAATCATTTCAGGAAACCCATGTAACCTAAAAATTTCCCTGGAAAATCTATTGGCAATTACTAAAGCATCATCCTTAGTACTCCTTGGTATGAAGTGTGCAACCTTGGTCAATCTATCGACCACAACAAAAATTGCATCATGTTGGTACCTAGTCTTAGGTAACCCCACTATAAAGTCCATTGATATAACCTACCACTTTTGCATGGGTATATCATGGGGGTACAATTGCCTTGTTGGATGTCTATGCTCAGCTTTTACCTTCTGGCATTCCAAACATCACGCAACAAAATCTGTAATGTCCTTCTTCATACCAGACTAGTAAAAGGTCTTTCTCATGTTTTCCCTCATCTTGGTCCCTCTAGGATGAGCGAAATAGGGAGAATTATGTGCTTCATGCATAATTACTCTCCTCAAATTGCCAATTTTAGGTATAACCACCCGATCCTTAAAGCATAAAAGTCCATATTTAATGCTATAATTCTGATTTTCATTAAGGTTTTGTTCTATTTTAGCTTGAATCTCACTACATTCTTGATCCTGGTATTGCATTTTCCTGACTTGATCCATCAAGTCTACATGACTACGAGTCAAAGTGGCTATATGTTTTCTTCTACTTAGGGCATCGATGACTTTATTCTCTTTACCTTTGATATATTCAATACCAAAGTCATATTCTGCTAAGAATTCGATCCATCTTCTCTATCTAGCATTTAGCAAAGGTTGAGTAAAAATATATTTTAGACTCTGATGGTTGGTTCTTAATTCAAATGGTCTACCCACAAGGTAATGTCACCAAATTTTTAAAGCATGAACAACCGCAACAAGTTCCAAATCATGAGTAGCATAGTTAACTTCATGTTTCTTGAGTTTTCTAGACTCATATGCTACAATAGATTTATCTTGAGATAGGACTCCTCCCAATCCTTCCAAAGAAGCATCTGTACAAACAAAAAAATTTCCTAAGGGTTCTAGAATTTTTAGTATGGGAGCTATAGTAAGCTTTTTCTTAAGATGATTGAATGCAACTTCACACTTGTCTATCCATTTAAACTCTTTTCCTTTCTTCTATAGATTAGTTATTGGATAAGAAATCTTGGAATAATCCCTCACAAATCACCTATAGTAACCTGATAGACCCATAAAACTCCTTACTTCAGTCACATTTGTAGGGGGTGGCCAATTCAAAATGGCTTCAATCTTCTTTGGATCTACTACAATTCCATCTATAGATATAATATGTCCCAAGTAATGCACTTGTGGAACATAGAATTCACACTTAGATAAATTCCTGTAGAGTTGATTCTTCCTCAACAACTCTAGCACGATTCTCAAGTGCCTATCATGTTCATCTCTATTGTGAGAATAAATCAAAATATCATCTAAAAATATTAGGACAAATCGATCTAGTTATTCTTTGAACACATTGTTCATTAAATTCATAAAAGTTGTTGGTGCATTGGTTAGCCCAAAAGGTAAGACTATGAATTCATAATGTCCATACCTAGTCTTGAATGCAGTCTTATGAGTATCCTCATCTCAGATTCTCAATTGATGATATCCTGACTTTAGATCAATCTTTGAGAAAATAGTGGCACCTTTTAATTGATCAAACAAATCCTCTATCCTTGGTAAGGGATATCTATTCTTGATGGTTACCTTATTCAACATTCTGTAATCTATGCACAACCTTAGTGAACCATATTTCTTTTTAACAAACAAAATAAGTGCTCCCCAAGGTGACACACTAGGTTTAATTAACCCTTTATCAAGAAACTCTTGAAGTTGTACCTTCAACTCTTGCATTTCAATAGGGTTCATCCTATAGGGAGCTCTATGAATAGGCTCAGTGCCTGGCATTAGCTCTATAGTGAAATCAAATTCACATTTTGGTGGTAATCCAGGTAGTTCATCAAGGAAAACATCCTTAAACTCTTGCAAAATTGGGTAGTCTTTAATTACTTCTTCATTTGAGACTTTTTCATTTTCCTTGAGTTTAACCACATAAACTAATCCCCTTTTTTGATGGTTTTCTTTAATTGCATTGTTGATATTAACAGTGGTTGAAAAGCCCTTACTTCACTATACATCTTCAACCTTTCCTTATCTTCATTGGTAAATTCAATCCACCTTTCTTGGAAATTAATCAAGGCTTTATGAGCCCTTAACCAATCCATTCCCAAGATGATGTCAAAGGCATGTAATGGTGCTACATATAGATGCCAAATGGTAAATCTATTGGGTAGAGTGATTTTAGTTGGGGAAAAACATTGGTCAATATAATAAGTCTGCCTAGACCCATACTCAAATTTCCACCCTTGTGCCAAAGATCCTAGATTTTCTGGCATATCCCTGACTAAGCTACTAGAAATGAAACTATCAGTAGCCCCACTATCAATCAAAATTTTAACTTCTTTACCAAAAAGTTTACCATTCAGGAGCAAAGGTGTAGCCTATCCATCCAAGTTTTGATTTGTTGTTGTTGCATATATCTTATGGTTAGGCCCAACTGTACTAGTGCTTGGTCCTACACGAAGTGGACATTTAGCTACAAAATGTGGACCTCCACAATTGTAGCACCCAATTTTGGGAGCTGAATCTCCTTCTTGAACTTGTTTCCCTGCATCAACTACTTGTAATGGTACTGGTTGTTTTGGTGGTTGAAAGTTTTTGTTGTTGTTGTTGTTGAAGTGGTTATGGTTGTTGTTCCTCTGTTGGAATCCCTTCTTGAAGTTCTTTTTACCCCCATTGTTCCTCTTTTTGAACTTTGGATTCCCTTTGTTTTTTTAACCCTGTTCGAGTTCCCACTTCCTTTTCTTCTGAAATTATCATCCCTTGTCTGACCAATTTGTAGAATTGTTATTGATCCTTGTGGGTTGTAGGGTGGACTTTGTTCATCGAGCTAGATCATATGCTTCCTGTATGGTTTTGGGATTGTGCACACTTATTACATTTCTTATCTGAGGCTCAGTTCCTAGGATAAACTTGTGTATCTTCATCTCATCATCATGATCATATGATGGTACATATTTGAGCAATCTCACAAATTGTTCAAAATATTCTTCCATAGATTTTGCTCCTTGTTGAAGCGTAGAAAATTCCTTATATTTGTTTAAGTAGAATTGCTTAGTGAGGAATATTTTCTTGAAAGCATCCACAAAATTTTCCCATTTTAGATGAATTGCTTTGATATTTTGTCTAGTTTTGTATGTATTCCACCATGCTCATCATGTTTCTCCTAGATGGATGGTAGCCCATGCTGTTTGGGTCATAGAGGAATAATTCCTCAAGGTGAAGTCTCTAATATCATTGTCCTTACTTGTGGGAGAAAAGAACTTGAACATCAATAAAGTTAAGTACTAGCTTTGTCCTTACTAAGTATGTAATAATTTAGAGTTATGGGAGCTTCTATATTAAACTTTTTCCTCACGAAAGCTATTAACCCTATGACTGGGCTCTGATACCAACTATAACAACCCCAATTGTTACTGCACAACCAACTGAATTCCTTTTTTATTTTTTCAATGAGTGAAGGACATAATTATGATCTAAGACAAAGATATTCTAAATTTAATTATAAGTTACCAAGGCATAACTCATCAAGAGCTATTAAAACCTAGTCAGAGTCACTCTTGAGTAGAAGTGACCAAATTCTACATAACCCTCATACTGCCACCACGGTATGATAATGCTTAAACATTTTCTACATTCTCTAGGAATATATGACAACTAGACCACAACATTAGGAATTTATCCCGCACATAGGGGAATCACCCTTTCCATAATATCCATGAAGACTAGTACACAAGAAAATGCCTTGAAGATTAAATATCCACCTTCATGGTGAATCATCGAACCTTAAATACTTAGTTACTACCCTCATCTCCATGATGAGGTAACTAATATATTTATCACTCCATGTGATAAACTTACACAGGCCTTGGAATAACCATCTTAAGCACAATTATCTTCCCCTCTCATTTATAAGGTTTATAAGATCTTTTTGTTGTTCATAGTCTTTTCCCCAAAATGTATTGTCTATTTTATTCTTTATTAATCCTCTCACTCTAATAGTACATACTTCAATTTGACATTTATTATTCTTACTAAGGACATTAGCAAGATTTATTCCACACTAATCAAAACTATTGAACGATAGGTAACATATACTTTACATCCATTCATCACCTCCAAGAATCATAACTCATAAGATGAAATAACAAGAAATAACTTCTATTTATTCAAATTAGACCTACTCCATTAAGACATTATACATAATCCTTTACATCATAAGGTAAAAACTATATTATTTAGTCACCCCTTTTCAATGTACAAGAAAATCTATGAGGTACACATCAAATAGTACAAAATCATTGTTGAGTAATCAATACTCATTCCAACCATTTCTATTATAATAAGCTTTTCCAAAGTAAGCCTTAAATTTACAAATATAAAATGAATCTTCAATGATGTTGTTAAGGTCTTCTCTAGTTATTTGGCTCACCATTTCTCAAGAGATGATAGTGAAGGGATCAAAACAACTCATGATACACATGTTAAAAAATGCAAATCAATCCACACATGCTTTTCTCAATTGCTTGCAAATATGCATCAACATACATCATAGTGCATTTTACAATCCAATCATTATAGGAAGCACATTCCAATAAATTTCTCTAGGCATGAATCTCCACATCCATCCTATCAATAATATTATTTTTCCACCAAGAATATATTTTCTTAATTCCATTTATTACAAATTTAAATCATTCTAGTTAGCACAAAATCATGGAGGATTTCTCTACCTTCTCCAAGAATAGATCCACATTCCGTAGCTAGAATATTTACATTCATTTTCTCAAATTACTTAAGCTTATTTATCATGTTAAATAGAAATATAAATAACTCATAATCTAATCCTACATAATTAAACAAGCCTATAAATTCCATCATTCATTCAATTTATCTATAATATGGATTTCAAGTTTACATTAAAATTACCCCCCTAATAAAATTTATTCCCAAACTTTACCAAACCACTCAATTACAGTACAAAAGCTCTTAAAGAGGTTTAAAACAAGAAATATAGTTTCCAAATTTACATCATAATTTCATATAAAAATTTGTTTCAAAACCATCTTAGATATTTTGCATACTTTATTAAATAATTCTATATACACTATGGTACGAAGTATAATTTAATCATGCATAATCTAGTAGCCATTCAAGTAAAGATAAACATGTACAATCCAGTAATCATCCTTCAACACATACTCATTTTTATTCAAATATCAATTTTAAAGCATAGGTTTATTAAAACTATATTTGAATCATTACTATGAGTATTCTTACAATAGGGATATTGAATCCAAAAGAGATTTTACATAGAGTCAAATCAAACATGAGCTAGAATTCTGATAAGCACAAAGTGACACAACCAATGGCATAGAAATGATATTTTATCAGCACAAACTGACACAGCCAATGGCATAGAAGAGGCTTTCAAACTTTAATTAAATCATTCAATAAATTGAAATAGATCTCAAATTAAACATAGGTGGTCAAACACACCCAACGAACACAATCAACAGATGAAATTGGTCAACATTGATCTACAAACAAGGATTTAGTAGCCAAGCCAAGGATTCTACACTTGGCTATTATTTACCTAGTGCTTGGGTGATTATAAGAAAGAATAATTCCAAAACACAATTCATGCCGATGCGTAGATCTTGCACTCACAGTAGATCAATACATGAAACTTGAAACTTACAAAACTAATGTTAAGTTTAGGTTATTAAATAAAATTTACATCAAACAATCAGTTTTGAATGTCCTTCAAAGGGAATTTGTTGGCTGAATCACATTCAAACTCATTTTAAACCAAATTTGAGATGGATAGAATAGCAGTTTCCCACTGTGATGATGATCTATAAGGGTGAAGTAGGGTTACCACCAACAAGAATCCAACAACAATAGATGTCTTGCACATTCAAGTAAAACTCTAACATGAAAGGATAGTTATCTCAGACAGCAATCGAACGGATCACATAGGCAGAGGGAATATGTGAACGTATTCAGGAGTATAGTCATAATAAGGACCTAAGATATAATCAAGCTTCAAACATATAAAACTACCTCATAAACAAATCTCAAGTATCAATTTCAATCAATGATCGATTTTTTCAAAGGAATTCTAAAATACACCAGCATCTGCAAGGTAAATTGGAGGTTTCTAAGGTTTCAATATAAAAATTTAATATAGCAAAGGATACAATACAAAGAATAGTACTATGGTCCAATCAAAGTACACATGCAAACTTACAAATGACTAAGACTTAGGTACTAGTCAAAAACACCAAAATACAGTCAAAATAACACAGGTGTTATAAGGAAGAAAACATGGTTCAATTTATTACCATTGGTTAAATCTATTAATTGGTACAAATACCAATTTTAGAATCATGATCTAACATGGGCCACTTAAATGAAGATATCTACAAATTCAGTTCAAAAACTAGTAAAAAATAATTTCAAACATTGGATTAAAATCATAGTTTAATACTCAGTACACTTTACCCAAGGTATTAAAGTAATCCCAAAAAAATCATACACTTTCTATTGGAAATATTATAAAAAAAATTAAAAGTGGAAAGCTCCCACCTGGAGCTCCCGAAAGGTATTTTATTTATTGCATATCCTCCTCTTTTTCTTCCTCCTTTCACCTTCCCCATTCTAAGCCCTTCACCCAATTTAAATAATTCCCTCCCAAAAATAAATATGCCCTTTCAATATTTAATTAATTTTTCTTCACTCTCCCATGTGAAGCAAATAGTGAAATTAATATTTTAATAGAAATTATATTCCAATGGATAAAATAGGAGAACTTTGTGGGTCTTGTGTTGCCCCCTTCCTAAGGTGACTACAAAAATAATACTTTTTGGAGATGGGGAGAATACAAAATTAGGACTATTAGACATAAGGCAAAGAATATCTTCTAATTTTTAACCATTATGAAGTGGCCATGTGGAGGAATGGATAATCCCTTGAAATAAGAAACTACTCCCTTTTATTTTGGTCCAATTAAAATTGGACAAGTTTTGTAAAGACAAATGCACCTAATTTCTTTCCAAATTAAATGCAATTAAACTAAATAAGCATGTTTACTAAAATAGATTTATTTTGTAAATAAAGAATTGTCCAATTCACAAAATTCATAATATAATTTTACAAAACTTTACAAATATATTCCAGATTTTTCTAAATCAATTTGGTAGGATGCAATCCAAGCATAATAACTTAATTTGATTTTTTCGAAGTAAAATCCATCCAAGGACACAATTTTCTCCCATAAAACTTAGTGCATATTCAAGACTATAATAAACATATTGCAAACACAAGCAGTCAATGCATGCTAAATGTTCCACATCATTATTTTTCCTTAAGTGAGTGGTTATTTTAATATGATCTTAGTTATCACCGCCCATCATGAAGGAGACTAGTAATAACATCATGGTCCAATGATGTGAACATAAGTCCTTAAAATGCAATGTGCTTACCTAAGTGAGTTGTCATCATCATCATTTCCCTTCTCATATCTGGTGGTCAATTCCACCTACGAGAATTTCATTTATGTATTTGGGATTTTGGTATTGGTATAAATACCCCCCACCACTCCTTATTTGATTATCAGAGTGTTGTAATTTGTATCTATGGATAATATAATGTTATTTTTGTGCCTATGGTTTCCCACTATATATTTATCCTCTTTTTTCCTATTTTATGATTTCTGTGTGAGATTTGAGTGGATGGGTTGCTTTTGTTCATTTCTAAAAATATTTTCAATTCCAACACTATGACCAAGAGGCTAGCAAATATTTTTTACACTTAAGACTTACCATGATGAGCATCATACCTATAAATATTTTGCAAGAGTGTCAACAATATGATTCTAAGCTTGGGCATGACTCTGAAAATTTTTATTAATTACGCCATTCCTTTCAAACCATATATTTCAACAAATAATGGTAGGACCCATCCTCCATATAATGCATAATGATTTAGTTTTGAAAAAACTAATCCAATATTCTATTAGCTCTTTCAATGTTGATGGATCTACCCAATATATTGTCCTTGTTTTAAAAATTATCCCCAAATGGTATAAGCAAAGGACAATTAAAAGTAAATAATCTAATTTTTCTATATCTTTCTTACATAAGGCACATATAAAAGGTTCACAATATCCTCTTCTTTGTAAACTCTCATCTATAATAATTGTATTTTGAACTAGTAACTAAAGGAATATTCAATCCTTAGAGAGGGCCTCAAGTGACCAAACATTCTTACAAGGTAAATAAGTAGGAGTGGGAAACTATGATTTCTCCAAAGCATTATACACCAACTTGACCAAATATCCACCATCTTTTTAAACCAACTCATCCTTTCATATAAAAATGGGAAAATTGAAATTTTGAATCATCTTTTGAAGATCATGTGTTATTTGTTTAAGCTCCTCTTCCTCTACTAGTTTGCTAATAAAAACTTATGATCTTGAAATGTTTCTTAGGCCAATATTATTTTTTGACCTTGGAATATCTATGAGTTAATTAAGCTCAACAAGGTAGTTTCCTTTTTAGATAAAATATAAGAGGATAATATGTCAACCAATAGTTAGACTAAAAATTTGTAGAATTCCCTTTATTGATTGATCATCTAATATATTTCTTGATCATATTTGATATGAAGTTACATGTTTTCAAACACTTAAGGTTAATTTCCTTAATAATTTTTTTGCATCCATAATATTTATATGTTTTTCAAAATAAGATTATTGCATAGCTCTTTTCATGATATTTGAATAATGTCCAACCAAGTGTTAGCCCTAATTCTAAATATAATATTGTAACTTTGAAAGCATACCCCTCCAATATTATTTCTTTAGGAAACCATATCCCTTTTATAAAAATAAAACCTAAATTTTTTTGTAACATCCTTTCCAAAAAAAATATTTTTGAATTTTATCAGATTCAGATGCTACACCTATATTGACAATCTTAAAAAATGACATTATATAGAGATAGATTGTAATATAGTCTTTATGAGATGTAACCTTATGGCCATGGTTAAGAAGTTGCCTTTATAATATTTCAAACAAGATTTATTCTATTCAATATTGAGTTCCAAAGATCCTTCCTTTTTTCTATGTTAGATAAAGGAATTCTTAGATATGTTTATGGCATATTTTCTAACTTTACACGGTAAAATCTCCACAATAATCCATTGTCAATCAAAGGCAATTTTAATTAAAATATTGTAGATTTTGTGCAATATTAAACAATTGAATATCAATATCCTTGTTGGAACATCGTAATGGTATGTCTTTGGGTTTTCATCCAAGAGACCCAAGTTCAAACCACACAAGGATCGAGACCCTTTCAAAACCCATGCTTTACCCTAAAAAAGTCACGACAAGGGCATCAAATTGGTATTTCTTTGGGTTCTCATCCAAGATACCCAAGTTCAAACCATGGGGTGGGTATGCATGACCCCATTGTGTTTCTTTGTAAAATGGTATGAGCCCCTTTCAAAACCTTATATTTACCCTCAACAAAAAAAACCATCTATCAATCTTCTCATAACATGATATTGCTAATTTATATTCCATGACCTTGTTGACTGAGGGATTAAACAAAATAAAGACATCAAAAAATTCAAGATAATATTCTATGGGACTATTATTTTCAACCTAAATACATTTATTTTTCCTTGAATATAGCTCTCCCTAAGATCTCAATAAGAATAATAAATTGATAAGAATATAGTGGTACACACTAGTGAAGTCCACAAGATGATTCAAAGTATCCAACAAGGGATAATTGATCAAAATAGGATGTTTTATATGGTCATAATGACAAACAATATATTCAAACCAACCTTGATTAGAAACTATATTTGATGTAGGAACCTCCATTACCGAAACCATAGAAATAATAAAATGGTTGATGACTCGTTGGTATAACCACCCAAATATTGTATGGAAAAGAAAGTAGAAATGACAAAGGAGGGAAAAAAAGAAATTAAAAAAGAAGGTTAGGAAAAAATGGAGAGAGTGAAGAAAATATGAGGAGAGTTCATGAAAGAAGGCAAAAAAATATAGAAAAAGAACTGAAGTAGAGAGGGATTAGCACATAAGGAAAAAAAGGTTATAATAGTTTAAAGGTTGGGAGAATGACATATGGATATGAAACAAATGTCATCTATAATAGAGAATCATGTTGAATAATATATTTATTCTCAAGTTAGAAAGATACTTTGCACATATTTGGAAATAAAAATCATATTTTCAATTTTATTTTGTGTGCAAGTCTAAGTAATAAATGTTTTGTATTCTTGAACTATAAAAACGTAGATTGGTAGATTGAAATTTGCAATATTGGTGCATCTTGAGCGAAGTAATTTGAGTTTTGTTCAAGGTAAAAATAGGTAATATGTATTCATTATTCAATTGAACAATACGTCATTGTTCAAAGGATTTCTATACAATAAATAATTTAGGTTGTAGATAAAAGAGAAGACAACCTTCATGTGGAGGACATTCAACCAAAAATCCACCATATTACCACCATGAACCCCCTTATGTGAGGACATTGTCTCAAAGGCCTTGTCATATTTAAATTTATTAGCTAGACTGCCATATCATTGAACCTACCATACAATTAAAGAACTAGTCATAAAATTAGACCAACCATACAATTGTGTGATGTCATACAAGGATGATAGGTGTAACATCTTAAAAAACATTCATCTTATACAATGAAGTATTGAAATATTTTAGGACTATAATCTTGAGATATTATTGTTGGAGTTTGCTTTTTTATTGCATGTGTGATTACCATTCATCTTAAGGATAGAAACTTGAATTGCTTGAGAAGGCCATCCATAGTAGGATTCCCTTTGTTGGGGCAAAAACATTGGTTAGATTTGCACTATTTTTGTCACAACCCTTTCATTTAATTTGTCAACCCAGGGAAACTCGTAAGCTTGTGAAGCACCAAGTTGAGATCAATCACAACACCTATGGAGATGAGTCCACTAGTTCTATCATTGGGGGAGTGTTTGTGAGATAGCATTAATTCATCCACACCAATTGAACTTGCATAAATTAAATTGCAGAAAGAAAATCACACCACACTGTGCGAAAATAAAAGAAAATAGGAAATAGATAAACTTAATGAAATAAAGAAACTTGCAGAAATAAAATGCACACACAAGAAAATAAAAGAATCTAATTAGGAAAGCAAAGAAGAAGAAGGGGAGGAATACTAGCTAGGAGTGGGCCCAGGCTCCAGCTACTTCCACCCGATAGACTACGAAAGTTGAACATGGATAAGAAACTCTCGAATGAACTTTATTGATGAATAAGAATTGTAGTACAATATATTTTACTCTCTTCAATATTAATCCCCTTTCTCAGAGAAGTCTGTGTGTTTATATAATACACACAAGACTTCTATTACAATGTTGTTACGATGATAAAATCTGCTACATTCTAAGTTGAGATAATTCAATGTATAGTAGCAGATACGTATTAAAATAGTCAACAACTCTTTTTGTCTTTTTATGGGAATGGTAGATTTCTGTTCGATGCTCATCGTTACCCATATTCTATTTCAGCAAATGGTTATTCTATTTCTCCCTATAGAAATAGGATAGCTGACATATTTTATCATTTACCCAGAATCAACATCTTACGTGGAGTCAACAGTCAACTCTGGTCAATGCAGTGGGACACGATCTTCATTGGGCATAAATTGGATCAAGGTACCTTTCATTGAATGGGATCAAGGTACCTTTCTATGGGATCAAGGTACCTCCCTTCAATGGGATCAAGGTACCTTCCATTAATGGGGTCAAGGTGCCTTCCATTGAATGGGATCAAGGTGCCTTCCATTAATGGGATCAAGGCACCTTCTCTTCAATGGGATCAAGGTACCTCCTATCAATGGGATCAAGGTGCCTTCCATCAATGGGATCAAGGTGCCTTCCATCAATGGGATCAAGGTGCCTCCCATCAATGGGATCAAGGCACCTCCCATCAATGGGATCAAGGCACCTTCTGCCTTGATATGCCTTAGCCTCCTTAGGTAGTGAATATGCCAGGTCCGAGTAGGACCTCGATGAGATCATGCAAAAATATGATGAATTAATCAAATCTACACACAAGACACACTTTACATGCAAGTTAGGCAATATGCATAATTTTCATTAAATATATATAAACATGCATAAAAATTACAACTCAGATATAATATATGCCACACAAAATTGTTAGAACCTATGCCAAAATATGAGCATTTTGGTGCTCATCATCCCCCCATGCCTATCGAGTGCCACATCCTCATGGCACCTAAAATTGATAATCCCTAGTTCTATCGACCCCCTCCTAGTAAGCTTTGTTCTTCTATTTTCTCTTTTGGGTAGTGGCCTTAGCTTTTTCTTTGTCCCTGGGTTTATGACCTTGTTGAGGGGTGTTGGTTCCCTGTTGCAGCTTTCAACTACGTTGACTATGTTTGCCTATTCTACTGGGCCCTTCATCTTTATGGGGTGGTTCTGTATCATAATCTATTTTTCCCTTGACCCTCTTTGCATAGTAGCCAGTAAATGTGGGTTCCCCTTTCTGAAATGCTGATTCGGCCTCCTTCCAGAGATCAACATGTTGAGGTCGAAGCTCTGCTAGTGGGATATCTGAATCATCCCATTCCCATTTTACTACCCTGGCCTTAAACATCTGGGCCACCTCTAGGGAGAGACCAACATTTTCTTCCACTATTGTAGGCTTCTACTTCTGGCCCAAATACTCCATGTCTCTCTAAATATTTCCTCATTCTAGAAGGTTACCCTCGAACTGACCCATATATCCACCAGAATTGCTTCTCTAAAGTAGGGTCAATAGTAATCCCAGGTTCTCTTGTAACCTTCTTGAAGGCCTTCCTCACTAATTTTGCTACTATGCATTCTTCTTGGAGCTTTTTGAATTTCTCTCACTGACTAGAAAAATATTGCAACCCCCTTGCCCATTCTTCATATGAGCTAGTAGTAGGTTGGGCTCCTACCTTTACCTTCTTTTTGGGCCTCTATTGTGGTGCCTTGGCCACCTTATTTTTGGGCCTCGATGAGATTATCTTTGTAGGTATTGGTGTAGCAGAGGGAGATGGGATATTATCTTCCTCTACAATAGGTGCTTCTTCCTTGGTAGAGGAAGGTTTAGGCTCCTAATTTTCTTGTGCAACCATTTCCCCCATCCTCTGTTCTTCCCCTAGTTTGGTGGTCGATGATTGATCTATTGGCCCTTCGATAGAGTGCACCGATTTTTGGTGCATTGGTGTCTCCACTTTGTCATCCTACTCCTCATCCTTTGGCTATTGGGGGTTGATGGTTTGTCATCTTCATCATCTAAAATTTTGATTATAGGGGGCTCTATTTGTAAAATAGAGTTCCCCTATTCTTCAGTAGCTATTTTGGCTGAGGTAGAGGAGCAGTCCTCAGCTTTAGCCTCTTCGTTCCTTGCATCTAACCTAAATGGATCGAGATGAAGCAATTCTCTCTGAAGAGTCTAAAGAATTCATGGGCACCTCCATTGCCCAGTCAATCTGAGTGGTTGCATCCACATTTTCTACCTGCTTCACCCTCAGTTGTAGGTTCTCCTTAGTGAGCTATTGCACTATTTGCTGTAGCTGACATATGTTCTATTCAAGCCCTTGTTTCTCCTCTATAGCTACCTCACTAAATTCCTTGAAGATTCTTTGCTCCTAGAATTTGTTTTTCTAGGAAAGGACTTGTTGAAGCATCGAATCGAGCTACCCTTGTAGGTCCTCCAAAGTCTACTGGCATGGTGGACTTCGGTTGGCCAAATTCTGTAGCACCTAAGCTATAACTCCTACTTCTACATAATTCTCTTCATATTCATCCTCACTAGATAGAATTAGGTATCTCCACCTCTTCCTTCCCCTTCTAGTTTCTACATGATGGCCTGCTCGATCAGGGCTAGGAATTTTTGGCCCACTTTTTGAATCAATCTATAGAGAGTGGTCAACTACTCTATCAGGGCTAGGACTATCCAATCCAATTTTTGCATCAATTCATGGGGAGTGGGGTGATGAGGTCTACCCTTCTCCTCCTTTGGCCATCATCATGGGAGATCAATGGTTACTCTATAGTGGGTGTCTCTAGTAAATTGGGCTCATGCACCAATTGAGCCTAGGAATTGGATGTCTCGGCTCTTTCTATGATCATTGTTGGTGCTTCCTTGGGTGCCTCTACAAACCTTATTAGGGCTAAGATTAGCCCATGGTGAGCTAGGGCAGTGGATGCCCCTACTCGATACCACCTTGCTTCATCCTTCAAGGCACAAGCTAGGTAGAATAGGATATTGATTTGCTTCTCATGTAGCAAATGGTTCAAAAATTGCATGTGATTCATGTTCATATGAGTGTACTTGCTCATGCAAGTGAAGAACCTAGCTATTTGCTCAAAAATTTGTTGCTAGAGCTCTAGGAGACTCTACTTTGGCAATCCTGAGCGCCCTAGGTTCATGGGAGTATGCCCTAGAAGTTGTTGTGCACATGCAACCAATGCTCCCTCCTTGTAAATATGTTCCCCTATGAGGGGAAGACCAGTGATGGCTGCTATAACTTCTTCTATGACTAGAATTTCTAGTCCACGTATGCGTGCAACCCCTTCATCCAATATCATAGCAAACTCCTTTGCCACCTCTAAATCTTGATTTTTGCTTACCAAGCGGTAATAATTCATCCACCCAATGGCCTCAAATCGAGCTTGGACCTCTTCACTAATCCCTCCTACATGGTTGGGCTCATTTTTCTTCTAGCCATGATTCTTCGACTTGCCCCCCATTCTGAATCCTCTCAATTCGGCTTCTACAACTTTTCTTCACTTGTTGGATTGGTTCGTTACTTCGTACCACCTACTTGTGCAAGAAGGTGCCTATTTATGGAGGTAGGCGTGTATCCAGGGTATTATTTTTGTATTGGGGGTTGTGAGGATCTGCTTCCCCAAATTAACCATTGGCATGTTTCTTTGGATGAGATGGACGAATAATAATTGGTCAATTTATTTGTGTTGATAATATATTTTTTAGAGTTCTTATTATGAATGCTATATATATCTAAAAAATTATACACATACCTTACTGGTGATCCGTGCACTTGGAGCATGTCGATTCGATCATCCGTGATAGAGTAATGGTATTTTTCCCATGTGAGTTGGTTCTTCGGATAGTTTTCCCTTGGGTACTACAACTTTGTTCATTTGAGGTCTCATGCTGAAAATGAGGAAATTTGGTTGGCTCGCTCATCCCTTCGATGATTGCTTTGGGATGCATAGAAATAATTTGCATGATTTCCATAAGTTCCCATAAAGATTCATCTTTTTTGTGGTATGGGATGATGATGTGGTTGTGGTCATTCTTCATTGTAGGTGCTCAATTGGATCAAGGTACCCCTAATTCATGGGATCAAGGTACCTCAAAATGCATGGGATCAAGGTGCCTCAAATACATGGGATCAAGGCACCTCAGAATACATGGGATCAAGGCACCTCAAAATACATGGGATCAAGGTACCTCAAAATACATGGGATCAAGGCACCTCAAAATACATGGGATCAAGGTGCCTCAAAATACATGGGATCAAGGCACCTCAAATACATGGGATCAAGGTACCTAAATACATGGGATCAAGGTGTATGAAATACATGGGATCAAGGTGCCTAAAATACATGGGATCAAGGTGCCTCAAAATACATGGGATCAAGGCACCTCAAATACATGGGATCAAGGTGCCTCATATGTATGGGATCAAGGTGCCTTGATGCATTATTCTTTTTTTAATGGAATCAAGGCACCTTGAATGTATGGGATCAAGGCACCTTGATGCATTATTTTTTTTTTAACTTCTCAATAGAAGTAAGTGCCCTTCAATTGTTTAGGAGTTAGGTGCCCCCCATAATGGGATCAAGGTGCCTTCCTCCAAATGGGATCAAGGTTATGGGATCAAGGTGCCTTCCAATGGGATCAAGTAATGGGATCAAGGCTTATGGATCAAGGTGCCTTCCTCCAAATGGGATCAAGGTGCCTCCCCATAATGGGATCAAGGCACCTTCCTCCAAATGGAATCAAGGTACCCTTTTGCTATTGAAAATTCAATAGTTTGTTGGCATGTCTATTGTCACAGAGTTGATCAGGCCCTCCAATATTTTCTTTTTGCATGCTACATCAGTAGCTATTTCATCCAACATGGAGGTGGGTACCTTTTTCCTTTGTAAGAAATTAACACCCACATTCATATCAGAGTGTGACTATCTCCTCTAGATGGAAACAGTCAAGGTTCTACCTTCTAAGAAAATCAAAAATTGTACAGGTTCATGGATCCTATGTCGGTGAGGCCTAGGTTTCCCAGGCTGCCTACTTCGTGCATTCAGGGCCATTCACCTACAAAAGCAAACAAGAAAAACTAAAAAATAGTAAGGTGCAGTCTAGTGTAGTCCATGCCTATTAGGCCTAGGTTTCCTAGGCTACCTGCAGCTTGCATTCAGAGCATTGTGCCTACAAAACAAAAATACAAAGAAAAGAAAAACTAAAGAATAAATTGTTTTTAAGTGGACAATCTTGTGTCCACTAGTTGTTGAGAAATTTTAAAAATTTAATTGGATGGGGTCTCCCCCATGCCTATCTTGGACTCCATCACAAGACTTTTAGATGTGTGGTATGGTCGCAATCGGTGACCATTGACCATCAATATGGTGTCACTGCCATCAATCATCTTAACATGCACAACACCATTATTGATCAGTTTGATCACTTCATATGGTCCCATCCATATTTGCATTAGCTTGCCCTTCCATTCTTAGAATCGAGAGTCATACAGTAGCACCCATTCTCCTATTTTGAACTACTTTGATTTGATGTGGTGGTCATGCCACTATTTCCTTTGTTTTTGGATGACTTCTATTCTATGTAGAGCATCCAATCGATATTCATCTAACTGGTTCAGCTATTGAATCCTTTCCTTCTATGCATCATCTAGACTCAGGTTTAGTTCTATTGTAGTCTTGAGAGTTTTGATTTCAAACTCAATGGGCATCATTACATTCTTCCCATATACTAGTTGGAATGGAGTAAAACCGATGGTTGTTTTCCATGTGGTTCTATAGGCCCATACTACCTCTGGTAATCTCATAGCCCAATCCTTTTTGTGCTATTGCATGATATTTGTAAGGATGTTCTCCAACTCTCGATTGGTAACCTCGACCTATCCATTCACCTATGGATGGTAGGGAGTGGTTTTGTTGTGTCTGATTCTATATTGCTGCATCAGTTCCTGAATCAACCTTGAAGTAAATTGGGGCCCCTGATCGGTTGTGATCTCTCTGGGCACCCCAAACCTTGTGAAGATATGTGAAAATAGGAAATCTACCATCATTCTTTCTTTAGAATATTTTAGTGCCTACACTTCAACCCACTTGGTTACATAGTCAGTGCAAACCAAAATATACCTTTTTCTCGATTGATGGTGGGTTGATCAGCCCTACAAAATCCATCCCCCATTTGTTGAATGGTTCAATGTGAATGTGTGGTTGGAGAGGTATCTCATCCCTGAAGGTTGGTCTACCCATCCTCTGGCATTCATCACATTGACTTGCATGTTTGACTACATCTTTGAACAATGAAGGCCAGTAGTATCCGGTCTACAATACCTTGAACGTAGTCCTCTTCCCTACAAAATATCCATCGCAAGGTTCATTATGGCAAGCCTTGAGGATTTTTGGAAACTCGTGCTCAATGACACATCATCTCAGGATTTGATCGAGTCCTATTTTGAATAGGCAATCATCAATCCATGAGAAGGTTGTGCTCTTCTCTATTAGCTTCTACTTTTCATGGGGTGAAAGAGCAGGAGATACTCTACCAGTGGCCAAGTAATTGGCCATATCTGCATACCATGATGTTTGTTCTTTTAGAGAAAAAATATGTTCATCCAAGAATTGATCTTCTATAGCTGCATGATCGGGTGGCATTAATCTGGATAGAAAATTTATGACCACATTGTCTCTACCTGGTTTATCCATGATGGTGATGTCAAATTCTTGTAGGAGTAAGAGCCACCTGATTATCCTACCATTGATTATAGGTTTGTTCATCAGATATCGGATGGCCACATGGTCTGTGTGCATGAACACCTTGTATCCTATGATGTAATGGTAGAATTTGTTGATGGTATGAACAACTGCAAGGAACTCTTTCTCAGTCACCATGTAATTGAACTCAGCCCCTATTAGATTTTTGTTGACGTAGTAGATGGCATAGAATTATTCGCCATATTTCTATCCTAGGACTACTCCAATCACATTGTTAGATGCATCAGAGTAAATGTGAAATGGAATGGCCTAGTTTGGGCCCCATAGTACTAGGGTAGTGATCAACTTATCCTTTAATGTTTGGAAGGCTTGTTCATAGTCCTTCATCCAAATAAACTCCATGTCCTTTGATAGTAGTGCATGTAGAGGTCTGGTGACTTTGTTGAAGTCTACTATGAACCTCCTGTAATATCCAGCGGAGCCAAGGAAGCTCCTTACATATCTCTATGTCTTAGGACTAGGTAGATCTTTGATAACTTCAATTTTCTTCTTGTCTACCTTTATCCCTTCTATTGAGATGTGGTGTCCCAACACTATCCCTTCCTGCATCATCATAAAGCATTTCTCGTTGCTTAGGGATAGGTTGTTTTCTTGACACCATTGGAGTGCACATTCTAAATTTGTCATAGCTTCATCGAAGGTCTCACCATAAATGGTGAAGTCATCCATGTAGACCTCAACTGCTTCTCCCATCATATCTAAAAATATGCTCAACACCACCCTCTGAAAGGTGGTTGGTGCATTGCACAGTCCAAAGGGTAGGACCCTGTATGCAAATGTACCCCATGGACAAGTGAATGTTGTCTTATCTTGATCTTCTTCTCCAATCTGGATTTGGTTGTACCCACTAAATCCATCCAGAAAGGAGAAGTACTTCCTCCCTACCAAAGTATCCAGAACTTGATCAATGAATGGTAGTGGAAAGTGATCCTTTTTGGTTGCTTTGTTTAGCAACCTGTAGTCAATGCATATTCACCATTTCCCATTCTTTTTGGGCACCACCACTAGTGGTGACACCCACTCACTATCAGATATAGGATAAATGAATCTAGCTGATAGGAGTTTTTGTAGTTCTTCTTTGACTATCTCCTTCATGGTGGGGTTCATTCATCATTGTGGCTGCTTGATCGGACTGGCCTACTCTTCGAGGTAAATGTGATGGGTATAGATCTTTAGAGTGATTCCCTTCATATCTGAGTAGTCCCAAGTGAAAGCTTGTTGATGCCTAGTTAATATTTCCTTTAGTGTAATCAGCTCTGTAGGTGTCAGCTTGCTGCTAACATTCAATGTTCTTCCAGGCTTGATTTCAATCTGTCTGATATGGTGATCTTGGCTGCCTACCAGTGGTGACTCTGGAGTGATGTGGGAAGACTCTCCTTGGAGGAAGTTTGTAATAATACCATCTTCATCAGCTCCATATTCTAATTCATCCAATGCCATCATAGACTACATTATTGATAGTATTCCTTCATCCTGGTCATCCCATACAGGTTCTTCCAGTGCATCCATGAACTATGCTAGTGGAGATATGGTCAACATTTTGATATTCTGGCCATCTAAAATTATCATTTGTCCATCTCGGTAGCTTATATAAGCATCAATTATTGCCAACTAGGGCCTTCCCAGGATGAGCGGATAGCCTCCCAATCTAGACTTGGATTGCAGTACCAGGAAGTCTATCGGGTATTCCCATGCATCCACCATCATGATGATGTCTTCCAACATCCCTTCTGGTGATACCGTCGATCTATCTGCTAGTTGCAGAATAGTCTTGGTAGGTTTCAGGCCTGTGAGCCTGAGATTTTGCATGGTTTCTTTTGGCATGATGTTAATGGCTGCTCCCAAGTCAACCAAAGTATTGGCCAATGAGCAACCTCCTATTTTCATGGTCAGGACTGGACTACCTAGGTCTGCATACTTGGGGTGGCATGTATTCCCTAACATCAAATCTACCAACTTCCCCACCATGTTTATGGTCTGGGCTATCCTACATCCTGGCCTTCTCAGACATAGCTCTTTGATCACCTTGGTGTAAATCGGGATATCTCTTATAGCTTGAAATAATGGAATAGTTATCATTAAATTCTTCAAGCTCGAAAGTATGTCAAACTCTAGCTGTATTGGCTTCCTCTACTCTTGTAACCTCTTGGGAAATGGAGGAGCTTCAATTTTCTCAGCAACTGGTCCTTCTTCAACCTCTTCTACCAGAGGTGATTCTTCTACGTTCTCCTCTTCTTCTATTAAGGGAGGAGCCTCTATTCCTATCTGTCTACCTGATCATAGTTGTACAGGATTGCAACTTCTAATATTATACATGGGAAACATCTCTCCCTCCAATTGATATGTGGGATGATTTACCTTATTATTGGGGTTGACCATCGACTATGTTGGAAGTTGCACAGGCCTCACTATAGGGGGAGCTGGTAAGCTTGGTTGTAGTGGAGCTTGCACTACATTTTGTGGAGCTAAATTCCATGTACCGTAGTTCTTCCATTACTGCCTAGGTTGTTGGTATGGCATCCATGGGTGCTGGTTGGGAAATGAGGCTCCTTGAGGGGCGTTCATCCAAGGTGGTGGTCCCCACCATCCCATATTGGGTGGTTGGACCTACCCTTGTGGCATATAATTTCCTCCTCCCTAGGGTGGCATTCCTACTGGCATATTCCCCATAGGGGGTTGTTGCTAGTTCCTTCGATTACCCATGAAGTAAGCTTCCAAAACTTTAGCATCTTCTTTAACCGTCGGTAACTGTGGGCACAATCTGATCTTGTGATTTTTTTGGCAAACAGCACACACCCTGACTTTATTTTTTGGACACACATTTCTTGCATGTTTTCCTCTACATTTTGGATAGAAGTAGGCCAATGCAGCTTCATTCTCTTATTTCTTCTTCTCCAATAGGAGAGTGTCCATATGCAATGCTAGGGAGGAAAGCATTTCACTTTTCAAATCCTCTAACATGTTACCTATTTCTATCTTTGTGACTGAGGTAGTTGCCTTCATGGTTCTGGAAGTGGGTTTACCTTTCCTTCTAGAGTAATTTTGACATAGTTGTTGGATGTCTGACATCTGGTGCTGGTAAACATCCCCTCCAGAGATCATGTTCAAGGCTTCAAGAGATTCATTGGTAAGTCCTCTCAAGAAAATGCTCTTGAGGGACTTATCACTCAGCTTCGCATGGGGGGACCTTTGCAGATTGAAATTGAATCGGTCCCAATACTCCTCCAAGGATTCATCTTCTCTCTGAGTCATGTTCAGGACCTCCTCCCTGGAATCCCATGCTCTACCAAAATCTTGGTATTGCTCTAGAAAGATCTTCTTCATCTCCCCCCAGGTGGTGATCTATTTATTGCCCAAGTTGATGAACCAACGCAGGGCTGAATCATCCAATGTTGAAGGAAATAATTTCAACTTCTAGGCATCTGACTTGTAATCCATAGACCTACACAAGACATCAAACTTAAACAAAAATAGCTCAAGGTCTTCTGTTGGGGATCCTCTAAAGGTAGGAAGGTGGGCAGGGGATATGTTTTTCATCTTTGTTTCTCCCCTGGCCTCCTCTATTGGGAAGCTAAAGTTAGTTGATACCTCTTCTTCCTCAGCCATATTTTTAAGAAATGTGGTCTCTATTTCTAAAGCAATTTCTATGGCCTTTCGATCATTTTGAACTTTCTGCACAAGAGCCTGCAAATCAACTGGTGAAATGGTTTCATCCTCAACAACTTTCCACAGTAGATCCTCTTCGGATGGAGTTCTCTTAAATAGAGGATTTTGTATGATCCACTCCTTTCTTGCAGATATTTTATAACTTCAATTTTCTTCTTGTCTACCTTTATCCCTTCTATTGATATGTGGTGTCCCAACACTATCCCTTCTTGCATCATCATAAAGCATTTATCATTTCTTAGGGACATGTTTTCTTGACATCGTTGGAGTGCTCATTCCAAATTTGTCATAGCTTCATTGAAGGTCTCACCATAAATTGTGAAGTCATCCATATAGACTTCAAATACTTCTCCCATCATATTTGAAAATATTCTTAGCATCACCCTCTAAAATGTGCTTGGTGCATTGCATAGTCCAAAGGGTAGGACCCTGTATGCAAATGTACTCCATGAAAAAGTGAATGTTATATTGTCTTGATCTTCTTATCAAATCTGGTTTGGTTGTATCCACTAAGTCCATCCAAAAATGAGAAGTACTTCCTCCCTACCAAAGTATCCAAAACTTGATCAACGAATGGTAGTGAAAAGTGATACTTCTTGTTTGCTTTATTTAGCAACTTGTAGTCAATGTATATTCACCATTTCCCATTCTTTTTAGGCACCACCACTAGTGGTGACACCCACTCACTATCAAATATTAAATAAATGAATCCATTTGATAGGAGTTTTTACATCTCTACTTTGACTATTTCCTTCATGGCAGGGTTCATTCATAATTATGGCTACTTGATCAGACTGGCCTGCTCTTTGAGGTAAACGTAATGGGTACAGATCTCCAAAGTGATTCCCTTAATATTTGAGTAGTTCCAGGAGAAATATTGTTGATGTCTAGTCAAAATTTGGTGTTCTCCTAGGATTTATTTCAATCTGTATGATGTGGTGATATTGGCTACCTACTAGTGGTGACTCTGGAGTGATGTAGGAAGACTCTCCTTGGAGGAAGTTCATAATAATGCCATATTCATTAGCTCCATATTCTAATTAATCCAGTGCCATTATAGACTACATTATTGACAACATTCCTTCATCCTGGTCATCCCATATAGGTTCTTCCAGTGCATCCACAAATTGTTTTGGAGGAGAGATGGTAAGTCTTTTGACATTATGGCCATATGAAATTGTCATTTGTCCATCACAAAAGCTTGTATAGGCATCAGTTGTTTCTAGACAAGGCCTTCCCAGGATGAGCAGATATCATCCCAATACAAACTTGGATTGCAATACCAAGAATTCGGTCGAGTATTCCCATGCATCCACCATCATGATGATGTCTTCCAACATCCCTTATGGTGATACCGTTGATCTATATGCTAGTTGCAAAATAATATTGGTAGGTTTTAGGCCCATGAGCTTGAGATTTTACATGTTTTATTTTGGCATGACATTAATGGCTACTCCCAACTCAACCAATGTATTGACAACGAGAAACCTCCTATTTTCATGGTCAAGATTGGACTTCCTGGGTCTGCATACTTGGGGTGGCATGTATTCTCTAATATTAAATTTTCCAACTTCCCCACTATGTTTATGGTATGGACTATTCTACATCCTGGTCTTCTTAGGCATAGCTATTTGATCACCTTGGTGTAAATTGGGACATCCCTTATAGCTTGAAACAATGGAATAGTTATTGTTAAATTCTTCAAGCTCGATAGTATGTTAAAATCTAGCTATACTACCTTCCTCTGCTCTTGTGACATTTTGGAAAATGGAGGAGCTTCATTTTTCTTAGCAACTGGTCCTTCTTCAACCTCTTCTACCAGAGGTGATTCTTCTACGTTCTCCTCTTCTTCTATTAATGGAGGATCCTCTATTCCTATTTGTCTACCTAATCATAGTTTTATAGGATTACTACTTCTAATATTATACATGGGAAACATCTCTCCCTCCAATTGATATATCAGTTGATTCACCTTATTATTGGGGTTGACCATTGACTATGCTAGAATATGTGTAGGACTCACTACAAGGGGATCTAGTAAGCTTGGTTGTAGTGTAACTTGCACTACATTTTGTGGAGTTGAATTACATGTACCGTAGTTCTTCCATTGTTGCCTAGGTTGCTGGTATGGCATACATGGTTGCTGGTTGGAAAATGAGGCTCCTTGAGGGGCGTTCATCCAAGGCAGTGGTCCCCACCATCCCATATTGGATGGTTGGACCTGCCCTTATAGCATATAATTTCCTCCTACCGAGGGTGGCATTCTTGCTAGTATATTCCCCATAAGGGGTTGTTTCTAGTTCATTCGATTACCCATGAAGTAAGATTCCAAAACTTTAGCATCTTTTGTAGCTGTTGGAAACTGTGATAACAATCTGATCTTATGATTTTTTGGTAAAAAGCACACACCCTGACTTTATTTTCTAGAAACACATTTCTCACATGTTTCACTCTACATTTTGGTTAGAATTAGGCCAATGCAGCTTCATTATCTTGTTTCTTCTTCTCCAGTAGGAGAGTGTCCATATGAAATACTAAGGAGTAAAGCATTTCACTTTTCAAATCCTCTAAAGTATTACCTATTTCTATCTTTGTGACTAAGGTAGTTACCTTCATAGTTTTGGAATGGGGTTTACCTTTCCTTATTGAGTAATTCTGACACAATTTTTAGATGTCTATCATCTGGTGTTGGTAAACATCCCCTCCAAATATCATTTTCAAGGCTTCAAGAGATTCGTTGGTAAGTCCTCTCAAGAAAATGCTCTTGAGGGACTTATCGCTCAACTTTGCATGGGGGGATCTTTGCAGATTAAAACTAAATTGGTCCTAGTACTCCTCGAAGAATTATTTTTCTCTCTAAGTCATGTTCAAGACCTCCTCCCTAGAATCCCATGCTCTATCAAAATCTTGGTATTTATCTAAAAATATCTTCTTCATCTCCCCTAAAGTAGTGATATATTTATTGCCCAAGCTGATGAACCAATTTAGGGTTGAATCATCCAATGTTGAAAGAAATAATTTCAATTTCTAGGCATCCAACTTTTAATCCACAGACCTGCACAAGACATCAAATTTAAACAAAAATAACTCAAGGTCTTCTTTTGGGGATCCTATGAAGGTAGGAAGGTGGGTAGGGGATATGTTTTTCATCTTTGTTTCTCCCCTGGTCTCCTATATTGGGAAGCTAAAGCTGGTTGATACCTATTCTTCAACCATATTTTTAGAAAATATAGTCTCTATTTCTAAAGAAATTTAAATGGCTTTTCAATAATTTTGAACTTTCTACACAAGAGCCCGTAACTCAGCTAGTGAAATGGTTTCATCATCAATAGATTTCCACATCAAATCCTCTTCGGATGAAGTTCTCTTAAATAGAGTATTCTGTATGATCCACTCCTTTCTTGCAGATATTTGATAACTTCAATTTTCTTCTTGTCTACCTTTATCCCTTCTACTTATATGTGGTGTCCCAACACTATCCCTTCTTCCATCATCATAAATCATTTCTCATTTCTTAGGGACATGTTTTCTTGATATAACTGGAGTGCTCATTACAAATTTGTCATAGATTCATTAAAGGTCTCACCATAAATTGTGAAGTCATCCATGTAGAATTCAACTACTTCTCCCATCATATCTGAAAAAATGCTCAACACCACCCTCTAAAAGGTGCTTGGTGCATTGCAAAGTCCAAAGCACATGACCTTGTATGCAAATGTACTCCATGAAAAAATGAATGTTATCTTTTCTGTATCTTCTCCTCAAATCTGGTTTTGTTGTATTCGCTAAATCCATCCAAAAATGAGAAGTACTTCCTCCCTACCAAAGTATCCAAAACTTGATCATAGAATGGCAGTGAAAAGTGATCCTTCTTGGTTACTTTATTTAGCAACCTATAGTCAATGCATATTCACCATTTCCCATTCTTTTTAGGCACCACCACTAGTGGTGACACCCACTCACTATCAAATATTGGATAAATAAATCAATTTGATAGGAGTTTTTGCAGCTCTACTTTGACTTCCTTCATGGCAGGGTTCATTCATCATTGTGGCTACTTGACCGGACTGGCCTGCTCTTTGAGTTAAATTCAATGGGTACAGATATTTGGAGTGATTCCCTTAATATTTAAGTAGTCCCAAGTGAAAGCTTGTTGATTCCTGGTCAATATTTCCTTTACTACGATCATCTCTATAGGTGTCAGCTTGTTGCGAATATTTAGTGTTCTCCTAGGCTTGATTTCAATCTGTTTGATGTGGTGATCTTGGTTGCCTACTAATGGTGACTCTAGAGTGATGTGGGAAGACTCTCCTTGGAGGAAGTTCATAGTAATGCCATATTCATTAGCTCCATATTCTAATTCATCCAATTCCATTATAGAATGCATTATTGACACCATTCCTTCATCTTGGTCATCCCATATAGGTTATTCCAGTGCATCCACAAATTGTTCTAGAGGAGATATGGTCAGTATTTTGATATTTTGGCCATCTAAAATTATCATTTGTCCATCACAAAAGCTTATATAGGCATCAATTATTTCCAGAAAAGGCCTTCCCAGGATGAGCGGATAGCATCCCAATCCAAACTGGGATTGCAATACCAAGAAGTCAGTTGGGTATTCCCATGCATCCACCATCATGATGATGTCTTACAACATCCCTTATGGTGATACCATTGATCTATCTGCTAGTTGTAGAATAATCTTGGTAGGTCTCAAGCATGTGAGCCTAAGATTTTACATGTTTTCTTTTGGAATGACATTAATGGCTACTCCCAAGTCAACCAATGTATTGGCCAATGAGAAACCTTCTATTTTAATGGTCAGGACTAGACTTCCTGGGTCTACATACTTGGGGTGGCATGTATTCTCTAATATTAAATATATCAACTTCCCCACTACGTTTATGGTCTGGGCTATCCTACATCTTGACCTTCTTAGACATAGCTCTTTGATCACATTGGTGTAAATTGGGGCATCCCTTATAGCTTGAAACAATGGAATAGTTATTGTTAAATTCTTCAAGCTCGATAGTATATCAAAATCTAGCTATATTTCCTTTCTCTACTCTTGTATCATTTTGGGAAATGGAGGAGCTTCAATTTTCTTAGCAACTTGTCCTTCTTCAACCTCTTCTACTAGAGGTGATTCTTCTATGTTCTCCTCTTCTTCTATTAAGGGAGAAGCCTCTATTCCTATATATCTACCTAATCATAGTTGTATAGGATTGCAACTTCTAATATTATACATGGGAAACATCTCTCCCTCCAATTGATATATGGGCTGATTCACCTTATTATTGGGGTTGACCATCGACTATGCTGGAAGTTGTACAAGACTCACTACAGGGGGAGCTAGTAATCTTGGTTGTAGTGGAACTTGCACTAAATTTTGTGGAGTTGAATTCCATGTACCATAGTTCTTCCATTGTTTCCTAGGTTGTTGGTATGAAATCCATGGGTGATGGTTGGAAAATGAGGCTCCTTGAGGGGCGTTCATCCAAGGCAATGGTCCCCACCATCCCATATTGGGTGGTTGGACCTGCCCTTGTAGCATATAATTTCCTCCTCTCTAGGGTGGAATTATTGCTGGTATATTCCCCATAAGGGGTAGTTTCTAGTTCATTCTATTACCCATGAAGTAAGCTTCTAAAAATTTAGCATATTTTGTAATTGTTGGCAACTATGGGAATAATCTAATCTTATGATATTTTGGGAAAAAGCACCAACCTGACTTTATTTTCTAGAAATGCATTTCTCACATGTTTTCCTCTACATTTTGAATAGAATTAGGCCAATGCAGCTTCATTATTTTGTTTCTTCTTCTCCAGTATGATAGTGTCCATATGCAATGCTAATGAGGAAAGAATTTCACTTTTCAAATCCTCTAAAATATTACGTATTTCTATCTTTATGACTAAGGTAGTTTCCTTCATGATTTTGGAATTTGGTTTACCTTTTCTTCTTGAGTAATTTTGACACAGTTGTCAGATGTCTATCATCTAGTGCTGGTAAACATCCCCTCCAAATATCATTTTCAAAGCTTCAAGAGATTCGTTGGCAAGTCCTCTCAAGAAAATTATCTTGAGGGACTTATCACTCAGCTTTGCATGGGGGGATATTTGTAGATTAGAATTTAATCGGTCCTAGTACTCCTTGAATGATTCATTTTCTCTCTAATTCATGTTCAAGGCCTCCTCCCTAGAATCCCATGCTCTATCAAAATCTTGGTATTTCTCTAAAAAGATCTTATTCATCTCCCCTCAAGTAGTGATCTATTTATTGCCCAATTTGATGAACCAATGCAGGGCTGAATCATCCAATGTTGAAGGAAATAATTTCAACTTCTAGGCATCCGACTTGTAATCCACAGACCTGCACAAGACATTAAACTTAAACAAAAATAACTGAAGGTATTTTTTTGGGGATCCTCTAAAGGTAGGAAGGTGTGCAGGGGATATGTTTTTCATATTTTTTTCTCCCCTAGTCTCCTCTATTGGGAAGCTAAAGTTGGTTGATACCTCTTCTTTAGCCATATTTTTAGAAAATATAGTCTCTATTTCTAAAGAAGTTTCTATGGCCTTTCAATCATTTTGAACTTTTTGCACAAGAGGTCATAACTCGGCTGGTGAAATGGTTTCATCCTCAATAGATTTCCACATCAAATCCTCTTTAGATGAAGTTCTCTTAAATATAGTATTATGTATGATCCACTCCTTTCTTGGTCGATAATATATGGAATAACCTTGTGATAATATGTGGATATACTATATGGGGACTTTAGTTCAAATTTAGAATTTGCAGTTGGTTCAGGATTCTCTTGTGGGATTTTTCTTATGAATCGATCGTATGGTCCTATGTTTCTTGATGGACTCATACAAAATCAGGTGGAAATATTAAGGTATTGTAATAGAATCTACTATTGGAACTTCCTCATCAATGATTCCAAAATGTTGTGGAAAAAATATTGGTTAGATTTACACTATTTTTGTCATAGCCCTTTCATTTAATTTGTCAACCCAAGGAAACTCGTAAGCTTGTGAAGCACCAAGTTGAGATCAATCACAACACCTATGGATATGAGTCCACTAGTTCTATCATTGGGGGAGTGTTTTTTATATAGCATTAATTTATCCACACCAATTGAACTTGCATAAATCGAATTGTAGAAATAAAATCACACCACACTGTGCAAAAATAAAATAAAATAGGAAATAGATAAATTTAATGAACTACAATACTTGCAAAAATAAAATGTACACACAATAAAATAAATGAATCTAATTAAGGAAGCAAAGAAGAAGAAGGGGAGGAATACTAGCTAGCTGTGGGTCTAGGATCCAACTGATTCCACCTAGTAGACTACGAAAGTAGAACATGGATAAGAAACTCTCAAATGAATTTTATTGATAGAAATTGCAGTAAAATATATTTTACTCTCTTTGATCTTCTTTTTATCTCTCAAATAAGTCTATATGTTTATATAACACACAAAGGACTTATGTTACAATTCTATTAATATAAAAAACCTGCTACATCCTAAGTTGAGATAATTCAATGTACAGTAGCAGATACGTATTAAAATAGTCAATAGCTCTTTTTGTCCTTTCATAGAAATGGTAGGTTTTTATTCGATGATCATTGTTACCCATATTCAATTTTAGCAAATGGTTATTTTTTTTCTCCTATAGAAACAAGACAAATGACATATTTTGTCATTTACCCGAAATCAACATCGTACATGGAGTCAACAGTCATCTCTGGTCAACGTAGGAGGACACGATCTTTATTGGGCACAAATTGGATCAATGTGTCATTTGTTGAATGGGATAAAGGTACCTTTATATGGGATCAAGGTTCCTCCCTTAAATGGGATAAATTCACCTTCCTTTGTTGAAAACAAGGTGCCTTCTTTCAATGGTATCAAGGTGCCTTCCCCTAATGGGATCAAGGTGCCTTTCGTCAATGGGATAAAGATGCATCCCATTAATGGGATCAAGGTGCCTCTCATAAATGGGATCAAGGTGCCTTCTACCTTGATATGCCTTAGCCTTCTTAAGTAGTGAATATTCCAGGTCCAAGCAGGACCTCCATCAGATCATGCAAAAATGTCGAATTAATCAAAATCTACACACAAGACACAATTTACTTGCAAGTTAGGAAATATGCATAATTTTCATTAAATATATATAAACATGCATAAAAATTGCAACCCATATATAATATATGTCGCACAAAATCATTAGAACTTATGCCAAAATATGAGCATTCTGGTGCTCATCACCCTTCTCTCATTTGTATCATTTGGTAACAAAGCTAGAATTTACAATACATGTTGGAGAAATATGGAACAACAAGGAAAAGTAAAACCTCATGGTCTAGGATCCTAACTTATGGATATAGTAAAAATGCTGAGAGGGATTACGGCCAGGTTAGATGCGATTGAAACTGCCCAAGGGAGAGACATTCACCTTAAGGAGATTAGTGACAATGAAGAGGAGAAAACTAGTCATGTAGAAGCTCAAGATGAATATCAAGGATAAGAACCATAGTAGTGGTTGATTTAGATAATCTCAAATATGGGGTATAATCCAAATATGGATTCTCCCAATTTTAATGGAAATTTAAATCTAGAAGAATTGATAGACTGGATAACAAACATGGAAAGACTCTTTGACTATGAATCGATGGAGCATCTAAAAAGGGTTAAATTTGCGTGTGTGAGGCTAAAGGGGTATGCTTTTATTTGGTGGGACTATATCCAAACCAAGAGATATAAAAAGAGAAAGGATAAAATCTACACTTGGTAGAAGAGAAAGGATAAAATCTACACTTGGTAGAAGTTTATGTCTAAATTTAAATATAAGTTTTTACCTATGGATTATCAAATTGAATTGGTTAGAAGACTCTAAAACCTCAAGGAAAAGAAGTTGGGAGTCAAATAATATATAAATTTTTTCTATAAATTGACCATAAAGGAAGGTCATATTAAATATGATAAAGAGAACATGGCAAGATACATAAATAGATTGATATTATCCATACAATCTAAGATTGGTGTGATTTGAATTAGAACCATTTAAGAGGCATATTAGTATGCGCTCAAGAAAGAGGAAATTTTTTTGCATAGACAACAAACTAATATGAGAGTGGAAGAGGATGATCATTTCATGGAAGAGGATAAAGTAATAGTAAAATAGGACAACACCACAATGGAAGAGGATAAAAAAGGCAAGAAGGATAAGCTAGTACTTATCAAAATAATAAGGAACCATAGAATTCCTAAGAGGACATGGAGGTTATGGTAGAGGAAGGGATAAAGTATTCCCAAAAAATTATTATAGATGCAAATAAATTAGACATCAAGAATATGAATTATCTCAAATACAAAAAACAAGAAAGCATGGAAAGAAATCATGTAGTCATGTTACACTACAATATGATGAAATAATAGCCTCACCAAATCACAAGGAGGGACCAAAATAATGAGAATCCCTTGTGATGAAAAGGGTGTTGTTTAAACTAGCAAATGAGGTGCATGAACCTAAGTAAAGAAGGTACCTATTTAGGACAATTTATAAATCAGGAGGCATGTGTTGTAAGGAGATCATGGATAGCAAAAGAACAGGTAATTTGGTGTCAAAAAATATGGTAGAGAAACTCAGTTTAAAGAGGATGGAGCATCCAAATCCTTAAAAACTATCATGGTTACAAAATGGATATCAGATTTTGGTAATCAAGCAATGTATGGTAAATTTTCATATTGGATATTATAAATATGTGATTCTATGTAATATCATGCTAATGAACACATTTTTGTGGGGAAGATCATGGCGATTTTATCAGAAAGTAGTAAATTAAAAAATAATAAACACATATTTAGTTGTCAAATATGGTAAGAGTTATGCATTGATTTTGTTAAAGGACAAAAGAGAAGAGGTGGGCATAAATTATAAAGTTTTCTTGATATCCAAAAACTAATTCTTGAAGGAAATGAAGAAGGAGAAAGCATGTTTTGCTTCCATTGCTAAACCCATGGAATATAGGATAGTAAACGAGGTGGAATATATTCCACATGAAGTAAAGGATTTGATGGAAGAATATGTTAAGGTTATTTTAGAAGAATTACTCGATGGATTACTGCCTGTGAGGAGCATTAGTCATCAAATAGACTTCATACCTTGGTCAATTTTTCTAAACAAGGTGTCTTATAGGATGATACCTATAGAAAATAAATAATTGAAGAGATAATTCTAAGAGATATTGTAAAAGGGGATCATGGAGGTCTTAAGTTTATGTGTAGTACAAGTTGTACTAGAATCCAAGAAAGAAGGAGAGTGGTGTATGTGCATGTAATCTCAAGCTATACTAAGATCACAATAAAGTACAAGTTTTAACTACCTCATATGGATGACTTGATGGATTGTTTGAGTGGACTAGAGTACTTAAAAAATATTTATTTGAAGAGTGGTTATCATCAAATTCAAATTAGAAAAAGAGATGAGTAGAAGACTATGTTTAGGACCAAAGAAGGCTTGTGTGAATGGTTGGTCATGCCATTTGGATTGACATACACACCTAGTACTTTTATGAGATTGATGAATGAGGTCTTGAATCGTTTTCTTGGTAAGTTTATGGTATTTTACTTGGATGATATTTTTGGATTTAGCAAGATAAATGAAGAACACCTAATGCATATAAGGTTAGTTTTGTAAAAAATGGAGGAACATTTGATAATCAATTTGAAGAAATTTAGTTTTATGAAGAAGGAATTGGTATAGTTAGGTTTTATTATATCCAAGGATGGATTACAAATGGATCAAAAAAGGTGAAGGTGATTGTGGATTGGTCATCACCGAGGAGTATATTTGAAGCCAAAAAATTTCATGGCTTGGCAAAATTTTACAAAAAAATCACCAAAAATTTTAGTGAAATTTGTTCTCCAATCATGAAAATAATAAAAATATATAGACATCTATTCAAATGGATAGGCTCAATAGAAATTAGCCTTCAAATATTAAAAAATAAATTCATGAAGCAACCAATTTTGGCATTACCAAACTTTAACAAGGTTTTCCAAGTGGGTTGTGATGTCAGTGAGACAACTATTGGAGGATTTTTGAGCCAAGAATGGAGGCCTATTTTCTATTTGTAGATACCTAAAATGCATCATGTCAAGGTGAATACTCATATGAGACATGCTAGAAGACCATATAAAATATCTTGGATAGATTCCAAGGTGAAGTAGTGGTTCTAACCATTCATTTAGGTATTTTGGCCTAATCAGTGTTGGCCACGGCTGACACCTGTGGTTAAAAAATATAATCATGCCTCAGAGACACATCTAGCCTTCAAAATTAGTTGGACCTTGGCTGACCCAAAATCAGTTACAACAACAAATTGGTTGAATATCCAAGTGATTAGAGGGTGAAAAGTTCCAGAATATTCCATCCAACTACCCCAACTGTCCTTTCTTGATATTGTCTTCTCCATGAAGCTAATACAAGGCCTTCTCAAATGCTATATAAACCCCCTCCAAATTGGAGACAAGTCTAGAAGAATATTGAGTTGAAAAGAAGCGAAGCCCTATCAAATTGTATACTCATTTGTATCCATTGAGAGGAATACTTGTGCTGCCCATTTGGAGATTACATGGCACTTGGAACCAAGAAGGCTACGGTGAGCTAGGAGGAATCAAGAAACTCAATTGAGCCCATTCCATCACCAATCAGAGCAATTCATTCACCAAATCTATCAGAGGACATCATGGCAACCCTTGATCATAAATCCATCAAGGAGAATTGGAGATCTAATACCAGCATTTGAGAGCAAGGATATTCACAGTTCAGTCGTGGCTAACAGTGCCAACTGCTTCACAGACCCGCAGTCTAGGTTTAATTTCTCTTTTCCCTTGGTTTAGTAGTAGTTTATCTTTTATTTATAGTAGCATATACATTTGATCTATAGTGTTTTCATTAGATACAATTGTGTGTTAGAAGTAGGAATTTATGACATGTTTCCTTCATTTTTTTATCATTTGGTATCTAGATTAGTTGTGGCTATTTCTTATGTTTTCATGCTTCCAATTGTTTAAATAGGACATTATATGTATTGATTTATGTTTCCTTTATATTTCTTTATGGCCAATTATCATATTTAGTGTAGCTTGCTATGTCTTATGCATTTTCTTGATTTTAAGGTTTCATGATATATTATATGCAAGATTTATTTAAAATCTTCATTAAGAGATGTCTCCTTTACTTTTAATTTCTTCTTGTTATTTCTTGAATGTAGGGTTAACAGGGTCTTGTCATTCAAAGCAACAAATGCCTCTAATCATGGAGAATAACACTACATTGCCTTGGAGTCGTTTGTGTCAACCTAGGAAGCCTACGGAATACACCTACCCTTGCGTGGGGATTTTCTATGATTGCAATAATTGTATCACATTGGGTATCCCTAAGAGGGATAGATTTGTAATCGATTTTCATTGGAAATTTAATAAAAGAGGCCCTTCTTTGTGGTTATTTGAAAATTCGTCTATTTCTTTATGCTTTGTATGATTTTTAGTTATTATTAGCTTAGGTGTATGCATCGTCAATTACTACACTATTTCAATGAGAAGTTAAATGAAGACAAGAAGAAATATTTGTTTTATGATAAGGAGTTTTATGAAATAGTACAAGCACACAAGAAGTGGAGGCATTATCTATTACCAAATAAATTTTTATTGTTCACACATCGTCATGCTTTGCAATTCATAAATAGTTAAGCAAGTTGAACCAAAGACATATAAAATGGATGGAGTGTCTTCAAAGTTACTCATTTGTTTTGAAGCATAGAAGTGGCAGTTCAAATTGGGTAGTTGATAGTTTAAGTAGAATAAAATTTTTGATAAGCACAATGAGTATTGAAGTGTTAGGTTTTGATGTTATGAAAGAGACTTATATTGATGATGTGATTTTCAAGGAAGTTTGGGTAGCTTGTAATGATCCTATGTAGGAGATAGAATTATATGCTTAGATTATTTAATTCAAGAGAGATCATTGTTCAAGGGATAACAATTATGTGTACCACAAGGTTCAATAAGGAAGAACCTAGTAAGAGAAAACATAGTGGAGGACTAGCTAGATATTTTGGAATAGATAAAACTTTAAAACAACTTTATGAAAGCTATTAATGGTTAGTAATATGTGCATATGTGTCAATATTTATGTAGAGTTATCAAGTATGTCAAAATCCAAAAGGAATTATCTAGAAAACTAGTTTGTACCAACCATTACCAATACCAAAAAGGCCATGGGAAGACGTAAGTATGGACTTTATCCTTAGATTACCTTGAACACAAAAGAGGAAAGATTCATTTTTTTTGTTGTAGATAGATTTTCAAATATGGTACATTTCATACATTACAAGAAAATGAATGATGCTACTCTTATTATTGATGTATTATTTCAAGAATTTGTAAGACTACATGGTTTGTTAAAAACCATTGTGTCATATAGAGATGCAAATTTTATAGGCTACTTTTTGCATACTTTATGGAGGGATGTGGGTATCAAATTGATCCTTAGTTCAACTTATCACCTGAAAATGGATGGACAAACCAAATTCATGAATAGAAGCCTTAAGAATTTGCTATGGTATCTAGTTGGAAAGAAGCCAAAGATGTGGAATACCATATTGACATAGGTAGAATTTGGATATAACAATTCAATAAGTATAATTACAACCATGAGTGCATTCCAATTTTTGTATGGAATCTATCCAAGAGGAGTGGATGAGTTATAGAGTACAACTTATTTGTAGAAACCTAATGCTATAGCAAAGTATTTTTCTAAATATATACAATATTTAAATCGAGAATTGAAGGTCAAATTGGAAAATAATGATATGAAATATAGACATGTTGATCTCAAATTTCAAACAAAAGAATTTCAAATGGGATAATTAGTTTTGGTACATTTACAAAAATAAATATTCTCAAAATACACTTATGACAAGCTCAATTGGAAGAAGACTAGACCTTGTAAGGATTTGAAAAATTTTGTAGCAAATTCTTAAGAAATTGAACTTCCAAAAGGGGTAGATATCTTACCCATTTTTCATGTGGTAAATTTGTATCTATACTATGATAAGCCTATAGATAATACTAAAGATATAACTTTCAATTTTTTGATCGAGAATGGATAGCATAATTACCAAAAAAGGAACATAATAAAATAGAGACGATGATAGACTCTAGAGTGGCCAAGAGGATGAGAAGCAATATCTATTATGAATATTTTCTCAAGTGGAAGAACCAACTAGTTGAAATGGCAACATATATTATTTATTTTGAGATTTTTAAGTATGGAATCTCAATTACAAATTTTAAAAAATGTTCATGAAATTTTTCTCATGAAACATTTCCTTTTATTTGGCAAGTATCTTGTAGGAGCCACCTTTACTAAAACCATAAAAACAAGAAAATGGTTGGTAACATGTTGGTATAACACCAAATATTGTACGGATAAGGAAGAAAAAATGGTAAGGGACAGTGGATGGAAAATAGAAAAAGAAAAAAGAAGCTCAGGAGTAGAGAGATCAAATAAAAGAGACTATGGAGAGTTCGTGAAAGAAGGAAGATGAATCTTAAAAAAGAATGGGATCAAAGAGGGATTGGTAAGTAAGGAATAAAAGGCCATCATGGTTTGAAGGTTGGTAGAATGACATATGGATCTGAAAAAAATGTCATCTATAATAGAGAATCATTTTGAATAATATATTTATACTCATGTTGGAAAGAGACTCTAGGTATATTGGTGAATACAAATCATATCTTCAATTTCATTTAATTTTTTTAAGTTTTAGTAATAAATATATTGTTTTATTAAAATAGATTTATAGATTAGAATGTGTAGGTTTGGTGCATCCTAAGCCAATGAATTCAAGTGTTGTTCAAGGTAAAAATAGGCAATATTTATTAACCATTAAATTGAATGACACATCATTGTTCAAAGAATTTCCATACAATAAATAATTTTGGTTGTTGATCAAAGAGAAGGCAACCTTCATGTGGAGGATGTTCAACCAACCATCCACTGTCTTACCATCACAAACCATATTATGTGATGATATTATCTCAAATACCTTTTCATATTTAACTTTACCATACAATTGATCATGTCATTTAGCCAACCTATTGTACGATTTAACTAGTCATACAATTAGACCAACTATATAATTATATAATGTTATAAAAGGATGACAAGTGTGCCACCTAAAAAAAAGATTCATTTTGTCCAATTAAATATTATCTTTTTATAGGACTATTGTCTTGAGACATTATTGTCGTAGGAGTTTGCCTTTTGATTGCACATGTGATTACCATCTATCTTGAGGATAGAAACTTGAGCTACTTGAAAATGCCATCCATAGGAGGATTTACTTCTCTTGTCTGCATCAATTTTTTGTATAATGTCATGTAGAAAATTATGGCAAACATCATCATATATTTTGTTCACATCTAGTCTTAAAATCATACTTGGTTGTTTCATAGAATGAAGAGAATGTATGACCATTTTTATAGTAATATACCAACAAGATTTTGTTGATCATGGATAATCTATAATGCATTTCAATATATTTGCCATAATTTTCAAAAGTATGTTATAATTCATATTATAATGTATTAGTGAATAAATATTTTCAAAATATTTGGTTTTACATTTATTGAAAATTGATGCAATAAAGGATGCATTGATCAAACATAGTATAGTCCTCTTTATCCTAGCCTTTTCAATTTTTCCCAAATATCAATCTTGAAAAAACCCTAAAATTTTTACTAATTTTGAAAGAAATACACTAGATCAAGGTGGCTTATCATGATGTAAAGAGAAAGTGATCTCCTATAGCTCCTCCATAGATATCTTCCTCGTCAATATTTCGTGTTTTCTTTGTGAGATAATTGATGGAATATTTTGTAACCTCTTTATCTTGTCCAATTTTTGATACAATATTTATAAAATAATTAATTCATTCATTCCTAATATCTTCTTGTTACTCAATACTTCTTTCATATGGAGTTGAAATATATTTTATTTGGAAAAAAGACAAATTTGTTTTAGCAGTAGCATGGAAAATATTAGTATTTGTATCCCCTTTCTTAAGCCATCTCTTCCTATATAAATTTTGCTTTTGTAATGCATTATGATTAGGAATTGTTTTGCTTGAACAAGAGCATCTTGGTCTACTGTATTGATTAAATCTAGATTATTTTGTAAATTATTAATAATGGATTTCACTTCCTTTTTAGTTTATATATTTTATCAAAAGATTTGAAATTCCAACTATTTATTTACCTTTTTAGATATTTTAGTTTTTAAAAAATGTGTATATACATGATCCTTCAAATTTTTAGATTTTAATACATTGTGCAATGGGAGATAGCAATCACAAGATGCAGAATAATATGAAAGAAAGTAAATATGTGAGATGACTAAAATATGCTATAAATAGAAATTATGGAAATGAATACAATGTAGCTATGGAGGAAATGGACACTCCATGAACAAAGCTACTAGATTACATTGCACCCATCACTAATATATGGTGATCTACACAACACTATACTACTACCTATGAATATGCTCTGAGATTCTATATTTTGCTTGTTACAATGAGGTCCTTTTAATAGATGAAGAAAGGTTCCTTGGCCGACACTCTACCTAGTTGTGCAAGGGCAACCTTCCACATATATAGTTTACACTTTGACACCTGTGCATTTATTACATTGCATGAAGTAACTAGATATATTCCCCCTAAAGTAATCTAATGTCCTAAGTATGTACCTAGGAAGGTACATTTACATGACCCAAATGATGTAATATAATTTATTTCTAAAACCCCCCTGTATTACATTATTTGGGTATTGAGGACTTTAGTCTTCAATGTAGATCTTCTTTCATTGGATGATATTTGGCTTGTTCAAGTTCATTATCTTCTTCTTCTTGTGAGAATTCTTGATTTGTTTTTTTTCTATTGCTTCAGTATTCATGTCATAGCCTCTCATATTTTTCAATTCTTTGTTCCTTGATATCAAGTATCATTGATGGACCATTGCTCTCATGATGTTGTATGTCTTGAGTGGATCTGAATAGGTTCTTCTCCTTTATTTTATACCTATGTAAGATCTATTTCTCTATCCTTCATAAGTATCAACCTTGAGCTCAATGTTCGTAGATCTATCTAAAATAAGTTCCTAAAGATAACAGTTAATTCTTTGTAGTAATCTTCTTTCATAGCCCTTATAGTACCTATATTTGAAATGATGAGATAAATATGGGTGATTTATCCCATAACAATATTTTCATGGATGGAAACTCCAACAATTGGTCTTTTCATAACCATATTGATTGCAATAGGTGCACAGTAGATATTATCTAATAGTTTTGTAGTCTATTTTAGGAATATCATGTTTTTTTATCTCCTTGATAAGACCTTCTAACCATATGTGCACAATTGAAGCTATAGACACCAAAATATAGCCATTCATCATCCATTCATATCCTCAAATCATAGCCATTCATTATTCACATATATATGTATTTATTTAATATATAAATATTAATATTTTATATTTATATTTATATATCTAGTAAATATATATGTATTTACGTGAATAAATCCTAGCCATCCGCCATGACTTAATCTCAACCACTCATCCATCTTAATCCATGTCACATGCTCAAGTTTAATCTCAACCCTTCCTCATGTTTTAATATTGACCATCCGTTGGTGTCGTCGAAACCCTAACATGATCAAGGGTAGATTATAAAAGATGATTCATTTTGATGAATCAAGGTCCAGGAGTTTAACATTCAAGAGCATCTGAGCATTCTATCCACTCCTAAACCCTAGCCATTTTGCTACCATATTCCTCCCTCACCGTAGCCATTGCACCTTCCATTTTTTTGTCGTAAAACCCTCATGAACCAGATCTGGTTTTGCATCACTCCCATCCACCCCAAAATGATTACCTGAGTTTGTAGAATGCTACTAAACATTCTTGGAATACTACTAGGCATTCAAAGTCCTCGTAGAACACTTTTGGGTGTTTCTCATAGTCAATTTATAATGTGCAAGTCCTCAGGTGCTTTCAGATGTTCATGCAACTTTAGAACACAGAAACAGGAGCATAGATCAGCATCACAACCATTTTTCTTAACAATGTAAGATACTTATTTGCATTCATTTATATTTTTGTATTTTATTTACAACCTAACATTGTAGCATTAGGGTTTTGTAGGTTTTATCAATCAAAGGACCTCACATAGTGGAGTCCTCATAGGTGTTATTAACTCCTTTTGTGTTATTTTCTATTTGCAGGTGTAGGAACTATATTTTTGGAAGTTGTTGTAGCTAGGGTGGTCCTGTAGGGATACACAAGCCCACCCACACACTTGTTTGGAGTGAAATATGATGCATAAGACACCATATATTTATTTATGAATAAGGGTTTCAAAACCCTATATTTGTAATCATTGTATCGATACAAAATCATATTATAACATTGGAGATCAAGGCTCCCACGATAATAATATTAATGTTATTTATCTTAATTGTGTAATATAAGCTTTTGTGTTGATTATGTTATTTATTGCTTTGGTGTTGTCATTTTTCTACTTTTCAAAATGGCAATCATGGTGGGACCCTTAAAGGGTTCCTCATTTTGATTTACCTTGTCACTGATTTATGTTTCTATTTTTATTTTGTAGGTTTCTAAAAGTTTGTTTGCACAAAAATCATTGAAGAACACAAGCTTATACTGAGAGGGGGGGTAAATAGTATAAGACAACTTTTTACTTTTCTTTCCCAAATAGTATTGATAAATATAATCAATGGTAGTATTAATAGCAATAACAAAAGCAATGCACAAATCATCACACACAATAGAGACACCAATTTTAACTTGGTTCACCCAATGTGGGCTACCTCCATAGAGAAAATATTTCTTCTAAATATTTCTCAAATAATATCATGGGAATCCTTCCCAATTACAATGTTTATGGACCTTTGTCCAAATGATATGTTGATCCCCTAAATCTCAAGTTTGTGGATCTCTTCCATAGGAGAACTCTTTCTCCTTCTACTCTAGTTAGTGATCTTCTAGAAGACTATGTCTCTCTGTTGCACTGAATGGTGGATCTCTCTCCACTTGAAGACTCCTCAATCATATCTATATTCAATTGTACTAGCTACTAGATCTCTATCCACTGAGACTCTGTCCTCTATACACTATCACCTCCAAATATTTGTCTCAATAGGTTCACTCAGAACCTTTTCAAATCTTCTCACAAAGCTCACTCAGAACTTATCCAAATCTGCTCAACAAGCTCACTTAGAACTTATCCAAATTTTCTCAATAGGTCCACATAGAACCTACTCAAATTTTCTCAACAGGTCCACACAGAACCTATCCAAATCTTCTCAAAAGGTCCACACATAACCTGCTCAAACAGGTCCACATAGAACCTGTCCAAATCTGCTCAATAGGTCCACACAGAACCTATCTAAATCTTCTCAATAGGTCCACACAAAACCTATCCAAATATTCTCAATAGGTCTACATAAAAACCTGCTCAAATATTCTCAATAAGTCTTCTCTAAGACTTGCTCAAATCTGCATAGCAAGCTTCCACAAAAGCTTACTCAAAATCAGTCCACAAGCCTTCTCAAAGACTTGTCTCAAATCTGCTTAACAAGATCACATAGAACTTGTCCAATCTCATAGAATCATAAAGAGAATTTTTATAGACTCAATATGTTCTATACTTAATGCTCAATCAATATCTCAACTCAATCTCATAGAAGAATAAATAGAATTGTTAGAGACTCAATATGTTCTATACTTAATGCTCAATAAATATCTCAACTCAATATCATAGAAGCATAAAGATAATTGTTAGAGACTCAATATGTTCTATACTCAAATCCCAATCTCAACTCAAATAAATATCATAGAAGCATAAAGAGAATTGTTAGAGACTCTATATGTTCTATTCTCAAATCTCAATCTCAACTCAAATCAATCTCATAGAAGCATAAAGATAATTATTAGAGACTCTATATGTTCTATTATCAAATCTCAATCTCAACTCAAATCAAGAACATAGAATAGTTTATTTTATGGAACTTGAACAACCACATGCATCCACTTGACTAGGCTCAATCAACTCAACTCAACCAATCACCTCAATGAACAACCCTTTCTCACAAACCCTAGTCCAAGCATGTATCAATCAACTCAAAATGTTTCCAACAATGCTCAACAACAAATCTCACATAACAATGATACTCATGTTCTCTTCTAACTCAAGTTCAAGTTCTTTGCACAACCAATGGGCTCCAACAACAATGCTTATAAAACGAGGCTTAATCACAACTCTCAATCCAAAAAGCCTTGAAGCATTAAACCAATCACTTTCAAAAAGGAAACTACAATCAATCCTTTTCACTCCAAATATATTTTCAAAAATCAACCACCATAATCAATCAATAGGAGAATGTGCCCATACCTTTTATGAAGATGAATAAGCTTCTTTGGAAATCTGCCACAATCACAATATTCTTTTGCCAAACTTCACAAGGGTTAGAATATCACAAAATAATCAACATTACTCCACTTCACAATAATATTCACCAAGGCTTTTAATTAGAAAACCTTCTTAAGAATTAATGCACAACTTTCTTATCACTCCTAAAACCACTTGTACCATAAAATAAAAATCAAAACATTGCATAACCTTGTCACTCCAAAAACCACTTATACCATAAAATACACCAAATATTCTATATCCTTCCTTTCAACACTTTTGCACTCAAAAATAATCACAAAGCTTTCTTAGGTAATATCTCACATTAATCAAATATCAAACCTTATTAAAATATTAAAGCTTGTTCAACCTTATGTCTCCCATAAAAATTATAATCAAACCTTATCAAGCAAATATTTTAATTAAACTATTGACCCCCGCAAATATTGGAGTAGAGCGCATACCTCAAAGGAGCCCTCGAAGGGCCTTGACATTTCAAACCTCTGCCCACCATGCTGCTAAGCGGCAGCTAAGCCACGTGAGCTAACACTACCCACATGAGTGCCTTGGGCACTCTATTCCTTAATACACGTGCGCTTTCCTCACAAGGCACCAAAACTTTGACCATCCATGACTTGAATGCCCATGTCACACTCCACAAAATTCATTGTGCAATATTCAAATGCAAAAATACTTTGGGTTTTTGAAAATCATGTGACACTCCTTAGGTTTTTAAATGGAAAACCTTTGGCTTATTTATATAAGACATCCTTCAATGCGAATACGTCAACCCTTTTAACATTGCCCTCATGACGTCGACGGTGCCAATAAGAAAGGATAAAAAAACCTTTTATTTAATTTTAAAATTTTAATTTTAATTTTAAATAAATTAAAATTTAAACTAAACCTTTAAAATTAAATTTCTCCATCACCAGGGCACCTTTTTCAATGAAACAAAAAGCCAAATTGGGTTTTAAGAAAAACCCATTTCAAATATGTCATCCATTAGTTTTAAATAAAACATTTCCTTGCCTTCCTTGGTTTTCATAAAAACCTTTTTCTAAGCTCCCTTGAAGCTCCTTTTGGAACCAAATGCCATGCATCCCTTCTAGAACCTTTGATCAAAACCTTTGCTTCTCATGAAGCTCTTTGTGGAGAAAAATCATAGTGCTTACTTCCATAGGTCCTTTTGACATCAATCAAAAATTTTATCTTAGAGACTCAAAATGTCCAACAATCTCTCCCTTTGTCATTGATGACAACCCATATTCATTTTACTGAAACCTGACCTTCTTTTTTGCTCCCCCTGGGACTTTGCTCCCTCTTGATCAATGCTCTCTCAAATATCAAATCTCTCCCAAATACACAAATCTTTACCTCTTTGACATCAATGGTAAAGGGTCACTTTTGGGTCTTGGGGCTAAGAATGAGCCTCTTAGCTTAGCCCCTCCTCCACATCCACATGAGGTGGTTAAATATGGGGTGGGAGTATTTCTACTCCCCAAAAGCACTACTCTTTATATTTATATTTTTCTCTTCTTTTCTGAGTTTTATGAATCCTCTCATTGTTTATTTCCAAGTCATCATCCTTATTCCTGTCATCACTTCTATTTTTTGTTCATGTTCTTGTTTTAATCCATGTTCTTGTTCCTATTCCTATTCCTATTTTCATCCATGTTCCTATTCTTGTTTTTATTCGCATCCATGTTCCTGTTCCTGTTCCTATTCTTGTTCTTGTTCTCATCTATGTTCTTGTTCCTGTTCCTGTTCATATTCTTGTTCATGCCAATGTTCCTGTTCATGTTCCTGTTCCTTTTCATACTTGATTCTAGAATATTTTCTCTACACCATCTTGCTATGTGACCATCATTATTGCACTTATAACACTTAATTTTATTATTCCTTGGATGTGCAATTGTCATAGGATTTCTCCTAGTGAAGCCATATCCTCTTATGTCATGAACCTTGTAATTCATTGCCTTGTGACCAAAATTATTACATGAGTAGCAATACCCATGGAAAATCTATCCTTTCTCATATTCTTGTCTTTCATGTGTCCTACACTGTGAAGCCATGTGCCCAAACCTGTGACATGAAAAACATCTTCCATTGAAGAAACCTTGCCTAGACCCCATTGGTCTCCTGTTCTGATTGTTGTTCCATTTGTACCTTCTTTGTGCATTACTCCTATCTTTGTTTAACTCTTTGTTGTCCAATTCATCCTTTGATGTCTCACTCCCACTTTTACTTACTTCTTTTGACTCTTCTTCTTTTCTGGTGTTTGAGCTTGGCTCTCCTTTTTTTGCTTCTTGTTTCCCTTGTTCTTCTTTAGAACTAAGTCCTGTTATGGTGACTGATGACCTTTGTGCATTGATAGTCCTTTCCAAGGTCCTTGAATTTTACTCAAACTTGTGTGGCTTGTCCTTAGAACCTTTTACTTCCATCCTTAGTGAAACTATCTCATGCTCTAATATTTCACACTCTAGATCTTTTACCTTTAATTTTTCAGCCATACCTTCTTCAATCCTTCTTGCTTCTTCAGCCTTGGTTTTGAATTTGGTGAGTTCCTATAGAAACTTTGCTTTTTATTTTTCATCTTCTTGAGCTTGAACCCTTAATCCTGAGTTCTCCATTTTTAATTCTTCAAGAGTAACCATAAGCCTTTCACATTCTATCTCTTTTAACTTTGACTGTTCAACTATACCTTTTTCAACTCTTCTTGCTTTTGCAACCTTATCTCTCAAGTCAGAGACATCCTATAGAAGCTTTGTCTTACATTTGTCATATTCTTGTATTTGAGACTTCAATTCTAAATTCTCTCTTTTCAATTCAATAAGCTTCATAATATTGGCTTTCCATTTTTATTTTTTTGAAGCATCTTCTTTTTCTTCTATTACTGAAAGTAGAGTTTCTTCTTCATACCTATTTTGATTGTCCCTGTTATCCTTTATTGAACCAATCTCTAGGATTTAATTTTTTGATAATATCATATTCATATTCACTACTACTAAACCCATTACAATATCTTGCATCAAGGACAAGTTGACCACAAACAAAACATTCTTGTGCACAATAAGTTGCATGGTGACCTGTGTTCCCACATCTGGTACAAAATTTTATCATTCTAGATATTTCTCCATTACTTGGTTAATCTATTAAATATATTTACTTTTTTCCTCCCAACACAACAATATTAAACTCATCTTCCTTTTCTTTCATGACCATAGGTGTCATTTTCTTCTTGTGTCTCATGCTTCTACTCTTGCCTTTCTTTGCCATTTGTGTTCTTGTAGGATCTTCCTTCAAGTTGTTAAACTTCTTCGAAAGGAACCAGATCTGATACTGAAGTAGGGAAAAATGGTGCACCAAATTAAGATAAAAAATATGTGTATCTATCCCATCTTGCACATGAGCATCAAAAAGGAAGCATGCATATGAAAATGAAGCAATACCAAGCAATAAAGAAATGAAATAAAACGAGTGTCTTCTTTATTAATTGGGTGGATCAGATCCAAGGTTACACAGCAGTCCCCTTGAGGGCTCAAAATGTGATACAATTGTTACAATATTTGGGGTGCCCAAGGATCAATTCCTCCAAGGAATCAGGGTGCACATCCAATGCTTTTCCTCATACCCACAATCGAGGTGGGCGGGCCAATGCCACCGCTACTTGTATATTCAATATCTGATGTCTGATATTCCTTCCCAATGCCTTCTAAGAACCTGCACCTACACACAAGGAAGCCAAAGGGGTCAAATAGCAAGGGTGTATGGTGGAAAACATGCAATCCCCACAGGGGCAAAATAGCGCATATATTAAAAATATATCAAAACATGTCCAAATGACTTGAAAATTTGCAGAGATGTTAAAGAGGATGTTTTGAGGGGATATCACCAAAAAAATATCAGAAATTGCATCTGTAGACCCCTCGATTTGGCGTCGCCCGCCTACAACCTACGAAGAAGAAGACAAGCAAATCCCGAACCTAAACATATCCAAAACTCATGAAATTTGGAAAGTATGCATAAATTGACATTTCAAGACAACCCATATGATTATATTTTCAAATTGGGGCCCAGATCCACCTGCATCAAATTGGGGTGCCCGGATGGGCCCTACGAGCCTGCAAAAACTTAAAAATGCTATAACTTTGTCAATTTAACTCCAAATCACCTGAAATTTGAACTGTAGCATCATGGGATAATATAGAAAAATAATAATTAAAAATAGTAGTGAAATTGTGTAAGAATTTACCCTCATCCCAGGGGGGACGATGGTGACTGCAACTATTTGGGGGGCACCCTGGGAGGGGATACCCACCAATTCCGGCCACTTTTTGCTACCAAAATCACTAGAAGATGTTCCTAAACAATATAAGGTGTGTTTTCATCAAATTTGGTGAAGAAATTCACCCGGATGGAAAAGTTATGCTCGGATTACCTTCTTGAAGTCACCCGGTAACCTCCTTGGCAAAAGAGAGATTTCGAGGGCAAAAAGGTGCAATAAGGTGAGGGGAAATCTCGGAAGCACTCCATTGCATATCCTAGAACTCCTCTCTATATTTTTGTGTGGATATTGAATCCATTTTATAGCCCAAAGGGGCTCATGTGCAAAAAGGCATGCAAGGGCATGCATGGCAGGAGGTGCCACTTGTCAAAAGGGAGGCATGCAATGGGTGTGGAAGAGAATATCCAATTTGGGCCTCCATTAAGAAGTGTGTCATAAGGATTCAGTGCCCTCTAACCCGCATGCTCCATATGGCATGCTAAATGGTAGTTTTTGGGTGCCATTTGTCCCAGATTTGACTTTTTTGGGTCAAACTTGCTCATCGTCCCACCCTGGGATGATGGCTCACCACCATCCTAGGGTGGGATGGTGGGAATATACCACCATCCTAGGGTGGGATGATGGTGAATTTTGGGCCAAAACCTCCCAAAATTGGGTCGGTAGCCTCCAAAAACCTTTTCGGAGTGGCTAGAACCACTGTGAGCCTCTTGAGGGCTGCCCAAGGGGCCATATGATGTCAATTTGATCATTGTTTGTGGGTGCTTAATCAGATTTACCATATTTTAGTGTCTATAGATGCCCCTTTTTGAGATGCATTGTGTGCAGCATAATGCTGAGCAAAAATAGATGACCAAAATGTTGAATGATTAAGGTTACTCGATAACCTAACCAACTTTAGATGCCCCAATCATGAAAAGGGCGTGTGTTCTTGAATCCTTGTTTCTGACTCATTAAATGAGCGTGCCTATGCTTGAAAATTGTCCGTCATGAAAGGCTAAGGCCCATGACTTCATGATGCTAGTAATTTCAAGCATTATGATGTGATATTGTGTGCTTGTTTGCTGCCCCAAGTAGGAGCATGATTGTCTTTATCGAAGATTCATTGAATGAATGCAATTCACATAATTGAGTGTGTGCTTGCTGATTTGGACTGAGTATGACTACCCCCTCAAGCGATGAGTCGATGAGGGAATGACCAGTGAGAAAAGTGATGAGTCACTTGACCCAATTGACTTAATTTTGGTGGGTTTTGGATCTTTTCTTTAGCTTTTTGTGTTGTTTTTGTTGTGTTTTAATTGTTTTTGAATTTTTGAGTTTTGATGAGATTTCATAGAAGAATACCTCATCAACATTGGATGCCCCAACCATGGAAAGGGTATGCCTCTTAGAATTAATGCCTTCGACAAGTTAAGGAACTTGATTTTGGTGTTCTTTGGCATATTGGCAAACAAGCTTAAGTCTAATCCTAGCCTTGGTGGCAGTTGGAAGATGAGCTCAAGTCTACGCTTTAGCCTAGCCTTGATGGCAATTAGGAGATAAGCACTTGATGGCAATAGGAGATAAGCTTAAATCAAATCCTAGCCTTGATGGCAATAGGAGATAAGCTTAAATCAAATCCTAGCCTTGATGGCAATAGGAGATAAGCTTAAATCAAATCCTAGCCTTGATGGCAATAGGAGATAAGCTTACTAGTTTGCTTGAATTTGCTTTTGATCTTTTGCTTATTTGCCCCAAGAAAAGGGGGTGCATGACTGTCTTTGGCAATGATTCACAAGATGAACATGATTAACTTGATTAAGTTATCCATTGTTGATTTGGATTAAACATGTTGTTATTATGACCAATGGACTTAGTGGATGCCATTGGGGCATTTGGGGTGACCAAAGGGTTTATGGATACCTTTGGAGCTTTTGGGTGACCAAAGGGTTTATGGATACCTTTGGGGCTTTTTGAGGTTGATTGCTTAACTGTTTGATTGCTGATTAGGGAAGGTATGATACCAATAATGCCCTAGTTGATGTTACAAAAATGTTTTCTTGATTTGCAATTATGATAATTTGGAGCGTTAGATGCATTATGTGTTATGATCTATGGATGCATTGATGGATGCATGTGTTGTACTATGATGTTATTTGATGATATGCAATGTGTGTATGCATAATGAAATGGATGATCTATTGATGTGTATTGATGGAATATGAACACTATATGACATACTATGTTAGCACCATAGACTGTATAGAATTCATCAATTCATGTGGAATATTGTCATGAGACTATGTAATGGATTTGTGCAAATGGAAACTGACATACATGTGATAAAATGGAATGAATAAAATGAATGTTCTAGAAGGCCTATGAGGTTTTCATGAGACTCAAACACTCTAGTCAACTGATCAAAAGTTGTATACTAACCATGCAAGACTTTTTGACAAGGTATGAATCTATTAGGATGACCAAGATACTCAATATCCCTGTGTGTGCAAGTGAGTTCATTCCTGTGAGATGCATAAAGATACCACCATTGACAAGTAGGCTATCCACCAAACCTGTAATGAGGATCACTCTATGAATGCCACAATCCAGAGTTCTGTACTCAGTTGGATTAGACCACTAGGTAGTATAGGTGACCAAAAGCTAGCTCGTCCACATGCAAACATTGGTCTACACACACGCAAAGCTAATGTGGTAGACATATCATCATGCATTTAGGATACCATCATTGCCGGATAGGCTATCCACCAAACCCGTAATGAGGATCACCTAAATGGTTTTTCAAATGCTGAGAATTTTAGGGATTCAAGCTCAGGTGTCTTTCTTTTATTCAATTTTATAGGGATACTTGCTCATATGTAGTGATGATAATCACTGTTTATTTTGTATTTGATTTTCTTTGAGCAAGGGATTTGGGGAGTGGTGATAACCACTGTTATTTTTTATTGTTGCTTTTTGAGGATTTTGATTTTGAATTTTGATTTCAAAGTTGAGCTTGTGGGATTTTTGCTTGTGAATGGTATTGATATTTTAGGCCTTGGGGATGACTACCCATCCTTCTCAGGGATGTGTAGTATGAATCCTTATGACTTTAGGGATCAAGGGTGTTTGGGAATTTTTCTTTGGAATGGTATTGATATTTTAGGCCTTGGGGATGACTACCCATCCTTCTCAGGGACGTGTAGTATGAATCCTTATGACTTTAGGGATCAAGGGTGTTTGGGATTTTTGATAGTGGTGAAAACCACTATTTATTTTGGGGAATTGGGTAGGGAAGAGCTTGTCCTTTTGCCAATTCTCAGCATTCTTGAACCATTCGCACAGGGGGATGAGCAGGATAAACTTTTCGCTCAAGGTACCCTAGACCACTTTGTGGGTTTCATATTTCCTTTCATGAAACTTGGATTTATTAGTGTGAAAATGTGTTGGGATTTGATGTATACGAGGCACAATCTAAGCAAGACTCTACCTCCTAAAAATATCGCTAGCCTTCTACAAAATCTGAGAAGAAACTAGATATGGCTAAGTGACCGAAAACCCTAATGACATTCTAAAAATAAATGACTAAGTGAAGGGAATGGACACGACTATGGTAATGTATGAAATGTAGATGGAAATGATAAGTAACTATGGAATGAGGTGAATGATGACCTTGACAACATTGATTGTGAATTGTACTTAGTGTACCATCTTAGTGCTAGACATGTATGAGCCACTCTAAAATGCAAAGTGTAAATGATGATTATGCCTAATGTAAGCGATAATGCAATGGTATGCAACTTGATGAGAATGCAATATTTTTTTGAATTTTTGAAATTTTGATAATGCCCTTCTTTTTGAAATTTGGATTGGTATATATGTATGAAAGTGCAATGCGATGCAATGTTTTTGTATTTTGATGTTTTGATGATGTTTTTGAATTTTTGATTGATATATATATATATATATGTACCTGTGACCAATGGGCTTATTGGGGCCATTGGGGCATTTGGGGGACCAAAGGGCTTATGGATGCCTTTGGGGCTTTTTGGTTGACCTAGATGGTTCTAGACCGTCTAGGAGCATTTTAGGTTGACCAAGCGGGATATAGGCACCCTTGGAGCATTTTGGGGTGACCTAGATGGTTCTAGATCACCTAGGAGCCTTTTAGGTTGACCAAGCGGGATATAGGCACCCTTGGAGCATTTAGGGGTGACCTAGATGGTTCTAGACCACCTAGGAGCCTTTTAGGTTGTGACCAAAGGGCTTATGGATGCCTTTGGGGATTTTTGGGTTGACCTAGATGATCGTAGATAGTCTAGGAGCATTTTTACTTGACCTAGATGGTGAAAACCTGCTAGGAGCCTTTTGGGTGACCTAGATGGTCAATGACACTTAAAAAGTGTCTATGACTGCCTAGGGGTATTTGGTTGTGACCAAAGGGCTTATGGATGCCTTTGGGGATTTTTGGGTTGACCTAGATGATCGTAGATAGTCTAGGAGCATTTTTACTTGACCTAGATGGTGAAAACCTGCTAGGAGCCTTTTGGGTGACCTAGATGGTCAATGACACTTAGAAAGTGTCTATGACTACCTAGGGGTATTTGGTTGTGACCAAAGGGCTTATGGATGCCTTTGGGGATTTTAGGGTTGACCTAGATGATCGTAGATAGTCTAGGAGCATTTTTATTTGACCTAGATGGTGGAAACCTGCTAGGAGCCTTTTGGGTGACCTAGATGGGTCAAGACACTTAGAAAAGTGTCTACGACTGCCTAGGGGTATTTGGTTGTGACCAAAGGGCTTATGGATGCCTTTTGGGCTTTTAGGGTTGACCTAGATGATCGTAGATAGTCTAGGATTTTTCCTTGGCCTTTTGGGTGACCTGGTGACACTTAAAAGTCTACCTAGGGGATTTGGTATGGACCAAAGGGCTTAGAGATGCCTTTGGGGCTTTTAGGGTTGACCTAGATGATCGTAGATAGTCCAGGAGCTTTTTTAGGTTGACCAAGCGGATTGTAGACACCCTTGGAGCCTTTTGTAACTTTGCTTACTTTGTGTTCTTAGGAGGAAGGTGCAATACCTTATATACCCCCAACATTTACTGTGATTGATGCGATGTTAAACAGGACCTATCCTAATGCAAGTATAATGGCTAGAAAAATACCTAATGCAAAGCAATTAAAGTATGCAAGGGTACATGCCAAATGTTTTTGTGTTTTAATGTTTTGCAATATTTTTGAAATTTTGATTATTTTGAATGTTTATGGATTTTGACATTTTATGATTTGTTTGGATTTTTGGTGTTTTAAATTGTTTTTGAATTTTGAGTGTTTTGCGAGGGGGAAGGCATGATACCTTAGGCACCCCTAGTGTGTGTGCTACTCAATGAAGGTGAGAAAGGTGTGATATCATTAGAGTTCTCACTATGATTCATTGGTTGTGATGTGGATGGTGGGGAAGGTATGCTACCTTTGGGTTGCTCAAAGTGGTTGGCAGATGTTGTGTTTGCTTCGTGTATGGGCCAGAGGTCTTGGAAGTCTCCTATCGGTTGGTTGTTAGGAGCAAGAGGATTGCCCATCGAAAGCTCTCGCCTCTCGATCATATCCTGAACTAAATCTCTAAAGGGATAACATGTCTGGATGTCATGACCTCTTTGTCTATGGTAAACACAGTATAGATCTTTCTTGTGTGCCTTTGATCTACGTTTGTTAGGTTTCAATGGATGGATCTCGGGAAGCGTGATTGCTCGTGCCTCATACAATCGATTGAAGATTGATGCTAAGGGCTCTGATAAATGAGTATATTGTCTTTGCTTTTGTTGCAGATGGTTTTTGGCCAATGGAGGCTGAGCCTGGTAATTAGGTTGCACTGGTAATTGCGGTGGGGGAGCTTGGTTTAAGGGTTCAGGGATGCTTAGAACCACTTGATTGATTGGGGCTACATTTTGCTGTGTGTTACCACCTTTAATGTTCTTGTTTGGTTGTTCCCCTTTGTGGAGTCATACATCACCCTCCTGGACCTTGATGTCCTCAATGATTTGGGCTTGTGCTAAGGCCTCCTCGAATGTTTGATATCATTGTAATTGTAAAATAAGTGAAATCTGCTTTGAACAACTTCTAGTAAACATTCGGATGAGTTCCGTTGTGGGTAGGGTGAAAGGTAGTTTTAACATCACCTTTCTCCATCTATTACCATACTCCATGACTGGCTCATCATCAAGTTGATGAAGGCTAGACAAGTCAGTCAAGTTTATCCTTTTCTTAGCGCTAGAGGCAAAACATCCCAAAAATGCATCGGCCAATTGCTCAAAGGTGTTTATGCTATGACGTGGTAGATGATTATACCATTCTAAAGCATCTCCAGATAATGTTGTAATGAATATTCTCAACATCAAAGGATCATAATCTTGAAGATGAGAGCACTTAAGAATGAAGCTTGTCACGTGCTCTTCTGCATCTTCATCATCTTTGAAATCTTCAAGCTTGGGCATCTAGAAATTCGATGGGTATGTCAGTGATGACACTGATGGATGTACAGGCTGATTACTAAGCTGCTTTAGTGTGGGTTTTTGATAACCCAAAATTTGATCTAGCTTTTCTAATGCCTTCAATCGATCAGCTAGCACTTTGTATGGCCTTGACGACATAATATGATCATCCTGTTGTCACCCTTTATTAGATGAAGGAGGTCACTTTTGATGTTGAGGTGGATGATAAGTATGATCATTAGGTACCTCATCATAACTGGGTTCAGGGTAGGCATCTATTTGATCCTGATGTTCCCATTGGGACTCTTCATATGATTCCTCCTCGTATTGATCTTGGTACTGTTGAGGAGTATGAGGCTTTTGATGATAACTAGATAATGGCCTTTGATGTTGAATGCGAGTTTGGCATGGCCGAGGGGGAATATTTTGAGATTGTATTGGGCATCTTGCCCATTGTTGCATCCTATAGGTGCTAGGTGTAAGCACAACTTTAGGTACTGCATTATGTAATTGCTCTTGTTGTATCTTTTGTTGTTCTTGTATCTTTCATTGATACAACTCTTGTAGGTGTGCTCATTGTGAGTCCACCCATTGTTGATGTACTTGTTGTTGAGCCAACTGGAGTTGATCCGTATGTTGTTGCCTATTAATATTTGGCCTAATTGCCCGATGAGTATGATCTGGTTGCTCCGTTGCATGGGGTTTGTGTATCCTCATATTTGAAATATGGATGGGTTTATCATGTCTTTCCCCCTAGTAGGGTCTAATGCTTGTTTTCCATGCTCCCTAAGGATCACATTACCTTGAGACTCTGATTTATGAATTGGCTCTGTATAGTCCGATGATGTAGAGCCACCATATGGTTGCACCAAGTACTCTTCACGAGGAGTAGGTAGATGGTTGGGATCTTCTCCCTCATCTATTAGGAAAGCCTCATATTCAGTTTTGGATGTAAGCTCTATATATTCAGGCTGCATAGAAGCATGATGTGTGGATGTTGAGTGCTCTCTGTGAGGAGTATGAGGGCGACTTGCTCGATCAAATGGGGTGGTTTGCTCATCCAGGCTAGGCCATGGTGTACTCTCATGTTCATATTCTGATTGATGTATAGAGTAAGCTGGGGTGTGAACCCATGATATTGATCTATTAGACCCCTCAGTGGGCAGATTATTTGCTATATAGAATTCTATCAAGGTATCCCAATCAGGGAGTTTTCCTAGAGGACCTATGGGTGCTTCCCTAGTAGGGGTATCTCGAAGGTTTGCCCCCTTAGGGATGATTTTGTTGTTATGATAGGACCTAGGATGCCATTCAGGTATGGGCATGTCCTCTAGAATTATTTGGAGATATTCACTGGCTATGGAGCTTGAATCTCTCACTAAATTGGAGGTCTTGTTTTCAACCGCCTTTGGACCAAATTGGTAAAACGAGGGTCCGTCGGCCATTTTTAGAAAATTTTGACTTTCCCAAAAATGTTATAAGTGTTATATATCAAAATGATCAGTGCGACGAGCTGATCATAATGGGCTAGGTCTCCAAAATTTGATTTTTGGGTCAAAAATTTGTATTTTTGAAATATTTGGCCCACTGGGGCCCGTGGGGAAATGCCCACTTTTAGGATTTTTTGGGAAATTTTGAACCGTGAAGATTTAGGACTCAAAATTTCTAGGAGAGGTGCCCTAGGGGCTAACTAAGACAACAAAATAAATTTGGCACTTTTCGGAGTTGTCTAGCCCACTTTATGACTATTTTAGTGCAGTTTTTCGCTATTTTTGGGTTGAAAATAGAGTAAAAATAAAACCAAAATAACTTTTTTGTTATAGCTCCATTTTGCATGATTCTTGAAGCATTGGATGCAGAATAAAAAAGTAGATTTTTTTTTAAACCCTATTTTTTGAAAAATTAGGGTTAGGGTTTTGTCCTAAATAACAAAGAAACACACAAAGCATACAATATGATTATCTTTTTACTGATTAAATGTGTGTCCTAAACTGGTTTCAGTGTGTTTAGATTTGTTGTTGTTCTTTGCTCTTGTTGTGGAATTAGAATGAGGGAACTCAACCAAAGTGGTGACTAGGGACACTAGTGCCAAACATGATTTCTCAAAAGAGTCTAGGGTACACCGCTTAAATCCCAGTGGGGGGTTCGCCTAGCTCTTCCACTCTGAAATAATGTTTCCAATAGTGGGAGGCAGTTTGAACATTAGTGACCTATTCCATATTGAGAGAGTGCCCTATTCTATTTAAGGAATATATGGGCAAGCTGGTGGAAGGAGGTGAAATCCAACGTCACCAGTCTGAATTGGGGGTTGGTGATGAAATCCAACCTTACCAATGTTATAGTGGAACGTGCAAGTGTGTGTGGTTCCTTTTAATCCAAAGAAAGTAAGCAAAGAAGCATTCAATGATCATTCACTAAATGCATGCAATAGGTGTGTTTTAATTTCAAAAATCTAGGATAAAAGGAACCTACAAATGTCACTTATAGATGCAAGCCCTAAATGCTAACCTACCCATTGGGTAAGCCACAAGCAATCAAGCCACAAAGATGCATTGCTACTTCAAATTTCTTTTGATTTTTCTTCTTCCTTTTGCTATGTGATGTTATAAGAAAAGAAAAATGTAACTTTTAACCTTTCTATGCAAGCAAATGAAGCAAGAAAACTGATTTTTGACAGTCTCTAAAAATGTAGCAGAAAAATAAAGGGTTTTAGGCACTTACTTTGTCCATTTTGAGCTCTCCAAATTCTGAATTTTTGGGCAAAAATCTCTCTGTTTCACCACCGCTCTAGGGTGGGATGATTAGAAGCCTCACCACCATCCTAGGGTGGGATGGTGAAGCCACCATCCCAGGGTGTGCCAGATAAAGGCTCTGCCACCGTTCCAGGGTGGGGAGGGGAGCACCTACAACACAAAAAGGGCAAAAATTACAAAATTGAGGTCAGATTTTCACCCAAATCATAAGGGACAAGGGTCCCACCATGATCACCACTGAATTAGGGAAAATTAGTGCACCTAATTAAGAGAAAAAATATGTGTATCTATCCCATATTGCACATGAGCATCAAACGGAAGCATGCATATGAAAATGAAGCAATACCAAGCAATAAAGAATGAAATGAAACGAGTGTCTTATTTATTAATTGGTTGGATCAGATCCAAGGTTACATAGTAGTCCCCTTGAGGTCTCAAAATGTGATACAATTTTTACAATTTTTGGGGTGCCCAAGGATCAATTCCTTCAAGGAATCAAGGTGCACATCCAATGCTTTTCCTCATACCCACAATCGAGGTGGGCGAGCCAATGCCACTACTGCTTGTATATTCAATATATTATGTCTGATATTCCTTCCCAATGCCTTCTAATAACCTGCACCTGCACACAAGGAAGCCAAAGGGGTCAAATAGCAAGGGTGTATGGTGGAAAACATGCAATCCCCATAGGGGCAAAATAGCGCATATATTAAAAATATATCAAAACATGTCCAAATGACTTGAAAATTTTTAGAGATGTTAAAGAGGATGTTTTGAGAGGATATCACCAAAAAAATATCATAAATTGCATCTGTAGACCCCTCGATTTTGCATCGCCCGCCTACAACCTATGAAGAAGAAGACAAGCAAATCCTGAACCTAAACATATCCAAAACTCATGAAATTTGGATAGTATGCATAAATTGACATTTCAAGACAACCCATATGATTATATTTTCAAATTGGGGCCCAGATCCACCTGCATAAAATTGGGGTGCCTGGATGGGCCCTACGAGCCTGCAAAAACTTAAAAATGCTATAACTTTTTCAATTTAACTCCAAATCACCTGAAATTTTAACTGTAGAATAATGGGATAATATAGAAAAATAATAATTAAAAATAGTAGTGAAATTGTGTAAGAATTTACCCTCATCCCAGGGGGAGCGATGGTGACTGCAACTATTTGGGGGGCACCCTAGGAGGGGATACCCACCAATTCCGGCCACTTTTTGCTACCAAAATCACTAGAAGATGTTCCTAAACAATATAAGGTGTGTTTTCATCGAATTTGGTGAAGAAATTCACCCGGATGGAAAAGTTATGCTCGGATTACCTTCTTGAAGTCACCCGGTAACCTCCTTGGCAAAAGAGAGATTTCGAGGGCAAAAAGGTGCAATAAGGTGAGGGGAAATCTCGGAAGCACTCCATTGCATATCCTAGAACTCCTATCTATGTTTTTGTGTGGATATTGAATCCATTTTATAGCCCAAAGGGGCTCATGTGCAAAAAGGCATGCAAGGGCATGCATGGCAGGAGGTGCCACTTGTCAAATGGGAGGCATGCAATGGGTGTGGAAGAGAATCTCCAATTTGGGCCTCCATTAAGAAGTGTGTCATAAGGATTCAGTGCCCTCTGACCCGCATGCTCCATATGGCATGCTAAATGGCAGTTTTTGGGCGCCAAATGTCCCAGATTTGACTTTTTTTGGGTCAAACTTGCTCACCGTCCCACCCTGGGACGATGGCTCACCACCATCCCAGGGTGGGATGATGGGAATCTACCACCATCCCAGGGTGGGACGGTGGTGAATTTTGGGCCAAAACCTCCCAAAATTGGGCCAGTAGCCTCCAAAAACCTTTCTGGAGTGGCTAGAACCACTGTGAGCCTCCCGAGGGCTGCCCAAGGGGCCATATGATGCCAATTTGATCATTGTTTGTGGGTGCTTAATCGGGTTAACCACATTTTAGTGTCTACAGATACCAATTGAAGAATACAAACTTATACTTAGAGGGGGGTGAATATTATAAGACCACTTTTTACTTTTCTTTCCCAAATAGTATTAATCAATATAATCAATGGCAATATTAATAGCAATAACTAAAGCAATGCACAAATCATCACACACAATAGAGACACCAATTTTAATGTGGTTCACCCAATGTGGGCTACCTCCACAGAGAAAATATTTCTCAAATAATCTCATGGTAGTCCTTACCAATTACAATGTTTATGGACCTCTATCTCAATGATATGTTGGTCCCCTAAATCTCAAGTTTGTGGATCTCTTCCACAGGAGAACTCTTTTCCCTTCTGCTTTGGCTAGTGATATTTTAGAAGACTCTGTCTCTCTATTGCACTGACTGGTGGATCTCTCTCCACTTGAAGACTCCTCACTCAGATCTATCTTCAATTGTCCGATTTACTGGATCTATAGCCACTGAGACTCTATCCTCTATAAACTATCACCTCCAAAGCTCTATCTTAATAGGTTCATTCATAACCTTCTCAAATATGCTCAACAAGCTCACTCAAAAATTGTCCAAATATGTTCAACAAGATAACTTAGAACTTATCCAAATCTTCTTAACAGGTCTACATAGAACCTGCTCAAATTTGCTCAATCGATTCACATGAAACCTGTCCAAATATACTCAACAAATCCACACAGAACCTGCTCAAATATGCTCAATAGGTCCACACAAATACTATCCAAATCTACTCAACAGGTCCACATAGAACCTCTCCAAATATTCTCAATAGGTCCACACATAACCTATCCAAATCTTCTCAACAGGTCCACACAAAACCTACTCAAATCTTCTCAATAAGTCCTCTCTACGATTTGCTCAAATATGCATAGCAAGCTTCCATAAAATATTACTCAAAATCAGTCCATAAGCCTTCTCAAATACTTGTCTCAAATCTTCTTAACAAGCTCACACAAAACTTGTCCAATCTCATAGAATCATAAAGAGAATTTTTAGAGACTCAATATGTTCTATACTTAATGCTCAATCAATATCTCAACTCAATCTCATAGAAGCATAAAGAGAATTGTTAGACTCAATATGTTCTATACTCAAATCCCAATCTCAACTCAAATCGATCTCAGAGAAGCATAAAGAGAATTGTTAGAGAATCTATATGTTCTATACTCAAATTGCAATCTCAACTCAAATCAATCTCATAAAATCATAAAGAGAATTATTAGAGACTCTATATGTTCTATTCTCAAATCTCAATATCAACTCAAATCAATCTCATTAAAGCATAAAGAGAATTTTTAGAGACTCTATATGTTCTTGTAGCACCCTAAAATTGGCGCAATAAACCTTAGCAAATAATTAAAATTACCTTAGTAATAATTCAAAATTTAAATTTTAAACCCTGAACCACCCGTTAACCTCCTGTTAAACCACTTTCTTCGTTTTTCATGCCATTTTTAGGATTTTTTGTGATCTTTGGATGATATCGTCATCAATCAGACGATATCGCCTCAGATCGGATGAATTCATCTGGAGCAGAACGTATAGACGATTTCTTCCCAAAACTAATTTTTCATAATTAGAATCTATTTCAACGGTGTCTCTAACTTGGGCAAAAGCATGTCTACGCGGTTAGAGACTTCCCCCGTTGGAGATCTCCCAAATTGGGATGATCTCCAACCTCCCAACCTCCTTCATATGCCTATTTAATCTTAGGCCCTCCCCTTGACATTCCCTTGGCTGAATTTTTCTGTACTTCAAGTTTTATTTGCCTTAGAATGTCTTAGACTTCTATTTGCCTTTGTCCCTTTTTGAATTTTCTCATAGAAACTTTGTCATTCTTCAGTCGGAGCAAGCTCAAATCGTCGCAGACGATCCTGTACAATCTCGGACGATCACACCCCAATTCGAGACAATTTTGCACTCTACAGATGATTTCGACTGCAGTCAACATTGGGGGCAATTAGTGCCTAGAGTTTGCACTTTTCTCTTCTCGTCTATTGTTTCATTCTACATTTAGATTAGTTTATTGTTATTTTTTGCTATTCTACATTTTGGAGTTCACCCATATAGTTTAAGTGCATGATAAGATCATAATTTGCCATTAGAATACTATAATTTACTTGAATTTCTATTTGTAATTATCGTTTTAGTATCTATATTGTCATTTTACACCATTTTTCTCTGTTAGTATTGCTGCATTTTCTATGTTCTATGTGTTGAGCAAGGTGCAGCAAAAGAATTGCAAAAGTATTGTCATTGTTGTCAACACAGACATATTGATGCGATTGATGCGATTCGAGGTCGAGTCGGGATCAAGTGCGGTGAATTTTCAAGACAAACAGAGGTAACCCAGATTCAGAAAATGGCAGAAAGAGACAAGGAAGAAAACTATCGCGATATCGCGACATGTTTTCTATCGCGATTTCGCGACATGGTCGAGGAGAGAGAAGGCGCAACCGAAAATGTCGCGATTTCGCGACATGTCGAGTTTTCGTTGAGGAGAGAGAAAATGTGTCGCGATTTCGCGACAAAAAGCAGGAGAGAGAAAATGCACGCCAAAATGTCGCGATTTCGTGACATGTCAAGTTTTCGCTGAGGAGAGAGAAAATGTGTCGCGATATCGCGACAAAACTGAAGAGAGAGAAACTGCAAGGAAGATTGTCGCGATTTCGCGACATTGCCGAGGAGAGAGAAAGTGCATGCCAATTTGTCGCGATATCGCGACATGGCGAAGGAGAGAGAAAGTGAAAGGTAAACGTCACGATTTCGCGACATGCTTAAGGATGACGTCAGCAAATGTTGAAAGTGTCGCGATATCGCGACAAGATGCAAGGAAAGCTTCCAAGAGCCAAAACGGTCGCGATTTCGCGACATGCTTAAGGATGACGTCAGCAAATGTTGAAAGTGTCGCGATATCGTGACAAGATGCAGGGAAAGCTTCCAAGAGCCAAAACGGTCATGATTTCGTGACATGCTTAAGGATGACGTCGACAAATGTTGAAAGTGTCGCGATATCGTGACAAGATGCAGGGAAAGCTTCCAAGAGCCAAAACGGTCATGATTTCGTGACATGCTTAAGGATGACGTCAACAAAAGTTCTAAGTGTCGCGATATCGCGACATGAACAGAAGGAAAGCTGTCAAAGCCAAAATGGTCACGATTTCGCGACAGCAAGGGCATGAAGTGTGCGGCTTCAAAAAGTGTCGCGATATCACGACAGGTAACAGTCTGGCAGGTAAAACCCGCAGGAGCATGCAAGGTGACACGTGTCGGAAAAAGCAGACAGGAAAATCATGCAGCCAGTTACGTAAAATGTAACTGATGTCAGATCTGCAGTTACTGATTGACAAGTGTCAGTCATGCATTCGAACAGCCGTTTGCATGTATTCGAAGAATCAAATATAAAGTATCGAAAGGTTTTCGAAAAGTCTTTTTACAGCTTTCGAGCGGTCGCACTCATGGAATCGAACAGACATTTTGCTTGTCTTCAAAAATCCGAATATGAAGGATCAAGATATGCTTTTCGAGAAGATATGTTTGCAGCATTCAAAATAGCCATACTACAAGAAATCGAAACGCCGTATTGCAGGGTTTCGAACAGTCATTTTTGAACAACCACTTATTTGCAGGAGAAAAGAATTCGAACAGTTGGGTATATGATTCGATTGCATGTAGGATTGAAAGGTTATAAAAGAATAGTCGTACAGAGAAGACGTTGCTGTTGTTAGAGAGAAATTGTTGTAAAAGGAGGGTTAGAAAAGAATCAAGAGAAAAATAAGCAGAGCCGTGAGAGTGTGTAGAGTTGGGTTAATTGCAGACCAGTCAGGGTCGTGCATGAAGTGAAGACATTTTTATGTCATTCTAAATTGATCAGAATTGCAGTCCAAGTTGGTGCTTGGTACTAGGAGTTGGTGCTCCATCTGTTGTGACAAAAAATTACGGGGGTTGGTGCTCCTTCCGGTTGATCTTTGGTAAAGTATTTGTAAAATTGATTTTGCAAAGGCTGGATTTGGATTGGAGTCCAAGCGAGTCATTTTTTGAGGAGTAGCCAAATTGGTGAACCTCGGTATATTGAGTGTTGTGGTGTGCTCTCTTGTTCAAGTTGTTTTTCGGTTGTCAAGTTCTCTTTATTTCATATTAAATGTTGTAGATATAAAAATTAATAGCTACACCTGATTCACCCCCCCTCTCGGTGTCATTGTGTAATCATCAATTGGTATCGGAGCAAGGTTCCTTGTACAAGCTTAATCGGCTAAGGAGATCTTGGAAGAAACAATGGCGAGGTGGTGAAGGATTTTCATCCAACAAAGCTCCCTTATTTGATGGAACAAATTACACCTTCTGGAAACTCGGAATGCAAACATATCTGAGTGCATTGGGATACGATATTTGGGATTCTGTAGATAGTGGATACACAGCACCCACTACCCCTCCAACAGATACTGTTGAGAAAAAGAAATTTGAAAACAACTCCAAAGCTAAGAATGCCATAATGTGTGGGCTTGTTGACGAGTGAACTGATAAGAGTCATGAGTTGTAAATCAGCAAAAGACATGTGGGATAAGCTGAAGAGCATCCATGAAGGAGACGGTAAGATTAAGGAAGCAAAGCTGCAAACTCATCGAGCACGGTTCGAAGCACCTGCAAATGAATGAAGATGAAAACATAGAGACTTATATTTTGAGAGTCAACGGAATTATTAATGCAATCGAGAGGACTCGGTGAAGAAATTGATGATGCGGTTGTTGTGAAAAAGGTTCTCGAACACTTCACAAAAGATTTAACTCCAAAGTCTCTGCAATAGAAGAGGCAAAAGATCTAAACAACTTCAGCATGGATGAGTTGCATGGTTCCCTGACAGCATATGAAATGAGAATAGGACAAACCAAGTCTACAGACAGAGAAGCGACCTTTAAAGCACACAAGAATGTAAAATCTGAACATGAATCTGAGGATGAAGGAACACTTGGATGAAACGAGAAGCCAATTTTGTTCGAAAACTCACAAAAGGAAAAGGAAAATATAGAGGGAAGCTACCTTTTAAATGCTTCAATTGTGGAGGAGTCGGTCATTTTGCGGCCAAATGTCCAATGCGGGAGAGAACCAAAAATGGTGAAGGTTCACACCAAGAAAAAGGTAGTTGGAAGAAGAAACAAAATTTCGGAAAGAACAACTTCAAGAAGAAAAGCTTCATAACCAAGAATGTCGGCGGTTCGAAGAAAGCACGGATGAGGAGTCCGAAGAAGAAGGAGGTGAAGCTCTGTTCATGGCACTTGAAGAAGAAAGAACAGGAGGAAAATCGGGGAAGGTGATGAAAATTCCAAGGATGAAGTGGAAGTGTATTTGGAAGGAGAATTGGTTCTTGCACTTGAAGAGTTGAGTGCGAGAAAGGAAGAAGAATAAAAAATTTTCAAAGAAATTAGAGAATGCCACGGACATAATAAACAATCTGAAAATACGAGACGAGAGGAATTCAAGAAAATGTCTGAAGTTCTTGATGAACAATTAAGCGTAAAGACAGGTTGAATGCGGCAAGCTAGAGGAAGACATTGTTATGTTAAGGATGCGGTTAGAGGAGATGAATAGAAAATTAAGCTGTTTTCATAAGTTTGAAGAAAGTACTTGTAAAGTCTGGATAAAATGTTAAATAACCAAAGGCCTTCGGCATCAAATTTGGTTTAGGCTTTGATGAAGGAGAATCTTCAAAGGATTCAAAGAACTTGAATATAGAACCCATAAAGAAAGAAGAAAAGATCGGGGTTGAACCGAGAAAAACAAAATCATGCAAAAGAAAACAATAATGCCGATTCAAGAAGAATACTGACAAAGATGGATTCACAAAAGTCACACATCCGAGGAGGAGAAGAGTCATGGCTCCTACTTCAAGCTGGCAAAGACCGGCACCCGGGTTTAATCATGCATTTTATGGTTATTGTTTTAAATGCAATGCTTATGGCCATAAGATTTCAGATTGCAGGCATAATGTATCTCAAAGGAATTTTACCAGCGGAAATGTTTTTTCTCCTTTAATGAATTATGCGGTTGAATGTTATAATTGTCATAATTTTGGACATATTGCTAGAAGGCTGAGAAGCACTTTTGCATCAAATAATTATCGGGGTAGAAAATCTCGGCCAAGTGGGTTGAAACAAAACCAGAAATTTCTGAAAAACAGGCACATGCTAATGAAAGGACAAAGGCAAAACAAGTAGCAAAATCTGCTATCAAACCGGAATGGAAAGAAAAGGAATCTTTGATTGTCCGGACCGCTTTTAAAGCTCGAACAAATCAGCACCTTGGATACTTGACGGTGGTTGTTCCGAGTCACATGACAGGTGACAAGCAAAAGTTTGAGAATTTACAGAATTATGAAGGTGGTTATGTGAAATTTGGAAATAATGATGGAGCAAAGATTGTTGGAAAGGGATCAGTCAAGATCAGTGATGGCAATATAAAATCAAAAGAAGTCTTGTTTGTAATTGGCCTAAAGCATAACTTGCTAAGTGTAAGTCAAATATGTGACAAAGGTCATGATGTAATCTTCAAGAAGGAGGGCTGTGAGGTAAGAAAGACAAAAAATGGAAAGTTAATAGCCACTGGACTGAGAACTTCCGGAAATCTGTATACACTTTCGAAGCTGCGAAGGAACATGCTTGATTGGACGGGAAGATGAAAACCGGCTATGGCACAAGAGGCTTGGGCATATTAGTTTTGACAATCCGGCAAAAATCGGTTCAAAAGAAGCGAGTTAGAGATATACCAAACATTGGCAAACCTGTAAATAGCATCTCGTGAGTCATGCCAAAAGGGAAAACAAACCAGAGCCACTTTCAAAGCAAAAGAATACTTCACTAGCAAGCCATTAGAACTAATTCACACTGATCTATGTGGACCCATGAGAACCGAAAGCATAAATGGACACAAATATTTTATGCTTGTGTATAGATGACTACTCAAGAATGACATGGGTACTATTTTTGAAACTCAAGTCGGAAGCCTTTGAGATGTTTAAAACCTTCAAAAATCTTGTTGAGAATCAATCGGGAAAAAGAATTAAATGCCTAAGATCAGACGGGGGAGGAGAGTTTATCTCCGAAGAATTTGCGAGAATACTTGTCAAAAACATGGGATAAGAAGACAGTTTTCAGCAGCTAGGACACCTCAGCAGAATGGTGTTGTAGAAAGGAAGAATAGAACAGTGCAGGAAATGGCAAGGACAATGCTGGCAGAAAACAAAATAGCTGACAGATTTTGGAAAGAGGCAGTCCATACTGCAGTTTACATTCAAAACAGGTGCATGTTGAGACCACATGAAAGCAAAACACCTTATGAGTTGTGGTTTGGCAGAAAGGCAACAACAAGACATTTCAAAGTATTTGGCGGCAAGTGCTACATAAAACGGATTGAAGATAACCTCGGTAAATTTGAAGATAGAGTGATGAAGGTATCTTTCTTGGTTACTCAACAAAAAGCAAGGCCTACACATGTTACAACAAGAGGTTGAAGAAAATTGTTGAAAGTCTTGATGTGAAAGTTGATGAAGGTAGAGAACAAGAAACTACTTATCAAGAAAACTACCCTATGTATGAAGAAGTCATTGAAGGTGATGATGAAAAAGAAACGGAGAAGAATCAGAAAATTGATCCAGATGGTGTAAAAACTGAATCTGAAGAAGAAGAAAACAGGGAAATTTAAAACAGGCAATCGGCAGAAAAAATCATCCAAGTGAGCAGTTATTGGGGATCCCACGGATGGTATTCGGACAAGAAGAACAAGAGGTGAGGAACTATTCTCGTTATCTAGTATTGAACCTAAAAATGTTCTTTGAAGCAAGCACTCGATGAAAGTTGGATGAAGGCAATCAATGAAGAACTAGATCGGATAGAGAAAAACAATACCAGGAATTAGTACCTAGACCAACAAATAAAAACATAATTGGCACTAAATGGGTTTTTAGAAATAAATTGAATGAAGATGGGCGAGGTTGTCGAAATAAGGCAAGATTGGTATGTAAAGGCTATGCTCGGGTTGAAGGCATTGATTTTGAAGAAACTTTTGCACCGGTAGCAGGACTAGAGGCAATCGAGAATGTTTACGGCATTAGCGAGTTCATAAAAACTTCAAAGTATATCAAATGGATGTAAAATCAGCATTTTTGAATGGAAAAGCTGGAAGAAGAGGTTTACATTGAACAACCGAGATGGCTTCCAACTTGGTGACAATCCAGATTTTGTTTGGAGGTTAAAGAAAGCTTTATATGGATTAAAACGGGGCACCCAGAGCATGGTATGCAAGGCTGGATAATTATCTAATTAAACAAGGGTTTAAGAAAGGTTTGGTGGATAGCAACTTATATGTCAAAACAGAGAAGGGTCATCTTATTGTTCTTGTTGTTTATGTAGATGACATAATATTTGGCGGCGACATGGATGAATCTTGCAAAGACATATCAATTAAAATGAAAAAAGAATTTGAGATGTCAATGATTGGTGAACTTTCTTATTTCTTAGGTCTGCAGGTCAATCAAAATGAAAAAGGCATTTTTATTTCTCAAGTTAAATATGTAAAAGAAATGCTGAAAAAGTTCACAATGGAAGACGATAGAACCGGTCGGCACTCCTATGACAACGAGTGCCAAGTTGAGCAAGGATGATAAATCCCGAGATGTAGATCAAACAATGTACGGGTCTATGATTGGAAGCTCTTTGTATTTAAGACCACTAGACCGAGATATATTACAAGCGGTATGTATGGTTGCAAGATTTCGAGGCCAGTCCCAAAGAAACTCATGTAACAGTTGTAAAGAGGATCTTCGGATATCTCAAGGGCACTATGGATTATGGGTTGTGGTACCCAAAAGGTAAAGATTTCACTTTGATTGCATATTCCGATGCAGATTGGGCGGGATGTATTGATGACAGAAAGAGCACAAGTGGAGGAGCATTTTATCTTGGTGACGGTGGTAGCATGGCACGGCAAGAAACAAGAATCGGTATCTCTATCCACTTGCAGAGGCGAGAATACATTGCGAGCAACAACATGCTGTACTCGAGATATTATGGATGAGACAAACGTTGAAAGATCTTGGTATTCATTTCAAAGAGCCAATTTCAATTAAATGTGATAACACTAGTGCTATCAACATATCCAAGAATCCTGTAATGCATTCAAGAACCAAACATATTGCAATCCGATATCATTTCTTGAAGGATAAAGTTGCGAGAAGGAGAGGTTAAATTGGATTTTGTTCCAACTACAGAGCAAGTAGCTGATATATTCACAAAACCTTTGCCAAAGGAAGTATTTGAATACCTTCGGAAGAAGTTGGGAGTAGTCACACCACCCAAGCACTGACTAGCTATGGGAAACACATTCTCAGGGGGAGCATTCAAACTTTTTAAGTCTGAGAATGTTGTGCATAGACTCAAGGGGAGTCTACAACAGCCCTTTGGTATTATTGGCAAAGGGGGAGAAGAAATTAAGCAAGGTTGCAGTGTGTTGCCAACAATTCCAAAGGGGGAGATTGTTGAGCAAGGTGCAGCAAAAGAATTGCAAAAGTATTGTCATTGTTGTCAACACAGACAGATTGATGCGATTGATGCGGTTCGAGGTCGGTCAGATCAAGTGCGGTGAAGTTTCAAGACAAACGAGAGGTAACCGATTCAAAAAATGGCGAGAAAGAGACAAGGAAGAAAAGTGTCGCGATATCGCGACATGTTTTATGTCGCGATTTCGCGACATGGTCGAGGAGAGAGAAGGCGAGCCGAAAATGTCACGATTTCGTGACATGTCGAGTTTTCATTGAGGAGAGAGAAAATGTGTCACGATTTCGCGACAAAAAGTAGGAGAGAGAAAATGCATGCCAAAATGTCACGATTTTGTGACATGTCAAGTTTTCGTAAGGAGAGAGAAAATGTGTCGCGATATCGCGACAAAACTAAAGAGAGAGAAACAAGGAAGATTGTCGCGATTTCGCGACATTGCTGAGGAGAGAGAAAGTGCATGCCAATTTGTCGCGATATCGCGACATGGCAGAGGAGAGAGAAAGTGAAAGGTAAATTGTCACGATTTCGCGACATGCTTAAGGATGACGTCAGCAAATGTTGAAAGTGTCGCGATATCGCGACAAGATGCAGGGAAAGCTTCCAAGAGCCAAAACGGTCGCGATTTCGCGACATGCTTAAGGATGACGTCAGCAAATGTTGAAAGTGTCGCGATATCGCCAAATAAATTAAAAATATTAATTTAAATAAAATTTAAATTCGATATCACGACAAGATGCAGGGAAAGCTTCCAAGAGCCAAAACGGTCATGATTTCGTGACATGCTTAAGGATGACGTCAGCAAAAGTTCTAAGTGTCGCGATATCGTGACATGAACAGAAGGAAAGTTGTCAAAGCCAAAATGGTCACGATTTCGCGACAGCAAGGGCATGAAGTGTGCGGCTTCAAAAAGTGTCGCGATATCGCGACAGGTAATAGTCTGGCAGGTAAAACCCGTGGGAGCATGCAAGGTGACACGTGTCGGAAAAAGCGAGACAGGAAAATCATGCAGCCAGTTACGTAAAATGTAACGATGTCGGATCTGCGATTCTGATTGACAAGTGTCGGTCATGCATTCGAACAGTCGTTTGCATGTATTCGAAGAATCAAATATAAAGTATCGAAAGGTTTTCAAAAAGTCTTTTTACGACTTTCGAGCGGTCGCACTCATGGAATCGAACGGACATTTTGCTTGTCTTCAAAGAGCCGAATATGAAGGATCAAGATATGCTTTTCGAGAAGATATGTTTGCGGCATTCAAAACAGCCATACTACAAGAAATCGAAACGCCGTATTGCGGGGTTTCGAACGGTCGTTTCGAACGACCACTTATTTGCAGGAGAAAAGAATTCGAACAGTTGGGTATATGATTCGACTGCATGTAGGATTGAAAGGTTATAAAAGAATAGTCGTACAGAGAAGATGTTTCTGCTGTTAGAGAGAAATTGCTGTAAAAGGAGGGTTAGAAAAGAATCAAGAGAAAAATAAGCCGAGCCGTGAGAGTGTGTAGAGTTGGGTTAATTGCGACACCGGTCGGGGTCGTGCATGAAGTGAAGACATTTTTATGTCATTCTAAATTGATCAGAATTGCGGTCCAAGTTGGTGCTTGGTACTAGGAGTTGGTGCTCCATCGCATTGCAGCGAGAAAATTACAGGGGTTGGTGCTCCTTCCGGTTGATCTTTGGTAAAGTATTTGTAAAATTGATTTTGCAAAGGCTGGATTTGGATTGGAGTCCAAGCGGTCATTTTTGAGGAGTAGCCAAATTGGTGAACCTCGGTATATTGAGTGTTGTGGTGTGCTCTCTTGTTCAAGTTGTTTTTCGGTTGTCAAGTTCTCTTTATTTCATATTAAATGTTGTAGATATAAAAATTAATAGCTACACTGATTCACCCCCCCTCTCAGTGTCATTGTGTAATCATCACTATGTCTATTTCTCTGATTACAGGTCTCTGATGAATTCTTCTGATGAATTCATTAGATCTCAGATGATCCTGTCTGATTTCTGATGATCCTATCAGATCAGAGGTGACCTTGATTGCTTCAAAAATTAGAACCTCCATCAAACATCCGAAATCAGGTTTAACTTGTCTTTATTTAGTATATTCTTTGTACTTGATATTCATTGTTGCTTTCTATATTCATTTAAATCTACATTTCATATAGAACAGTTTAGATTCATTTGGCCAAACCTAGGATTTGAATGATTAAAGATAAAATTAAACACATCAAACACATTCCCAACCTAGGCGTGGAGACTGCCACTAAACGTTTCCTGGTGAACCCCACCATCCTTTGAAAAATCACCTTAATACCCCTCCCCCGAGAGGCGGGACCTTCAAAGGGCCTCTCAGTTCGAGGTATTGTCCCATCCTTTTCACATCCCCCTTCTGGGCACAGATCCTATAGTCTGAAGGTAAGGGTGCAAAAAATTTGGAGCGATACATTTTGGTGAACCCGACATGAAACTAAAACCTTTTGAAAACAAAAACAAAACAAAAACAAGAAAATAGATTCATTTAAAATCATTAGAAAACTACTAAGTTGCATATCATGTTTAGATGGTAGTTCCTAAGAAAAGACTAGCTGTCACTATAAATGTTGAAAACCAATTAGCAGCCATAGAAATTAATTTTGTGCTTAGTGTGCCTAAAACAGATAGAAATCAACTTTTGTGGGACAAACTTAATAGGAGACTAGGTATCATTTCATCTAGGTCAACAGAACTTAGACAAATCAAGAGGTTTGTCCTAGATAGAATCCTGGATCCTCATCAACTCATTTTTTATCAAGAACTTCAGAGAGCTTGCCATAGGTGGTTAGCAAATAGAAGAGCCCTTGTGACTTCTGAGTTGTATACCTTTGAGGAATTCCTCAAGAATGCAGCCATAGTGCATCAATTTATAGCTCTTATAGAGGACCAAGAAGCTGATATTGTAGATAGAAAAATATGGAATAGAGTTCCTAGAGCTGTGTTATATCGAGAGTATTGCCACGAACTTTATTTCTACCAACCAGAGTCTAAGACAGATAATATCACTATAGCACTTTTTGTCAAATTCTTGAAAGAAAATTTTCAATTTAAAGAAGAACATTTCATGACTCCTAAAGAACTTGAGCCCGTTAATGATATTTATAAATTGTTTATAGAAAACTAGATCATTGCTTTCATTATTATTATTTCTTGTATTTTGTGTGTTGTTTGTTATCTTTATAATATTGTTATAAAAAATAAGAAAAACCAAAAACATAACAAAACCAAAACATTTTATTTTAAATACTATAGTAGGTATATAATTAAAATATATATCTCTTAAGCTTGTTGCATATATATATATATATATATATATATATATATATATATATATATATATATATATATATATATATATATATATATATATATATATATATATTTGTTGAAATCTAAGTTTAAGCACAATGACTAGACTTAGGAATGGTAAACAAACTGAAGAAGAAGAAGAAGAAGATTGGTTAGGAAAGAAAACAAAAAAATCAAATGCCCTTCCTAAGGATCCAATTCCAGAAGGAGAAACTCTAGAACAGCCAGAAGATGATCTGGTTGAAGAAAATGAGCAACAAGAAAATGTTAGAGAGGAAGGATCCTCATCCCCTAGAATGGCTCTAGACGAAACTATTACTTTTGATAACATAGATCATTTCTGTAAATTCTTCAATAATAATATTGGTTCTCTTAATATGGCAGTTCGTCTTGATAGGGGACAAATTAGTGAAACTCAAGCAATCCTAGAAGAAGGATTTAACATGCACACTAACCCCTTGTCCTTCGTTGATCAAGAAAGTGATAAATTTGGACCATCCAATAGGGATATGGCCACTATGATTCAGAACATGCAAAAACAACAGGTTACCCAACCTCCTAAGGAACCTGTTATTGAGCCTAAAATCATTCCCACACAAAAGAGACCTTCATTCACTGCTTTATTTTGCCAAACTATGGATCAATATGCTTCAAATCGATAAAAACCTAAAATGAAGCCAAACACCAATTTTCAACAATCTGGGATACAACATAATACAACTTCAAAACTTCTTCATAACACCCTTCCCACCAATAATTTACACAATAGCAATATAGCATCTAATCTTCATGTCCCTCCATCATATGCTCACCAATCCCATATTAATACCCTACCGAACCAATATGGTGGGCAAACTAGTAATCTGGAAGCCATGGTGAAACAGTTAGCTTCTCGCATGGACCAAATGGATCCCTACCATCCCTTGTACAATTATCGAGAGATGTGTAGTCAGCCTTTGAATCCCATAGTTGTAGCACAACCACACCCTAAACACTTTCCCATGCCTGTCCTACCTATATATAAAGGAACTGAAGATCCCATAGAGCATCTTCACATGTTTAGGATAGCATGTCATGATATATCACATGATGACTTGTTATTACTAAAAATGTTCCCAAAAAGTTTAGGAGTAATGGCATTAGAGTGGTACTATCAATTGCCCACTCATTCTTTGAGAAATTTTGAAGAGACCGCTGAATCTTTTGTGCATCAATTTAGTGCCTATATCGAAAGGCATGTAACCATTAAATATTTGTACAACTTAAAACAAGACAAATATGAATGTTTTGCTGATTTCTTAGCTAGATGGAGGCAGTTGACAGGAAAACTACACTTTGTGCTACCTTATAGGGAAATGTTGGACATTTTTATTAATAATTTGCAAGAACAAATATCTTATGAGTTATCAACTACTACCTTAACCACCTTCGATCAAGCTATAGACTTAGCTCGAAGAGTGGAAGATGCTCTCATTAGGAGAGGCTAGCTTAGGAAGAAATATGATGAGAAAACATCTAGAAATTAATATAAAAACAAACAAGTTGTAGGTGACGGAATCACTGACAGTAGAAATGTTGCTAATATCAATACAACAAAGACAACAGAAAATTTTATATTGAAACCTCCTGATAAACCTCCTCAAGAGTTTACTAGATTGAATCAACCATTATCAACTATTCTACCCCAATTACTAGCATGAGGCTTGATCCAATTACCAGCTATCCGGGAACCTGATCCAACTATACCCGGATACAAAGCTGATTTACATTGTGATTTTCATAGAGGACCTAGACACGCTACTAACTCTTGTAAAATATTAAAACATAAAATACAAGATCTGATTGATAATAATGAGATGGAGGTGCAAGCCTTCTAACCTAAACAAAATTCTCCTAATAATGCTCAAAATAACATTCCCAAAAATCAGAATCAGAATGCCAATCAATCATTAGATATATTTCAACATCCTTTACCAAAACATGGTAAAGAGGTGGCCAATCAGATTGAGCATCATAATGTACCTCCTCCTACCCGATATGTAGGAACTATTAGCAGACATTTACCTAATCATGATTTACAAAAATTTGACACAAATTCATCCATGGTCACGACCAGGCCCCTACATAATATTCAAACACCGGATCTCAGTGATGTAGAATTGGATACTGAAAGTGAAATAGACATCACCTCAAATCAATCAAATAGTTTTGAAAATGAATTAGATCCTATTCAACCTATCACAGATTCTATGGTTCCGGAAGAACCATTTCCTAGAAGAGTTACTACTCGACCCTCTTCTAATCAGTTCCTTCCTAATGAACAAGCCATAAACGCTAGATCGAGACCAATTTAGCATCCTCAATATAACATTGTAGGTACCATCGAAGTCGTTACCAGACAACAAGCTCAAAATTTTCAACAAGAACCAAATCAGAATGATGGATCAACTCCATTTGTTTTGAAAAATCCTAATAAAGGGAATCATGCTCCTAATGTTCAATATAAACCTCCTTACAATATTAATGAACAATTATCCAATACTACAACCAGAATTTCCCTTTTGGACCTATTAAGATCTTCTCCTACACATAGGGATGAATTAATGCTTACATTGAGCCAAATGATGGTACCACAAAACATTCAACCTGAAGCCATGGCCAATACTATCATCACTAGAGAAGTCGATTGTATTGAATTTTGAGATAAAGATATCTCGCAACATAGTTTACATAAGGATAACCCCTTATATATTACTGCCCTAATAGGAGATGTAGCAGTCAAAAGGGTCTTGATTGATAATGGTTCATCTCTAAATATTTGCACTTTTGACTTCTACCAAATATTTGGGTTTAGAAGTGATGAAATGAAGAAAACTGACATGATCATAAAATCTTTCAATGACGAAACACAAGAAACATGTGGAGTTATCACCATCCCATTGCAAGTTGGTCCGAGAACCTTAGATACGACCATGTTTATTGTACATTGCCCCGCATCATACAATATACTCTTGGGTTGTCCTTGGATCAATGCAATGCAGGCTGTCCCATCAACTTTACACTAATGTGTTAAATTCAAATTTAAAAATTAGTTGGTCACTATCCATGGTGATCCTAGACCCTTTGATATGTGTGCTTTGGAAAAACTTGTTGGAGTTCAATTTTGCCCTGCTCTGTCATCCACACATCCTAATTATTATTTTTCATTTAAACCTGTGAAACACACACCCATAACTTCATCTATTTCTCCTCCATTAATTTCACCCTCATATATAGATCAACAATCTTCTAAACAAACCACACTAGAACCTCAAAAAGATCTTAAATCCACAACCAATCCTTCATGTTCCATCCCTATAATTTCAAAACATATAGACCCATTTATTAACACCTCCACATTATCTACATCTATCATACCTTCCACATCTAAAGATATAGGGAATGATCCTTCTACATCTTATGCTCTTTTTGATGAACTCTTACCTGATTTATCTAAAATTCTTATATCAGAAAAACAAATGCTTCTATGCAAAATTCCATTATCTTAAGTAATTTTCCGCCATCTCCTCGTACTTTGGGCCTCCCACAACCTATGGGAAGTACTTACCAAGTTGGGATTTGTACCTTCATTTATAAGGGATATGACTTGGGAAGAATACCCAAGAACATCAAAACTCATCATGAGGGATATGCTTGATGTTATTTTACTAATGAGTATGTTAAAGCTAAACCTATAATGCTTAAAATGGGATATAAAGGGAAAGTCTTGGGACCTTTCCAAGATGGTATGAAAGAACCCTTTGAGGTAGAACCATGGCCCGTCCGATGTGGTGTGGGCCTATTTCCTAGTGAGGGTCAACCCTTCCCTTTTGAATATGATGATCAACTCATATGTTATCAAGATTATTTGGATGGGCATGATGATTTGCCTCTAAAAAATCAGCCATTTACATGCAATATGCTATCTATAGCTTATCCTGAAATGATTGTTGAATCCGATGATGATTTGGAAGGAGATATTTTCCATGATGTCTTCGTTGAAGAGTTGTTACACAATGGTTTTTATTTTGATGGTTCTACACCTACTATAGCCCAGCTTGAGGCCACGACTCCTCAAGATGAATTATCCAAGTTAACCTTAAAATAATTACAAGAATTGGGCGTTTCACCCGCCCCACCTAATTTTGAAAGATATCTACACATGGAAGTAGAAAACGTCATTAAAGTTAACATTGGAACTAAGGATAATCCCCACATAATCAATATTGGATCAGAATTAAGTCAAGAAAAACAAGAGCAATACATTGCATTCCTTAAAGAATATGAAGATGTCTTCGCTTGGACATATGAAGATATGCCAAGTTTAGACCCTTCTATAGTCATGCATCACCTAGTAGTCCATCCGGATGCTAAACCTATTAAATAGAAACTTAGAAAAATGCATCCCAAAGTGGCCTTGCTAGTCAAATGGGAGTTAGAAAAACTCCTGAATGTTGTTTTTATACAAGCTATTGATTATGCTGAATGGATCTCGAATGTAGTTCCAGTCACCAAGAAAGAAGCTACCAAAGTTAGGGTTTGCATAGACTTTAGAGATATTAACGCTACATGCCCTAAAGATGATTTTCCTCTTCCAAACATGGATCAAATCATTGATTTTACTACTGGGAGTGGAATGATGTCCCTAATGGATGGATTTTATGGTTATAATCAGATTAGGATAGCTCCTAAAGATTAGGCTAAAATAGCCTTTATTACCCCCTGGGGTACCTTTTGTTGGAAAGTGATGCCATTTGGCTTAAATAACGTAGGTGCAACCTATCAACAAGCTATGACTTATATTTTTCACGACATGATGCATGATATCCTACATGATTACGTAGATGATATCATAGCTCGTTCCATCAAAGAAGATGATCATTTAAATGACTTAAGGACAATTTTTGATCGGTTAAGGGAATATCTTATCCGACTAAATCCTGCTAAATGCATATTTGAAGTTAAGTCTGGTAAACTATTAGTGGTTATAGTTTCTTTACATGGAATCGAAATCGACCCTCTCAATATTGTGGCTATCACTGATATGCCCGCGCCAACCAATATATTTGAGTTACGAAGTTAACAAGGTAAGCTTCAAGCTATCCGTCGCTTCATCGATAAGCTGTCGGACAAAACCGGTCCCTTTCTTAAGCTTCTTAAGAAAGATGTCCCTTTTAATTGGTACGACGAATGTAAGGAAGCTTTTGAACTTCTCAAACAATACCTCCTTAACCCACCTATGCTTTCACCGCCTAGACCTGATCGCCCATTTATCCTGTATATTTCAGCTTCAGATTTTGCTTTAGGAGCTATGTTATCTCAACTTGATGAGAAAAGAGAACATGCTAATTATTATACTATTCAAAATTTAATTAGTTATGAAAGCTGCTACACAGCATTAGAAAAACTATGTCTAGTAGTTGTATTTTCTACTCAGAAATTATGCCATTATATGCTCAGTCAGAAAACATATGTCATTGCTAAATATGATCCCTTGCGGTATCTCATGAGTCGACCTTATTTATCGGGTCACACAGCAAAGTGGGTTTTTGCTCTAAGCGAGTTTGAACTCACGTTTATAGGACACAAGTCTATTAAGGGTTAAATCATAGCAGATCAATTAGCTGCTTGCACCCTTAGAGTCTACCCATCCCCTCATCATTGAGTTTCCTGATGAATGCTTTCAATTAGAGGCAGACCATGTTGAACAATGGTCCTTATACTTTGATGGAGCCCGATGCATGAGTGGGCCTAGTGCAGGTATTATTTTAATATCTCCACAAAAACACATTATACCTGTTGAGAAGCAACATGCCCCCACTAAAAAAATGAAATTCCATCCTTTGAAAGTATTTAGTTTTCATTTTGCCGTAGGGACCCTCTTGATGTTTTTCAGGTTTTAATTCCAAATTTTTCTTGCCTCCTTCTTCTTCAAGTTTTGCATATACCAAAGTATCTAAGTAGGCTTGCATATGGCTTTGATTTCAATTTAGAATTCATTTTTTAAATGTTAGAATCATTATGAGTAAAGAAGATCTTTCACTAATATGTAAAAATGCAGAATACAGATAACTAAATTCATTGGAGCCAACCTACAATTTCTAGAAAATTTGCTAAGTGGAAGAAACTTGAGGAAACGTCGCGATTTCGTGACATATTCTATTTTTGGAAACGTCACGATTTCACGACATATTCCATTTTTGGAAACGTCGCGATATCGTGACATATTTGGACTAAAAGAGCCAAGTGATAAAAAAGTCGTGATTTCGTGACGCATTTGGATTGAAAGATAAGTTATGAGAACGTCACGATTTCGTGATGTGTTTTGGTAGAAAGTACCAAGTGATGAAAATGTCATGATTTTGCTACGTGTTTTGGTAGAAAGAGCCAAGTGATGGAAACGTCATGATATCGCGACAGATTTGGATCGGAAGCATCAAGTGATGAAAATGTCACGATTTCGCTACGTGTTTTGATAGAAAGAGCCAAGTGATGGAAACATCGCAATATCGTGACAGATTTGGATCGGAAGCACCAAGTAATGAAAATGTCACGATTTCGTTACGTGTTTTGGTAGAAAGAGCCAAGTGATGGAAACATCACGATATCGTGACAGATTTGGATCGAAAGCACCAAGTGATGAAAACATTGCGATTTCACTACGGGTTTTGGTAGAAGGAGCCAAGTGATGAGAACGTTGTGATTTCGCGACGTGTTTTGGTAAAAAGAGCCAAGTGACGAAAACATCATGATATCGCGACATATTCTGGTTGGAAGCATAGCTTGATGAGAACATCATGATTTTGCTATGGGTTTTGGTAGGATCCAATTGATGGAAACGTCATGATATCGCATGGATTGAAAGAATCAAGTAAGAAAAATGTCGCGATATCGCGTGGATTGAAAGAGTCAAGTAAGGAAACATCGCGATATCGCGTGGATTGAAAGAGTCAAGTAAGAAAAAAGTTGTGATATCGTGACAGGTTTTACTTGGAAATGAAACTCCACAAAAATGTCACGATATCACAACAAGTGTTAAGTGGAGGCACAGCTCGAAGAAAACATCACGATTTCACGACGTGTTTCATTTTTGCGGTGACATAAGCTTGAAGGGAGCAGGTGAGGAAAGCGTCGCGATATCGTGACATAGTTTGATTTCATGAGAATAGTGAGGGAAATGTCATGATATCGCAACATGTCCCATTTTTGGACCTATCTCATTTTTTACGATCAACAGCAGCATAGAAGAAATGAAGTAATGTGAAAACATCGTGATATCGCGACATGTTTCATTTTTGGACCTGTCTCGTTTTCATGACGCCATGAGCTTGGAAGAAGGAAATCAAGCCGACATATAATGAACATTAGGGTTTTAATTTAATAATATTAAAATGCTAATCCTTGTTTTTCTTTTGCAGAAAGCGATCTGGCAGTTGCATACTAGCAGAAGTAATGGCAGAAAAGACAAAAATAAGCGCAGATCAGGCGAAGGCCGTTAGATGGAAATGGGAGATGCCAAGAATTTTTGTTCCATCCAGATTTCACAAATATGGATGTAAATAGACTTTACGGTGTGACTAAGCAGCTACCTCATTAAGTGAAATATGTCGACGATTGTTCAGAAAGTGAAAATATCTACATGCAGTTATTGAAATTTGTCGATAGACACATTTAACGAGAGAATTTATGGTGAAAGTAATGGTGTGTAGGGAATTTCAACTCAGAGGCAGCTCTACAAAGATAAGATGTCAGAGAAATTAATGACTCATCCGAATTTCTCTAAGGAATTAATGAGATGCTCCCGATAGATGCACCAAAAAGATGAAGATACCTTCACATGCAGTGCCCATTTATAGAATATATCGACGATCGGCCAGAAAACGAAGATATTTACTCATAGTTATAGATGGATGAGAATAATATCAGATCATGCCTTCTCCATTTATGACAAGTAACCACACTAAGATTTACAGAATGATTAAGGTTTATCGAAACTCTATATTTGAAAGGCCTTATATTGTAAAACCTGGGTAGTAGGGTTTAGATGATAAGATTTAGGGTTTGGGAAGAAGATATTTTTGAAAAGATCAAGGTTTGTCCTGAGTCTATATATACTTTTTCTGGATGTAAACTAAGGAGGTAGAAACTTAGAATAAAAATCTATTGGAGCAATTTTTTGCAAATCTTGTTGAATGCTTTGTTTTGGACTTGGATTTGGTGTGATTTTCATTTTCTATGATAGCATGGCCAGGAGCCTAATCTCTTTCAAATTACGATAAGTTCATCTTCTTTTGTTTTCTATCTCATTAAGGTTTATTTAATTTATGTTGTAGATCTGTGTTATCAAGATTGGATATGCTACTAGGCTTCATTCTTTTTATTGTATGCTAGGGAAAATTACAAATTTAAGGTTTAGGCCTGTTCTAATTGCTTTGTCCTCACTGTGCGAGCTAGGCTGCTGGTGAGAGATACCAATTTCAACCAACTTCCCTTCTATTTATGATTTTCTTCCAGATCTGTCTCATCTTTGTCTTATGCTCTTAGTAGAAGGTGATCTTTGAAAGCTGGACACTTTACTCTTTGATTTGTTCTATTGTGAAGCTAACTGGTATAACTAAAATTGGTAGTTTTAGTTTTGCAGCTAAGTTAGGTAAACTTCTCTTTCTGCCCTACCTTACTCTCTCTGTTCCACCGATTGAATGATCCATTTTTATCTTCTTTAAAATTTGTCTTTTATTTAAATCTGCTAAAGCATAAAGAGCTAGATCAAAGAACTAATTGTAAATCTGAGTGTCCACAAAGATAACCAACTCCAAAAACATTACTGAACTAAAGTCTCGAACCCATTGTAAGGTAACAGACAGTCCGCTTGAAACTATTCCAGAAGCAAAAAAGAGTGAATAGACATTCGACCCAACTCTGTAAATCACACCTTGGATATCCAGCAAGATCCTAAAGTGAGTGGGATTTATCCCTTATAAGTGTTATCGGTATTTCATGTTCATTCTTCATAGGGTGTGTATAAAAGTCGAACCAACATTTAAAATTGACGCTAGAAGGAGGGCCAAAAATTTGTTCACTAGTTTGTTAAGGATTGTAAGGTTGTAATTTTTTGGTGAAAAAGCTGGATTCTAATTACAGAGTAACAAGGTCCCACTCCAGAGCTGGAGAGCTCCTTGTGCCGAAGTTAGAAACCCCAAGAAGAAGCAACCTCAGAAGGGCCAAGTCCTTGTCTAAAATAGTTTTATCACCACTTGTAGTTACTCCAACTACAACTAAAAGTATCATCATCAATCAAGTAGTAATGGCAAACTGGTTGGGTTCCATTGCCTTAAATATCCCTGGTGCAGCCCATGATCTGCCTAAAAATCTTGAGAGGTATCTTCCTAGATACAAGCATGATGGAACTAGAACAGCAGAAGAACACCTAGTAGCATTCAAGAATGCTCTAAAATTGTTAAATGTATAGCACGAAGATGTGGCTTGCAAATTTTTCCCGTTCACTCTCCAAGAGGGAGCATACGACTGGTTTTTGAATCTCACTAACAATTCTATTACTAGTTGGAATGACTTGGAAAGGGTTTTTGTATCGCAATTTGGTGAAGTGATAGATCCTAGTGTATTATATCAGCAATTTTATGGTATTAAAAGAGAAATAAATGAATTTGTCAGATCTTACAATATTAGATTTCAAAAGGCTTATGGTAGACTGACGGGTTATTATGTGCCAAATGCAAACCTGGCATTGGAAATTTTTAGGAATTCTCTAGATCCAATGACTTATGTTTCTTGAAAAGAGATGCCTCTATTACCAATCTAACAGAGGCTTATAAAGAAGCTTTGGTTCTGGAAAGATAATTGGGACCTCAACCTTTAAGTACTCATCAAATTCCTTTTGTCACACAAGGTACCCTTGTCTTCAATCCCATACCACATCAGGTGATGTTGCCAACATATCAAACCCCACCGATAAGAAATTCATTGACTCTAACACCTGCTGAAAGTGTACAGAATCCAGGTAAAGAAACTGATAACATAAGAGTCGAGGAAGTTTCAAAAATAGTCCAAAAGTTGGCAAATGACTTTTTAAGTTTTAAAAGGTAGGTTTCTACTGGGGAAAACTCAAACAGGTTTTCCTATCAGCAGAATAGATTCACTTGGCCCCCATACGAATCCAATAATGATTATAAAGGTAAAGGGCATGATGTGAATATTTGTGACTTGGCTTTGCCTAATTGGTGCAGGATACATGCCACATCTCAGCACGGGGAATTGGATTGTTTGGAATTCTATAATGCCTTTGAAGCTTTATCTGGTGAGTTGATTTCTCTTGAACATCAAAGAAATGTGGATGGCCCAAGTTCATCCAGCCATAGTGCAGCTATGGTCTTAGATTCTTTCACTTTTCCAGGTGAGTCTGAGAATGTAGTGGAGATGCCTATGGATGAGGTGCAGGATTTTCAATGTTAGCATACTATTATATTTTGTTAGTTGTTAATTTAACTTAGCAACTAGTTATCTTAGTTGCAGCGGCATCCTGTTGAGATGCGCCCATTCCGGGCTAATCCAGGAAGTCTGTTTGAACTTCTGTATTATTTAATCTCTCCCTGCTAAATAATAATATTGGTTCAGATTTTTACATGGCATCAGAGCCAGATTGCTACGACATTTTTTAGCAGTGATCCAGTGGCATGGGAAGAGAGGCTGGAGGCGGAGCAGCTTGGAGAAAGTTGTTGTTAATCACGCAAAGAGGCTGGAGGCGGAGGCGTGATTAATTTTTTCGTGACATGATTTTTTTAAATCACGCCATCACGTGATTAATTAAAAAAAAAAAATTAATCACGTGCAGACACGCGATGGTCGTCGTGCATCCACACGCGACCGAGGGAGGGAGCCCCCCATCTACACGCGGAGCATGCATCCCCCCCTTGTTGGAGGATACAGCACTACCACTACGCTCTGCGCGTGTCCCTCTTTGGAGGACGACATAGCGCGCACTGTGCATGTCCATTGGAGGACGACACAGCATGCCCTATGCGCGCCCTCCCCCCCCATTGGAGGACAAGGCAGCATGGCCTACGCGCGTTGGACGATGCACTGCAGCACTGCAAGCGAACATCAGTCCACCGCTACCCCCCCCGCTGGGACGCAGCCACGCACGACTTCTAGCGCGAAGCGGACGTCAGTCCGCCGTAGCCCCCCCCACTAACGCGTAGACCTGGTGCACGGTTTTTTTATTAAAAAAAAAAAACAGAGACGTGCGTAGCAGCAGACTATCATAGGAGGCTGTTTTGGAGGTGGCAAAGGTAGCCACAGAGGGCTCGGGCAGACTGAGGAGGGATATACGAGGGGGCTCCACTGATCCTTTCGGATCAGCCCGCTGGCTCACGTGGTCGTGAGCCGTGCGGTAAGGCTCTGGGAGCCTGCAGGTCGGGGGTTCAAATCCCACCGACTCCCCCCTTTCAAAGGTAAATTTTTTTTTCAAAGGTTTTTTAATTATTATTTTTTTAGTTAAAATTTTTAATTTTAATTTATTTTTTTATAGTTTTAAAACTTTATAAATTAAAATTTATTTTTAATTTATTTTTTCATAAGTTTTAAAAACTATATAAATTAAAATTATTTATTTTAACTTTAAATACATAATAATTATTAAAATGCTTTGTTAAAGAGAATTTTTTTTAAGGGGGGATATTTTTTTCAAAAAATCAAAGGGGGAATGTGAGTAATTTTTTGAAAAAGCAATTTGGCGAATTGTAAAAGGTGCATTTTCGGCTGTGACCGACACCTGGAGGGTTAATTCTTGTGGGCACTTTTTATGTTGTATGTTGCATATTTCATTTTTTGCACTACTTCATTAAAAGTTAAAAAAAAATCAAATACACTCCCTAAGTCCCCGAAATAATTAAAACCCATCCGTGCAATTTATTGCACTGCAGCGTTCGGTATTTGTGATACCTCTGGCCAGCACTTACAGGTAAAGCTGTCGTGATTGGGCTACTGTATCCGCCGCCTAATATAGCTGCTACAACGACGTCTGAGCTTGTTCTCTATAAATCGTCGAGGAGAGATAAGTTTGCCATTTTTTGCATTTTTTTACTCCATCCACTACCCTTAATCGCTCTTGTGTTTAGGCGTAAATCCTGACGAAGTATTCTTCATAGTGTTTAGGGGAAGTTACGCCCCACGCATGAGAAGAATCTTCTATGGTAGGTGCCATCAACAATGCGATTCCCTTTCAGTATCGCTTATGTTCCACGTATCGTATGATCTCTAAAACTCACCTATAGTCTCCCTCACGTAAGGGCGGGTGATTTTTGTTGATCTTTCTAAATACCTATAGTTTCCCTCACGTAAGGGCGGGTATTTTGTATGGTATAACGGCCTAGCAAAAGGTATATCGAAAGGGGGACCAATTGGTGATATAAGGAACCTTCACTATGGCCGTTGTTGCAAAGTTGATGACTGATCCTCATCAGTTATTGAAAGGTCCAAATTATACACCATGGAAACATAAGATGAAGGCAATTCTCCAAATGGAAGATTTATGGGATATTGTTACTAGGAGTAACATCTAGGCCTTCATCAGCATCAGGATCCACAACTCCTTCTGCTGATCAGATAGCTTTTGACAAGAAAGACAGTCGAGCAAAGGTGCTCATTTTGTTTGTTGTTTCAGATGAAGTGCAACCTCATATAGCTGACAAAGCAAGTGGTAAAGAGGCATGGGATGCCCTTAAAACCATCTATGAGGGAAAGAATGATTCCACCATTCTTCATCTTCAACAACAACTTCATAACCTGAGTTTGAGACAGGGTGAAACAGTTGAACTCTTTCTGTGCAGAGTGTCTGAATTGAAAGAGAGATTGAATTCTTTGGGAGATTCTGTGGATGAAAAGCTTCTCATTTCAATTGTGATGAGAGCTTTACCTTCTTCATTTGATATGTTGATCACCTCCATCCAGGTGTCTCAACGACAAATTACCTACATCGAGTTGGTCAATCTGGCTTCAACAACAGGAGGCACGCCAACTTCACAAGGATGATTCTTCCAATACAGCCCTATACACCAACAGACAGGGTTCTAGGAAGAAAGGTAATGGGAAAAAAGGAGGCAACTTTTAGAAAGGAGGAAATTCTCAACAGGACATGAAAGGAAAAGGAAAACAACCTCAATAGAAGAAGAGGTGGTGCAAGATCTGTGAGAAAGACAACCATGACACCAACAGGTGTTGGCATAAGAACAAGCAGAAAGGCCAAAACAAACCACAAAATAAAAACAAGCAACCCCAGGTGAATGTTGCTGTTGAAGAATCTGACTCAGATTCTGAATGGGCACACAAGGTGCTCATGACTACCACAGATTCCACACAGAGGGATCCTGTTTGGTATGTCGATTCTGGAGCTAGCAAACATATGACTGGCGACAGATCGTGGTTTGAATCATTCGTGGCCAAAGAGGGCAAACCTGTCACCATTGCTGATGATAAAACCTACAGGGTTTAGGGAGAGGGTACAGTTTCAGTCACTCTTCCTGATGGCAAGTGTCAGATTGACAAAGTCCTCTATGTTTCGGGATTGGCTAACAATTTGTTGTCAGTCACACAAATCCTGGATAGAAATATGGTTGTCAACTTTCATGTTGAGAATGGCAAGAAGTGTTGTACTATTACCAGGAAGGGTAAGCAGATTGCAACAGACTTCATATAAGCACGACTTATTTGCCCTAGATGCTATCTCTACTCCACATGTTGCCATGACTGTCTCTACCAAGGAGGCAACTTCCCTATGGCACAAGAGATATGGGCATCTTAGTTCTGGCTACTTACTTGAGCTCAGTAAGTATGAGATGGTAAAGGGTCTTCCTTCCCTTTCCGCCACATTGCCGAGTGTGCTCTGACTACTTAGCGAGAAAGCAGCATAGAGTACCATTTGAGAAGAGCTCAACAAGAGCACGAAAACCTCTGGAGTTAATTCACACCGATCCGTGCGGTCCTTTCACACCCAACAGTTGTGGAGGGAAGAGGTACTTTCAGTTATTCGTAGATGACTACTCACGAAAGATGTGGGTTTTCTTTCTCCAACTGAAATCCGAAGCTTTCGCATTCTTCCAACAGTTCAAGAAATCCGTTGAGAAGGAGTCAGGAGCTTCTATTAAAACCCTCCGCTCAGATCGAGGGGGGGAGTTTACCTCTAATGAATTTTTTGCATTCTTAGATAAGCATGGAATCAAGAGACAGTTAACAACTGCCTATACTCCTCAGCAAAATGGAGTTGCTGAGAGAAGGAACCGTTCTATCATGGAAATGGTTCGTTGTATGCTCACAGGAGCTACTCTTGGGCAACAATATTGGGCAGAAGCTGTCACCACTGTAGTATATCTATTGAATAGGGCACCCACAAAGGCCCTAAAAGGAATGACTCCACAGGAAGCATGGAGTGGTCGAAAACCCTCCATATCTCATCTACGTATTTTTGGATGTCACGCTTTCATGCACATACCAAAAGAGAAAAGGAAGAAGCTAGATGAGAAAACACTGAGATGTATTTTTCTTGGTTATGATGAGCACTCTAAAGGATATCGTTTGATAGATCCTTTGACCAAGAAAATTCATGTCAGCAGAGATGTTGTCTTTGATGAAGCTTTCACATCACAGAGCACATCTAAAGTACACCTAGATCTTGTGGAATCTAAGGAAGAGAAGATTCCTTCGTCAACACAGACAGGAGGTCCTTCTACATCTTCTTCAACACCACCGAAGAAGAATCCAAAATGGTGTACAAATACAATCAGAGACGCAAATTTATCCACTCCTCCCAATTTGAACTTGGATAGACCTCGTACACGCAGTATGGCTCAAAAGGAAAAAGAAGCCAAAGAAACTGGTGAGGTTGATGATCTTTGTCAATCTTTTGAGGAACTTTCTGTAACTCCACGTACAAAAGTAGAGGATATGGATATTGATGATGACAGGGCGTTCATGTCTACCATAGATGATCTTGAACCTGCATCAGTGCAAGATGCTCTTAGTGAGCCTCAGTGGAAGGCCGCTATGGATACAGAGTATGAGTCTTTGATGAAAAATAAAACTTGGAAGCTTGTTGATCTGCCGCATGGAAAGAAACCCATTGGCTGCAAATGGGTATATAAAGTCAAGTACAAGGCATATGGAACAATTGATAAGCATAAGGCCCGTCTTGTTGCAAAGGGCTATGCTCAAAAGGAAGGCATTGACTACGAGGAAACTTTTGCACCTACCGCTCGGATGACCACAATTCGAGTTATGTGTGCTATGGCAGCACAATATGGGTGGAAAGTTCACCAGATGGATGTCAAAAGTGCCTTTCTAAATGGTGATCTCCAAGAAGAAGTCTACATGACTCAGCCGTAAGGATTTGAAGTGGAAGGCCAAGAGCAGAAGGTTTGCAAATTGGTCAAATCCTTATATGGTCTGAAACAAGCTCCTCGAGCTTGGTATATAAAAATGGACAATCACCTTATGCAGCATGGATTTAAGAGATGTCCGTCAGATGCAAACCTCTATTTCAAGAAATAGGGTTCTGAGATAGTGTTGCTTGTACTCTATGTTGATGATCTGCTCATTACAGGGAGTTCAGAAACTATGATCTCTACTGTCAAAAGAAACTTGTGTAAATATTTTGAGATGACAGATCTCGGACTTCTCCATTACTGTCTTGGTCCGGAATTCAGCCAGAAGGAGCACTCCATCAAAGTGTCTCAGAAAAAATATGCCAAGACATTGCTGGAAAAATATCGCATGACCGATTGCAAGCCAATGGCAACTCCGATGGAGAATGGACTTCGCTTATCGTGATATGATGACTCACCTCAGGTAGATGGTACTCTCTATCGACAGTTGATTGGGAGTCTCATATATCTGACCAATACTAGGCCAGATCTCGTATTTGTTGTCAACTATCTTTCGAGGTTCATGCAGGAGCCTAAGACCACTCATTGGAAAGCAGCAAAACGTGTTCTTCACTATGTCCGTGGTACTATGGAATATGGCCTAGAATACAAGAGGAACAACAAATTCTTCTTGCAAGGATACACGGACTCTAACTATGCCGGATCATTTGATGATCGCAAGTCAACTTCTGGATACATTTTTCATCTGGGATCCGGTCCTGTCTCTTGGCACAGCAAGAAGCAACAGGTGGTTGCTATTTCATCAATAGAGGTAGAGTATCGCGCCGCACGTGAAGCTGTGTGCGAAGTGATATGGTTGCGTCGCATTCTGACAAGTATGGGCCATCCATCAAAATCTCCAATACACTTGTTTTGCGACAATCAAGGTGTTCTGAACCTCGTCAAGAATCCAATCCATCATGAAAGAACAAAGCACATTGACACACAATGTCATTTCATTCGAGATGAAGTTCCAAAGCACCGAATTCAGCTTCAACACATTCCCACCGATGCTCAAGTTGCAGACATTTTCACTAAGGCACTTGCACGTGTCAAATTTGAATTGTTTCGTAGCTCTCTTTGTATTGCAAAGTGATGTAATCAGGGGGATGTTAGTATAGCTATTAGTTATTACATTACCCAAATAATGTAATAAAGGGGGATGTTAGCGTACTATTATATTTTGTTAGTTGTTAATTTAACTTAGCAACTAGTTATCTTAGTTGCAGTGGCATCCTGTTGAGATGCGCCCATTTCGGGCTAATCCAGGAAGTCTGTTTGAACTTCTGTATTATTTAATCTCTCCCTGTTGAATAATAATATTGGTTTAGATTTTTACATTCAACAATATAGGAGGGACAACTACAACCTCAAAAATAGAAGTTCGGAGCCCAACACTACATCTACCCCTCTAGACAACTCCCAAAATGTTCCTCCAGATCCATCTTCAAGTAATAACCCATATCCACCCAAGGGAGGAGATCCAAGAGTCCCATATGGATCTATTGCTCCACTTAATAAAGGGTACAATATAGTGGAGGACATGAAGAATATCAAGGCTAACATCACTCTCCATGAGTTAGCTCAAATTTTAGAACAAAGGGATAACTTGATTAAAACATACTTTGGGCCTACTACCAAACCTTTGGAAAAGGGAAAGAAGATGGAAAATGCAAATGTGGCCATGTATAAAGAGAAGACTGAAGTTTCACCTTTCCTACTGACTGTTCGTATATTTGGGAAAAACTTACACAACTGTCTAGTAGATTAGGGTGCTTCAGCCAATGTTATGCCTTTGGCCATTTGTCAACAGTTGGGTTTAACCCCAATGAAGTCTGAAAGAAGAATTGTCCAATTGGATAAATCTAAGGTTAAAGTAGTATGTGAACTTTAGAATATTCATATCTAGCTAGCATCTGAGCCAAGGGCACAACACAAAATTGAAATTCAGGTGGTAGATATTCCTGTTGGATACGGGATGCTTCTGAGCAAAGATTGGTCAAAATGTTTGAATGGATACTTGGCGACTGATTTTTCACATATGTGGTTGTCGTGGAAATGTGTTGCAAACCAATTAAGGATTGAAAGAGAACCTAGGTACAAACATATGATCACTGAGTATAATACAGAAAATGAGACTGTAAATATTGTTGATGTAGATATTGGGGTTTATAATTTAACAACGAGACAAAATGAAAAACTTAGTAAAGCTCATCTTATTCATAGTAATGAAGTTTGGATGCTTCATGTGGATGGGGCTAAATTTAAACAAGGTTCTGGTACAGGAGTAGTTCTTAAAGGACCTGAGAGTCAAACATATTTTATGTCTTATCGCCTACAGTTCCCTTGCACAAATAATTTAGCAGAGTATGAAGCACTGGTGCTAGGATTGAAATTTGTTTTAGACAGAGGTGTAAGAAATATCCAAGTTTTTACAAACTCAGAGTTGGTGGCCAATCAAGTTAAAGAAAAATTTCAGTGCAAATGATCTTACTTAAAAGGATACAAATACCGAGCATGGGATCTCGTGGAGGATTTTGATGCTTTTAATTTAACACACATACCTAGAGAGAAGAATTCACTTACAGATGTCTTAGCTTCATCAGCCGCAAGTCTGAAGCCACTGTAAGAGTTCAAATGGAACAAATTTTCGATCGAGTTAGTCCCTTGTCCTTCGGTCCCAAATAATGTAGAAAATTTTTAGGTTTTCTCTGATGACCAATAGATTATAAACTTTTTATAGAGTACCAATGCATTTGAAAATGCTATAATCGATGATGGTCAAAGGGATACTCTACTGGAACAGTTAGACGATGAAAGGGGAATAATAAGGTTGAAAGATAATAGAATTCTGAAAGGGATGGTGGAACTGGAGCGACTGTTTGATGTTGACCAAATTAAGCAAAAGGTGAGTTCTGGGGATTCTATTGGTGTAGCAAATAGTGAGACTGAGAACCTGAATGTCAGGACTAAAGAAGATCCCAGGAACCTTAATTTGGCTAAAACTTGTGACCCTAAAATAAAAAAAAATATGATTGAATTTCTTCACAGGTCCAAGGATGTTATGGCTTGGTCTTACAAAGACTTAAAGGTTTTTGATCCAAAAGTTTACACCCATATAATACCTTTAAAAGAGTTCTGCAAACCTTTTCGACAGAAACAAAGGCATGTCAACGCTTTGCTAGAGCCCCTCATCAAGAAGGAGGTGGAAAAATTATTGAGTGTCACCATTATTTTTCCCATTAGGCATTCTACTTGGGTGGCCAATTTGGTGTCGGTCAAAAATAAAAATGGAGAGATCCGCTTGTGTGTGGATTTTAGAAACTTGAACAAGGCATCTGAGAAAGATAATTATCCTCTGCATTCCATGGATGAGGTGCTACAAATTGTGAATGGTTCAAAAATGATGTCTTTCTTAGACGGATTCTCAGGGTATAATCAGATACTAGTTGAAAAGGAAGACAGGATGAAAACTGCCTTCACAACCAAGTGGGGAACTTTCACCTACAAAAGAATGTCGTTTGGATTGACTAATGTCGGAGCTACCTTTTAGCATGCAATGGATCACACCTTCAAAGGTCTTATGGGTAAATGCATAGTTGTCTACATGGACGACTTGACAGTTTTTTCCAAATCTCGGTTTGACCACATGAAGCACTTGGAATCTATTTTTGACAAATGCAGGGAGTTCGGCATTTCTTTGAACCTGAAGAAGTGTGTTTTTGGTGTAATTGAAGGAAAACTCCTTGGACACTTGATCACCAAAGATGGCATTTCCATGGATCCTGACAGATTTGAAGCCATATCCGGGATACCCTTTCCCAACTCTAAGAAAGAGTTAAGATCCTTTTTTGGGAAAATTAATTTTGTCAGAAAATTCATCTTTGGCTTTCGTAGAAATAGTCAAGCCATTGAATGACATGTTGAAGGAAACTGCTAATATCGTTTGGACAACAGAAGCCAAAATAGTGTTCCAGGAGATCAAATCTGCTATCCAACAAGCTCCAGTGCTGGTGAGCCTAGACTTCAGTACATATTTTTATTTGTACTATTTTACTTCTGAACACACACTTGCTACGGTTTTGACCCAACAAAGAGAAACAGGGGAGCATCTGATTGCCTTAAAGAGTACCAACTTAAAGGGGGTTGAGCTAAAATACTCTCGCTTGGATAAGCAAGCCTACACTTTAGTAAGAGCAGTTAAGCAATTTAGACACTACATACTAAGAAGCAAAGTCCATGCTATAGTTCCTGATCCAGCTATCAAATACTTGTTAAGCCAAGACGAATTGGGTGAGCTAAGAGGTAATTGGGTTACAAGACTGCAGGAATACGACTTAGAAATTTAGCCTACAAAATTAATCAGAGGACTTGGTTTGTCTTGACATATTGCTAAAATACCTGTATAGGGAGAAATTAATTAGCTGGATTCTAGATTCAATGATTGGTATGGAGATATCATTCATCTGCTGCGATTTGGAATTTGTCCATCTCACCTAAATAGAACCCAAAGAAGAACATTAAAGCTGAAATCTGCTCATTTTTTTCTCAAAGGAGGCAACTTGTATAGAGAAAACTATGCTGGCATATTTTTAAGATGCATTTCTCAGAATGAAGTCAATGAGGTGATGTCCAGTTTTCATGAGAAGTTAGGGGCAGAGCATTCCTCAGGTTCTGCTACTGTGCACAATATATTGAGAGCAGACTATTACTGGCCTACATTGTTTAAAGATGCACATCGACGATGTGAGAACTTGCCATCAATGTCAGACTTTTGCATCCAAAGAGGCTAATCGAGCTCTACCATTGCAACCTGTTGTAATAAACAAACCTTTTATGCAATGGGGACTTGACTTTGTGGGCATGATAAACCCAAATTCAGGGCATAAGTATGTTCTAACAGCCATCGATTATTGCACAAGATGGGTTGAAGCAGCAGCCACCATGAGGAGTACAACCCATGAGGTGATCGAATTTCTAGAGTCAAATGTCATAACCAGGTTTGGATTTCCTTTGAATTTGGTGTGCAACAACGGGCCAACATTTAAATCATTAGAGTTTGTAGAGTGGGCATACGAGATGGTGATAGTCATCAGATTTTCATCCAACTATTACCCCCAAGGTAATGGACTAGCTGAGTCCACAAATAAGATTTAATGAATGCCATTAAGAAGTCTGTTGTAGACAAACCCAGAAAATGGCACACATTATTGAAATATGCACTTTGGGCTGATAGGATAAGACATAAAGTAGCTCTTAAGACTTCCCCATTTGCTTTGTTTTATGGTATTCAGCCCATCATTCCTATCTCTTTGAAATTGCCCACTTATCAATTTATTTTAGACTATTTTGAGGATCAAGCAGATGCAGAGGCTCGTGTATTGGATTTAACTAATTTGCAGGACGAATGACTTTAAGCCCTGGAACATTTCAGTCAGAACCAAGAAACAGTCAAGTGCTAGTTTGACAAAAGAGCCAGAGTGAAGGCCTTCAGACTCATAGACTTGGTGCTTCTATGGGACAAAGCCCATGAAAAGAAAGGTAAACACACAAAGTTGTAGCCGCTATGGATAGGGCCATACCAGATTACCGAGATCCTAGGTAATAATGCATTTCATCTACAGGACCTTGAGGGTAATTTTTTGAACCTTCCTGTTAATGGTCAATACCTAAAGCATTATTTCTTAGTTGTTCCATCCAATACATCGTTTGAATAAATCACAAAGACGTAAAATATGTATATGTTATAAATAAAGTTTGAAGTAGTGTGTTTTTATTTTTGTTTTATTTTAGGTTGAGGTTATGTGTTTTATCCTTTGGGGTCTGTACAAATTTATCTTTAGCTTTTAAATTTAATTTCTCTTTAGCTTTTAAATTTTTTTTGTTTAAGTTTTTGCCTGGGCAGCAAAGAATGAATCAACGTTTAAAAATTGTTTTATTCTGAGTTCAAAATCCTGTGTTCATTTTGTTTTATTCTAATTAATAGATAGTCTGCTTAAACTGAACAGTGGAACTATTTGTTATTCAGAACAACAATAGAAAGATAATTGGATTTTGTGTCTTGCTTGCCACAATTATTTTAATTATAAAGAAACTACTATACTGTTGGGTTGAAGAACTCCCAAGGAATCCAAGAAAAGTTGGTCGTAAGAGGGGACTCTGATTCATGAAATTATTTAAGTGTCCATAGAGGCTATCGGTACCCAGGCTGAAGCGGTTAGTAGATCGATGAAATATAAAAAAATTGTTTTTAGCAAGGCTTTCCAGATTTCGGTATATTTCAAAAGAGAGAGAGAGAAGGTGAAAGTTGAGCAAGGCAACATAAAACTGGCACTTTTTTTATACACAAAAAAAAAAAAAAGTTATGTGATGAAAGAGATAGCCAAGGCTCCAGAAGATGTTTTCTTTTACCAAGCTATAGATACCACCTCATAGTTGTGGATCAGGGTCATGAAAATCTAAAGAGTAACTCTGTCGGGGCTGTAAAAGGCTAAACTAGTAAATAGAGCCCTACTCGGTTTCCCCTTCACAATCTAAAAAAGCTTATCAATCCAAAGTAAAACATTCAAAGGCCCAGTCATCCTTGAAGAAATTTATACGCTTATAATTGCACATCAAAATCTTCCTTAAGTGATTCAACCTAGTATGTCCTTGGGAAATTTTAACAACTATCAAGTAGTAGTTAAATTATTTTGAAGAATATTTGTGGCAAAGCATGGTGCATGGTCTATATTGTTTTGAAACTAGAGTCCTGGATTCTAAAATAGTGCTACTATTTTCCCCACAGATATCGCCATTTTTTGAGAAGCAACACACCCCCACTAAAAAAATGAAATTCCATCCTTTGAAAATATTTAGTTTTCATTTTTTCGTAGGGACCCTCTTGATGTTTTTCAGGTTTTAATTCCAAATTTTGCTTGCCTCCTTCTTCTTCAAGTTTTGCATATACCAAAGTATCTAAGTAGGCTTGCATATGGCTTTGATTTCAATTTAGAATTCATTTTTTAAATGTTAGAATCATTTTGAGTAAAGAAGATCTTTCACTAATATGTAAAAATGCAGAATACAGATGAATAAATTCATTGGAGTCAACCTACAATTTCTGGAAAATTTGCTAAGTGGAAGAAACTTGAGGAAACATCGTGATTTCGTGACATATTCCATTTTCGAAAACGTCACGATTTTGCGACATTCCATTTTCGAAAACATCGCGATATCGCGACATATTTGGACTAAAAGAGCCAAGTGATAAAAAATTCATGATTTCGCAATGCATTTGGATTGAAAGATAAGTGATAAGAATGTCACGATTTCACGAAATGTTTTGGTAGAAAGTACCAAGTGATGAAAATGTCATGATTTCGCTACGTGTTTTGGTAGAAAGAGCCAAGTGATGGAAACGTCGCGATATCACGACAGATTTGGATCGGAAGCATCAAGTGATGAAAATGTCACGATTTCGCTACGTGTTTTGGTAGAAAGAGCCAAGTGATGGAAAAATCATGATATCATGACAGATTTGGATCGAAAACACCCAGTAATGAAAATGTCACGATTTCGCTGTGTTTTGGTAGAAAGAGCCAAGTGATGGAAACATTGCGATATCACGACAGATTTGGATCGGAAGCACCAAGTGATGAAAACGTCATGATTTCGCTATGGGTTTTGGTAGAAGGAGCCAAGTGATGAGAACATTGCGATTTCACGACGTGTTTTGGTAAAAAGAGCCAAGTGACAAAAACGTCATGATATCATGACATATTCTGGTTGGAAGCAAAGCTTGATGAGAACGTCATGATTTCGCTATGGGTTTTGGTAGGAGCCAAGTGATGGAAATGTCGTGATATCGTGTGGATTGAAAGAATCAAGTAAGAAAAATGTCATGATATCATGTGGATTGAAAGAGTCAAGTAAGGAAACGTCGTGATATCGCGTGGATTGAAAGAGTCAAGTAAGAAAAACGTCGTGATATCGCAATAGGTTTTACTTGGAAATGAAACTCGATGAAAACATCACGATATCATGATAAGTGTTAAGTGGAGGCACAGCTCGAAGAAAACGTCGTGATTTCACGATGTGTTTCATTTTTGCGGTGACATAAGCTTGAAGGGAGCAAGTGAGGAAAGCATCACGATATCGTGACATAGTTTGATTTCATGAGAATAGTGAGGGAAACGTCGTGATATCGCGACATGTCCTGTTTTCAAACCTGTCTCATTTTTTGCGGTCAACAGCAGCATAGAAGAAATGAAGTAATGTGAAAACATCGTGATATTGTGACATGTTCCATTTTCGGACCTGTCTCGTTTTTGCGATGCCATGAGCTTGGAAGAAGGAAATCAAGCCAACATATAATGAACATTAGGGTTTTAATTTAATAATATTAAAATGCTAATCCTTGTTTTTCTTTTGCAAAAAGTGATCTGGCAGTTGCATACTAACAAGAGTAATGGCGAAAAAGACAAAAATAAGTGCAAATCAGGCGAAGGCCATCAGATGGAAATGGGAGATGTCAAGAATTTTTGTTCCATCTAGATTTCACATATCTGGCCACAAAGAGACTTTACGGTGTGACTAAGCAACTGCCTCATTTAGTGAAATATGTCGACGATTGGCCGAAAAGTGAAAATATCTACACACAGTTACCATAATTTGTCGATGGATGCATTTAACGGGAGAATTTATGGTGAAAGTAATGGCGTGCAGGGAATTTCAACTCAAAGGTGGCTTTGTGGAGATAAGATGTCAGATAAATCAGTGACTCATCCGAATTTCTCTAAGGAATTAATGAGATGCTCCTAGCAGATGCACCAAAAAGATGAAGATACCTTCACACGCAGTGCCCATTTATGGAATATATCGGCGATCGGCCAGAAAACAAAGATATTTACTCATAGTTATAGATGGATGAGAATAATATCAGATCGTGCCTTCTCCATTTATGGCAAGTAACCGCACTAAGATTTACAGAATGATTAGGGTTTATCGAAACTCTATATTTAAAAGGCCTTATATTGTAAAACCTGGGTAGTAGGGTTTAGATGATAAGATTTAGGGTTTGAGAAGAAGATATTTTTGAAAAGATCAAGGTTTGTCCTGAGTCTATATATACTTCTTCTGGATGTAAACTAAGGAGGCAAAAACTTAGAATAAAAAGCTATTGGAGCAATTTCCTGCAAATCTTGTTGAATGCTTTGTTCTGGACTTGGAGTTGGTGTGATTTTCATTTTCTATGATAGCATGGCCAAGAGCCTAATCTCTTTCGAATTGTGATAAGTTCATGTTCTTTTTTTTTCCATATCATTAAGGTTTATTTAATTTATGCTATAGATCTATGTTATCAAGATTGGATATGCTACTAGGCTTCATTCTTTTTATTGTATGCTAGGGAAAATTATAGATTTAAGGTTCAGGCCTGTTCTAATTGCTTTGTCCTCACTGTACGAGCTAGGTTGCTGGTGAGAGATACCAATTTCAATAAACTTCCCTTCTATTTATGATTTTCTTTCAGATCTGTGTCATCTCTGTCTTATGCTCTTAGTAGAAGGTGATCTTAGAAAGCTGGACACTTTCCTCTTTGATTTGTTTTATTGTGAAGCTAACTGGTATAACTAAAATTGGTAGTTTTGGTTTTGCAGCTAAGTTAGGTAAACTTCTCTTTTTGCCCTACCTTACTCTCTCTGTTCCACTGATTGAATGATCCATTTTTATCTTCTTTAAAATTTGTCTTTTATTTAAATTTGCGAAAGCATAAAGAGCTAGATCAAAGAACTGATTGTAAATCTGAGTGTCCACAAAGATAACCAACTCCAAAAACATTACTGAACTAAAGTCCCAAACCCGTTGTAAGGTAATAGACAGTCCGCTTGAAACTATTTTAGAAGTGAAAAAGAGTGAATAGACATTCGACCCAACTCTGTAACTCACACCTTGGATATCCAGCAAGATCCTAAAGTGAGTGGGATTTATCCCTTATAAATGTTATCAGGATTTCATGCTCATTCTTCACAGGGTATGTATAAAAGTCGAACCAACAATACCTTTGTCCTTTAAATTAACATTTGCTTGCACCAATAATATTGCTGAATATGAAGCTCTAATCCTTGGATTACGAGCTATCTTGGCGCTAAAAATTAAACATCTGCTAGTTTTTGGTGATTCTCAACTTGTTATAAACCAAATTAATGAAGTTTATCAGACCAGAGATGATAAATTGCACCCATATAAAGCATATGTTTTACAATTAATATCTCTATTTGATCAAGTTACCTTGGAAGCTATTCCTCGAACTAGCAATCGTGTGGCTGATGCTATGGCCGCAGCTGCATCTCTTCTACCCTTGGAGTTAGATGACGAATATGCCACCATAATTATTCATCGACTCTAAGAACCCGCTTCAAATAAGTCATGCTTAGAACCTTTGGATGTGTTTCTAATCAATGAAATTACTCCTGAACCTTGGTGTATGGGTATATTTGATTTTCTTCACAATGGGACTTTCCCTGCCAGTTCTAATAGAAACCAGCATCGGTTATTACGTAGACGAGCAATTTTATTTGTAATAATTGGCAATACTTTATATATGAGATATTTTGAAGGTATCCTATTGAGATGTTTGAATTTAGAAGAATCTAGATCATCTTTGAGTGAAGCCCACGATGGATCTTGTGGAGGACACTTCAGTGGTAGTGTCATTGCTAAAAATCTCCTTAGGATAGGATACTTTTGGCCTACCATGGAGAATGATGCACATGATTATGTGCACCATTGCGACAAGTGCCAGAAACATGCTGACCTTGTCCATGCCCCTGCACAAGAACTGCAGGCTATTTCATCTCCTTGGCCCTTTTCAAAATGGGGCTTAGACATTATTGGCAAAATTAATCCTATGTCATCTGATGGACACAAATTCATCATAACCACCACTGAGTATTTTACGAAGTGGGTTGAAGCTATGCCTTTAGCTTCTTGCACTGGAACACAAGTCTCTAAATTTATTTTTAATCAAATCATTTGTAGGTTCGAAATTCTTGCAAATCTCATCTCAAAAAATGGAACTTGTTTCAAAAATAAAGATGTTAAGAAATTATGCCAAAAATATAAGATTCAACATCGCTGGTCCACTCCCTATTATCCTTAGGGTAATGGCCAAGCAGAAGCTTCTAACAAAACCTTAATCAAAATTCTCAAAAAATTGGTCAATAAATCTGGCCACGATTGGCACATTCAATTATATCTAGCTTTGTGGGCATATCACACTAGCATTTGTACTCCCACAGGTACTTCACCTTTTTTTTTGGTTTATGGCGCTAAAGCCATTTTTCCCTTTGAATTAGAAGTTCCTTCTTTGGCTCTACTACTTCAAGATACCGAAGTAGGAGATGAATATCGAGCTGGCAGACTCAGTCAGTTGGAACTCCTAGATGAAAAGTGCATCAATGCTTTGGAGCATCTTCGTGCCTACCAAAACAATCTTAAAAAATCATATGCTAAGAAAGTTCGTCATCGATCCTTTGAGGTCGACGACCTTGTTTTAAAAGAAAATGAAAAAAATACTAATGCAACTAAAGACCTTAAAGGTAAATTTGAACCCAACTGGCTTGGACCATATATTATCACTACTAAATTTGAATCGGGAGCATACAAATTATCTACCTTAGATGGTAAAGAACTTAAAGAACCTATGAACATTATGCACCTTAAACGTTACTATGCATAAAATTTGGTCATTTCATCATTGTATATATTTTTTTAAAATATTTCAAAAAACCACTATCTTGTATTTCTTTCACTTTATAAACTTAAAAAATATAAAAACACCAAAAACATCAAAATCATCAAAACCCTTCAAAAACATATTTTATTTTTCATACTTATCAAATCATGAAGTATTGCAGTTATATTTTCAGTTATTTTGGATAAATTAGCATTTATTTGGAATCCTACACTTTCACATTCACATGAATAAATATCTTGATTTTATCTGGCATGATTACTAATCTCTCTTATATCAAAGTTCACAAAATTCAATTAAATAAAGTTTGAGCATAGAGAATTGATCTTGTTATTTACTTAAACCAAGCATATCCTTTCACAATAAAATGATTATATTTGTAATGTCCATGCTATGCTACATAGTAGAAGTGGTTTCTTGAGCGAAAAGTTTCCCCTGCTATCCTATCATGCACATGGTCTAGAATCTTTGAGAATTGACAAAAGGACAAGCTCACCCCTACCCAGAATAAAAATCCCTTGCTCTACAGCTAATCCGAGCAAGTATCCCTAGAATAGGAAGCAAAAGAAAAAGAAAAATCAAGCAAAATCATGAGAAAAAGAAGCATTATTTCAAAATCATTTTGTACTCTCTTAGCACTATTTCAGCATTATCTCAAATATCAAAGCAAAAGATACAAAAAAGAAAAATACAAAAAAAAAGAGAAAAGAAAGAAAAAAGCAAAGAAAGCAAAAAAAGCAAAAGCAAAAGCAATAAAATCCCTTTCCCTACCCATTGAAAAGAAAAGAAGGGTTAATGAGCTTGAATCCCTAGAATTTTCAATTATTCAAAAACTATGAGGTAAGCCCCATAACAGGTGGTTTGTGCCCAACCCGCTTGGCCTTGGGTAACTCCTAGCGTGGTGATATGTCTGTCACATTAGTGACCTTCTTTTGTATAGACCTATGTCTGCTTATGGATTAGCTAGCTCTTGATAACCTGACTTACATAGTAGTCTAGTATGGTTATATACATCTAAATCATGGTTAATGAACACTTATTTGGTTAATTTAAATCACTTGTATCAAATTATCTTGCTCAAAACTGGTAAATGCACAAAGCAATTGCACAGACATTTGTATTTGAGAGATTTTGTGTATCATTATGATAAATCAAGATCGAAAATGAACTCACATATGCACATGGGATTCCTTATAAATCTAACTTTTGTCTTTAAGATACTTTGAAATATTTTTGCAAATTGTTTGAAATAATTTCATTTTCTTCTCTGAGAACAGTTGTTTAGTATAAAGACAACTACATGCATTACCAAAAAAATCAAAATCATTTTTAAAAAACATGCAATAAAGTTACATTTATATATAACTTTTGACTTTTGCAATGATGGTATAGTTCCAAAACCAAAATTGGAATTTTATGCCTAGCACAAGTCCTCATCTTCATATTTTTTATTTATTTTCAAAAATTAAAAATCAACCATGCATTTAAACTATTATTTTCTTCTTTCGATTTCGCGATGATGGTATAAGTTTATATCTATAATTCTATGCCTAGCGCAAACCATCAAACTAATTTTATTTCCCATTTATTTCAAATCATAAAAAACATATGACTTAAATCATTATGTTACACAATTATGCTTTAAAAGAACGCACATTGTTACTATTTCATGTCATTATGTCAACATCCAATTTTGCAATGATGGTATAATTCCTAGGGAATTATTCAAAAAAAAAATTATCACACTTAGGAATTTATGCCTAGAAAAAATCATTTTAAAATATTTCATGCATACTATTTTTATGAAAATCTGAAAACAAATCATCAAACCATCATTATCTCCATCATTACAACACAAAGTCTTAAGACAGTCTCTTAAGCACTCTTTTACTTTTAACAATATTTCTATACTAGGATTAGCTTGACGACCTAGCGAGCGGCGACTCCATGAAATGGTCTATAATAGCGACAATGTCCTTTGAAATTATTGTTAGAAGTCCCTTATATTTTTATCAAATTATCCCACAAACAACCAATTTTTTTACATCATATTATTTCATTTAAATTTTAAAAGCATGACATTCAAACCATAATATTTCCAAATGATATAATTACATGAATCATCAAATCAATCACACCAAAACATTAAAGCATCATACAAACACATAAGACAAGTCATATGATCAAAAATATCTCATCTATATATATCAACAATATATACATCATCTCAAAACTGGATCGATATGCCACAATCTGTACCTCGGCATACTCAATCCTCTATCAAAAATAATAAACACTATGTATCAATCTGTGTAGTGCAGTCTGTAGCAGCTAGCCTCGAGAACCCCTTGAGCTCTCAACCTCATCTCCTCCCCCTCCCCGAGGTGGATGAGGTGGCCCCATCGTAGTACATGTGGTGCTATAAGTCCTAGACTCTGATTGTGATGATGTCCTCGATGACCTCATCATGACAATCTCTGCAATGGGGGCTGACAGCAGTAACCTCTGCTCCTCTAGAACCATATGGTGGTATAGCATCTGATAGAATATGATCTGGGCAATAGCCTGTGCTAGGTCTTGAGTGCTCGCCCCTTCGCTCCATGCTCTGAGGTGTGCGACCACATCTCTGAGTTGTGTGGCCTCCTCTTGATGTCATGCAGCCTCATCTTGCAAGGACTGCACCTAAGCCTGGAGACGAATAGTCTCTACCCGGAGAGTAGCCATCTCACTACTCTCTCCTACCTTGACACCCTTGCCCTTATCGGGCGATGGTGGCCTCTCTCTATGGAGAAGGAGGTCTCTCTTCCCTCCTCTCTCGCTGTCATGGCCTCTACTGAGCCTGTGGCCTCCTCTGCTCTCTCCTGCTGTGACCCTGTGTCACCTCAATGGTGGCCTAGTGCTACCTCCCCATCCAATGCACAACTACATGAATCGGACCCTAAGCCCTCGTCATCCGAGGAGGGCGGATGCCTATGTACCAGGCATCGTAGCCATCAACAACCCCAACATCGTCACCATCCACTGGCTGGATGGGGGCATCATCCACATCCTCACTCTAGAAGCACTACATATCTAGAGCCTCACTGACTATAGTGTTATCTTGGATGGTTCGAGAAAACTTGTAGTCCCTGAGAGATGGGATCCCCTGTTGTAGGCCAAACTGCCTCAAAACTCGGTCATAGTGATGGAGCTCCACCTTTCCCCTCTCCATCCTCAACCAGTAGGTTTGCCTAACACAAGCTAGCTCCTGTCCGTCCTTGGCCCACCCGGGATGATCTCTCCAAGGCCTCCAGGTGATCTATTCAGAGACAATGTCATCAAGTAGTCTCTGGGACATTGGTAGATCTATACGCCACTGTGACCCTCTTCAGAGCCACCAGTAGAAAACTAGGGGCCTCTCCCCATCAATCCCTATCAGTGGGAGCCCTACCAGACTCTACATCATGATGTGCTCCTAGCACCAAACCTACAGCAACGATGTCAAAACTAGACATCGGCCACCCTTGTATATGACCCCATGCAGGATCCTATACAATCGGCACAGAACAAAGCTCTGCCAAGCAAACCTATACCCGTGGTCTCTCATGTCGCAGACCACATCTGTCAGTAGCCATGGTAGTCTGCATCCACTTTGATGGCATAGCAGTAGACCACCTACCACCCTAGCCAAAACCTATGTCAGTCTAGATGCCCCAGGCATCTGGTGTAATGACTCGATGTTCACTCTGCCCTTCTCCAAGGCGAAGCTCGGATCTCCACATAGTCACATCATCGCATGGCCTGATTTATCATGAGAGTTATTAGCTGTCATTGTATGGGGATCCTCAAAATCCTCCATACATCCTCGAATGTGGGAGTCATCTCCCCTGTCGATAACCAGAAACAAGAAGAACCCGGATACCACCTCTCTGCTAGGGCTGTTAATAGCCCCATATCTATAGAAACCTGTGGCATATCTGCCACATGCTGCAAGCCAACTTGAGCCAACTGATCTCGCTCTGCTTGAGATAGAGCGGCCAAGTCATCCTTCAGCCCACCATATTTCCATTTTTGGCTCTTTAGTAATCCTCTCTACAACATAAACAACAAAACAATAAAAATCATTAATAAAATAGTGATTAAAAATGCAAGTAAAACAAGTGCAATTTCATACAAATAATGATATCATCTACTGGACGATATCGTCCAAAATTTGCGCAAATTCGTCTTCGATTTCGCAAGATGGAATCGTCCCTTATTGTATGAAATCATCCCCATATCACCAATTTTGCCCTTTGACGAAATTGGTGATATCGAGATGATTTCGACAAAATTGAGACAATTTCATCCTGACGATGTCGATGACCCAAAAATGGCCATGATGCTCAACAATCATTCAAAATTAATCTAAAAAGAATGAAATTCAAAATTAAAGCATTCTAAATTAAGTTTGGACCCTTACCCGTAGCTCGCGTCGGACCTCTGTCGATCTGTGCGCTGTCTCGACCATCTTGTCTACGAGAGCTCTAGAAACCAAGAAAATGAACAATAACAATGAATTAGGGTTTTACCCTATTTTTCTTAATTTTATTCAAAAACACTTAACAACATTTTAACATTTTGCTTTTTCGTGTTTTTACCTCAAACGTTTGATTTGGGTAAAAACACAAAGGGGGCACCATAGTAAACTGTCGTACGATTCGACCTAGAATCATCGCCTAAAAATGGGAATAATTTTTTCTTTCTCGTAGATCTAGAAGAACTCATCTTTAATGCATTTTCTTCAAAAAATTTGCTAAATAGGGGGCAAAATGTAGCACCCTAAAATTGGCGCAGTGAACCTTAACAAATAATTAAAATTACCTTAATAATAATTCAAAATTTAAATTTTAAACCCCAAATCACCGTTAACCGCCTGTTAAACCGGTTTCCTTATTTTTTGTGCCATTTTTAGGATTTTTTGTGACCGTTGGACGATATCGTCACCGATCAGGCGATATTGCCTCAGATCGGACAAATTTGTCTGGAGCAGAACGTCTAGATGATTTCATCCCAAAACTGATTTTTCATAATTAGCTTTTGTTTCAATGATGTCTCTAACCTGGGAAAAAGCATGTCTACGTAGTTAGAGACTTCCCCCATTGGAGATCTCCCAAATTTGGATGATCTCCAACCTTCCAACCTCCTTCATATGCCTATATAATCTTAGGCCCTCCCCTTGACATTCCCCTGGCTGAATTTTTCTGTACTTCGAGTTTTATTTGCCTTAGAATGTCTTAGACTTATGTTTTCCTTTGTCCCTTTTCGAATTTTCTTACAGAAACTTTGTCATTCTTCAGCCGAAGAAATCTCAGATCGTCACAGATGATCCTGTATGATCTTGGACGATCATGCCCCAATTCAAGACGATTTCGCGCTCTCCAGATGATTTTGACTGTAGTCAACATTGGGGGCAATTAGTGCCTAGAGTTTGCATTTTTCTCTTCTTATCTGCTATTTCATTCTGCATTTAGATCAGTTTATTGTTATTTTTTGCTATTCTACATTTTGGAGTTCACCCATATAGCTTAAGTGCATGATAAGATCATAATTTGTCATTAGAATACTATTTACTTGAATTTCTATTCTTTGTTAGTATTACTGCTTTTTTTGTGTTCTATGTCTATTTCTCTGATTGCAAGTCTCTAACAAATTCGTTTGACAAATTCGTCAGATCTTAGATGATCCTGTCTGATTTCAAATGATCTTGTCAGATCAGAGGCGACCTTGACTGCTTCAAAAATCAGACCCTCCATCAAACATCCAGAATCAGGTTTAACTTGTTTTTATTTAGTATATTCTCTGTACTTGATATTCATTGCTACTTTTTGTATTCATTTAAATCTGCATTTCATATAGAATAGTTTAGATTCATTTTGCCAAACCTAGGATTTGAATGATTAAAGATAAAATTGAACACATCAAACACATTCCCAACCTAGGCATGGAGACTGCCACTAAAAGTTTCCTGGTGAACCCCACCATCTATCGAAAAATCACCTTAATACCCCTCCCTCGATATGCGGGACCTTCAAAGGGCCTCTCAGTCCGAGGTATTTTCCCATCCTTTTCACATCCCCCTTCCGGGAATGGATCCTATAGCCTGAAGGTAAGGGTGCAAAAAATTTGGAGCGATACAGTTCTATTCTCAAATCTCAATCTCAACTTAAATCAAGAATATAGAATAGTTTATTTTATGGAACTTGAACAACCACATGCATCCACTTGAATAGGCTCAATCAATTCAACTCAACAAATCACCTCAATGAACAACCCTTTCTCACAAACCCTAGTCCAAGCATGTATCAATAAACTCAAAATATTTCCAACAATGCTCAACAACAAATCTCACATAACAATGATACTCATGTTCTCTTCTAACTCAAGTTCAATTTCTTTACACAACCAATGGGCTCCAATAACAATGCTTATAAAACAAGGTTTAATTACAACTCTCAATCCAAAAAACCTTGAAGCATTAAACCAATCACTTTCAAAAAGGAAACCACAATCAATCATTTTCACTCCAAAGATATTTTCAGATTTCAACCACCATAATCAATCAATAGGAGAATGTTCCCATACATTTTATGAAGATGAAGAAGCTTCTTTGGAAATTTGCCACAATCACAATATTTTTTTACCAATCTTCACAAGGGTTAGAAGATCACAAAATAATCAACATTACTCCACTTCACAATAATATTCACCAAGGCTTTTAATTAGAAAACCTTCTTAAGAATTAATTCACAACTTCCTTATCACTCCTAAAACCACTTATACCATAAAATAAAATAAATCAAGACATTGCATAACCTTGTCACTCCAAAAACCACTTATACCATAAAATAAATCAAATATTTTATATCCTTCATTTCAATACTTTTGCACTCAAAAATAACCACAAAGGTTTCTTAGGTAATATCTCACATTAATCAAATATCAAACCTTATTAAAATATTAAAGCTTGCTCAACCTTATATCTCCCATAAAAATTATAATCAAACCCTATCAAGAAAATATTTTAATTAAAGTATTGACCCTCACAAATATCGGAGTCGTAGTGCATACCTCAAAGGAGCCCTCAAAGGGCCTTGGCATTTCGAACCTCTTCCCACCATGTTGCCAAGCAGTAGCTAAGCCGCATGAGATAACACTACCCACGTGAGTGCCCTGGGCACTCTCTTCCTTAAGCTGCGTGCTCTTTCCTCACAAGGCACCAAAACTTTGACCGCCCATAACTTAACTGCCCACATCACACTCCATGAAATTCACTACGCAATATTTAGATGCAAAAATACTTTGGGTTTTTGAAAATCATGCGACACTCAGCTTTTTAAATGGAAAACCTTTGGCTTATTTATATAATTCATCCCTCAATGTGAATATGTCAGCCCTTTTAACATTGCCCTCATGATGTTGGTGGCGCCAATAAGAAAGGAGGGAAAAACATTTTATTTAATTTTAAAATTTTAATTTTAATTTTAAAAATATTAAAATTTAAACTAAACCTTTAAAATTAAATTTCTCCATCACCAAGGAACCTTTTTCGATGAAACAAAAAGCCACTTGGGTTTTAAGAAAAACCCATTTCAAATATGTCATCTCCTATTTATTACAATTGGATCTCCTGGTTTTAAGAAAAAACCATTTCAAATATTTCATCTCCTAATTTAAATCAACTATTCACCAAGAGTTACTTCAAACCCATCTCCTGGTTATTACAATTGTAACAATATAGATCATTGGAAGAAGCTCTTTTCCAAGCTAGAATAATTGAGGAAATAAAAATCCAAGAAGGTGTACTAAAGCCTAAGAAGAAAGAATGGCAGCAAGGGCCAATCAAAAGGAAGTTATATTGGTCAATCTAAGCTGAATCAAGTGATCATGAGTTAGTCAATAATGGATCAACAACAACAATCAATGCAACAATAATTGCAACTAATAAAATATTAGGTGGTTCCCCCATCCCCACAAATTCATAAAACAATGCCAACTGTGGATAATCATCAATGTCAACAATTTGTTTGACAAAATTGCCATTACACACCCTTGTCTGAATCATATGCTTCCATATTTCATAGGTTGTATGACACAAATCAGCTTGCCTTTCCTGAGGTTAAACCAGATGATCCTACCAAGCGTAGAAAAATTTATAGGGAATATTTATTTTTTTCTTATAATTCATAGAATTGGCAAGATTTTAATAGCTACTATCAATTAAAATATATATTGCAAGACCTAATTGACGTAGGGACCATCAATTTTGATAGTCCCTTGGCTTAGTAAAATTAGAACCTTGGCATTTATCAAACAACACTTCCTCATCATGAGGAAGTGCAACCAACAACAGGAGGGTGCAAACATCAAGAATCCTAATTAGGTCAACCATGTGCAACAATACCAAGGTTTTGTGGGTACTATTCATGTAGTCACCTGAGGTCAACAATGCACCAATCAACAAAATGCACAACAATAGACTGTCCAATCTCCCATAGCACCTCAGGCAAGTGTGTCTCCTCAAACTACCAATTCATCATCACCCATTCAGTTCTTTGCCAATTCTCCCCAACCAATTCACATTCTAAGCCATCCATATCCACTCAATCATATTTCCAATCATCCACAAAGACCAATCATCTCTTTGAGTAGCCAACTAGCCACTAGCCTTAAAATGGCTTTAGCAAACCTACCTATTTATGAGCTAATACAACAATCTCCGCCACACTGTGAGGCATTAGTGGAGATTCTAAAATCCATTGAACTCCAATCTCAAGATACTAATGCATTTAGAAATTTGACCTAAACATGTGTGGAGTCTTCCATTACATTTTATGATTTTGAAATCAAACCAATATCATCATAATTGGTGGACCTTCCATTACAAATTATGGCTCAAATTGATAGGAAGCCATTCAAACGATTTTTAATTGATACCGACTCTTCCATAAATATTATCACCACCTCTACTCTTCAACATCTTGATCTTCCACCATATCATATAGCCAAATATACCTTCACCTTGAAAGCATTCAATGATGCTCTATTTTCCATAGTTAATATTATTGTTTTACCCATCAAAGTGGGGATAAAAATATTGCATACAATGTTCCACATCTTGGAAGGATCCATGGCATACAATGTACTCCTTGGATGCCTCTGGATTAGGAAAATGAGATATGTTCCCTCTATACTCTATCAATGCATAAAATATGTACATGTGAGATAAATTCATTGCATACCAATGGATGTCAAACCGTTTAAGTATTGCAATTTCATCTCAAATCTCTAACAATCTACTCTTTCATCCACTCACATTTTCTTGACCTCATACCACACTATCCATATCTTCATCCAAAGATCCTATTCTTGAGGAATCCCCCATAACTACCCCACATAAAGCTTCCACCTTCACACCCCCATCCTCATCACCATTGACTACATGTACATGTGGTCAAGCCCAATCCACATTATCCACACCATCAACATCAACACCCCCATCATTATTCCCTCCACATCATCACCCATTCATAAAACACCTCAGCCAAATCCACCTTCATCCAAATTAGTTGATGTTGCACATGTCAAATTAACGGATAATGATATGCCATTCCATCCCACACCTCTCTCATTATCAGATCCACAAGCCAATCATGAGCATTCTGCATCCACATCCACATAATCCCAAGTTGTGGTCCACCTCACTAGTCAAGCATTGGTTAATGCATGGTACAAGACATTACTATTACACCACTTAGCATCTAAACCACTAGCAATTATGGCTACCCATGTGACCCACCCTTATCCATAGGAGTGGTGTACAACATGGTTTCAATGCCTAACAACATCAATTTTGTGAATGGGGAGATTGATTTATCATCCAATCCATATTCCTTAGATGAACCCAAACAAACAACCCTTGCCAATATACAACACATGTTGGGTTTTCCATCCCGATACTTCCATTGGGTCAACTAGCAAGGATATGGCATACGATGAAATGAATAAGGAATGCATGAGAACATCAATACTTCATATCGAGAAGCGCATGATCGTTCAAGTTTAGGTTATCACTCTCTTTCTTCCACTTATTTTGAACAAGATTTTCAAAATATCCCTTTGAATTTAGAATAAGAAACCCATCACACCAATGACTTTGAGGAGGAAACCTATGAAGAATACGATGTTATGTTGATAGCTTATGATGAATATGATGAGGAATCAGAACCCATCACTCCATTCATCAAACATGACAAGTATTACCTTAGAATGTTATCCATCCATTAGACCATATTTAGTTTACTCCTCCCTAAGAAGCAAGCTGAACCAACCATTGAACCACCTCCACTTCATTAATCCACCTCACCAAAAAAAAATTGTAATATATCTACATAAATAAAATAAAATAAAAAACACACAAAAATTTAAAAAAATATATCACTACATTGCATGTGTGTGGCTTTTAAACTATTGTATTTATTTTTGTTGCTCATTTTTGTTTAGGTTCTTAGAGTTCTTGCATCGATTCCAGTAGACATGATCTATCCATCCTTCACACTGTCAACCACCATCCCCTTTAAGTTAACATGAATCCTATTGACTTATTCACCCCACTCTGTAATCCATATGATTTGGTAAAGCCAATTCCAATTGACATAAGCCTTATTGATATGGACCAGATTTCCTTACCTCCATGCTTTTCTAAATTTATTATTTCAAAGAAATTGTTAAGGGCTTTAGCCAACTACATTCCTCTATCACCTCTCCCTTCACCTTCATCTTCGCATTTAGATCCTGAGGTTTTCTAGGAAGACATGAAATAGACTATGTTAGAAGAGTTTGATAACATCATAGATGACATTTATCTAATCCTAATACCCATCATCTTGAGAAAGGTTCTCATATATCCATTGAAGATACCATCTATGTGAGCCTTAGTTCAAACGTAGATAATCCTCAAATCATAAAACTTGAAAAAAAATTATCTGCCAATGAACAAGAGCAATTAATTTCTCTCCTCAAGAAGAAGAAAGGTATTTTTACATGGTCTTACAAAGACATGCCTGGTATTGACCCTAACTTGGTTGTCCATAATATCACCTTGCACCCTGATGCTAAGTCGGTCAAACAAAAATTGAGAAATATGCATCCTACCATTTACCTCATGGTCAAAGAAGAGCTTCAAAAGATTTTAGATGTCAGTTTCATTTAATCCCTTGATTATCCTAAGTGGATTTCAAACATGGTACCCATTCACAAACCTAACGAGGCAATACATATTTGCACTAACTTTCAAGACCTTAACAAAGCATGTTCTAAGGATGAATTTCCTCTACCAAATATTGATACTCTTGTCGATACTTGCACTGGCCATGAAATGCTTTCTCTAATGGATGGTTTTTAGGATACAATCAAATTCGAATCAATCCTGATGATCAACACAAAACAATATTTACTACACCTTGGGGGATTTTTTGTTACAAGTTGATGCCCTTTGGTCTAAAAAATGTAGGTGCCACTTATCAACATGCCATGATATACATATTTCATGATTACATGTACAAGATCATTGAATATTATGTGGATGATCTCTTGGAAAAATCTAAAACTCGACAAGAGCACATTGGTATCTTGGAAAAAAAAATTTATCAACTTCTAGAGCATAATGTAAGGTTGAACCCCAAAAAGTGTGTTTTTGGTGTTACCTTAGGTAAAGTATTAGGATTCATTATCTCCAAAAGAGGCATTGAGGTGGATCTAAATAAAGTTAAAGCCATCATGGATATTCCTCCTCCAACAAACTTGAAGGAATTGCATAGTTTACATGGAAAGATCCAATCGATCCATCATTTCATTGTGCAAATTTCTGAAAAATGTAAGCTATTCAATCATGTGCTACAAAAGGAGGTGATATTTTTATGGATATATGAATGCTAGAAATATTTCAATGACATCAAGCAATATCTAGCTTCTCCACCAGTTTTCTCCTCATCCATGGGTCCCCTTCCATATATATGTTTTAGCAATAAACTTTACATTAGGGACAATGCTTGCACAAAAAAATGAGAACAATCGAGAGTAAGATGTCTACTACATTAGTCAAACATTAGTAAGCTATTAAACCAAATTTTCTTACATGGAAAAATTATGCCTAGCAGTGGTTTTTTCCACTAAGAAACTCATATATTACATGCTCAGTCACACCACATATGTCATAGCTCATGAAAATCCTCTACATTACATGATATCTCATACTTACAATAACACCCACACCACAAAATGGATAATGTTTCTCACTGAATTCAATCTTGAGTTCATTAGCCAAAAATCCATTAAAGGTTAGGTCATAGTCAATCAACTTGTGGAAGCTACATTTTCTAATGATCAACCCTTGATTATTGAGATCCCAGATGATTTAGTATTCACTATTACTAAACAAGAAAAAGATGTCATTCTAGATGAAGATGTTGATATCACATTATTCTTTAACGGTTCTAAATATGAAAAAGGTCAAGGTGTTGGAGTCATGTTTCATACACCACAGGGGGTACCTCTTCCCCTATCTTTCAAACTTGACTTATAATGCACAAACAAAATCATAGAGCATGAAGCCTTAATTTCAGGTCTTCAAGCAGCCATAGCTATGGGCATTATATGGACACAGATTACAACAAACACAAAATAGGAGATAACAATCAAAAACTACATTGTATTACCTAAACATACCTATAAATAAGTATTACAACATTTCAAATAAGTTCTAATGGATAAGAGCGCATTAAATATGATTGGTTACAATGCTTATCCTTAACAACAACTATGTAGTAACTTTTTATAAACAAGTGATGGTAATACATTAATCCCTATCATTCCTCCCCACTGAGAAAGCATTGGCACCCAATATGTACAAGTGTGGAAGAGAAAAATGGGTAGCTAAGGAGTGTCAGGTACAACCAATAATGCACTCCTGTTACAAAAGAAGAAGATCAAAATGATAAATTTAAATAGGTATTTAGAAACCCAAAAATAGATGATGGCACTGATTTGGGCTCAAAAAATGCTCTCCAATTACTGTAAACACTAGTGTACTGATGGATAGCTGAATGCATCCCTGGATTCGATAGAAGAAAGCAATATTGATGGTACAGTGAAGATGTCAAATAAGATTCCTTGAAAGATGTTCCAAAATATACTAGTGAAGTGTGCATTAAATTTTGGTTTCAATAGGCAAACATGCATTAATAAAATGGCATAGAGTGTGCATTAATGAAATAAGGCCAATATTAAAATAAAATAATGATTAGACATTAAAGTTTTGTTTTAATTTAAACTGGGTTTTTAAATTTGATCCATGCACATTAATGAAGATTACATGCAGTAAATGAAGGTGGCATAGATGTAAATATATGTATTTTATTGGGACATTGCCAATGACTAAGATGATGTCAACAAGGGTAACAAACCATGGTGCATGGATAATAGTCTGATTGATGGGCCTAATTGGAATGCAAAAACTAAGGCTAACGTGATAGGTGTTGACAACAAAAATTAAGACTCATGTGGATCAGTAGATGTGAACTGTGATGTGGGTAACAGACCACGATGCATGGACAATAGGTTGACTAATGGACTTGAATGGAATGTAGAAACTGAGTCTAATGTGATAGGTGTCAACAATGATTGATATATGTGAATTGCGACATGGGTATGATAATGCTAGACTCGATAATGACAAAAAACACTCCAACGTGTATATGGTGATGTCAGTAGATGAAGGTTGATGTAGGTGCAGCATGGATAATGTGCAAACTGGTGGGATAGGTGTACGTGGATGCAACATGTAAACATTTGTATGTGGACTCAATAGGTAGAAATTGATAGTTGCATAGAAGACAACTGAGTCAGTCAATATACGGGACATAAAAGTGTAAACCAAGGGATGACATGATGGAACTAAAACCTAGAAAGATAGTGGATAGGACTTGGATGGTAGACTAACACAACTTATAGTTAGGGTGCGAATGATGTGGACTAGTATGCATGGATGATAGGGATGCATGGATAGGGAGCACACAACAGGGTCAACAGGGCAAGGATAGCCAGCATAAGTTGGATATCTATTTTAGTGTGCATCAAGAAATATAAAGGCCCTAAAGCCTGAAGCATGCACAATGTGGGATAAAACCCAAAATGGAATTTTGAATATAAACATTGTGAACCTGTTGGGTATGATGGAACCGATGGTCAGAAGACCCGAACAACACCAAAAATAATAGAAAAGTGTTGAGAATTGCCAAATCACTAGAAAGGCATGCACGCAGCCAAAAAATATGGAGGATAACCACCAGAATCAAAAAATAGGTGATCACACCTGATTTATAGGCCACAAGGGTCATAACATAGAAGGGCATGACCAAAAATTTGAAATCAAAAACCAAAAACCAAAGAGAACCACTTGAAGTGTGCGATCTATGGCATCTTGGTGCCACCAAAAAATGGAGGTTTTGGTGATTGAGTGTAAGGATTACATGATGGTTGACAAGATGAAGAAATCATCATGATAGACTGCATGGTGCACCCCATTCGATGAAGGCCATGATGGGGCATGGGGCAGTAGGCAAGAATAAGTTGTGATCGATGATCAATAGAAGTGATATTTACACACAATTTGATGGAAATATTGCATTGTAGTGATGTGAATGAAAGTTTTTCGAGCGTCTAGGGCATGGTAGTGCAATCATAGAAAGATCTAGGAAATGATATAGAAATCACTGAATAATACAGCATGAAGGTCAAAAATTGAAAAAATGATAACGAAAAGGGTTAATCTACTATGAAAAATGGTGGAAATCTGTGTGATAGGCCAAAATGGGTAGATTTGCACCAGTGAATGCTAGTGTTAACCAAGAAGTAGGTGACATCACCAAAAAATCATAAAGTGTGTCATAAATGAATAGGAACACACTAGAATGATGGAATGGTATCAAAATTTTGCTGGAAAGGCATAAGGAATCCAAAACACATCGGATCTATGCTTGAAGTTGGAGAAAATTAGTGGAACTGGATCTAACCATGGTATAATATGATAAGGAGTGGATTGCAAATAGTAGGATCTCAAGTGAGCTACAAGAATTATAGCAGTGATAGTGCTAATGAATGGTGCAACAACAACGATAGGAAGTCGATCAAGAGGTAGCCAAAGATGGGCAAAACATGTTCACAAAATAAATATCAAGTTTTGTAGAATGAGTAGAGGCACGAGCATCATCAAAAGTATAATATAGTGCAATGGAGATGCAGATCGAAGCAGAAAACTTAGTGAAAACATGTGTGATTACAGCTGAGAATAGGAAACTAGTGTCCGATAGAAGGATTGTCGAATAAGAAGACTGTAGCAGAGAAATTGTGGATGATATGGTAGGCTACTTAGTGTAGGAAGCATAGAGACAATTATAGATAGAGGAACATATTTTTCCAAAGCAATAGGAGCTTCAAATGAGCTTGGATCTACAATTTCTTGAGTTTTATGATTTGCAATAGATAAAAGGTCATTACCATTAGCAACATCATCTAACAACAAGAGGATGGGCATCTCACCCATAAATTTTGGTTTGATTCCAAGTGTTGCTTTAGAATATTCATTTTAAGGAACAAGTTCTTCATCGACAAGAAGAACTTTGGGTAGCAACGACTATGAATTCAGATTGCACCTACTGAAAGTTGGCAATCATAATCGTGTGAAGCTATTGAAGTTTCATAGTGAGGTCTATAAGTCTGTCAAAGACCTCATTGAGCTTTGAATTGAGCATGGAAACACAACGATAATGAATAGAAATGATAAATAAAATTTTAATATCAAATCATGCAAGGTCAAAGCAATATGAGACCATGTATAGAGAAAATAAATATTTGTAAATCTTGCAAAAATGTTTGTAAAGGTAGTAAATGAGTCCACAGACCAGATCTACGGGAGGTGTTCTCATTCCTCGTTTGAACCAAAAATGGCCTAGAGAAAGAGGATACTTACCTACTCTAAAACCTGCTCTGATACTAGTGATATGGAAATAGATTACAATAGACACAAAATAGGATATAATGATCAAAAACTATATTTTATTACCCGAACATACCTATAAATATGCATTACAACATTTTGGATAAGTTCCAATAGATAAGAGTGTATTAAATGTGATTGGTTACAATGCTTATCCTTAAAAATAATTATCTAAAAACTTATTAAAAACAAGTGATGGTATACATTATTTCCTATCATTGATATGGATACATATTACAATAAACATGAAATAGAAGAAGATGATAAAAAATTGTGTTATAATATCAAAAGATACCTATAAATAGGTATCTAAAACATTTTAGATAAGTTTCAATGGATAAGAGCGCATTAAATGTGATTGGTTACATTGCTTATCCTTAACAAAAACTATATAACAACTTATTAAAAACAAGTTATGGTAATACATTATTCCCTATCAGAGCATAAAATATATCAGGATATTTGGTGACTCCCAACTTATTGTTCATCAAATAAATGGAGAATACCAATGCAAGGAACCAACAATAAAGCTTAACCATGAAGTAGCAATGAAATTGCTCGCTAAATTTTATTGGTATGAAATTGATAGTTTACCATGTTTGACTAATAGGTTTGTAGATGCAATGGCCTCTCTAGGATCCTTGATTTCAAAGAACTCGTACGAGAGGTACATCCACTCATTGTCATAATGATCTCTAAATCTGCAATTGTTTGTGCTGAATCTAAGGATGAGAAGGATGTTTGCTTTATCCATAAACAGTTGTATGAGCCTTGGTCCAACCAAATAATAGTCTTCCTCAAGTTTGGAACACTCCCATCAAACATATCACAGACTACTAAATGCACTTTCAAGAAAAAGGTAACTTGTTTTACTCTCTTGGGGGATGTGTTGTATATATGTGGTTATGATGGAGTCCTCCTTCATTGTCTCAAGCCTACAAAGGCACAAATATCCATAGTTGAAGCTCATGGTGGTACTTGTGGTGGTCATTTTAGTGGAATAACCATAACAAAGTGTATTCTATGCATGGATTACTATTGGCCCACCATGGAACATGACTGTTGCACTTACGTCAAGAATTTTTATAAATATGAATAGCATGCTAATTTAACTCATGTTCCATCACAAGAATTATAGCCTATTCAAATCCTTTGGCCCTTTTCACAATGGGGTCTTGATTTAATTGGAAAAATCTCACCTTCTTCCTCAGGATAACATACATTTATCATCATAGCTATTGTATACTTCACAAAATGGGTTTATAATTCATCATATCATCTGTCATTTTGGTATTCCCTCAAAAATTATCTTTGACAATGACAAGTCTTTCAAAAACAAGGATGTTCAAGCACTTTGCGAGAAATATAATATCCAACATATTTTCTTGACTCCTTACTACCCATAGGCAAATGGATAATTTGAGGCTCCCAACAAGACATAAATTGCTATTCTCAAGAAACTAGTCAAAGAAAATCATCAAGATTAGCATACTTAAATCTCTTTGGTATTATGGGCTTATCAAAAAAGCAATCACACACCTACTAGGGAAATGATATTTTCACTAGTCTATGGAGTCGAAGCAATTATACCTCTTGAGCTTGAGATTCTCTCATTGTAAATTTCATTGTAGGAATTCATAGATGATGATACTACTAGAGAAGAACATTTTTACCAACTCACGCTTCTTGATAAAAGGTCGGTCAATGCTTTAGAGCATTTACGATTTTATCGGTGCTTACAACACCAATGTCCATCTACATGAATTCCAAGTAGGATATATTGTTCTTAAGGAGAATCAACAAAACACCAATGTTGTTGGAAATTTTGAGTAGTTGTGTTGTCATTGATGTCAAGAGTCAGTGTCAGTGATGTCAAAAGTCAGTGCAAGGAATTGACAAAAGGAGGGTTAAAATATTTATATTTTAAGCCCAAGATATTTGGTTTAAAGCTTCACATGATTGGTCAAAAGGTTGGCTAAATACCCTAAAGGAAGGAGATACCTAGGCCTAAAGGAAATAATATTATAATATTTATTATTATAATATTAAAGGTGTTAAGATAAGGCCTAAGGTTACTTATAAATTAATTATAATATTTATATTATAATTAATTTATAATATAAATTAATTATAACCCTAAGTAAGGGTTGGGCACAAAATATTAAGTTTAATATTTATCCCCGTCGACGTTCGAGCAAGGAAGGAGTATGGTATTTATACCATAAGGTTTAATGGCATAAGGTAAGTCTCTGATATTGCGCATGCGAAAGGTTAAAAATTATTGATGCGATTTTCATGAGCAACGAAAGATGAAGCTTTTTATTTTTAAAATCTAAAGGTGGACTATGGATGAATAAAGGGAGAAGAGTGTGCATCCCTATTACCATCCGCATGGGTGGCCTAGTGGCAAGGCTTGGTAGCATAAAGTATAGATGGAATAGAAGTCCCACGTTCGATTCTTGGCGATAGTAGAGGGAAGTGTTTTATTTTTGAATGTTTTGGCACCAGCGGATATTATAAAGGGTGGTGAGCGCATAGTGGTGTTTGTGTGGGCGCGCAGCCCAAGTGGTAGCCTAGCCATGGCTAAGGTGCTAGGCAGGTGGTGAACGCGAGTTCGATTCACGTGGAGTGCATGTTAGTGTTTGAGGCACACAAAATTATTTTTTATTAAAGTGGCTAAGGTATGATTAAAATTTTTATTTTTGCTATATGTTGATTTGATAATTGGAGATTATAAGGTGTGTGCAAGGAATTTTATTGGTGTAATTTGGTATGTATGTTGGGTTAAGAATTGGAGAGTATAAGGTGTATTCAAAGGACTTTATTATTGTAATTTGAAATTTATTTTGAGTTAGAATATTAAAGTGTTTGGAAGGTTGAAATTTGGATTGAAATATTCTATGTTGAGTTGGAGTTAAAAGGAGTTATAGGGATATTGTCATTATAGTTATTTTGCTTGAGTGAGTGAATGATCTATTGATTGGAGTTGATTTTTAAGGAAGGAGTAATAAGGTGTATTTGTGTCTTGAAATTTTATTGTATTTCTTGTATGGTGAAATATTTATTGAGGTAAAATATTCTTGTGGAGATTTTGAGATAGACTATTGCTATCTAACCTAGAATTGGCAAGAGGATTTTGTTGCAAGTAAAACAGGTTTTGAAGACATATCTCCATCAAACCAAAAAGGTATGGGCACACTATATTTTGTTTAGAATGGTTGAAATGATTGTATGAAATAAAAGGTGGAGTGAAAAGGATTGTATGATAGTATTGTTGGAAATATATGAGTAAGTTTGAGTACATCTTGTTGATAAATGATTTGATTTGAAATAAATATTGAGGATTATTTGAGTTAGGGTTTTAGACCCACATTGTGCTTTGTGTTAGAATAAGGGTGAAATACTTGGTTAGGGTTTGTAAGCAAGTTGTGTTTCATTGGTTGAATAATTAAATGAAACTTTTGAATGTTGGTTTGAGTATGTTTATGATTGAGGTAAGTCTTGGTAAAGGCTTGAAGGATAGATTTGAGGTAAGTCTTTGTGAAGACTTGAAAGCAGATTTGTACTACACTTGGGATAGTGTTTTTGTGTAGATCTATGTAGAGTTGATTAAGCTTTGTGTTAAAGCTTAAGGTAAATTTGAGGATAGAGTTTGGTACAGATTTGAGGATAGATTTGTGCCAGACCAGAGATATATTTATGAGCAGGTTTGTGCTAGATCGAGGATAGTGTTTAGTGTAGATTTGAGATAGATATTGAGTAGAGTTTAGAGTAGGCTTTGGAGGTGACAGAGCAGAGGATAATAGTCTCCAGTGGATAGAGATCCATTAGCCAGGGTAGTGAGGATAGAGGTCTTCTATGGAGAGAGATCCACAAGCCAATGCAGTGGGGGTAGAAGTCTTCTAGAAGAGCACCAGCCTAGAGTAGAGGAGAAAGAGTTCTCCTATGGATAGAGATCCACAAATCAGAGCAAGGGGATTGGTGTCTCCTTTGGATAGAGGTCCATAAACATTGTAATAGGGAATTGATTCCCAAAAGAATTTATTGAGAAAATTTATAAGGAATATTTTCTCCATGGAGTAGCCCACATTGGGTGAACCATGTTAAATCATGTCTCTCATGTGTGTGATGTTTTGTGGAATGCTTACTGCTTTAATATTGTTGATGTTATCATATGGATTGAAAAGTAAAAAGTTTTATCTTATACTATTCACCCCCCTCTCAGTATAAGCTCATGTTCTTCAATTGGTATCAGAGTGGGTCTCTCCGTGAAAAGACTAACAACTTGGAGGAAGATCCAATAGGAACACACATGACTTCAAAAAATGAAGAAGAGGCCATGATCGACATAAAAGAGGAATTCTTTGCTGCTCTCAAGAATTTGGAAAAGGTTAGAAAGAAGAACTCAAGTTTGAAGGATCAAATTCAAGAGGATGAAGAAGCAAAGATGGAACTTCTACAAAGTCTCACAGAACTCAAGATAAAAGTGGAAGAAGGAAAGAAAATTGAATAGGATATGATAGATCTATTAAGGGTAAGAGAAGTAGAGTGTGAAATATTAGAATCAAAAATTGTCTCTCTAAGGAATGAAGTTGAAAAGACTAAGTTACGACAAGATATAAAGTTAGGAAAATAGAAAGAGGAGTCGAGCTCTCAAGAAATAGAGACATCAAACAAAGATAAGCTCATGACTCATACTAATACTCTAGAAGGAAAAGGCATCAAGAAAGAAGAGGGTAAAGAGGAACCATGGACAAGAGTCAATCACAAGAACAACAAAATAAGAAGCACTCGACCATATTTTCCAAGGCACTCAAACAGGTTACAAAATCTCTTCCATGGCTATTGCTTTTCATGTAACAAATATGGTCATAGAGCTGCACATTGCATTGGTTATGTGAAAAATAATGTTGATAGAAATTTCAATTCTTTTGCACCTCTTATGAATGATGATGTCATATGTTATAAATGCAATAATTTTGGGCACAAGGCTAAATGGTGCAAAATGGTATTTCCTGAGTCAAGTAAAAAGAATACAACTTCAACAATTAGGAGAGAGAGAAAAGAGCATGAGAAAGTTAGATCAATGTTAGTACAAATAACTCTTCATGTTCAAGATAAGGGAAAATAGTGGTTCCTTGATAGTGGTTGTTCTAGTCATATGACAGGAGACAAGAGTAAATTTCTAGTACTCAAAGAAACTGATGGAGGATCAGTAAAATTTGGTGACAATGGATCAACAAAAATTTGTGGAAAAGGAACTCTAAGTTTAGATAATGGAAAAACAAATATGGAGAATGTATTGTATGTCAAGGGGTTGAGGCACAATCTACTAAGTGTAAGCCAACTTTGTGATCAGGGGCACATGGTTACATTTCATCCAAATAGGTGTGAGATCAGAAAGTCTAAAACTGGAAAGCTTATTGCAAATGCAAATAGAACTACAAACAACCTCTACATGCTAAGTGAGATTAAAGGAGAAAAGTGTTTTCTATCACAAGAAGATGAGAGTTGGTTGTGGCATAGAAGAATGGGTCATTTGAACTTTGAAAACATAGTGAAAATAAGCAACAAGTAGGCTGTCAGAGATTTACCCAAGCTAAAAAGGCCACAAAACATAGTTTGTTCACAATGTCAGCATGGGAAGCAAACTAGAACAAGTTTCAAGTCAAAAGGATTTATGTCATCTGAGCCATTGAAACTAGTGCACACTGACCTATGTGGTCCTACAAGGACAAAGAGTCTACAAGGTGAAAGTTACTTTATATTATTTATAGATGATTATTCCAGAATGATTTGGGTAGCTTTCCTGAAAGAAAAGTCAGAAGCTCTTGAGAAGTTTAAAGCTTTTAAAGAATTAGTGGAAAATGAAATAGGTAGAAGGATTAAGGGTTTAAGGTCAGACAGAGGAGGAGAATTTACCTCAAATGAATTCATAGACTTTTGTGAACAACATGGGATCAAAAGAGAATATTCAGCAGCAAGAACTCCTCAACAAAATGGGGTAGTTGAAAGGAAAAATAGGACTATTGAAAATATGGCCAGAGCCATGTTAAATGAGTCTAAGATTTTAGATGGTTTTTGGAAAGAGGTAGTACATACAACAATATATATCATCAATAGAGCTCAAGTAAGAGTAAACCATCACAAAACTCCATATGAGCTTTGGAAAGGAAGACCAACCACTATAAAGTATTTCAAAATTTTTGGAAGCAAATGTTACATAAGACGGGAAGAGAAAATTTTGGGTAAGTTTGACTCAAGATGTGATGAGGGTATTTTTCTTGGCTATTCCACTAAGAGCAAAGCCTATAGATGCTATAACAAAAGGACACATACTATTATAGAAAGTATAAATGTAACAGTTGATGAGAAGATAGGGTCAAGAGAACCAGCTCAAGAAATTGTGTATCAGGAAGAAGAAAGTTGCCAAGAAGAGTTAGGTGAAGAATCAAAAGAAGAAGAAACACAAAGACTTTTTCCTAAGACTCCATCTAGGTATGTGCAGAAAAATCATCCAAGAGATCTAATCATTGGGAATCCAGATGAGAGATAGACAAGGAGGAAGATAATAGCAACAAATGAGCATGCTAATTTCTCTTTGTTATCTAAAATTGAGCCAAAATATTTCAATGAGGCAAGTGAAGATGAGTTTTGGATTAAGGCAATGAATGAGGAACTAGATCAAATAGAGAAAAGTGAGACTTGGGAACTTGTCCCATGACCAAAAGGTAAGAATGTGATTGGCACTAAATGGGTATTCAGAAACAAGTTAAATGAAGATGGTCAGGTAGTCAGAAACAAAGCAAGATTAGTATGCAAAGGTTATGCACAAGTTGAGGGAATTGATTTTGATGAGACGTTTGCTCCAGTTGCATGACTTGAAGCTATAAGAATGTTCTTAGCCTTCTCAAGTTTCAAAAACTTCAAAGTATATCAGATGGATGTTAAATCAGCCTTTCTAAATGGTGTCTTGGAAGAAGAGGTTTACATTGAGCAACCTGAGGGATTCAGCCTAACCGATAAACCAGACTATGTATGCAGATTGAAGAAGGCACTTTATGGACTAAAACAAGCTCCTAGAGCTTGGTATTCAAGATTGGATAAGTACCTTCAGGAATAGGGTTTCAGGAAAGGAATAGTGGATAGTAACTTATACATCAAAAATGAAGGAAATGACTTACTAATTGTGGTTGTTTATGTGGATGATATCATTTTTGGAGGCAACAATGATAAGATGTGTCAAAAATTTGCAAAGAGCATGCAGAATGAATTTGAGATGTCAATGCTTGGTGAGTTGTCCTTCTTTCTTGGACTTCAGATTTCACAATCAGAGAAAGGTGTATTTCTCTCACAAACCAAGTATATAAAAGAGATGCTAAAGAAATTCAAGTTAGAATATTGCAAACCAGTAAGTACCCCCATGGTTACAGGATGCAAGTTAAGTAAAGATGATGAATCTCCTGAGGCAAATAAAAAATTATACAGATCTATGATTGGCATCTTACTGTATGTCACAGCTACAAGACCAGATATAATGCAGGTAGTGGGACTAGTGGCAAGGTTTCAAGCGGCACCAAAGGAAACACATGTAGTAGCAGTAAAAAAGATTCTCAGGTATTTAAAAGGGACTATGGATTTTGGGCTCTAGTACCCCAAAAGTGATAATTTCACTCTCATAGCATATACAGATGCAGATTGGGCTGGCAGCATTGATGATAGAAAAAGCACAAGTGGAGGAGCATTCTTTCTCAGAGATTGTTTAGTCTCTTGGCTAAGCAAGAAATAGGCATCAGTATCCTTATCCATAGCAGAGGTAGAGTATATTGCAGTAGTTTCTTGTTGTACATAGGTATTATGGATGAAGTAAACTTTAGAGGACTTCAAGATAGAGCATGATCACCCTATCCCCATACTGTGTGATAATACAAGTGCTATAAATATCTCAAAGAATCTGGTGATGCACTCCAGGACCAAGCACATTCTGATCAAATATCATTTTTTAAGAGAGAAAGTGACAGATAAGCAAGTCAGGTTGGAATATGTTACTACAAAGGAGCAGATTGCGGACATCTTCACTAAGCCACTTCCAAAAGAGACTTTTGAGTATCTTAGAGGAAAATTGGGAGTAGTTCTACTCCCACTCCAAAATTAATCACCTCAAGGAGAGGAGGTGGGGAGGGGGCTGAGCTAAGAGTCTTATATTTAGCCCCAAAGGAGTCCCTTTGCCATTGATGACAAAGGGGGAGAGATTTGAGTTAGGGGGAGAGCATTCAGTTAGGGGGAGCAGTTTCTCAAGGGGAGCAGAATTGGAAAAATGAAAAAGGAATGGTTAAAGAAAAAGGGTTGCCATCAATGAAAATGTTATTAAACTAAATAGTGCGAAAGGAAGAATCATTTTTATATTGAATCACTTTTGATTGTAAGGTAGAAAACCCACAATAGACTTAATTAATATATTTGTTCGATAATGCCTTATTACCTTATTTGGATTGCATTTAAATACCTAGTCTTATAGTTGTAAGAGTGAAGGGTTGTGACCCTTGAATATAATTAATAAATAATATAAGTATTAGGACATGTGAGGAGGGTCCTAACATGCCACTCCCCTTAAATGAGCTTTGTCCTCAAAGCTGGAAATTTGGAAATTGCTGCTGGATATCTTGAAGATTTTCCCATGTAGCGTCTTCTAAAGTTATACCTTTCCAATGGATTAAAACTTTTGTGATATCACGAGTACAAAGGTGATGAGAGTGGCAATCCAAGATAGCTTCTAGTTTGACTAAAAGTACTTCATCCTCAAAAAATTTAGGGAGAGTGGTTTGTGTCATGATATGGGCTCCAACTGCAAGCTTAAGGCAAGATACATGAAATACGGGGTGAAGTTTGGAAGAGGGAGGAAGCTCAAGTTTGTAAGCAATGGTCCCAATACGTTGGAGAACTTTATACGGCCTATAAAATTTGGGTGCTAACTTCTGAGAACCTTTTTATTTAAGAGAGGATTGACGGTAAGGTTGGAGACGTAAGAAAACCATATCACCCTCATGGAAACTACATTTGCTTCTATGTTGATCGGCTTGCTGCTTCATGTGATGCTAGGTGGTGTGTAGGTTCTCTTTTAGGATCTATATTATATCACCTCGATTAGCAAGTTCTATTTCCACTACATGGACTTTTGTAGTCCCTGGAATATAGGAAGTGAGGGATGGTGGTGTTTGACCATATAGTGCTTCATAAGGAGTCATTTTGATGGACGTATGTTATGAAGTGTTATACCACCATTCCGCTAGTAAAAGCCACTTTACCCAATGGAGTGGTTGAGTAGAAACAAAACATTGAAGGTATGTTTCTAAGCATTTATTTACAACTTCTATTTGACCATCGGTTTGAGGATGGTAAGCGAAGCTCATACGAAGTTGAGTACCTTGTAATTTGAACAATTCCTTCCAAAAGGTGCTAGTGAAATTTGGGTCACGGTCACTAAAAATTATGGAGGGCATACCATGTAATTTAAAGATGTTATCTAGGAAGAGGTGGGCTATAGTGCTAGCGGTATAAGGATGAGCCACGAGACAAAAATGGGCATATTTAGATAAATGATCAACGACTACAAAAATGGTTGTTTTTCCTCCTAATTTTGGTAATCCTTCAATAAATTCCATAGAAATAGCTGCCCATGTTTTGGTTGGTATAGGAAGAGGTTGAACTAATCCTAGAAATAGCGAGGGTCTCCCCCTTCTGTCTTTGGCAAACTTCACATTATTTTACAAAGTTTTTGATGTAATTTTTCATTCCTACCCAATAGAAGGAGGTAGTGGCTCTTTTATAGGTTTTTAGGAACCCTGGGTGGCCTAAAGTGGGTGAGGTATGTAACTCATGAAGAATTTTTTCACGATAAGTTGAATTGGGGGTGAGGACCATCCTTCCTTTGTATCTTAATATATTGTCCTTCCAAGTGTATGGAGGTTTGCTACTAGTATTATGTTGAAGTTGTTGAATTAAGGCATGGATAGTAGGATCACTTATCCATTCTTCATGCACCTCATCTACCCATTTAGGAATAAGGGAGGAAAGAGCATGGAATTGAGGTATATCTTCAAATTTTCTAGAAATTGCATCGGCTACCATGTTGTCCTTTCCCTTTTTATATGTAATTTCATATTCATAGCCAAAAATTTTAGTAACCCATTTTTGTTGTTCTGGGGTATTAGTCCTTTGTTTCAAAAAATACTTCAAGCTATGATGGCCAGTGCGTATAATGAAATGTTGGCCAATAAAGTAAGGCCTCCAATGTTGAATAGCATGGACAATCGCCAACATCTCTTTTTCATATGTAGAGCGAGCTAAATTCTTAGGAGAAAATGCTTTGCTTATAAAAGCTAGAGGCATTTCATCCTACATGAGTACGGCTCCCATTCCTATTCCTGAAGCATCACTTTCAATGACGAACGGTTTAGAAAATTTAGGCATGGCTAGAACAGGGGTGGTACACATTGCAGTTTTCAAGGTGATAAAGGCCTCATCCGCTTTAGACGACCATTTGAAAGCATTTTTCTTAAGTAATGTTGTTAGAGGAGTAGCGATTTTACCATAATTTTGGACAAATTTTCTATAATATCCCGTTAGTCCAAGAAACCCACGTAGAGATTTTAAGGTTTTTGGAATAGGCCAATTTTTCACCTCCTCGATTTTGGAAGGATCTACCATAACTCCTTCCTTTGAGACAATATGCCCTAAGTATTCAATTTCTTGTTTTCCAAAGGAACACTTTGATATTTTTGCATAAAGTTGATTTTCCTTCAAGATTTGGAACGCTTGTCTAACATGGTCCAAATTTTCTTCTCATGTTTTGCTATAAATAAAAATGTCATCAAAGAAAACTAATATAAATTTATGAAGGAAAGGGTGAAATACCTTATTCATTAGACTTTGAAAGGTAGAAGGAGCTTTGGTCAGGCCAAATGGCATCACCAAGAATTCGTAGTGCCCTTCGTGAGTGTGAAAGGTTGTCTTAGGAATATCTTTTTCGTTGACTCGTATTTGGTGGTAGCCTGACCGTAAGTCTAACTTGGAAAAATAAGTTACCCCATCGAGTTCATCTAATAGTTTGTCTATGACCGTAATGGGAAATTTATCTTTGATGGTAATTTTATTAAGCGCTCAAAAATCGACACATAAATGCCACGAGCCATCCTTTTTTTAACTAAAATAATTGGAGAGGAATAAGGGCTTTTGTTAGGTCCAATGACTCCTGCCTTAAGAAGCTCTTGTAATAATTTCTCTATTTCGGTCTTTTGGAGGTATGGATAATGATAAGGTCTAATATTAGGAGGTTGATGCCCTGGAAATAGTGGAATAGTGTGATCGTGACTTCGTTGTGGAGGTAGTCCTTTTGGTTCATTGAATACCTCCTTACAGTGGTCTAAAATATTTTGTAACTCTGGTGTCTCGTCTTCTTTGTGACTAGGTTAAATTGAAAATAATTGGGTGACCATTCCTTTGTTTCCTTTTTGGATAATTTTCTCCATTCTATGTGAGCTGACGATTTGGGAAGGTCCTGATTTCAGGCCTTGGATAATATAGATTTGGTTCTTTGCTGTGAATTTCATCCATAGTTCATCAAATTCCCATTGGACTATGCCCAAGGTTCGTAACCATTGTATGCATAGTACAATGTCACACCCACCTAGGGGTAGGACGTACATGTCACCTTTCATGTTATAAACCCCCATAGTTAGTTTTATATTTCTACATTTTCCTTTGCATGCAATTTTTCCATCATTTCCAATCATCACTTTGAAGTTATTGCAAGGGTATATAAAACAATTTTCTTGTTTAGCCACCTTTGGATCGATAAAATTGTGCGTGCTACCAGAATATAGGAGCACGATAAGGTTTTGTTTCTTAAAATACCCTTTAACTCGCATTATTTGAGGGGCAAAAAATCTGGCAAGGGTGTTGAAGGAAACCTTTGGTGCATTTTCTTCATCACTTTCAAGTGTGTTGGATAATACCTCTACTTTGAGTTCAGGTTCCTCTTCAGTAGAATTCCCTTCCTCTATGGCATCTAGAATATATAATTTTTGTGAGGCACATTTATGATTTCTATCAAATTTCTCATCGCAATGGTAGCAAAGACCCTTAGCTTGTCTTTCCTTCATTTCCTCAAAACTCAGACGCTTAATTGGTAGGGCGGGGTTAATTTTTGAGGCTGTGTAGGATTTTTGGATTCATCCATTTTGCATTGGTTTTGGGTTGGTATAAGTGTTTGATGGTTTTCCCCAAGTTGGTTTTGTGAACCGATTTCGTGCCTTGATTTTTTCTTTCACTAATTTCACCAAGTCGATGGTCTCTAACATGTTTGTAGGGTTATACATTTGCACTTCAATTCAAATTTATTATTTTAATCCACTGAAAAAACATTCTTGAAAGAAGGTAGCATCTAATCTGGATGTTCGATTAGCTAGCCTTTCAAATTCTGCTTGGTTTTCGCTTATCGAAGTGGTTTGGCATAATTTAGTGAGGGCCCCTGTAAAGCTTTGAAACTTGCTAGGGTTGAATCACACTAATAGATTTTGTGTAAAGGTTGACCACGTCGGAGTGCCATTAGTTTTCTTGAACCATTGGTACCATTGGATGGCATCGTTTTCCAAGTGGAAGGAGGCGATATGCACTTTTTGCATTTCCAAAATTTGATTTAGTGAGAAATATTGCTTTGCTCGGTAGATCCAGTTTGTAGGGTCTCCGCCTTCAAATTTTGGGAAGTCTAATTTGGTCGTCCATGGTAGAATGGAAGTTTGTGGACCTCCTAACATTGCTTGGTTTGATGACCCGTTGTTGGTTGAATTTGCATGTGTTGTTGCCTGATTTTGACTGATGGCATAAAGTTTAACATCCATTGCAAATATTTTCTCGAAGAGTTCTCGTGTTGCGAACATTCTCCTCTCTTTCCTGTTTAACTTCTTCTGCAAGCCTTTTGTGTTTCTCATGGATGGAATCTAGTGATTGTCATCCTTCAACCATTGTAGTTGGTGTAGGTAACGATCAATATGACTTGGTACCAGGTGAGCAAGAAAAAAAAATTGTTTTAACAACTTTATAAGTTGTTTTAGCAATTTTTATCAAAAATTTGGTGGGCAATGCCCTATCAACTTTTTATTTTGGTCCCCGAGAGCACACGGTGATTGGCAGATGGCTATTTATGCGGGAAACAAGACACGACAGTTAGGACTGACAGAGCACTAACGCGACAGCCAGGACTGATAGAGCATGAAACGTGATATCTGGGACTGACAGAGCACTAACGCAACAGCAGGGACTGATAGAGCATGAAACACGATAGCAAGCGAGTCAATACGATAGCACAACAGTAGACTAGACTGACAGAGGATGACAGTAGGCGAGTCAACACGAAAACACAACAACAAACTAGACTGACAGAGGACGACAACAGGCGAGCGAGGTGTAGGGGTGGCAGCTAGGAACATGAGGAGTTGGCGGACAATGTGAATTTTGAGGAAGGCTAGCAGCGGTTGGTTCATACGAGGTACGGGAGAGGCGTGACCAAAGTCACGTTCTTCCTTGTGCCTTTTGGCACCTATAAAGTGCTACAAATTCGTAGCACCGTGAATGTGGGACTTTAGTCCTTAAAAAAAAAAAAAATTCTTTACGTTTCGGATGTCACAACCACTGATGCTATGTTGAAAATTTTAGCTTCTCCAAAAACAGCCATTGGTCACCACATGAAAGGTCGGGCGATTTGAGTGTAATACAACTTAATTCATACCTTAGGAGAAGGTTTAATTTTCTATGAATATTGTGACATGAATCAATGAATCCTGAATGCTGTTTGCGTCCTCGCGAAAGTGGACTACGCTGAAATGTGCAGTGGGAAAAAATTGATGGTGAATTTGCTCCTTGATCTAGCTCTGATCCAGATGTTATGAAACTAAATAGTGCGGAAGGAAGAATCATTTTTATATTGAATCACTTTTGATTGTAAGGTAGAAAACCCACAATAGACTTAATTAATATATTTGTTCGATGATGCCTTATTACCTTATTTGGATTGCATTTAAATACCTAGTCTAATAGTTGTAAGAGTGAAGGGTTGTGACCCTTGAATATAATTAATAAATAATATAAGTATTAGGACATGTTAGGAGGGTCCTAACAAAAAAATGTGGAGATTGTTGGAAATTTTGAGTAGTTGTGTTGTCATTGATGTCAAGAGTCAGTTTCAGTGATGTCAAAAGTCAGTGCAAGGAATTGATGAAAGGAGGGTTAAAATAATTATATTTTAAACCTAAGAGATTTGGTTTAAAGCTTCACATGATTGGTCAAAAGGTTGGCTAAATATCTTGAAGGAAGGAGATACTTAGGCCTAAAGGAAATAATATTATAATATTTATTATTATAATATTAAAGGTGTTAATACATCTAATGTTACTCATAAATAATTATAATATTTATATTATAATTATAATTTAAATTAATTATAACCCTAAGTAAGGTTTGGGCACAAAATATTAAGTTTAATATTTATTCCCACCGACGTTCGATCAAGGGAGGAGTATGGTATTTATACAATAATATTTAATGGCATAAGGAAAGTCTTTGATATTGTGCATGAAAAAGGTAAAAAATTATTGATGCGATTTTCATGAGCAACAAAATACGAAGATTTTTATTTTTAAAAGCTAAGGGTGGACTGTGGATGAATAAAATGAGAAAAGTGTGCATCCCTATTACCATCCGTACGGGTGTCCTAGTGGCAAGGCTTGGCAGCGTAAGGCATAGGCAGAACAGAGGTCCCGCGTTCGATTACCAATGATAGCGGAGGGAAGTATTTTGTTTTCAAATATTTTGGTGCCAATGGATGTTATAAAGGGTGGTGATTGCATAGTTTGTTTGTATGGGTGCGCAGCCCAAGTGGCAGCCTAGCCATGGCTAAGGTGCTAGACAGGCGATGAACACAAGTTCAATTCATGTGAAGTGCATGTTAGTGTTTGAGGTGTGCAAAATTAATTTTGATTAAAGTGGCTAAGGTATTATTATAATTTTTTTTTTTGTTATATGTTGATTTGAGAATTGGAGATTATAAGATGTGTGCAAAGAATTTTATTGGTGTATTTTGGTATGTATGTTGGGTTAAGAATTGGAGAGTATAAGGTGTATTCAAAGGAATTTATTATTGTAATTTGAAATATATTTTGAGTTAGATTATTAAAGTGTTTGGAAGGTTGAAATTCGGATTGAAATATTCTATGTTGAGTTGGAGTTAAAAGGAGCAATAGGGATATTGTCATTATGGTTATTTTGCTTGAGTGAGTGAATGATCTATTGATTGGAGTTATTTTTAAGGAAGGAGTAATAAGGTGTATTTGTTTCTTGACATTTTATTGTATTTCTTGAATAGTAAAATAATTATTAAGGAGAATATTTATGTGAATATTTTGAGATAGACTGTTGCTATCTAACCTAGAATTGGCAAGAGGGTTTTGTTGTAAGTAAAACAGGTTTTTAAAGACATATCTCCATCAAACAAAAAAAGGTATGGGCACACTATATTTTGTTTAGAATGGTTGAAATGATTGTATGAAATAAAAGGTGGAGTGAAAAGGATTGATGAGTATTGTTGGAAATGTATGAGCAAGTTTGAGTGCATCTTGTTGATAAATGATTTGATTTGAAATAAATATTGAGGATTATTTGAGTTAGGGTTTTAGACCCACATTGTGCTTTGTGTTAGAAGAAGGGTGAAATACTTGGTTAGGGTTTGTAAGCAAGTTGTGTTTCATTTGTTGAATAATTGAATGAAATTTTTGAATGTTGGTTTGAGTATGTTTATGATTGAGCAAGTCTTGGTAAAGGCTTGAAGGTAAATTTGAGGAAGTCTTGGTGAAGACTTGAAAGCAGATTTGTACTACACTTGGGATAGAGTTTTTGTGCAGATCTAGGTATTTTATTAAGCTTTGAGTTAAATCTTAAGATATATTTGAGGATAGAGTTTGGTATAGATTTGAGGACAGATTTGTGCCAAGACCAGAGACAGATTTATGAGGATGTTTATGCTAGACCGAGTACAATTTTTAGTGCAAATTTGAGACAAAGATTGTGCAGAGTTTAGAATAGTCTTTGGAGGTGATAGAGCAGAAGATAGTAGTCTCCAATGGATAGAGATCCATTAGCCAAGGTAGTGAGGATAGAGGTCTTTCGAGTGACGACAGAGGTCTTCTGTGGAGAGAGATCCATAATCCAATGTAGTGGGGGTAGAAGTCTTCTAGAAGAGCACCAGCCAGAGGAGAGGATAAAGAGTTCTCCTATGGATAGACATCCACAAATAAGAGCAAGGGGAGTGGTGTCTCCTTTGGCTAGAGGTCCATCAACATTGTAATAGGTAATTGATTCTCAAAATAATTTATTGATAAAATTTATAAGGAATATTTTCTCCGTGGAGTAGCCTACATTGGGTGAACCACATTAAATTATGTCCCTCATATGTGTGATGTTTTTTGGAATGCCTACTACTTTAATATTACTGATGTTATCATATGGATTGAAAAGTAAAAGGTTTTTATCTTATACTTTTCACCCCGCCTCTCATTATAATCTCATGTTCTTCAAATGCATTGGTGTACCTTCATGATAAATTCATGGCTAATTGGTAGGTCCATACATTTTCACTCAAAAAGTGGGTCAAGGAAATTATAGGCTTGTCAATCTAGATGGAAATGAAAAGACCGAACCACTTAACATCATCCACTAAAAATAATTCTATGCTTAATTTTATTTATATATATGTATATATACATGGCTAAAAAAATACAAAAATAGCATGCATATCCACTGCATCTCATACATTCATCCCACATTCACATTCATTTGCATTTTCACACATTTCATTTCATATTAGGAGGTCATTTATTTAGTTTAGATAATAATTGATCCAATAAATCTTGTTGCCTTAATCAGGGGCACCCCCAAGTCTACATCCATTTCATTACACCACTTCACAAGTCAATTTACCATTTGCAATATCACTTCATTACCCATAGGTTTTTTTTGTCACTCAACCACTCCTAGTGTTTTAAGCAACGTCCAATACAAGTTGAAATTTCTCTAGGACCAATTGACATTATCACTAAGAAAATCTTGACTTTTGGGATTGACTCTAACACTCTTGAACCGACCACATGTTACAGATACTAAAAACTTATTGTGTCAAAGGGAGACAATACCATGATTGGGTTGAGCCTCAAAGTGGAAAATTTTATCTCCGCCCATACCATTATGCACATAGTCCAAAAATAAGAAATAGTGGTTTTCACCACTATCATAATAATTTCCAAACAAAATAATGAGTAGTAAGGATAGGATAAAATTCTCATCACACTTCGATTGAGAATATGATTCCCCAAAGCTCTAAATATTTTACACATCACACACCATAGATCCTCAAGTTGTAAGGATAGAACTACATTTCCAATAAGATGGTTAGGTAGTCTAAATCCCCAAAGCTTAGATACCATATTCTTGTACTATGGAGCTATTCTCCACCGAGGCTATAGATGCTTGGTTTGCAGTGGAGTACACTCATGCGTGGTAATATGTCTCTCTTGAAGATACCTATGACTGCACATAAGGAAAAACTAGCTTCTTGGTCTCCTCCATGATGAGTTTTATCTAAATTTACTCAAGATGGTTTAATGAAATCACTTGCACACACATTGGTTCTCAATTACCTTGAGTCATTACCATACTCATGATTCGGTAAATGAATTCATTGCACACACATTTGATCTTAAATAAATTAGACAAAATTTAGTGAGTTTGTTTGATATCACTAGTATGTCCGAGTCTCTACAAAACAATCAATTTTCCATATCAACATCTATATCAACATCAATATCATTACATGATTCTTCCATTTCACACATCACCATTTTTATGCCCCTGATTAAACAATAATGATAAAAAATGGTCAAGAAAAATATAAATTACAAATTATCATTAGAGTGTCAGTTCACTTGCATCTACATAAAGCATTTACATTGTCATCCATACAACGCATTTACACATACACTTACACATACATTCACACATGCATTTACACATAACACAAAAAGAAAAATCCATATATATAATTGCATTTTACAATGAATACCTGAAAGCTATATAAAATGGAACGTCAAGGTCTCCTTTGATATTTTCTTTCTTTTGAAGATACAGCTTTAACCTTTTCTTGCTCGGACCCTTCAACAGTGAACTTCTTCTTCTCTGTAGAATTGGAAGATACAGGTTGTTCAGCTTCATATCCAAGACCATGCTTAATCGTGGAGCTTCTCTGATGACTTATCATTTTATCTAGCAATTATGTGCTCTTCTTGAATCTAAGATTTGTATTGGCCTCTTCTAGTTGTTTCTTAAATGAAACAATTTCTTCTTCTTTTTTGCAGCAAATAATCTCTTTCTCATTGATCTATGACCTGAGAGTTTCCTCAATCCTTTTAGACTCTTCTACTTGCAGCTTTAGATTACTAACTACTTTGTTAGAATCCTCTTCATGTTTGTTACACACATTGACTTTATCATTCAGCTATGACTTCAAGTCTTCTATTTTATTGGCCTGTTAGAATTGTAAGAACAGATTTTCAATCTCATCCCCATATTCTTCCAATTTCTTGGACAGTATTTTGTTCTTTTTCTTTTCTATACTCAACTCTTCAAGAGCAGAGATCAACTCACCTTCCCAGTCTACTTCAGCATTGAGGTTTTTATTATCTGCTTCAGTGTTCACCCCTTCTACCTTTTCTGGTTCAATTTCCTCTACCACGTAAACCGAAACTGGTTGAGATGTCCTTTTGAAGGAGGTTCTATTCTTCTTACTTGGAGCTGTAATTTGATCTTCATTCCAATTTGCTTCTGCATTCATTTCTTCTTTATTACATTCTTGTTCTGATTCTATTTCTTCTTCATCTTCACTACTACTAAACCCATAACACTGACGTTCATTATGTCGAAGTTGATCAAAACATGCTGAACCTTGAGAACCTACATTATAACCGAGTTGACTCTTGGCATTTTCTCCATTGTTTGATTCATATCTTGAATCTACAGCAATAATGAATTTATCTTTATTTTATTTTATGACCCTGTGTGATCTTTTCTTCTTGTGTCTCATGGTTCCATTCTTGTCTTTCTTTGCCATTAGAGTATTAATCCAAGATCAAACCTAGCTGATTTAGCCTTTAAAGGGAACTTGGCTCTGATACCAATTGTTGTACTTAGTATGGCACTGAGAGGGGGGGTGAATCAGTGTGGCATTCCAAAACATGAATTAACAGCTCTAAAAACCACAGCAATTAAAACTTATAAACAAATATAATAAGTACAGCAAGAGAACATCACACAACATAGATTTTTAACGAGGTTCACCAAAATGGCTACTCCTCAAAAAGAATGGCTGCTTGGACTACCATCCAAATCCAGCCTCTTGCAAAGCACCAACTTTACAATTTGTTTACCGGCACCAAGCTGGAAGGAGCACCAACCCCTTATTTATCTGCACCAACGAGAAAGGAGCACCAACCCCTAATTTGCCGGCACCAGCTGGACTTCAATTTTGAATGAAAATGTTTGACAAATACCTTTGTTATTGCAAGACTCAAACTGATCTACTTCACCTTTGCAATCTCTGCACACTCTGCTCTTTCTTGCGCAATCTCTTCACACAATCTGTTGCACTGCTACAGCCAAACTTTGCAATCAACTTTGCCCTTTGCGCTCTCTGCACATTCTGCTTTCTCTGCTCACACGCTTCGCACACTCTGTGTCGTTCCACACTCTGCTCTCTGTGCGCATTCACAATCGCACTTCGAACAACTCGACACAACTAGCTCACATTATGCACTTCGCTATCATCTCGCCGATTCTATGCTATCTACGCTTTTACGACCGCATCTCGCACTTCAACATTCACCCGATGGATGCCTAAATCTCCAAATAGCCCCGCTTATATACTTGAGATTTTGAGATGAAAACCCTAATAGTAGTCGGCTGATTATGCAAATGCAAACCCTAATCTTGGTCGGCTGCAAACCCTAAACATGGTCGGCTGCAAACCCTAAATGTGGTCAATTGCAAACCCTAAAATCTGTCAGCCTGCATTGAATGACTTCTAAACTACCTGTCCACTGCATTATTAGATCTAACTGCCTGAGTTGACAACAATGACAAAACTCTTGCAACACCTTGCTCAACAATCTCCCCCTTTGGAATTGTTGGCAACACCTGTGTACATTCTTGTAACTCTTCTCCCCCTTTGTCAATAATACCAAAGGGCTGCTGTAGACTCCCCCTGAGTCCATACACACCATTCTCAGAACCACATTGAAATAGTTAGCAAAAATCATGGATATGATCAATAAGATGAACAAATGCACAAATGCCCCCCTTGAGAATTTGATCCCAATGGCTAGTCAAATTTTAGACTATTCTTGGGAATATGTGGCCACTTCAATTCATGTTGTCTTCTGAGCCTCAACCCTCTGTTGCTCTGCAATCTCAAACTTGTCCATTGATTTTAGTGAAAGCATACACTGATCGTTTAACTATCCAACTTTTTGCTCTGTAATGCAAACAACATCTGCATATACATCTTGAATATTCTCAACAGACTTGAACCTACTGACAGTTGTTTGTCTTTCTCTGCAGTGAGAATCCAGCAGACTACCTCAATTCTTTATAAAAGCACCTCAAACATTCATCACCAGGCTGGAAATCATCTGGCTGCACATTATAAACTTTTTCTTCAATCTTCCCATTCAACATGCTGATTTCACTTCTATCAACAGAATTGACAAGTGACTCACATCTGTACCAATTTTTGTCCAGCACTGCAATTTTACTGCCAACTCTTACTTTCAACTGTGCATGTCGAAAGAAGACATTTTGTCAAACACTTTATGGCCAACCGTAGTGCACCTTACTCGACCTCAAACTTCTTATCCTTGAATTGGCATTATATTAAAAGTTAAAACAAAACTGTCTGTGAATTAAATATATTCACCAAGGTGTAATGAAAGATCTGACAATCTTCACATCAAGCGTCGAACAAAAACACGTTGCTATTATCGAAACACAAATACGCAGCTGGGGCAAGCATTCTTTCAATAAACAAAAACAATCTGAACTGTTATAATCCATAGCTATAATCAGTGGCAGTAAGAACCATCAACAAAACAACAATGACATAAGCAATACTACCAATGGTGAAGATTCTCAATGCAAACACTACCCTTCACGGCACTTCCACACACAACTAAATGAACAGCCAACACACTTGACAATTATACCACAAAAGCCCAACTGTTGGTCTTTCATCCTCAGATACCCAGACAAATATACAGAAGCATTAAAATAAAACCTTTTTCAAAATGCTCCCCACGAGGATGTGTTACCTGGAGTTGCTTAGTGCGATAGAAGAAGCAGTCTCCTTTAGTTCAAGGAGACACGATTTCCTCTCTTCTTTCTTTCTCCAGACTTTCTTGACCTCGGGCTTGGATTTTTCACCTGCGTCCCTATTTTGCATCATTGCATGAACTTGAATATCTCTCTGGTGTGGTTGTCTCTTATGCATCCATGATGAATGATTATTTTCCTTTCTTCTATGAACCTGATTTATTTCTTGTCTGTGTTGTGTTCTTTGCGTCTTATGAAATCTATTGTTTTGCCTTAGATTTGATACATAAGCGCTTGGACAAAACCTTGCTATGTGCCCATGACCATTGCATTGAAAACATTGTACAAAGTGTTCACTCAGATATGCAGATGTATTTCGACCAGCATAACTCTTTGATTTATTATTTAATCCACAATAAGTTGCCTTGTGACCATCCTGGTTACATCCGAAACAATAGCCATTAAAAGTGTTAGTATGAAAAAAGTGAGAGTGGTAGAACCTCTTTTGTTGTGGCTGCTTTACTGTAAATCTCCTTTGATATTTTCTTTCTTTTGAAGATACGACTTTAACCTTTTCTTGCTCGGACCCTTCAACAGTGAACTTCTTCTTCTCTGTAGAATTGGAAGATACGAGGTTGTTCGACTTCATATCCAAGACCATGCTTAATCGTGGAGCTTCTCTGATGACTTATCATTTTATCTAGCAATTATGTGCTCTTCTCGAATTTAAGATTTGTATTGGCCTCTTCTAGTTGTTTCTTCAATGAAACAATCTCTTCTTCTTGTTTGCGGCAAATAATCTCTTTCTCATTGATCTGCGACATGAGAGTTTCCTCAATCCTTTTAGACTCTTCTACTTGCAGCTTTAGATTACTAACTACTTTGTTAGAATCCTCTTCATGTTTGTTACACACATTGACTTTATCATTCAGCTGTGACTTCAAGTCTTCTTCTATTTTCTTGGCTTGTTGGAATTGTAAGAACAGATTTTCAATCTCATCCCCATATTCTTCCAATTTCTTGGACAGTCTTTTGTTCTTTTTCTTTTCTATACTCAACTCTTCAAGAGCGAGAGATCAACTCACCTTCCCAGTCTACTTCAGCATTGAGGTTTTTATTATCTGCTTCAGTGTTCACCCCTTCTGCCTTTTAGGTTCAATTTCCTCTACCACAGAAACTGAAACTGGTTGAGATGTCCTTTTGAAGGAGGTTCTATTCTTCTTACTTGGAGCTGTAATTTGATCTTCATTCCAATTTGCTTCTGCATTCATTTCTTCTTTATTACATTCCTGTTATGATTCTATTTCTTCTTCATCTTCACTGCTACTAAACCCATAACACTGACGTTCATTATGCCGGAGTTGATCAAAACATTCTGAACCTTGAGAACCTGCATTATGACCGAGTTGACTCTTGGCCTTTTCTCCATTGTTTGATTCATCTCTTGAATCTACAGCAATAATGAATTTATCTTTATTTTCTTTTATGACCCTGTGTGATCTTTTCTTCTTGTGTCTCATGGTTCCATTCTTGCCTTTCTTTGCCATTAGAGTATTAATCCAAGATCAACCCTAGCTGATTTAGCCTTTAAAGGGAACTTGGCTCTGATACCAATTGTTGTACTTAGTATGGCATTAAGAGAGGGGGGTGAATCAGTGTGGCATTCCAAAACATGAATTAACAGCTCTAAAAACCACAACAATTAAAACTTATAAACAAATATAATAAGTATAGCAAGAGAACATCACACAACATAGATTTTTAACGAGGTTCACCAAAATGGCTACTCCTCAAAAAGAACGGCTGCTTGGACTACCATCCAAATCCAGCCTCTTGCAAAGCACCAACTTTACAATTTGTTTACCAGCACCAACTGGAAGGAGCACCAACCCCTTATTTATCTGCACCAACAGAAAGGAGCACCAACCCCTAATTTGCCAGCACCAACTGGACTTCAATTTTGAATGAAAATGTTTGACAAATACCTTTGTTATTGCAAGACTCTAACTGATCTACTTCACCTTTGCAATCTCTGCACACTCTGCTCTTTCTTGCGCAATCTCTTCACACAATCTGCTGCACTGCTACAGCCAAACTTTGCAATCAACTTTGCCCTTTGCGCTCTCTGCACATTCTGCTTTCTCTGCTCACACGCTTCGCACACTCTGTGTCATTCCACACTCTGCTCTCTGTGCGCATTCACAATCGCACTTCGAACAACTCGACACAACTAGCTCACATTATGCACTTCGCTATCATCTCGTCGATTCTATGCTATCTGCGCTTTTACGACCGCATCTCGCACTTCAACATTCACCCGATGGATGCCTAAATCTCCAAATAGCCCCGCTTATATACTTGAGATTTTGAGATGAAAACCCTAATAGTAGTCGGCTGATTATGCAAATGCAAACCCTAATCTTGGTCGGTTGCAAACCCTAAACATGGTCGACTGCAAACCCTAAATGTGGTCAATTGCAAACCCTAAAATCTATCAGCCTGCATTGAATGACTTCTGAACTGCCTGTCCACTGCATTATTAGATCTAACTGCCTGAGTTGACAACAATGACAAAACTCTTGCAACACCTTGCTCAACAAAGTGCATCAAAGCACTAGCTAATGTCCAAAAGCAAACCCATGTGGCCCCTTGTCAACCCTCACCACATAAATTTGTGAAATTGTAGCTAGCCCCATGACCTCCAACCACTTCCAATGTTCCATTCATAGTTCCTATCTCACCCCTAGTATGATAGGTGAGAATCGATGTTGAGCCTCCAAGATCCTCAATTGCAGAACAACACAAACACCAATGCAAACATATTAATGCCACATTCATTGCATAATTCAATATATATATATATATATATATATATATATATATATATATATATATATATATATATATTCACAATTCCAAACAAGAGTGCCAATGGTACTTACCTCATCCACCTACATATCTACTCATGTTGCCGCATTTGCTGCCTCCATCGCCATGGACTTCACTCCACCACACTTATTCACTCACTCACTCTCCTTTAGACGTAATTTTTGGAACTTGTGAATGCAAGAATAAAAAAAAAAATTACCTCTACAACCCTTTTATATATATTTGGAGTGCACTCAAATACCCTTGGGCATTTTTTAGGTGCACCCAAACACCCACCAGCATTTGCAACATGGTAGACATTTGCTCGTGTCTATCCAAACATGAACGTTAATAGACGCTTGACCTAAAAATATTTCAAAAGGTGTTTAAAGGGCCTAAAAATGTAGCTTAACTCCACAAAATCATTTCATACTTCATCCATGCATTGATTTCATCATCATATCATGTTTTTTAAAAGTCCACACTAATTTGGGCACTTAATTTTTGCTTGCAATCAAAAGTCGTAAAATCAAACTACAAACTTCAAAACACCTCAAAATGGTCCAAATTTTCACAAAACGACCACATTCATCATTCTAATCATCCATACCATAATTTCACCACTCTTTGTGGTAACATGGATTGATTTGGGTGGTTAAATTCTGCTTATGACCAAAAAACAAGTCATAAAATTATCCAAAATTACTTTTAAAAATGCTCCAAAATAATGCAAAACTTAAAAAATTCATGCAATCTAATAATCAAATCATTATTCATCAACACATTCTCATCTCAAATCAATCAATCATTGCATTTTCATTAAAAATTTACCAAATTCACCTACAATTTTGAGTGAATATCGTATCTAGTGGTATACTCTACTCCCTTGGCAGTTGTAGTGATTAGTTGTCCATGCAATTCGGTAAGATAAGTAAATCACCATAAGGACACTTGCCCATAATTATTCAGCATCCTCTTGTTTGAACACAAAATTACTTTGGGTTACTGATTTCTCAAGTGAGACTATGCCCAAGTTAACTTGCTCAAAAAGTTATCATTGATGGCCTTGTTCATGGGGCTTGAAACATGGACAAATCACATCTCAACATTTCTTTTACATTGACAGTAATTAAGGACATAGGCCCTTACTAGATTTATTGGTTTCAATTGAGGGAATTATCCTACAGTCACTAGTGAACCCTCCAAGGTTTACTCTTTTTATTTTTTTGAATTCTCATCACTTTGCATTTCAATGACGCCAATTGGCATGTTTTCCAATAGCATGGAATCACCCCAAACTTGGGATACCTAAATTTTATTTTAAGTTTCCACATTGGGATACATCATACATTTAGATTTGGCAAAAACCCCTTTTCTATTGGGGAAAAAATAGAATTCATTTACATCATTCATCATACATCTACATTTGGCACAAATCCATTTTTTGTTGGGACAAAAATAGAATTTATTTACATCCACACTCGTCAAAAACCCCTTCTCTATTGGGGAAAATATAGAATCAACCAATTACATTATACAAACACCCTTTTCTCTATTGGGGTAAAAATGATATCAATCATTCATCTGCATTTACATCATTCATATCATCCGCATTTACATAATACACTTGCACTTACACCATTCACCTGCATCATTACCCACAATTCTATCAATTGGATTGTGAGACTCATTTTTCACTCATTCACCAATTGAGGGGGTAAGCTACACCAAAAAAATTATTTATCTCCAATATATTATTTGTGCTCCAAGAAAAGAAAGCTTCTTCACCACACCAAACCAGGTGTCTCGTATTTTTGCACCGCATTGTGTTCCACGCAACGTGATACAAAAAGGGGCATCTGTAGACACCAAAATCTAGCCATTCATCATCCATTTGTATCCTCTAATCATATATATATATATATATATATATATATATATATATATATATAATATTTATATTTATATATTTAATAAATATATATGTATTTATGTAAATAAATCCTAGCCATCTTCCATGACTTAATGTCAGCCACTCATCCATCTTAATCCATGTCACATGCTCAATTTCAATCTCAACCCTTCCTCATGTTTTAATCTCGACCATCCATTGGTGTCATCGAAACCCTAACATGATCAAGGGAAAATTATAAAAGATGATTTATTTTGATGAATCAAGGTCCATGAGTTTAAAATTTGACAGCATCCAAGCATTCTATCCATTCTCAAATCCTAGCCATTTTGCTACCATCTTCCTCCCTCACCATCACCATCGCACCTCTCGTTTCTACCATCACAAAACCTTCATGAACCATATTTGGTTCTGTATTGCTCCCATCTACCCCCGAATGCCTCCCAAAGTTTACATAATACTATTGAGAATTTGTGGAATATTTTTGGCCATTCACAGTCCTCGTAGAACATTTTTGGCTATTTCTCATAGCCTATTTGTAGTCCATAAATCCTCAGATGCTTTCAGGCATTCACATGACCTTAGAACATAGAGAAAAAAGCATAGATCAGCATCGTAGTTGTTTTATTGATAAGGTAAGATATGAATTTACATCTATTTATATTTTTGACTTTATTTTATAGTTTAATATTGTAGCACTTAGGGTTTTGTAGGTTTTTATATCATTCAGAGGGCCTCACATAGTGGAACCCTCACAGGTTCTATTAACCCCTTTTATGTTATCTTCTATTTGCAGGTACAAGAACTACACTTTTGGAAGTTGTTACAGCTAGGCCGGTCTCATAGGGATAAATAAGCCCACCCACACACTTGTTTGGAGCAAAACACAATGGAGAAGATACCATATATTCATTTGTGAATAAGGGTTTCAAAACCCTAGATTTAAAATCATTGTATTGATATAAAATCATATTGTAATATTGGAGATCAAGGCTCCCACGGTAATAATATAATGTTATTTGTATTCATTGTGCAATATAAGATTTTGTGTTGATTTTGTTATCTATTGGTTTGGTGTTGTCATTACAGAAGCTATTCCATATTTTCCTGTTTGTATAAAATCTTGTTGATCAATCTTTTCTTGTTTTGAGTCTCCTTTGTCATCACACTCATCGAAGTGCCTTCAGTGCCAAGAGGATGAGTTGTTACAACACACTATGCAGGTGAAGACTCCAACCCCTCACATGCATAAGACTAAACATTATGAGAGACACAACTGGGTGCAATACAAGTCTCTACGACCTTATCAAACGTTGCCCTCGACGCCTCCTAGACTTGAGCGGGAGGCCAATCCTAAGACCAATGACGGGTGCCTTCTTCAGGCGCCCACCCAGGTTCATGGACCACCCCCAAAAATTCTTCAAGAAGCTTCTGAGGAACCTGAGCTAGAAAAATAGTGGACCAAAACGAAATACCAAAGCATGGGGGGTGCTATTCAGTCATCCCTCTCAAGGCATCAAGTTTCCCACAACTTGCAACGGGAACAAATCAAACAGGAGGAGCTCAAATCCCTCGATACAAGCAATGCACTGCCCAAGCACTTAGAGTTAGTAGAGACCAAGATTTTGGGGCCACAAAAGCCCAACTCACGTGAAACTCCTCTCAAAGAGGATCAACCCCTGGTTGTAGAGCTACCTGATGATGAGGTCTTCCATATCTTAGAATCACCAGATTCTGATAAGCCTGACTCTCTTGCCAAAGATGAGTCAGCATATGCAATAGTGCTATGGGACCCATTCGAGTCTGACATCACTAATTCACAGGTGGTCCCCATGGATGAGCATCATAAAATTCTCCTAACATTATTCCATTTGGAGGCTCCCATCGAGCCTGTGCCATTACAGGAAAATCAGGTCCCCCTGCAAAGCACGGAACAACCCCATCGGGACCATGTCAATCTGCTCGAGCCGAACGAGCCTAACATGTCGCAGACAATTTTGGGGGCCAACGAGGGCCTTTGGATCACCGATAATGATTACAAAGATGAAACTGAGATGGCTTATCTCAATCATGCACGACGGCACAATCACCCTGTCACCCATGACGAACTAATGGCCCAACTAGGCATAAGACTAGGGCATGAGTGGTGCATAGACCCAGCCCACTGGCATCACATGTTGATCCCACTCCTTTGGGAAGATCGCGAGCACCTTCCACCTAGAGATATCATAGCACCATCAGTGTCGAAGGCAGACCTTGCCCTCCTATCCGTGCATAAGGCCGATCCATTCGTGCCAATTCCTATAGAGCCAGATCCGATGCACAAATATCATCATGCTGGGGGTACCTCTATTCCCTGAAGAGCCAGTGGGTTACACCAAATGCTCCAAAGGTGTCCATAAACCCTTTGGTCAAACCAAACACTCCAAAGGTGTCCATAAACCCTTTGGTCAAACCAAACGCTCCAAAGATGTCCATAAACCCTTTGGTCAAACCAAAAGCTCCAAGGATTATCGCAATCTCTTGGTCATCCCAAAAGCTCCAAGGATTATCGCAATAACTTGGTCACCCCAAAAGCTCCAATGATTATCGCAATCACTTGGTCACCCCAAAAGGCTCCAAGGATTATCGCAATCGCTTGGTCATCCCAAAAGGCTCCAAGGATTATCGCAATCGCTTGGTCATCCCAAAAGGCTCCAAGGATTATCGCAATTGCTTGGTCATCCCAAAAAGCTCCAAGGATTATCGCAATCTCTTGGTCATCCCCGCAATCTCTTGGTCATCCCAAAAGCTCCAAGGATTATCGCAATCGCTTGGTCATCCCAAAAAGCTCCAAAATTATCGCAATCTCTTGGTCATCCCCAAAAGCTCCAAGGATTATTGTAATCGCTTGGTCATCCCAAAAAGCTCCAAGGATTATCGCGATCGCTTGGTCATCCCAAAAAAGATCCAAGGATTATCACAAGCACTTGGTCACCCTAAAAGCTCCAGGGATTTTCATAATCGCTTGGTCAAACCCTAAATGCCCCAAAGGTATCTATAAACCCTTTGGTCAAGACAAAAGCTCCAAGAGTTACCATAACTGCTTGGTCAACATAAGTATTCAAAAATCAACAAAAACAACACAAAAATCAAAATCACAAAAACATTTGCATTTCAATTCCATGCATTTTCATAACACATCAAAATTACAAAAACAATTGCATTTCAATTCCATGCATACTCATAAAAAAAAAAAAAAATTAAAATCACAAAAACAATTGCATTTCAATTACATGCATTCTCATAAAAAAACAAAATCACAAAAACATTTGCATTTTCCATACATTCTCATAAAAAAAAAAAACAAAATCACCAAAACATTTGCATACATTTTCATAAAAATCAAAATACAAAAATATAGGTTGCATTAAACATTTCATCCATCCCTTGCATACTTCGATAGGTCATACAAGTCAAAAGCACCATAGGCTGTCATTACTTGGCAATTCCATCATTTCCACCTCAAATCCATTTCCATAAACGCATACATCCAGCATATCACCTTTTTATTTTAGCATAGTCGATTGTTTCCTAATGTATATAGGGTTTTCGTCATTCGGATGTCTTTAAATTTCTAGCCAAAAACTGCATACGCTAAACAGTATTTTACACGGGAAAGTTTTACTTGGATCACGCCTTGTTACGTAGCATCCCAACACAAATTAACACACATATAAAAAATTCCTAAGTTGTGTGAACAAAAGATGAAACCTGCACCGTCATCCTGGTTACCATAGGCGAAATGGCTATCTTGCTTATCCCCCTGTGCAATTGACCTTAGAAATGCTGAGAGTTGGCAAAAGGACAAGCTTCCTCCCTACCCAATTCCCCATGAATCCCAAGTTCTCAAAAGTTGCAAAAACATCAAAAATTTGCAAAACGTCAAAACATTCAAAATTGACATCCTACAGTGAACACATCAAAAGGCACGTACAATAGTGATTCTCGTCACTCCCTATCCCTTGCTCAAAAAAAAAAAAAAAAAAAAACATCAATAAAACAAAATAAAAAGTGATCTTATCACTATAAAGAGCAAGTATCCCAATACAATTGAAGAAAAGCAGGGAGTCGAACTTGAATCCCTGGAATTCTCAGCATTTTGACAAGTCATGAGGCAAGCTTCAGTACTGGTTTGGTTGATAGCCTATCGGTCACTGGCAGTAAACCTCTCGCATGACGATATATCTGTCATATTAACTTGTGTATAGATCAATGTTTGCATGTGGATGAGCTAGCTTATGGTATCCTAGATAGCATCGCAGATTAATCTGACTAAATACAATAAAGGAGTTAGTGGAGCTAATTAGGTGATCCTCAGTACAGGTTCGGTTGAAAGCCCATCTGGCACTGGCGGTATCCTGATGAATAACACATAAACGAACTCAATTGCACACACAGGGATGTGAAATAACTTGGTTAAATTCAAGTTGAATTTATACCTTGTTCAAAAGTCTTGCGAGATAAATGTACAGTCTTGGCTAGTTAGTTAAAATATCTGAATCTAAGAAAAGCTTAACTACATTTTAAAAACAACTGTCACATTTTATTCCGTACATCACCATCAAAATATATGCAAAATACAAAAACAAAGTTTTCACATGCAAAGTCATTTCACAAAGTCATCCCATTAGTATCGCAAGTCAGTAAAATCTTGTATAGTTTATGGTGCATTGACACATCATCAACAACTCATTTCATTCATTCCCTATCCATACATCATACAAATTAAAAACATCACATTCATAATCACCTCTGCATACATCAAACACATACATAAAAACACAACAAAACAACCAAAATATAAAAAAAAAAAAAACAAACAAACACAACAAAACAACCAAAATATAAAAATGACAAATGCCAACAAAAACACTAAAAATTGCCGGACAAAAGTTCTCTTGCACTTAACCTTTTGGCATAAGAAAACTGATGTCAGGGTTTACCTTGTTGTTATCCTACTCCCCAAGAAGGCTACCATAGCCAGACCGCTCCACGGGAAGACGAATTTTTGCCAATGTTACCCCCAAATGGCATCCCAAAATGGGTTCACACCCACCAAAAATAGGTCAAAAGAATCGGGAAACTGCTCGAGCATTCAACGGACAACATCTAAAGGCACCCTCACTTAAGTCATCTTGGGTCAAGCGACTCGTCGCTTTTCTCATGGCAGTCCTTCCTTCATCGATTAGTCACTTGAGGGGGTAGTCACACTTAAGTCACCAATCAACAAACACACACCCAATCACGGCAATAGCATGCATTCAAAGAATCATTGACAAAGACAATCACGCTCCCGCTTGGGGCAGCAAACAAGCAATTATCACAAACTGATTAAACACTTGGCATTCCCGAAGCATGAACACAAGGTTCCCCCGTGGATAAAAGGTTGCGCCCTTTGCCTAATCATGACTGATCAATGTCCAAGCTCAAGTCACACCTCACCAAAACAGGTTAATACTTGAAATCAAATTCCTTAGCTTGTCAGAAGCAAGGATTCAAGAATGCATGCCCTTTTCATACTTGGGGCACCAAGAGTTGGTTAGGTTACTGAGAAACCCTAATCATTAGTGCTTTGGTTATCTATTTTTGCTTGACGCTGCGCCTTGCACAACGCTTCCCAAAAAGGGGCATCTGTAGACACCAAAATAGCACCAATCCAATTATGTGACTACAAACACTGATCACATTAACACACACAGCCCCCAGGGGTAGCCCCCAGAGGTTAAATAGTGGTTCTAACCACTTACACAACAGTTTTGCAAGTCAAAAATTAGTTTGGCACCTTTTAGACACTTTATTTCTTATTCGTCCCACCCAGGGACGAGTGCGAATTTGTACTCGTCCTACCCAAGGACGAGTATGGATTTGTACTTGTTTCACCCAGGGACGATTATTAGCGCTCACTCCGGGGTGGGACGAACGCCAGGTTTGACCAGCAAAAAGTCAGACCTCAGCGCATGACAACTCAGAACTACCACTCAGCTTTTCATGCATGACATAGGAGTGCAAGTGAGTTTTCTAAAACACACAAAGACATGCATAGAGGCAGTTAAGAAGCCCTTGATCAAGAAGAAGTCTTCTCTTCACAAACAAAAGCATTCATGCAAAGAAACACTTTTGCATGTTAATTCAAAGAGACCCCTTGGGTCTATAAAATGGTGAGTTTCCTCACCCAAAAGAGATACCGAGCAGGAGCATTCTGAGCAACGAAGTGCTGTTAATTCACTTACTTGCAATTTGTGCCCAAACCCCAATCTTTTGACCACAATATTCTATCAATTTGATGACAACACATCACATCAGGTTTCGGACCCATCTCAAGCGGATTGGTTTCGAAGAAAGGTTTTATCCACGGGTGGTTTGCCTTCGGGCACCTCCCCGCTTTACTTCATTTATAGTATTTTAGCTAGTTTCATGTTTATGCATTTATCAAGTTTTTAGTGCATTTAGATTCATTTCAGCTATAGTTAGATTTATCTTTTATTTTTCATACACAAGTGCTACCGATTCTTTGTTTGTTTCTTTGAACACGGATTTCAGGTCTATTGAAGGAGCAACGAGGAATCGACCTTTGTCAATGCAAGCGGCGACAACGTTTTGGTTCGCCCATTTTATATGTGGGCACGCGAAAGAAGGAATTCAGAGACAAGTTGTAGAGAACAATATCTAACGCTCCTATCCCCTAAAAAGGAAGGAGACGTATTGTAACACGAATTGAAAAGAATATCAATAAAGAAAGGCTGTATTTTATATTGCTTTTATATCTTGTGTTCATTCATTTGTGTTCTTTCCTTTTAATGCAATTTTGTTTAGTCTTTCCTTTTTGTTTCCGAAATCTCGTGTTTTCACATGGTATTGATTATTTCTTTTCTTTGACCTTTTCATCATTTTAATCCATCAGGTTTTTAATCCATAATGGTATTTTCTTATTCCACTTCTAAGAGTGTTGCTTAGCATGCTAGTAGTCATTTGTATTACCTAAGTTCTTTGGGATAGAGTAGTCTACCTTATAGCTCCCTACTCAATATCTATGATATCCCAATTAAAAATATATAAGCCTGTTTTAATGAAACCTTTATCAATCTTTAGGTTTTGTAGACTTTCTTATCTCTCCCTAATGATGAAATTATATACACCTAATGGAATTTTAGGTTTTGTAGAAAGCTTATATCTTCCCAATTATATAGAACTTGATAATATTTGGTAGATGCTATTATTATCAAGTTTTTAGAATGTCTTATGACTCCCTAATGATTTTGGAATATGATATAGTGCTCTTGTAAAATGTAGTTCAATTTTTGGTTGAATTTGTAAAGTTTTATAAATATCAAAAATCAACTTTTCTAACACCTTAGTACTCTTATTAAACTAAGCACTTTTCCAATTTTGAAGAGGTTTTAATGTTGGATTTATTTTATCCTTTTTGAGAAATTTTGAGACAAGAATATTATAAATTTTCAACCTTAGCAAAAACCTTAATAACCTCTTTTAATATCCCTTTAGGATTTAATTTTAGTGTATATAATTTCCAATAAATTAATTTGATGTAGTAACCCTTATAACTCCCAAATTTTGGAAAATTAGACCACAATAATATTTACAAATATTCTAAAATTAATTTCTAGTAGAAATCCTTCTTATTCCTAAGTTTAATATTGCAAATATTATATTGAATTGATAAATTATTTCCTTTGAGGTATGGCTTTCAATATGGTTAAATTCTTTTAAGTTTAACCTTGATATATCAACCTTATAACTCCCAAAAAATGAAAGCACATTTAAAATGGGAAAAAATATTACCTTGCACTATATAAAGACCGCAATAATTGATGCTAATTTTGGATGTGCAAGGGCTGCAATATTAATGTCTTTGCTTTGGTCGTTCCCTCCAATAGAATGCTTGGAAACCTCCTTAGATTTAATGCTTCAACTATGACCTATTTAATCTCTATATTTGACCTCCTTTGACCATAGAATTAAAGAATATTCCACCTTGCTTCCATGCTGTAACTCAGTCCTGTGCACAAATACTGTGGAGTGTTTAATGTGGATGTGTGACTACTTCTGAATGCTTGAAATTCCTTGGTCTTTAGCACCCTTTAAATGGAATAAAATCTTGATTTAAGTGCCAAGTGGCACATCCATTTTCTTCTTGAGCACTTGAGGAATGAAAGATGCTAGATGACACTTGTAGCCTCCTGTCTATAATGAATGGTAGTTACATTCTTTAGGTGAGCACTTGTTCTCTTTGTATACAAGTTTCTCATATGTTCTCAATGTACCAACATACTGTTAGTAATGTTTCTTTGACTAATATGAGCACTTGTGTGATGAGCATTAGGGTTTTTCCTCAAGTGACAAGTTTCACTCCCTCCTTATGCATGGATTTCTTCTCTAATTCTTTTTCAATGTACCCTTTGGAGATTCCTTAAACCTTGTAAAATTTCCAGCTTCTCCTTTGTTCAATGGCACTTGCTTGTGAGTTATTTCTAGCTGGAATGAGGAGCAACGATTTGGAGGCTTGAGCACCAATTTTGAGCAATGTAAATGTGGAGTTTGAAACACTCCAATTATACCTTATTCTTCTTCCTTTCGCACCTATTATATGTCTTCTTTTTTTAGATAACGTTACTCTTGAATATAATGTTGTTTCTCCCTTTGTTTTGTACCTTGTATTTTGCAAGTTCGGCCATCCAAGATATGAGGAGTGTGAGTGCTTTGAGTGGCTCCTTTTGCTATGATTGGAGAGTGCTAGCATTCAACCACCTTTGGATGGTTCACCCTATAAATATTGACCCTTTGAGGCACCTTCAAATCTGCCATATTTCCTATATAAACCAGATTATGATAGTGCAATACAATGTAACAAATTTATGTATAAAATAACCTTTATTGCACCATATTTTGCACTCCTTTTTTTAGGTTTGAATATCTGGTTTTGTGGCAAAATTTTTGAATGCAATGTAGGGGTTTTGAGGTTGTCTCTTTGATTATACACCTTCCCATTTTTTCTTGGATACTTTGATGACAAATCCAATCTTAAATAGAAGTAAATAGAAGCTCCTTATTTGATGCAATTTTCTACACTTTTCTCCTTGCAACTAACCCTGTAATGCTTTGGATTTGAGACTCTCCAAGTCTCAATATTTGAAACTTATTTTTCTGATTTTGGTTATTTGTCTTATTATCCAAGTTTTGGAGGATTCTAACCTATTTTGGTGGCTTCAGTTAGCCACTATGTGCTGCAGATTTGTGTGCACTAATAGTATCTTTAGACACTTTGTCAAATTTTGATTTTGTGCCCTTCTTAAGAACACAAACAAAACTCTTTTTGAGAGCAATAGAATAGTTCAAATGAATCTAATAATATTTCACTTTTAATGCACTAAAAATTTCACCTTATCACTTCAATCAACTCTCAAAATAATGCACTTAATCAATTTATTGCAACTAATCAAGAATAATTTGAAATGAACCCTTCAATAATTATTTTGCAATTTCACTACAATTAATAATATGGGACTTAGTCTTCTTTTTATTTTTCTAAAGCATATGATAGGTAGTTTATAGATGTAGTTATAAAATCTAATCAAATCCTAACTAATGTGCAAATAAACCTTAAAAGGAACTTTTCTTTTTTTACACTTTTGAATACTGTAATCCAATTTTCCTTCTTGCAACTCTAATCCAAATAAGGTGCTCCAATGAATATAATAAGAAATCCAATTAATGAATCTACTTACACCAATAGTTTCTTACCTTTTTTTGAAATATTTTGTAGAGGATGTATATCTTTGTGTCTAAGATCACCAAGTTGTTGCCTTGAGTAAGATCTTGTAGCTCGTTGTAGGTTGTCCTAAACAACTCCTTCACCAAAAGATGATCTTGAACTTTATTTTACAAGCATAGTATTTGGTGGCTTGTTATCCTCTTGTAGTCTCCTCTTTTTTATCTAGATTTTTAGAAGTCTTTATCTCAAATTATAATGTCTTCTTGCTATGAGAGGTAATCTTCAAATATCTTAGATTTGGAAGGCTTATCCAGTCTTAAATTCTTCTTATAGAATTCTAACTTCAAGCAGGATCTTCTTATCAAGATTATAAATGTCTTGCAGTCTTCTAATATTTGGAACTCCTTGGAAAATTCTTCTTATTTTGGGCTTGTTATTGAATGGTGATAATTTTCCCAAATCTTCTCAATATTCTAAATTTCTCAAGGTCTTCTGAGCTTTGGCACTCCTTGCCAAATTATTTGTATTCAATGAGTTATCCTTTGATGATTTCTTCAGTAAGGCTCTCCAATACTTTTACTAGATGCGCATTGAGACCTCCCCAAGGTATTTTATCTTGCAGCTTCTTCTGGTCTTCCTTGATACCTTTTCTTCAACCTTCTACTCTTGGAAGTGTTGGTGGTGAGATCTTCTTCTGGATCTTTAATTTTGCTACTTCTAGATTCAAGCAGGACTCTCCTAGTCCTTCTTCTTCTTCCAATACTAGAATTTCTTCAATGAGATCTTCTCCTGATATCTTTACCTTCAATTTTGCTTCAGGTGCTGGATTTATTTTGAAGAGGATAATCTTCCTAAATTTCTTTTAGGATGTTTCCCAACTCACTCAATCTCATTTCCCTGCAACAAAGTATTAATACTAAAATCTTAATCTACTTCTAAATTAGATACTCTCTTTTGGAGTCTTCTTCAAGATCAAGGCTTTTGTGGCCTTTTTTTTTTTAAGAGAAAAACCCCTTGTGGGGCTGCCTTGGTCTGATAGACCACGGACAAGGGGTTATACACCATCAAATTCACCCGGGAGTCACACCCAGCCCTACCCGCACCAACATTATCAATTGGATTTTGGGTACCCAATTCAGCTTTTTGGTAGGGTGGATATTCGAACCTGGGACCTCCCTTGGAGGATTGCCTTCTTGTCTCCAACTCACCTACAACACCTGGGTATTATGGCATTTTTTTTTAGTATCAAGGGTTATGTGTCCTTTTCTTTAGTATCAAGGCTTATGTGGCCTTTTCTTCAGTATCAAGGCTTTTGTGGCATTTTTTTCAGTATTAAGTCTTCTATGGCATTTTCTTCTATGACAAGGCTTTTATGGCCTTTTCTTCAATATTAAGGCTTCAATGGCATTTTCTTATGTATCAAGGCTTTTGTGGCCTTTTTTTCTAGATCAAGACTTTTATGGCCTTTTATTCTAGAACAAGGATTTTATGGTCTTTCTTCTATATCAAGGCTACTATGGCCTTCTATTCTTCTATGAATTTCTCAATCTAGCAGTGGAGATCTCCAGTCTCCTAACTTCACCATGACTCTTCTACAAAAGTCTTATTTCACAGTATTATTTTCTTGCACAAGGAACTAATCTTTGAACTATAAATGTACTCTAACTTCTGGGCAATGAAGTTGAATTCTTCTATATTTCTATTGTAGGAGGTGTCCCAATCATATAAGAATTAGTTTTTTGCAACAAAAAAAACTTTGGGAAATAGTTAACAAATATATTGAATGATCTTCACTAGTTTATTTGCCAATCTAGTGGATTGAATATTGAGTCATAGTCTTCACAAGTGTTTTCTACAACTTTGTGGAAAGACTCTAGCTAAATGTAATCTCAGTATTTCTAGAACTAATATTTCTTTCAGTCCTCACTTAGGCTCTCCCTAATTCTACCACCTACTCTTCTGAGAGTTTTTTATAGTGGTTGGTCCAGCAGCACATCAGATTGACAAAAAAACTTAGGCTCAATAATAATGGTGGTTTTCCTATTGATCTACCGTGGCTAGATCTACCATGGCTCTGATACCATTGTTAGCTTTTGATATAGTGTGCAATGGAAGATAGCAATCATAAGATACATAATAATATGAAAGTAAATTTGCGAGATGACTAAAATATGTATAAATAGAAATGATGAAAATGAATACAATGTAGCTATGGAGGAAATGGACACTTCATTAACAAATCTATTGGACTACATTACACCCATCACCAATATATGGTGATCTACACAATACTATGCTACTACCTACAAATATGCTCTGAGCTTCTATATTATGCTTGTTAAAATGAGGTCATTTTTATATAGGAAGATAGATTCCTTGGCCAACACTCTACCTAGTTGTGCAAGGGACACCTTGCACATATATACCTTGCACATTGACACTTGTGAATTTATTACATTACATGAAGTAACTAGATAACTTCCTCCTAAAGTAATCTAATGTCCTAAGTATGTACCTAGGAAGGTACATTTACATGACCCAAATGATATAATATAATCTATTTCTAACACAAACCTTACTTCATCTCACCATAACAAAATTATATAGAAAAATTTAGGGTCTTCTAACCACATAGAGTAAAACAAAAATGGATTTTTATGGCCATTACTAAGTAGATGCATTAGTGACATCGGTTAAAGGATTTGTTGCAATACAGTAGATGAATTTTTTGCTACAAGAGGAACAAATTTTGGATGATTAGTGCAAGATATGCATTATTCCTACAGGTTCTTTTCTAATCATTATGGATTATGATTCGAATACTTACCTATTTCTTGATGATTTGATAACTTCCTTTGATGCTCTATATATTGTATCTAGGAGGAGTCATGGATTTATGTTCAAGGGATGGTTGATCCATTTTATGTACATTTGACAAGAGAATACAATGGGATTCTTAACGAAGATTCATTGGCCCATTCAAGCATTCATTTATGGGATTATGAGGGGTGTTAACGTATCTATAATCTAACCTTATTATGCCAAGGTTGTCAATGAAGTACCTAGAGGTGCTATTGATACAACCTATAAGAAAGTGTAATGAAATCCTATGGTCACTTTTATATGCAAACCTATGAGCATATTTATGGAAGCCTATAGACAATTTTTTATATATTCACCCTCATAGGTATTGGTTAAACCACCTCTATTTTTAAACTTGATTAAAGGGTTTAATACATTTAATGTATTATAATTTAACCTTCAAGTTAGGTTATATCGACTTGAAGTTAGCATTTAATTATGAATTAGGTATTACTATGAATAACCCCTAATGATTCATCCATTGTATTAGCTTATGACATGCGACATCTTGGGGGTGCCTACAGGCACACGCCCCTTATCCTTATTTTATATATTTTCTATATCTCATTATTTTGTCTAATTTATTTTTTTACTTCTCCACTCTATTTTTCTACATATGATTGTGGTGAGTGTAAGTTTCAAAATGTTTCTAAAATTTTTTATGAAATCCAACACTTCAACATCTATCACAAACAATAATTATAGTTTGAGTATATACATTTATCAATTTGATTTTGATATTTTCCTCTTTTCAACAAAAAATACCAACAACCTAATTACTCTTCGAATGTATCCCTACATTCCTTATAGTTATTTTTAATTATTTTAGGAAAATAAATTTAGTACTATAACAACCTATTAATTTCTTAGAGCTCTTTTTATTGGTCTTATTCATAACACTAATATTTTAAGACACCATCTCCATCATTAATTTTTATTCTTATTAGTGGGCTTAGCCTAGTTCTTGTCAACACTTGTGATATTTATTTTGGGTTTCTTAAATAAACATCCCTCTAGTTGCCTTATCTCTTTGCTATTACTTTGAGGATATTTCTCTCTTTTTCATTCCCACCAATGCTTTCATCCTCATCAAAATTTTCTATATTCTAGATGGCTCATATGTGGCTTATCATCTATAGGTTTATGTTACCCTAGAGAACATAAAGTGTAAGGGATAACCTTGAAAACACTTTTTTATTTGTATTTTCTTGAAAATCGTAAAATGCAAGGGCCATCCTCTATAGTACTTATTTTTTATGCTTCCCTATAAAGCCTAATTAGAAAGAATATCCTCCATGCTATTTTTCTTTGCTATGTCACCCTTAAAACCTAGATTTCAATGGATAAACTCTAAAATAATTTTATTTTTATTACAAAAATATGATTTAAGTGGATTAAATTCGACCTCTTCCACTAGCTTCATTTTAAAATTTCCATGTATATCATTTTTTGCATATTCAATTCCTTTTGAATTTGAACTTGGATATTATATATCCTCGTCCCTTGCACCATATTTATTGATTGATTCAAATAAATTATGAAGTCATTTACCATATAATGAGGGAAAGGAGATTTCTTTATCATTTTTTTAGAGGTGAAAAATCCTTGATCCAAGAAAACTTCTACTACAATATGATCTCTTTGCTTCATCTTAAATTTTGTCTCATCATCAAAACGTTTCATTTATTTCTCAATCATTTTTACTTTGCACTTTATTTTTCATTTCAAGTTTCATAACACTTATGAAATCAAAATCTAATATTTTCATAATTTACTTATTGATGTCATTCTCTTGATTTAGATTTAATCTTAATATATTTTATCAAAGTTTTTTAAATGTCCATGACAACATATATCCAATTATATATAGTATGCTTTTATTCCTTAATAGTTTGGCCCCCCTAGATTTAGAAAATCCTTTTGAAAGGAAAGTCATTGAATAATTTAAATTCAGTATCTACTTCCATTTATTCTTAGTTTTAAACCTTCGATAAACTTAACAAGTATAGGTTAAAACATAAGTCATTTATTTTTAAGAACCATTATATCATGATCAACCATTTAGTCCTAGATATTCACTTTTAGTATATCTTAGATATTTTTCAATGAATTTACCTAGGTTTCTATGAGGCATCTCGATCCCCTCATAATGAATGGGGTTTGAACCTTGGACCTCTCAAAGAGAGGCCAAAGCCCTTACCACTATAATAAGCTTGCAACTATATATCTTCTGAGATATTACTATAGATTTATATATCTTTTTTTAAACTAGGACATTCTTCCTTTCACGTAGGACTTCAATACATGACTTTTATTCGTAACTACCTAATTTTTCTCATAAAAATCCTTATTTTTGGATTTTTATAATTACCTAATTTTTTCCAAGGTCGAAATCTCGAGCCTCACTGGACTGAATGCTTGTCCCTTTCCTGGTGCTTTCAGTGGCATAAAAGGTTTAAAATGATTGTGACATAGTGGTTATAGGGGTGAACTACGCAAAAAATTGTGTGACAGCTTTCAAGGCGGACTATGCAAAAATTTGTGTGGCAGCTTTAGAGGCAGACAACGCAGAATACTATGGTGGTAATAAAAGTTGAACAACCTACCGTATTCGTGGTGGCTACCAATTTCACCATGTAAATTCAAAACAAAAACAAAAAATAATAATTGCCTAGTTTTTTTCTCATAAAAATCCTATTTTTGTAGTTTCTACATAGATCTAGAATAAGACCATTATAGGTGAGGTTCGCTACTCACAATCACACTTGTTCTTAACTGTAACTATAATTGAGATTGGAAAAATTTGAAGTTTAGTTCTAAATTAACACTCAACTATAATATTAAATAGGAAAAGAAAATTTTATAATTAATTTTTGAATATTTATATTAAATTGAAAAATAAATGTCTAGGTATTTTTAAAAAAAATCTAAGATTAAATTGTAAAAAAGTGGAATGTGTAATTTATTTCAACCTCTTATAATCAATTATTTGATGAAGTATGGGATACAATCATATGAACACAATTCACATATAAATTTTTAATATATAGTTAGAAGACCTTTTATGATTATATGTTTCATGATATTATTCGATGAACGATGGGATACAATCATATGAACACAATTCACATATAAATTTTTAATATATTGTTAGAAGAACTTTTATGATTATATGTTTCATGAACGATGGGATACAATCATATGAACACAATAGTTAGAATAAATTTTATGATTATATGTTTCATGATAATGTAATTGTTATAATACATTTTATCAATTGATCAATTGGGATTGAAACTAGTCTAGCTATATTACAACATTTTGGCAATCACTAATGAATCACTTGGTAGATTTGAACATGGATCTTTTCCTTGAAACTTTAGAAATATAACCAATTGAACTAATGTCATTTGATAATGGTTATAATACATTTAGAATAGTGCTATAGTATAATTATGATGGAATATAACCTTATACATTATATAAATGGTATATTTTACTATAATATCAACAATTATACAATATCATGGTATGTGGTTGCTGAAATAATGATATTATGTGATCATAATATATACCAACATGTTAAATCTTTTATATTGAAATAAATATTCTCACAATAATATGATTTAATAAAATTTATTATAACATAATAATATGTAATTATTAAAATATAATTATAATAAATTAGTCACTTAATACCACCCTTTATTCTTAATACCACCCTTTATTGATGAAGATTCTTGTCATTATAAGATTATATAGTTGTTAAAATATTATTACAATATAATTATCAAGGGTGGATCATTTCAATCTATACACTTTTTTAATTAATATAAATAATTTAAAATAAAGAAGTAATATTTTACAAAGACTTAAAAAAAATTATTCCACTTTAATGTTTAATTTTTTTATAAGGATGAAAAAATAAAACGTAACACTAAATCATAAGATTATATTTATCTTTGATCTAATTTTTTTTGAAGTAACACTAAATAGAAAGGGTGACATAACTGAAAGCCACACTTCCAAAAGCATAGCTACAAAAATAATATTAAATTTATTTTCAAAGTTCTCTAAACTCTAGCCCCTTAAAAATTATGTCCAAGTTTTCTAAACTCTCACCCATTAAAAAAATATATCCTTATCAAATATTCTAATAGTTTATTGTTAAATTATTATCCAAACTATCAAAACCTCCATCATATTTCCAAAATGTGCTTCTAATTATACCATTCATTGTACTCTTCAACTTAAAAACCAAAAAAAAAAATTGCATAGGTATGGGATGGCTCTACCCCTCTTATTATCTTCTATAAAAAATTGCATAGGTATGGGATGGCTCTAGCCCTCTTATTATCTTCCATATTATATTGGATGTTTGGCTTGATGTAGGTGGCCCATGTGTCTCCTTACAATTTCAAGGAGAAGCACGCTCTCTGCTTTTAATAATAGCGTCAACGACTAGCTATGATTATTCTAAAGGTTCTTTGCTATTCATTTACTTTCGAGTGAGGACAGACTTGAGGTTCATCAGGCCCCGCGCATGTTCTCTGCAGGTTAAAATGTTCTCTGCAGGTTAAATGGTATAATGTGGCTTCTATGCACTTTTCAACATAGATAATGACGTAAATGGTATGTGCTATTGTTAAACACAATGCATACAATATCTAAAGCGAAGGTACACACTTATCTTTTCTTCGAAACGGAATCTGCTCAAGTGAAATTCGGACATTCTATATAATTATAGATAATTACAGATCAATTTGATTTGATTTGTAATGGTTATGGTCAGGGCTGAGCTTTCACATTAAGGTTTTTAAGGCTTTGGAATGTATTTTACTGGCATCAGCGATGGAAAAAGAGCCCTTAAAGGTGACGTCTTATTATTGTCGTAAATTTGTTAAATATTGTTAATGTTTGTCAATAGATAGTTGTTTTAGTGTTAAGATGATGGTTGTTTCTTAAGTGGTCTTGTGTCCAAACCCTTTGAGGGAGGTTGTTGAGGTTGTTGATGTAATTTGTAAACGTTCTCCTTAAAAAAATTACTGTTAATGTTTGTTTATTTAAAAAACCATATAGATAGAAGTTTTAGTATCATATGACACAAGAACCAAACGGATTATACTGTATAAATATTTAGTACATTTATAAACATTAGATTAGGTGGAAGTTTTAGTATCATATGACACAAGAACCAAACGGATTACACTGTATAAATATTTAGTACATTTATAAACATTAAATTAACAAGTAGATAGGTATTAACGTGGAATAAAATTTTAGTTATTTTATGTTACTAAATTTACATTATCACATTAACTAATTATAAAAATAAGAAAACCAACCTCTCAAATCTCAACCTTGTTATGGTCTAATAGGTAATTGAGAGCTACTGATAACAAAAGAGTAATATAAAATGAAATATCATCATAAGAATCACTGAAACAATTTGTATAAAAAACATCGGATAAAACACTATATAAAAAATATCAAACATTATATGATAATCGATAAAATGTGGTAACAAAAAAATATTAATATGAAAAGAAATACTATCATAAAAATACACCATTAAAAATAAACAGTATCACAATGAATCTTTATTGTTATGGTGATGGCGAAGCCTTTCTACTTCCCTCTGGCTTTCGCAGGAAGGGCACATGGTGAGAGTTGCGGGGGGCATCCCCATGTAATAAGGGGAGGCCGGCATTTTGAGAGCTCTGAGCTCCTGCAATTCTTTCTTGAGCCTTCGGTTCTCCTCCTTGAGGCTATCACAGCACCTCTTCAGGAACTCACAGTCCACTTCGGTCTGCTTCAGCTTGGTCCTTCATATCCATAGTCATATATATTCACCGATCATTACCAGCATCACTATTAATATAATCCCTCTACAATATTGTCAATATAATTCCAGAGGGCTAACCTTGCTCTTCTGTTCTGAAACCATACTTCCACTTGGCGATGGCTGAGGTCCAACCGCTTGGCCAACGCGAGCTTTTGTTTCTGCATTACAGAAGAGGAGAGAAGCATAAAACGATGATGATAACAATACTTGATAATATACTATTAATGAATGTATAACAAAGGAAAGGCATGGATGACACACAGGATTTAGGGTAGGGTGTTCTTTAAAGCTCTGTTCGAGGAGAGAGGACTGCTCCTTTGAGAGCCGGAGCTTTTTTCCAGCAGGCCCGCCTTCGTCTCCCTCTGCTGCCGAGGGCACTTTGTTTACGTCGATCGCCCGCTCTGCAATTATACAATTGATCATTCTTTTTCTCTGCAATCACAAGTAATCATCCTATCTAGCACACAAAAAAAATAAAGCCAAACATATGCTTATCTGAGTTATCACACCGTTTTTTGGGCTTGTATGCTGCCGTGTCAACTGGGGAGTGGAAGGCGATTCCGGTGCAGTCGAATGAAGCATCAAATTTAACTGTACCGTTGGAAGATGAACATGAAGATTGACTTTGCTTTTGCCTTCGTCTCTCTGGAAACAAGAATTCTGGTCTCCATTCCCATCCCGAACGCTGCTTAACAGAGCCAAATCTGTTCCCAAGCCTAGTGAAGTGTCGCAGCGCTGTTTCCAAAGCTCCATAAGATGAACACTCTTGGTTCAAATCTTGCGAAAGTTGTTATAAAGGTAGTAGTCTGATTTAAATCCTTTAAGTGCGCCTGATCTAAATTCTTTAAGTGCGCGCCAGACCTGATGATCCAATTCACACCAAATTAAATAACAACTAAATAAAATAAAAGTTATATGGCGCAACCCCAAAATTTAAATCCTACGACAGAGGTAAAGGAAAAAAGAAGCTACATGCCAATACCATGCTTGACTGCTGCTGCTCCTACTACTTGTTTTTCTCCCTTCCCAACGTCTTAAGAGAGAAATGAGAGGAGGCAATGAGAGACAGCAGCATGCGGCAAGACAGACATATGAATCAATGCATTTATTTAAAAAAAGGCTGTAAATGAGTGTGATCTCCACCGAAAGGATAGCGTATTGAATACGAAGATTGAAATGAATTGCAACGATGATGACGACGGTGATCGTGATGATGATCCATGCTGTCAACGGATGAGGGAGGGACCAGCTCATGCTTCATACATGATTGCTTTCTGCTCTCATTGCTGCATTATCTTCTCCTAGTCTAGCTCTCATTCGACTGCATTTCTTCTTGCTTCGACCTTTGAATTTGAAGGGCACATAATGGAAATAGCCCGGGTACATACCCATGGAGTTTCTATCTGTATTAATTGCAAAGGCACCGCCATCACGTGAAAGAAGATGTGTATGGAACCACAGGATGCGCAAGTCACTGATATTGGCGCGGTGGTGGAGTGGTCGATCTAGTAGGAGGTGTATGGAACCACATGATTGATTCAGCTCAAGTCAACGACATGCTTTTTTTAACAGTTTAAATGGTGTCATATTTATCTCTTGACATAATGAAATCATGTTATTATCATTATTATTAATAATAGTAAGAGTTTCCAAGGAGGTAAATATAGGAATCTTTTGCCATGAGATCAGAATCACAAACAACATTTAGTTTTTTCTTTTGTAACATTGGATTAGATTAATATTAAAAAAAGCTTAAATTAAAAAATGTTTTTTTATAATAAAAACATAAGATTAGTTTATATTTTATTTTCATTCATTTTAAAAAAAACTGTATCTACAAACTGTTTGATAAATTTAATCTAAATGATTGAAACAAAAACATATATATTCATTTTTCAAACGGTATAAAAACTTATATATAAAAAAAAATATTAAATTCTTTTTATTAAAATTATATATATATATATATATATATATATATATATATATATATATATATATATATATATAATTTGTTAAATTATATAGAATCTTTTTCTACTATGTCTAATCGTTACTTTAAATTCATGTATTTCTCTTTTCCTCTTATCTCATCCAAAATTAAAAGTAAATTTCTCATCCAAAATTTAAAGTAATTTTCTTTCCATAACAAATGGTGTCACTAGATGAAAAGTTGATTAGGAGGAAAAGAGATGGATTTAAATAACTTCCCTTGATCATTTTTCCTTAGTATATAATCTACATTAATAAAAAAATGTATTCATATAGTCATAAAGATAGGATTTAGTATTGCTCTATGGATTAACCTTAACACTTGTGTGAGTCAAGAGTGAGCAACACTAGGTAGCATGGAAGGAAAGACATTTGAAAGCTTTAGTTAGAAGCCAGGATATCGTAGGAGTATAGATGCCCAAGTTTGAGATAGGAGAAAGAAAAAATATATGGCAAGTTCAATCCAAGGAACATATGCTACACTAAAAGTGATTATCAAGGATGAGATGATTGAGCATGATATAATGGCTCTTAAATTAGAGGGCTAATATGAAAGTTTTAAGGATGTTAGCTAGTGTTTTTGAAGATTCAAAATTGGATCAAGTGGAAGTAGGGATTGAATTCAAATCACTCTATAACATTTTTCCTAAAAAAAAATTCTAATCATCTTTTTCAACTTGGAAATCGAGGATAAAATAATGATTGGCAGCCCATGGTTTAGGGAAAAAAGACCCTTTATTTAAGACCATCGAGTGAAAACTTTTCTATCAAGATAGAAACTATTGAAAATCCTCTAGTAGGATTTAGGCTTTTTGGACATCCATATCAGCTTATCAATAAGGATGTTTTAAAGAATATTAAAATATCCTAAGGGAGTTCATCAAGGAGGACCAACTACTAAGGAGCATAAGCATTCTATATATATCTAGATATGTATTGCTATGAATATTTCAAAACCTTTGCCACAATCAATTAATATTAAATATGAATCAAGAAAATGGGATCAACAAGTGGTTATGAAAACATTGTATTTTGATGCCATGATTATTATAAGATTGGATACATGACAAGATATTGTAAAGTAAACACAATGAATAAAATATTGGTCATAAGACAAACTTTAAGATGAAGCAATAAAATCATACTATAATAGAATTTGATATAGATTAAGGATATTCCATTCCAAAAGAAGAGGTCAAGAAATCTTATTTGCAACATCATATGGCAAAGGTCACCATAATTTACTCAGATCAACTATTAGAAAAAATGAAGAAGGATGCAAGGAATGAGAAAGTACAATGTGTAAGTTTAAATTTAGAAGGAATTGAAGATGCAAAGAAAGATGTGGAGGAAAATTTTAAAGCAAATATGATAGAAAAGTTCAAATTTATTCTAGGTAAATCATCTTCATTTTCCTAGAGGAGTATATAATACTCTCCTAGTAATAGAAATAAAAATAGTGTAGAGGTTATCCCTTGAAATTTAGAGTTTTGAGAGCAACATAAAAAAATGAGGATGGAGGAAATCCATAGCAGTTTAGAGTTTTTAGGGCAGCATTAAAATGTAATTGCTATGGAGGGGCAAAAAAAAAGTGCTTTTGAGGTTATTCCTTGCACTTTGAATCCTTCAAAGCAAGACAAAGCTATAGATGATAAGTCTCACTATGAACAATATGAAAAAATCAAAGAGATTGATGATGATGAAAGCTTTATTGATAAAAAGGAAGACCCAATAAGCAAAATCAAAGAGAAAAGAAAAACAGAGGGATATTGATATATGAAAATAAAAGCATATATACAAGTGTTAACAAGAAGTGGTGTTAAACCCACAATTAAAATAAAAAAGTGACGATAAAAATGATATCTTAGAACATTAAGGCCATGATTAATACCCATAAAAAAAGGTATTAGGGAATTGATAGGTTACTATAGATATCATATTATAGAGATGGAAACCAGGTAGAAAATATTTTAGCCTTTTATGGTATTGATTTTCATCCTAGCAAAATTTAATTTTAGAAGGCAATTGTATGAGTAAGATTTTATCTTTTAATAAAAATGATATCAAGTAGTTGAATGTGAAAACATAGTACTTTGAGGAAGATGACAAATATCTTTAATAGAAAATAAAATAAAGAACATCTTTCATAAAAATACAAGTTGAATATGGGTAAAATAACCTTAATGAGTATGACCCCAATAAAAACAACATATAACTTATTTTTAAATTTTAAATATATATATATATATATATATATATATATATATATATATATATATATATATATGTAATGGTCACAATTCTTAAACATCCTTATGCCACACTTTGATTCTCTATCAATACATGAACTACTCAAAAATGTATACAAGGATAAATTCAAATTGTTCCATGTAAATACATCACATGGTGACAAGAAACAACCTTATGTCTTTGTCATTTTAATAACGATGCTACCTAGAGTGGAAGTAAATAACCTTCCATTATATATAAAATATAAAGTTAAAACCCCCTTAATTTATGCCCACTTCAAGGATCATTTATCTTATAAAGTACCCACCACAATAATCATAATAAAATAGTTTAGCAAATAGCAAAAATGTGTGTATGTGAATATGTGTCAAATAGCATTCATATATAGAAAGTTAGAATAATTATCAAAGGATTTAATAATTCTCATATGAGTATTAGGATAAAGATTTTTAGTTAGCATATAGCAAAAGAATATATTTTTATTTTATAAAACATATAGCATACAATTAATAAATAGAAAAAAAATGTAATTTAAATGTGAAGAATTAGAATGATCATATTTGTTAAAATTTTTAATAGGATAAAATATTTAAATAAATATTACCCTTGCACATATGGACATGAGATCATGAGGGGCAAATGCACTCAAGTGGGCTCAAACCCTTGTCATTTTCATAAAAAAAAATCTCAATTCACCACTTCACCAAGATCCCATGGTCTAACTATAGTAGCCCGACTACTACCTTCAGATTCCAACCAAGAATAAACCATGGAGATAAAGTCATCAAGTTGGACTCCTTGTTAAATAAGTATAGGGATATACCAAATCGAGAGGAAAGCATGTCCATGAATTAATACAAGGATATGGAAATAGAAGCAAAATTAGTAAGCATTTTGGAGCTATCTAATAATGCACATTGGTAGGAACTTCTAAGCCTATTATCCTAATTGACAAATTAGGTTGATCCACCAATTATGCAATTTTTTCATGAGATGATCCTAATTTTTAAGACTATGAACCCAGCGATAGAGGTAAGACTTGGGGTCTCTCATAAATCAAGTTTGATGTCCCAAAAAGTGACAAAAAATATAGTATCCCAACTAATGCCTTTGAATTCTAGCCAATAATGAACTATGGAGAAAAAGAAAATCAAATTTTGTAGCCTTAGAATTGTATCACAAGTCCACAAATTTTGAGAAAATATTTAAAATTTGACAAATTCTAAAGAGAGTGATTGATATAAAATAGTGATTAGTTAGAATGATAAATTTATCAAAAGGATTGATCCTCACATCATCATAGCACATTTTACAAATCAATAAATTACCACTTTTAAAATTAATGAATTGACATTTTTTGGGCCAACTAGGACAAAAGCAATATGAAATAAGATGAAAACTATAGAAAAGGGATATTTTATCTCCACATGGCATCTCAAGGAGTTATCCTCACATCATCATAGCACACTTTACAAATAAACAAATTACCACTTTCAAAATTAATGAATTGACATTTTTTGGGCCAACTAGGACAAAGGCAACATGAAATAAGAGGAAACCTCTAGCAAAGGGATATTTTGTCTCCACATGGAATATCAAGGAGCGATCCTCACATCATCATAGCATAGTTTACAAATCAACAAATTACCACTTTCAAAATTAATGAATTGATATTTTTTGGGCCAACTAGGACAAAGGCAACATGAAATAAGAAGAAACCTCTACCAAGGGGATATTTTGTCTCCACATGGCATCCAAAAGGACTTAGAGGCCTATTAAATAGGTTTAGAGGTATTTTATGGTGGAATTTAGGTATAATGATACACCATTTTGCTAAAGACGCCCCTAAACTAGAGATTTTACTATAATAAAAAAAAACATTTACATTTTCATAGGTGAGTAATTTGCTATAAATAGGAGCTATGGAATAGAAAATAAACATCTTTTGACAATTTAAGGAGATCAAAGATACACTTTTTAGACTTTGCATTGTACTCTTGAACTCGTTTTAGAATAATAGAAATACTATGAGTGACATTTACCTATCAAATATGGCACTATTCCTTTGATCTATGGAATGAATTATGATTGTAGCATTGTCCATTCACCTTTTCTTAGTACTTTTCTTCTATTATTGTAAATTTTATACATGTTAGAGCACAATGATGTTATTTTATTTACCTCACTTACATTAATCTATCATACACCAATCCTACTATAATCATGATCATATTTTCTTTTATTACATTTAATTTAAATTTATCAGATCCTACTCTTTCAAATTTACTTTTTTGCATTTAGATTATGTTAATTTAACTTGATTTTTGGGGATTCATCCTAAATATATAGGTTAAATAGGACACTTATTTCTTCTTTCAATTATTAAAATGGAATTGTAAGTACAATTCTAGCAGCCAATTCCATGATTCAACAATTTCTGCTAAGCCTAGAGGGACTAAGGACTTGAATTCCATGTTTAAACCATGTCTAGTCCTTTTATTTCCTAATTTTGGACTACACTATCTCACTTAGAATATTTCTAGATTTTTTAAAGGTTTTTGCACCTAGCCCAAAATTAATCTATGTTATAAAACTTATTTCTCATAAACATAAATCATCTTTCAATATGTAAAATTATCAACTCGTTCATCCTTAAATAATTATCCAAAATAATAATCCATGCAATAAAATAGATATATATAATACCCTTAATATAGGGAAACATAAAAAATACTCCTTAAGAAAGTAATAACTCCACAAGATCTCCCAAGATGAGAGGTCACTCTATGAACAAAGACAATTACAAAAGAATTCTTGATATGAATGATGATCATTACAATGACAATATCCCTTCTTTGTAAACCCATATTCTAATGCTACTCTAGGGATATGACTACTAAACAATTATCCCACTCATTATTATTATATAATATTAAAATATAATCAACCCTAGGTTATGTGTGGCCCATGCCAACTGAAGAACACAATCTTATACTGAGAGGGGAGTGAACTAGATATAAGATCAACTTTTACTTTTCTTTCTCAAACAATATTATCCAATATATCAATGGCAATATCAATAGTAGTAATCAAAGCAATGCACAAATCATCACACACAATAGAGATACCAATTTAACATGGTTTACACAATGTGGGTTACTCCACGAAGAAAATATTTTACTAAAATTTTCTCAACAAATATCTTGGGAACTCTTCCCTATTACAATGTTTATGGACCTCTATCCAAAGGAGACACATATCCCCTAATAATCTGCTTTGTGGATCTCTATCCACAGGAGAACTCTTTCCCATTTTCTGGTTCATGGAACTTGACCCAGGAGAACTCTTTCTCCTCAATTGGTTTGTGGATATCTCTCCATAGAATAACTCTATCTTCCTAATTGATTTGTGGATCACACTCCATGTGAGAACTCTTTCCCCTTGCTCTGGTTCATGGATCTCTATCCACAAGAGACACCAATATCCTTTGCTCTGGTTCGTGGATCTCTATCCATAGGAGACACCAATCTCATTTGCTCTAGTTGGTGATATTCTAGAAGACTTTTGCTCCCATTGCATTGGCTTGTGGATCTCTCTCCATAGGAGACCTTTATCCTCACTCAAAATACCTCTATCCTCATTGCCCTGGCTAATGGATATTTATCCACTAGAGACTTTTGTCCTCTACTCTATCACCTCCAAATATTGCTCTCAGCTTAGCTCAATATCTATCTCAAATTTACACTAAACATTGTCCTTGATATAGTATAAATCTACTTTCAATTCCTGTACCAAACTTTGTCCTCAAATATATCCTCAAGCCTTAACACAAAGCTTGATCCAATCACAAATCAACTCTACTAGTCTTGCCCCAAGTCTTAATATAAAGCTTGAATAAATCACAAATCAAATCTGCTCATATTTATCCCCAAAACTTAAGACAAATCTTGAACAAATCATAAATCAACTCTACTCAGATTTACCCCAAGCCTCAACACAAAGCTTGAACAAATCAATCAACTCTGCTCTCAAGTCTTCATAAATACTTACCTCAAATTTGTCCTCAAGTCCTCTCAAGAACTTGCTCAATCTATTCTCAAGTATTCACCAAGACTTACCTCAAATCTGCTCTCAAGTCCTCTCAAGAACTTGCTCAATCTACTCTCAAGTCTTCACAAAGACTTACCTCAAATTTACTCTCAAGTCCTCTCAAGAACTTGCTTAATTTTTTCTCAAGTCTTCACCAAGAATTACCTCAAACTTGCTCTCAAGTCCTCTCAAGAACTTGCTCAATCTGGTCTCAAGTCTTCACTAAGACTTACCTCAAATCTTCTCTCAAGTCCTCTCAATAACTTGCTTAATATGCTCTCAAGTCTTCACCAAGACTTACCTCAAATTTGCTCTCAAGTCCTCTCAAGAACTTGCTCAATCTGCTCTCAAGTAGTCACCAAGACTTACCTCAAATCTGCCTATAAGTCTTTACCAAGACTTACCCAAATCTACCTACAATATTTCACAAAAGCTTGCTAAAATTTGTCCTTAAGCTTTCACAAAATTTTACTCAAATATGCTCAATACATCTCACAATATATGCTCAATCAATCTCAAATATTGCACATAATGCTATTAATTGCTTTGTCTAATCTTCAAAGTAATTTCTTTAACTTGAAGCAGTTTATACATATTCTATTCAAAATTCGTTTAAATTCTAGAACATATAGAGAATGATGTACTCTATCAAAAACTCAATATGTTCTACTCAATAATTAAGTTTTTCGCTTTCACAAATATGATTTCTAATGTTTACACATTCACTTTCAATATCACTCAAAACTAATGCTCAAGAACTTTCACTCAAGCATTCAATCAATGAAAAAAAACTTGCTCACAAACCCTAAACAAGTTTTTTCATATTTCTCCAAAAAAAGAGGACACTATGGGTCTCAAACCCTAACTCAAATAATCCTCAATCTCTAACTCAAATGTTTTCTTAAACATTCACCAATCATTCATATGAAAACTCACTCAAACATTTCCAACAATGCTTATCAAACAATCCTTTTCACTCCACCTTTGCATTTCACAACATTCAATCCAACAATATTTTAATCATAAGGATGATGTGCCCATACATTTTGTTTTGATGGAGATATATCTTCAAAACTTGTTTTACTCACAACCAAATCCTTTTGCCACCTCTAGGTTAGATAGCAACAACCTATCTCAAAATCTCCACAATAATATTCACTCAACAAATATTTCACCATACAAGAAATACAAATAAAATGTCAAGTCACAAATACACCTTATTACTCCTTCCTTAAAAATAAATCTTCAATCAATAAATCATTCACTCACAAAAACAATTATAATGACAATATCCCTATAACTCCTTTTAACTCCAACTCAACATAAAATATTTCAACCAAGTTTCAACCTTCCAAATACTTCAATATTCTAACTCAAAATAAATTTCAAATTACAATAATAAAGTCCTTGAATACACCTTATCCTCTCCAATTCTCAACCCAACATATATTCCAAATTATACCAACAAACTTCCTTGCACACCCTTATAATCTCCAAACCTTAAATCAACATATGGCAAAAATTAAAATATTAAATCATACCTTAGCCACTTTTATCAAAAATTAATTCGCACGTGTTAAACAACAACTTACACTCCACATGATTTGAATTCGCATTCACTACCTGCCTAGCACCTTAGCCACGACTAGGCTGCCACTCAGGTTACTCGTCCACACAAATACCACTATATGCTTAGCACCCTCTATATCCTTCGCAGGTGCAAAAATCAAATGAAACAAAAACTCTTCCCTCCGCTGCTATCGGAAATTGAACGCAGGTTCTCTGCTCCATCAACAACTTATGCGCTAAGCCTTGCCACTAGACCACCCGAGCGGATGGTGATAGAAGTGTGCACTCACTCTGCTTTATTCGTTCGTAGTCCACCTTAAGCCTTTAGAAATTAAAAATCTTTGTCTTATGTCTTGCTCACAAAATCTCACGGATATTTATTATTAACCTTTCACATGCACAAATCAGAGACTTGGTTTATGCCATCCAAACATTATGGTATACATACCATATCCTCCCTTACTTCGGCGTCGACGGGAAAAATATTAAGTTTAATATTTTGCACCCAACCCTAACTTAGGGTTTAATTAATTTATATTATAAATTAATTATAATATAAATATTATAATTAATTAACCTTAGGCTTATATTTAATACTTAATATTATAATATTATTTCCTTTAGGCCTAGGTTTTTTCTTCCTCCAGGGTTTTTTGCCAACCTTTTGACCAATCATGTGAAGATTTTAAACCAAATCTCTTGGGCTTAAAATATAAATATTTTAACCCTCCTTTTGTCAATTCCTTGCATTGACTTTTGACATCACTAACACTGTCTCTTGACATCAATGACAATGCATCTACTCAAAATGTCCAACAATCTCCTCCTTTATCATTGATGGTAATCCTTTTTCCTTAACCATTTTTTTTTCCTTTTTCCACTTCTACTCCCCATGAGAAACTGCTCCCCCTCACTGAATTCTCTCCCCCTAACTCAAATCTCTCCCACTTTGACATCAATGGCAAAGGGCCACCTTTGGGGCTAAATATAAGACTCTTAGCTCAACCCCCTCCCCACCTCCTCTCCTTGAGATGGTTAATTTTTGGGTAGGAGTATCTCTATTCCCAGCATACACTATTCTTTTTCTTTGTCCACCTTCTTCCTCAATTGATCCTTCTAATTCTTTTGAGTATTTATGTTCTTGCTTGTCTCTGGAAATTATGTTCTACACCACTTAGCCATATACCCAACATTATTGCACTTATAACACTTAATGTTGTGGTTCCTTGAAGGTGCAAATATCTTGAAGTTCCTCCTAGTGAAGCCATATCCATTCGTATCACGAACCCTACCATGAATTACTTTATGACCAAATTGATTACAAGAGTGACAATACCCTTGAAAGAGATGTCCATTTCTAAAATTTCTCTTAGTGAAACCATATTCCTTCTTTTCATGTGTCTTGTACTACATAGCCTTGTGTCCAAACCTGTGACTTGAGAAGCAAAGTCCTTTGAAGAAAAATTTCCTTTGACCCATTGGTCTCTTAGTCCTTTCTTCCCTATGATATTTTTTATCCTCATTTGTGCATTGTTTGTTTCCTTGTTGAACCTTAATTTTTTCAACTTATCCTCATAGTCTCACTTTCTCCTTCACTCTCTTCTTCTAAAACTTCTTCTTCTTTGAAGCTTGAGCTTGACTCATCTCCTTGTTCTCTTTGTTCCTTTTCATAACCAAGTCCTATCTTGTTTGATGAATATATTTGTACACTGATAATCTTATCCATGGTCTTTGAGCTTTTCCCAAACCTGTGTAGCTTATCTTTAGACTCTTTCACTTCCTTTCTTAGTTAAACTACTTCATGCTCTAATATTTCACATTCTAAGACTTATACCTCTAAATTTTATTTAAATATCCTTGTCTTAGATATTGAGTTTGTCAGATCTTGTATAAGCTTTCCTTTCTCTTCATCACATTCTTGAAATTGAACCTTGAGTCTTGAATTCTGCTTTCTAACCTTTCTTAATTCCTTAAGAGAAGAAATAAGCTCACCTTCAAGATCAACTTCTCCTTCTTCTTCATTTTTTGATTCTTCCTCTACCTTTTTGTCTTCAAGAGCATCTTCATATCTTTCATATTTATCTCCAATAGAAGCACTTCCTTCTTCCTCTATTGCCAAGAAGAGAATTTCTTCTTCTTCATTACTTGAAGATATTTCATCACTATCACTTGAAATCTTGCCTATCTTATCTACATAAAAACTCTTCTTATGCCTTTAGAAAAACTTCTTTTCATGTTTGTTTTGTCCATACCTATTTTTCTTTTGATACCTAGATTTTCTTGCTTCTCTGTTCTTATGATATTATTTTTCTTCACCACTGCTACTTCCAACTTCTGGATAGTTAGATGCATAGTGACCTAATTTACCACAATTGAAACACCTAAATATTTTCATACCTCTGTGCTTCCTTGAGTCCTTGTTCCTTCTGCCATAGTTTTCTTCTTCATCACTGGATGACTCGTCACTTGAATCTGACTTCTTATCATTTGTCTTCTTTGCTACTTTGAAGGCTAAATCTATCTTGGGAATACGATCCTTTCCTATTCTCATCTCAAAAGTTGTGAGAGTTCCATGTAACTCATCCCTAGTCAAAGTTTCAATATATTTTGTTTCTTCTATGGCTGAAAACTTTTCACTATACCTCTTAGGAAGTGACATTAAAATATTTTGACAAACATATGATTCTTCAACTTTAAACCCAAGTCCTTGCATGGAGTTAACAACCTCATCCACACGAAGTAAGTATGTAGCAATTTCTTCCTCATCCTTCATATTCAAGTCTTCAAATATTTTCTTGTGATTTTGCAATTTTACCATCTTTGACCTTTTCGTCTCCCTCATATGTTTTCTTTAGCTTTTCCAAAATCTTTTTTCTGATGTGCAATGCATAAATTTTACAAACTCTGCTTCACATAAACCACTTAATATTACATTCATTGCCTTTGAATTATTCATATTTTGAAGCTTACCATCTTTATCTATAGGGGGAGTAGCTGGTGCTGTATATCCATCCTCAACTGCTTGCCATGTCTCATTTCCTTGTGCCATTAGGTAAATCTTCATCCGTATACTCCAAAATGCATAATTGTTCCCATCGATCAATGGTACCTTATTTGTTGAAGATCCACTCTAATATTCCATTTGTGTTCCTGTAAGATTTTCCTTCAAGTTGTAAAACTCTTTCGAAGGAACCCGCTCTGATACTAATTGAAGAACACAAGCTTATACTGAGAGGGGGGTGAACAGTATAAGACCAACTTTTACTTTTCCTTCTCAAACAATATTATCCAATATATCAATGGCAATATCACAACAATAATAAAAGCAATGCATAAATCATCACACACAAAAGAGACACCAATTTAATGTGGTTCACCCAATGTGGGCTATGCTACTCCATGAAGAAAATCTTTCACTAAAATTTTCTCAAAAAATTTCTAGGGAACTCTTCCCTATTATAATTTTTATGGACCTCTATCCAAAGGATACACCTGTCCCCTAATGATCTACTTTGTGGATCTCTATCCATAGGATAACTCTTCCCCCTTTACTGGTTCATGGAACTTGACCCAAGAGAACTCTTTCTCATCAACTGGTTCATGGATATCTCTCCATAGAATAACTCTATCTTCCCAGTTTATTCGTGGATCACACTCTATAGGATAACTCTTTTCCCTTGCTCTAGTTCATGGATCTCTATCCATAGGAGACACTAAACTCCTTTGCTCTGGTTGGTGATATTCTAGAATACTTATGCTCCCACTGCACTGGCTTGTGGATCTCTCTCCATAGAAGATCTTTATCCTCACTCAGAAGACCTTTGTCCTCACTACCCTGGCTAATAGATCTCTATCCACTAGAGACTATTATCCTTTGTTCTATAACCTCCAAAGCTTGATCTCAGCTCTACTCAATATTTATCTCAAATTTGCACTAAACACTATCCTCGGTCTAGTACAAATATACTCTTAATTCTCCACCAAACTCTATCCTCAAATCTATCCTCAAGCCTTAACATAAAGCTTGATCCAATCACAAATCAACTCTACTAGTATTACCCTAAGCATTAACATAAATCTTGAACAAATCATAAATCAAATTTTCTTAGATTTACCCCCAAGCCTTAACACAAAGCTTGAACAAATCACAAATCAAATATGCTCAAATTTACCCCAAGACATAATAGAAAGCTTGAACAAATCAATCAACTCTACTCTCAAGTCTTCACAAAGACTTACCTCAAATCTATCCTTAAGTCCTCTCAAGAAATTGCTCAATATGTTCTCAATTATTCACCAATACTATTGAGCAAGGTGCAGCAACAGTATTGTCATTATTGTCAACACAGTTAGATAGATCTGTCGATGCAGTGGATAGGAAGTTCAAAAGCTATTCAGATGCAAAAGACAGGAGTTCAAAGGTTATTCAGAGTATGTACAGTGATTTTCCAAGAAGACCGAAGTGGCCCATATGCAAAAAATCAAAGAAAAAATACAAGTATGAAAAGTGTCACGATATCACGACATATACAGCAGGTAAGAAAAAATGTCACGATTTCGCGACATGTTGGAAGAGAGAGAAAAAGTAGGAACAACTGTCACGATTTCACGACATGTTGGAAGAGAGAGAAAAAGCAAGAAAAATTGTCGCGATTTCGCGACATGTTGGAAGAGAAAAAGGCAAGTGGAAAAACTGTCGCGATTTCGTGACATGTTGGAAGAGAAAAAGGCAAGTGGAAAAACTGTCATGATTTCGCAACATGTTGAAAGAGAAAGAGAAAGCAGGAAAAAGTGTCACGATTTTGCGACAAGTTCAAAGAAAGAGAACAAGTAAGAAAAGTGTCGCGATTTCGTGACATGTCGCATTTTTGCGACTAAAATAGGAGAGAGAAAGTAAGTTTGAAAAGTGTCGTGATATCGCGACATGTCACATTTTCATGACAAAAGAAAGAGAGGAAGCATACGGAAGCAGAACTGTCATGATTTTGTGACAAAAGCAGAAAGCAAGACTTCGAAGTAGAAGTGTCGTGATTTCATGACAAAAGCAAAGAAGTAAAGTACAAAAGCAGAAGTGTCATGATTTCACGACAAAAGCATAGAAGAAGACTTCGAAGGCAGAAGTGTCATGATTTCATGACAAAAGCAAAGAAGCTAAGTATGGAAGCAGAAGTGTCATGATTTCACAACAAAAGCTAAGTTGAAGACTACGGAGGCAGAAGTGTCGTGATATCACAACAAAAGCAAAGTCGAAGTCTATGGAAGCAGAAGTGTTGTGATATCGTGACAAAAGCAAAGACGAAGTATACGAAGGCAAAAATGTCGTGATATCACGACAAAATAAAATATGAAGTCTGCAGAGGCAAAAATGTCGTGATATCACGACAAAAGAATAGAGAAAGCGTACAGAGGCAAAAGTGTCACGATATCGCGACATGTATTTTTGTGGCAACAGCAAAAAAAGAAGCTACAGAGGCAAAAATGTCATGATTTCATGACAGGTCATAAATGCGCAAGTCAAGAAGGAGAACCCGACTGAAATGAGAAGTATGACAGTGGACCGACATCACTACAACATTTACAGGGGTAGTTACAAAGTGATTTCATACTGCTGAAATACGAAGAGTGATCAAAAGTCAGTATGGCGGTTACAGGGTCTGTCCAGAATGAAATCATCAAGCGATGGATAAATCGAACATCTTCTTGAGTTGAAGTCGATGAAGACCGATGACAACCAACTAAAATTAGGGTTTATAGTTGTTATGAAAGTCGACTAAGATTAGGATTTACAGCCGACTAAGATTAGGGTTTTCATCATAAAAAATATTATTATAAAAGGAGGGTTGTTTGGAGAATTGAACATGAGTTGAAGGTGTGTGAAATACAGTCGTTGTGCGCAGAGAGCAAGTCATGTTGAATCATGCTAAGTGCAAAATTTGCAAAGAGAGCAGAGTGCGCAAAAGGGAGAAGATGATCGTGAAGTTCGACTGTAATGAAGTAGAGTGTGCAAAGTGATTACGCAGAGAGAGCAGAGTGCGTAGAGAACGCAAAGGTGAAGAAGACCAGTCAGGGTCTTGCAAAAGCAAAGATATCTTACTGTCAAACTTATAGATTCAAATTGAAGTCCAGGTTGCAGCTTGGCATTAGGGTTTGGTGCTCCTTTCTGTTGGTATAGATAAATAAGGGGTTGGTGCTCCTTTCTGTTGGTGCAGATAAATAAGGGGTTGGTGATCCTTTCTATTGGTGTAGATAAATAAGGGGTTGGTGCTCCTTTCTGTTGGTGCAGATAAATAAGGGGTTGGTGCTCCTTATAGTGGGTGCTGGTAAATTGATTGTAAAGTTGGTGCTTTATAAAGGCTGGATTTGGATGGTAGTCCAAGCAGTCAATTTTTTAGGAGTAGCCACATTGGTGAACCTCGTTAAATCATGTGTTGTGTGATGCTCTTTTGTTATACTTGTTGTATCTAGTAATAAGTTTTAATTATTATGGTATTAAGAGCTGTAAATTTAAGTTTATAGAGCTACACTGATTCACCCCCCCCTCTCAGTGTCATTTTAAGACTAACAAATACTTACCTCAAATCTCCTCTCAAGTCCTCTCAATAACTTTCTCAATCTGCTCTCAAGTATTCACCAAGACTTACCTCAAATCTACTCTCAAGTCCTGTCAAGAACTTACTCAATATGTTCTCAGTTTTTCACTAAGACTTGCCTCAAATCTGCTCTCAAGTCCTCTCAAGAACTTTTTCAATTTGCTCTCAAATCTTCACCAAGACTTACCTCAAATATATCTCTAAAGTCCTCTCAAGAACTTACTCAATATGCTCTCAAGTCTTCACCAAGACTTGCCTCAAATATGCCTACAAGTCTTCACCAAGACTTACCTCAAATCTTCCTACAAGCTTTCACAAAAGCTTGCTCAACTCTGTCCTTAAGCTTTCACAAAATCTTACTCAAATCTTCTCAAACACATGCTCAATACAACTCATAAGATATGCTCAATCAATCTCAAATCTTGCACACAATGCTATCAATTGCTTTGTCTAATCTTCAAAGTAATTCCTTTAACTTGAAGCAGTTTAGACATATTCTATTCAAAATTTGTTTAACCTCTGGAACATATAGAGAATGATGTACTCTATCAAAAACTCAATATGTTCTACTCAATCATTAAGTCTATCACTTTCATAAATCTGATTTCTAATGTTTACACATTCACTTTCAATATCACTCAAAACCAATGCTCAAGAACTTTCACTCAATCATTCAATCAATGAAACACAACTTGCTCACAAACCCTAAACAAGTGTTTCCATACTTCTCCAAACAAAGAGCACAATGTGGGTCTCAAACCCTAACTCAAATAATCCTCAATCTCTAACTCAAATATTCTCTTAAACATTCACCAATCATGCATATGAAAACTCACTCAAACATTTCCAACAATGCTTATCAAACAATCCTTTTCACTCCACCTTTGCATTTCACAACATTCAATCCAACAACATTTTAATCATAAGGATGATGTGCCCATACCTTTTGTTTTTATGGAGATATGTCTTCAAAACCTGTTTTACTCACAACCAAATCCTTTTGCCAACTCTAGGTTAGATAGCAACAACCTATCTCAAAATCTCCATAGGAATATTCACCCCAACAAATATTTCACCATACAAGAAATACAAATAAAATGTCAAGTCACAAATACACCTTATTACTCCTTCCTTAAAAATCAATCTTCAATCAATAGATCATTCACTCATAAAACAATTATAATGACAATATCCCTATAACTCCTTTTAACTCCAACTCAACATAAAATATTTCAACCAAATTTCAACCTTCCAAATACTTTAATATTCTAACTCAAAATAAATTTCAAATTACAATAATAAAGTCCTTGAATACACCTTATCCTCTCCAATTCTCAACCCAACATATATTCCAAATTACACCAACAAAATTCCTTGCACACCCTTATAATCTCCAAACCTTAAATCAACATATGGCAAAAATTAAAATATTAAATCATACCTTAGCCACTTTAATCAAAAATTATTTCGCATGCCTTAAACACCACCATGCACTCCACGTGATTCGAACTCGCGTTCACCGCCCACCTAGCACCTTAGCCATGGCTAGGCTGCCACTCGGGCTACATGCCCACACAAACACCATAATGCACTTCCCTCTATATCCTTTGCAGGTGCAAAAATCAAATGAAACAAAAACTCTTCCCTCTGCTGCCATCGGGAATCGAATGTGGGACCTCTGTTCCGCCAACAACTTACGTGCCAAGCCTTGCCACTAGACCACCCGAGCGGATGGTGATAGAAGTGCGCACTCACTCCACTTTATCCATTCGCAGTCCACCTTAAGCCTTTAAAAATTAAAAACTTTGTCTTATGCCTTGCTCATGAAATCACACGAATATTTTTATTAGCCTTTCGCATGCACAAATCGGAGACTTACTTTATGCCATCCAAACATTATGGTATAAATACCATATCCTCCCTTGCTTCGACGTCGATGGGAAAAATATTAAGTTTAATATTTTGCGCCCAACCCTAACTTAGGGTTTAATTAATTTATATTATAAATTAATTATAATATAAATATTATAATTAATTAACCTTAGGCTTATCTTTAATACTTAATATTATAATAATAAATATTATAATATTATTTCCTTTGGGCCTAGGTTTTTTCTTCCTCCAAGGTATTTTGCCAACCTTTTGACCAATCATGTGAAGCTTTTAAACCAAATCTCTTGGTCTTAAAATATAAATATTTTAACCCTCCTTTTGTCAATTCCTTGCACTGACTTTTGACATCACTAACACTGTCTCTTGACATCAATGACAACACATCTACTCAAAATTTCCAACAATCTCCCCCTTTTTCATTGATGGCAACCCTTTTTCCTTAACCATTCTTTTTTCCTTTTTCCAATTATGCTCCCCCTGAGAAATTGCTCCCCTTTAGTGAATGCTCTCTCCCAATCTATCCCCTTTGACATCAATGGCAAAGGGCCACCTTTGGGGCTAAAGATAAGACTCTTAGCTCAACCCCCTCCCCACCTCCTCTCCTTGAGGTGGTTAATTTTGGGGTGGGAGTATCTCTACTCCCAGCATACACTATTCTTTTTCTTTGTCCACCTTCTTCCTCAATTGATCCTTCTGATTCTTTTGAGTATTCTTGTTCCTGCTTGTCTCTGGAAATTTTGTTCTACACCACTTAGCCATATGCCCAACATTATTGCACTTATAACACTTAATGTTGTGGTTCCTTGAAGGTGCAAATATCTTGAAGTTCCTCCTAGTGAAGCCATATCCATTCCTATCATGAACCCTACAATGAATTGCTTTATGACCAAACTGATTACAAGAGTGACAATACCCTTGAAAGAGATGTCCATTTCTGAAATTTCTCTTAGTGAAACCATATTCCTTCTTTTCATGTGTCTTGCACACTACATAGCCTTGTGACCAAACCTATGACATGAGAAGCAACGTCCTTTGAAGAAATATTTCCTTTGACCCCATTGGTCTCTTAGTCCTTTCTTCCCTATGATGTTTCTTGTTCCTCATTTGTGCATTGTTCCTTTCCTTGTTGAACCTTCTATTTTTCAACTTATCCTCATAAGTCTCACTTTCTCCTTCACTCTCTTCTTCTAAAACTTCTTCTTTGGATCTTGAGCTTGACTCATCTCCTTGTTCTCTTTATTCCTCTTCCAAAACCAAGTCCTATCTTGTTTGATGAAGATATTTATACACTGATAATCTTATCCAAGGTCTTTGAGATTTTCCCAAACCTGTGTAGCTTATCTTTAGACTCTTTCACTTCCTTTCTTAGTGAAGCTACCTCATGCTCTAATATTTCACATTCTAAGACTTTTACCTCTAACTTTTCTTTAAATCTCCTTGTCTTAGATATTGAGTTTGTCAGATCTTGTATAAGCTTTCCTTTCTCTTCATCACATTCTTGAAATTGAACCTTGAGTCTTGAGTTCTGCTTTCTAACCTTTCTTAATTCCTTAAGAGAATAAATAAGCTCACCTTCAAGATCAACTTCTCCTTCCTCTTCATTTTTTTATTCTTCCTCTACTTTTTTGTCTTCAAGAGCATCTTCATACCTTTCAGATTTATCTCCAATAGAAGCACTTCCTTCTTCCTCTATTGCCAAGAAGATAATTTCTTCTTCTTCATTACCTGAAGATCTTTCATCACTATCACTTGAACTCTTGCCTATATTATCTGCATAAAAACTCTTCTTATGCCTCTGGAAAAACTTATTTTCATGCTTGTTTTATCCATACCTATTTTTCTTTTGATACCTAGATTTTCCTGCTTCCCTGTTCTTATGATCTTATTTTTCTTCACCACTGCTACTTCCAACTTTTGGATAGTTAGATGCATAGTGACCATATTTACCACAATTGAAACACCTAACTATTTTTGTACCTTTGTGCTTTCTTGAGTCCTTGTTCCTTCTACCATAGTTTTCTTCTTCATCACTGGATGACTCATCACTTGAATCTAACTTCTTATCCTTTGTCTTCTTTTCTACTTTGAAGGCTACCTCTATCTTGGGGATAGGATCCTTTCCTATTCTCATCTCAAAAGCTGTAATAGTTCCATGTAACTCATCCCTAGTCAAAGTTTCAATATCTTTTGTTTCTTCTATGGTTGAAACCTTTTCACTATACCTCTTAGGAAGTGACCTTAAAATATTTTGACAAACATCTGATTCTTCAACTTTAAACCCAAGTCCTTGCATGGAGTTAACAACCTCATCCACATGAAGTAAGTATGTAGCAATGTCTTCCTCATCCTTCATATTCAAGTCTTCAAATATTTTCTTGTGATTTTGCAATTTTTCCATCTTGACCTTTTTATCTCCCTCATATGTTTTCTTCAACTTTTCCCAAATATCTTTTGCTGATGTGCAATGCATAACTTTTAGAAACTCTACTTCATGTAAACCACTTAATATTGCATTCATTGCCTTTGAATTATTCAAATGTAGGAGCTTACCATCTTTATCTATAGGAGGAGTACGTGGTGGTGTGTACCCATCCTCAACTGCTTGCCATGTCTCATTTCCTTGTGCCATTAGGTAAATATTCATTCTTATACTCCAAAATGCATAATTGTTTCCATAGAAAAATGGTGCCTTATTTACTGAAGATCCACTCTAAGATTCCATTTGTGTTCCTATAAGATTTTCCTTCAAGTTGTTAAACTCTTTCCAAGGAACGCGCTCTAATACCAATTGAAGAACACAAGCTTATACTGAGAAGGGGGTGAATAGTATAAGACCAACTTTTACTTTTCTTTCTCAAACAATATTATCCAATATATCAATGGCAATATCAACAATAATAATCAAAGAAATGCACAAATCATCACACATAATAGAGACACCAATTTAATGTGGTTCACCCAATGTGGGCTACTCCACGGAGAAAATATTTCACTAAAATTTTCTCAACAAATCTCTTGGGAACTCTTCCCTATTACAATATTTATGGACCTCTATCCAAAGGAGACACCAATCCCCTAATGCTCTAATTTGTGGATCTCTCTCCATAGGAGAACTCTTTCCCCTTTTTTGGTTCGTGGAACTTGACCCAAGAGAACTCTTTCTCCTCAACTGGTTCGTGGATCTCTCTCCATAGAAGAACTCTATATTTCCAGCTGATTCATGGATCACACTCCATAGGAGAACTCTTTCCCCTTGCTCTGGTTCGTGGATCTCTATCCACAGGAGAAATATTCTTTGTTTGGTTCTTCCGCACCATATCCTTTGCTCTAGTTGGTGATCTTCTAGAAGACTACTACTCCCACTACATTGGCTTGTGGATCTCTCTCCATAGAAGACCTCTATCCTCACTCAGAAGACCTCTATCCTCACTACCCTGGCTAATGGATCTCTATCCACTAGAGATTGCTATCCTCTACTCTATCACCTCCAAAGCTTACTCTCAACTCTACTCAATATCTATCTCAAATCTGCACTAAACATTATCCTCGGTCTAGTACAAATATGCTCTTAAATCTACACCAAACTCTATCCTCAAATCTATCCTCAAGCCTTAACATAAAGTTTGATCTAATCACAAATCAACTCTGCTAGTCTCACCCCAAGCCTTAACACAAATCTTGAACAAATCACAAATCAACTCTGCTCATATTTACCCCAAGCCTTAACACAAAGCTTGAACAAATCACAAATCAAATCTGCTCAGATTTACCCCAAGCCTTAACACAAAGCTTGAACAAATCAATCAACTCTGTTCTCAAGTCTTCACAAAGACTTACCTCAAATATGCTGTCAAGTCCTCTCAAGAACTTTCTTAATCTACTCTCAAGTCTTCACCAAGACTTACCTCAAATCTGCCCTCAAATCCTCTCAAGAACTTGCTCAATCTGCTCTCAAGTATTCACCAAGACTTACCTCAAATCTACCTACAAGTCTTCACCAAGACTTACCCAAATATTCCTACAAGCTTTCACAAAAGCTTGCTCAACTCTGTCCTTAAGCTTTCACAAAAGCTTACTCAAATCTTCTCAAATACATGCTCAATACAGCTCACAAGATATGCTCAATCAATCTCAAATCTTGCACACAATGCTATCAATTGCTTTGTCTAATCTTCAAAGTAATTCCTTTAACTTGAAGCAGTTTAGACATATTCTATTCAAAATTCGTTTAACCTCTGGAACATATAGAGAATGATGTACTCTATCAAAAACTCAATATGTTCTACTCAATCATTAAGTCTGTCACTTTCATAAATCTAATTTCTAATGTTTGCACATTCACTTTCAATATCACTCAAAACCAATGCTCAATAACTTTCACTCAATCATTCAATCAATGAAACACAACTTGCTCACAAACCCTAAAAAAGTGTTTCCATACTTCTCCAAACAAAGAGCACAATGTGGGTCTCAAACCCTAACTCAAATAATCCTCAATCTCTACAATCAATAAATCTTCAAGTCACAAATACACCTTATTACTCCTTCCTTAAAAATAAATCTTCAATCAATAAATCATTCACTCACAAAAACAATTATAATGACAATATCCCTATAACTCCTTTTAACTCCAACTCAACATAAAATATTTCAACCAAATTTCAACCTTCCAAATACTTTAATATTCTAACTCAAAATAAATTTCAAATTACAATAATAAAGTCCTTGAATACACCTTATCCTCTCCAATTCTCAACCCAACATATATTCCAAATTACACCAATAAAATTCCTTGCACACCCTTATAATCTCCAATCCTTAAATCAACATATGGCAAAAATTAAAATATTAAATCATACCTTAGCCACTTTAATCAAAAATTATTTTTGCATGCCTTAAACACCACCATGCACTCCACACGATTCGAACTCATGTTCATCGCCCGCCTAGCACCTTAGCCATGGCTAGGCAGCCACTCGGGCTGCGCACCCACACAAACACCACTATGCACTTCGTACCCTCTATATCCTCCGTAGGTGCAAAAATAAAATGAAACAAAAACTCTTCCCTCCGCTATTATCGGAATCAAACGCAGGACCTCTGTTCTATCAAAAACTTATGCGCTAAGCCTTGCCACTAGACCACCCGAGCGGATGGTGATAGAAGTGCACACTCTCTCCGCTTTATCCGTTCATAGTCCACCTTAAGCCTTTAGAAATTAAAAACCTTCATCTTATGCCTTGCTCATGAAATCGCACAAATATTTTTATTAGCCTTTCGCATGCGCAAATCGGAGACTTACTTTATGCCATCCAAACATTATGGTATAAATACCATATCCTCCCTTGCTTCGATGTCGATGGGAAAAATATTAAGTTTAATATTTTGTGCCCAACCCTAACTTAGGGTTTAATTAATTTATATTATAAATTAATTATAATATAAATATTATAATTAATTAACCTTAGGCTTATCTTTAATACTTAATATTATAATAATAAATATTATAATATTATTTCCTTTGGGCCTAGGTGTTTTCTTCCTCCAGGGTATTTTTCCAACCTTTTGACCAATCATGTGAAGCTTTTAAACCAAATATCTTGGGCTTAAAATATAAATATTTTAACCCTCCTTTTGTCAATTCCTTGCACTGACTTTTGACATCATTGACACTATCTCTTGACATCAATGACAACACAACTACTCAAAATGTCCAACACCAACTTCCATAATATCCATATACAATATGAAATCATATCCCCTTATACCTATCCATAGGTATCATAGCATTCCACCCTCCTTATATATACATCATCCTTGAAACATAAGAAGAAACTAAATAATATGATTTTCTAAGCAATGTTAAGTAGTACCAATTTTGATCATCCATCCTATTAGATGATATCACATTATTTGATAAATTAGGATATCTAAGATATGTACATGCGTCATGAAAGAAGGCTAAGATTCTTCTATGCAAGAGGTAATTTAAGAATCTAAAGGTCATATGGAAGGCAATAGTCAAGAATGTGAAGAGTTATCTTGTAAAGCTATATTATGGAGACAAAGCTCCATAAACTATATCTTCTCTAATTTTTTCTGAAAGGAAGAAAGTGATATTGTATATTGTGAGTATTTATTTCATTCTTGTTATTTGATATTAGTTTCATAATATTGTTATTATTCTTGACCTTTAATATTGTGGCTATTTTATATTGGGACCTATGTGATAACTTGTGATATTTTGTGGTAGTAAGGCTTAAAAATCCAATAGTGGTATTAGAGCTACCACTTGACTTTGTCTAGTTTTATAGAGTTATTTATTAGCCACCATTATTAATTAGCTTTGTCCACTTTTGATAAAGTTAATTTAGATTATATCCACTTTAAAGGTAACATAAACTTAGACTCTATTTTAAAGGTCTTATTGAGTAGAGCAGGCTAGGGTCTTTCCACTTGGTTGAAGGAAAACCAGTGAAGACTAGGACTCATCTATATTGAAGATAAGGGTCAACTTAGAAGAGAATTTGGACATTTATTGATAGTATTAACCAACCTAGAAGGAATTTGATCATTTAGGGATAAATTCACCCTTACATTGATTTGATGAATTAAAGATTAAAAGTTTTAAAATTTGAAGATTTGAGAATTTTTAATTTGAAGTTTGAGGCAGAATCAACTCAAAAGATAGGTGATCATTTAGGGATATTCAGTGCCACCCTGAAATTGATATTGGGTTCTCTAGTAAGGAGGAGAATCATATTGGGTTCTTATATGTGACCTAAGACATTGAAGATTTTAGGTTTTAAGGAAGAAGAGTTATAGAACAAAATTTAGGGAAGCTTCCTACAAAGATAAAGAAGAATTTCAGCTTTTAGAAATAGAAAAAAGAAGAGAACTAAGAAGAAAGCATAAATATGAAGAATTAGATTGTGGAACTATTATCCACATAGAAGAAGAAAGCATTTATAGAGAATAATAATAGCACCAGAGTGTAGTATACAATATTGAGAAGAAGAAAATAGTGGAGTCATCATCCACATAGATAAAGTGGCATAATAAGAAGAAATCTATAGCAATTTTGAGAAGAAGAATGACATGCTAGTCTTGAAGAAGGATAAAACAAATTGATTTATATAGCTTCAAGTAGTTAAGATAATAGCAAAAGCATTATAGAAAAATAGCATAATAACATAAGCAGTTAAGAGAGCATCAAGGTACAAGTATTAGAAAGATAAATTAGAAGAATAAGTATTAAAATTAAAGTGGCCAACAGAGGTCAAAATTGAAAATTATGGCTAATAGAAACCAATATTGCAAAAAGTATTCAACATAGTCTACAATGATCGTCTTTGAAAATAGTGGACAATCTAACACAAAGGCCTAAGAAACCAGTTATAATCATGCATACATAAGAGAACATAAGAGTATAAGAGATATTAAAGAAAGTGACCAGAAGAGATATGACTCATACTTCTACAGAGTAAAGACCAGAAGAATAGACGCTTGGTCTCCTTCAAGCATAGAACAAAATTCTAAAAGGGGATAAATAATTTCCAACATAGAAGACAAAGTTAAGGAGAATCACAACATATCCAACAAAGGAGATAAATAATTTCTAATGTAGACAACAAAGTGAAGGAGAATCACAGTGTAGCTAGTGTTAATAATAGTTGTCTAATATCTTGTGAATCTAGTAAAGCATCGATCTACCTTCAACAACATTCTATGAGCCATAACATACAATGAGCAACAAGCAAGGTTCAAGTTTTCAATGAGCCATGAGAGATCAAGCATTTGATAAAGTTTTGAGAAAATAATCATTTTACAAGAGGATAGGCATTCATGCAAACAACAATATTTGAAAGGGAAAGCATGCAACACTAACACTGCAGCGAGATTCACACTGACCCAGGTAACATTACTTGGCGTTACATAAAGTTTTGGATGGAAATATAGCATATTTAAATCTTTGAAAAAACTAAGTGGAGTAATAAGGATTATATATGGTTAATTAGTTTTTTTTTAATTAATAATTTGAATGGAGTAATAAGGTTTGAAGAGATTAATATTTTTAAGGTTAAAGATTAGAAATTTAATTGAAGGAGAATTAAAAGATTAATTGGAGTTAAAAGGGTTACTAAGTTTTTTTTGGTTTTTTAAAGGAATTTTATTTATTGAAATTTATAAAATTTTATAATATTTGGGAGTTAAAATATTTTCTACATCAAAAAAATAGAAATTTGCAAATTTTATAGCTATTGTTTTGAATTAGGGAGACATAAGGTTTTCAACTTCAAAGGAAATTACTATGGATTATTGGTACATTGACTCTAGAGCAAGTAGACATATGACTAGAAATAAACAATGGTTTAATACTCTTCAAGAGAAATATGAAAAACCAGTTGTTATAGCAGATAATATGACCTATGAGGTTAAAGGAGTAGAAAATATTTTAATTGATCTATCAAATGGAAAAAGAATAATTAGAGATGTACTATATGTACCTATATTAACTACTAATATTCTTTTAGTATCTTAGCTTATGGATTAGAATCTAGTAGTTGAATTCAAAACTATTAAAGATAAAAAGATATGTCTTATTATCAAACAAGGAAAATTTATAGCTTTAGGTTCATATAAGGATAGTTTATTCACTCTAGATACATTGTCCAACAAGGCTCTATCAGTGAGGATTTTAGAAACTAGAGAACTTTGGCACAAAATACTAGGACATATAAGTGCATCTTCATTAAATGAAATGAGTAAACATCAAATGGTTAAAGGATTACCTAAAATTTCTTGGGAATCTACTATATGTCCAAAATATCTAGTAGGAAAACAACATTGAATTCCTTTTGAACTCAGTTAGCATAGAACTCAAGAATCATTGCAATTAGTATATACTGATTTATGCAGTCCTATGAACGTCACTAGTATTAGAGGATAGATATTTTCAACTATTTGTTGATGATTACTTTAAAAAAATGTGGGTGTATTTTATGAAATTCAAATCTGAAGCATTCAATTGTTTCAAACAATTCAAATTGCTAGTAGAAAAGGAAATAGGTAAAATAATCAAGAATTTTTTATCAGATAGAGGAGGATAATTCTTATCAAAAGAATTTAATCTCTTTCTAGAAACCAATGGTATAAAAAGACAACTTACTACAACATATTCACCACAACAAAATGGTATTGTAGAAAGAAGAAATAGATCAATTATGGAAATGGTTCATAGTATGTTAAAATAAGCACATCTTGATCATCAATATTGGGTATAATTTTCCCAACATCACAAAATTCCATACGAAACAACTCAAAACCACACTCATACCACACACATCGAAAAATGTGCCACATCACACAAATGCAAAAAAATGGTACTTTTAGATACCCATTTGGCTCATTCACTTATATGTCACTACAATTTTCAAAAACAATGACTCACAAAACCTCAAAAAATGCAAAAATGCATCCTACACACATGCATCTCAAAAAACGTGCATTCTCCAAACAACACAAAAAAAATAAAAAAAATGCAAAAACAAATAACAAGCATTGCACACATGCACACATCGATGCCATTTCGCTTTCACATACATATATTCCTACATCTACATTTCCTTTCATTTCATGCATCTATAAAAACGCCCTAGGGTTCTTTTTAAATTTTTGCAATTCAAATTGTGAGGGTTTCAAGATTCACTTACCCGTACCACTTGCCCTCCACCATGACCTGCTTGTCCCACCATTTCATCCCTCACACCTCAAAACCAACAACACTTAGTTGTAAGTTCACCTTCTTCCTCTCCTCTCCAACTCCTCTCTGACAATTCGTAGGTGCGCAAATGATGCATGCACCCTATGACTACACCTTTTATAGTCATGACCTTCAGTCTCTAGGTACCCTGCAATCAATTTTTATTACTAGGTACCCTATAACCAAGACCAAACTACAACAAAATCATCCCCAAGGTCCACCATGTGACTGTTCACCTATCTGACATGTCCTAGCCTCACAGTTCTCCCATATTATTACCATTTCATTGATTATCCCACTTCATCAACCACTTTTTAAAGTTTTTCATCACCGCTTCATTTTCATCTCTCATCGCCTCATCACTTGAGGGGGGATACATATATACACGTGATCAATGACAAAACACTCAATACTAGAAATTATTTTTGTCCAATAACCTTTACTGAAGATCATCTTACGCCCTCCTTTGCTAGGGTAACTCAAAAGCAGAATTTCTCTTCTCATAAAAACTCTAATTCAAATGAATATTTGATGGACCAAAATACCTGAGTCTCTAGGCTAATCATGGATTTCCTTCTTCAATAATGGCAGTCGTAAGACCACTCATAAATGAAGCACTTGAGAAAAACCTACCAAGGGTTGAATAGTTTATCAAATAAAATCAAGCTCAATGAAGTATCAAAGGTAAAATTTCAAAGACATTCGCTCCTTCCACATTTAGGGAATCTTACATTGATCATGATAGTAAGGCAATATTATGTCTACTTCCTCAACAATCATCGTGGCATGAAAAAATTTGTCATCATCCGTAATCTTCCATCATCCATTCTTCTTATCCAAAACCAAATCATCTTCTGGTATCATTAAATTTTGTCATCGCCTTGTGTCTTCACACACTGTAGTACAAAAAAAGGTAAACGTAGACACCTAAAAGTTGCACATGGTTGCTTATTCATCCTTCATAATTAATTAAGTTGCAAACAATACAAAATTGCATTAATTAATCCCAAAACACCTTGTATTCACAAAAGGGCCATCCATAAGCCCCTTTGGGCTATTTAAGCCCTTTCCTACACTTAACCTTGGTCCCCATGTGACCACCATCAAAAGCCTAATCATGGTAACCCTAACCTTGGTTTAAATTTACTTTATCATTAAAGTGCACTAAAAGAGTTAAACACATGTTTAATTAGGGTTAATAAATATTAATACTAATATTTTACTCACACGTGTCCATACATGACATTCATAGTTATTTAAAGATACTTATTATTCAACACATGGAAAGGTATGAGTCACCCTCCACCTCACCCCTTTAACCTTGGTTTAACACAAGATCAACTTAATCAAGGTTAACCTCAACCTTTGCTCACACATGTGTGCACATAGGATATTTCTATATATTTAAAAGATCCCTTTTCAAAGCATTTGAAAGGGTGAGTCACCTTAAATCTCACCTTTAACCTCACCATGGTTGATATCTAACCCAGGGTTCATACCACCTCACAAGGGACACCTTACCCCCCCTAAGCTCTCCAAAATTCTATAAATATGAGTACTATTATTCATAAATGTACCCACCTCATTCCACATAACATAACTCTATCAAAATTACATCAAATAAACATCCATCAAATCACCATGACAAACACACATTTTATACCCTCTTATATGCTTTGTTGACAGTCTGATAGGTATGAGAACACATCCGATGTCGACCAAGAGTTGCTACAGTCACAAGAGAGCATCATATTCTCTTAAATATAGAAAAAAAAAGTTATAGGTTTGGTCGCTAGGTACCCGGTGATCAATCCAATCCCACCCTAGGGTGCAACTTTGGCCAGAGTCCATTTTTAGACTATAGAAACTTACATAACCCTCCTGACTAAGAAATACTTACTATTTTTCAACACTTACAAGTTCCCAAATGCACTAATCCCATAGGGTGATCAATCCAATCCCACCCTAGGGTGCAACTTTGGCCAGAGTCCATTTTACTACTTTATCTAGCATCTTTTGTCTTCATAACTATGGGATCTAATCCATGACAAGTTCCCAAATGCACTAACCCCATTTTATAGGTCATGCATGTCTGGAGGACTAGTTTGATCAATGGTGGCATGCTTGCACTAAGCCCACCCTATTTGAGGATATTTTGAAGACCAATATAGGATGTAGTTGACAGTTCACTAAATGAAAAGGGACACTCACCATGTTGAACCATGTTTTGTAGCCTTCTAAGGTATATTTGTAAAAAATGAGGACCCCCCTTGTAACCCCTTTTGAGAATAAATACATAGACTTTACTCTCATTTTCCATCGTGTTCACTGAATGAAAAGGGATACTCACTATGTTGAACCCTATTTTTTAGATTTCTAAGGTAGATTTGTAAAAATGACCCCCTTTGTAACCCCTTTTGAACATTAATACATTTTATAGACTTTATGCTTGTTTTCCATAGTGTTCATCACCCACAAATTTGGTTCTGGCACCTAGTCCTTGGCCACTCTCAAAGGCATAGCCAAGCCCAATCATCTTAATATCATTCATATTCATGCATTTTACACATAATGCACTCCCATACGCATTGTACATATTACTTTTAGCATTTTTTTTTATCTCATCTTCTTTCTGCACTCTCTACCCTTTCTTTGAGAATCGTATCAATGTTGTATGATCATGCTATGAGTGGATACATACCTTTTATTTGATCCAATTTTCTTCCCTTATCCCTCCTTTCCTCTTTTCATTATATGTCACTGTTGTATTGTCACACTACAAGCGGCTACATACTTTTGACCTAATTTGATATTCCTCTCTACTCTCTACTCTCTACTCTCTTATTTCCCTCTCTATTTTCCTTTCTCCTTCCTCCATTTCTTTCTCATTTTCCTTTCATTTATCTCACCTACCCTATCATCAGGGTCTCCTATTTGTATTCCCCTTTTATCTACTCATTATCACATTGTTCTTTTGTACACCATCACACACATCACTCACAATTGCTACTACCTTACATCGCCATCCTCTTTATTTTTCTTGTACATTCTTCCCCATATGTTTGCTTCGGTACATTACATTGGATATCATATGGGAATACACCATATTGCATTCACTTCTCTCACTTACTTTGTGTCTCTCACAAACAAGTTGGTCGTATACTACCATGTATTTTAGGTATTTTTTATGTTCTATCCTCTTGCACATATTATAGTATATGCAGTGTTCATAGTCATGTCCACATATTTCTTATGCATAGACCATTCATTGCTCATTTATGGTATAATTTTGAGGAGTTAAAATCACATTTGTTAGCATTATCACCATGTTTTTTGACCCTATTCTTAGTCGCATGACAACGGGAAGCTTTTCTATTGCTCAAACACTCATAGTTAGTATAATCAACCTGTATTGAACACCATCAAATTCTACAGGATTTCAAAGCTACCCCTAGTAAATTAAGGTCACTCATAGACCACTCACACATTTCACATATTAAGAAAATTTTGAGTGTAGGGAAGACAACATCTTGAGTAGGCCTTACCATTTAGCGAATCATTTACCCTGCTCATTCTATCATTTCTGTGATCAAAATAAACTTGGAGATAAATAAAGTGACTAGCAAAAGCAAACTAAAAATAGGTAGAAAACAAAAGCAAACACCCACAAAAAAAAAAAAGGGAAAATAGCACCACAAAAGAGAATCATAGAGAAAGAGGGGTAGAAAACAAAAATAAAAGCCTCCAAGAGTATTATAAAATTTCTTGAATCTCAGAGGTCCTCAGGTCCAAAATAGCATCATGGGGTGATTTCCATCACCAGCAATAGGTTCCACAAACCTGCTTGGCAGTGGAATATTTTTACAAGTGGTGACACATCTATCACATTAGTGACCTTCTCTTGTACAGATCACTGCACATGTAAAGACCTCACACTTTCCATTCTAAGACCCAATATGTCTATGAATTATATTTCACTAAAAAGAAAGGTTTTTGTATTCTAGAGTAATTATGTTCAATACACCAATATCTACTTCTCACATAATTATTTTAATGTAAGAGTACTAGGTGTTACACCCTCTCAAGCTATTTTTCTCATTGGCCACATGAGATAGCTTGCACCTCTTTACATTCCATCGTAAAGAGGTGACTAATCCCTGCTCTCCATGCAGGTCCATTTGCATGAGAGCACTTAGTGCAATGGGTGTATCACTAACTCTCTCATCATTCAAAGAGTTAGTCCATTCTTCCATGAACTCTATTTTTTTTCATTAAATATTATCTACCCCAAGGGTGGTATTATCCACAAACCACTAGTGACCCCACAAGGATCTAAAAACTTATTCAAAAAAACATTCTAATAATTTATTCTCAAAGGGGCTATCTAATAAGAGGTTAATAGAGCAATGTCATAACAAGTGAACTTGTAGGTTAAAATTACTACATCGAGAGAAATGAGGTGATGATGAGATCCTAAAAATTTTGAAGTACCAAAAAGTGTCGTGATCCCACGATAAGTCATGATTCCATTGGTGAGGAACACCAAAAGGGTCGAGTGCTAAAAAGTATTGTGATCCTGCAACAAGTCTTGATTTCGTTGGCAAGGAGCAATAAAAATTTTGAGTGCTTAAAATTATCACGATTTTGCGACAAGATAGGTTTTCGTTGGCAAGAAACAACAAAAAGGTTGAGTGCCAAAAAGTATCACGATTCCACAATAATACAAGTTTTCATTGGTAAGGAGCAACAAAAATACAGAGTGTCGAAAAGTGTCGTGATTCCATGACAAGTCTTGATTCCACTAGTGAGGAACAATAAAAAGGTTGAGTGTCAAAAAGTGTCACAATTCCATGACAAGACAGGTTTTCAGTGGCGAGGAGCACCAAAAGGCCGAAGCACCAAAAAGTATCATGATTCCACAATAGGTTTTGATTCCACTGGCAAGGAGCAACTAAAGGTTTGAGTGCTAAAAAGTATCATGATTCTGCAATAAGACAGGTGTCTATTGGCAATAAGCACCAAAATGCTAAAGCACCAAAAAGTATCATGGTTCTATGAAAAGTCGAGTTTCCATCAACAACAAATACGAGGGAGCTTAAAACACAAGAAGGTGCCACAGATCTATGATAAGTTGTGGTTATGTTGCATAGTCATTACTAGTTACAGCATGCACGACAACGTTGTCAGATCACCATGGCCATTGCAATATCAACAAAGACCAACACATCAGGAGAAGGATAGATGGATTAGATTTTAGGATCACCTCCACTACCTACCGATGCACATGGAGCAATAATCTTGCAGTTGGAAGTTTAATTTTCTATTTTATCTTCGACCAATGATATTGCACAATACTTGTACCAGATTGGCCACTTGGCGTATTGTTGCAACAACTTTTAAATAAGATAATTTTGTGTTGGAAATATTGAGTTGTCATTGATGTCAAAGGTGCATGGTATTCAAAGCAAAAATATTCTTCAAATGTGAGAAGTTTATAAGGCTGGACAATATATCAATGGTGTCAAAAATGGATTTGATGAATAGCAAAAAATGGATAATTATTTAAGGCAAGGTATATCTCAAAGCAAGGAAACTATCTTTTAAGAAAAAGATCATAATATTTAAATATTATAAATAAAATGACAAAGGTTTAAAATTTTCTTGGGACAAATTGATTTAAATATTTCAAGAAAGGGAAAAAGGTTTTATTATAATATTTACAATATTATAATATAAAGAATTTGAAAAAGAAAAAGGTGCCAATGATTATAAAGTTTGAAAGCAAAAGGTTTGAGCCGACTAGGACAAAACAACATTAGGAAGCCTATAAATATATGGTGATAATTCACCTTTGGATATGTAATAGAAATCGATTAAATCCATCATGGAGTGCGAGCGGCAGCCAAAGGAGAGGAGCAGTGAAAAATAGGAGTCAGTGAGAGACAAGGTTGTAGACATGCAAAATTGATCCACTTTGAGTGCTCAATATTCCTTAGTGCCCTTAAGAGACCCTCACCCCTTGCCAAGTGCAAGGGAAGGCCTCTGTCCCTCCCCTTTTTAATTTTTTTATATTTTAGCGAAATCGTGCCCCATATTTACAAGGTGCGACTTCGCACCAGCGATATCATGCCACGTCAGGACGGGGCGTGACTTCGCTATTTAACCAAGTTTTTTTATTTCTTTTATTTTATTATTTTTTAATCTCGCTTAGACCTGATTTTAAACCTTCTCGCGTGTTTTGGTATCGGTTGTGAGTTTATTTGTGCCCACTTTCCTTATTCTGATTATCTATAAAAGGAAGGATGTTTTTTCTAAATCAAGAGACATGCGAAGTTTAAGTGAAAGTGTTATATGCAAGCTTTTTATGTGTGATCTATATACGAAATATTTAGAGTTCATTTCTGATTTACTTTCTTTGTTGCAAGCTAACCCCTAAAGTGCAAATTTTAGATTGATCTTCTATTGCGTGGATTGGATTTATTTTTTGTGTAACTTGGTGGATCTGTGGCGTAGCTTGGAGAGATAGGTTACCCATTCGGATACTTGTTTCTCTTCTGCCTACTTCTGCAACATCCATTAGGATTTGATCACTTTATTGTCTACATTTATTTCATCTTCTACTTTTGCTTCTTATTTTTCTTTATTCTATAGCAAAATCATTCATGGCATTAGCAAGACGTGACTTTGGTTGCCCTAATTAGGGAAAAGTTATTTGTATAAGTGAAATCACGCTCCATCCAGGTAGGGTGTGAATTTGTTGTTGCGATATCATACCAATTCTAGGCGAGGTGTTATTTCATCCTAGGATACATCGGGGGTAATTTTTAGATTTTTCTTTCATTGTTACATTCCATTCTGTCTCCAGATCATGCTGTTGTATTTTTCTTTCTATTTTCTACTGCTATATTTTTTATTTTTTATTAAATCTCCAAAGATTAATTTTTGCTTTTGTATTAAAATTTCATATAAAATGACCTAGGGGGCTTGACTGTTGCTAGATCTATCATACAACGACCTATACAGGCACCCTAATACTAATTTCATTTTTTAGTTTTTCATAAGTGATCTTGCAGGAACATGAATCTTTAATATCATTGGACAAGAGACAGAAAAATGCTAAATCAACCACCGATCTAGATAAGTGCTCTATCACTTTTATTATTTGAGTATCTAGTTTCATTGTTGATTTCTATGGATCTGAAAGTGAAAAGCATCTAGCTTGCATCTAGGGATAATTTCTATGTATTTACTCCTGCATAGTTCTACTTTAAAGGTTTTTTGAAATAAAACCCTAGGTTAGTGAGCATTCAAAAGAAATAATCATTCTAGGATAGCTCTTGTATGCCTGCATTCTATTTCCAATTGCATTATTTTGTTTTCTGCACAATCCATTATCTTTTCTAGCTTAGATCTATAAAGGCCAAATTTAGGTGATTGCCTTAAAATGAATACATCAAACAATCCTAAATATCCCAAGGACTTGAAGCGAGTCCTAAAACCATTCCTGGTGAACCCTTCCCCCTAGCACCAAGTGTAGAGTACAACATACCCTCGTGGTTCACCCCACAAAAGGATTTTCTCCTTGTGGATCCAGCCATTTTATTTGGAAATTGTACGTGGTAGGGTAGTTTTCCCCCTCTACATATTTGGTGAACCTGACGTGAACACCTCCTTTTCTTTTAAAACACTAAGCAAGATCATTAATTCTATTTGGAAAATATTTAAGTAATTTAGAATTTATTTAATAGTGTTTTTCCCTATTTTTTTCACTACTTCTAATGGCTCTTGTTCTTAGAAGTCAGAGGAAACAAATATAATATGATTATGTTCCTTTGGAATATGATCATATTGATGGGGAAAATCCTAATATAGATCTAGAAGAGCAAGAATATATAAATATGGAAACTGAATCTAATTCTGATCTTCTTGTTGGGCCTAATGGAAGTTTAGTGTTTTCATCATTTGATCACATTTGAAAATTCATGAAAGCTCGTAAGGAAAAACTATTGGAATGTATGGAACGAGAATCTCATATTGAAAAGAGGATGCTACTCCTTTCCCTCCTAATAGGTCTCCTTTGCTTCATCATGATTTCCTACATCTCAATATTTACATCAAATTAATCTTAAGGACCAAGTGACTTGTTCCAATACTAATACCACCAATGTTGGAGGGAATCTGCAGGTCCCTCTAACCAGTAGTTGCCCAAAAATTTATTCCCATTTTCCTCCTGCATCCTCCAACATCAACACTATTACTTTTGTTCCACCAAATATTAGTTGTTCTCAAAATGCCACATACAACCAAGGTATCCTAAGTTTAAATCCAACATCAAGGTTTCAACATGCATACATTCCTCCTTTAGGGAATTTAGGGAACACACATAGCAATCCAGAAATACAAATTTTAACAAGTATTGTGAATCAATTGGTATCAAGAATGGATATGATTCAACCATCAAGGTTTACATACAACTATAGGAATATGTGTAGTCAGCCATTGGATCCTATTGTTGCTATTATACCTTATCCTAAATATTTTTCAATGCCAGTATTACCCATCTACAAAGGGACTGAATATCCAATAGAGCATTTGAGAGGATTCATAATAGCTTGCCATGATCTTGTTTATGATGATATGTTTTTATTGAAAAACATTTCCAAAGAGTCTTTTCGGAGTAGCATTATAATGGTACTATCGATTACCCAACTATTCTTTTAAAAGTTTTTAGAAGACTGCAGAGATGTTTGTTCATCAGTTTTGTGCTTATAGTGAAAAGGAAGTGAACATGAGAGATCTATATGATTTAAAGAAAGGTAGAGAGGAAATTTTTTCATAATTTTTAGCTCGTTGAAGAAGTTTAATTGGTCGAATAAGACAACCTGTCTCAAAAATATATGCTTGATATATTTACGAGAAATTTACAAGAACAATTATCTTATACTTTAAAAACTTCTATTGTCACATATTTAGACCAAGTAATTGAGTTAGCCATAAAATTGGAACAAGCTCTCATTAGGAGAGGTCGGCTCAAGGTTAAAGAAGATAATCCAACTAAGTCTCAACCTAAGAATAAATATATAGGAGGTAATAGTGATAATAGGCCTGTTAATAATGTCAATAATAGCCTATAGAATATTGTGCTTCAAAAACCTCCTCAAAGGAATTTCACAAGACTTAGTATCCCTATGTAAACAGTTTTAAAGTAAATATTAGATGCTAAGGCAATAGAATTACCTCCAGTAAGACAACCATATACTATAACTCATTGGTATAAGGTAGGATAATATTGCACTTATCATAGAGTAGAATGAAATTGGACGAACACTTGTAAGAAATTAAAGCATGTGGTTCAATATCTAATTGATGCGGTACATATTTATTTAGGAAATATCTAATCAACAAGTATTCAAAACCTTGCTCAAAAGGATCCAATATAAAATCAAGATATGGGAATATTTAAGGATCCTTTACCTAAGCATGAATAACAAGCATCTAATCAGGTGGCTCACCAAGATGATTTCCTACCCCATAGCAATGTGGTTGGTATGGTTGGGGTAACCACAAGAAAATAGGCTCAGAATTAGCAACATCAACAAGGATAGAATTCGGTATCTCAACCCAATATATTTTTAAAGGAAATTCAGATAAAATATTTAGCTATAAGGATTCCACCTATAATATTGAGACCACGGTCACAAGTTTCATTTGATATTCAAAAATGGCTAGCTAGTACTCCGGCTAAGATATCAATGTTAGAACTATTGTAAACTTCTCCTAATCACATGAATGCTTTAATGATATTTTTATAGCAACAATATGTTTTCCCAAATATCCCTCATGATTCCATAGTTGACACTCTAGGTTCTTTTGGGATACATCATGTCTCCTTTTTAGATGATGATAAATCTTCCTCAAATTTGCATGAAGATTTATCACTTTACATCACCACACTTATTAGGGATACCCTTGTCAAGTGAGTACTGATTGACAATGGTTCATCCCTCAATTTGTGTACATATAAATTCTTTCAAAAATTTGGATTAAAAGAGGAAGATTTAACAAAAATGTATATCATCATTAAATCTTTCAACAATGAGTCCCAAGAAGCATGTGGTGTCATATCTCTCCCATTGAAAGTAGGGCCAAGGATATTGGATACCTTGTTTTATGTGGTATATTGTCCTACTTATTTTAATCTTCTCCTTGGGTGACCTTGGATTCATGCTATGAAGGTTGTCCCTTCTACTTTTCATCATTTTCTCAAGTTTGAGTTTAAGAATCAAGTTATCACCATTCTAGGCGACCCTCGACCATTTGAATTATGTTCAAATATAGAGCTAGCCCAAATAGATTCTTATTCTTATCCCTCTATTTCTTCAACAACTTTCTCATGTTCCTCCTCTCAAATTTTTGAGCATTTCAAAGTTTAAAAGTTAGTTAGGAACATAGGACCCATATTCTCTCCTCGGATCATGATAATTAGTTTCTTCAAGAGCCTCTTCTGAATCTAGCTAAGCTACCACCTTCACCTAGAACTATGGTCCTGCCTCATAAGAAAGGTGAAGTTGTACACTTTGGCATGTGTGCTTTTATCTTTGGGGGTATGGCCTCCAAATAAAAGCTTCATGGTATCAACCCATCTCTCAATGAGTTCTCTTTTTCTCAATATTATATCACTAATGACTATCCCCTTCCTAAGCAGATCTTGTCTGGTATGGGATATGCAGGTAAAGGATTGGGACCACAACAGAAGGGTATTCAAGAGCCCTTGGATGTTGATATTTGGCCTGGGATATGTGGTATAGGCTTTATACCTAACAAAAATAAACCTTTTCCATTTGAGTATGATGACCATATTATGACTTATGCAAAATATATAGAATATCAAAAGTTGTCAATAGATGATAATAAAAGTATTGATTTTTCTTTTCCTTCAAAAGTAATAATTTGTAACATGATTGTTTCTATTTGTGCTAAATATAATTTCACTTTTGTATTAAATAATGAAGAGTCTTTGTTTAATATTTTTTTTGTTAATAGAAATGGTGTTGTTAGAAAATGTAATGATTATCGTGATATGGGTGCTAGACGAAGAGCCTTGGAAGGACTTTCTCATGCTTTTCATCATCGATAAAATGCACTCCTTGGGGATATCTTTGATCTGACACATCATGGCATGTTAGTCCATTTTAATAAATGGATTATGCATTTAGGTTTTGCATTGATTTCAACTCTTAATAAAAACAACAAAACAAAACACAAAAAAAAAAAATCATGTAGTTGCACTTTCATTGCATCCACTTGCCTATTCATATTGAATTGGTGTTTGTCATCCTTTTGCATGATTGCTTGACATCTAATTTAATGCCTTGCATTTTTGCTTGACATAAATGCATGACTACTTGCTCATATAGATTTTGGGGATATTGCGACAATGGCATGTGATGATATCTAGTTAGGTTGTAGCTCACATGCATTGCACTTTTCACTAGGATTCTTATGCCTAGCAAGATTCCCTTAAGGATTATTTCTCCTTATATTTTTCTTGTGATTGCTTATCCTCTCCCTTTCGATGTCTTCGTAATGTTGTTCAACAATTTCCTTAAAGTCTCGCTCTGGGATAGCACTTGCATAATATTTTATATACATACATATTACACCCCATACGGGATATTTATACATCCTAGTGGGTATTATACTATTCATGATATTCTATCGGGTCATACTCTCTTTTGACTCAGCAGGATTAACACCCCATTATAGGATAAGCTCCTTGGTTATTTTTAGCAAACCTCATCATACATCCTAGCGGGTAATCATCTCATAGCAGTCAATAAGAGAGCAACCACCCGTAGCAGGTCAAAACTCCACACACTCGATCACATTAAGGTAATTTTTGTACCCTTAGTAGGTCTAGAAACTTCACTCATCTGATCCATAATGTCTAGCTACACTGGTTCATAGCAACCTAAGCTAGCCTTATATTTTTGGGTCATTCGCTCTTCTCTTTTTTTGACGGTTGACCTTTCAGCCGCTCTTCTTTCTTCTTCTCTTATTCCTCTCTTATTTCTTCTTATTTTCTTCTTTTTCTCTTCTTTCTTCTTCTTCTCTTATTTCTCTCTTATTTCTTCTTCTTCTCTTCTTTTTCTCTTCTTTCTTCTTCTTATCTTCTTTTCCTCTTCTTTCTTTATTCTTCTCTTCTTTACCTTTCCTTTTTTCTTCTCTTTCTTTTTTGTCTTCTTCCTCCCTTCTCTCTTCTTTCTCTCTTGTTTTCCTTGTTGGTTTCTCCTGATTTTCCCCTTTCCTCTTCTTTTGTTTGCATTCATTTCACCCTTCATGTAGTGTGCATTAGGATAGTTTACATACATTCAAAACACTTATATAAATAAAATAAAATAAACACATAAAAACCATGCATTAAATAATTTGCACATAAAAATAGATAAAATCCATAGCTATGTATTACTCGTAAGACAAAAGAGTACATCGTGTGAGGTTGATGTACCATAATACAAACTCAGTACACTCAACCTAGGGATGCCAACCACAATCAAAAATTAGTGTGTCATCTCTATCCCTAGCCTAGTCTACCCTAGCTCTGAGAGCCAGCTCCCTCTGGCCCTCCCTGGGGTGGACACAACCTCAGTGGTGCCACTGACTATTGAGATATCGATGGTACCTGTGATCAAGATCGTGACCTGCTAGCTGCCTGAAGGGATCGAGGCCATCTATATACTATTGGTCTATTTAGGTCGATAAATAGTCCTGGCAATGGTAACGGTCTCTGCATCGTAATGTGCTCCCAGCACCACACCTGGAGCATACAAACCAATCATGTACATCATTTATACATGATGTTGTACAACATCTTGTATAAATGAGCCAACACATAAGGACCCCATGCGAAGCGGACTTCCTGATACTGCATGTCTGCCACTACCCCTACCAGTGCCCATGGCAAGTATCATCTACTAGTGTGGCAAGTTAGGAGACCTACCACCACCCCTACAAGTACAGTGGTCAAAGGATCTACTTCATAGTGGTCAACCAGGTCATCAACTACTATGGTGCCCTCTTGCACCTGGTGGGTGAAGCCTGTAGAAAACTATTGTAGTGTATTGGCCTTTCCTCAAGCCTCGTAAACTTCCCTCCCCTGATGTAGATCCTCAATATCCACCACATGTCCTCTAGTGTGACGGTCATCTCCCCTATTGATAGCTAGAAAGTATAGGACTCCGGATACCATCGCTCTGCTAAGGTAGTCAACATAGCCATGTCTATCTCGATCTTTGGCATCCTCGCCATGTCATCCAGCCTAACCACCTCTAGTCTCACCCTCTCCACCTACCCCAGTGCATCTAGCTCTGCTAGAGCCCCTGCCCACCACTCTCGAGTCTCGATAATACCTAGTTGCAATTAATAAACAAACACAAGAATTTAATCAGTTTCATCATATAAATCAAATTAATTAATAAATTATTTTTCTGATTTAGCATAAAGAATTTTCAAATAATCCTTCACACTTTGTGTTTTTCTTGTTCCTTTTGTTTCTTTTTTTCCTCTCTCTTTTCTTTTTTCCTGAGTTCTCATGAAGTCACGCCCCATTTTTAGGGTGCATGACTTTGCTTTCACGAAGTCATGCCCCCTTATTTTTCTAGCGTGAATTCACGAAATCGTGCTTTGTTTTTGCTAGGTGTGATTTCACCATGTTTCACTCAAAAATTAAAATCATGCTCGGGTCACAAATTCATGCCTGGGTCATGGCGCAAATTTTATCGATTTTCACGATGATTTTCCAAAAAAAACCCTAAAAATCATAATTGTGCAAATCGAGAAGAAAAATATTGCGAAATAGGGACATCGATGTTTCTTACTCGTTCTTGAGCCTCGGCCTCACCCCTCGCAGTCGTCACTCAATGAATCGAAAGTGCCATCACTATTTCTCCAAAGCCTTTTCTTCTCCTCCTCGCAGTAAAAGTGAATTAGGGTTTTACCCCTATTTTTTTTTTAAACCTTGTTTTATATTTTCTTTCTCCTCTTCTTTTTGCTTGTTGCTTATTTTCTCTTATTTCTTCTGTGTCGATTTCTTTTGAGTTTTTATGAAATATTAATTTTTCATAATCACTCGAGGGGACACCCCGACCTATAGAGGTATTAATGTCCCTAATGCCTTGATTTACGTGTAAATTATAAAGTGTTTGAAATGACCCCCTTTTTACACCATTCTTTTCTTCTAACCCAACTACCCCATTTTTGTTTGTAGTTATTTCTTTTTTAGTGTGTGCCTACATCTTTTCTTTGATGCATTTACTAGGCCATAAATGCATCAAAGAGGGGGTAAAATATAGATAGAAAATTGACCCACTTTGAGTGGGTAATCTTCCTTAGTTTCCTTAAGATACCCTCACCCCTTGCCAAGTGCAATGGAAGGCCTCTGTCCCTCCCATTTTTAATGTGTTTGTCTTTTAGCGAAATCGTGCCTCGTCTTTACGAGGTGCAACTTTGCACCAGCAATATCGTGCCATGTTAGGATGGGGTGCAACTTTGTTGTTTAACCAAGTATTTTAATTTATTTTATTTTATTATTTTTTTAAGCCCGCTTAGACACAGGTTTAAACCTTCTCATGTGTTTTGGCATCGGCTATGAGTTTATTTATGCCCACTTTCCTTTTTTCGATTGTCTATAAAAGGAATGATGTTTTTGCTAAATCAAGAGACATGCAAATTTTAAGTGCAAGTGTGATATGCGAACTTTTTATGTGTGATCTATATGTGAAATATTTAGAGTTCATTTCTGATTTACTTTCTCTACTGCAAGCTAACCCCCAAAGTACGAATTTCAAATTGATCTTCTATTGTGTGGATTGGATTGATTTGTTGTGTGACTTGGTGGATCCATGGCATATCTTGGAGAGATAGAGTACCCATCCAGATACTTGTTTCTCTTTTGTCTGCTTCTATGACATCCATTAGGGTTTGATCACTTTATTGTCTATATTTTTTTTAACTTTTGCTTTCACATCTTATTTTTCTTTATTCTATAGCAAAATTGCACCTAGCATTGGTGAGGCATGACTTCGCTTGCCCTAATTAGGGTAAATTTATTTGTAGAAGTGAAATCACTCTCTATCCAGGCAGGGCGTAACTTTGTTGTTGTGATATCGCGCCTATTGCAGGCGAGGCACGATTTTGTCCTAGAGCACACTAGGGTCAATTTTTAGATTTTGCCTTTATTGTTACATTCCATTCTATCTCCAGATCATACTTTTGTACTTTTCTTTATATTTTCTACTGCTGTATTTTTTATTTATGATTAAATATCCCAAGGTCAATTTTTTCTTTTATATTAAAAGGTCATCTAAAAGGACCTAGGGGGCTTGACTTTTGCTATATCTGTCATACAATGGCCTATGCAGGCCCCCTAATACTAATTTCATTTTTTAGTGTTTCATAAGTGATCTTGTAGGAACAGGAATCTTTGATATCATTGGACAAGAGGCAGAAAAAGGCTAAATCAACCACTAGTCTAGATAAGTGCTCTATCACTCTTATTGGTTGAGAATCTGGTTTCATTGTTTATTTCTAGGCATTTGAAAGTGAAAAGCATCTAGCTTGCATCTAGAGATAATTTCTATGTATTTACTCCTACACAATTCTGCTTTAAAGGATTTCTAAAATAAAACCCTAGGTTAGTGAGCATTCAAAAGAAAGAGTCATTCTAGGATAGTTCTTGCATGCCTACATTTTGTTTCCAATTGCAGTATTCTATTATTTTCATTGTCCTTTATCTTTTCTAGCTTATATCTAGAAAGATCAAATTTAGGTGATTACCTAAAACTGAATACATCAAACAATCCTAAATATCCCGAGGACTTGGAGCGAGTTCTAAAACCATTCTTGGTGAACCCTTCCCCCTAGCACTGAGTGTAGAGTACAACATACCCTCGTGTTTCACTCCACAAAAGGATTCCATCCTTGTGGATCCAGCCCTTTTGTTTGGAAATTGTATGCGATGGGGTAGTTTTTCTCCTCTAAAAAGGTTAAAGATGATATCATGCCCCTTTTTTGTCACCAGCTAGAATATCCCAGTTGGTTTTTGAGCTTTACACGAAGCATTGTTATGCATGAGGTTGTAGGGTTAAAACTTATCGATACCATTTTGTTGAAAGTTTTGTTGTTGAAGGAGTGAAAAGATATGAATAAATATTAAATCACGCTCCTTTGTTTTCACCTACTGAGATAGCCCTACCAGTTGTGTAGCTTTATGTGGAACACTGCTAAGAAGGAGGTCAGGGGGTAAAATTTGATCGATGCCACTTTTTTTGAGGTTTTTTTGTTGAGAGAGTGCAAGAACATGGATAAATATTTGGGTGCCCCTTTTTGTTTCATCCACTATGGTAGCACAGCTGGTCATGAGCGCTTGTGAAAGCGCTCTTCTTCCAGAGTTCAGGGGGTCAATTCATGGTTGTGCAAAGGTATTTAAATTTTTTATTAAAGTTTAAATTTAAGTGGGAGATATAAGGTGGATTGTGGTTATTTGAAAATTGTATTTTTGCATGTTGGAAAAAGGAGATATAAGGTGTATTGTGGTTAATTTTAAATTGTGTTTTGCATGTTGTGTGAGGGAGTTATAAGGTATAATATTGATATTTTTAAAAGGTGTGTTTTGCATGTTATAAAAGAAGATATATGAGTTTTTGTTGTTAATAAAGCTTTATTTTTGTGAGTTTCAAAAAGGGAGATATGAGGAGTTATTTTTAAAGCTTTATTGTGCATCCCTTTTATAAGTATTTTTAAATGATTGATTTGATATCTAATCAAGAAAAGAAAAAGAGAATTGCTAACCAGTTTTTGAAGGCACAAACAAAATAAAAATCATTTTGTTAAGACTGTTTTGGAAAGCTCATGCAAAAATCTCATCATCATTGAGGTAGATTTAGAGGTATGGTCATTTAATTCCTTTCTCAAGATGGTTTTTTTTAGGAAAATATTTTGTTATTATATGGTTGGAGTTATAAGTAATTATTGGATGTGCATTATTTTTGCTTGAAATTTGAAATAAATATGCAAGGGTTATAGATCATATTTGAGAACAAAATTATACATTGTTCAAGATTTATTTTGGGGGTATATGAAAAGGATAGATTTGTGCACTATGATTGGTTTTGAATGAAGGGTGCAAATCAGCAATTACCAGTTCAGTTATCAAGTGCTAGACTAAAGCTAGATTTTGATGTAATAAATATGAGATATGTGAAAGTGATAGACTTAATGAATGTGAAGAACATATTGGGAATTTTTTAGTGCACATCATTCTCTATATGTTTGTGAAGATAAAAGAATTCTTGGTAGAATATGTCTGAATTGCTTTAGTTGAGGAAATCACATTGAGGAATAGATGAGCATTGTTTTGTATGCAATATTTGGGAATAGATGAGCATTTTATGCATGCATTATTTGGGAAAAGATGAGCATTATTTTGTATGCAATATTTTAGAATAGATGAGCATTTTATGCATGCAATATTTGGGAGTAGATGAGCAGTGTTTGTAAGCAGGTTTTGGATCATATTATTGAGCATATTTATGAGCAGGTTTTGGAGTAATTTTGAGCACTTTTGTGAGAAGGTTTTGGAGCAAATTTGAGTAGGTTTTATGAGCATTTTTTGGAGTAAATTTGAACAGGTTTTGGAGAATATTGGAGTAGGTTTTGTGAGAATATTTAGAGCATGATGTGTGAGCAGATTTAAGAGTAAATTTAAGTAAGATTTGTGAGAATATTTGATAGAAAACTTAAGCAGAGAGGATTGGTGTCTCCTATGGAGTGGTTTCCATAAAACCATAACATCATGGAGTGGTGTCCACAAAACTAGAACAGAGTGGAGTGGTGTCCACATAACTAGAAGAAAGTGGAGTGATGTCCATAGAACCAGAACAGAGTGGAGTGGTATCCATAGAACGAGAATAGAGTGGAGTGGTGTCCACAAAACCAGAACAAAGTGGAGTGGTATCTATAGAACCATAACAGAGTGGAGTGATATCCACAAAACTAGAACATAGTGGAGTGGTATCCATAGAACTAGAGCATAGGGGATTGGTGTCTCCTATGGAGTGGTGTCCATAAAACTAAAATAAAGTGGAGTGGTGTTCATAGAACTAGAGTAGAGGGGATTGGTGTCTCATGTGGAGTGGTGTCCACTAAATTGAGAGGGGGTTGGTATCCCTTGTGGATTGGTGTCCACAAACATTGTAATAGGGGATTTATGTCTCCTATGGATTGGTGCCCACAAAATTTGTTAAGAAATTTATAGAGAAATATTTCTTTGTGGATGTATCCTACATTGGATGAACCACATTAAATCTATGTCTCTTATTTGTTTGGTTATTTGCACATTGTTTCATTATTGCAATTGATATTATTACGGCTATCATTTGGATTGAAAAGTAAAAAGTTTTATCTTTTACTGTTCACCCTCCCTCTTAGTATAAGCTTGTGTTCTTCAATTGGTATCAGAGAAGGTTTCTTCGTGAAAGCCTAGCAACTTGAATAAATATCTTATAGGAACACACATGACACATCAGGAAGGCTTTTCATCAATCATGGCACCATTTTTTGATGGGGCTAATTATGTTTTCTATAGAATAAGGATGAGGAAGGTATTGCTAGGTATCTACTTCGTATTTATGAGGTTGTCAAACACCATTCATGGACTTGGAGAAAGTATTAAAGACTCTAATATTTTTCATAAAATCTTGAGGTCACTTCCCATGAGATTTGATGCAAAGGTTTCAAAATTTGAAGAAATGAAGGATCTCAAAACTTTGAGCATGGATGAGCTACATGGGATTCTCACAGCCTATGAGATGAGGACACAAAAAGATCAAACATCCAAATGAGAGGCAACATTTAAAGTTTCAAATAAGGCAAAGAATAAAGAACCAGAATCAAGTGAAGAATCAAGTAGTGAAGAAGAAGCTAACTTTGTGTGAAGGTACAAAAAGGGTCCAAGAAAACACAAAGATATACAATCTATGAAATGTTTTAATTATGGTAAATTTAGTCACTATGTATCCAATTGTCCATAAGACAAAAGTAGTAGTAGTGAAGAAGAAAAATAATACAAGAAAAAGAAAGAAAGAAAATTTTATCATAAAAATAAAAATAGGTACAGTCAAGGCAAGAATAAGAATGAGATATTTCAAAGACACAAGAAGAGTTTTTATGTTGAAGAAGAAATAAGTGCTTCTATAAGTAGTGATGAAAGCCTCTCCAACAGTGAAAGAGAAGAAATATTATTTTTGGCCATAAAAGAGAAAGAAGATGATCCTGTTATTGAAGACCAAGAAAAGAAATATTCAGAAGATGAAGAAGAAGCCACAATTGACATAGAAGAGGAACTTAGTGTTGCTCTTGAAGAGTTGAATAGGGTTAGAAATAAGAACTCAAATTTGAAGGCTCAAGTACAAGATGATGATAAATAAAAGGTAAAGCTTCTACAAGATCTCACCAACTTAAAAGAAAATGTTGAAGAGGCAAGGAGAATTGAAGAAGGTATGGCTAAATAGTTAAAGGTAAAAGAAATAGAGTGTGAAAGACTAGAACATGAAGTTGTCATTCTAAGGAAGGGACTTGAAAAATTTAATGATAAGATATATCAGTTTAGGAAAAGCTCAAAAAACTTGGATGAAATTATCAAAGCACAGAGATCTCCATTTATCAAGACTAGACTTGGCTTTGAAGAAGGTCAAGAGAAACAAAAGGGGGAGTCAATCTCAAAAGGAAAAGAGGCATCAAAGAAAATTGAAGAAGAGCCTTAGACCTATGTTGATATGTTGATAAGTGGAAGCATAAATGAAGAAGAAAACAATGAACCATTAAGGAACAGGGATCATCACAAAAAAAACAATGAGAGAACCATGCAATAATATCCTCCAAGGTAATCAAACAGGTTTCAAAATTTCTTTCATGGTCATTGTTTCTCATGTAACCATTTTGGTCATAAAGTTGTAAATTGCAAGGTCCATGCTATGGATAATTTTAGCTTCACCAAGATGAATTTCAATTCATTTGCACCTCCTATGGACTACAACATCATATGTTACAAATGAAACAATTTTGGGCATACTGCTAGATGGTGTAGAACAATTTTCCTGGAACTTCCAAATACATGCAAGGAAAAGGATGCTCAAAATATTCAATGAAGTATGATCTCCAAAGTTTGGAGAAATAAAATGAAACAAGAAGATGAGCATAGTAATTTGGGAGTTTCACTCCCATCCCATAATTGATCACCTCAATAAAAGGAGGTGGTGAGGGGGTTGTGTTAAGTGTCTTATTTTTAGCCCCAAGGAGCCCTTTTGCCATTGATGTCAAAGGGGAGAGTTTTTAGTAAGGGGAAGCAGCTTGTCAGGGGGAGCATATAGTAAATCCAGTTGTAGTAAAAAAAAATTTTTGTAGGGTTGCCATCAATGACAAAGGGGGAGATTGTTGGAAATATTGAGTTGTCATTGATGTCAAAGGTGCATGGTATTCAAAGCAGAAATATTCTTCAAGGGTGAGAAGTTTATAAGGTTGGACAATATATCAACGGTGTCAAAAATGGATTTGGTGAATAGCAAACAATGGACAATTATTCAAGGCAAGGTATATCTCAAAGCAAGGCAACTATATTTTAAGCAAAGGATTATAATATTTAAATATTATAAATAAAAGGACAAAGGTTTAAAAGTTGCTTGGGACAAAAAGATTTAAATATTTCAAGAGAGGGACAAAGGTTTTATTATAATATTTAAATCATAAGATTTAAAATATTATAATATAAATAATTTGAAAAATAAAAAGGTGCCAACGATTATAAAGTTTGAAAGCAAAAGGTTTGAGCCGACTAGGACAAAAATCAAACAACATTAGGAAGCATATAAATATATGGTGATAATTCACCTTTGGATATGTAATGGAAATCGATTAAATCTATCGTGGGGTGCGAGTAGCAGCCAAAGGAGAGGAGCAACAAAAAATAGGAGCTAGCAAAATACAAGGTTAAATATGATATCGCACCCCTTTGTTGTCACCAGCTAGGATAGCCCAGTTGGTTGTCGAGCTTTGCGTGGAGCGTTGTTATGCATGAGGTTGCAGGGTCAAATCTGGTTGACACCGTTTTGTTGAAATTTTTGTTGTTGAAGGAGCGAAAAGACATGAACAAATATTAAATCGTGCTCCTTTTTTTCACCTACTAAGGTAGCCCAGTCGGTTGTGTGGCTTTGCATGGAGCACTGTTGAGAAGGAGGTCAAGAGGTTGAATTTGATCGATGCTACTTTTGTTGAGGTTTTGTTGTTGAGAGAGCGCAAGAACATGGATAAATATTTGGGTACCCCTTTTTTTTCACCCATTGTGGTAGCATAGCTGGTCACGAGTGCTTGTGAAAGCGCTGCGCTTCTAGAGGTCAGGGGTTCGATTCGTGGTTGTGCAAAGGTATTTAAATTTTTTATTAAAGTTTAAATTTAAGTGGGAGATATAAGGTGGATTGTGGTTATTTGAAAATTGTATTTTTGCATGTTGGAAAAAGGAGATATAAGGTGTATTGTGGTTAATTTTAAATTGTATTTTGCATGTTGTGTGAGGGAGTTATAAGGTATAATATTGATATTTTTAAAAGGTGTGTTTTGCATGTTATAAAAGAAGATATGTGAGTTTGTTGTTAATAAAGCTTTATTTTTGTGAGTTTCAAAAAGGGAGATATAAGGAGTTATTTTTAAAGCTTTATTGTGCATCCCTTTTATAAGGATTTTTAAATGATTGATTTGATATCTAATCAAGAAAAGAAAAAGAGAATTGCTAACCAATTTTTGAAGGCACAAACAAAAGGAAAATCATTTTGTTAAGACTGGTTTGGAAAGCTCATGCAAAAAGCTCATCATCATCATTGAGGTAAATTTAGAGGTATGGTTATTTAATTCATTTCTCAAGATGGTTTTGTTTTAGGAAAATATTGTTTTATTATATGGTTGGAGGTATAATAAATTATTGTATGTGCATTGTTTTTGCTTGAAATTGGACATAAATATGCAAGGATTATAGATTAGATTTGAGAACAAATTTGTACATTATTCATGATTTATTTTGGGAGTAGATGAAAAGGATAGATTTGTGCATTGTGATTGGTTTTGAAGGAAATGTGCAAATCAGCAATTACCAGGTCAATTATCAAGTGCTAGACTAAAGCTACCTTTTGATGTAATAAATGTGAGACATATGAAAGTGACAGACTTAATGAATGTGAAGAACATATTGGGCATTTGTTAGTGCATATCATTCTCTATATGTTCATGAAGATAAAAGAATTTTGGGTAGAATATTTTTGAATTGCTTTAGTTGAGGAAAGCACATTGAGGAATAGATGAGCATTGTTTTGTATGCAAGATTTGGGAATAGATGAACATTATTTTGTATGCAATATTTGGGAATAGATGAGCATTGTATGCATGCAATATTTGGGAGTAGATGAGCAATGTTTGTAAGCAGGTTTTGGATCATATTGTTGAGCATATTTTGGAGTAGTGTTGAGCACTTTTGTGAGCAGGTTTTATGAGTAGATTTGAGCAGGTTGTATGAGCAGATTTTATGACCAAGTTTTGGAGCAGGTTTTATGAGCAGGTGTCTCCTATGGAGTGGTGTCCATAAAACCAGAATAGAGTGGAGTGGTGTCCACAGAACCAGAGCAGAGGGGATTGGTGTCTCCTATGGAGTGGTGTCCATGAACTTGAGAGGGGATTGGTATCTCCTATGGATTGGTGTCCATGAACATTGTAATAGATTATTTATGTCTCTTGTGGTTTGGTGCCCATGAAATTTGTTGATAAATTTATAAAGCAATATTTCTCCATGGATGTAGCCCACATTGGCTGAACCATGTTAAATATGTGTCTCTTATGTGTGTGGTTATTTATGCATTGTTTAATTATTACAATTGATATTATTGTTGCTATCATTTGGATTTAATAGTAAGAAGTTTTATTTGATACCGTTCACCCCCATCTCTCAGTATAAGCTTGTGTTCTTCATTTTATATTTTGAAATATTGAACCATCGAGGGATTATAAATAAGAGTATCGACCTCTTGTCAAAGGGTCAGCTCTTAGGCATTTACAAGTTGTATGGGTTAAGACTTTTGGAAGGAGCAATGCAATAAATATCTTTGTTTAACCTTTGGTTCAAATATCTTGCAGAACAAGTATGTATGAATGGATGAATGTTTCTAATCTAGCTAAGTAAATGTGCATGACATTAATTCTGATTTCTAGATTCTTGTTGATGTTTATTTCTTAGTTTCTGGAACTACTAATCTGTAAGAGCTAAATAGTGATTAGATGTGTTCTATGTATGGTAAATGACTGGTTGGTCTGTTAGGAGGTTGTAGTATTTTCTCCCTTGCATGGTTTTATCCCACTTCTTGTTGTTGCTTAATCTACACCATATCAAGTTCTAGCTTTGGCTACATTTACATCTCTTTCAAGCACTCTCTTCTTCCCCCTAGTTACTTTTTAGCTAGTTAGAACTTCCCAAAGGAACCAACCTTCTCTGGATATTGAACCAGTTAAGCCTCATAGTTTGATCATTCATTCAATGTTGGCCATGTCTTGGGCACAATAACCAACCATAGGTAGATTTTGGACCAACAATTTTTGGCACGCCCGGTGGGACCAAATCCCACTACATCCACAGATTAAAGATTTGGTGTTTGTCTTTGCTCTATTTAAATTTAAATCACTTGGTGACTCCATTTAAAATATCAAACCCAAAAAATCTTTATATCCAATTTTTGGTTAAGTATTGAAATACATGAGAACCAGATCAAAAGCTAAAAATTTAGAAGAACCCATTGAGTTTCTGGAATTGCACCTTGGTAGTCTCAGAGTAAATCTTGTTTTATCTTCTAGATCAAACTCTTCTTCTACCAGGTCAACCAATGTTGTGAACCCTCCTCTTGTAATTCCTCATAGTACAACTACCAATGGATCTTCTAATACAACCAATCTATGCTTACAAATTCATTCAATATAGTAGTTACAATGGCCACCAATCAAAACTAGAATGTCCAACCCTATCCTACATGGAACAATCCGGGTCCCCTGAATATGGTAGTTCAAAACCCCATTTCCCAAGTAGCTCTGAAAGCATTACCCACATATGATGGCACCAAAAAAATCACTTATGAGCACTGTCAAGATGTGGCATCACTAGCAGTAATTCATAATATCACAGAGGAAAATATCATGGTGAAATTACTAGTTATATCCTTAAGAGGAAAAATGTTATACTAGTATAGGACTATCCCAGACCAAACCATAACTACATGGGTAGAAACTAGTAAACTGATAGAAGCATTCAATGAATAGGCTGATCCTTTCTCCCTACTCACTTAGTTTACTATTATGCAAAAACACCCACAAGAAGAGATAGTTGATTTCAATATTAGGTTCAGTTGTACATGGAAAAGAGTACCTGATGGCCTTAGACCAACGCATGAGCAAGCAATGTACTACTACCTAAGAGCTTTTAACTCAGATCTTGGGATGGCAATAAGACAATATCAGGTATTTACCTTCCCAAAAATATTTCAAGAAGCCTTGAAAGTAGAAAAGGACCTTATTGCTATTGGAAGGTTACCCCCAAAAATGATAATACCCATATTCCTAGAATTTTCTCAGGTCCCCAATACAAACACATCATACCCTACTTTAGCTTCTATAATAGATCTCCCAAAATGGTCTGGATTACCAACTCCCTCAACTATACAAGCTCCCCCAACATTTCTAGCTTTACCTCTGATACCCGCCTTACCAACACCTGATCCTCAGATGGCAGTCCTCCTAGATATACAAACGACTATGAAAAATTTGACCAATGATATGACTTCAATGAAAAGGAGGGAAGCTAAAAGGAACTTCCAACCAAGAAGGTTCCCACAGGTGACAAAATATCAAGCTTCAACAAGCAAGTACCCAAAGAAGTTAGGAACAGTGTATGCTAATCAAGAAGATGAACCTTCTACATCTCCTATTGAATCTGATTATTGGTGCTCCACATGTAATGATCCTCATGGGGAAATTTTATGTATGGTTCACCAACATCATATGCAGATAGTAGCTATTGAGAAAGTAGAAAGAGCTCATAAAGGACAAGTTAATATGATTAGGGAAACTAGCCATAATTTTATGATGCCATCAGTAGAACAGGTTGTAGTCTTAACCAGGTCAGGTAAAAAGCCCCTTCAAGTTGATCCTAAGGAGCTCAATCCCCTAAAAGTGCCCTCAATAGCAAAAATTTAGGCTAAAAAGGGGGACCATCCATGAGGTTGTACCCCTAAATCCTGTTCAAAAGTAGAGGGTAGAAACAAACAAAAGTGATGCATCACTAAAAGAAACTGAGACTCAAGAACAAGCAAGGGATAAATTGAGATACCCTTCCTTGACCAAGAGATAAAGAATAGAGGCAACTCAAGGGTACAAGAATAGGTATGATCCACCTACAAGGGAGAAGGATAAACAACCCAATGTACCTACTTTTAGCATAGTCAAAGAATTGAAAAAGACTCCTTCAAAGGTAAGCATGTATGATGCACTGCTGCTCCTAGGATAGATTGATTTGCTGCAAGAATCTCTCAAGACAATAAAAAATAAAACCAAAGCTCACCCTCAATTGAATCTAGCTCAAGGTAATCCAATACCAACCACAGGGAAAAATAGGCCTCCTCCCTTCTATTTGTCCTTGCAAATGGAAGGATGGGTGGTACACAATTGTATGATAGACTCAGGTGCAACAACTACAGTTATTCCTAAAGTTGTGTGTGACATCATGGGAATGGAATACACTAGGAGCAGTCTAGGAGTGTTACAGTTAGATGGAACCCTAGTCAAAACTATAGGAGTAATCAAAGATATACCCATAGTATTGAACAAAATGCCCCAGATTACAGTCATACAAGAAGTAGTAGTGGTAGACCTAGAACCTTATTTTAGGATGTGTCTTTCAAGAGAGTTCACAACCAAATTAGGAGGATATCTCTCACTTGACTACTCACATATGGAAATCCCATACAAGGGAAGGAGGATTAATATTTTCAATGAGAAACCTTCCTCTTTTCACATTGAAAATATAGAAGAAGGTGGCAAGCATACAAATAATGTGTCATTAATTATTAAATAAATAGGGGATATAGATCTGATGGATGAAGTTCTGGAAGACCTCCAAATCGAAGACCAATTCTCCTTGGAAGACTTTAATGCCATGATTAAAATAGGGATAGGAACTTACTCAATTACTAAACCTAAAATCCTTGAAACTCCCCACCAATCAGATCTGGAAGCTCTTCTTTGATGGTTCTAGATGTAAAAATAGAGTTGGGGTAGGTATAGTACTGATCTCACCAACAGGGGATGAGAAGGTCTTCTCATATAGATTGACATGGAGCTACACTAACAATGTAGTAGAGTATGAAGCATTGTGTTTAGGCTTGAGAAAAGCTAAAAATCTAGGGGTCAAACAATTGTAGATATATGGAGACTCAGAGCTGATCATCAACCAGGTCACAGAGAAGTGTGTTAGCAAGCAACACTACTTGAAGGCTTATCAAAACAAGGTATGGGACCTGTTTGAGGCTTTCGAAGCATTAAGCATTAAGTCTATTCCTAGAGAATGCAACACTCATGTTGATTTACTAGCATTGGTGGGAGCCAACTATTGCCCTATAGCCAATGTTATATAAAAGTAAAAAATAGTAAGGCTAATTTATAGACCTTTAGTCCTAGATAAAGACATATTCTGGTAGGTTTTCAAAAATGATGAACAAATACTAGACTTCTTGATACATGAGATGAAATGTTCAAGTGATCGAGCCCTAGAAGATGAGGAAGATGATGGGTTGATTCAACTTAAGAATAATCATATACCCAAAGGTCTAATAACTCTTGAAATCTTGTTTGATAATAGTGATCGACCATCAGGTCACAAGATAAAAGTTGACAAACAAAAGTACAAAGAGATGTAGATAGAACCTAGAAAAGTGCTAAAGGTGGGGGTTCAATGTTCTAAAAAGGAAGCTAACCAAGTTCAAGGATTATGCAAAGAGTTCAATGATATTGTGGCCTAGACATATGATGATCTCAAGGTATACAGTAAAGAAATGATACAACATACTATTGAGCTTGAGCCAAGGTCAAAACCCTTTCGATAAAAACAATGCCCTGTCAACCCCAAGATAGAAGCACTAATGAAATAGGAGTTGTTAAAACTACTCAATGCCAAGATAATCTACCCTATCAAGCACTCCACATGGGTTTCCAACCTTGTACCAGTCAGGAAAAGAATGACGACATCAGACTATGTGTAGATTTTAGGAACCTGAACAAGGCCTCACTAAAATACCATTACCCCCTACCTCAAATAGATCAGATATTACATATTGTCGTAGGGGTAAAGAGGTTCTCACTACTAGATGGATTCTCTGGTTACAACTAGGTCTAGGTCAAATATGAAGACCAACACAAGACTGCGTTCACCACCAAATGGGGAACATTTGCATACCAACGAATGCCCTTTGGTTTGTCTAACACAAGGGCCACTTTCCAAAGAGAAATGGACTTAGCATTCAGGGAACTCATAAATAAAATAATAGTCATTTACCTAGATGACATGACAGTGTTCTCTCATAGAAAAGAAGATCACATTGGGCATCTCCGGATGGTTTTCAAAAAATATAGAGTTTGGCATTTCCTTGAACCCAAAGAAATCAATCTTTGTTGTTGAAGAAGGGACCCTATTGGGACATGTTATTTCTAAGAAAGGGTTGGTGATTGATCCAAAAAGAGTAACAACTCTCTTAAATATCCCTTTACCATTGAACAAGAAAGGTTTGCAATATTTCTTTGGGTAAATCAACTTCGTGCAGAAATTCATCATGGATTTTGCACAAATAATAAAGCCTATGACTGAACTGCTTAAAAAGAATGCAGACTTTAGGTGGACAGACCTGAGGAAAGAAGCATTCAAAAGGATTAAAGAAGCTATCTCCCAAGAACCTATGCTCATCAATCCAGATTACTCAAGAGATTTCATCTTGTATGCAGTTGGTGAACAAGAAAGTTATGCCGCAGTTCTCACCCAAAAGGGAGAAGACAAGGAAGAAAGACCTATTGCTTTCCTGAGCCAAACTATGCAAGAACATGAAGAAAGATATAACTTCATTGAGAAACAAGTGTACGCTGTCATGAAGTCCTTAAAAAAGTTTAGGTATTTTTTATCCCAAAGCAAAACCACGGTATACGTGGTGCATCCCGATGTCAAAAATTTCATAATCTAGGGAGAGCTTGGTGAAAAGAGAGTTGGATGGGTGTCAAAAATCCAGGAATACGATGTGGAAATCCACCCCACTAAGTTAGTAAGGGGTAGAGCATTGTGCCAAGAATTGGCAAGAAGGGCTAGAATAGACTATGTGGCTTGCCAAGCCCCAGAACCAGTCCCAGAGATCAGACAGTTAGATGAAGATCCAGATTGGGTTGATGAACTCACAAATTACTTCCAAACAAGGAAATGCCCAGTAAATCTGAATGCTTCACAAAGGAGAAGGTATAGGCTGCAGGCCCTAAAATATGTCTTACTACCTGAAGGTTTGTACAGAAAAAACTTGGATGGCATCCTTTTGAGATGCATCAAAGATGAAGAAAAGCAAAAGATCCTAGAAGAATTTCATGGAGGTTTATCAGGAGGACACTATTCAAGGAGGACTACCGCATTAAAAATACTCAGAACAAGTTGTTACTGGCCTAACATCTTCTCTAACACTTTCAAAATCACAAGAGCATGTGATGAATGTCAAAGGTACGTAGGGAGAAACAAAAATGCTTCCTTACCTCTCAAGTCTATCCAAGTGGAACAACCTTTTCAGCAATGGGGTTTAGACTTCATAGGAGTAATAGAGCCAAATTCATCAGTTGGACATAAGTATATTTTGATAGCAATAGACTACTTCACCAAATGGATAGAGGCAATACCCACAAAGAAAGTTGACCAAGAAGTAGTGATTGAATTCATTGAAAGTCTGATTACAAGGTTCAACATACCTGATGCACTGGTCAGTGACAATGGCTCATCCTTCATTGGAGAAAATATGACTAATTTTTCTAGAAAATATGGAATCTACCTAAAGACTTCTTCCAACTATTACCCACAAGGAAATGGTCTGGTAGAGTCAACCAACAAGAATTTACTAAGGATCCTAAAAATAACCCTGAAGGACAACAAAAGGAGTTGGCATTCCCTGATAAATCAAGCACTATGGGCCGATAGAATCACCATAAAGAAATCTATCAACACATCTCCTTATGCTCTAGTTTATGGAAAAGAAGCCATCCTCCCCATACACATGGAGATATCAGCTTTAATATTGCTCGATCAAAATCAAACAAAAGAAAGTGACCTAGTGGGAAACAGACTGATGCAGTTGTTGCAATTGGAAGAAAAAAGAGCAAGCTTATATGCAGTACCAAAAGCACCTAGGGGAGACCAAATAATGGTTTGACAAGAAGACTACCTTCAAGAAATTTAAGGTTGGAGACCTGGTCTTAAGGTGGAGCAAAAATAAAGCAAAACCGAGAAATCACCAAAAGTTTGACTCCTTTTGGGAAGGTCCATTTGAGATAATCATAGAAAAATAGCATAATGCTTTTCAGCTTCAAGATGAATAGGGAATAATTCAACCTATCCCTATCAATGGTTTTCATCTAAAACTATATTTTCATTAAATAATCCACCCACCTATTGTATTTTATGTATTATATGTAACTTTAAGTGTTTCTTGTAAGAATATCATGGTTTCATGACATATCCTAAGGTTGCGAGCAAAGAAGAGGAAAGCACACACGATTCTGTGACATGTCTCAAAACCATGGTGGTAGTCAATAGGAATCTCCAAAAGAAATGAACAGACACGGTTCCATGACAACCCATCTTTTAAGCGATCCAAATGGTCCGAACATGCCCAAAGACCATAGTTGCACAATAAGCGAGAAAACAAGTTTTGAATTTCAAGGAACAAAGGGAAGTGTGATGCCATAAATGCAATATCGACCATTATTCACTAACAAAATGTGGCGCACGAGTTGGAGCAGATACGACATCCATTTTGATTCGATGACATGAGCGGCCAACTACTGGAGTTACTGCATGTTGCCCTAATTCCTATGCAAACACTATATATGGTCGAGAAACCCTAACAACTTCCATTTCTTCCAAAAATTTCTCACATAATTGCTCTCCCTCACCAAGATTTTCCTTCATCGGGTGCTCTCAAAGAAATTCCTACCAGTCATCATCCCGTACAAGCAAAAAAATTTACCATAATGGCAGCTTCATCCTCGATCGCTGGAGTCACAACACATGATGAAGATGATAAGAACATCCCATTTCATGATAAATATGCAAGAATTTTGGACATGATAGTCACAACCAAAGAAGTGATGCGGTTGAGGATGGACATTGAGGAAAGAGCTCTGATAGGTATTACTCCATCTAGTCCCATGACTTTTGCTTTCCATTCTCTGTTGTCTTTTTATATCTGTGACCCAATACATCCCTATCTCGAACTAGTCCATGCAATTGCTAAATACTATGACCCAAAGCAAAAAATTATCTAGAGTAAAATGGGTAGATGTCTTTTTACCCTTAGCCTAAAAGCTTTCATGGCTACATTCACTATGGGATATGCCCCCACTTTCACACCCAAGGACTTCCACCCAGAGGGCTAGGCCAAGTATTACACCCCAAGCAAAGCTATGAGAGATTTCATAGAGCTTCAATTGAAGAACCCACCATCAGGAAGGAATTTACCAGAAACCCCCATCCCCCTCACCAAATTCAAAAACCCAAAATTATATTCGATGCTAGCAATCATAGCGGGGTTGCCATTGGATGAATAGGTCTATGGCTGGCAAATTTCCACTGCTCAATGTATCTCTAACCCCAAGTTCTATGATACCTCTATTATGGACCAAAGCACTAGGCTCATTTTCTTCGATTGGCCAGCCTTCATATATCACCAAATTCATGAACAATTGACCAAGATGAAAAAGGGTGCCCAAATTTCCTTTCGATACTGCTCCCACCTAGCCTAGATTTTCTTTTATTTTATGGTAAAAGAAATGCATTTTATATCAATAGTGGACGAAGATGAGAAGGGGAGAAAGTTACCAATGTATAAGTGGACCTCTGTGCTTACCACCACCGAGACCTACTATAACTTCAATAGGGAATTCTTGGGACCTACCTTGAAGCTTATAGATGGAGAAATGGGTAGACTACCCCAAATGATAAGAAGTGTTCTACAGAACCCACATGCAGAAGAGGGAGATTGGTTTGTATTGATGCAAGGTGTGGTCATAGGTTATATGGGTTTATCGAGAAGCCATTCTTGCTCCCGCACTATGTCACAAGCTAGTTGTTTGCACTAGAATATTGTAGATAGACTATATACATAAATGATAAATTTAGTACAAGCATAGGCAGAAAAGGGACTTGCCTCCTACCATTCAAATTTGAAGGTATAACCCTATCAAAAAATTGGCACCATGAACAAGTTACTCAGGTTCTAAGGGACCTAGGGCTGGTAGAGTTACCGCAATGATGGAGGTATGACCCCATCGATAAATTTGTAGAAATATTAGAAATCCTTAATGGCGGTAAAAGCAAAAAGTTTGAGAAGACAACCAAGGAACACATAGAGTGGCAAAGGAACAATCTCGAAGATGAAGAACTAGAGTGGCATATAGAGTAGATGCAGTCTTTGCCCCCTTGGCATGATTTCTACGAGCATATTGTAGATTATGATCCCAAGAATAATCAAGACCATTTCTTGGAAGAAAAGACTATTCAAAGAATGTATAAGAGCAAGAGTTGGATGAAAGCCAAGATACATGCTTGGTGGGTCATGAGATGTGAGACTAATATGACCACCTCAAGATATGGTATCAAAAATGATGATGAATTCTCCCTCAGATATGATAGACACTTCAAGACCTAGGTAGAAACCATTGGAAACAAGATTACCTTGAGTTTTTGTAGTACTCGAAAAGAAGGAATCACCATAGAGGAGACTTCTAGGAAAACAAGCACATAAAGGGGGAAAACAATTTCCCAAGTTCCATTGTAGATCACCCCAACCGCAACACCTTCCTCTTCTTCTAAAAAGGGGAAAATACAAGTCTACATACAAGAACAAATGGAAAAATATGTAAAAGCACCCACCATAATGCAAAAAATGGGTTATGAAGGAGAAGGCCTCAGAAGACATGGCCAAGGGATCACTGAACCCATCCAAGTGCAATCAAGATCAAAAGGTCTAGCCTTGGGAGCAATAACTACTAGAAGTAGGAGTTCGAGATCAGCTGCCCTAACATTTGTAACACCAGGTGAAGATACTCCTCCTCTGATCAAGGCAACACAGGTGCAAGCCCAACAGTTAGAATCAGAGATAGACTTTGAAGAGCTCCCTCTGATCAGAAGATCCAAGAGAAAAGTAGAAAAGACATCTGAAGAGAGAGCACAAAAGAAGGAAAAGCAAGAAGAAGTTGTAGAAGAGGTAGTTGCCCTAGAGCAAGGAGATAGAGGGTAGTCCCCTTAGTAGTCGTATGAAAGTGCTCCTAAATAAGAAGATAGAGGGTAGTCTCCTCCTCAGTTGGATGAAAGTGCCCCTGAGCAAGAAGAGATAGTTGAACAACCATCGAACATCGAGGAAATACTACAGCCCCAATAGGAGGCTTTAGGTATGGTAATTTCTTCCTCTCCTCTTCTTTCTTCTACTAATCCCTCTATAGACACCAAAATAGCACCAATCCGATTATGTGACAACAAGTATTGATCGCACTAACACACACATCCCCCAGGGCAGCCCTCAGAGGTTAAATAGTGGTTCTAACCACTCACACAGCAGTTTTGCAAGTCAAAAACCAATTTGGCACCTTTTAGACACTTTATTGCTTATTCGTCCCACCCAGGGACGATTGTAGGTTTTACTCGTCCTACCCAGGGACGATTGCAGACTGATACTCGTCTCACCCAGGGACGATTACCGGCGCTCGCTTTGGGGTGGGACGAATGCCAAGTTTGACCGGCAAAAAGTCAAATCTCGGCATGTAACAACTCAGAACTGCTACTTAGCTTTTCCTGCATGACATAGGAGTGCGAGTGAGTTCTTTTGACAACTCATATCTGCCAATTGACGTTTCCTTCATCGCATGGGAATGAGAGTGAGATTTTTGGCTCGATTTGCCACTTAGCTATTCCTTCATTGCATGGGAGTGCAAGTGAGCTTTTCTAAAACACACAAAGACATGCATAGAGACAGTTAAGAATCCCTTGATCAAGAAGAAGTCTTTTTTTTAGGCAAAAAGCATTCATGCAAAGAAACACTTTTGCATGTTAATGCAAAGAGACCCCTCGGGTCTATAAAATGGTGAGTTTCCTCACCCAAAGGGATACCGAGTAGGAGCATTTTGAGCAATGAAGTGCTGCTAATTCATTTACTTGCAATCTGTGTTTTCAAAATCCATAATCTCTTAATTGAAAGAGAGGTTATTGGGTGACTTTTGAAAGCACGAATCAAGAACCAACACCGATTTTTTGACCACAATATTCAACCAATTTTCCGACAACACATCACATCAGGTTTCAGACCCATCCTAAGCGGACCCCCGCTTTATTTATTTTATAGTATTTAGCTAGTTTCATGTTTATGCTTTTGTCAAGTCTTCATTTCATTTAGATTCATTTTAATCATAGTTAGATTTATCTTTTATTTTTCATACACAAGTGCTACCGATTCTTTGTTTGTTTCTTTGAACGCAGATTTGCAACATTAGAGGAGCAACGAGGAATCTACCTTTACCAACGCAAGCGACGACGACGTTTTGGTTCGCCCATCTTATATGTGGGCACGCGGAAGAAGGAATTCCGAAACAAGTTGTAAAAGAGCAATATTTAATGCTCCTATCCCCTAAAAAGGAAGGAGACGCATTGTAACACAAATTTGCAAAGCATATCAATAAAAGGGCCGATTTTTATATTGCTTTAATATCTTGTGTTCATGTTCTTTATTTTTTACGCATTTTTCAATATCATAGGGTTTAAGCGATATTTTAGTTTCATTTACATTGCATTTTAGTCTATCCTTTTTGTTTTCGGAATCTCGTGCTTTCAATGGCGATCACGGTGGGACATCTGTCCTCTATTTTTTTTTTAGGTTAAATTACTGATCTAAAATTGCTTGTTTTTTTACAGGTACCTATTTTTCAACATCAGACTGTTATTCGTCTCTGCAAGTGACGATTACAAAATTTGTATTCGTTCCACCCCAGGACGAATAAACTATTCGTTTCACCCTGTGACGATTACAGTTCTGATATTCGCCTCACCCAGGGACGAGTATAATTTTGTGCAATTTTCAGAGCAAATCAAAAATTTTCGATTAGGCAGAGAAGAGGTAGGGGTTTTTTTACAACTTCTATCAAATTTCTATTTTTTTGTTTTCTGGTTTTCGGTTTTGTATGGCTTAGGGAAAGATTTCTTTTCGTTTGCCTGTTTCAATTTTGCAAAATTAAAACGAACCCCACACATCACGTGGTATTTTAAACCAAGGCGTTGGTCGTAAGACCCCAACCCTTGAGCAAGACCAAAGGTGGATTCCATTATCACTTTGGCTTGAGATATTGCATCCATTACCTCGATCGCGACTTTTGCTAGACGTAAATCCTGACGAAAGCTGACCGAGTGTAGCTTGGGGTGATTCCCAGCACGCGAGGATAAGTCTTCTATGGTAGGTGTCATAAACAGAGTGATTCCCCTTCCGTACCGCCTATGTTCCATGTATCATCTGCTCTCACGTACCTATAGTCTCCCTCACGTAAGGGCGGGTATATAGAGAGGTTGGTATATCGGTCCGGCAATGGTATATTGAAGGGGCGACCATTTATGGGAGTCATATGAGCCAACATTTTGCATTTAAACGGTTTGCACAAAAAAATTTCAAAAACAACACAAAATCATCAAAAATGCACTAAACCAGTTTAGGACACACTATTAATCTTTAAAAGAGATAATCACCGTTTGTGTATGCGTGTGTTCATTTCTGCTTAGTGTAACAAAAAGAAATTAGAAAAATCATAAACAAAAGATAAAAATCTACGCATTTTGTCACTCGCTCCAAAAAGCTCCAAGGATTCCCGCAATCGCTTGGTCATCTCCAAAATGCCCCAAAGGTGTCCATGAACCCTTTGGTCAACCCAAAAGCACCCTAAAGGTGCCCATAAGTGATGCAGGAGCATCCAACAAAATATGGGAAATTTTATATTTTTCCCTAAATTTTAGTGCATCTTGTCGGGGCCATAACTTCTCAACCGTAGCTCCGATTGACTTGAAATTTTACATGGAGTTAGTTGGGAGAGTTTTAAACAAATATAATCTCTGTCCTGTGGTGAGTCCTATTTGTCAAAAAAGTCAGTTTTCGGGGCCAAATTCCATCATCTAGTGCCCCGAAATTAGGTTTTAAAATTGATAACCTAATTTTTTACGCTTTTTGAGCTGTTCGAAGGTCAATATCTCCTAATGTATTTAGAGTTAGGACTTGAAACTCTATTTATGGCTTATCTATGGTAAGAGGGATGTGCACCCCAATTTTGGGCCCCATATGACTCATTTCAATTTTTAGGGTTTTTAGAGAGACATCGTCATGGTGCTCACCCGCAGTCAAGCCCACTCACGGGAAGATGCTATGGAGAATGTCCAAGGAGGCACGAGTCGCATCCATTATAGTCCCAAGGATTTGGTCATACCACCTTGGCGACCTAACACACAAGGCAGTCCCCTACACACCTTAACGGAAAGGGACTATAGGGGCACCTCTTCTAGGGGCACTCTTGTTCAGCATAGCACCCAGCACACACCCTTCCATGAGGGGTACATCCGTAGGAGAGCTCCCTTAGATGCTCGCTATGAGTGGTCACCATGCAATGAAGCGCTAGGTCAACATAGGGTTCGACGGGAGGAACCACATGATTACACTATCCCTCCTTCACCCCCTCTAGTTATCAGGACTACAAGGAAAAATCTAGAGCACAAGGCTCCTCAGGCGGGGCAAGCCAACTCCGCCCATTCCTTTTTCACTTACGAAAGAGAGCACAAGGAAAACCCTTACCTTCCTCAAGAATAATATACATCGCAAGAGCAATACGCCTCCGTAATTGCTAGCTATCAAGATCACCTACTGAGGCCAAAGCCTCGGGGGAATGCTGCTACCCCCAACAGAGGGAGGCGGCCTATAGAGATCTCGGATCACCATGACCAGGATAGATATCTAGGAGAGGCATCTAGGCCTTCTAGACATGAGACGGTAGGACCAACTATCTTAGAATCTGCCAAGCATATTGCACGTCGGATGCAACTCACACTACTTGAGCTAGAACAACAACGGTTAGAGCAACAGTATCTTTTAAATCAAGAGTGCCTTCAACACCAGGAGGATGAGTTGTTACAACACACTATGCAGGTGAAGACTCCAACCCCTCACACGCATAAGATAGAACATTATGAGAGACACAACTGGGTGCGAGACAGGTCTCCACGACCTTATCAAACATTGCCCTCGATGCCTCCTAGACTTGAGCGGGAGGCCAATCCTAAGACCAATGACGGGTGCCTTCTTCAGGCGCCCACCCAGGTTCCTGGGCCACCCTTAGAAATTCTTCCAAAAGCCTCTGAGGAACCTGAGCATGAAGAAGAGCGGGATGAAATGCCCTACCAAGGCATGGGGGGTGCTATTCGGCCACCCCTCCCAAGGCCCCAAGTTCCCCACAACCTGCAACGGGAACAAATCAAAGAGGAGGAGCTCAAATCCCTCGATACAAGCAATGCACTACCCGAGCACTTAGAGTCGATAGAGACCAAGATTTTGGGGCCCCAAAAGCCCAACTTACGTGAAACTCCTCTCAAAGAGGATCAACCCCTGGTTGTAGAGCTACCTGATGATGAGGTCTTCCATATCTCAGAATCACAAGATTTTGATGAGCCTGACTCTCTCGCCAAAGATGAGTCAGCATATGCAATAGCACCATGGGACCCGTTCATGTCCGACAACACTAATTCACAGGTGGTCCCCATGGGTGATCATCACCAAAGTCTCTTAACCTTATTCCCTTTGGAGGCTCCCATCGAGCCCATGCCATTACAAGAAAATCAGGTCCCCCCACAACAAGCGGAACAACCCCATGAGGACCACATCAATCTGCTCGAACAAGAAGAGCCTAGCATGTCACAGATAGCTGTCGGGGCCAACGAGGGCCTTTGGATCATCGATAATGATTACGAAGATGAAAATAAGATGGCATATCTCAATCATGCACGATGGCACAATCACCCTGTAACCCATGATGAACTAATGGCCCAACTAGGCATAAGACTAGGGCATGAGTGGCGCATAGACCCGACCCACTGGCATCACATGTTGATTTCGCTCCTTTGGGAAGATCATGAGCCACTTCCACCCAGAGATATCATAGCACCATCAGTGCCGAAGGCAGACCCTGTCCTCCTATCCGTGCATAAGGCCGATCCATTCATGCCAATTCCTACAGAGCCAGATCCGGTGCACACAGATCATCAAGCTGGGGGTACCTCTATTCCCTGAAGAGCCAGTGGGTTACACCAAATGCTCCAAAGGTGTCCATAAACCCTTTGGTCAAACCAAAAGCTCCAAGGATTATCGCAATCGCTTGGTCATCCCAAAAGCTCCAAGGATTATCGCAATCGCTTGGTCATCCCAAAAAGCTCCAAGGATTATCGCAATCGCTTGGTCAACCCAAAAAGCTCCAAGGATTATCGTAATCGCTTGGTCATCCCAAAAAGCTCCAAGGATTATCGCAATCGCTTGGTCATCCCAAAAAGCTCCAAGGATTATCGCAATCTCTTGGTCAACCCCAAAAGCTCCAAGGATTATCGCAATCTCTTGGTCATCCCAAAAGCTCCAAGGATTATCACAATCTCTTGGTCACCCCAGCCCGGTTCTTCCCTTTGTCGGTGTGTTTTTTGGAAACTCAAGGATTTTCATAATCGCTTGGTCATCCCCAAAAGCTCCAAGGATTATCGCAATCGCTTGGTCATCCCAAAAAGCTCCAAGGATTATCGCAATCTCTTGGTCAACCCCAAAAGCTCCAAGGATTATCATAATCTCTTGGTCAACCCCAAAAGCTCCAAGGATTATCATAATCGCTTGGTCACCCTAACGCCGGATTTCTTTGTGCGGTTATATCCTTGTCAAGTTCTTGAACAAGCTCAAGGATTCTCATAATCGCTCGGTCATCCCTAAATGCCCCAAAGGTATCTATAAACCCTTTGGTCAACACCAAACGCTCCAAGCATTACCATAACTGCTTGGTCAAAATACATATTCAAAAATCAACAAAAATAACAAAAATAATCGTCAAAAATCACAAAAACATTTGCATTCCAATTCCATGCATTCTCAAAAAAAAAAAAAATCACAAAAACAATTGCATTCCAATTCCATGCATTCTCATAAAAATCAAAATCACAAAAATAATTGCATTCCAATTCCATGCATTCTCATAAAAATCAAAATACAAAAATATAGGTTGCATTAAGCATTGCATCCATACATTGCATACTTCGATAGGTCATATAAGTCAAAAGCACCATAGACAGTCATTATTTGGCAATTCCATCCTTTTCCACATCAAATCCATTTTCATGAATGCCTACATCCAGCATAACACCACCGCCATTGTTAGCATAGTCAGTTGTCTCCTAATGTATATAGGGTTTTCGTCATTTAGCTGTCTTTAAATTTCTAGCCAAAAATCATACATAGTTAAACAGATTTTACATGGGAAAGTTTTACTTGGACCACGCCTTGTTACGTAGCATCCCAACACAAATTAACACACATATAAAAATTCCTAAGTTGTGTGAACGAAAGATGAAACCTGCACCGTAATCCTGGTTACCATAAGCGAAACGGCTATCTTGCTTATCCCCCTGTGCGAATGACCCTAGGAATGCTGAGAGTTGGCAAAAGGACAAGCATCCTCCCTACCCAATTCCCCATGAATCCCAAGTTCTCAAAAGTTGCAAAACATCAAAAATTTGCAAAATGTCAAAACACTAAAATTTGACATCCTACAGTGCACACATCAAAAGGCACAAACAATAGTGATTCTCGTCACTCCATATTCAAATCCCTTGCTCAAAAAAAAAAAAAAACAAATAAAACAAAAATAAACAGTGATTTTATCACTATAAAGAGCAAGTATCCCAATACAATTGAAGAAAAGAAGGGAGTCGAACTTGAATCCCTGGAACTCTCAGCATTTTGACAGGTCATGAGGCAAGCTTCAGTATCGGTTTGGTTGATAGCCTATCGGTCACTGGCGGTAAACCTCCCGCATGACGATATATCTGTCACATTCACTTGTGTGCAGATCAATGTTTGCATGTGGATGAGCTAGCTTATGGTATCCTAGATAGCATCGCAGATTAATCTAACTAAATACAATAAAGGAGTTAGTGGAGCTAATTAGGTGATCCTCAATACAAGTTCGATTGAAAGCCCATCTGCATCGGCGGTATCCCGACAAATACCACATAAATGAACTCAATTGCACACACAAGGATGTGAAATAACTTGGTTAAATTCAAGTCGGATTTAGACCTTGTTTAGAAGTCTTGCGAGATAAATGTACAGTCTTGGCTAGTTAGTTAAAAATATCTGCATCTCAGAAAAGCTTAACTACATTTCAAACAACCGATACATTTTATTCCATACATCACCATCCGCAAATAGACAAAATACAAAAACAAAGTTTCCACATGCACATGCATTCCACAAAGTTATCCCATTACTATAGCAAGTCCAATCCAAAATCTTGTACAGTCTATGGTGCATCGACAACTCATCAACAATTCATTTCATTCATTCCATATGCATACATCATACAAATTAGAACCATCGCATTCATAATCGCATATGCATACATCAATGTAAAAACATGCACATCATAATAAATCATGCAAAAAAATATAAACACCAAAAAGCATCATCTGTATATATATATCATAACAAAAAATTGCCCGCAGGCTACAGTGCACCGGTCCTCGGACCTCACTCCCACCATCCAAAATCTCAAAAACCCCCAGCCTAGGGCGTCGGCCACCATGATCACGTAGGATCGGTGCGACGAGAGCTACCCCCGACGGTATCCGTCCTCTAAGACCTCTCAGGGTGACTGCTCGCCCCTGCATCCCGATCGCTCGCTCCTCCCTCCTCTCGCCGCCGATGACGGGATGATGCTGACTGCTCTGTCCCGCTGTCTCTCGTCCTGAATGACGAGCCACTGGCCGGAGGCTCTAGTATTCGCCCACCCAGGCGGATAATCTCACCCTCCATCTCCAATCGATGCCACCCCCAATCAGCCTCCCGTCGCCCCTAATCAACCTCCCGTCACCTCCACTCTGCCTCGCACCTACGATAGTACACGATGGCATCATCGCGCAGTGCTAGCTGCACCCGTAGGAGATCCCTCTCCCGTGCAGCATCCGTATCCCCCGCCTGTTGGTGAGTTGCAACCCCTGCGCTCCCCTGCCCTGCCAACTATGTCCGTAGGAGATCCCTCTCCTGCGTCATCTTCACAAGCTCTCCATCCCACCTCTGCAGTAACCCCGTCAGTCACGCTACCTCAACGCGCAACCCCGCCTCTGTCTCCCTCGACCCAGCCTGCTCTGGAGCACCCTGTGCCTCTGGCTGATCCTCCTCCTCAACGTCATCTCCTGCCTCTGCCACCTCCACCATCTCCACATCTGTAGGAGCTCCCCAACCCTCTCCTGGTGCCTCCGCACCCTCTCCGCCTCCCGCTGCCTCACCTCCTCCCAATGGCCCCTCACCTCGCCATCGCCTACGGCGTCCACCACTCCTGGTACTCAGCAGTCACTCCGACGTCATCTACGTCTGGAATGTCTAGTACTGCATTTGACTCCTCCCCCAGTGGCTCGAGGATCGGTGCAGCTAGGGTCCTCTCATCACTTCGACATCGATAGGCTACGGGTTCCCCAAGCAACCCCTGGCGTACCCCAAACTATTGCATCACTCAAAGATAGTAGAAGTACTCTTGCTCTGTCCCATGCCGACCAATCACCCATCTCCCCCTCCGAACCCGCCGAAGCCACTCATCAGCCTTTGGCCATGCGAGACAATCCCGATATGGCCTCCATATCACATCTCCTAGAGTCAGTCGTGCCAATACATCTCTGTAATGGTCCACGTCTCCCGCAAACCACCGACTCTGCCCCCGCTCCTCAGACCGATACCATAGAGCACCATACCCAATATCCTTGTCCACCATGTCAGCTCGGGTAGTCCAGGGCAACCCTCGTGGTCGCTCTATGGCTATGTGTTGCCATGCCCAGCACTGCAACAAGAAATTGCACCCCATCCCCTTTCGCCTCCGACAGTGGACCTCGTACAGCTCATCATATAACTGCGCCAAAAGTGTCTGACCCCATCTCATAATAATCGGCTCTGTCATCGGGAAATCCACCAACTACCACACCACCTCCAATAGGTTCCATGGGAACCTCGCTCCTGACGAGTCTGGTAGGAGCATGTTGGAAATGAGGCTCATGAGTACCGCATGCCTCACTCCCAACATTCCCCTCGCATACCAATATCGTACCAGAATCCCCCCAATGTGGCAATCCAGCTCTGCCCTCTCCAATGAAGTCATCCCATCATCATCCTCTCCATATCCAAAGTACCGCATCAGTACTGCCGTCCTCTGGCCCCGTGGTGTCGTCCGAATGGGAACCCCGTCTATCGGAATCCGAAGAATCTGATACACGTCCTCCAAGGTGATAGTCATCTCCCCCGTCGAAATATGGAAGGTGTTCGTCCGAACATCCCATAGGCTAATCAGTGTTGTAAGGTATGCCCGGTCAGCCACAACTGCATCCAATCAAGCCACATGCTTGAGCCCTAAGGCATCAAGCCACTCCCAGTCATCATCACTCAATGCCTCGTGGGCATTAGAAAAAATGGTCGGTACTCGATGTCGACTCTTCACCACCTGCACATCACAAAAAACAACAAACATCAAAAACATGCATCAAATTACCATCACATGTACAAAAATGCATAACCGTACAGTAACATCTTTCATTCACATGTACATCCAAAAAAAAAAAAAATTCATCCATTTTTCAATTGTGCATCTTCAATTACATAAAATAAAAAAAAATGACAAAAATTTGACATGGTTTACCTACGGTTTTACCTAAGTTTACCATTTCAACCAAAAAAAAAAAACAATCGATTTTTTCATCTTTCATTTCATCAAAAACAATAAAAATTTGACATGGTTTACCTACGGTTTTACCTAAGTTTACCATTTCAACCAACAAAAAATTCATTCATTTTTTCATTTTTAATTCCATAAAAATAACACAAAAAAATCGACATGGTTTACCTACGGTTTCGACCTAAGTTTACCATTTCAAAAAAAAAAAAAAAATTCATTCATTTTCCATTTTTAATTCCATAAACATAACACAAAAATATGGGCATGGTTTACCTACGGTTTCGACCTAAGTTTTACCATTCACATAGAAAAACATTTTTTTAACCATGGTTACCCTAAAGTGTTACTCTAAGTTTCATTTTGGGTTTATCCTATGGTTTTCCATCTAAGTTTCCATCGGTTTGCATCCATGTTTCATTCGGTGTCATTCATTTACCTTTTAATTTAATTAATTAGGGTTTCATGTTTAAACACAAGAAAAACACCATAAAAACAAATTTGCATTTTTCAAATTCACAATCGAGGAGATAGTGCACTTACTGGTCTCGCCTCGGCTCTGCCGCTCGACGACCCGGTCTATGCACTCATGGTGGCTGGATGATCCGGCAGCGTTTCGCGTCAAAAATCTACCTCCTCCTCCCAGAGCTCCAAATCGCAATCGTTGAACAGTGCAAATGAGCCCAACCTGTCATTTTTGCCTATTTATAGTTTTTTCCTGCTGCTAATCGTCCCTAGCCGGGACGAGCGCTTTTCGGCGCGCTCGTCCCACCCCGGGATGAGTACAATGGTGGCGCCCTCGTCTCACCCCGGGATGAGTACCATCCTGGCACTCGTCCCCCCCCCGGGACGATTAAAAAAAAAAAAAAAAAAGAGAAAAATCAACAATAACCAAAACATAAAAATGACAAATACCAACAAAACCAAAAAAAAAAAAAAAAGGTCAAAACAGTCGGGGAACTACTTGAGCATGCTTAGTGGTAAACCATCTAAAGGCACCCTTACACAAGTCATCTTGGGTCAAGTGACTCGTCGCTTTTCTCATGTCGGTCATTCCCTCATCGATTCGTCGCTTGAGGGGGTAGTCACACTTAGTTGCCAATCAACACCATTATACCCAGTCTAGGAAATGACACGCATTCAAAGGATCATTGCAAATGACAATCGCACCCAGTCTAGGAAATGACACACATTCAAAGGATCATTGCAAATGACAATCACGCCCCTGCTTGGGGCAGCAAACAAGCAATCATCACAAACTGATCATATACTTGGCATTCGTGAATCATGAACTCAAGGTTCCCACAGACAAAAGGTTGCGCCCTTTGCCTATTCATGACTGATCAATGTCTAAGTTCAAGTAATACCTCATCGAACCAGGTTAATGCTTGATTTAAGTTCCTTAGCTCGTTAGAAGCAAGGATTCAAGAATGCGTGCCCTTTCCATACTTGGGGCATCAAGAGTTGGTTAGGTTATTGAGAAACCCTAATCATTAGTGCTTTGGTTATATATTTTTGCTCAACACTGCACCATGTGCAACGCTTCCCAAAAATGGGCATCTGTAGACACAAAAATAGCACCAATCCGATTATGTGACAACAAGCACTGATCGCACTAACACACACAGCCCCCAGGGCAGCCCTCATAGGTTAAACAGTGGTTCTAACCACTCACACAGTAGTTTTGCAAGTCAGAAACCAATTTTGCACCTTTTAGACACTTTATTGCTTATCCGTCCCACCCAGGGACGATTGCAGGTTTTACTCGTCCTACCCAGGGACGATTACAGACTGATACTCGTCTCACCCAGGGACGATTACCGACGCTCACTTTGGGGTGGGACGAACGCCAAGTTTGATCGGCAAAAAGTCAAATCTCGGCATGTAACAACTCAAAACTACTACTTAGCTTTTCTTGCATGACATAGGAGTGCGAGTGAGTTCTTTTGACAACTCATATCTGCCAATTAACTCTCCCTTCACTGCATGGGAATGAGAGTGAGCTTTTTAGGACAACTCAGATTTTCCACTTAGCTATCCCTTCATTGCATGGGAGTGCAAGTGAGCTTTTCTAAAACACACAAAGACATGCACAGAGACAGTTAAGAATCCCTTGATCAAGAAGAAGTCTTTTTTTTTAGGCAAAAAGCATTCATGCAAAGAAACACTTTTGCATGTTAATTCAAAGAGACCCCTTGGGTCTATAAAATGGTGAGTTTCCTCACCCAAAAGGGATACCGAGCAGGAGCATTTTGAGCAATGAAGTGCTGCTAATTCATTTACTTGCGATTTGTGTTTTCAACATCCATAATCTCTTAATCGAAAGAGAGGTTATTGGGTGACTTTTGAAAGCACGAATCAAGAACCAACACCGATTTTCTGACCACAATATTCTACCAATTTGCCGACAACACATCACATCAGGTTTTGGACCCATCCTAAGCGGATTGGTGTCGAAGCAAAGTTTCACCCGCGGGTGGTTTGCCTTCGGGCACCCCCCCGCTTTATTTCTTTTATAGTATTTAGCTAGTTTCATGTTTATGCTTTTGTCAAGTCTTCATTTCATTTAGATTCATTTTAATCATAGTTAGATTTATCTTTTATTTTTCATACACGAGTGCTACTGATTCTTTGTTTGTTTCTTTGAATGCAAATTTGAAACATTAGAGGAGCAGCGAGGAATCTACCTTTACCAACGCAAGCGACGATGACGTTTTGGTTCGCCCATCTTATATGTGGGCACGCGAAAGAAGGAATTCTGAAACAAGTTGTAAAAGAGCAATATTTAACGCTCCTATCCCCTAAAAAGGAAGGAGACGCATTGTAACACAAATTTGCAAAGCATATCAATAAAAGGGCCTATTTTTATATTGCTTTAATATCTTGTGTTCATGTTCTTTCTTTTTTACGCATTTTTCAATATCATAGGGTTTAAGCAATATTTTAGTTTCATTTACATTGCAATTTTAGTCTATCCTTTTTGTTTTCGGAATCTCGTGCTTTCAACCTCAAATGAACTTTCTTCTCTTTTTGATGAACAAATTGTACAATCTCCTCCCCAATATCTTCCACCTTCACCCCCATAGCATACATCTTCACCTTCACAACACCCACCATCACCACCATTATCCCAACCACCTCCATATTTTCCAACTGAAACAACTCATACTTCATATCCCCAACAAAAATGATTGATGTTCCATCACCCCCATCCATGGTACCAATTCAGGTCACTTCTATCCTCTCCATAGCAATGTCCATCGCATCACCCACATGTATATATTTCATATTTGAAGTATTTCCATTCTTATTGATTGATCATTTCCTATTATTATAGTCCCTTTCCACTGATTAAATCGATGCTCGTCCTAATGTGGTAAAGATCAAAAAATTTAGGAAAACCAATAAAAAGGCATACAACTGGTGGAACGAGAAATGCACTCAATCTTCCAAGAGACTGGTCCACTACACATAAATGATGGCACTAGATCCAAGCACCATGCAAAGGACTAAAATAAATATCACACCTCAGGTGGATAAGCTAGTGGAAGACTCGACCATTGAAGATTACCAAGTCAAAATGGTGGTAGAAGATATCACCCAACTCTCGATGCAAGATGAGTATGGATATGCATGAGATCACCTAGAAATAATTTATGTCCATGGAGACTACTACAAGGAAAAGTGTAAACGAGCTGAGGAAACAATCAAATAGATTGAAGTGGCATTGAATAGCTACTAAATTTAATATATCTTGATAGTGCTCATAAGTAGTCTTACCTGAACCATCATATGTAGGTATAGTTTTTTATATAGCCTGAGGGATATCATTCATCTGAGGGAGTCCTAAAGGACCAGAGGTATTCCAATCAAGGTAATTATATGGAGGTTGATTCTGATTTAGATTTTTCTAATGAGCCATGGTCACCGGGGTTTTTAATGGAGTCAGTTCTAGGGAACCCAATGATCTGATGATATTAGGACCTCTGTAAAAGGTGAATCTAGAGATAAAATTTTTGTATGCCTTGATATTTTGGGTGGTAACTCAAAGAATGATACTAGCTCTTAACTATTCCTAGCATATGACCAAGTAAACAAGAAAAATGAGATACTAAAATATTTTCTAGGTTCTTTTATCTAGGGAGTCACCAAGTGAATTTGCTTTCATCGCTTAGAAAGGTCAAGAAAATTCACTAAATCTTGATTCCTTAAGAAAATGAAAGATAATATCTTGTGGTAAAAATGATTATTTTGTAATTTATCCTATCGGGCATGCCAAAAATATTGTGGCTTAGATTGACATCAAGATATACTTAAACTATGACTATCATCTACAATTATTTGAAAGGTGAGCACCTGCTAATCATAACCCAAACCACGAATTTTAAGGGTTAAAATTATTTAACCCAACCTCTATAGTAGGCTGGTATACCTTGTCAACTTACTGAATGTTGACTCTCTTTTATCTCAATACAATAAAATATATGGGAGAAGAATGAAAGTCTTAAGAAATAAATTGATGGTAGACAGATAAACCTAAAAACATAGACATCTATAGAGAATACCCTAACAACTTAATTTCTAGAAATCAATGCTCAAGACTAACAACATTTGAAACTTGGCAATATTTACTATTGAGAGCTTTTGCATACTTAAAGAATAATTCCAAACATCTAAAGCATTAATAATACAAATTAACAAATTTATATGAACACCTTGACTAACAGAAATGACTCCTTCTAAGCATACATTCAGATATGAATCATTCCAATTTTCTCTAAGTTGGCAATCGAAATTAACAAAACACACTAACCATAGTAGTAGTAGCATGAATGACTTCATAAGATAATAATCAGCAAATAATGTAGACACAAGTTTAAGGCAAACATCCCAAGTAATGTTCTTTTCATTAATTGTAGGAAATGTACAACAATAGTGCAACCAAACACCTTCAAAACTGACCCTTTGAAATGAGGGTTCAACCTATATATATTTATAGTCTTTACATTTTGAGCATTACAAGAAATTTTTAGAGTTCTTGATTTTCTTGTAACTTTCTTATCAATGGTGATATCCAAATGTGTTTTCTTAAAATAATTATAGTAAATCTAGAACAGACTCACTCGCAGTCATCCCCTATTCTTGTAATATCTTCATGGTCATTGATCTACAACTAAATCAATTGGGCAGTGAGTTATAGAAGCTTCTACACTGCAACATTTTGTCTTCTTGATGGTTCAGCCTCCATGGTGTCTGGTTCGATCCCTTGAACTTACTCTATCATGCAGTCACACAAGGATCACATGCTATGAGATCCAAATTGGAAACTTCCATTTCACATTCAAGTTGATGCATCTAACACTGAAATCAGAGCAAATTTAGGACAATTTGAAAATGGAGAACATTATGCCATCTACTACATTAGCAAAAACTTAACAAGAGCTGAAAAGAATTATACTACTACCAAAAAAGAATTCCTAGCATTAGTATATGCCATTAACAAATTATGTCACTATATTAGTGGATATCAAGTATTTTTTCATATAGATCATGCTAAAATAAAATACCTTATGAACAAACCTTTAGTCAGTGGTTGAATAGTAATATGGTTTCTACTATTTCAAGAATTTGACATCAGTATAGTAGATAAACCAAGAAAATCTAATGTAGTAGCTAATTTTTTATCCATACTAAACATCATAAGGGAGGATGAACCAATAGAGGACTCTTTTCCTAATGAGAGGTTATTTGCAATTTTAGAACAATCACCATGGTTTGCTGACATTTCTAACTATCTAGCAAAAGGAAAAGTTTCCTGTCACTTTACTCCTCGAGAAAAATGATGATTGGTAAATCAAAGCTCATCATTTCATTGGATTAATGGTATACTATTTTACATCGATGTGTTCGATGAGATGAGGTGTATGATGCTCTTTGGGCTTGTCATGATGAACCATTAGTAAAAAAACACCATTAGAAAATTTTTGGGAATAAGTTATTATTGGCCCTGACTTCATAGGGATGTAAAGAATTATGTATGACATCATGATTCATGTCAAAGAATGGGTAAACCAACCACAACAAGTGAAATTCCTCTACAACCTCAAGTGGTTTTAGAACAATTTGAGATATAGGGATTAGATTTTATTAGACCCGTTGATCCACCTCCTCAAAGAAAGCAACACATTCTTGTGTGCACTGATTATGTAATTGAGTGGGCTAAAGTACGTGTTTTTAAACATGCTCGAGAAGAGAAGGTCATTGATTTTCTATACACAAATCTTTCAAATATTTGGTGCTCCATGATCTATTATTACATATCATTAACCCCAATTTGCATCTAAAGTTATAGAAGCATTTACTAAAATGTATGAAATTAAACATAAGAAATCATCACCCTATCACCCTCAAGCAAATGGTCAGGTAGAAGTCACAAATATGGAATTAGAGAATATTCTAACAAAGATAATGGTTTCTCATAGGAAATATTGGATGAATAGGTCACTAGAGGTCATTTGGGCATACAACACTACATGAAAATCCACCATAGTATTTACACCTTACAAACTGGTCTATGATAAGAAGCCTCTTTTTCCAATTGAGTTTGAACTACTAACACTTCGTGCATATTTGGAAGTTGGCATTAAGTTATCGCAGGTACATCAAGATAGAATTATGCAATTGAATACATTAGATTAACTTCAATTGGAGGAACTTCACTATATGGATATCATTCAATAATAGCAAAAAATATGGTATGATAGTCACATTAAGAGCAGCAGGTATGAACCACGAGATTGGGCATTGTTGTTTGATTCTTGATATGTTATTTTTCCTAGCAAGCTACAAACTCGGTGGCTAGGACTATATCAAATTGAGGAAGTATTTGAAAATAGAGTTGTTTTACTTTCTCCTATTGATGACACAAGGAATAAATTGGTGGTAAATGGGCATCATTTATAATTGTACCATAAGCCATTGACAAAGGAGGAGTTTGCTCTACATTTTGCATAGTCTGACCTATGTGTGATAGAAGAGGCTTCCTCTTTTGGCATAGATTTTGAATGATTACATCTTTAAAAAAATATAGAAGAAGGTTGAAAACCATAAATGGTAGCCTCTTATAATGAAAAAAATGAATAATTCAATAGTGAAAACCTCTTTTGAGGCACTATTGAGTTAAGGCTTATATGAAAACTAGTTTTTGGCTTGTTTGGTTTGTTTGCCTTGAATATTTTCCAACCATTGTACAAATTCTAATTGTTGCATCTATGTAATTTTTTAGGTTTTAGAATGCCTACACAATCAACAAAATGATTCAAAGAATGCATGGAAACCCTTCAAGATAGTAAGGTATGTATTTCTTTAATTTTACTATTATTTAACCTTGATATTGCATGAATAATGGTTAATTGCTTGGCATAACTATATATCAAATTATAAAATTTTGAAATACCCCACTAGAACACCCGAAAATATGTTTTAGCCTATCTTCGATCATGAGAAAATAAACTCTCACAGATTGAAAAGGAAACAAGGAAATGCTTCAGATGCTCCAACACAATAGGTTACATGTAAAAAGGGTTCAATTGGGTTTAAATACTTATGCACATGAAGGAAATATTTTTACACACAAGGAAAAATACCATGAAAAGACCACATCCAAATTTAAAAATAAAAAATAAAAATAAAAATTATGGATGATTCAAGTTATACCCTCGTGGTAACCATTTAAGCCTTGTCACAACATCATGATTTGAGGAGGATCATTGTACTTTGTACCTAAATAGCCCCTCGAAAACATGTGACTACACATTTTCAACAAAGACGTGGCAATGAGGAAAGTGGGTGATAGAGCCAAAATTTCCAAAATGCAAATATTGAAGCAGTAAATTTGGTCCATCGATTACAAAATTGATCGTCCATATTTAAGTGCATGGTAAATTATTTAATGAGCATTATGCATGGGATTTTTCCATAATAGGTTCTAACCTCCATCGTTATCCATACCAAGATTTGAATTCTAACACAACCAATTTAGAATTTACCAAGTGTTCTAGTTCATGCATGGGAAGTACGCAAAATCTATGTGCATATTTTCTAACATGTTTTTGCCATATTTCAAAGCATGTAGCCATACCTAAGTATGATGGCACTAAATTACCTCATAATAATCACACAAGCATGCTAGGAATCCTTACTCCATAACCATAGAACAAACATAAACAAAAAGAGTAATAAAAAATTGTAAAGAAAAATAGGAGTATAGAGGAAAATTTATAGAAGAAACAAGGAATATCAAAGTTGCAAAAAATCCAAAATAGAACACATAGTAAATTAAAAATGGGTGAACAAAAATGAAAGTTTGAACCAGGCAACACTGAGGAGTTGCAACGTCATCTTGAATTCATTGATATTTTTCAACACATAGGGTGGATGTGATTCTTGCAAAAAAATTTATGGACACTTATATGGGTTGGTAACAGAGTTCTCCTACAATATTCAGAACAACTGAGTGACCATTAGTGGAATATGCATTAAGGTAACCCCTACTATTCTTAGTCAAATTTTTGAATTCCCTTTTGAAGGAATGGAACTAATCAAAGCATTTAATAAAAATTTGTTGGAATTAGTGAATACATTCAAAGGATAAGGGGACCCAAAACCATAGATTCATATTAGTAATCTTATATGTAAGGGTGTAAAAATAACTAGCTTAAAAGTGCCATGGGATGAGGTTGACATTTGGGTAATCTGGTATCTGACTTGTGAAGGTCAATTTGTTGTATTATTTGGACACCACATCAAATTATTAACCTATATGAGATAGGGTGCTAGTAGACCAAATTTTAAGGTGAATATACCTTTATACATGCACCAATCCCTACATGATATGGTCAAGTGGTTTTAGGAGGGGTAGGGTTTTATCGGGCACCATAACTTGATAAAATTATTGTGTAGGCAAAAGTAATCCTAGGTCATTTATCAGATTCTTTGAGCCCTAGAATATAAAATTTACCTCTCAATATGCTCAAATAGAGAGAGGAGAATGGTCTCAAAGTGCAACAGAGACCTCTAATATAAAATCTAGGAATAGGGTCATCCCTAAATCTAGAAATGAGCAACCAAAAACTACAGGAGAACCTTCCTCCACTAGCAAACCAAAGAGGAGTAGGAAGAGAAAAATAAAATAGCATTGTAAAACAAAAATAGACTAGGAGAGTTATCATTAAAATAAGGGATACGAAGGTCTTTACTCAAGTAGATATCTTTGTTCAACATGAGCTCTCTAAGTCTGATACAGTAGAGGAATATTTTTCTCAGGTAGAATTATCTTCCATAGAAGACATTTTTTCTCATGAATATTTTTCTTCCATAGAAGAAAAAATTCAATCAAATCAATAGTTTTAAGTAGGAAAAACTAGGTCTACCATGAAGATAAAGGTTGAGGAGACAGAAGGCAAAAGCATCACACAAGAAAAAGAAGCAAAATATCCTAGAAGATAGGAAAGTTCAACCAAATAGGCAGCCAGGTTTGTTGAGGTGATTTATAGTGAATAAGAAGGAGAGGCAGCATAAGAACAACATCCCTCACCACCACAACCTCTCAAGAGTATTTGAAGACAAAAAAAATTATAGTTGCTTAAGATAAATATTCAGCACCTCCTAAGATTCCAAAACAAAGAAGAAAACTAATTATTTTTTATGATGAAGAGGAGCATAATTTTGAAGTTCCTGAAGAAATAAGAGAACTAGTGCAGGTGGACTCTCCACCTGAAATGACTATGCTTACCCACTCATAATCAAAATAATAGAAAAAGGTTATAAAAATATATCCACATGACTGCATGAAAGTTGTCAAAGTAATCATTAAGACTCAGTAGAAGTGGATAGAGGAGGCAAAGGAGAAAATTAAAAAAAAGGACAAATATATCTACCAACTTTTGCAAGAGTTGCATGAGTTGAAAGAAAAAATAGGAAAAGAAAGTAGTACACCTCTTGAATCCATCCCAGGTATAGAAGCAATAGATATTCTACTCAATATGACAAAACAGATCAAAAAATGGGAGAACAAGAGGCATTTCCATAGCAAATTTGCAACAATAAAATTACTACTTGCAGATAGGATTCATTCCTTTCTACTCTTATTATAAATCTTGCTTCTATAGAGGAAATTGGGATAGAAAATGAAGAATATTTTACCCATAGGGTAGGTAAAGAGCCCATGGATGATGGAGAATGCTCCAAACAAAGATAGGGTGCTTTGGAGCATGAACAATAACAGAGTTCACAAGAATAGGCACTTGCATAGGAGTAGGCATTGAAACATCAAATGCAAGAAGAAGCTTCAGAACAACATCAATAAGAAGAATATCTAGAACAACAAGGCTACATAGTAGAGATAAAGAGCAAGAAACACTAGCATATTTTAGTTTACAATTATAGAATGAAGTAAGTCAATCGATAATACCAGCAGAAGAAGATGTTAAATAATTAATTGCAAAATTTGTGGACATAATTCTAGATGAATGAGAAGTGCAAAATGAGATACCTCCAATTCTTGCTTCCCCTTGATTGTTGTACCTAAATAGGGTATGGTTTCATTGGCAAATCATGATGTAGCAGTGGCCAGATGGATGGTTCATTGTCACACCTTGGAGGAGCGTATTGCAGTACTTTGACCATTAGAAGAATATAATAGTAGACAAACATAGGAGATAACAGTTTTATAGAATAAATTGAGAGACTCGTGTCATATAGAAGAATAGATATTTCAGTGTAGGGGACCTACGAGGATTTATAGTTTGTTCCTTAAGGAATAATTCTACAGGTGGCAAGTGATGAGAATCTGCTTTGATATCCCCTATGACTTGTCCTCTAAACAAAATTTTTCTAATGCATTTTTTTAAAACCTTGAGGAATAGAAAAACATGTTATGCAAACTTTATTTGCATAAATTTATGTTGGTTGAAGATGTTCATTTATTACCCCATATCTACATAGGAGATGTACAACTTAGAGCTTTTACCTCAACTCTAAACAATCAAATACATTGGTAGCAAGAATTGTAATAGTATAATAAAAGAGAAATATGACCAGGACTTTTGCTCAGACTTGACCAACCTAATCCTTAGCATTAACTAGTCAACACTTTTCTCTGATGGGAAATATAAACATCAAAACAACCTATCTTAAAAACTTGAGAGAAAATATAGCTAGTTTTTAGAACTTTTATAGGAAGAACTTTGATAATGCCCAATTGGCATGCAGGTGTAAATGGGATGAATTGTCCATCTCTTTGAGGAAAAGAGAACCCATCTCACCCACTAACTTGATTTGGTCTTATAGAAGGGAAATGGAATTGTTGGAAGTACTGCTAGCAATGAAACATGAGTGGGTAGATAATTTTTGAACACCTACCATTCTTACACTAGTACCTTACTATTTTTATATAAATCTATAACAAAAATAATAGTTTCAAACTTGGTTGACAAAAATCAAAAGGAATAGGGGTTACCACTCTTTAGACCATAAATTTTAGGGTAATTTACAGAGGGAGTTGGACCTGAATGCTGCTATGGCCCACCAAAATACATGAGGGCATGCATCAAGATAAGTAAGGGGGAATGATGAGATAAGAAAATGTCTCATTATTTTAGTGTTATCTTACATAAAAACTATCATTTTGATAAATGATATAGTATAAATGCCAAGTATTTTGATTGTTATGCATGATAATGTTAATTTTAATATGGTAAAGTTGTAGAAAATACTATTCTACTATTAAGAAGTATTTTTTACATTTCTATGATAATTCTACATGATTTCAGTCATTATTAGGCATAAATAAAGCATAATAAAAAGGTATTAGGAAATGAAGGTCTTAGCTATAAACTTGAAAATCTAATGTGCTAAGGTTTTGAATATGTTTTCCACCCTTAAAATTTTTTTGAGGTGATGTGGAATGTAGAAAAGAAAAACTACATGCAATCTAGATATTATAGGTTTGTTGTAATAGAATTACAGGTTATGTTTTGAAACATCTAGGCAACAAGTTGCAAGATTCCACATGGTGAGTGGAGAGCTCCAAATTAGGGGTCAACTTGCATTTTCAATATATTATGGATAGATAATAATATGTTCACATGCCAAAAATCAACTCAACAACCAAATACCGAAGAACTTGCATAAGTTAGACGACCAGACGCATGTTCCAAAGCACTATAAAATTTCTTGTAGCAAAAGTAGAATTGGTTGTTTACTAAGTTCCAAGGAGGCAAGATAAGCTACCAAGGTGACAACAAGCATGAATATCCCTAAGAACTATTCTAAGCCTTTTTCCATCATTTGGAGGAATCAAGATATGAAGGTTTATCCATACCAACTCTTTGTCCTAATTATAGATATTTACTGTAGAATTGTTGGAATCAATGAGACAATAGATTGTTTCTATTTTTGCCCTCAAATTTAGGCAGTACAAGTGATATCTTGGTTATAAATACTCCTTGTCTTCCCCCCTTTACAAGCTAATATAAAAATAAGAATGTACAAATTAACTAGTGGCCATTGTAACAATTAACTTAATAAATTGTAGTAATTTTAGATTCAGTTCTTTTTAGTTTCTTGCATGTCATTTTGACTTCATAAGCTAGTTTAGGATCTTGTGAGTTCACACCTTCTATTAGACCTCGGAGCAAGGGCCCACTCTCAAGGTTGGTGGAAGGACTTTAGGCTATAAATGCAGGTTTTTTTTTTTTTTTTTTAAGTGAAAAACCGCCCCTTGGTCTGAGAGACCACGAACAGGGGGTTCTACATCGTCAAAGTCACCGGGAGTCTATTGGCAATTTTGGGTACATTGGGTACATTGCCTTTGCTCAAGTGTAGATGTTGTCATTGATGTCAAGAAGCATTTGAAGGCATTTGATTTGATGTCAAAAGGATCCAAGTTCAAGGAAGGGTTTTTGTGAAAACCAAGGTAGACAAAATAAAAGGTTTTATTTAAAACCATGGGCAACAGATTTGAAATGGGTTTTTCTTAAAACCCAAGTTGGCTTTTCGTTTCGTTGAAAAAGGTGCCCCGATGATGAAGATATTTAATTTTAAAATATTTAGTTTAAATTTTATTTATTTAAAATTAAATTAAAGTTTTTGTTCGTCGTGTTTGGAAATGCCGACGTGTTAAACAATGCATCTTAGTGCATATAAAATAAGGCAGTGGATTTCATTAATTATGTTGAGAAGGTGTTTGATATTATTCTCTGTGCTTTTTGTTTTCGTCATTGAGCCCCTGCGCTAGCGAAGGAAGATGTCAAGCATGGAGCGGTCGAAGGTATGATGGGATTGGTTTTCGTGCCAAAGATGAATTACCATATGCTTCGGAGAAAAATAATGGAAGAGCGCTCATGACAAGAAAATCGATTGGTTGAATCGATATGGGATAAAATGCGAACGACAAAGAAATCAAGAAGAAAACAAACAACTGTGACTGAACGAAATCGAGAAAGGGCTATTGGACATTTTGAAGTGTCTTCATTCGGTACGCATTTCAAAAGATAAAAGGTTTTATGTAATCCATTTGTCTTATCCACCAAAGCAGAGCAACTGGTCATTAGCCGATTTGAAAGGGAACAAATAAAGCCAAACCGCCTTTAGGTTCCAAGAAGGTCAATAGTGCAGTCAGTTGAGGCACCTGGGTTGTGAAGCAGAGATTCGTGGGTCGAATACCGCCATGTAACCTTTTGGCAGAGCAAGTTTTTAAGTGACGTGTTGTGTGGTCTATAAAAGCGCACCGATTTATCATGATACTATAACCTTCGAGCCATGTTGAGGTAAGCAAATGTTTTGCTTAAATTTTTGCTCTTTAAAGGAGATATAAGGTAGTGAGAAAGTTATATTAAGAATAAAAGGATCAAATATTTGAGTGTGGAATGTTTATTAATGATATAAAATATTTTATTTTACTTTTATGGTATAAGTGGTTTTGGGAGTTATAAGGTTATGCAATGTTGTGATTTATTTTACTTTTATGGTATAAGTGGTTTTGGGAGTTATAAGGTTATGCAATGTTGTGATTTATTTTATTTTATGGTACAAGTGGTTTTAGGAGAGATAAGGAAGTTGTGCAATTAAATACTTTGGTGATGATTATTGAAAAGTGGAGTAATGTTGATTATTTTGTGATCTACTAACCCTTGTGAAGATTGGCAAAAGAATTTTGTGATTATGGCAGATTTCCAAAGGGGTTTCTTCACTACAATAAGATATGGGCACATTCTTCTTATGAGTATGATTGGTGTATGTTTTCCTGAAATAAGATTGGAGTGAAAAGGTATACAACAAGGTTTCCTTTGGTTGGGTGTAAATCCTATTTTCTGGTTTTTTGAAGACTACTTATGCATTGTTATCATTGATGAGAGTTTTGGTGAATGCATAATTCTGGTTTGAGGTAGTGGAAGCATTGTGCACTAGGGTTTATGTTTGTGAGTCTTGCTACTTGCTTTGAGTTGGTGAAACCCTTGGTTGGTTGTTTTTGAGGTTGATGGTTGAGTTGCTTCCATAGAGGTTGTTTGATCAAGTTATTGCTTTTACTTTATTCATCATATTGGTCTTACTCCATTGAGTTGATTTGAACAAGTTATTCTTTGCATTTGGTGATATTGTGTGGGTGGTTGTTTTGTTCAAATATCTTTGGAGGGAAAAGGATTTCTACTTGTTTCCTTTTCTTGTGATGATTGGTTTAATTCTTCAAAGTTAATGTTGAGTTGAATTATGTTGGTTAAACCTTGTCTTTGAGCATTGTTGTTGAAGCCCTAATTGGTTGAGAAAAGATATTGGTTATTGGAAAGAACATGAGTATCATTGTTGTATGAGATATTGCATGGTTGGCAATTGTTGGGTTGTGTTTCATGTTCTTGAGAAAAGCATACTACATCTATCTTATTCTGTTGAGATTGAGATTGAGTTGAGATTGAGATTGGGAGTTAAGTATAGAACATATTGAGTCTCTAACAATTCTCTTTATGCTTCTATGAGGTTGATGAATCACATTGGGTCTCTAACAATTCTCTTTGTGGGTTCATGCAAAGCAAGTTTTCTTGATGAACTTGAGAGCAGGTTTTGGACAGGTTCCATTGGGGAATTGTGAGTAGGTTGTGGACAGGTTCTGTTGAGGACTTGTGAGCAGATTTGGACAGGTCCTAGCAGAGGACTTGTGAAGCTGAGTTTGATAGTTCTATCAGAGAACTTGAGGATAGAGGTGCATTGGTTCTATCAGAGAACTTGAGGACAGAGGTGCATTGGTTCTATGAGTAGAACCCGAGGACATTTGTGCCAGACCGAAGGACTGTGTTTGGTGCAGATCAAAGACAGAGGAAGAGGACATTTGTGCTAGATCGACGAACTGTGTTTAGTGCAAATTTGAGGACCAGCTTTGAGGTGATAGAGTTGAGGACAGAGGTCTCCAACCAGAGCAGGGAAGACAGGTGTCTTTTGTGGATAGAGTTCCATTTGCTAAGGGCAGCGGAGGCAGAGGTCTTCTAGAGGATCACCAGCCAGAGCAGAGGTAGGGGAAGGTATCTCCTTTGAGCAAAGGCTCATAAATTCATATTGGGGGAAGGTATCTCCTTTGAGCCGAGGCTCATAAACATTGTAATTGGGAAGGTTTCCCAAAGAACTTTGAGATAACTTTTAGAGAAAAGTTTTGTGGATGAACCAGGTTGAAATTGTTGTGTCACTTTGTGAATGATCTTGTGCATTGTTTTAATATTTCTTTGAATATGTTGCTTTACTATTTTGAAGTATAAAGGAAAAGTAAAAAGTGGTCTTATACTGTTCACCCCCCCCCCTCTCAGTATAAGCTTATGTTCTTCAGAGTCACACCCAGCCCTGCCCGCACCAACATTATCAATTGGATTTTGGGTACCCAATTCAGCTTTTTGGTAGGGTGGAACCTGGGACCTCCCTTGGAGGATTGCCCTCTCCTCTCCAACTCACCTACAACACCCGGGTAATAAATGCAGGTTTTTATTACTGTTTTCTATCATTATTTTCAGTAGACTATTCTCCCCTATTTTTCCCCCTATTTTAGCACATGTTTATTCTATTATCTTTACAACTAGCTAGTTTTTTAGTTCAATATTTTTCATTTTTTTCTTAGCATTATAGTTCCAGTTAGCAATTTGTTTCTTTGCTTTGAATTCTACTTCAGAATTTTAATTAACAACCTATTTCTTTGCTTTGAATCTACTTCTATATTTTAGTTAGCAGATTTAGTTTTTAGTATTTACTTTCTATATTTTCAATTTTAGCATTTGATTTTCCTATCATTTAAATTGTATCAACATAATTTAGCATCTTTTTTAGCATGGTCAATATTTGTAATTTAGCTAGTTTTCATTGATGCAAGGTGTGCTAATTAGTGTAGTTTCTGCAAAGACATTGTGATTCCCTATTTTTATTAAGTAGCCTAGTGCCCTAATTTCTAAGCCATAATTCCAACATTCTCTATTGTATATAGTCTTGGAAGAAAATGAATTAAATGACGAACATTAATGACACTCATCAACAAGCACCAAGTTATCCAACTAATAGTAATGAGGGATTTGATTTAATAATAAGGTCATATCTACAATAGTTGCCTAGAATTGTAGGCCCAAAAATGCCACATACTTAGAAAATTTTCAAAAAAAATCTAAGTCCCAAAAAGTGCTCTGAATCACGGTAGTGACGTAGCGCAGCATGCTCTAGACTATGGTCAACTCATTCAAATAGGTATTTTGCATATTTTAAATCACATCTCAGAGCACCAAAGGAGAAAGCAGATTGCAACAAATATTTTACACTATATGGCCCATAGAATGGTTCTATACCGTGGTCACTACAATCAAATATGGCAAGTTAGCAATTTAAATCATAGCTCAAAACATGGTTCCATACTAAGTGATCCAATGCATGTAGCCATACCGCGTGGTCTAGCGCATGGTTCTAGACCATGATCAACTTGGTCAAACTTTTGAGTTTGATAATTCAAATCACGGGCTATAGCATAATTCTCCACTGTGCACTTCATAGCATGGTTCTATGTCATGCACTTCAATCTAATGTTTTATGTCATGATTAGCAAGGTCAAAGCTATTAATTCAAAAATTAAAAGAGCAATTTATAGCATGGTTCTATGTTGTGTGACCCAAAGCAAGGTTTCAAAAGCACATCTCCAATGATAAAGGTTCCCTTGTCCCAGTTCATGGAAGTAAATCAAACCTTTTAAATAAAAGCTTCAAATGATGGATTAGAATATGGTTTTATGTCGTTGAGGAGGAAGTAAAAAGGGTCACAATAGTTTCTAAGTCATGAGGTGTTGCAGATTATGAAGAAGAACACCAAGATTTCAAATGAGCTAATCTCAACCATTTGATAGGATATCAACTATCTACATACAAAGTGGCTCAAATCATGTATGAAAGTAAGAGTTAACATGACATAAGATAGAAGATCATTGTTCATGTTGTTTTTGAAGAGAGCAGGAAGATGAGGCGATAGAGAATCAAGATCCATGAGCTAATTAAGTTATAGATCTACGATAGGGTAGCCACAACAATAAAAAGAGATGACCTTGATTTCAGATTAACCAAATCTACAACTTGAAGCCATGAGAGTCAAATGACTTGCAAAAGCCAAGTTGCAAAAGATCAAACAATCACACAATTTTCTTCTTGTTTGAATAAAACAAGAGGCTACCACCTCAAAACCTTGCTAATATGGCACTTCAACTTCTTTTTAATGTTCCTTATTCTTTCAATTCTTTCAAATTACTATAAAACTATAAATAAATATCAAACCCTCACTTTCAAAGATCGATTCTAGAGTGTTTTCTTGAGCTACTATTGTAAATTTTTAGCCAATCAATAGAAGGAGCATTACTTGAATGTTTGCCTCAGACTTGTGTCTTCTTTATTTTGTGAATTATTGATATTTGAATCCATTTCTACTACTGTTGCTATGGTTAGTCTATTCTGCTAATATTGGATTGCTAGCTTAGAGCAAATTGAAATGCTTCATTTCTAAATGTATGCTTGTAAAAAATTCTATTTTTGTTAATCAGAGTATCGATATAATTGTGTTATTTGGATTATTGATTCTCTAGATGTTTGAAACAATTATTGAAGTATGCATATGTGCTTTAATATTGAAGATTACTGATTTTTGAATGTTTTTAATCACAAGTATTATTTTCTAGTAAACTCAAGAAGCATCAATTGAATTATGCTACGCATGACCTAGAGTTAGCATTGGTTGTGCATGCTCTTGAAGTCTAGAGGTATTATTTGTTGGGAAAACCTTTAGAGCTAAGTACAAATCACCAAACCCTAAGGTATATCTTTACCCAACCAATGTTGAATGCAAGGCAAAGAAGGTGGATAGAGTTCCTAGCCGAATATGACTTTGGTATAGAGTATATGAAAGGAAATAAGAACAAGGTTGTTGACGCCTTGAGCAATATAAGGCCTATAGTAGCATTGACCTAGATTCATGTAGACTTGATTGATAAAATCAGAGAAATATAGTTACAAGATCAGTATTGTATAGAAATCCAAGCTAAAATTAAGGTAAATCTTGAGGGAAATGGAGATTTTAACATAAAATATGGATTTTTATGTTTTAAAAATAGGGTTGTCATACCCAAGACTAATGATTTAAGTAGAATTATTATGCAGGAGGTGCATAGTTCTCCATATTTTGCTCATCTAAGAGGTGTAAATATGAGAAAAAGTATGAAAAATATTTTCTTTTGGCCTAGAATGAAACAATATATTAATAGTTTCATTGCTAGATGTTTGGAATTCTAGAAGGTTAAGATAGAACATCAACACCCAACAAGAAAATTATACCCACACAATATACCTACTCAGAAGTGGCGGGTTATATCCATGTATTTTATTGTGGTTCTACCTAAGGCACCAACAAGATGCAATACTTATGGTAGATAAGTTGACTAAAGTTGCACATTATATACCAAGAAATATCAAGGATGATGCATCAATTATAACAAATAAGTTTTCCAAAGAAATAATTAGGTTACATGGTTTTCCTGAGGTAATCTTATCATATAGAGATTCCAAATTTATATTGAAATTATGGTAGGTTCTTAATCACGCATTAGGCACTAAATTGAATATCAGTTATGCTTACCATCCCTAAAAAAATAGGTAAACAGAGAGGGTTAACCAAGTTCTAGAAGACATGCTTCGCATGTATTGCATTGATCAAAAGTTTAAGTGGGAATATGCTTTGCATCTAGTTGAATTTACATATAATAATGGATACCATGCATCCTTGGGAATGGCTTCATTTGAGGCCTTGTATGGAATAATGTGCAGAATACCTCTATCATGGGATAATCGAAAGGATCAAGTGGTGATCAAACCAAACACTATCAAAGAGATGGAGGAGTAGCTCAAGGTAATTTGATAGAGGCTCAAGGAAGTAGACAATCACCAAAAGAGCTATGTTGATCTAAAAATATCACCAAGAGAATTCTTTGTGGGAGATAGAGTCTTCTTGAGGGTAAGACCCATGAAAAGTGTCATCAAGTCAACTAAATTAGACTCTTATTTTATTGGGCCTTTTGAGATCATTGATAAGATTGGTCTAGTAGCTTATAGGCTTGATTTGTTATCCAATCTATCAAAGATCCATGATACTTTCCACATATTCATGCTTAGGAAGTATGTTGTTGACCCTTCTCATGTTTAGAATGTTTCAAAATTACAAATGGAATATCCCTTAGCCATTGAGGTATGACCAGTAAGGATTCTAGGATTTCTTTCTAAGATCTTGAAAAAATGAACCATAGATCAATGTAAGGTCTAGTGGGACCATTATTTTGAAAATTGTGCAACTTGGGAAGATGTTGAAGAAATGAGAAAACAATTTCTATTTTTTTAATAAAATATATACTTTGATTTCAGAAAATACAAGGGACTGTGTTTAGTCCTAGGGGGAGTATGTAATGATCCATTTAGTAGGAATTTTTCCTTGATGCTTAATTTATGTATTGATGTGTGGATATCAAATGCATAATCTTAATTATTTCATCAATATGTGTTGTTAGTTATACTTTATGCTTTTAAAAGTTAGATTATACTACTTTTGGAATATGGTACTACTAATGGAATTTATGGTTGTTTCAAAACTAGGTACTCTCATGGGTGGATTGATATGGGACAACCACCAAAGTTGAGCGAAAAAGAGAAATTATGGATGAAATTCTCATCGATAGCTCAAGGGTAAAAGAAAACCCTTCATATAGATTAATTGCATTTGGTGTATGTTTAATTGAATGCACCATTGGGTAAGGAGGTTGTTATTTAAGCAAAAGAGCCATCCTTAGTAGGTGGGTGATAACATTGCAGTTATCGTAAAGCCTCCTACTTAAGGAAAAGTACAGTTGTGCATATTGTTGAGTTGCATTATGCATGTGTTTTGATGCTTGAAAATGGTTTGTTTGATAATTTTTTCAAGTTGGTATTAATAATAGTATTAACATTATTAATACATAAAAAACTAAATATTGATTTAAATGGTTAATATTAACATTCGATATTAATTAAATCAATTATAAAAGGTGAATAATTGATTTAATTATTATGGTGCTAATGTAAATCAATTGAGTTAATGATAGGAGTAATGATTTAATTATTACTTCTAGCTTTAATTGCATTAGAAAATTAATGTGTGTTTGACTTTGTAAAAGTAGAGTAATTTTTTAAGATTCTTAAAATGTAAAGATGGTAAATTTTTAAGAATGTTGGCATGTATGGATATCTTTTAACGTAAAAATATTTGAACATTATCTCATTACACTTTGGTCGGTAAGGAGAAGAGATGGAAGGGTGGCAGGCATGCATGGAGCCACATCCAACCCCTTGATCTTCCTTCCTTGAAGCATTAGATGATTTCATGAGGGCTACCAAGGAGGATCATTGGCTAGAAGGAGGTATGAGAGGAAGAAAGTGTTGGAAGAGAAGAAAGAGCAAGGAAGATTGATTTTGCATTAGAGCATTGGAAGAAGCTTCAAGCAATAGTCGTGAGTATCATCTCATTTTTTCTAACAATTGTGTTTTATAAATTGGATTAAATTGTTTGATCCACTTTATGGATTTACACTTAATGTATGATGTGTTTTACTATTTAGTTCTAGTGTGTTTCCTATTTTTTACCTAGTCTTTAGAGGTCTAGAAGGTGTTTTCATAGAGCAAGAAGTTTTATTAAATATCTTGGCAAAGGTGCCACCAAATTATTTTCCACTAGGATAAAGCCCATTTCTAATCGTGGTTCTATTGTATTCTTTTGTTATGTTTCTCTACCATGCTAGAGTTGAGTTGTAACCCATTTAGAGGGAAAGTCTTCTTCTAGGGAGTAAGTTCTAGTTTGACTGTAGTTTGGTTGGGAGTAGGTACATATTTTGGATGTGTGTGTAGGCACCTTGCGTAGCATTTACTTGTTTTAATCGGTTGTTGTGTTGCGTAGAGCTGCTTTTCATCACTCTTGAAGGTCAATATTTTATTTTGTTGCTACTATCTATTTTAAGAAGCCGTTTTTAGGGTTCTACCCTTTCGCCACCTTAGGATTGTGGCAATAAGCTTTTTTTTAATGTCGCTTGGGTGTCTCCATTTGTTAATAGTGTGAGTGAGGAAAACGCTCTGTGTGTTTTTGCTTTATTGCTAAGGATAGTAGTTTGAATGTTCTCCTTAATTATTAATATTGTTGTATGCTCTTGTTTATGGTGCTTGCTTGCCAACTTATATATATAGTAAAGATTAAATTGTTTCCTAAGTTATCGCTATTATATTATAGATAGTGTAGCGGGTTGTACCTTAAATGGTTTTGAATAAATAGTATGTAATTGTAATTAATTTATATAGGAAAGAAATCATCTATTATTTAATGTTACAGAAATTTATTCTTATTAATATGAATCATTCACCAATATGCAGAAATATCAAATAATTCATCCACAAATAATTATCCACAATAACAATCCATAATTGAGACAGAGATAGATAATACCCTTAAGGTAGGGAAACACCAATAATACTCCTTAAGTAAGGAATAACTCCACAAGATCTCCCAAGATGAGAGTGCCACTTAAAGAGGGCAAAGTCTCATAAGCCACTTCGTGGGCAAAGACGGTTACATATGATTGATCTCCATGGTGATTACAATGACAATTATCTCTTCTTTTTATACCCATATTCTAATTCTACTTTGGGGAGCCTACTACTAATATTATATTATATTATAATATAATATAATATTATAATCAATCAACCTTGGGTTATGTGTGGCCCATGCCAACCCTTATACAATATAATAATATATCCCCAAATATTTATTCCTAGGTACTCTAACATTTAATATGTTGCTTTATTATCGTTGATTGAGAAATTTGTTATTAGTCAATAGTAACTGTATGGATGGTGATGAATCTTTCTTTCTACTAGGGTATTGGTTTAGTATTATTTTAAAGATAAAAAAAATTGTTCTATATTAGAAAGTGGAATATGGTTACATTTTGATTTATTAGTGGGGTATTTATTTACAATAAATTTGGTTTAATTATGACTTGAGCAATATATGAAAAATGTATTAAGTTTTGTTCTTTGAGGAATTTAATGGATGAGGCTTCAGTAGCTAAGAAATTCATAATCGAGAGAAGTATGAGACTCTCTCATTAATTGGGCATGATATTGCTTGGTGTGATGCATGTGGTTGCATTATTATATGTTTCTTGCATAGTGCATGTTAGGCTTGCGTGTGCATGTAAGAGTTGTTCTAATCCCTAAACTTCAAATCAAGTTTGTGGGAAAGCAATTCAAGAGGAAGACCTTGAAAAAGAAGTAAAACTATGGATCATTTCATATTGATATGTAATATTTTTTGTATGAGGATTATTACGAGTATCATGTTTATGAGGAAATAATTAAATGTTTTGTAAATACTCTTGTTATATTTTGAGGTCTGCTCAAGAATGGAATATTAAGTAATGTTACTTTTTAAAGAAATTTTCTTGGAATAGATAATTATTTGCAATAATGGAAAAGATTGGATGTTGATGGGAATAGATAGAATCTAATTGATGAATTATGGTTATTTTAGATGTTGTTTCATCTTTCATTGGAAATAAAGTAAATGCTAAAGCTAGTATTATGTTTTGAAAAGTATTTTAAATTTCTAGTCTTTTTTAATAAGCTATATGTGGCTTCTATTGGAGGCCACTCCCATTACAAAAACAAAACATTACATTGCTCTCATTACATTTCTAACAAGTTAATTAAATCAAATTCAACTTTACCTTTCGATCAAAGATATTTTTCATTTGCCTTTCTATCAATCTCCATCTTCCTCAAACTGCTATGTTTCCACAATCAACTCCTTTATATCAAATGCCTTCAGAAATTTAAATTCTACTAAGATGAAATTCAACACAGCTAATGGTTAAAATACTTTCTGCCCAACTTCTATATCTATAAATATCTTATCTTTAACAACCTCACTATTTCTTAATACATTTTTTAGGGTTCTTATCCATTCCCCTAATATCATTGTTTTTTTATTGTATTTGTGGGTTTAACCCCACTTCTTGTTAGCACTTGTGATATTTATTTTTGGTTTTCCATATAAATATCCCTATGGGTTTATTTTTCTCTTTGTTTTTGCTTCTTGGATCTTCCTCTTTTTTTTCATTCCTAGCATTACTTTCATCTTCATCAATCTCTTTAATATTCTCGCATTGCTCATAGTAAGACTTATCATCTTTAAGTTTACCAAGTTCTGAAGAATCTGAAGTACAAGGAATAACCTCAAAAGCACAATATTATTTATGTTTCCCTAGAAATTACCAAGTTCTGAAGGATGTTCCTTTGTAGAAATTACCTTCTTATTCTTCACTAAAAACCCTAAATTGTTATAGATTTCCTCCATCCTTATTTCTTTATTATATTGCTCTTGAAATATTGAAGTGCAATGGATAACATCTTCATTCCTTTCACTCTTATTACTTGGAGAGGATTCTATACTACTTGAGAAAAATGAAGATGATATACCTATAATGAACTTGACCTCTTTTATTTTCTTTGTTTTAGGATTTCTCTCCACATCTTCTTTTTTACTTATAATTCCTTCTGAACTTGTCAAATAATAATGTACATAGGCTTTCTTTATATCTTCTTTTGGAGTGGAATATTCTTGATCTAATCTAGATTCTATTATTGTATGATTTCCTTGCTTGTCTTGAATTTTATCTCAAGGATAGAATTTTTTGTCTCTTTCTTCATAGTTTTCACTTTGCAAACTCTTGCCATGTGTTCAATCACATAATAATTGTGGCAATGAAATACGATATTTTCATAATCTAATTTTTGATCCCATTCTCTTGATCCAAATTTTATCTTAATGGATCATGGAAAATGTTTTGAAATATCCATAGCAATACATATTCAAGTATATATAGCATGCTTTATCTCCTTAGAAGTTAGTCCTTCCTTGATGAATTCCACTAGGGTATTTCCAATATTTTTTAGAACATCCTTATATATAAGCTGATATGGAAGTCCAAAAAGCCTAACACAAATTGAAATATTCTTAATAGTTTTTGTCTCAACAAAAAAAAAAAATCCATGGTCTCAAATAAAGTGCATCTCCTCCCCTAAACCATGGGCCACCAACCATTATTTTATCCCTAATTTTTGGACTGGAAAAGATGATGAGAAAAAAACCTTTAGGAAGAAAAATCACAAAGAAATTTCAATTTAATCCCCACTTCCACTTAATCCAATTTTGAATACCCAAAAATCTTGACCATGATCTATGGAATGTATATATTAATCCTCTACTTGTAAGAACCATTATATCATGCTCAATCATCTCATCCTTGATACTCGCTTTTGGTGTAACATCTACGACATGGATTGAACTTGCCATGTATTTGTTCTTTTACTTATCTCCAACGAGGGCCTCCATACTTCCAACTCAAGCATCCTGAATTCCCATTAGGGCTTTCAAATATGAATTTCCTTTCATACTAGCTAATGGGGCTTGCTCTTCTCTTGCGCTCGCTCTTGTCTCACTTTCACTCTTGGCTTGCATTTTCTCCCATATTGTACTCTCTCTTGTCTCACTCTTAGCTTGCAATAGCCCTTACCTCTTATTTTTCTCGATGTTCCTCACTTCAAAAAAAAATTGGAAATAATGTTCCATGCATTCGTGGTAAGGGTTTGAAGCATTTATGCACTTCGGATGAACCTGATGCTCTTTCACCATGACTAAATATTGGCTTGCACTCCCTATTAGATTACACTTCCTTCTAGCTAGCACTATATTTTCTTCAACTAGATCACACTTTACATTCTACTTCCTACTTACTTACTTCTCACTCCCAAATTACACTTGCTTTCGATTGCACTCACTCTCAAATTATGCTCGCACTCACTTTCGACTGCACTCACTCTTGGCTTGCACTCACACTCACTTATGTACTAACTCCTAGCTTGCGCTTGCACTCACTTTAGCACTCAATCCTAGCTCACACTCAAACTTAATACAACACTCACTCCTAGCTCACACTTGCACTCGTTACTACACTCTATAATGAGTAAAAAGACTTCACTATGATAAAGGTATAAAATTTCTAGTCTTTAGCAATGTGTTATTATGATTTAAAATAACACTTTATTTCCTTTTGGGAGATGTTTATTTCTTTTAATTGTTGTCTCATGGGTTGAAAAGGGGTTTTTAGGTATGAATCTAGAGACATATTAGAAAATCCTTAGTTCAAGATGTATCCAATCCTAGGAGGAGTTGTGGTGAGGTAATACCCAAGTATTTGTGAGTGATACACCTTGAACGATGAGGTTTGGGTATCCCAAAGTGGTGAGGTTTTTAGATAGTCCATAGCAGTGAGGCTTGGATGTATTCTTGGTAGTAAGGTCTAGGAATATAAGAGATGGATTGATATGGGACAATCCATAAAATCATTCATGAGATAGTATAGTGATGGAACCTTGAATAGTGAGGCTCGAGTAACCATGCTCATTACCATGTGAGTGGTAATGGTCTTAGTTAGCCCACCAAGGTGCAGGTAACTAAGCACTAAGGAATAACGTCATAATAATCCTACATAGATAAATATATGTAGGTTTAGGAAAAAGGCATCCCCTTTAAGTGTTATGGACCTTAAAGGATAATATTTATGTTGTGGTCAATTTGTCCTATACGAGTGAGGGTATAGGAAAAGTGAGGGATCACTGATGGTATTTTTTAAATGATGAATTTTAGAAAAGTAAACCCTATAAATACAAGAATTTGGCCACTCTTGTCCACTTGATTGTTGTCTACAATGACATTGAACTCAAAATGTGGTCATGTCTTATGTTTCTAAAAAATATTAGGATTTTTATGTGAGTTATTCCTTGTGAAAATGAAAAAATATATCTCTCCCTTTGGTCAAACTGGTGGGTTACACTCTAATACCACTACTGGCTTTTAAGATTAACTATCTCAAAATATCATAGGTCCCAATATAAATAAGCCAATATACTATAGGTAAAAAAAATTGTAACATGAAAGAAGACATGGCACGGGTGAGTCATTTCACGAAGGATTAGGGTTTTTTTTTTAAATATCTCATCCTTTAGGAGCCATATCTTTGTGAAGGGTTATCTGATTCATTTGATTCTTAGACCAACTTGTGCAAAATTTGAATAGCTTTAAATGAGTGGTCATATGAAAGAATATAAGAAATATTGAGGGAGATACAACCCTATGAAGTCAACCATTCGAAACAAGGGTAGTGAAAATTTTTCAAGTCACGAAATATGAAATTAAGAATATTTGTCAGCTATGATTTGGATTATGGGAAGATCAATGAAGGGATAGGACTTCAGTGGGACAAGAAATTCTATGTGGTCATAAAAAAATTTAGCTAAGTTTTTTCCTTTATTTATCTTAGAAATTTTGCATGTACATTATTATAGGATATTATATTTGCAAAGTTTTTATCAAATATTATATTTGCTATAGGATATTTTGATAAATTTTAATAGATTTTGAGTTTTAGTTTCCTTTCCATGGACCAATTTATAGTTAAATTCTTAGAATCATCTCTAGTGGTAGAGATTAGTGAGTGCACCTCAGAGAGATCCTTGTTGCTCCAAGATAGGGGAGTTTTTGGTAGATTTAATGGGTATTGGCTAGGGGCTTCAACCTTGAGAGAATGGATTGATAGGAGTTGAAAGTCTCCAAGAGTTATTCTACCATTTCTTCCCAAAGCTTTCTTCCTAGCCATTTTTTTCTCTAGAAAAGAAAGAGAAAAAATCCTAAAAGGGGGTCCTTGGTTTATGGGAAGAGCAGGACTCTTCCTTACCCATTGGTATGAATGCTTTTTACCTAAAAATATAAGTCTATCCCTACTACCAGTTTGTATTAATATGTTTGGGTTACTCATTGAATTTTGGGAAATAGATACCTTCAAGACAATAGGCAACACTCTAGGATGATTCCTTGATATTTTAGCTTCTACGAAAGATGGATTTTTGGTTATTTAGACTCGGATATTGGTCATGATTGATATAAGTAAAGCTTTACCAAAATCAATCATTCTTAAGTATGGGGATAAGATGTAGACCCAAACTATAGATTATGAAAAACATATATTTTAGATGTAGAAGATGTTATAAGGTGGGAAATATTGAGAAATCATGCCCTAAGAAGAGCCCAACAAAATCATATGTAGAAAACCGCAAGAGAAACTTACAAATGGTTATGGATGAATATGATTTTCAACTTTCAGAAAATAGATCTAGAAAAATGAAAGAAAATAAATAGTGGAGACTAGTATGGAGGGATATTGGAAGAAATACCATCTCTTTTGAGGCTTTAGCCTATGAAGAAAAAGTATATCGAAACTTGGAGGACACAGTACAACAATTTCAACGTATTAATAAGGAACCGTCTATTTAGTATGATCCTGATTTAAGGAAGAACATTCTCGATGAACCTAAAGAACGTGTCTCATAAAATTTTGAAGACTCTATTGAAGTACCATGTACCATTCAAGAGAAAAAAAATTGGTAATTAGAAGTTAATACCTCTACCATTAATAAGGAAATACCAAAAACGAGCAGGACAAGTCAAAAGCTTTTTTAGTAGAGCCAGGAGAGGATAAATATGGTGAAAAAAATGTAAAAGAATATTGAGAAATAGAAAAATAAGCCCTACTCCTGATATAGGAAAGGCAAAAAGAGGAAAACCCTTAAATTATCAAACAAGATCCATGAAAGCAAGAGCAAACATAGAGAAAGAAACACAAACTAAGTTGGTTGAACTTCACTTTACCATACAACAAAATGATATTGCTAATACACAAGCAGGGCCAAAAGCCCCTAATGAGACATGATTATCATCTCATGGAATATAAGGGGTACTAATGCCCCTTCAAAGCGAAGGTGCATTAGGGACCTATGTTTAAGTAATAATCCTGATATTCTTTGTATCCAAGAAACTAAAATGATAAAAGAAGTTTCAAAAACTATGAAAGAAGTATGGAAAATATGTGAATGGGATGCTATGGATTTTAAAGGAGCGGTAGGGAAAATTCTAACTTTTTGGAATTCTTCTAGAACCTCTTGCATAACCATTCATAAAACTAGGCATTGGATAGCCTCTTTAGTCACTTGCTACTTTGTTTATATTCATTTCATCCTTATTAATGTCTATGGACCTACAACTCAGTTAGGTATATTAGAATTTTGGAGTGGGATTGAAGCCTTTATGACAAGTAAAGACCAAGAAACCCAATTCATGATCATAGGAGATTTTAATTCCATAACCAAGGTGGATGAAAATTTAGGGGAATTAGGAAATTAACCCAAATTATGAGAGATTTCTTAGCTTTTATTCAAAACAATAATCTATGGGAGGTTGAGTTTGAAGAAGACAATTATACTTGGACCAACAACAAGAGAGGCCATAACCTAATAGCAAAAAAATTAGATAGATGCATTCTCTCTGATCATTGGCTAGATGAAGGAACTTATGCTAAAACTAATACCTTAACAAGGATTGCTTAATATCATTAGCCAATAAGAGTTAAAATGGTGGTAAGTGAATTTTACAAAAATCATAAAAATCATATTTTAAATATGAGCAAATGTGGGAAGACCATCCTCAATTTGTTGATATGATAGCTCAAACATTGAATTCTTTAGGTAATGGTGGGTTGTATGTTCTTCCAATCAAATTAAATCTATGAAATATAGATTAAAAGAATAGAACAAGAACTAATAAAGGACATACAAGAAGAGCAATCGCACAAAAGAATTTAGACAATTCAAAATTATTGAATTGTATTGCAAAATAGGCTATTAATAGCCAAATACACCACATCTTTCAAATAAGATCAAATCATTGTCATTAGCCTTATCCTAAATATTAATATGGAAATAAATCATGTGTATTATATTAATCCCTGTCATTCCTCCCCACCATAGAAACATTGGATCCCAATGCATACAAAAGGGAAGGAAAATATTAAACCATCTAGTTGTGAGAGATCCATCGAGTCTAATGTGGAAGCTATCCAGATCTAGCAACAAGGTAGGAAGTGGAAGATCCTTGGCAAGTGTAGCATGTCTTGGTGTCGAAGAGATGATCATCCTCTAATGGAAGCTAAAAATTAGGGACAATATTGATAAGATTATTGATGATATGTGTTGTCTCCAATGTGGACTCATGATATGGTCTGAGCAAGTCAACATTGATGGCATAATGGATGTCTAAGTTTGTTGGAAGATCAAGGTAAAAATCATTCTTGAACACTTGTTGCATGATAGTGTAAGGCCCAAAGCAAAGATTTTTTGTCTTGCTATGTGCCTTATCCTAGAACCTACGACGGTAAAGGGACAACCAAACTCTTTCTTCAACCTATAAGTAATGTGGGACACGATGTCTATCTATGGCCTTCTCCTACTATTGCTAATTTTTTTGCAAAATCTAAACAAATGTGAACCAGAGCTATTGCAAATATTGAATGAAGTATTGGGCTTTGTCTTGTTCTCTCTACATGTGGATAGTGATAGGGGATGGAAGTGATAATGGTAACTCATAAGGTGCTAATGGCTAAAAATTGAGACACACTTTGAAGGGTAAATGACTTGTGGAGGAATGGAAAACCCTATTATATGCATGTTCAATATGTGTAAGACTTAAATCCCATTTAGATGGAGATGAATGATGGAAAATATGAAGACTTTGGATAAGAGAATGGTTGACAACTTCAATTTGACCATCAAACTATGGATGAAAAGTGGTGGAAAAGTTATGAGACACCCTAAAATTTTCCACAAAGAATTCCAGAAATGTCCAACAAAATAAGAATCATGATCAAACACAATACTAGTGGAAATACCAAAAGAATACTATACAGTATCAAAGAAAAGTTGGGCTAAGTTGGCAGTGAAACTAGTTTTACAATAAGGAATAAAGTTATTCATCTTACTAAAAGGATCAATGACGACAAAAACATAGTCATGTTGATGGATTGTCATAGGAAAAACACTAACTAAATCCATAGAAATACTTTTCCAATAACGATATGCAAGAGGTAAAGGCATACTAAGGCCCAACTTTCTATTAGTTGGCTTGGATAGGCAATAGAGGGCACATTGTCTCAGGTACCTCAAAACATATCGTGGCATGTGGGACAAGTAGAAGAATCTTTGCAAGTGATGGAGATTCTTGTGTTTGCCAAAATGTCCACCATAGAAGTCAAAATGTTCCTCCTTAATAAGGTATGGTCTATGCTCACGGGGTACACAAAGTTTGTCCAAGCGATAAAGCAAACCCTCCTTAATATGATAGTCTTGAAAAGGGGCCAAGTTGGAGGAGGAAGGATGCTAAAGATGCTAGTAAACTTGTGGAAAGTCATGGTCATGATGGTCATGAGGATACTCAGAAGGCCAAGACTGAAAACCCAAGTGTGAGGTAGTGACAATAGTTAAGGCATGAGATGAAGGAGGACGACTTAGATAATTAGCCACTAAATTTTTACTACCCTTTTTGTATTTGATGATGAGATGGAATTGTTGAAGGTAAGAAGCCCATTTCATGTGGTAAGCTTCTTGGATCTTATTTTGGGACTGAAGTAAGTGTAAAGGAAAATGGTCAATATGTACAATGGTTTCTTTGCCTAGGAGGTAATAATGTCAGTATTTGATGGCTTGGACTAAGGCATAAAGTTCCTTGTCATATATGGAATAGTTTTGCTTGGCTATGAAAAAGGACTTTGAATGATAAGCAATATGATGACCATTTTGTTTTAGGACAGCACCAAGGGTAAACTGAGAAGCATTGGTTTCAATATCAAAAGTGCGTCTAAGGTTAGGGATGACCAAAATAGGAGCAGAACAAATATTATTTATCAGAGTTGAAAATACATAGGTATGATCAGGAGTCCAATGGAAGATAGATTTTGCCTTATTCAAGTTATGCAAAGGATTAGTAATGGTGGAATATCTTGGGATAAACTTACGGTAGAAGTTAGCTAGGCCAAGAAAACTTCGTAACTCAGTGATAGTGGTGGGAGGAGGTCAATTAAGAAGGACTTCTACTTTGACAGGATCCATATAAATACCTTGCTCATTGATGATGAAGCCAAGGTAGGAAATGGAAGTTTACCCAAAAGAACACTTAGGAAAATTAGCATACAATTGATGTTGTTGTAGAATGGAAAGAACATGCTCAATATGCTCCAAGTGTGCCTACCATGTAGGATAAAAGATAAGAATATCATCTAGATAGATAATGACATATCTATCCAAGCACTCTCTAAAAACTTCATTCATTAGCCTCATTAAAGTAGCAAGAGCATTAGTGAGGCCAAAGGGCATAACAAACCACTCAAAAAGACCCGTCTTTGTTTTGAAAGCAACTTTCTAGGTATCTTTAGATTGAATTCAGACCTTATGATATCCACTCGTAAGATCAATCTTACTAAAAAATTAGCACCTTAAAGTTGGTCTAAGAGGTCATTAATTCAAGGGAGTGGATATCTATTTTTGATAGTGATTTTGTTGAGTTCTCAAAAATCAATGCAAAGATGCCAAGTACCATCCTTTTTTAGAATAAGAAGAATAGGAGAGGCACAAGGAGAAATGTTGGGTTTGATGAACCCCTTAGCTAAAAGGTCCTGAAGTTATTTATTAATTTCATAATATTGCAAAAGGGATTGCATGTACATGGGTGCATTAAGGAGAGGTACTACTGGAATGATATCAATATTGTGATTAATGATCCTCTCTAGAGGCAAAGATGTGGGCTCTTAAAAACACTTTTATATTTTTGCAATATTTTATCAAGTGCTTTGGGTCCAGTAGAATGAGGAGTTGGTGTTGAAGATTTCTTATGTTTTGGGTGAATGAATATGAGTGCAAGTGCTTGTTCTTGAATTGTTGCTTTTCTTACCTATCTACAACTAAGCAATAGATTAGTGTTGTGCTTGGTAGATTCATGAGATAGTGCTTATTGTCTTTTTGGAGTGTGTACGTGTTTTTGTAAGCACCATATTGAGCACATCTATCATATTGATAGGGCTTACCAAGAAATAAACCACAAAAATCCATGGAGGTCACATCACAAGTGACCTTATCCCTAAACTGTGCCAAAAGCAAATGTAATGGTGCATGTGTGTGTAATCTATGAAGTGGTCTCACTATCCTTCTATATGAGAGAGTAAGTATGAGGATGTGGTGTAGTAGGGAGCTTGAGCCTATTGATAATGGACTTTGCTATCAGGTTCTTTTGCGAGCCATTATCGATGATATAATCAACCATGAAATCATGATGCAAGTGAGCATGAATGACCAACATATTGTCACAGTCTACAACAGTGGAATGATGATTCATCAAAGTAACAATATTGGGTTTTCCCCTTAACTCATAAACCTAATCCTATCCAGTAGTCTTCATGGGTTATTATTTGTGCCCTCATCAAACTATACAAGTAAGATCTTTTGTTCCCTTTTCTTTTAATTACAATATTTTTGAGGCTTATCATGAGAAGAAGAAGAAGAAGAATCATTAAATGTATGCTTAGAAGTAGAGGATTGATTAGAAGAGGGAGTAGGAGAAGAGTGAGGAAGGGAGAAAGTAGAAGATATCCTTGATACCTATTGTTGAGGACAAGGCAGTGGTTTGGAACCTCCTAAAGAGTATCAAGTCCCCTTATTCTATGCTACAAACTTCTTTGTTAGTTGTGCCTAAATGAAAACATCATCAAGAGTAATGCAAGAAGCACATTTTATCTCTCGATAGAAGTGTGATGGAAGTCCACTTTTAAACTTAGCAATAAGGGAAGTGTTAGGATCAGAAACATGAAGCAAGACACGTATTCGGTTGAACTGATGAAAATAATCCTGTATGGACTGGTGCTTTCCATGTCTAATGCAAAGTCATTGGTTGAACAATTCATCATCATAATTTGACAGATAGAAGGTGGCATTCAAGGTTGTGACCAAAGCTTCCCAAGTTGTGATGGGGTTTGAGTTACTTAGCATTCAGTAATGAGAACCTTAGCCATACCAAAAGGTTTAATTTTGGTAAAATAAACTTTGTCATCATTCGATGTTTGAATAAATTCAAGCTAGATCTCCATATCTAGGATCCAGCTATTGAGGACAATGGGATACCTATGGCCTTCAAATATTTTGACTTCACACTTTACATGAAGGTGACTAAAAGAGGAGGAAGACTATAGTTTGAGGTCTTTAATGGTGTTAGCCAAAGAAGTGACTAAAGAATTGATCTTGGCTAATTTATCTGCTAAAGATATATTGGATGCCATGTTTCTATTATGCTAAGCCAAGGGGAGGGCTAAAGTTTCTTTAAAAGTGAAATAGGCGCACAAGTAAAAGGATTGGCTTTTCTTTTTAGAATTTGACTATTGTGGTTCAATATTTGAAGTAGCATACCACTTTTTAAATAACATGACAAAGTAAATATTTGTGGAGTGAGCTAAAATTAATAATAAACTAAAGTAGCTCAACAAAAAGACAATAGAAGAGTTTAGAATTCTCCATTCTTTGTTGGTTGGATTTGTGAGGATGGTTTACAATTTGGATAGAGAGGCCCCCCTCAAGTTGTGAAATAGATGTCTTAAATTGCAACTTGCTTGGCTAGTTCAATATCCTCCACACAAGCTTTGATTTTCATTTTAGGTTGAAGTAGCTCGAAGGTGGGGCACTGATTCTTCAAGTTGACTTACTAGAAACCCGTATTCGAGGTGTAGTTCCAGTATCACCACGTACGAGGTGCAATTATATGATTAGTAATAGGGCCACATCTACATATTTTGTAGCTTGCAGCTAAGGGTATCCATGACTAGCAACTACGTCAGATTCCTTGCATCATATCTTGAATAAAGAAATGCATCGAGCGACTTCTAGTGCTAGTGGTAAAAATTATCTCCCATATCCACAGTAAAAGAAAACACATGGGATATTTGAGAGATATGTTTGATATCTAGATGTCAATGTCAAAATGAGCCAACAAGGATTTTTTGCAGTGTAAATTTCAAAGTTCAATAGGCACAACGTCATGTGTGTCTTCGACAATGCGATGACATCCATAGTTTACATGGACTGCAAACGAGGAAAGCATATGCCACGTGAGGTGATTGTGAGGGCATCCACCAAGGGCATTTATAGGGGTGATAATATATTCAATACTCAGGTGCATACTTCCTATAGATGGATTGGAGGGGTTCTCATTATCCTAAGTATAATGTGAGCTCCCCGTTGAGAACCCCACCAGCTTTAATCACCACTCATGCAACAAAACCCCTACACAGGTTTAACAAAAGTAATAGGGATATATACTCATGCCTAATCATAGGCTCTGAAACTAATTAATAAAGGATACACAATAAGAGCAATCACACAAAAGGATTTAGATAATTTAGAACTGCCAAATTGTATTGCAAAATCTGTTATTAATAGCCAAATACACCACATCTTTCGAATAAGATCAAATCATTGTCAGAAGCCTTATCATAAATATTAATATGGAAATAAATCTTGTGTATCATATTAATCCCTATCAAGAATACTTGTGGAAATATTTTTGAGAAGAAATAACTAAAATATAAACTTTCAAAATTCCAAAAAGGTGATCATAATAATCCAAGCTCGGAGGAAAGGGAGTTGCTTAGTGAATATCATAATATTTTGAGTAAGGAAGAGAAATTTTGGATATTAAAATCAAGATAGAATTGGTTAAAATAAGGAGATAAAAATATAATTTTTTTCATAGGATGTCTATAGTACAGAGATTAACATCCAGAATTAGTAGAATCAAATCTATAAAAGGGGTTTGGATTGAAGATCAAGGTGAAATTAGAAAAGAGATAAAGTAATTTTATTAGAATATTCTACGATCGAAGGAGATTAAATTTTTTAATGATAAACTTCTTCAAGATGTTCCTTCAATTAAAATGAATGAAGATAATAGAAAATTGATGGAGGCTATTACTCTAGTAGAACATTTAGCTCTTTTTTCTTTTAATAAGGATAAATCCCTAGGTCCATATGTGCTTTTTATAGCTTTTTACCAACATAATTTGGAATATAGTGGAGGATTATTTATTGGTGGCAATGGAATAGTCTAGGGTTAAACAATACATACCTTATAAAAAAATGCAACATATCTTACCTTAATTCCAAAAAATAAGGATGTTGAATTGTTTGATTATTTTATACCCATAGGCCTACATAATATGGTATATAAGATTATCTCCAAAGTGATGGTAATAGATTAAGGCCACTATTAGATAAAATCATTTCAGAAGAGCAAGGAGGATTTGTGAAAGGGAGACAAATTTTGGATGGGATCATAGTAGCTCATGAAGTTATACATTCAACAACTTCAAGAAAAGAGAAAGAAATGATCTTAAAACTTGATATGAGTAAAGCCTATGATAGGGTTAAATGGGATTTTCTTTTAGAAGTTTTTAAAAAGTTTGGATTCGGGAATAAATGGGTTAGATGGATTAAAGCTTGTGTCTCTTCAGTTTATTATTCAGTGTTGGTCAATAAGTTAGTAACATAATATTTTAAAGCCAAGAGAGGCCTTAGACAAGCAGATTCTCTATATCCTTATTTTTTCATTATTATGGTAGAAGTTTTAAGTAGGAACATAAAGAAGGCTTACAAATATGGGCTTATAAGTGGACTTAAGGTTAGTAATAACATCGACAACATCATCCATCAATAGTTTGTAGATGATACAACCTTTTTGGAAGGGCAAGGATAAATGAGGCCAAAGCTTTGAATAACTTTTTAAAGGAATATGAAAGAGCATTAGGGCAAAACGTTAATAGGACAAAATCCAAAATTTACTTCCTTAACACTCCAACTAATATCAAAGCAAAAATTTATAGGTTACTTCAAATGGAGGAGGTAAATTTGTCAACAACTTATCTAGGGATGCCTTTATCTAAGGGAAGAATTGGGATAGAATTATGGAATCCAGTTATTATTAAAGTTCAGAATAAACTTCCAACTTGAAAAGGTAGATGGTTATCGTTAGCAAGAAGAATGTAGTTAATTAAATTATTCTTACAGGCCATTCCAACATATTATATATCATTGTATTTTATTCCAAAATTAGTCTAAAAAAGTTTAATCTATATTATGTGATCCTTTTTTATGGTTAGGTTTACATGATAAAAGGAAATTTCCTTTCGTGAAATGAAGCAATATGTGTGATGATAAAACTAGGGGAGATCTTGGTTTAAGAGTTTTTACAGATGCAAACTTAGCTCTTAGGGGAAAAGTAATTTGGAGATTGTACAAAGAGTCAAAGACAATGGGAAATAATTCTTCTAAGTATGTTGATCCCAATGACCCAGGTTTAATATTTACTCCATTATCTCTACCAAATGATTATGCTCTTTAGAATGGTTTAAAAACATATGTTGATCTTATAATTAAAGGTTTAAGATGGGTGGTTGGAACTAGAGAAACTTTTTCTATTTGGATGGATACTTGGTGTGATAAAAAACCACTCAATTTAGATCCAATTTTGATACCTTGGATGAGACTGCTTCAATATAAATATGGTGATAGGGTTTCAAACATTTTGTACAAGGATCAGGAAGGAAGAAACAAATGGAAAGAATATTCTTTTACAAGTATACAAGACATTGATGCTAGGAGGCCATTGAGTAAAAATATAATAAATGTGATTATTCCAAGGGGAGCCAAGAAAAAATTGATTTGGGAGTTGAATAACTTAGGAGAATACACAACAAGAAGTGGATATAATGTACAACACCAACAAAATAATAATATCACTAGAATATGGAGAGATATTTAGGATAGCCCAAGTATTCCTAAATTCAAAATGTTGTTTGGGTAGTAGATCTTAAAATAATTTTATCCTAGGATAACCTTGTGAAAAGGGGTTTTCATGATCCCTCTCAACATTTTTTTGTAAAAAGGAGGATGAGAGTATAGACCATCTCTTGGGACATTGCTCAATAGTCTGGAATCTATGACAATGGATTCTTAATATGTTTGGTAAATGCATGGTGATGAATAGCAGAATTGAAGATTGGTTAAAGTAATGGTAGAACACTTATAAAAGTGAGGCTTTATGTACAATATGGGATATATCAAAATATAAAATACTTTGGACAGTATGGTTAGAAATGAATAGAATATTATTTAAAGAAAAAAACAAGTTTAAAGGTAATTAAAAGGAAGATATGTTTAGCCATAGAGGAGTCTAAACCAACCTTATCAACTCTAACAGTACCTAATATGGAAGCATTGAGCCTTTTTTTTGATAAATTGAAAAATATATTATATTAATGGAAGTTGTATTACAAAGTAAAATGAGCTAGATAGGATAAAGGGAGAAATAAAAACCTCCTCCAACCCGTCCTAGCTCAAAAATTACCCATAAAAACATTATATAGGTGTGTTTGTTGAAAACATCAAATGCATTTATCCATACAAATTAACATTACCTGAGTTGAATTCAAATTTTCCTCATTCATATGAATTGTGTAGACCATCCATCTATTTTCATACTATTTTGAAGTCATTCTTGGTATCTTGAACATATCTAACATACCTATTGTTTTATCGGGTGGAGGCTTATTTTCTCTTAATCTAGACATACTCAATAAAATACCTATGGCTATGTGTGTTATGTTTTTTAAAACCATCCACCTTGACCACTTTGGGTCTACCGGTATTAATTTCATATAGTAGAACAACAGTAGCCTATGGAAATCAACCAAGAAACTTTCTTACCTAGCTTGACACTAGGCTAACTTGTCATTTTTTTTCTTCTAGGCCATTGCTCTTTGGCCTAATTATGATAGATTCATTAGAATCACTATATGCTCTTTCTATTTTGGTATCTTCCTGTACCACCTCTTGTATCCCTTAGATTCTTTGGCATCAGCTTATTTGATTTTCTATTTGAGAGTCTACATATTACCCTTCCTCTAGTTCTTTTCCCCATTTTGCTATATAATATACCACCCTATTTCCCTCTCACTTGATATGTGTGATAAAAACATCTTGAAAAACCTTCCAAATATTTTGAACTGCATCTACCTTCCTTCTCTCCCCAATTCCCAGCACCTAGAAGGGTCTTATCAGATTCAAGATTCCAATCCATACCTAAGAGTCTATCTCTATCATAGCTTATATAAATGTAGATTTGCAGCTATCATTGACACTGCAAATATTACTTGTTCTTCTGCTTCATTATTTGTTGTCTCAATCATACATTTTTCTCTCCAATACATTTGTTCTCCTTTCCAATTCCTTATGATAATGCTAAAACTAGCTTTTCCAGGGTTTTTAGTAGAAGCCTCACTATGCTAACCTTGACCCACTCTCTGGGAGGTGGTCTCCACTCATTTTTATTTGAGGAGATCTCACCTGCACATCCAACCCTTAGTTGTTTTTCTTTTATAGTTATTCAGAAGCTCCTTAGGACAGTCACTTCCTCCATTATGTTTGTTTCCTCTTGTAATATAATAGATAGTGTTTCCATTACCTTACTAATAATCCTCTCCCATAATTGTTCCCTTATTTTGTGCTCTGATCTAAATATGCATGCATGTTATTCTATCCATAATTGCCACCATATGAAGCTAGGTCCTAGCTTCCATACCATTTTCATTGTTTTAGTCTTAAAACTACATTGTTTTCATTTCTCATAAAAGCTTTCCTAGCTCCCAAAGGTTTCCCAATGCTACTATCTCATTTGCCCCCACCAATTGATCCATATATATCTAGAAAAGGAACATCTAAAAAATAGGTGATTCAATGCCTTCCCACACATAACACATTTGGAAGGCTCGTAGAAGCCTCTTTTTCTCAAATTATCAAATGTCAAGCACTTTCCATGGTTAATTAGCCATGAGAAAATATTAATTTTTGGCCATCCTTCCTTTTTCCAAATAAATTTCCATGGAAGTGGTGTTGGGGCAATCTCATATCCATAGGATACCTTATATCCCTCCTTTGCCTTATATATTCCCAACTTGCTTCCTCCCCATCCAAGTATATCCCTCTTAGAACCATCCTGAATTGCGTGTCTTTGGAGATATCTCCATAGTTTTTTAGTTAGTTCCTTTGTCCCCCTCACTGGCCATTTTCAAAGATGTTTCTATTGTAGTAAGTCTGGCACATATTTATTCCATGATTTCATATAGTAAGAGGCTTTCCACCACCCTACCTTCTAGAGCTCTGCTTTCAAACTCTCCATATATGGGAATGTCTCAATAATTGATTAGGATTGATTCCATGAATCCTCCCAAATAAGAGCATCCTTTCCATACCCTAACTACTAATATAGGTATGGTTTTATTAAATCTTGGTATGCTTCCATTATTCTCCATATTGTAGATCCCTCTCCTTCCACTCTGAGTCTTGGGATGTTTTTCTCAACCACTCCTGGGTAATATTTGGCTTGTAATAGTCTACTCCATAAGCCCCTAGTAGTTGTAATCCATCTCCTGTATAGCTTCCCTACTAGTGCATTATTGTTTTAGGATGTTGATCTGATCCCCAATCCTTGGTTTTTTGAAAGACATATCTTCTCCCACCTAGCTACTGCTAATTTTTTTTCTCTCCTTACACTTGACCATAAAAAATTTCTTGTGTGCTTGTCAATATCTTTTAGAATTGCCTTTGGAGCTTTAAGTATGGAAATTTTATAAACTGGGAGGACTTCTAGCACAACTTTAATCATTGTAAGCCTTCCTCCCAAGCTTAGCCATTTGTGTGTCCAATTTCCCAACTTAGCTTGTAGTCTATCAATCAACCTTTTCCACTCCTTGCTTTTTGTTTTCTTTGCAGATAAACATACTCCTATATACTGTATGGGTAAAGGAGTTTCCATGAAGTTCAACAATTGTATAATTTTATCTCTCACCCTCTTTGTTGTATTGAAGAAAAGTATTTCAGATTTTTTTCATTAAAAGTTTGCTCAATATCTTGAGTATACCCATCTAAAAATTATTTTATGTTTCTTGCTACTAGGAGATCGACTTGACTAATAAGAGTAGTATCATCCATAAAATAGAGGTGATTTACCTCAATTTGAGAACTTATTTTCAAACCCCTTAGCCTCCCCTCTTGTATCCATTTTTTTAACAATCTCCTTAGACCCTCTACATAAAGGATAAAAAGGTAAAGGGAAATATGGTCCCCTTGCCTCAACCCCCATCCTACTATGAATATGGGAGAGGGACTACCATTTTCCAAAACTGAGAATGATATGGTCTATGTACATTCTTTTACCCAATCTCTCGAACCCTCTACAAAGCCCATTTTTTATAAAATCCTTTGCATAAAGGTCCAATCTACTATGTCATAGGCTTTAGAAAGATTTAATGTAATAAGCATACCTGGGTCCTTTTGCTTGGATATTGTGTTTATTACCTCCTAGGCCACTACCATTCCATCTAGAATTTGTCTGCCTTCAACAAAACCACCTTTCTCACTTGAAATCATATTTGGCAAAAAATGTTTTAATCTCTTCACCACAAGCTTGGTTAATATCTTGTATACTACATTACATAGTGAAATAGGCCTATAATTACTAATTATCTTACTAGGTGGGCCCTTAGGAATTAAAGTAATAAAAGTATGATTCAAGGCTTTTAACATTCGCTTTTATTTTTGACACACTCAAGGAGCATGTTTTTTATTTTATTTTATTATTTGTGTTGTTATTTTCTTATTTTTAAATTGGTTTTGTGTGTTTGTTTGCTCCTTGAGTATGTCAAAGGTGGTAGGCTAGGTCCGAGTCCTAGGCATTTTTTGCGGAATGGATACCCCTGCCTCCTTGGGTCTTACTCGAAAGTGGCATCCCTTTTGGGATGTTTTCCACACAAAAAAAAAAGGCTTTTAACATTTGCTTACTTTGTCTGATTTCCTCTAGTGCCTCCACCACTACTTGGCCCACAATTTCCTAGAGTTTTTGATAAAATTCAATGGAAAATCCATCTAGTCCTAGGGTCTTTCTTGTTTTTATTTTTTGTATGATTTGCGATGTTTCTTCCAAAGAAATTTCCTTCTTTAATAATTTATTATGTTTAGGTTTGACTAATTATATAATTGCCTCTAGTATCTTCTCCTATCATGTTGCATTCAATTTTTTATTGCTACTAAATAGGGTATGGAAGTACTGATTTGCTATAGTTTTCATTTCACTTCCATTGGTTTTAACCTAACCCATCATATCTATAAGACCTGTAATTCTATTATGTTGTCTTCTAGTTGTTGTTGTCTTATGGAAGAATTCCCTTTGGAGATTTAAGTATGAAAATTTTATAAATTGGGACTTCTAGCACAAATTTAATCATTGTAAGCCTTCCTCCCAAGCTTAGTCATTTGTGTGACAAATTTCTCAACTTAGCTTGTAGTCTATCAATCAACCTTTTCCACTCCTTGCTTTTTGTTTTCTTTGTAGATAAACGTACTCCTAGATACTGTATGGGTAAAGAAGTTTCCATGAAGTTCAACAATTGTATAATTTTATCTCTCACCCTCTTTGTTGTATTGAAGAAAAGTATTTCAGTTTTTTTTCATTAAAAGTTTACCCAATATCTTGAGTATACCCATCTAAAAATTCTTTTATGTTTCTTGCTACTAGGATATCGACTTGACTAATAAGAGCGGTATCATCCACAAATTAGAGGTGATTTACCTCAATTTGAGAACTTATTTTCAAACCCCTTAGCCTCCCCTCTTGTATCCCTTTTTTTAACAGTATCCTTAGACCCTCTACATAAAGGATAAAAAGGTAATGGGAAAGAGGGTCCCCTTGCCTCAGCCCCCATCCTACTATGAATATGGGAGAGGGACTACCATTTTCCAAAACTAAGAATGATATGGTCTATGTACATGCTTTTACCCAATCTCTTGAACCCTCTACAAAACCCATTTTTTATAAAATCCTTTGCATAAAGGTCCAATCTACTATGTCATAGGATTTAGAAAGATATAATTTAATAAGCATACCTGGGTCCTTTTGCTTGGATATTGTTTTTATAACCTCCTATGCCACTACTATTCCATCTAGAATTTGTCTGCCTTCAACAAAACCACCTTTCTCACTTGAAATCATATTTGGCAAAAAATATTTTAACCTCTTCGCCACAAGCTTGGTTAATATCTTGTATACTACATTACATAGTGAAATAGGCCTATAATTACTAATTATCTTACTAGGTGGGCCCTTAGGAATTAAAGTAATAAAAGTATGATTCAAGGCTTTTAACATTCGCTTACTTTGTCTGATTTCCTCCAGTGCCTCCACCACTACTTGGCCCACAATTTCCTAGAGTTTTTGATAAAATTCAATGGGAAATCCATCTAGTCCTAGGGTCTTTCTTATTTTCATTTTTTGTATGATTTGCGATGTTTCTTCCAAAGAAATTTCCTTCTTTAATAATTTATTATGTTTAGGTTTGACTAATTATAGAATTAGATCTAGTATCTTCTCCTATCATGTTGCATTCAATTTTTTATTGCTACTAAATAGGGTATGGAAGTACTTATTTGCTATAGTTTTCATTTCACTTCCATTGGTTTTTACCTAACCCATCATATCTATAAGACTTGTAATTATATTATGTTGTCTTCTAGTTGATTTTCTCTTATGGAAGAAAGTTATGTTTTGATCCCCCTCCTTTAACCATGTAACTTTGGCTCTTTACCTCCAATAGATCTCTTCTTGTTCCTCCAAAGCTTCCCCTCTCCTAACAATTTTTGCCTCACGTTGCAATGAATATTTCGTGATAGTTTCTTCTCTTATATTATGAGTAATATTCTCCTTTTGATCCTTGATTCCATTCTTTTGGATTCTAGTGAGTTCCTTATTGTGTTTACTCCACTCATTTAGTTGGGTCCTCACATTATTTAGTTGTTTGTTGAGTTTAAATTGGGTTGTCCCAAATCTTGGTTTCCCTACTTCCCACCATTCCTTTAAGTGGTCCTCCAACTCCTCATATTTCAACCACCATAGCTCAAATTTAAAAGTTCTTGCAACTTTATGATTATCTTATTCTATGGTAAGGCTTACTGGAAAATGATTTGAAGAAAACCTATCCATGACCCTCGCTTGATGCTTGGTATGCAAGTATAATTCCTCTTACATGAATAAATAATCCAATCAAGATTTGACTATCTCCCTTTCTTTTCTTCTATTTGTCCAGGTCATGGAGCTATCCATAGTTGGGATATATATTAGATTCATTTGACATGTTATTATTGAGAAGAACCTATCCTTTTCCTCCAACATGGCTCTACCTCCTTATTGTTCCTCTAATATAATATTTTTATTGAAATCCCCCCACAATCCATTGGTCCTTTGAGTAGTTGTCTTTGAAAGTCTAGATGGCTACCCATTGATCCCTCTATAATCTGATTGTTTGTGCTCCATAGAAATTAACTATAGTAATTTTTTTTCCATTTTCCCTATTTTGTAACTGAACCATCAGCAACCCTCTCATGGAGATCCCCCCTATCATTAGGAACAATTGGTGATTGCACATAGTGGTCAATCCCCCTAATTTTCCCTATGCCAATTGAGTAAGGATATCTTATTTTTGCCATATCCTTCTTTTTATTTTTTGTAAGTCTTCTCCTTGCATTTTGGTTTCCTATAACAAAATTATGTCTGGACTCATATCTATGATAATTTTTTTGACTACCTTTTGTTTGGGATGGCTACCTAAACCCCTCACATTCCAAGTAATTAATATTATTGAGAATTGGGAGAGAAGAAATCAGCCATCGATTTTACCTTTACATTATGGCTCAATTTTTTTCCTTGTTCCTACATATTTCCCTTCTTTGACTGTCTTCTTGTAGATTGGTTTGGTTTTTATTTCTTCTCCACTTGATGAATCCCTAAAGTAGGGTCATATTTGTTCTTATTTCCTTCTTTCATCTCTATTTCCTTAGTTAATACTATCCCCTGCTCTATTTCCCCTCTTATGGTCTCCCTCATGGATTGAATCTCCTCTTCCATGAGAGAGGTTGTGTCTATTTTTACTCCTTGCTTATTCCCCAACATTGCATTGGAGTATTGTTCCTAAATATTCAGTGTGACCTGATGAGTATCCTCCTCTAATCCTTCCAGTTGAAAATTCTCTTTTATTTCCAAGCTTCCAAGTTGTTTGAATATCTCATATTTATTGTTTGTTCTTCCCACTTTTTCTCATTGTCTTTGATTACTTTGATGATTTTTTCTGTTTGGCCTTTTGATTACTTTTTGGAAGCCCTCTGATTCTATTGGACCTTTCCCTTCCTTCTAATTTACCTTTTGCTAAAGATATTGGCCCATCATGTTAATATTTGCTTTTGTCCCCTCTTATTCTAGTTATTGATCCTTAACTATTAGGCATATTCTATCTCTATTGGAAGAGGTTTACTAAGGTCCGTTTCTATACAAACCCTAGCAAAAGTTATCAATCCTCATAAAATCATTTCGCTTGATCTACCTTGATGATGACCTAGTAAGTTGCTTATTGCCTCAAGTACCTCTTTTTTCCAAAATTTAAGGGAAAGGGCATATTATATTATCCATATTAATATTGTAGTTGGTTCCACCCTTAGGTCGAATACCATCTTCCATGGTTGTATAAATAGTCTCGCTAACCTGTGATGATACAACCCTCCCTCAAATACTTTTTTTCAATCTGTCATTGATGTGAACTCCATAGAAAAATACACATTTGGGAGACTTAGAATCTCGTATTCTCCTTCTAGATGTCATTGTTTCATTTTCCACGTGTGGAGTAAGTGCACAGATGGTTTTAAACCCACGAATATACATATTAGGTTATGTTTCATCTTATAAACTATGTCCTTAGCTATCCATTCTTCTACTATTTCCAATACCGGTATTTTGTTTTCCTATGGTAAATATCCATTCACCCTTCCAAGTAAAGAATCTTTCTTTTTTCGCTTTCCCATGGTGTTTATGATTGTCCTTGCCTATATTTGATAGTCGTTGAAGCTATCTTGGGTTCCACATATCTTATCCTGGTATAAGATTCTTTGTTTTGGAGGATCTGATATCGAAGTACCTATGACCCCCATTCTTGGTCATGATCCTTACTGCTAAAGACCCTCCAACAAGATTGATCCTCTTTGATGGTTTTTTTTGCAAGAAAATATTCTTTGAGCCTCTGCCCTAGCCTTCAAAACCCTAGTTTGATTCCTCAAGCCATCCTCAAAGTTGTGATCACCTTATGGCTCTAGTAATTTTGGTTGTTATTTAAAAGCAGATAACCTTGATAGATGAAGTTAATTCATTAAATGGAATTATAATATTGGGTACAAGAGAAGCAAAAAGAATGCAAAGAATATAAAGTAAAAACCATGAGATGTGGAGTGGGTTAATGAATTTTGATGGAGCCTAAAGGAAATATAGGACCATCATGAGGAGGAATAATTAGAAATAATAGAGGGAATATTTTGTCTCATTACGCTTTCAATAGCGGATTTAAGACAAATAATGAATTTGAAGCTTGGGCAGCTTTAGAAGGGTTAAAAATATGCAAAAAAATTTAATAGAACAGGGTATGGATGGAAGGTGATTCTCTCATAGTAATAAATACAATTTTGAGGAAAGCAAAGGCTCCATGGAACATACAAGAGATAATTATGTAAATTTAAGATCTTGCTAAAGATTTTGAAGAAATCAGGTTTACACATACTTTAAGAGAAGGAAGCAAATGTGCAAATAGACTTGCTAATAGAGGATTTTTGATCGAGGATCATGAATTTAAATTCTCCTTTCCATGGTTAGATTAAGTAGTGTAGACACCAAAACAACACCAATCAGATTATGTGACTGTAAACACTGATTTCTTTGACAAACACAGCCCCCAGGGCAGCCCTTAGAGGTCAAACAGTGGTCCTAACCACTTTCATAGCAATTTTGTAAGGTCAAGAAGCAATTTGGCACATTTAGGCACTTTGTCCAGTATTCGTCTCACCCAGGGACGAATACTAACTGGGATTCGTCTCACCCAGGGACGAATTCTGAAATCGTCTCTGGTCAGGACGAATTCCAGGTTTAACGGGCAAAAAGAAAAATGCCGCCAAGTGGCAGCCAAGGACAGTCAATTATTGCCTCCTGCCATGCATGCGCGTGTAGGTGGGTAGGTTGGCAGTTAGTGGACTGTCACAAGGGCAATCATGGAAGCCCAAGTCAGGGAGGAGTCTCCTCCCTCTTGGGAAGGCATGGCCGCCACATGGCATCCCTGCATGCCCCTCCAAAGAGACCCCATGGGTCTATAAAATGGTGGACTTTCCCACCCAAAAGAGGACAGATTGGAGGCGATTTCAAGCAACGAAGTGCTGTCCAATTGAACACCCATTTGCATCTTTTTGATTCACCTTCTCACATCCATTAATCTCTTTCACAAGGGAGGTTATTGGGTGGCTTTTGGAAGCATGGATCTAACCCAAATCCAACATTTGACCACCTTAAACCACCAATTTGCCGACACCCCAATCCTAAGAGGTTTTGGGCCCATCCCTAGTGGATTGGCACCGAAATCAAGTGCCAACGGTGGGAGGCCCACTTGGGCACCCCCGCATTTTCTAAGTTTTATTCTAAAGCATTCTAGATTATTTGTTCATGTTGCATTTTATGTTATTCTATTTAGTTAACTCATAGCTTCAATTCCATAACATTTTGATCAGATTTTATCATGCTTTTTGTCGCTTTGTTGTCCCACTAACTTGCAGGTAGCGACATCGAATTCTCGAGGATAGAGGCCAAATTGGGAGAATCCGACCATCTGGGTCATCCCAAAATGGCCCCAATTACATAACCCCTCTGTTTGTAGGTGTTTTGGAGGTCTCGAGATTCGACATTGGAGCAGTATCACTTCGGCTTTTCCTAACACAGTAGAATTCGTCTCACCCAGGGACGAATAGCAGTCTAAATTCGTCCTGCCCAGGGACGAATTCCAGTTGAAAGTAGATTGGCTGACTGTTTCAATGGCAGTGGCCCTCTGGTAATGTCTTCTGTCCTCTGTCAAGTTTTTAGGTCATTTAGATTTACTTTATTCACTGTTTTAGACAACTGTTCATATGCATCTTTTAGCAATTTCAAAGAATGAATTTTCCTTTTTGTCACAGGTGCTACTAACGCCTTGTTTGTTTCTTTGATTGTAGGAGGAGCAACAAGAAGTGAGGATTCATCAACATAAGCGGCGGCAACACTTTGGCCCGCCCATTTCAAATGTGGGCATGCGGAAGAGGGATCATTGATCAAGATTGTAACCAAATCCATTTAACGCTCCTAGCCCCTAAAAAGGGAGGAGGCGATTTTGTAACCGTGGTTAAAGAGTTTAATAAAAGGGCTGTGACTTCTCTCTAAATTCTTGTAACTGATTTCGATCAATTTGCCTCTTTCGTTTAATGCATTTCATATTCTAGGACTTAAGCGTTATTTTGATTTGAATGCATCGAAGTAGTTTTCCTTTCTAAAAGCTTCGAAATCTCATGCTTTCAGTGGCGATCACGGTGGGACTCTGTCCCCTGGTTTTAAGATCAAATAACTGATCCTTTTGTGTTTTGTGCTTGACAGGTACAAGTTTTTAAAGCAGACTGTTATTCGTCTCTGACTGTGATGAATACGGACTTGTAATTCGTCTGACCCAGAGACGAATTTTAAATTCGTCTCTCGCGAGGACGAATTCTGTTCGTAATTCGTCTCACAGAGGGACGAATTCCTTCCTATAAATTTTTAGAGCAGAATGTCAGAAAAAGGTCCAGCGAGAGAAGAGGTAAAGTTTTATAATCTCTGTCATTTTTTTGTTTTTTTTTCTTTGTTATTTTTGTTCTATTTCTTAGGGAAAATAGTCATTTATGCTTGTTTCATTTTTCTAAATAAAATGAATCCCACACACATCACGTGGTAATTTAAACCAAGGAGCTGGTCGTAAGACCCCAGCCCTTGAGCAAGACCAACGGTGGGTTCATCACCACCTTGGCTTAGCTTTGCATCCATTTCCCCGATTGTCACTGTTGTTAGGCGTAAATCCTGACGAAAGCTGACCGAGTGTCATTGGGGTGATTCCCATGCACGCGAGGATAAGTCTTCTATGGTAGGTGTCATTAACAGGACAATCCCCCTTCCGTACCGCCTATGTTCCACGTACCATCTGCTCTCACGTACCTATAGTTTCCCTCTCGTAAGGGCGGGTATATAGAGAGGTTGGTATATCGGTCCGACAATGGTATATTGAAGGGGCGACCATTTATGGGAGTCATATGAGCCAACATTATGCATTTAAACGTTCTTCAAAACTTGCAAAAACAAAACAAAACATCAAAATGCACTAAACCAGTTTAGGACACACTATTAATCCTTAAAAGAGATAATCACGGTTTGTGTATGTGTGTGTTCATTTCTGCTTAGTGTAAACAAAAAGACAAATCATCATAAACGAGATAAAAATCTGCTTAGATAGTAGAGAAGCACCACAATGGTGTACACCCGTAGCCAAGCCCAATCAAGGGCGGACACTGTGGAAGGTACACAAAGAGAGGGCGCTGGTCGCCTTCGCTTTAGCCCTGAGGACTTGGCCATACCGCCTTGGCGGTCTGGCCTACAAGAGAGTCCACATCAGGCCACATCAAAAAAGAATTATTGGGACCCTCCTCATTGGAGTATACCTATTCAACACAGCCCCTTTCGGGAAGAAGCTTTACATGTAGATCTCAATGTAAATAGGCAACTGCCTCTTGAGGCTAGATCTGAGTGGCCGCAGCGCGATGAAGCGCTAGAGAGGCATAGTGTTCATTTGGAGAGACAACGTGGATATGGCATCTCTCCTTTGCCTCCCATTAGAACAGAAAGACAAAATCCAGAGCGCAGGGCTCTTTACACAGGGCGAGCTAACTCCGCCCGCCCCTTTCAAACCCATGAAAGGGAGTACGAGGAAAGCCATCGCATTCCTCAAGGACAACAAATAGTGTGGGAACCTTGCATTTCTGCACCTGCTAGATATCATGATCACACATCGAGGCCAGAGCCTCAAGTAAATGTCGCCTACCTCGATAGAGGGAAGCAACCCATTGAAATTTTAGATCATCAAGATCGAGGCAAACACATAGGAGAAACATTTAAGCCTCCTGAGCAAAAGAGGGCAGACCAAGTTGACCCGACAGTCGCCAGACATGCCGCTCGCCAAGCCCGAATCTCGCAGCTTGAGCAAGGTCATCAGGAGTTAGAGTACTTATACCACCTGAATAAAGAGCGCATGCAACGCGAAGCGGATGAGTTACGCTATAAACTACCTGAGAGGGTGCCAACCCCTCGCACCCAAAGAGCCAAACAATATGAGAGGCACAACCCTTTGGTGCAGGACAGGTCTCCACGACCTCGTCAAGCTTTGCCTCCGAGACCTTATAGACCCGAGAGGGAGGCCACTCCCCGAAACAATGATGGGTACCCTCAGCAGGGACTCAATCAGGGTCATAGGTCTCGCCCAGAGACTCCTCAAGAAGTTTATGAGGAGTATGAACCAGAAATAGAACGGGCCAAAATGCCCCATCAAGGCGGGAGGGCTGCCACTCGGCCACCCCCCATAGGCCTCCAGTCTCCCATAACTCACAACGGGAGCAAACAAAAGAGGAAGAAATAAAATCTTTCGATGCATACAAAGCGCTATTAGAGCGTTTGGAGTCTATGGAGACAAAAGCTTCTGGGCATCAAAAACCCACATTACGTCAACTCCGTAGTCATCCAGTGCATCCCTCAGTGCCCACACCTCTTTACCCCAAACATTTCAAGTTGCCTCAATTGGCAGTCTTTAAAGGTGAAGAGGATGCACAAGAACATGTCACAAGATTCCTAAGTCAATGCTTCGGCATCCAAGATAATGACGCATTGTTGCTTAGGACATTCATAACCACATTCGTAGGCCCTGCCTCGGATTGGTTCACACAATTACCCAAACACAGCATAAACAACCTAGATCAATTAGTAGATGCGTTTCTTGAACGCTTTGCCTTCAACACAAAGAAGAAGGCATCACTGAGTGATCTAGCCAGCCTCAGGCAATATGAGGAAGAAACAATGGCAGCATACGGGAATCGATGGAGGGCTTTGCTTTCTAAGCTACCCTACCGTCCCCCTATGTCTGATCTCACACAGATGTTTGCACGGAGTTGCTTAAAATCAATCTCTGGGCTATTGCTGCTGCAGCAATACGACAGTTTAGAAGAAGCTTTGGCGCAAGCCAGAGTTATAGAAGAGATTAAAATAGGCGAAGGCACAATCGCCAAGCCTAAAAAGAAAGAGTGGAATAAAACCACTAAGACTGGGAATACGCAATCACAACCCACTGCGGTTAACCAAGTTGCGATAAATGTTCCCAAGCCTGTGCAAGAAATACAGCCCCAAAAGGCTAATTACCAGGCAGTGCCTCCTAGTTATGAAAAAGATAATAAGAAATAGGAGCAGAATCAGTAGCGTCGCCCTAGGCGACAATTCACCCCTTATACGGAGTCTAGGGACTCCTTATTTGACCGCTTGTCAGCGGCAAATTTAGTCACCCTTCCAGAGATCCAAACTGTAGACCCTAACGCTCCCAAGCCTAAGGGATACAGAGAGGAATTATATTGTAGATTCCATAGGCGAAGGGGACATGACTTGAATGGATGCTGGAAATTCAAAGGATTAATCCAAGATTTGATCGACAATAGAACATTGGCCGTGGACAACCCCATAGCACCAAATAATCAACAAATGGGGGTATTCAAGGACCCTTTGCCTGCCCATGAGGCACAGGCAAAACCTCTCCAGATTAATGAGGTGCGATAGAATCTTCCCATGCAAGGATTTGTGGGAATGATTAGCATAGTGACCAGGAACAAAAAGTACCCAGCAGTTGCCCCCGAGGTAGCTACAAGGGAAGTTCCAACGACGTCGCAACCTCAACAATGCCCTATGCAGTTGCCTCCGCCTAGACCCGAGGTCACGATACGGACCAAACTCACGCAGAGTTTGCGGACCACATCGGCTAGGCTTTCCATCTACGAGCTTATTCAACAGTCAGCACCTCATAGAGAAGCTCTTATGGAAATTTTAAAAGCCATCGAATTACAGCCTCACGAAGCAAATTCTTTCAACAACTTCGTGGGACATGTGAAACGATGTACGGAGCCGGTCATTACCTTCAGAGAGGATGAAGTCAAAACAATATCGAATGACATGGCAGATCCACCCCTACACGTTATCGCGCGGGTCAACGGGATCCCGTACAAGAGAGTGTTGGTAGATACTGGCTCGTCCAGTAACATCATTACCACTGTAGCACTAAAACATTTGAAGCTGCCAACCTCTCATATCATAGCCTCCACATACACACTACGAGCTTTCAATGATGCAATATGCTCGACGATCGACATGATTGTTCTCCTGATCTGGTAGGACAAAAGACAATACCTACATTGTGCCATGTGTTGGAAGGCGAGATGGCTTACAATATAATTGCTAGGGCGGCCTTGGATCAGGGACATGAAGTGTGTCCCTTCGATCGCTCACCAGTGCTTAAAGTATGCTTTTGAAGGAGAAATACATGTAGTCCCGATGGACTTAGAACCCTTCAAGTATTGCAATGCGGTGCAATTAATGCCTCAATCGACCCTCCCTTCAACGCATTTGGATTTCCAGCTAAATCCATCTAAATAGGGTCCAATACCGCAGGCACCATTGGTGACCAAAATAGCAAAATCCCAGCCAGGTGAATCTTCATCATCTGCTCCTTCACTACCAATGCCACCTGTCATGGCTAAATAGAAGGACAAGGGAAAACAGATCATGGAAGAGGCTCAGCCCCTAGAAGAGGGGTTGCCAACAATTTCAACGGTATCAACAGAGGAAATACCTAGCACAACGGAAGCTGAGACTCCTAAAACACCAAACATGGAATGGACTCAGGAAGGACTCCCGTTCCCTCCCTCCCAAGCATCAACAATCACCGTTGAAATGGCCAGTACGGGCCTGGGGGAGTATTTAGTGCAGAATGTTGTGGCAACACCCATATTAGAATCAGTACAAGACATGGGGAGACCTCGCCTTCCCATAGGAACAGTTGTTCCTCTAGGTTACCCACCAAACCAGACAAATTTTGTGTATGGGGGCCTTGATCATGGTCTTGAACCATGCAAGCAAAAGGAAGCAGACGAAGAGCCTTTTGTTGAAAATATCAACTATCTATCAAACCCGGACTTCGCCCTAAGATATCTCGGCCAATGCAATTGGCATGGATACGGGCTAGGCAGATATGAGCAAGGGATGCGTGTCCTTTGCCAACCAAGATATCAGATGCCATATGATAAGTCGGGAGTAGGGTTCAACCACCCCCTACCCTTAGACATCTTGGTAGAAAATATGCAAGGCCTAGAAATAGGCAACAAGGGGGGATTGGCACCAGATATTTATGCCAACCCAAATACAGAATATACATTGGGAGATTACCTCCCATGGTCAACAAACACCCTTGGCAACACCAATAATCCCTCTCCTTTGCTAGAGAGAGGTGAAAGTTCGGATACTAATACCCAAAATCAACGGTGTCCGGACATCTTTTTGAAGCTGTTCCCCTTAGAGGTTCCAGTTGAGTCAATACAGTGTCAAGAGAATCAGGTCCCTCCACCAAGAGTGGAACAACCGCAATGGGACCAGATTAACTTGCTAGAACAAGGAGAACCCTCAATGTCGCAAGTAACAGTTGCTGAAGAGAATGAACATTTTTGGATCTCTGAAAGTGATTCAGAAGATGAGACTGAGATGATCTATCTCAGACATGCGCGATGGAATAATCACCCTTTAACTCATGAAGATCTAATGGGACAGATGGGCATAAGGTTAGGGCATGAATGGTGGGTAGACCCAGCGAGGTGGGACCAAGTGTTGGATCCATGGCTCCAAATTCATGATGAGCACCGTCCACCTCGAGACCCTATCATGACATCAGTGTCGAGGGAAGACCCTGTCCTCCTATCAGCACATAGGGCCGATCCGTTCGTGCCCGTTCCCCTAGAGCCAGATCCAGAGTATAGGGAGCATCTAAAAGATTCAAGTTATCATACCCACGGTAATGGAGACCAAATTCATTCCATCCACATGATCTCCATTGATTTGACCGCACCCATCCGCAATCCGGCCGATCCAGCATGGTCATTGCATCTAGACATAGATGCCATCGACTGGGATCGCGTCAATTCACCTTTATCACCATCAAAGTACTGGCCTTTCGGTGAAATGCCTCATTTTACCCTAGGGACAACTCAGGATATTTTTCAAGCTGAAGAGGAACCCGAGGTTCCCAACGCAGATCTAAATTCAGCTAATGATATCCATTTGATCCCGACTCCACATCAGTTGGAGGACGGATCCCACATGTCAGTCGAGGAGACGACTGATGTAGATATCGACACAGATCCAATGAATCCATAGATTCTCAAGTTGGGGGTAAGTCTTTCCCCCGAAGAGCAAGCCGACTACATTGCCCTTCTCAAAGAGAAGAAGGAGGTTTTTGCATGGTCGTACAAGGATATGCCAGGACTAGACCCGTAGCTAGTCACGCATAATTTAACGCTTGATCCGACAATCAAGCCTGTAAAGCAAAAACTACGTAAGATGCACCCAACAGTGGCCTTGATGGTCAAAGATGAATTGCAAAAGCTGTTGGATGCACAGTTTGTCATCTGCGTGGATTATCCGCCATGGCTGTCCAACATGGTTCCCGTCAAGAAGCCCGACGGGAGGATTCGCATATGCACCGATTTTTGAGATCTAAACAAAGCGAGTCCTAAGGATGATTTCCCCTTGCCGAGCATCGACGCGTTGGTAGACGCTACAAGGAGGTCACGAAATGCTCTCCCTAATGGATGGTTTCTCAGGATACAATCAAATTCGTATCAATCCTGAAGACCAACTAAAAATGGCGTTCACAACGCCTTGGGGGACATTTTGTTATAAGGTCATGCCTTTTGGCCTTAAAAATGCTGGCGCTACCTACCAACGTGCCATGACATATATCTTCCACGATTACATGCACAAAACTTTGGAAGATTACATGGATGATTTGTTAGCCAAGTCTCTTTTGCGCTCAAATCATATCGATGACTTAAGCAAGATCCTCGATCGCCTCATGGAGCATAAAGTTAGACTAAACCCCAAGAAGTGCGTATTTGGCGTCACATCTGGAAAACTCTTGGGTTTCATAGTCTCAAAGCGAGGAATCGAGGTGGACCCAAAGAAAGTCAAGGCAATCCTTGAAATGGTTCCCCCAACTACAATCAAGCAGCTCAGAAGTCTGCAGGGAAAGGTCGCGTCGATTAAACGCTTTATAGCACAATTATCTGACAAGTGCCGACCCATGAACAAATTATTGCACAAGGGGGTTACATTTCATTGGGATGACGAGTGCCAGTCAGCCTTTGACGAGATCAAACAATACCTGGCTTCACCGCCAGTATTGGCACCACCTAGACCAGGAGTGCCATTCTACTTATACATCTCAGCTACTGAGGTGGCACTGGGCGCCATGTTAGCCCAGAAGAATGAACTTCACAAGGAACAGGCTACTTACTATCTTAGCCGCACCCTGGTCAGTTATGAACTTAACTATGCATACGTTGAGAAACTCTGCTTGGCAGTGGTGTTTGCTACCAAAAAGCTACGCCACTACATGCTGAGCAACACTACGTATGTTGTGTCTAAGGAGAATCCATTGCGATACATGATGAGTCGTACTTATCATAGTAGTCGCACGGCGAAATGGATCATGTTGTTGATGAAATTTGACATAGAGTTTATTGGACAAAAATCTATCAAAGGACAAGTCATAGCCGATCAACTAGCAGAGGCTCCTCTTGAAGACGATCAGCCTCTGGTCATAGAACTACCCGATGATGGGGTCTTCCATGTCTCAGAATCACCAGATTCTGATGAGCTTGAGTCACGAGCCGACATAACCCTATTCTTCGATGGTTCTAAATGTGAGCAAGGTGGTGGCACGGGAATTGTATTCTTCACACCGCAGGGTGCTCCAATGCCCCTGTCATTTAAATTAAACTTCCCATGCACCAATAATAATGCAGAGTATGAAGCCTTGCTCCTAGGTCTTCAGACAACAATCACCATGAACATCAAATGACTGAATATCTTTGGTGATTCATTGTTAATAGTCAATCAAGTCAAAGGGGTATATCAATGCAAATGCCCAGTCCTATAGGCTTATAAAGCCCTCATGGACAAATTCTTGGCAAAACTTGAGTGGTATGACATCGAGGCACTCCCTCGATCATCGAATCATTTTGCGGACACAATGGCCTCCTTGGGGTCACTAATTCCGCAAGACCTTTCCGGTGATATGACAACCATTCAAGTCAAAACCTTATCGCAATCCATGATGGAGCGTGCAAGCTCAGACTTGACGCCAGGAATCCACATGATCCAGATTGAACCATCCTCGGATAAGTTCTTTCGAATCCGAGATCATCTGAAACGTGCCAACTGGGGGTCCTTGTTCTCCCCTACTCCCATTAATAGCAACACAATGCTATTCTTACAGGTTCTATCCCATTCAACGTTTGCTAGGGATGAACTTCAAGAGGGATTGGCTGTTCATACTGTCGAGGTTTCTGATCAACAGGATTGGTATTTACCCATCAGAGACTACCTCAAGTTAGGTAATCTCCCACTTGGATTGACTCATGCCGCAAAACGAGCACTCAAGCAGAAAGCGGCTAAGTATGTCTTGATAGGAGACATTTTGTATCGTCGCAGCTATGAAGGAATCCTCCTTCGTTGCTTGGACCAGCAAGAGTCCACTTGGGCGATCGCCCAAGCGCACGATGGTACATGTGGTGGCCACTTTAGTGGTATGGCCATTGCAAAGCGCATTCTTCGCATGGGCTATTATTGGCCATCTTTAGAGCGAGATTGTTGCACCTATGTCAAGAAGTGCGTGAAGTGTCAACATCATGCCAATTTGATGCACGTACCTTCTCAGGCCTTGCAGACAGTCCAATCTGCTTGGCCGTTCTCGTAGTGGGGCTTCGATCTAATTGGAAAGATCTCCCCTGTGCCGTCAAGCCATCACACGTTTATCATAACGGCCACAGAGTATTTTACCAAGTGGGTGGAAGCGATTCCGCTTACCTCTACGACAGGACCCCGCATTGTGGAGTTCATTTTGCATAACATCATATGTCATTTTGGTATTCCATCCAAAATAGTCTCGGATAATGGGACGCCTTTCAAGAACAAAGACGTGCATGCTTTGACCACAAAGTACAAGATTCAGCACAACTTTTCGACACCCTATTATCCACAGGCGAATGGGCAAGCAGAGGCGTCAAACAAAATGCTAGTTGCCATCCTTAAAAAGACCATCACAGATAGTCATAAGGATTGGCACATTCAAATCCCACTTGCCCTATGGGCCTATCGCACTAGCATTCGGACACCCACTGGGGCCACTCCATTTTCGCTCGTGTATGGCTCCGAGGCAGTCATGCCTCTAGAGTTGGAGATTCCTTCCCTACGCATATCAATGCAGGAGTTCATCGATGATGACTCCGCATGGCAGGCCCGATTAGACCAGCTTACGTTGCTTGATGAACGACGCGTTAATGCTCTCGAGCATTTACGTATTTATCAAGAGCGACTTAAGAAAGCTTACAACATGAAAGTTCACCTGAGGGACTTTCGGGTTGGTGATTTGGTTTTGAAGGAAAACCAACAGAATTCTAGTTTGCCATCCCACCTAAGGGACAAGTTTGCGGCAAATTGGTTAGGTCCATATGTCATTGATAGCAAAATAGGACCCGGGACATACCGGCTAGCTTCTCTTGATGGTATCAAGGAAACAGAACCCTTGAATATCAGTCATTTGCGACCATTTCATATCTAAGAGAGCCATATCCCAAAAATGCTCCAAGGATTCTAAAATCGCTTGGTCAAATCCCAAAAATGCTCCAAGGATTCTATAAAATCGCTTGGTCAATCCCAAAATGCTCCAAGGATTCCTAAAATCGCTTGGTCAATCCCAAAAATGCTCCAAGGATTCTAAAATCGCTTGGTCAATCCCAAAATGCTCCAAGGATTCTTAAAATCGCTTGGTCAATCCCAAAATGCTCCAAGGATTTCCACAATCGCTTGGTCAAAAATCAAGAAAATTCAAAAACAACAAAAATCATCAAAAACAACAAAAATTTGCATCTCATTTCTAGGCATACTCAAATTCATCAATAGAGAGCTCTTCTCGCACTTCATCTTCATATTCACAAAAATCAATCCATCAAAAATACAAAAATATGTAGCTGCATCAAGCATTGCATCCATACATTGCATATTTGTGGTCGTACAGGTCAAAGGCACCATAGGCTGTAATTGCTCTGCTAGTCCATCTTGTTCCCCACTGTTCCATTTTACAAAAACAACAAAAACACCATGCATTGCTTTTACCACACTAGAGTCAGTGGTCTTTTAATGTATCAAGAGTTTTCATGATTCAGTCATCATTTTGCTCTTTAGCCATGTAATGTATCAAGTCAAACAGATTTTACGAAGGTAGAGTTACACTTGAAATACACCTTGTTACGTAACATCCCAACACAAATTAAAACACATAAAAATTCCCAAGTTGTGTGAACGAAAGATGAAACCTGCATAGTAATCCAGGTCACCATAAGCGAAACGGTTATCTTGCTCATCCCCCCGTGCGAATGGTTCCAGAATGCTGAGAATTCACAAAAGGACAAGCTCTTTCCTATCCATTCACCTCCATATACAGTGGTTTTCACCACTACCAAATCCCAATCATAGTTGGTTCCCAAAGTTGTAAGGATTTGTACTACACGTCCCTCCCAAGGATGGGTAGTCATCCCCAAGACCTAAAAGGATCAACACCATTCACAAACAAAATTCCAACAAATCATCATCCTAACACTTTCCATTCACCTTTGGTCTCCAAGTTGTAAGGATTCATACTATCCGCCCCTAACCAGGATGGGTAGTCATCCCCAAGGCCTAACAGATCAATGCCCTTACTCCATAATCTCCATCACCCCCTTGGTTCCCAACGTCGTAAGGATTCGTACTATACATCCCTGCAAAGGATGCATAGTCATCCCCAAGGCCACAAGGATCAAGACCACTCACAAGCTCAAACTCACAATACTCAAAATACAAAATCAAATAACAATGGTTATCACCACTATTCAAAATCCTTGCTCAAAAAGAATTAATAGAAAATAAATAGTGATTTTCATCACTATATAGACGAGCAACTTTCTAAATCATTCAGCCAACAAATATCCTGAACTTGAATCCCTGGAATTCTCAGCATTCGAAAACCATCTAGGTGATCCTCATTACAAGTTTGGTTGATAGCCTATCTGGCAATGGTGGTATCCTACCCGCATGACGATATGTCTGTCACATTCGCTTTGCGTATGTGTAGACCAATGTTTGCATAAGGATGAGCTAGCTTATGGTATCCTGGATAACACCGCAGATTAATCTAACTAAATACAACAAAGGAGTTAGTGGAGCTAATTAGGTGATCCTCAGTACAGGTTCGGTTGAAAGCCCATCTGGCACTGGCGGTATCCTGACAAATACCACATAAATGAACTCAATTGCACACACAAGGATGTGAAATAGCTTGGTCAAAAACAAGTCCGATTCATACCTTGTTCAAAAGTCTTGTAAGATAAAGTACAATCATGGCTAGTGAGTTAAAACCGTCTGAGTCTCAGAAAACCTTAGCTACATTTCTAAACCAACTGCGCTACTTTTCATCCTTACAATACCATCAAAAAATACAAAAAAAGAAAAACCACATGTATACATACAAAGTCATGCATCATAGCAATCGCCTAAAAATGAAATAAAAAGAGTCTTAAATAGTCTATGGTGCCATAACCAACCATCACAAATTCCATTCATCCATTTCATTTTGCATATCACATAAAAATAAAAAACATTTGCATTCATCATAACATATGCATTCATCAAAATAAATAAACATGCATACATCCATAGTCATTAGCTATCATGCATAAAGATCAAATCATCACATGTACATAACCAAAATAAAATCGGTATATATATATATATATATCATCAAAAAAAATGCCCGTAGGCTACAAAACTGGTCCTCAGACCTCGCAATCATATAACAAAACCCAACCTAAGGCGTCGACCACCATGATCACGTAGGATCGGTGTGACGGGAACTACCCCCCGTGGTGTGGGTCCTATGGGACCCTATAGGGCGGCTACTACTAGCCCCCGCATCACGCCTGCTATCGCCTCCCTCATCCAATCGCCTGCGATGAGATGATGTTGACTGCTCAGTCACACTATCCCTCGTCCGACGTGAAGATCCACTTCCCGAGGGCTCAGGTAGCCGCCCACCAAGGCGGATGACCTCCCTCTCCAAGTCTAGCCGATGTCGAAACCACTCTGCCTCCCATCGATGATAGTAAGATACTGCATCATCGCTGTGCCAAAACCCTATCCCGCTCTGCTAGCTGAGCCCGTAGGAGATCCCTCTCCCGTAGCACGTCCCCCAGCTCCAGATCTCGCATCCGTAGCAGCTCTGTCAGTCATGCATTCTCAGCACGTATCCTGGACTCCATCTCCTCTGTATCCGCTTGAAGTATAGGACTCTCCGGAACAACAGCCTGCTCTGGCTCCCACTACTCCTCCATGTCCTGCATGTCCGGCTGATCCGGAGCTCCCAAATCTACATCCTCATCCCCCACCTCAACCATGTCCGCATCATCCAATGGAACTCCCCAATCATCCCCTGCTGCCTCAGCACCCTCCACTGCCACCTCTGCGCCTCCCAGTGGCCCCTCTCCTCTCCATCACCGCAGTACCCACCACGAGTCATACTCAGTGGTAGTCCCGACGTCATCCACGTCCGGGACGTCAATCACCGCATCTGACTCCTCACCCAATGGCACGGTGACCGGTCGATCTAGAGTCCTCTCATCTCCCCAACGTCGATAGACCACGGGCTCACCAGGAAACCCCTGGCGCACCCCAAACTATCGTGTAACCCGGCTATATGAGAATAACTCATGCTCGGTCCCGTGCCGCCCAATCAACCACCGCTCCCTCTCGCTACCCGTCGGAGCCACTCTCCAGCCTTCGGCCAGGCTGGACAGTCCCGATAAGGGTGCCAAACCACCTCCCCTAGAGTGAGCCGAGAGAAGGCATCAGTATAGTGCTCTACGACACCTGCCCATCATCGACTCTGCCCCTGCTCCATGGACCGCCGCCACAGAACTGCATAACCTATCTCCTCATCCTCCATCATCGCCCGAGTCATCCATGGTAACCCAGTTGGCCTCTCAACTGCTATGTGCTGCCAACCCCAGCACTGCAATAGATAACTAGCTGACCCCCTTCCACTACCGATAGCGGACCCCATACAGCTCCCCGTAGAGCTGTGCCAACAGTGTCTGTCCCCATCTCAAGATCAACGGTGCCTCTATCGGGCACTCTACCAACTGCCACACCAAATCCAGCAAGTTCCACGGGAACCTCGTGCCTGACGAGTCAGGTAGTAACATGTTAGAAATGAGGCCCATCAAGAATGCGTGCCTCACTCCTAACACCCCCCTCTCCTGCCACCATCCAACCAAAATCTCGCCAACCTGGCAGTCCACCTCGGCTGTCTCCACTGGGTTTTCTACACCCAGCCGCTCCCCATGCCCGAAGCATCTCGTCAGTACAGCAGTCCGCTGATCACGCGGTGATGTCCTGATAGGCAGTCCATCTATCGAAATCTGAAGAAGCCGATAGACATCCTCTAGAGTCACAGTCATCTCCCCTGTCGGGATATGGAAGGTGTTGGTCCATGGATCCCAAAGTTTGATCAGGGCCGTCAGATAAGCCTGATCCGGGACCACAGGCTCCAGTCGAGCCACCTGCTTGAGCCCAAGGGCATCAAGCCATTCCCAGTCATCATCAGTCAGTGCCCCCCATGCCTCAATAAAAGCAGCAGGTACACGGTACCGGCTCCTAACAACCTGCAAAAGAAAATAATTCAACAAAAAAATTAATTAAAATCATAGAAAAAAAACTGTACAGAAAAACAACACACTTACAGCTTTAAAAACAAAAATAAACTCTAGGGAGCACTTACAGGTCTCGCTTCGGCTCCGCCGCTCGAACCAGTTTGTGCACTCATGATGGCAGGGAAAATTTCAGCAGCGCTTCGCTTCGCAGAATTTACCTCCTCCTCCCAGAGCTCCAAAATCGCAAGAAAAATTTGACACAAATGAGCCCAAATTCAAGTTTTGGCCCTTAAATAGGCCTTTGAGCTGGAATTCATCCTTGACTGGGATGAGCGCTCTGGTTAGCGCTCGTCCCACCCAGGGACGAATTCTACAGCTGGAATTCGTCCCACCCTGGGACGAATTCAGGCCAAAAACTTCAAAAACATCAAAAAATGAACAAAAATGCACTAAAAACAAACAATAAATTTGCCCGATAAGAGTGCTGTTGCACTTGACATCCCGGGCATACAAAATAGACGTTGGGGTCACAAATTGTCATTATCCTACTCCCTAAGAAGGCTACTTTAGCCGGACCGCTCCATGGGAAGACGGATTTTTGCCAATTTCAGCTCCAAACAACGTCGCAAAAAGGGTTAACACCCACCAAAAATAGGTCCAAATGTTGGAAAAATTGCACATGCTTAACGATAAACCATCTAAAGGCACCCTTGCACAAGTCATCTTGGGTCAAGCGACTCGTCGCTTTTCTCACGAAGGTCATTCCCTCATCGATTCGTCGCTTGAGGGGGTAGTCACACTTAGTCACCAATCAACAAGCACACACCCAATTAAGGAAAACGACATGCATTCAAAGAATCATTGACAAAGACAATTACGCTCCTGCTTGGGGCAAGTAAACAAGCAACAATCAAATTGATCAAACACTTGGCATTCGTGAATCATGAACACAAGGTTCCCCTATGGACAAAAGGTTGCGCCCTTTGCCTAATCATGACTGATCAATGTCCAAGCTCAAGTCACACCTCACCAAAATAGGTTAATACTTGAAATCAAATTCCTTAGCTCGTCGAAGCAAGGATTCAAGAATGCATGCCCTTTCCATGCTTGGGGCATCAAAAGTTGATTAGGTTACCAAGAAACCCTAATCATTAGTGCTTTGGCTATCTATTTTTGCTCGACGCTGTGCCATGCACAACGCATCCCAAAAAGGGGCATCTGTAGACACCAAAACAGCACCAATCCGATTATGTGACTGCAAACACTGATCGCTTTGACAAACACAGCCCCCAGGGCAGCCCTCAGAGGTCAAACAGTGGTCCTAACCACTTTCATAGCAATTTTGTAAGGTCAAGAAGCAATTTGGCACATTTAGGCACTTTGTCCAGTATTCGTCTCACCCAGGGACGAATACTAACTGGATTCGTCTCACCCAGGGACGAATTCTGAAATCGTCTCTGGTCAGGACGAATTCCAGGTTTAACGGGCAAAAAGAAAAATGCCGCCAAGTGGCAGCCAAGGACAGTCAATTATTGCCTCCTGCCATGCATGCGCGTGTAGGTGGGTAGGTTGGCAGTTAGTGGACTGTCACAAGGGCAGTCATGGAAGCCCAAGTCAGGGAGGAGTCTCCTCCCTCTTGGGAAGGCATGGCCGCCACATGGCATCCCTGCATGCCCCTCCAAAGAGACCCCATGGGTCTATAAAATGGTGGACTTTCCCACCCAAAAGAGGAGAGATTGGAGGCGATTTCAAGCAACGAAGTGCTGTCCAATTGAACACCCATTTGCATCCTTTTGATTCACCTTCTCACATCCATTAATCTCTTTCACAAGGGAGGTTATTGGGTGGCTTTTGGAAGCGTGGATCCAACCCAAATCCAACATTTGACCACCTTAAACCACCAATTTGCCGACACCCCAATCCTAAGAGGTTTTGGGCCCATCCCTAGTGGATTGGCGCCGAAATCAAGTGCCAACGGTGGGAGGCCCACTTGGGCACCCCCGCATTTTCTAAGTTTTATTCTAAAGCATTCTAGATTATTTGTTCATGTTGCATTTTATGTTATTCTATTTAGTTAACTCATAGCTTCAATTCCATAACATTTTGATCAGATTTCACCATGCCTTTTGTCGCTTTGTTGTCCCACTAACTTGCAGGTAGCGACATCGAATTCCCGAGGATAGAGGCCAAATTGGGAGAATCCGACCATCTGGGTCATCCCAAAATGGCCCCAATTACATAACCCCTCTGTTTGCAGGTGTTTTGGAGGTCCCGAGAATCGACATTGGAGCAGTATCACTTCGGCTTTTCTAACACAGTAGAATTCGTCCCACCCGGGGACGAATAGCAGTCGAAATTCGTCCTGCCCAGGGACGAATTCCAGTTGAAAGCAGATTGGCCGACTGTTTCAATGGCAGTGGCCCTCTGGTAATGTCTTCTGTCCTCTGTCAGGTTTTTAGGTCATTTAGGTTTACTTTATTCACTGTTTTAGACAACTGTTCATATGCATCTTTTAGCAATTTCAAAGCATGAATTTTCCTTTTTGTCACAGGTGCTACTAACGCCTTGTTTGTTTCTTTGATTGCAGGAGGAGCAACAAGAAGTGAGGATTCATCGGCATAAGCGGCGGCAACACTTTGGCCCGCCCATTTCAAACGTGGGCATGCGGAAGAGGGATCAATGATCACGATTGTAACCAAATCCATTTAACGCTCCTAGCCCCTAAAAAGGGAGGAGGCGATTTTGTAACCGTGGTTAAAGAGTTTAATAAAAAGGGCTGTGACTTCTCTCTAAATTCTTGTAACTGGTTTCGATCAATTTGCCTCTTTCGTTTAATGCATTTCGTATTCTAGGACTTAAGCGTTATTTTGATTTGAATGCATCGAAGTAGTTTTCCTTTCTAAAAGCTTCCGGAATCTCATGCTTTCAAGTAGTAAGTTTAGCTAAAGCTGATAATAAAATGTTGATTGCCTGAATCAAATAATTATTAATATTTACTTTAATGTTTTCCATTAGTAACATCTACCTTATTTTGGATTTGCAAGCTTATTGTAGTGGCAAGGGCTTTGGCTTCTCCTTGAGAGGTCCAAGTTTCAAACCCCACTTAGTATGAGGGGACCAGGACCCCTCATAAAAACCTATGTAAATTCATTGAATAAAAATAGTTGTTTTATTTTGTAACAATAATGTGTTTTCATATGGGTCTGAGGGCTTGGTTCAATAGTCAAAATGTTTGCTACGTAAAAGGTTTACATGATATAATTGGAGGTTATAGTGGCAATAAGGAGCGAGATTCAAACCCACAAAGAGGCATAGAAAATTTTAACAAGTTATCGATTCCTCTAGTATAATCCAAAAAAAAAGTGTTTTCATATAAACTATTAATTATATTTTTTGTGGTTGCACTTGTATTTTAGGAAGGAAACTAGCAATCTAGATTTTGTAAAGCGGACTATGATAGTGTGATGTTTTGGAAACATTACTCTACTAAGATGCAATGAATAGATAATAGAGGTGAATTTTTGGTATTTTGAAGGTTGCTATAGAAAAATATCAACAAGGATGTTGAATTCTGGAATATTTGTATTTATACAAAAATTGAAAAGATCCAGAAAATGAAAATCAAGAATTTGGACATTTTATGTTAAATTATGTAGGCTTCTAGCTATAACATCTCAATTGAGATGAGAAGTGTTCCTATTTGTAAACTCTCAAGCTCTAAATAAGATAATTGTAATTTGTCAAGGGTGGGGGACCCAAGTACAACCCCTTATTATTCAACCAAAAAATAAAAACCACAATATTTAAGGTCAAAATATTAATATCAAGAGTAGAATTATACATGTGAGCAATCACATATATATATATATATATATATATATATATATATATATATATATATATATATATATATATATATATATATATATATATATATATATATATATATATATATATATCCAGGCCAATATAATAATAAAATAGCATTCACTTATAATATTAAATATGAACATAAATGGTGGTGATGCACAAGGGTTGCGATGAGCAGGCTATGGTAAACATGATGTGCAAGGGCTATGGCAAGCAGGCTACTACGACGAGCACAATGCGTAGGGGTTGCAACGAGCGCAGTGCACAAAGGTTGCAGTGAGCATGAACCATAGAGGTTACGATGAGTGCAAAGTCAGTGATGATGGATATGGGCAGTGGAGGATACAACGAGTGCGAAGACAGTGATGATGTATATGGGTAGTAGGGTTCCTATAGTGATGTGGAGCCAGGCGAGGGTGAAGACCATGGGGAACCAAAGGATTATATGAAGCACCAACATTGATAATGGGCTTAGTGCAAACCCTAGGTGTAGTCAAGTGTTGAATGGAGAGGGTTGTTCGTAAACTGTCTCTTCATTTTGTGAGAAAATCTCTCCAATCAAAAGAAATATCTCTCAGGGATCTTTGGGTTCGTAGGTGAATGAAACCCTACCCTCTATCAAGATTTCAAAGGATGAATTTGGGTTGGATTTAATTTATCACAAAGCTCGAACAATTATTTGCAAACTCAAGGGCAAAATACCAGGCCTAGAGGAGCTCAAAGGATACATTAAATTTTGGTGGACCAGTTCAGAATTCCAAGTAACTCTCCTACACAAAAAAAAAAATGGTTTCCTTTTCTAATTTAGCAGATAGAGATGAGGTATTGGATAATAGATATAATTGATTTTTTGGACAAAGGGTTGTCTATATAAGACCTTGAACTCCTAGTTTCAACCACTTTACAGGAAGTTAATTGCTTTCCAGTATCGGTGAATCTTTATGCTCTCCTTGTGGAGTTTTGGGGAGAAGATTTTCACCAAAATAGGTGATGCCATTGGTACATTCCAATATATGGATACCCAAATAGAGGAAACATTATCCAATAAAATTAATATGAGTAAAGCAAGATTGGTTGTTTAGATGGATGTTTTAGTTCATGGACCTCATTCCATTACTATCTCCTCAAGCAAAGGGGAATGGATACAAAATATTGAATATAAAAACTTCTCCATAAGATGTTATGGTTGTGAGAAATATGGCCACCTGAATAAGAGATGTCCAAACATTCGATCATGTTTTAATTTCTCTTTAGTGGAGAAGGCCTTGCATGTGAATGATTCAAAATCTTCAAATATCTTAATTCAAAAGAAAGAAGCTCATCCTCTAGAGGCACCAATTGTCCAGCGGGAATCATGCAAGCAACAAAAGACTTAACCCCAAAAGGAGAATTTGAATCAAATGAGTGATAAAAAATCAAATGGTTACTAAAGATCATCTAGATGATTCCATGGGAAATATTATCACCTCAGATGGTATTATTGAAGCTAATTATGAAATAATCAATGATGGTCAGGTTTTTGAAAATGAAGATCCTACAAAATATGTTACATCTACATATTACCTTAGGAGCTTGAAGTGCAAAAATGCATTCTCGGATCTTACCACTTTATAGGAGGAAGAACCTTTTTTACAAAAGAAAAATAGTCAAACTGATGGATGACTATTATGTTTATTTTCCTTCTATCTGATGTAGTTATGTGTCATGTAAGGGTTATTCTTGTTGTTAGTTATTTAAAAAAATTTGATTATGGAAACTTAGTAGTTGGAGGAAGATGGAGAATATCTTTGATAGAAAATCAAAGATAAGTATGTTGTAATTAACTTGTTAGAAATGTAATGAGAGCAAATGTATTGTTTTGTTTGTTAATGGGAGTGGCCCCGAATAGAAGCCACACAAAGCTTATTATATATATGTGTGTGTGTGTGTGTGTGTGTGTGTGTGTGTGTGTGTGTGTGTGTGTGTGTGTGTGTGTGTGTGTGTGTGAATGTAAATGACCAAAATCTTTCATGTACATGCATGAACAATATTTATAATATGAAATTTTCTCAAAATTTGTATACAAGCTTTATTATCAATGCTTGTTATGTGGTGATCGCTACATAACATTTTCCCTTACATTGTATGGAGCTTTACCTCCATAATATAGCCATATTAATATGACTCTTCAGTACTTGTCTATTGCTCTCCTCACATATCTGAGAGATGCAACCTTTCCTATTCTTGACCTTTAGCTTCTCATCTTGACACATGTATACTAGACTACAATCTTTTCTTACATGCATACTTGATTCTATGACACTTGCACACTTCTACATGACTTTTACTCTCCTAGATGCACTTCTAATACAAGATACTTGTGCATATCCTCACTTTATACCCACTATATAAAATTTAAAGCAGGTCTTGGGATAGGTTCCAACAATTTTGTTGAGTTTCAGGCGTTGATATTACTAATGAAGCGTGTTGTGGTGTAGACACCAAAACGGAACCATTTCGATTAAGTGATTACAAACATTGATCACATTGATATCACAGCTTTTAGGGCAGCCCTTAGAGGTCAAATAGTGGTCTTAACCACTCGCACAGCAGTTTAAAAGATCGAAAAATGAGCAGAGCAAAGTCGGTCGTTCTAGAGCCTTTAACAAACTTCTTAGCCTTCTTCAAAGCCTTCTTTAAGCCAAGCCTTTTTGTCAAAAACCAAGCCCTGGCCGAAGTGTCGCGATATCGCGACACTTTGGGCCCCGACCCAAAGCGGTCCCACTGTGATCGCCACTGAAAGCATGAGATTTCGGAATAAAAATAGTGAGATGCAATAAAAAGACAGAACTGGCTAGATACATGAAATAACACGGATAGAATTAAATTAAAAACAGGAGCACAGCCCTTTCACATTAATTATGTTCGGTTACAATGGCCTGATTCTTATTACAAAGAGTGCACAATGATTTTCTTTCGCATGCCCACATGTAAAATGGGCGGGCTGTAGTGTTGCCGCCACTTGATGTTTAATGAGTCTTGTTAACCGTTGCTTATCTTGCGTTCAGCCGCTTACCCTACATTCAGAAACACGAGAAGAACGTTAGTAGCACCTATAACAAGAGGGCAGAACCTTCTAACTTTAGCATACATATGAAGATAAATCAGATGCATGAATAAAACAACTCTTCGTGAAACTGCAACTTTTGCCGAGAACAGAGAATAGCATACATTCGAAATGGCATATATCCGAAGATGTAAAACGTAAACTATTATTTTTATTCTACTTGAAGACAGCACAATACATGAGACATGGACAGTCATTAAAATAATCAACCGATTCTAATGTTGTTGCCTGCAAGTTAGCACTTCATTGTGTTGCATGACAATATTCGATAAAACGTATTGCAAGACGCATTCGAGCATATAACGTATGACACGATATATTCTAACGTAAAGTTTACTTGAACAGCGTAAAGAATAATCTATTTCGATACTGTTAGTTTTCGCAATATATTTCAAAAGAGAACAGCATATATTGCATTAATTAGAAACGTTCATGGGCTGCCCAAGCGGGCCACCCCTGGTTTACACTTAGTCTCGATGCCAATCCACTAAGAATGGGCTCGAGATCTAAGGCTGTGTGTTGTCGTTGAATTAGTGGAATGCAATGATCCACTGTCGGGTGTGAAATTCCGGTTCACTCTTCTAAGAATCACCCACCAACCTCTATTTGTGAGAGATTCCAGATGTAAAGAAGGTGAACTCAGATTGATACAGTCGGATATCCAAATGAGCAGCACTTCGTTGTGTTAACAAAAATGCTTCGCAATCCTTATTACGTATTGAGCCGGTTTTTTATAGAGGGTTCGGCCTCTAGGAACATTAATGTTCAAAACCCTAAATCCATAAGGGCCACTCAGATTTGATCCTTATCGGGCCATTATGGGACATGGCTCGCACTGACAGATCGTAGTTATGAGGCGTGGCCTCGGATCAGATATTCTGCTAACACCGCTCGTCTAATTAATGTCTGCTGTAAAATTCATCGTTTTACAGAGCCATGGGGTCTCTTCGAGAAGGGACACGTGGAGGTGCCACATGGCGGTCGTTCCTTGGATGGTTGAATGCATGGTTTTGACTTTGGTGACGTGTCGGCTCGGGGCCCAAAGTGTCGCGATATCGCGATGCTTTGGGCCGGCTTTGGCTTGGGGCCCAAAGTGTCACGATATCACGACGCTTTGGGCCGGCTTTGGCTCGGGGCCCAAAGTGTCGTGATATCGCGACGCTTTGGGCCCCGAGCCAGTCACGCATAATTTAACGCTTGATCCGACAATCAAGCCTGTAAAGCAAAAACTACGTAAGATGCACCCAACGGTGGCCTTGATGGTCAAAGATGAATTACAAAAGCTGTTGGATGCATAATTTGTCATCTGCATGGATTATCCGCCATGGCTGTCCAACATGGTTCCCGTCAAGAAGCCCGACGGGAGGATTCGCATATGCACCGATTTTTGTGATTTGAATAAAGTGAGTCCTAAGGATGATTTCCCCTTGTCGAGCATCGATGCGTTAGTAGACGCTATAGCAGGTCACGAAATGCTCTCCCTAATGGATGGTTTCTCAGGATACAATCAAATTTGTATCAATCCTGAAGACCAATTAAAAACGGCATTCACAACGCCTTGGGGGACATTTTGTTATAAGGTCATGCCTTTTGGCCTTAAAAATGCTGGTTCCACCTACCAACGTGCCATGACGTATATCTTCCACGATTACATGCACAAAACTTTGGAAGATTACATGGATGATTTATTAGCCAAGTCTCTTGCGCGCTCAAATCATATCGCTGACTTAAGCAAGATCCTCGATCGCCTCATGGAGCATAAAGTCAGACTAAACCCCAAGAAGTGCGTCTTTGGCATCACATCTGGAAAACTCTTGGGTTTCATAGTCTCAAAACGAGGAATCAAGGTGGACCCAAAGAAAGTCAAGGCAATCCTTGAAATGGTTCCCCCAACCACAATCAAGCAACTCAGAGTCTGCAGGGAAAGGTCGCGTCGATTAAACACTTCATAGCACAATTATTTGACAAGTGCCGACCCATGAACAAATTATTGCACAAGGGGGTTACATTTCATTGGGATGACGAGTGCCGCTCGACCTTTGACGAGATCAAACAATACTTGGCTTCGCCGCCAGTATTGGCACCACCTAGGCCAGGAGTGCCATTCTACTTATACATCTCTGCTACTGAGGTGGCACTGGGCGCCATGCTAGCCCAGAAGAATGAACTTCACAAGGAACATGCTACATACTATCTTAGCCGCACTCTGGTTAGTTACGAACTTAACTATGCATACGTTGAGAAACTTTGCTTGGCAGTGGTGTTTGCTACCAAAAAGCTACGCCACTACATGCTGAGCAACACTACGTATGTTGTGTCTAAGGAGAATCCATTGCGATACATGATGAGTCGTACTTATCATAGTAGTCGCATGGTGAAATGGATCATGTTGTTGACGAAATTTGACATAGAGTTTATTGGACAAAAATCTATCAAAGGACAAGTCATAGTCGATCAACTAGCAGAGGCTCCTCTTGAAGACAATCAGCCTCTGGTCATAGAACTACCCGATGATGGGGTCTTTCATGTCTCAGAATCGCCAGATTTTGATGAGCCTGAGTCACAGGCCAACATAACCTTATTCTTTGATGGTTCTAAGTGTGAGCAAGGTGGTGGTGCGGGAATTGTATTCTTCACACCGCAGGGTGCTCCAATGCCCCTGTCATTTAAATTAAACTTCCCGTGCACCAACAACAATGCGAGTATGAAGCCTTGCTCCTAGGTCTTCGTGACAACGAATCGCCATGAACATCAAAAGACTGAACATCTTTGGTGATTCGATGTTAATAGTCAATCAAGTCAAATGGGTATATCAATGCAAATGCCCAGTTTTGAAGGCTTATAAAGCCCTTGTGGACAAATTCCTGGTAAAACTTGAGTGGTATGACATTGAGGCACTCCCTCGATCATCAAACAGTTTTGCAGATACAATGGCCTCCTTGGGGTCATTAATTCCGCAGGACCTTTCTGGTGATATGACAACCATTCAAGTCAAAACCTTATCGCAATCCGTGATGGAGCATGCAAGCTTAGACTCGACGCCAGGAATCCACATGATACAAATTGAACCATCCTCAGATAGGTTCTCTCGAATCCGAGATTGTCTGAAACACGCCAATTAGGGGTCCTTGTTCTTCCCTACTCCCATTAATAGCAACATAATACTATTCTTGCAGGTTCTATCCCATTCAGCATTTTCTAGGGATGAACTTCAGGAGGGATTGGCTGTTCATACTATCGAGGTTTCTGATCAACAGGACGGTATTTACCCATTCGAGACTACCTCAAGTTAGGTAGTCTCCCACTTGATTTGACTCATGCCGCAAAATGAGCACTCAAGCAGAAAGCGGCTAAGTATGTCTTGATAGGAGACATCTTGTATCGTCGTAGCTATGAAGGAATCCTCCTTCGTTGCTTGGACCAGCAAGAGTCCACTTGGGCAGTCGCCCAAGCGCACGATGGTACATGTGGTGGCCACTTTAGTGGAATGGCCATCGCAAAGCGCATTCTTTGCATGGGCTATTATTGGCCATCTTTAGAGCGAGATTGTTGCACCTATGTCAAGAAGTGCATGAAGTGTCAACATCATGCCAATCTAATGCACGTACCTTCTCAGGCCTTGCAGACAGTCCAGTCTGCTTGGCCATTTTTGCAATGGGGCTTTGATCTCATTGGAAAGATCTCCCCTGCATCGTCAGGCCGTCACACGTTTATCATAACGACCACAGAGTACTTCACCAAGTGGGTGGAAGCAATTCCGCTTACCTCTACGACAGGACCCCGCATTGTGGAGTTCATTTTGCATAACATCATATGTCGTTTTGGTATTCCATCCAAAATAGTCTCGGATAATGGGACACCTTTCAAGAACAAAGACGTGCGTGCTTTGACCACAAAGTACAAGATTCAGCATAGCTTTTCAACACCTTATTATCCGCAGGCGAATGGACAAGCAGAGGCGTCAAACAAAATGCTAGTTGCCATCCTTAAAAAGACCGTCGCAGACAGTCATAAGGATTGGCACATTCAAATCCCACTTGCCCTATGGGCCTATCGCACTAGCATTCGGACGCCCACTGGGGCCACTCCGTTTCTGCTCGTGTATGGCTCCGAGGCAGTCATGCCTCTAGAGTTGGAGATTCCTTCCCTACGCATATCAATGCATGAGTTCATAGATGATGATTCCGCGCGGCAGGCCCGGTTAGACCAGCTTACGTTGCTTGACGAATGACGCGTTAATGCTCTCGAGCATTTACGCATTTATCAAGAGCGACTTAAGAAAGCTTACAACATGAAAGTTCACCTTCGGGACTTTCGCGTTGGTGATTTGGTTTTGAAATAAAATCAACAAAATTCCAGTTTGCCATCCCACCTAAGGGACAAGTTTGCGGCAAATTGGTTAGGTCCGTATGTCATTGATAGCAAAATCGGACCCGGGTTGATAGCAAAATTGGACCCGGGACATACCGGCTAGCTTCTCTTGATGGTATCAAGGAAACAGAACCCTTGAATATCAGTCATTTGCGACCATTTCATATCTAAAGAGAGCCATATCCCAAAAGGCTCCAAGGATTCTTAAAATCGCTTGGTCAATCCCCCAAAATGCTCCAAGGATTATCGCAATCGCTTGGTCACCCCAAAAGCTCCAAGGATTCTTGCAATCGCTTGGTCAAACCAAAATGCTCCAAGGATTATCACAATCACTTGGTCAATCCCAAAACGCTCCAAGGATTTCCACAATCACTTGGTCAAAAATCATGAAAATTCAAAAACAACAAAAATCACCAAAAACAACAAAAATTTGCATCTCATTTCTAGGCATATTCAAATTCATCAAATAGAGAATTCTTCTCGCAATTCATCTTCATATTCACCACAATCAATCCATCAAAAATACAAAAATACATAGCCGCATGCAAGCATTGCATCCATACATTGCATATTCATGGTCGCACAGGTCAACGGCACCATAGGCTATCATGGTTCTACTAGTCCATCTTGTTCCACACTGTTCCATTTTACAAAAACAAGAAAAACACCATTCATTTTACCACACTAGAGTCAGTGGTCTTTTGATGTATCAAGAGTTTTTCATGATCCAGTCATCATTTTGCTCTTTAGCAATGAAATGTATCAAGTCAAACAGATTTTACGAAGGTAGAGTTACACTTGCAATACACCTTGTTACGTAACATCCCAACACAAATTAAAACACATCAAAAATTCCCGAGTTGTGTGAACGAAGGATGAAACCTGCACAGTAATCCAGGTTACCATAAGCAAAACGGTTATCTTGCTCATCCCCCTGTGAGAATGACCCCAAGAATCCTGAGAGTTGGCAAAAGGACAAGCATCCTCCCTACCCAATCCCTAAGAATCCCAAAGTTGCAAAACGTCAAAAATTTGCAAAATGTCAAAACTTCAAAAATTTGACACCCTACAGTGCACATCTCAAAAAGCACAAAGAATAGTGATTATCGTCACTCCATATCCCTTGCTCAAGAGAAAAGAAAAACAAATCAAAATAAACAGTGATTATTATCACTATAACGAGCAAGTATCCCAATACAATTGAAAAAAAAGAAGGAAGTTGACCTTGAATCCCTGGAACTCTTAGCATTCTGATAGGTCATGAGGCAAGCCTCAGTACTGGTTTGGTTGATAGCCTATCGGTCACCGGCGGTAAACTTCTCGCATGACGATATATCTATCACATTAACTTGTGTATAGATCAATATTTGCATGTGGATGAGCTAGCTTATGATATCCTGGAGAACACCGCAGATTAATCTAACTACATACAACAAAGGAGTTAGTGGAGCTAATTAGGTGATCCTCAGTACAGGTTTGGTTAAAAGCCCATCTGGCACTGGCGATATCCTGACAAATACCACATAAATGAACTCAATTGCACACACAGGGATGTGAAATAACTTGGTTAAAAACAAGTCCGATTCATACCTTGTTCAAAAGTCTTGTAAGATAAAGTACAACCATGGCTAGTGAGTTAAAACTGTCCGAGTCTCAGAAAACCTTAGCTACATTTTTAAACCAATTACACTACTTTTCATCCTTGCAATACCATCAGAAAATACAAAAATAAGAAACACCACATTTGTATATAGCAAAGTAATGGAGTTCTAAACAGTCTATGGTGCCATAACCAACTCTCACCAAGTCCATACATCCATTTCATTTCTGCATATCACATGCATTTGCATTCATCATGCATCCATCAAACTAAATCAACATACAACACTGGTAATTATCATACCATATGCATCCATCCATATCAAGTAGCATGCATCCACCAACATCAATCATTGTGCATAAAATCATGACATATACGCAAAGAAAGAAAATCAAAACAACAACAACATCACAAAAATGCAACACAAAAAGAAGCAATAAGCATTGTCGGACACGAGTGCTCTTGCACTCAACCTCTTGGCATAGAAAATCGATGTCGGGGCTCAAATTCTCATTCTCCTACTTCCCTAAGAAGGCTATCATAGCTGGACCGCTCCACGGGAAGACGGGTTTTTGATGATTTCACCCCATTATGGCATCACCAAAAGGGTTAACACCCACCAAAAATAGGTCCAAATGTCGGGAAATTGCACGTGCTCAAATGGAAAAACATCTAAATCCACCCTAACCTAAGTCATCTTGGGTCAAGCGACTCGTCGCTTTTCTCACGAAGGTCATTCCCTCATCGATTCGTCGCTTGAGGGGGTAGTCACACTTAATCACCAATCAACAAGCACACACCCAATCAAGACAATGACATGCATTCAAAGAATCATTGACAAAGACAATCACGCTCCTCCTTGGGGCAGTAAACAAGCAATCATGAAATTGATCAAATACTTGGCATTCCCGAAGCATGAACACAAGGTTCCTCTATGGATAAAAGGTTACGCCCTTTGCCTAATCATGACTAATCAATGTCCAAACTCAAGTCACACCTCACTAAAACAGGTTAACACTTGAAATCAAATTCCTTAGCTCGTCAGAAGCAAGGATTCAAGAATGCATGTCCTTTCCATACTTGGGGCATTAAAAGTTGGTTAGGTTACCAAGAAACCCTAATCATTAGTGCTTTGGTCGTATATTTTTGCTCGAAGATCGCGTCACCCGCAGTGCTTCCCAAAAAGGGGCATCTGTAGACACCAAAACGGCACCATTTCGATTAAGTGATTACAAACATTGATCACATTGATATCACAGCTTTTAGGGCAGCCCTTAGAGGTCAAATAGTGGTCTTAACCACTCGCACAGCAGTTTAAAAGATCGGAAAATGAGCAGAGCAAAGTCGATCGTTCTAGAGCCTTTAACAAACTTCTTAGCCTTCTTCAAAGCCTTCTTTAAGCCAAGCCTTTTTGTCAAAAACCAAGCCCTGGCCGAAGTGTAGCGATATCGCGACACTTTGGGCCCCGACCCAAAGCGGTCCCACTGTGATCGCCACTGAAAGCATGAGATTTCAAAATAAAAACAGTGAGATGCAATAAAAAGACAGAACTGGCTAGATACATGAAATAACACGGATAAAATTAAATTAAAACAAGAGCACAACCCTTTCACATTAATTTTGTTCGGTTACAATGGCCTGATTCTTATTACAAAGAGTGCACAATGATTTTCTTCTGCATGCCCACATGTAAAATGGGCGGGTTGTAGTGTTGTCGCCGCTTGATGTTTAATGAGTCTTGTTAACCGTTGCTTATCTTGCATTCGACCGCTTACCTCGTATTCAGAAACACGAGAATAATGTTAGTAGCACCTGTAACAAGAGGGCAGAACCTTCTGACTTTAGCATACATATGAAGATAAATCAGATGCATGAATAAAACAACTCTTCGTGAAACTACAACTTTTGCCGAGAACAGAGAATAGCATACATTCGAAATGGCATATATCCGAAGATGTAAAATGTAAACTGTTATTTTTATTCTACTTGAAGACAGCACAATACATGAGACATGGACAGTCATTAAAATAATCAACTGATTCTAATGCTGTTGCCTGCAAGTTAGCAATTCATTGTGTTGCATGACAATATTCGATAAAACGTATTGCAAGACGCATTCGAGCATATAACATATGACACGATATATTCTAACGTAAAGTTTACTTGAACAGCGTAAAGAATAATATATTTCGATACTGTTAGTTTTCGCAATATATTTCAAAATAGAACAGCATATATTGCATTAATTAGAAACGTTCATGGGCTGCCCAAGCGGGCCACCCCTGGTTTACACTTAGTCTCGACGCCAATCCACTAAGAATGGGCTCGAGATCTAAGGCTGTGTGTTGTCGTCGAATTAGTGGAATGCAATGATCCATTGTCGGGTGTGAAAGTCCGGTTCACTCTTCTAAGAATCACCCACCAACCTCTATTTGTGAGAGATTCCAGATGTAAAGAAGGTGAACTTAGATTGATACAGTCGGATATCCAAATGAGCAGCACTTCGTTGTGTTAACAAAAATGCTTCGCAATCCTTATTACGTATCGAGCCGGTTTTTTATAGAGGGTTCGGCCTCTGGGAACATTAATGTTCAAAACCCTAAATCCGTAAGGGCCGCTCAGATTTGATCCTTATCGGGCCATTATGGGACATGGCTCGCACTGACAGATCGCAGTTATGAGGCATGGCCTCGGATCGAATATTCTGCTAACACCGCTCGTCTAATTAATGTCCGCTATAAAATCCGTCGTTTTACAGAGCCATGGGGTCTCTTCGAGAAGGGAAACGTAGAGGTGCCATGTGGCGGTCGTTCCTTGGATGGTTGAATGCATGGTTTTGACTTTGGTGACGTGTCGGCTCGGGGCCCAAAGTGTCGCGATATCGCGACGCTTTGGGCCGGCTTTGGCTCGGGGCCCAAAGTGTCGTGATATCGCGATGCTTTGGGCCGACTTTGGCTCGGGGCCCAAAGTGTCGCAATATCGTGACACTTTGGGCCCCGAGCCAAAGCCGACCCAAAGTGTCGCGATATCGCAACACTTTGGGCCCCGAGCCAAAGCCGGCCCAAAGCGTAAGCCGACCCAAAGCGTCGCGATATCGCAACACTTTGGGCCCCGAGCCAAAGCCGGCCCAAAGCGTTGCGATATCGCGACACTTTGGGCCCCGAGCCGACACGTCACCAAAGTCAAAACCATGCATTCAACCATCCAAGGAACGACCGCCACGTGGCACCTCTACGTGTCCCTTCTCGAAGAGACCCCATGGCTCTGTAAAACGGCAGATTTTACAGCGGACATTAATTAGCAGAATATCCGATCCGAGGCCACGCCTCATAACTGCGATCTGTCAGTGCGAGCCATGTCCCATAATGGCCCGATAAGGATCAAATCTGAGTGGCCCTTATGAATTTAGGGTTTTGAACATTAATGTTCCCAGAGGCCAAACCCTCTATAAAAAAACCGGCTCGATACGTAATAAGAATTATGAAGCATTTTTGTTAACACAACGAAGCGCTGCTCATTTGGATATCCGACTGTATCAATCTAAGTTCACCTTCTTTACATCTGGAATCTCTCACAAATAGAGGTTGGTGGGTGATTCTTAGAAGAGTGAACCGGACTTTCACACCCGACAGTGGATCATTGCATTCCACTAATTCGACGACAACACACAGCCTTAGATCTCGAGCCCATTCTTAGTGGATTGGCGTCGAGACTAAGTGTAAACCGAGGGTGGCCCGCTTGGGCAGCCCATGAACGTTTCTAATTAATGAAATATATGCTGTTCTCTTTTGAAATATATTGCGAAAACTAACAGTATCAAAATAGATTATTCTTTACGATGTTCAAGTAAACTTTACGTTAGAATATATCATGTCATATGTTATATGCTCGAATGTGTCTTGCAATACGTTTTATCGAATATTGTCATGCAACACAATGAAGTGCTAACTTGCAGGCAACAGCATTAGAATCAGTTGATTATTTTAATGACTGTCCATGTCTCATGTATTGTGCTGTCATAGAATAAAAATAATAGTTTACGTTTTACATCTTCGGATATATGCCATTTCGAATGTATGCTATTCTCTGTTCTCGGCAAAAGTTGCAGTTTCACGAAGAGTTGTTTTATTCATGCATCTGATTTATCTTCATATGTATGCTAAAGTCGAGAGGTTCCGCCCTCTTGTTACAGTGCTACTAACGTTCTTCTCGTGTTTCTGAATGCAGGGTAAGCGGCTGAACGCAAGATAAGCAACGGTTAACAAGACTCATTAAACATCAAGCGGCGGCAACACTACAGCCCGCCCATTTTACATGTGGGCATGCGGAAGAAAATCATTGTGCACTCTTTGTAATAAGAATCAGGCCATTGTAACCGAACAGAATTAATGTGAAAGGGCTGTGCTCTTGTTTTAATTTAATTTTATCCGTGTTATTTCATGTATCTAGCCAGTTCTGTCTTTTTATTGCATCTCACTATTTTTATTCCGAAATCTCATGCTTTCATGTGGAGAGGAATGTGAAAATATTACAATCTTTTGGAGATTCCACTCTAGTCATAAATTGTATGAATAGATCTACTCAATTAAAAAATAATCTGCTTAGACCAGTGGGAGATGAACTAATAGAGATGATTTCCATTTTTGAAAATATCTCTTTTATACATATTTATAGGGAATTAAATCAAGAAGCAGATAGGTTATCAAAAGAAAGTTAACAAGTTCCAGAAGGTTTCTTGCAAATGGAAGAGAATAAGGATGGAGTGACTTATTTCACCCATGTATCATATCCTTAATTTCTATGCTAGCTTTGGATTTTTTACTATGGGCTTGTTTCATTTGATTAGAGTTTTATGGCAGTTTCTAACTGATTCTTTTCTATTCTACTGGTTTCTTTTTCACTGATTTCTATCTAGGTTTTAGTCATGGAGGTTGTTTGGATGATTAAGTATTGATATATAAGGATATTTATCCTTATTATCCCCATGCTATTTCAAATATGGACTTTTTTCCTCTTTGATTTTCCCGACTATAATTATATCTTGAATCCTAGTAATCTGCTTTTGTCTAGGTTTTTGTTTGTGCTAAGGCACCTAAATAGTATAATTTTCTTTCACTCTTGAAATAAAATTAAGATTTATTTCTTGTAAAAAAATCCTCAGTTTACATACATGATACTTGTGCACACACTTGCACTCTTACTTACATGACACGTGCATTTCTTGCAAATTGTACTTTTACATGACACTTGTGCATTTTTTGCACATTACACTTTTACATGACACTTGCGCATATCCTGCACTATAACGACCTTAAAATCTAGCTATAAGAAAACACAAGAAAATAAAGAAAAAAATTTAAACTGCGGTGAGGGATTCGTAAACCCCTATCCAAAACCCGGTTACTACGGTTTAGATCACAAAGTTTCCCAACCATCCCAAAGAGTTACATCTCATACAATATCCTACACAAGTCCTTCTATGTAGGTAGTCTTTGTGTTACCACAAATAAGCTTATATATCTCATCACTCTTGATGAGCTAAACCTATCACCTTCAGTACAGTCAAAGGTATATGCCCATCAGCATACCATACACAAATCTATTTGTGTAGGTATGCTACATGTATTGTGAGTTAAGCTATTTATATCGTCTTCTCGATGAGTTATCTTAACTTAATTGTAATATTTTAGTTTACTTAGCTAACATTATCCCCAAGAGGTCTCAATACCTTAGGCCTTCCTAAGTTCACCCTAGGAGGTCTTAATCTTTTAGGTTTGTTCTAGGTTCACCCTAATATTTCATTTTCTTAGGTTACTTTCATGATTAGCAAGAAGACAAGTTTAACTCTATCTACTTAATCAAACAAAGAATAAAATTCATAAAACATACATGAGATACTTAGAAAGGAAACAACATTTAAAAGAAAGTAAGCATTAAATAGAAAGAGAAACTAAACAAAAAAGCATAGATGAATCATAATGATAAATTAAAGATATAGTTCCCATCCATTCAACAATTTATTATATATATTCAAGTATGGTAAAACATCCATACTTTTAAAGAATAAAGTAATACATTAATCATCTAGAGATATCTCCCTACAATTCTAGTCTATTTGAGCATAAGTAAAACAAATTGATGCATAGGTTTCAGTTGCCAACTTTGGTCTTCCTTTTCCTTCCATCGTTCGTTTGAGGGTAGTAGGGGATCAGGGCAACTCATGGTTCCATGATATGCATGCTTCTAAATGCATCTACTAGTAACATGAAACTAGTGCATTTACCGATTACTTTACCAAATTACAACTATACAAATTTAATTAAAGTAAACATCCATCTACTATCTAGTTGATATCATAAAAATCTCTTCATTTTTATTTTCACCTCTCCTTTGCCCAAGAGATTCATTTCAATAGATACAACTAGATCACAAGTCATACTTTAATCAAATCATTTCACAACCCTTTATTCAACATAATCAAAGTCTCATACCTTCAATTATTTAAATAAACTAGGTTCCTTTATTTAACATAATCAAAGTCTCATACCTTCAATTACTTAAACAAACTATGTTCCTTTATTTAACATAATCAAATTCCCATACCTTCAATTACTTAAACAAACTATGTTCCTTTATTTAACATAATCAAAGTCCCATACCTTCAATTACTTAAATAAACTATGTTCCTTTATTTAACATAATCAAAGTCCCATACCTTCAATTATTTAAATAAAATATGTTCCTTTATTTAACATAATCAAAGTTCCATACCTTCAATTACTTAAACAAACTATGTTCCTTTATTTAACATAATCAAAGTCCCATACCTTCAATTACTTAAATAAACTATGTTCCTTTATTTAACATAATCAAAGTTTCCTAACTTTAATTATAAAATAAATCAATTCCTCTATTAATCAAAGTTCCCTAACTACAATTAATAAAGTAAAGCCATTCCTCTATTTTCATATTTCATTTATGTCTCATTCTTTTAAACATAACCAATAATTCATTTATGTCTATTTCCTTTTAAACATAAACATAGTCTAAATTATAACATAACCTACTTTATGTTAATTCTTTCAAGACTAAATTAATTCCATAACAAGTTAACTTATTAACATAGTCTCTAAACTATTAGCTCAAAAAGGGATATTATAACTTAAGACTCGCCCTGCCAACTGGCGTCCACAGTCGAAACTGAGTTAAACGACTCGCACCTCGTGGTAGACAAATATGACATGTCAAAGAGCCAAACAAAGTCAAAGCGATTGAACCTACACAGTCAATTATAACTCAACAGGCGACTAGGGTTTCACATTTTCAAAGCGAGCACTATAGGCAGCACTTGGGTGGTCCAAAGGACGGCCCACATGACCAAACCAGTTGGTTAATTCAAAAGGGGAGTGTTTTCCCCTTATGAATTGATCGATCCCCAACACACAACGTGTATGGGATGGATGAGGGAGAGGTCCAAGTTGGCCCTCCCTCACTTGGGCTTGTTGAAGTGATGACGACACCCAATGGAATATTTTAATATTCTAAGCCTAAACTTTAGATTTCTCACTTGATTAACCATGAGGACACACACTCGACAAAGTTGTGATAATAGGCATGAGGACAGATTTACCTACTGCTCGGATTACTACTTGGTTTAAACCCGATGTAGACCAACTCGAGGTGAGAAAAAAGGGAACATAAATCAAACAAGGCATTCACACGCTTACTACATGATAATGAAGGTGAAGTGGAAGGTCTAAGAGCATATGTAAATATTGAATCAAACGTCTTCTCTAGACTAAGGAACTAGTAAGAGGACCAAGCTACAAAGGTAACCAAACTTCTCAAAACAAAAATTAAAGCTACAAGAGAACAAGGTTTTTAGTCTCATTAAAGCCAACCATCTCAGTCTAAAACCTCCCATAGATTTATTTTAAACACACAGTGAAGGTCGGCTAGAAGATGCATTCCAATCCACTAACGTGCATGATGCTACAGGAAAATCAAAGTATGATTCAACAAAGATCTAAGACAAATGACATCTACTTTAAATATGGCATATGCACATACAAGGATAAACCAACAATATGGTATGGAAAGAACCAATGAAAAGATAGATTTATCTAGGATTAAGGTAAGAGACGCCATCAAAATATCCAACCTGGTTTGCTCACATTGGTTTCTTCCTTGAGCGGTTCTTCAAACATTCGTTCCCAATATTGATTTCCAGAACTTTCCCTTTTGAATTTTTGTCTCTAGGCTCCTCCTCCTCTCCTTCATGTGTCCCCTCTTCCATTCTTCTAACTCTCTTTTTCCCATTCTTCTATGTCTCACCTGGCCGCCTTAACTCCTCACCCTTCTACCAGGCATTTGAGCGGACGTGTGAAGAACCTAGAGGTTCCAACTCATAATTTGATAAATATTAAATAAATAATGAAAAATAAAATAAGAATCACCTTTTCAAATAGAGGGTGCACCTGCCAATTGCTCTTAAGAGTTATATAAGTTGTTCTTCCATAATGTCTAATACATCCATTCGAAGGACTATTAATATATTTTAAAATGATGTGAGTGAAGGGACATGTTGGTCCCTAAAATAATCATATAAATTAAATGGTGATTTTAATAGTAATATGTGTTAGGAGTAGGGTCCTAACATTCCACCCTCCTTAAAGAAAATATTTGTCCTCAAAGCTAAAAAATGAGGAAACTTTTGCTAGATATGATGGAGTGTCTCCCATGTGGTGTCCTTCGGAAGTAGATATTTCCATTGAATCAAAACTTCACTGATGGTGCGATTGTGAAGTTGACGCGTGCGGTGATCCAAGATGGCTTTTGGTTCAATCATGAGAGATCCACTTCAGTGAAGTCATGAAACTGAGTCTGTGTTGTCACGCAGGTGGCAATGACTGGTTTAAGGCAAGATACATGGAACACGGGATGAATTTTTGAGGACTCAGGTAACTCCAGTTTGTAGGCCACTGGTCCTATGCACTGAAGAATTTTATAAGGCCCATAGAACTTGGGAGACAACTTCTGTGAACCCTTGAGCTTGAGGGAAGTTTGACGGTAAGGTTGAAGTCTCAGGAACACCAAATCACCTTCTTGAAATTCATGCTCGATCCGATGTTGATCTGCTTGCTATTTCATGCGATGTTGGGTCGTGATTAAATTATCTTTGAGAAGGCGAAGGATATTTGCTCGAGTCAAGAGTTTAGAATCCATGACTTGCACATTAGTACTTCCTGGGATATATGACGTGATGGTTGGTGGTGTTTGTCCATATAAGGCTTCATAAGGTATCATTTTAATGGAAGTATGGTATGAAGTATTATACCACCATTCTACTAAAGGAAGCCATTTTACCCAATGAAGGGGTTGAGTAGAAGTAAAACAATGCAAGTAAGTTTCCAAATATTTATTTACAATCTCTGTTTGGCCATCCATTTGGGGATGATATGCAGAACTCATGCGAAGTTGAGTGCCTTGGAGTTTGAATAATTCTTTCTAAAAATGACTAGTGAAGGTGGGATCATGATCACTGACGATAGTAGAAGGCATACCATACATTTTAAAGATATTATCCAAGAAGAGTTGGGCGATTGTGATAGTCGTGTAAGGGTGGGCTAAGGAGCAAAAATGAGCATATTTAGACAATTGATCCACCACAACTAGAATAATAGTTTTACCTAATGATTTAGGGAGAGCTTCAATAAAATCCATCGAAATGTCGGTCCATGTTTTAGTTGGAATAGGGAGAGGTTGAAGGAGGCCAGGGGTACCCACTGTCTCTCCCTTTTGTCTTTGGCAAATCTCACATTCGGCCACAAATTTCTTGATATCTTGTTTCATTCCGATCCAATAAAAGGATCGCACCACTCTCTTATAAGTTTTAAGAAATCTAGAATGTCCTATTGTAGGTGTGGCATGTAACTCATGGAGTAGTTTAGGTCGATACAAAGAGGTAGGAGATAGGACAATACACCCTTTGAACCTAAGCATGCCATTGCTCCAAGTATAGTGAGACTTACTGGCGGGGTCTTGTTGGATTTGTTGAATTAATGCTTGCATTGTAGGATCTTTAAACCATTCTTCTATTACCTGGTCTATCCATTGGGGGATAGGGGAGGAGAGCGCATGTAACTGGGGTAATTCTTCAATTTTTTTAGAAAGGGCATCGATGGCCACGTTGTCCTTTCCTTTGCGATATATGATCTCATAATCATACCCTAATAGTTTAGTAACCCATTTTTGTTGCTCAGGAGTGGTTATACGTTGCTCAAGAAAATACTTCAAACTATGGTGATCGATGTGGATAATGAAATGTTGACCAATAAGATATGGCCACCAATGTTGGATGGCATGAACGATAGCCAACATCTCTTTCTCATATGTGGAGCGGGGTAATTTCTTTTTGGAGAATGCCTTGCTAGTGAAAGCCAAAGGTCTTCCATTTTGCATGAGAACGGCTCCCAATCCTACTCCATAGGCATCACTTTTAATCACAAAGGGTTTGGAAAAATCCGGCATGGCCAACATAGGAGTGGAACACATGGTATTCTTCAATTTATCGAAAGCATCATCCACCTTTTGGGACCAAAGAAAAGCTTTTTCTTAAGTAACATTATTAATGGGGAAACAATATTACCATATTTGTTAACAAATTTACGATAATACTCAGTTAATCCTAGAAAGCCACGCAAGCCTTTCAAATATTTGGGGGTAGGCCAAATTTTCATATCTTCAATTTTTTTAGGGTCCACCTTAACGCCATATTTTGAAATAATATGACCAAGGTATTCAATCTCTTGGCATCCAAAAGAATATTTTGAGCATTTGGCATATAGTTGATTTTCTTCCAGAGTTTTTAAGGTTTGTTCTAAGTGAAGCAAGTGATATTTCCATGTTTTACTATAAATCAAAATATCGTCAAAGAAAACCAAAATAAATTTTCGAAGATAAGGGCAAAATACCTGGTTCATTAAACCTTGAAATGTTGAAGGTGCATTGGTAAGGCCAAACGACATGACCAAAAATTCATAGTGCCCTTCGTGAGTTCGAAAAGCAGTTTTTGGAATATCGTTTTCTCTGACCCGAATTTGATGATATCCTGATCGTAAGTCCAATTTTAAAAAATATTTAGCATCGTGAAGTTCATCTAGTAACTCATAAATGACAAGGATGGGAAATTTGTCCTTGATGGTGATTTTGTTAAGAGCACAGAAATCAATGCAAAGGTGCCATGATCCATCCTTCTTACGAACCAATAAAACTGGGGAAGAGTATGGACTCACACTAGGTCGGATAACTCTTGCCTTTAATAGTTCTTGCACAAGTTTTTCAATCTCAGTTTTTTGTAGGTAAGGGTATCGATAAGGTCGGATATTTGGGGGTTGATGTCCTGGAAGGAGTTGAATCGCATGATCTTGACTCCAACGGGGGGCAACCCTTTTGGTTCGCTAAATACTCTTGAATAGTGTGTTAAGAGTTGTAATCCCAGTGCCTCTTTTTGTTCCTCCTCGGGTAATTGAATAGAAAATAATTGTGCAATCATTCATTTTTCGCCTTTGCGAATAATTTTCTCCATACGGTGGGAACTCACTATTTGGGAGGGGCCTGATTGTAATCCTTTAAGGGTATATGTTTGATTTTCTATTGTAAATTGCATCCATAATGCCTCAAAATCCCATTGAAGTTTTCCTAGCATTCGTAACCATTGCACTCCTAGGACGATATCACATCCTCCAAATGGAAGTGCATACATATCATTTTTCATGCTATAATCGCCCATGGTGAACTTTTTTGCACTTTTCTTTACAAGCAATCCTTCCTCCATTATTGATCATGACTTCAAAAATATTAAAGGGTTGTATATAGTAGTTAGCTTGTTTAGCTACACATGGGTCGATGAAATTATGCATACTGTCTGAGTCAATAAGCACAATGAGATTTTGTTTTTTGAAATATCCTCAGACTCTCATAGTTTGTGGAGAAGAAAATCTTACAAGGGCATTGAAAGAGACTTTTGGTGTACTTTCAGTGCTATATTTGGTTACACTCGTCACCACTTCTACTTCTATTTCATTTTCTTCTTTTATTGAATTACCAGGGTCAGTTGCATCCAGAATATATAGTTTTTGTGTAGCACATTTATGATTTTTCTCAAATTTCTCATCGCAATGATAGTAGAGGTATTTTGCTTGTCGTTCTTTCATTTCTTCAAAACTGAGACGTTTAATTGGTAGGGTTGGGTTAAGTTTGGGGGTTGTGTAAGTGCTTTGTGCCTTTCCATTATGCGTAGGTTTGGGGGTAATGTAAGTGGTTTGTGATTTCCCCATAGGTGGTTTCCCTAATTGATGTTGTGTGTTGATTTTGTCTTCGGCTAATTTGGCCAATCCAATAGTTTGCATCATGGTACTAGGGTTGAACATTTGTACCTCTAGCCGAATCTCTTCCTTTAATCCACTGATGAAACAATCCTAAAAAAATGAGGCGTCTAGCCCAGTTGTGCGATTGGCTAATTTCTCGAATTGAGCTTGGTACTCTCACACCAAAGTGGTTTGACATAATTTGGTAAGGGCTCTTGTAAAATTTTTGAGCTTACTAGGGCCAAACCGTACCAATAGATTTTGTGTAAAGTCTAACCAAGTAGGTGTGCCATTAGTCTTTTCAAACCATTGGTACCACTGAATAGCTTCATTTTCGAGGTGAAAAGATGCAATGTGAACTTTTTGTACCTCTAGAATATGGTTTAGAGAAAAATATTGTTTTTCCTAGTAAATCCAGTTAGTGGGATCGCCTCCTTCGAATTTGGGAAAATCCAACTTAGTTGTTCAGGGTAGGATAGATGTTTGTGGCCCCCCTAGTGGTATTGGATGTGTTGGCACTCTGGTGGTTTGGCTTGTTTGAACAAGTGCCATACTTTGCTTGAAGGTATCCATTTTTAGGTCCATTGTTGACATCCTTTGCTCAACTTCCTACCTGGTGGCTAAATTCTCCTAGGAATTTTGTTCCTTAATTTGGAAAAGCTCATGATAGATCTTCTCGAGGGTTGTGACCTTCACCCCTTAGCCATCGGGAATTTTTTTTTTTTCAAAATCTAATTCTTCCCAAAAATTTAATTGTGTTTTTGTTTTTGTAGATATTGAGCAAAAATTAAATAAAATTTAGGTCTTTCAAAAAAATTAAAAAAAAATTGTTTTAGACCACTTCTTTAAGGACCCAACGGTGAGGCGGTCGGGTAGGAGGTAGACAGCACAACAGGCGAGGTGGTCGAGTAGGAGGTAGACAGCACGATAGGCGATGCGATCAGGTATGAGGCAGATAGCATGATAGGAGGTAGACAACCGATAGACGAGGTGGTTGGGTACGAGGTAGACAACACAATAGGTGAGGCACAACGGGCGAGGCGCGATCAAGGACAAGGAGCACAACAAGTGAGGCGAGGAAGGGCATAGCAGGAGAGACACGAGAGGGTACAAGGAGTGCGACGACAGCCACAAGTGGTGGGGATTTTGTGCGAGGAGCTAGAGGAAGCGTGACCTAAGTAACAACTTTCTCTATGCGCTTCGGTGTATTTAAACCCGAAGTTTACCTCTCCCTCGATGATGTGGGACTATTATCCCTTTAAAAAAATATTCTTCCTCCCCATAATTCCTACAACAAAAAAATAAACCCAATGATCAGAAATTAATTTAACCTTAGCTTTATAACTAATTTAATTTTTTTTTTTTTGTCACTAGATTCCTGGGTGCTCCATTGGAAAACGTTGCATTCGTGATTTTTTGATCGATTTTCTTATGATCGGTCTTATCTATTAAACTCGAATTTTTTTTGGAAGGATTTTGTAACGGTTTGCAGGCAGTTTTGCAAAGATTTTTGTGATACTTTCGTGTCATATCCGCCTATTCTTTTCTCTAAGTTCACCGTCGAAAATCCTCTGTTGTGTTCGAATTAAAACAGTGAATTGAAATCTTGTGAAAGGATGTTTCTTGTGGTGTTTTTGTGTGGTGATGAGACAAAAATTTTAACAGCGCTCGACCTTAATAGTGTTTGGCCTTCATAGGTGTAGATGGAAAATGGACAATGCTTCGAGTTTCGTAGGACCATAATGGTGGATTGTCTTTCTTAGAGCATGAGGTGGTATTTTGTAGCATGGATAACCTGTATCGCTCCAAATTTTTTGCATCCTTACCTTCAGGCTATAGGATCCGTGCCCGAAAGAAGGATGGGAAAAGGATGTCGCGGTACCTCGTACTGAGAGGACTTTGCAAAGGTCTCGCCTCTCAAGGGAGGTGTATTTTGATGATTTTTCGACGGATGGTGGGTTCACCAGGAAATATTTAATGGCAGTTTCCACGCCTAGGTTTGGAATGTGTTTTAATGTGTTCATTTTTAGCCTTAAACATTCATATCCTAGGTTTGGCCAAATGATTCTAAATTAATCTATATGAAAATGCAGATTTTAATGAATACAGAGAACAAATTTAAGACAAAAAAACAGAGAAATTAAGGAAGAATAAGAAGAATACCTGATCCGGATGTCTGATGGAGATTCTGATGTTTGAAGCAGTCAGGATCGTCTGGAATTCGATCGAATCGTCTGAGATCAGACAAGATCGTTTGAGATCTGACGAATTCGTCAAACGAATTCGTCAAAGACCTGCAAACAGAAGAACAGTGTTGTCACTGTTATTTTGTGCAGTTTCCCTCTATTAGAACCTCTGTTATTTTGCGATATCGTCAAACGGTCAAAACAACCTCTAAAAATGGCACGAAAAATGGGGAAACGGATTACCCGGCGATTAACGGGCGATTTGGGAGGTTAAAATTTGAATTTAAAATATTTACTAAGGTGAATGTAATTATGACAATTTTACTGCGCCAATTTTAGGGTGCTACATTTTGCCCCCTCTTTAGCAAATTTTCCAAAGAAAATGCGTTAAAGTGAGTTCTTCTCGATCTACGAGAAAGCAAAAATTATTTCCATTTTTAGGCGACGATTCTTGGTCGAATCGTACGACAACTTACTATGGTGCCCCCTCCGTGTTTTTACCCAAATCGAACGTTTGAGGTAAAAACGCGGAAAAGCAAAAATTATTTTTGAATAAAATTAAGAAAAATAGGGTAAAACCCTAATTCATTTTTAATGTTCATTTTCTGGTTTTTAGAGCTCTGGAAGCAAAAATGGTGGAGACGACGCACAGATCAACAGAGGTCCGGCGCGGTCTATGGGTAAGAGTCTAGACTTAACTAGAATGCTTTAATTTGATTTTACATGCTTTTTAGGTAGATTTTAGATGAATTTTGAGCATCACGGCCGTTTTTGGGCCGTCGACGTCGTCGGGACGAAATCGTCTCAATTTTGTCAATTTCGTCCAAGGGCAAAATCGACGAAAGGGGGACGATTTTGTCAAATTAGAGATGATTTCGGCTTGCGAAATCAGAGATGATTCTGCTCAAATTGAGGACGATATCGTCCAATTGTGGACGATATCATCATTTATGAAATTGAACTTATTTTAACTTGCATTTTTAATTAATGATTTAGTAATGATTTTTATTGATTTTGTTGTTTATGTTGCAGAGAGGTTTTCTAAAGAGCAGGGAATGGAAGTATGGAGGTTTGAGGGATGACTTGGCCGCTCTCACACAGGCAGAGCGAGATCAGCTGGCACAAGCCGGCTTGCGACATGTGGCGAGAGATGCCACAGGTGTCCATAGATATGGGGCTACTGACAGCCCTAGCAGAGAGATGGTATCCGGGTTCCTCATGTTTCCGGCTATCGACATGGGAGATGACTCCCACTCTAGAGGATGTATGGAGGATTCTAAGAATCCCCATACAAGGACGATTGATCACTCCTGCGACCAATCAGGGCCATGCTATGGGATGACTATGCGGTGACCCGAGCTTCGCCCTGGAGAAGGGCGAAGTTAACATCGAGGCACTGTGCCAGATGCCTAGGGCATTTAGACTCACACGGGTGCTAGCTGGAGTGGTTGGTGGACTTTTGCTATGCCACCAGAGCGGGTGCAGGGTGTCGTGGATGCTGGAAGATGTGATCTATGACATGCAAGACCATGGCTATAGGTTCTCTTGGGGCAGCTATGTACTATGCCGATTGTACAGGATCCTATATGGGGTCGTGTACAAGGGCGACCGATGTCTAGTGATGACATCGCTCCTACAAGTTTGGTGCTGGGAGCACATTGCAGTGCGGAGGCCGATAGGGCTTCCTCTGATAGGGGTAGATGGGGAGAGGCCCCGAGTCTTCTACTGGTGGCTTCGAAGAGGGTCATAGCGGCGGATCAACCTTCCTATGCCCCGGAGGCTACTGGATGACTTAGTCCCAGATCAGATTACCTAGAGGCCATGGAGGGAGCATCCAGGGTGGGCCAAGGACGGACAGGAGCTGGCTCATGTCAGGCGAGTTTGCTGGCTACGGATGGAGAGGGGAGAGGTGGAGCTCCATCGCTATGATCGAGTTTTGTGTCAGTTCGACCTACAGTAGGGGATCCCATCTCTAAGGGATTATGATTTTTCCCAAACTATTTGGGATAACACCACAGTTAGCAGGGCTCCAGACATGCAACGATTTTGGAGTTAGGACACGGATGATGCCCCCATCTAGCCAGTAGATGGGTACGACACAAGTGTAGCCGATGGCTACGATGCCTAGTATGCAGGCATCCGCCCTCCTCGGATGACGAGGGCACAGGGTCCGATACACGCGGTTGTGCGTCATATAGGGAGGCGATGCCAGGCAGCGATGGAGGCGGTCCAGGGTCACGACGAGAGAGAGCCGAGGAGGCCACAGGCACAAGAGAGGCCACGGTAGAGGGAGAGGAGGGAGGTGAGACCCCCATCTCCATAGAGGGAGAGGCCACCATCGCCCGATAAGGGTAAGGGCATTGACACGGGGGAGAGTAGCGAGACTGCTACTCTCCGAGCGAAGAGAGATCATCTCCAGGCACAGGTGCAGACTCTATAGGATGAGGTTGCATGCCATCGAGCTGAGGTGGCATAGCTACGAGACGAGATTGCACGCCTCAGGGCACAGGGTGGAGGGGCAAGCACTAGGGAGCTGACACGGGCTATTGCCCAACTTACTTTCTACGAGCACTGGGGAGCTGACACGGGCTATTGCCCAACTTACTTTCTATCAAAATTTGTACTATCAGCTAGTGCCAGAGGCAGATAGACTACCCCTGCCAGCCAACATCGCAGATCCGATCAGGATCGAGTCGTCGAGGACCTCGTCCCGATCGAGGACTAGGACTACTCAGACTACGATGGGGCCACCTCGTCCACCTCAGGGTAGGGGAGGAGATGATGCAGAGAGCTCGAGGGGCTCTCGAGGCTAGAGGACTACACAGCTTTGTATAGATTGACATTGTATTACTATTATTTTGTTGATAGAGGATTGAGTATGTCGAGGTACAGATTGTGGCATATCAATCCAGTTTTGATGATGTATATATACTGTGGATATATATATGATATGTTTTTGATCATATGACTTGTGTTATGTGTATGCTTATGATGCTTTTATGTTTGTTTGATTGATTTGATAATTGGATTGAGGATTTATGAAATTATGTCGTTTTGAAAATTTATACTTTTTATGTCATGCGGTAATATTTTAAATGAAATAATCTGATGTAACAAATTGATTGTTTGTAATGTGATGTAATAATAAAAAAATAAAAAGAGACTTCTAACAATAATTTCAAAGGACATTGTCGCTATTATAGACCATTTCATGGAGTCGTTGCTCACTCGGTCGTCAAGCTAATCCCAAGATAGAAATATTGTTAAAAGTAAAAGAGTGCTTAAGAGACTGTCTTAAGACTTTGGTGCAATAGTGAAAATGATGGTGATGATGGTTTGTTTTTCAGATTTTCATAAAAATAGTATGCATGAAATAATGTTAAAATGATTTTTGCTAGGCATAAATTCCTAAGTGTGATAAAATTTTTGGATAATTCGTTAGGAATTATACCATCATTGCAAAATTGAAGGTTGACATAATGACATGAAATAATGAAAATGTGTTTGCTTTTTAAAAGCATAATTTGTGTAACATAATGAATTAAGTCATATAGTTTTCATGATTTTTAAATAAATGGGGAATAAAAATTGTTACGATGGTTTGCGCTAGGCATAGAATATGTAGGTATAGACTTATACCATCATCGCGAAAATCCAAAAAAGATAGTTTTATTGCATGGTTGATTTTTTAATAAACAAAAAATATGAAAATGAGGACTTGTGCTAAGCATAAAATTCCAATTTTGGTTTTGGAACTATACCATCGTCGCGAAAGTCAACCAGATATATATGTTTTGATTGTATATTTTTGAAAGGAATTTTGATTTTTCTATTATATAGTTGTCTTTATGGTAAGCAACTGTACTTGATTTATTCCAAACAAGTTGCAAAAATAATATTTCAAAGTATTTTGAAGACAAAAGTTAGATTTGTAAGGAATCCCATGTGCATATGTGAATTCATTTCCGATCTTGATTTATCATAATGATACACAAAATCTCTCAAATACAAATGTGTGTGCAATTGCTTTGTGCATTTACCAGTTTTGAGCAAGATAATATGATACAAGTGATTTGAAGAAACCAAATAAGTGTTCATTAACCATGATGTAGATGCATATAACCATACTAGACTACTATGTAGGTCGGATTATCAAGAGCTAGCTAATCCATAAGCGGACATAGGTCTCGTACAAAAGAAGGTCGCTAATGTGACGGACATATCACCACGCTAGGAGTTACCCAAGGCCAAGCGGGTTGGGCACAAACCACTTGTTATGGGGCTTACCTCACAGTTTTCGAATAATTGAGAATTCCAGGGATTCAAGCTCATCAACCCTTCTTTTCTTTTCAAAGGGTAGGGAAAGGGGATTTTATTGCAGTTTTGCTTTACTGCTTTCTTTTGAACTTTGCTTCTTTTTCTTTTGTATTTTTGTTTGCTTGATTTTTTTGAGATAGTGCTTGAAATATTGTTGTAATGATATAAAAGAACATTTTTCTTTTCTCTTTTTTCTTGAACTTTTCTTTTCTTTTTCTTTGCTAGGGATACTTGCTCGGATTAGCTGTAGAGCAAGGGATTTTTATTATGGGTAGGGGTGAGCTTGTCCTTTTGCCAATTCTCAAAGATTCTAGACCATGTGCATGATAGGATAGCGGGGGAAACTTTTCGCTCAAGAAATCACTTCTACTATGTAGCAAAACATGGAAATTACAAATATAATCATTTTATTGTGAAAGGATGTGCTTGGTTTAAGTAAATAACAAGATCAATTCTCTATGCTCAAACTTTATTTAATTGAATTTTGTGGACTTTGATATAAGAGAGATTAGTAATCATGCCAGATAAAATCAAGATATTTATTTTTGTGAGTGTGCAAGTGAGGGATTCCAAATAAATGCTAATTTATCCAAAATAATTTGAAACATATAGCTGCAATAATTGTAAGAAAATATATATAAACACTTTTGAGAAGTTTTGAGAATGTTGACTCTCTCTTTCTTCTTTATATTGTTTTGGTTTCGAAAGAGTCAAGCATATTGTTGTTTTTATATTTTTATTTTTTATTTTGTTTTTAAAGAATGTAACAAGTGCCATAAATAAATGCAACAAATAGTTTTGAAGATTTTTGATGATTATGAATGTTTTTGATGTTTTTGGATTTTTTAAATTTGAAAGAAATACAAGATAGTGATTTTGAACAAATATATACAAGGATGAAGTGACCAAATTTATGCATAGTAACGTTTAAGATGCAAAATATTCATGGGTTCTTTAAGTTCTTTACCATCTAAGGTAGATAATTTGTATGCTCTGATTCAAATTTAGCGGTAATAATGTATGGTCCAAGCCAGTTGGGCTCAAATTTACCTTTAAGGTCCTTAGTTGCATTTGTATTTTTTTTATTTTCTTTTAAAACAAGGTCGCCGATCTCAAAGGATCGATGACGAACTTTCTTAGCATATGATCTTTTAAGCTTGTTTTGGTAGGCACGGAGATGCTCCAAAGCATTGATGCATTTTTCATCTAGGAGTTCCAGTGATTGAGTGCTACGACTACGATATTCATCTCCTACTTCGGTATCTTGAAGTAGTCGAGCCAAAGAAGGAACTTCCAATTCAAATGGAAAAAGCTGCTTGACACCATAAACCAAAACAAATGGTGAAGTTCCTGTGGGGGTTCGAACACTAGTTCGATAGGCCCACAAGGCTGGATATAATTGAATGTGCCAGTCACGGCCAATTTTATTGACCAATATTTTGAGAATTTTGATTAAGGTTTTGTTAGATGCTTACGCTTGACCATTACCCCGAGGATAATAGGGAGTGGACCGGCGATGTTGAATCTTATATTTTTGGCATAATTTTTTAACATCTTTATTTTTGAAACAAGTTCCATTGTCAGAGATGAGATTTGCAAGAATTCCGAACCTACAAATGATTTGATTAAAAATAAATTTAGAGACTTGTGTGCCGGTGCAGGAAGCTAAAGGCATAGCTTCGACCCACTTCGTGAAATACTCAGTGGCGGTTATGATGAACTTGTGTCCATCAGATGACACAGGATTGATTTTGCCAATAATATCTAAACCCCATTTGGAAAAGGGCCAAGGAGATGAAATAGCCTGTAGCTCTTGTGCAAGCGCATGGACAAGGTCAGCATGTTTTTGGCACTTGTCGCAATGGCGCACATACTCATGTGCATCCGTTTCCATGGTAGGCCAAAAGTATCCTATCCGAAGGAGCTTTTTAGCAATGACGCTACCACTAAAGTGTCCTCCACAAGATCCATCGTGGGCTTCACTCAAGGCTGATTTAGACTCTTCTAAGTTTAAACATCTTAATAGGATACCTTCAAAAGATCTCCTATATAAAGTATTGCCAATTATTACAAATCGACTTGCTCGTCGACGTAATAACCGACGCTTGGTTTCTATTAGAATTGGTGGGGAAAGTCCCATTTTGGAGAAAATCAAATATGTCCATATACCAAGGTTCAGGAGTAGTTTCATTGATTAGAAACACATCCAAAGGCTCTAAGCATGACTTATTTGAAGCGGGTTCCTAGAGTCGACGAATAATGATAGTGGCATATTCGTCATCTAACTCCAAGGGCGGGAGAGATGCAGCTGCGGCCATAGCATCATTGCACGGTTGCTAGTTCGAGGAATAGCTTCTAAGGTAACTTGATCAAATAGAGACATTAATTGTAAAACATAGGCCTTATATGGGCACGAGTTTATCATCTCCGGTCCGATAAACTTCATTAATTTGGTTTATAACCGGTTGAGAATCACCAAAAACTAAAAGGTGTTTAATTTTTAGCGCCAAGGCAGCTCGTAATCCAAGGATTAGAGCTTCATACTCAGCGATATTGTTGGTGCAAGCAAATGTCAATTTGAAGGACAGAGGAATAAGATGTTTTTGTGGGGATATTAAAATAATACCCGCACCATCCCCACTCATGCATCGGGCTCCGTCAAAGTATAAGGACCATTGTTCAATATGGTCCGCCTCTAATTGAAGGCATTCATCGGGAAACTCAATGATGAGGGGATGGGTAGACTCTAAGGGTGCAGCGACTAATTGATCTGCTATGATTTGACCCTTAACAGACTTTTGTCCTATGAATGTGAGATCAAACTCGCTTAGAGCAAGAACCCACTTGGGCGTGCGACCCGATAAATAAGGTCGACTCATGAGATACCTTAAGGGATCGTATTTGGCAATGACATACGTTTTTTGACTAAGCATATAGTGTCGTAATTTTTGCGTAGCAAACACGATGGCTAGACATAGTTTTTCTAACATTGTATAGCGGGTTTCATAACTGATGAAGGTTCGGCTAATGTAATAATTAGCACGTTCTCTCTTTTCATCATCAAGTTGAGCTAACATAGCTCCTAAGGGAGAATCTGAAGCTAAAATATATAGGAGAAATGGGCGATCGAGGTTTAGGTGGTGAAAGCACGGGTGGATTAAGGAGGTATTGTTTGAGAAGTTCAAAAGCTTCTCTACATTCGGTGTCCCAATTAAAAGGGACATCCTTCTTAAGGAGTTTAAGAAAGGGACCGGTTTTGTCCGCCAGCTTATCGATGAAGCGACGGATAGCTTGAAGTTTACCTTGTAAACTTCGTAACTCAAATATATTAGTAGGTGCGGGCATATCAGTGATGGCCGCAATCTTGAGAGGGTCGATTTCAATACCACGTAAAGAAACTAAAACCCCTAATAGTTTACCGGACTTAACTCCGAATATACATTTTGCTTTGGATTTAATCGAATAAGATATTCTCGTAATCGATTAAAAACTTTTCTCAAATCATCTAAATGATTATCTTCAATAATAGAGCGAGCTATAATATCATCTACATAATCATGTAGGATATCATGCATCATATCATGAAAAATATAGGTCATAGCTCGTTGATAAGTTGCACCTGCGTTCTTTAAGCCAAATGGCATCACTTTCCAGCAAAAGGTACCCCAAGGGGTAATAAAGGTTGTTTTAGCCTGATCTTCAGGGAGCTATCTGATCTGATTATAGCCGGAGAATCCATCCATTAAGGACATCATCCCACTCCCGGCAGTAAAGTCAATGATTTGATCCATGTTTGGAAGAGGAAAGTCATCTTTAGGGCATGCGGCGTTAATATCTCTAAAATATGTGCAAACCCTAACTTTGGTAGCTTCTTTCTTGGTGATTGGAACTACATTTGAGATCCATTCAGCATAATCAATAGCTTGTATAAAGATAACATTCAGGAGTTTTTCTAACTCCCCTTTGACTAGCCGAGCCACTTTGGGATGCATTTTTCTAAGTTTTTGTTTAACGGGTTTAGCATCCGGATGGACCACTAGATGATGCATGACTACGAAGGGTCTAGACCTGGCATATCTTCATATGTCCAAGCGAAGACATCTTCATACTCTTTAAGGAATGCAATGTATTGTTCTTGTTTTTCTTGACTTAATTCTGATCCAATATTGATTATGTGAGGATTATCCTCGGTTCCAATATTAATTTTAATGACGTTTTCTACCTCCATGTGTAGATCTCTTTCAAAATTAGGTGGGGCGGGTGAAACACCCAATTCTTGTAATTCTTGTAAGGTTAATTTAGATAATTCATCTTGAGGATTAGTGGCCTCAAGTTGGGCTATAGTTGGTATAGAACCATCAAAATAAAATCCATTGTGTAACATCTCTTCAACGAGAGACATCATGGAAGATATCTCCTTCCAACTCTTCATCGGGGTCGGCAATCATTTTGGGGTAAGCTATGGATAGCATGTTGCATGAAAACGACTGATTTTTAAGAGGCAAATCAACATGCCTATCCAAATAATCTTGATAACATATGAGTTGATCATCATCTTCAAAAGGAAAGGGTTGACCCTTACTAGGAAATAGGCCCACACCACGGCGGGCGGGCCACGGTTCTACCTCGAAAGGTTCTTTCATGCCATTTTGGAAAGGTCCCAAGCCTTTCCCTTTATATCCCATTTTAAGCATCATGGGTTTAGCTTTAATATAATCATTGGTAAAATAACACCGAGCGTATCCCTCATGATGAGTTTTGATATTCCGAGGGATTCTTCCCCGAGTCATATCCTTTATAAATGAAGGCACAACTCCCGACTTGGTAAGTACTTCCCATAGGTTGTGGGAGGCCCAAAGTACGAGGAGATGGCGGTAAATTATTCAAAAGAATTGAATCTTGCATGAAAGCATTTGTTTTTTCTGATATTAAGGTTGTGGATAAATCCGGTAAAAGTTCATCAAAAAGGGCATAAGATGTAGAAGGCTTATTACCTATATCTTGAGATGTGGAAGGTATGATAGTTGTTTCTGTAGGTTTTGAATTTATAGGGATAGAACTTGAAGGATTGGTTGTAGATTTAAGATCTTTTTGAGGTTCTAGAGTGATTTGTTTAGAGGGTTTTTGATCTATATAGGAGGATGAAATTAATGAAGTTATGGGTGTGTGTTTCACAGTTTTAGATGAAAAATAAGAACTAGGATGTGTGGATGACAGAGCGGGGCAAAATTGCACTCCAACGGGTTACGCCAAAGCACACATATCAAAAGGTCTAGGGTCACCATGGATAGTGACCAACTGATTTTTAAACTCAAATTTAACACATTGGTGTAAGGTTGATGGGACCGCTCGCATGGCATTGATCCAAGGGCGACCCAAAAGTATATTGTACGATCTTGGGCAATGTACAATAAACACGGTTGTTTCTAGGGTTCTAGGACCAACTTGCAATGGGAGGGTAATAACTCCACACGTTTCTTGTGTTTCGTCATTAAAAGCTTTGATAATCATATCGGTTTTCTTCATTTCATCACTTCTAAAGCCAAATCGTTGGTAGAAGTCAAAAGTGCAAATGTTTAGAGATGAGCCATTATCAATCAAGACTCGTTTGACAGCTACATCTCCAATTAGAGGAGTAATGTATAAGGGATTATCCTTATGTAAAGCTGTGTTGTGGGATATCTTTATCCCGAAAGTCAATACAATCAATCTCTCGAGTGATGATAGTATTGGCCATAGCTTCGAGGTTGAATGTTTTGAGGTACCATCATTTGGCTTAATGTAAGCATCAACTCATCCCTATGGGTGGGAGAGGATCTTAATAAATCCAAAAGGGAAATTCTAGGCTGTAGTATTGGACAATTGCTCATTAATATTGTAAGGGGGTTTAGGTTGAACATTAGGAGCATGATTCCCTTTATTGGGGTTTTCAGAATGAATGGAGCTGATCCATCGTTCCGGTTTGGTTCTTGTTGGGAATTTTGAGCTTGTTGTCGGGTAACGACTCCAATGGTACCTACAATGTTATAATGAAGACGTTGAACTGGTCTCGGTTGAGCATTTATGGCTTGTTCATTAGAAAGGAATATATTAGAAGAAGGTCGAGTAGTAACTCGTCTAGGAAATGGTTCTTCTGGAACCATAGCATCTGTGACGGGTTGAATAGGATCTGATTCATTTTCAGAACTATTCGATTGGTTTGAAGTAATGTCTAGTTCACTTTCACTATCTGATTCTATATCACTAGAATCAGAAGTTTGAAAAATTATGTAAGGGCACTGGTCGTAACCGGGGATAAGGTTGTGTCAAATATTTGAGGATCCTGAGCAGGTAATTGTCCGCTAATGGTTCCTACATATCGGGTAGGAGGAGGAACATTATGATGTTCGATTTGATTGGCTACCTCTTTACCATGTCTTGGTAAAGGGTGTTGAAATATGTCTAAAGTTTGATTGGCATTTTGATTTTGATTTTGGGGAACGGTCTTTTGAGTATTATTAGGAGGGTTTTGTTTAGGTTGGAAGGCTTGCACTTCCATTTCATTATTGTCAATCAAATCTTGTATTTTATGTTTCAACCTTTTACAAGCGTTGGTAGAATGTCCGGGTCCTCTATGGAAATCACGAGTGTAAGTCGGCTCTGTATCCGGGTATAGTTGGATCGGGTTCCCGGATAGTTGGTAATTGGATCAAACCTCTTTCGAGTAATTGAGGTAAAATAGTTGATAAGGGTTGATTTAATCTAGTGAATTCTCGAGGAGGCTTATCGGGGAGGTTTCAATATAAATTTTTTTGTTGTCTTCGTTGCATTGATATTAGCAACATTCCTGCTGTCAGTGACTCCATCACCGACAACTTGTTTGTTTTTATATTGATTTTTGGATGTTTTCTCATCATCCTTCTTCCTAAGTTGGCCTCTCCTAATGAGGGCATCTTCTACTCTTCGAGCTAAATCTATAGCTTGATCGAAGGTAGTTAAAGTAGCGATTGATAGCTCATAAGATATTTGTTCTTGTAAATTGTTGATAAAAATGTCCAACATTTCCCTATAAGGCAGCACAAAGTGCGGTTTTCCTGTCAATTGCCTCCATCTAGCTAAGAAATCGGCAAAACATTCATCTTTGTCTTGTTTTAAATTGTATAAATCTTTAATAGTTACATGCCTCTCGATGTAGGCACTAAATTGATGGACAAATGATTCAGCTGTTTCTTCGAAGTTTCTCAAAGAATGAGTGGGCAATTGATAGTACCACTCTAATGCCATTCCACCTAAACTTTTTGGGAACATTTTTAATAATAGCAAGTCATCATGCGATATGTCATGACATGCTATCCTAAACATGCGAAGATGCTCTATGGGATCTTCGGTTCCTTTATATATAGGCAGGATAGGCATGGGAAAATGCTTAGGGTATGGTTGAGCTACAACTATGGGATCCAAAGGTTGACTACATATCTCTCGATAATTATACGAGGGACGGTAGGGATCTATCTGGTCCATACGTGAAGCTAACTGTTTCACCATGGCTTCCAGATTACTAGTTTGCCCCCCATATTGGTTTGGTAGGGCATTGACATGGGTTTTATGGGCATATGATGGAGGAACATGAAGATTAGATGCCATGTTACTTGTTGTGTAAATTATTGGTAGGAAAAGTATTATGAATGAATTTTGAAGTTGTATTATGTTGTATTCCAGATTGTTGAAAATTGGTGTTTGGCTTCGTTTTAGGTTTTTGTTTACTTGAAGCATATTGCTCAATAGTTTGGCGGAATAAAGTAGTGAAGGAAGGTTTCTTTTGTGTGGGAATGATTTTAGGTTGAATAATAGGTTCCTTAGGAGGTTGGATAGCCTGTTGTTTTGACATGTTTTGAATCATAGTGACCATATCCGTATTGGATGGTCCGACCTTATCACTTTCTTGATCAATGAAAGACAAGGGATTAATGCGCACATCATACATATGTTCCAAGGCTGCCTGAGTGTCACTAATTTGCCCTTTATCAATACGAACTGCCACATTAATGGCATCAATGTTATCATCAAGAAATTTCTTGAAATGATCTATGTTGTCAAAAGCAATAGTTCCATCTGGAGCTACTCTAGGGGATGAGGATCCATCCTCTTTAACACTTCCTTCTTGTTCATTATCTTCACCTAGGTCATGTTCTGATTGATCTAGAGTTTGTCCTTCCGGAATTGGATCTCCAGGAAGGACATTTGGGTCTCTAGTTGTATCTTGTACCCAATATTCTTCTTCTCCTAAAGTTTCTTTACCATTCCTAAGTTTAGGCATGGTGCTAAATTTTGATTTCAGCAAATATATATATATATATATTTTTTATATATATATATATATATATATATATATATATATGCAACAAAATTAAGAGGTATATATTTACTATATACCTACTACAATATTTGAAATGAAATGTTTAAGTTTTTGCTATGTTTTTTAGTTTTTTTTGTTTTTTAATTTTTAGTTTTTCTTTGTTTTTGAAATAATATTGTAAAGACAATCAACACAATAAATGCAAGAAATAAGATTGAAAGTAATAATCTAGTTTTCTATAAATAATTTATAAATATCATTAATAGGCTCGAGTTGTTCAGGAGTCATGAAGTGTTCTTCTTCAAATTGAAAGTTTTCTTTTAAAAATTTGATGAAAAGAGCTATAGTGATATTATCTGTCTCGAGATCTTTGGTTGATAGAAGTAAAGCTCGTGGCAATACTCTCGATATAACACGGCTCGCGAAACTCTATTCCATCTTTCCCTATCTGTAAGAACAACCTCTTGGTCTTCTACACAACCTAGGAACTGGTGTACAATGGCTGCGTTCTCGAGGTATTCCTCGAAGGTGAACAATTTCGAAGATACTAGAGCTCTCCTATAAGCTAACCATCTATGGGAGGCTCTCTGAAGTTCATGATAAAAAACTAGTTGATGAGGATCCAGGATTCTATCTAGGACTAGCCTCTTGATTTGCTTAAGTTGTGTGGACCTAGATGAGATGAGACTAAGTCTTCTATCAAGTTCGTTCCACAGGAATTGATTTCTACTTGTTTCGGGCACATTAAGCATAGAGTTGATTTCTATTGCTGCCAATTGGTTTTCTACATTTATAGTAACTGCTAATATTTTCTTAGGAGCTACCATCTAAACATGATTTTAAACTTTAAATGTTTTAAAATGCATCTATGTTTTAGTTGTTCTATTTTTTTTTTTTTTGTTTTCAAAAGGTTATGATGCATTCACGTCGGGTTCACCAAAATGTATCGCTCCAAATTTTTTGCATCCTTACCTTCAGGCTATAGGATCCGTGCCCGGAAGGAGGATGGGAAAAGGATGTCGCGGTACCTCGGACTGAGAGGACTTTGCGAAGGTCCCGCCTCTCAAGGGAGGTGTATTTTGATGATTTTTCGATGGATGGTGGGTTCACCAGGAAACATTTAATGGCGGTTTCCACGCCTAGGTTTGGAATGTGTTTTTATGTGTTTGTTTTTAGCCTTAAGCATTCATATCCTAGGTTTGGCCAAATGAGTCTAAATTAATCTATATAAAAATGCAGATTTTAATGAATACGAGAGAACAAATTTAAGACAGAAAAATAGAGAAATTAAGGAAGAATAAGAAGAATACCGATCCGGATGTCGATGGAGATTCTGGTGTTTGAAGTGATCAGGATCATCTGGAATTCGACGGAATCGTCTGAGATCTGACAAGATCGTACGAGATCTAACGAATTCGTCAGACGAATTCATCAGAGACCTACAAACGAGAAGAACAGATGCAAAATACGAGAGAATACTACTATTCTAGTAGAGGGAAGCTATGCAAAATAACGGTGACAACATTGAACTGAAACTTAAAGACCGAAACATGTATGAATGATCCTTGATTAAATCACAATTATGGTTTAATTATGCCTTTGATCTAGATGGGTGAACTCCAAAATGCAATATAACATAAAATATCAAATAAACTAGCTAATTTGCAGAATAAAACAACAAAGAAAAGGTGAAGAAATGCAAACTTATGGCACGATTGCCTCAATGTGGACTACGGTCGAGATCGTCTCGCATCAATACGAAATCATCTCCGATTCGACAGGATCACCTCCGATCTGAACAGGTTCGTCGACGACGATGTATGCTTGCTCTGGCTAAAAAACAAGATGGTACCTGCAACAAAATTGATATAGGACTACTGCAAATGAAAACTTAGGATGATTTAACGTGCATGAAGTTAAGTTACAGAGAATTTCAGCCAGGGGTTGGGAGGGGAAGGTCCTAAGGATTAAATAGGCTTAGGGGAGTAGTTAGGAGGTTGGAGATCATCCCTATTTGGGAGATCTCCAACAGGGGAGGGTCTCTAACGGCGCAGACACGCTTCTGCCGGATTAGAGGCCCGTTGGAACAGAAGCTAATTGTGCAAAATCAGTTTTGCGACAAGATCGTCTAGACGTCCTAGCCCAGATGAAATCGTCAGATATGGGGCGATATCGTCTGATCGGCGACGATATCGTCAAACGGTCAAAACAACCTCTAAAAATGGTGCAAAAAAGGGGGAAACGGATTACCCGACGGTTAACGGGCGGTTTGGGAGGTTAAAATTTGAATTTAAATTATTTACTAAGGTGAATGTAATTATGACAATTTTACTGCGCCAATTTTAGGGTGCTACATAACCCAATATGCATCCAGATTCGGAGCTCTGATACCAGATGTGAAGAACCTGAAGGTTCCAACTCAGAATTTGATAAATATTAAAAAGATAATATAAAATAAATTACTTAAATAAGAATCGCCTTTTCAAATGGAGGGTACACCTACCAATTGCTCTTAAGAGTTATATAAGTTGTTCTTCCATGATGTCTAATACATCCATTCGAAGGACTATTAATATATTTTAAAATGATGTGAGTGAAGGGACGTGTTGGTCCCTAAAATAATCATATAAATTAAATGGTGATTTAAACAGTAATCTGTGTTAGGAATAGGATCCTAACAAGACGTTTCCTTTCTTTATTCATTCTTCGCTCAAAATGAAACTTCAACATTAATGAGAAGTTGACTGAGAGCTTTTAATGGAAGCCTTATCTTTAAAAGAAATCTCTCTTTATTAAATTAAAGATATGTTACATTTAAAATATCTAACATGAGATTTTATTACTTCTTTAATAAAGTCTCTATTCTTTTGAATTAAATTTTATCATCATTAAAAGAAAACTTTCTTGTTTTATTAAATGAAATAAAACATCTATTATTTTTAAAAGAAATTCTTTTATCATTTAAAATAAAACATCAATTATTTTCAAATAAATTTTTTTTATCATTTAAAATAAAACATCAATTATTTTCAAATGAAATTATTTTATTATTTAAAATAAAACATCAATTAATTTTTTTTTGATTTGGTTATTGTGAGAAACCCCTATGATCGACGTACAGGGTTGAGCAGTCTCCTCCCAACCATGACCCCTCCTAAAGTTGAGAGCTATACTTATCAATAGGGAATTTAACACAAAGCCACCACACACCCACCCCCTCACACACTCGCCCACATCGTGGTTTAAACCTTATGTTAAGGAAAATCGTTCCCCGTATACCCCCCTAAGGGCCGAGATTTTCCGTTCTGCAGGGCCTGTCCCATCCGGGTATACCCCTCAGGCTAGCCGAGGGTTTTTTGTATCCGAAAACATCAATTATTTTCAAAATAAATTCTTCTATCATTTAAATTAGTAAATTATCATATATATATATATATATATATATATATATATATATATATATATATATATATATATATATATATATATATATATATAAGTTGGTTATCTTTGAAACTCCTTGTATTGCTTGAATCCATTTGGCATGATGTTTGTATTCGATATGTATATTCTTAAAACATAAACAGGGGTTCTTCTATCAAATACCAACATCATGCTAAATGGATTTAAGCCACACAAGGAGTTTCAAAGACAACCAACTTATGCATGCTTTCCAAACCATTGATGCAACAAGTGATGAAGTAAAAGACAACCAATAATATGCAATAGATAAAGAGGGAGTCTTTCCATCAACCCAGTCACCTGTCTCAGTCAAAGAATTTATGATAGCTACTAGGCTATCAACTGAGGCTCTAGGTGGCTGGCTTTGACGATTATCCCTTAACCGATAATGCATGCCTATATGAGGTTATCTATCTATGTTACCCCCAAGTTGCCTTAGTCATCACTTCCCCAACCTCAAGTACCCTATTTCTGGTGGATGATTCTATCTTTTCCACCCATTAGTGTACATGCTCCTACATATTAACAATATGTCAGCAGTACCATGTCCTTTCAATAATCAGGCTAAACATCACAAAACTTGCTTATTTGAACAATTCTAAGCATCAAAGCACCATTAATCAATATACAGTTTTTCATGTCAAAAATCCTTCCAAGAAGGATCATAACATCCTACCCCCTTGGGGCTAAACATCGTCCTGAGTGTTTCTAGTTTTACAAAATAAAGCTATTACATAACATTTTCAAACAAAAAGGAAAAAATATTTTTACATTTCTTCCACTTTATCCCAAGTGGTATTTCTTTTAGAGAAACGGTCCCACTAGACCTTACATCGCTCAAGAGTCCAATTTCACATAGACTTAGAATGGAACTCAAGAATCTTCACCAGCGTTACTTAAATAGCCTTCGGGTTTACCATATGCAAATTAGAAACATCCCACACATGTTCAAGGTCAGCAACATATTTCCTAAGTAGGGATATGTGGAAGGTGTTATGGATCTTTGACAAATTAGGTGGTAAGGCAAGTCAGTAAGTAATCAGGCTGATCCTCTTAGTGATTTCAAATGGTCCCACATACTGAGGATCTAACTTTATGGATTTGATAGCACTCTTCTTTGGCTTAACCCTTTAGAACACTTTATCACCCATCGAGTATTCTCTCAAGGTTCTTTTCATATCAACATAACTTTTTTGCTGATCAGAAGCTTCTTTAAGTCTTTGTTTAATTACCTTTAGCTGGTCTTCCATTTCTCTGATAATTTTTGGCCTGATCACAACTCGATCTTCTAGGTTATACCAATACAATGGTGTTCTACACTTCCATCCATACAAGGCATCAAAGGGATCCATTCCTAAATAGGAGTGATATCCATTATTGTAGATGAATTCTACAAGGTGTAGGTAGTCTTCCCAATGGGACTTTTGATCCATATAGTACATGTGAAGCATGTCCTCTAGTACTTGGTTTACCCTTTCTGTTTGACCATTTGTCTCAGAGTGGTATGTTGAAATCATATTTAGTTTCGTGCCTACTGCTCGATGACGAGCTTTCTATAATTTATAAGTGAATCTAGAATCCCTATCTGAAATGATTATTTCAAGAAATCCATGTAATTGAAATACCTCTTTGAAAAATATGTTAGCCACTACCTCAGCATCATCTTTGATGTTCCTTGGTATGAAATGTGCAACCTTATTCAATCTATAAACTATTACAAGGGTTGCATCATGTTGATACCTAGTCTTGGGTAAACCTACTAAAAAATCCATAGATATAACCTACCATTTATGAGTAAGTATATCATGTGGATACAATTGTCCTGTAGGATGCCTATGCTTAGCCTTAATCTTATGATATTCAAGATATTGAACGATAAAATTTGTGATATCCTTATTCATTCCTATCTAGGAGATCTATGGGCTTCTTGCATTATTAATCTCCTTAAATCGTCCATTTTTGGTATGATAGTTTAACCTTTGTAGCATAAATAGTCATCATTCATGCTAAATTCCTTATTACCCTTAGGATATTTGTTCAACTTAGATCAAATTTCCTTGCAATACTCATCTTGAGATTGTTCCTCCCTTACCTAATATATTTTATCCATGTGACTTCTGGTTATGGCTACTATGTGCTTCCTTTTGCTTAAGGCATCAACAGCCTTATTTTCTTTCTCTTTTATATACTCAATCTCAAAGTTGTATTCAATGAGAAACTCAACCCATCTTCTTTGTCTCACATTGATAGACTGGGTGAATATATCTCAGACTCTAATGGTTAGTTTTCAACTCAAACGGTCTTTCTACCAAGTAGTGGTGCTAGGCCTTTAGAGCATGCACTACTGCAGTAAGCTCTAAATCATGTGTAGTATAATTAACTTCATACTTCTTAAACTTACTTGAAGTGTATGCTACCACTGAATCTTCTTGCAAGAGTACTCCTTCTAACCCTTCTAGTGATACATCCATGCATACTAAAAATTTCCCTTGAGGGTCTGGAATCTTCAATATTGGTGTTGTAGTGAGTTTATATTTTAGCAATGCAGAGACGGCTTCGTACTTTTCTAACCACTTAAATTCCTTTCCCTTATTTTGGAGGTTAGTTATTGCTACTACAATCTTGGAGTAATATTTTATATAATGTCTATAGTAGCCCATCAACCCCATGAAGCTTCGTACTTCTGTCACATTGGTAGGGGTGGCCAATTTAGAATGGCTTCAATTTTCTCTAGATCTATAACAATTCCTTCTATTGATATGATATGCCCAAGATATCATACCTTTGATATATAGAAATCACTTTTTGCTAGATTTCCATAGAGTTGGTTCTCCCTTAGTAACTCTAGCATGATCTTGAGATGTTTATCATGTTCCTTCTTGTCTCGAGAGTAGATTAAGATATCATACAAAAATATGAGGACTAATTGATCCAAATACCTCCTAAACACACTTTTCATTAGATTCATGAATGCAGCAAGGGCATTAGTTATTCCAAAGAGTAGGACTGTAAACTCATAGTGCCCATACATAGTTTTGAATCTTGTTATGTGAGTGTCCTCCTCACGTATTCTTAGCTGATGATACCCTGATCTCAGGTCAATATTTGTGAATATCATCGCATATTTTAATTTTTCTAATAAATATTCAATTCTAGGTAGAGTATATCGGTTCTTGATTGTATCCTTGTTAAGCATTCTATAATCGATACATAATCTTAAAGAATCATTTTTTTTTTTCACAAATAAAACTAGTGCACCCCAAGGTGACACACTTGGTTTTATCAATCCCTTTTCTAATAGCCCTTGTAGTTGCACTTTTAATTCCTGCATCTCAATAGGATTCATCCTATACGAAGATCTATGGATTGGTTTCACTCCTAGCATAAGGTCAAGAGTAAAATTAAATTCCTGCATAGGAGGAAGTCCAGGTAAATCATCAGGAAACACATCCTTAAAATCCTGTAAAATTGGGTGTTTCTCCAACACCTCTCTTTTCTGATCATCTCTAATTTCAAAAAGTCTTATGACATAGACTATCCCTTCCTTCTTGAGGGCTTTCTTCAACAACATAGCTGACAGCATCTTGGATTTGAATACCCCCTGCTTGCTATGAATTTTTAGTCTTTCCTTACCTTTCTATGAATACTCGATCCATCTATCTTAGAAATTGATCAAGGCTTTATGAGCTTGTAACCAATCCATCCCCAAAATCACATCAAAGGCATGAATTGGAGCTACATAAAAAAAATTCAATGGTACCACTAGCTAAAGTAATCTCTACCATTGGAAAACATTGGTTTACTGAGTAGGTTTACCCAAAATCATACTCGACCTTTCATCCATGATCCAAATATTCTGGTCTTTCAGGCATATCCCTTGCTAAACTAGAAGAAATAAAACTAAGAAAATAATTCTAACTAAAGTTAAAATATTTTTTAGAGGGAAGAAGAGAATTTACATTCTCAAATCAAATACATGGATGCTCAATCCCAGTCTTGATTTCCTATCATCGCCTGTATTCCAGGTTTTATTTCCTTAGCCTGAATGCTTGGTCTTGCTTTGCTTGGATAATTGACAACATAATGAGGGCCTCCACACCGATAAAAGCCTCCTTTGGGGGTTTGTTGTTTTTTCCTAATTACATTTCCCAGTTGTATTATTTGAGGTGATCCCATTCATTCTTCTTTCCTCAAGGTTGAGTGGGTTTCGGTGGTTGGCCATTTTGTCCACTTACTTATCTTTGTTTTATTGGGATATTTGATCACATAATGAGGTCCTCCACATATTTGGAAACCTTCTTTGGGCCCTTTAGGTTTTTTCGATTCTACTTTACACCTTGTCCTACTTGGGGTGCCTTTAGTTGCCTTTAACCTCTCTCATAGCTTGGCTTAGCTATACTTTTCTTCAATTGATTGGGTTCGAGTTGGATTACCCATCCTTTATGTTGATATTTGCACTCTAAATAACTAGCACTTTCTCTTCCCCTTTGGGACTATCAATTTTTCTTTGTTAGTTCTACAAAATAGGAATCATTCAGTTGCTTATGTTGTTGTATTTGTTCTCTTTGCTAGTCTATTAGCTCCCCCCTACTATTTTATTTGTTCTTGCAACACTGTAGCAATGGTGATGAGGTTTTCCACCTCTTTGCTTAAGTCTCTCGAACCCCTTTCTTTGGTCCTTTCCTTAACATTATCCTTACAATGTTGTTTATTTGATAAATCAATCTTTCCTCCTCTCATCTTGGGTGCCATCTATCCTATGGCAACCAATAAGAGAAAAGTAGGTTACAACCTCAACTTGAACTCTACTACTAATTTAAATCTCAACACAAATTTCTCTTGTTAAAACATTAATGATCTAATTAGGATAATATTTCAAGTTTATGGTTATACTTCAATGCCAAAGTTCGTACTTACTTATAAGTAAGGCATCATAACATTCCAATCACCCATTGGGTTAATCTCCATTAGATTCTAGCAAGCAGGGGATTCTAGGTCTTCCATACTTTAGCTTAAACTTAAGCAAGCCTTCATAGAAAGGCATTCAAATCCTTGAAACACACTAAGAAGCTCTATATCCTCATACCTAGAGCTCTGATACCAAATGTAACGACCTTCAAATCTAGCTATAAGAAAACACAAGCAAAGAAATATTTTCTTTTAAACTGCGATGAGGGATTCATAAACCCCTATCTAATACCTAGTTACTACATTTTAGATCACTAAGTTTTCCAAATATCCCAAAGAGTTACATCTCACACAATATCCTATACAAGTTTTTCTATGTAGGTATTCTTTGTGTTACTGCAAATAAGCTTATCTCTCATCACTCTTGATGAGCTAAACCTATCACCTTTAGTACAGTCAAAGATATACGCCCATCACCACACCATACACAAATCTATATGTGTAGGTCTACTACGCGTATTGTGAGTTAAGCTATCCATCTCATTTTCTTGACAAGTTATCTTAACTCATATATAATCTTTTAGTTTACTTAGCTAACATTCTCCCCAAGGGGTCTCAATCCCTTAGGTCTTTCTACATTCACCCTAGGAGGTCTTAATCTCTTAGGTTCATTCTAGGTTCACCCTAAGATTTCATTTTCTTAGGTTACTTTCATGATTAGCAAGAAGACAAGTTTAACTCTATCTACTTAATCAAACAAATAAAAAAATTCATAAAACATACATGAGATACTTAGAAGGGAAACAAAATGTAAAACAAAGTAAGCATAAAATAAAAAGAGAAACTAAACAACAAAGAATAGATGAATTATAATAGTAAATTAAATAAATAGTTCCCATCCATTCAACAATTTATTACATATATTAAAGTATGGTAAAACATCCATACTTTTAAAGAATAAAGTAATACATTAATCATCTAGGGATATCTCCCTACAATTCTAGTCTATTTAAGCATAAGTAAAACAAACTGATGCATAGGTTTCAGTTGCCAATTTTGGTCTTCCTTGTCCTTCCATCATTCGTTTGAGGGTAGTAGGGGATCAAGGCAACTCATGGTTCCATGATAGGTATGCTTCTAAATGCATCTACTAGTAACATGAAACTAGTGCATTTACTGATTACTTTGCCAAATTGCAACTATACAAATTTAATTAAAGTAAACATCCATCTACTATCTAGTTGATATCATAAAAATCTCTTCATTTTTATTTTCACCTCTCCTTTGCCCAAAAGAGTCATTTCAACAGATACAACTAGATCACAAGTCATAATTTAATCAAATTATTTTTTTTTTGTGGAAAACATCCTAGAAGGGATGCCACTTTCGGGTAAGACCCAAGGAGGCAGGGGTATATATTCCACCAAAATTGCCTAGGGCTCACACCTGGTCTACCACCTTTGACATACTCAAGGAGTAAACCTGAAACAACAAAAAATAACACACAAACACAAACACACAAAAAGATTAAAAAAAACATGCTCCTTGAGTGTGTCAAAAAGATAAAGCACAACCAAACACACACACAATAAGATATTAAAAAAGCACAACACGAACCACACAAAAAAACACAAGAACAATAGAACACTACGATTACACAACCAATAAAAACATGAAAAAAAAAACAACCAAAACCTAAAAAATAAAAATAAAAACAAAAAAATAAAAAACAATCACCAATAGACAACAAAGAAAAATAAAAACATAGAAAACACAAAAACACCAATTAACACAAACATACAGAAACACAAGCACAAGAACAACAACAAAAAACAGAAAACAACAAAAACACAAGAACAACAAAAAATACAAAAATAAAACAAAACAAAAAACACACATACACACCTCAAGAAACTAAAAAATAAATAAATAAATAAATAATAAAAAATAGAACACGACAATGACCTTTCTAGACCAAAAGACTTTTAAGGCAAGAATCAACAGAAGAAACAAAAGAAAGATTCGTTTGAGCTAGGGAACTAAAATACCCTGACCAAACCAAAGAGAAGCAAAAATAAAGCAAGAAGAAACTAGGTACCTCTAGAACTGGAGCCATCCAAAGAAATGATATAAATAAGAGCTTCCCTTATTTGCGAAGCCCACCATCTAGGAGGGTGGTCGTAGCAAGTAAGATCACCTTTGTCCAAACCCCAATTAGCTAAAGCATCAACACTCTTGTTATGATCTATGACCACATGATTGTAATCAACTTTCAAAAATCCCATATGGATTAACTAAATCTTCTCAATAATTTTTTTTATTCTTCAATCAACCTTATGATTCTTAGGAGTCTTCAAAATATTAATAATGAGTTGAGAGTCAGACTCAACTAGCACCTTTTCCTATCCAACCTTAGTAGCCTCTTGAAGGCCTCTAAGGATACCATACCCATCAACAAGGTTATTGGATAGAATACCCAAATTCTTAGCAAAAGTAAAAACCAGGGAGCCATCTAAAATTCTACCAATTCCTCCCACACTAGCTTTTCCAAGGTTCCCTCTAGAGGCTCCATCAATATTGACTTTTCCAAAATCCTTAGGAGGAGGTTGCCAATTCCTTGTTCTATCCATCTTTCAATTACTCACATTCCCTTTAAGTTGGTTGCTCTTAGAAGAGTTAATCTTCAATATTTGCATCAGTTGATCCCATATTTGGTGGGAGTTTGGGGGTGATTAAGGAGCTATTGGACTGATTCAACTAATTTGGAAATGATATTTTACCAAATATAGTGAATATCCTTCCTTTCTTGATTAAAAATTTGGTTGTTCCTTTCATTCCAGATATTCCAAAGAATAATGGTATAACCCATCCAAACTAACTACCTAATAAAATTATCAACACCCTCTTGATTAGGTCAATCCCTCCAAATTTGTTCAAAAGTAAAAAAATTGGACCACTATAAGCCAAGTAAAGTGACCATTCTCCTCCATAGCTCAAAGGCTAAAGTACACTTAATAAAAATATGGTTGGTAGTTTCCACATTCTCTCCACATATTTCACATCTAAAAGGGCCATGAAAACCATGCTTCATAAGATGCTCCCCAGTAAGCACCCTGCAATGCAATAAAAGCCAAGTAAAGAACCTCACCTTAGGCCAAAGCTTTTAAGCCCACAACTGAGAAAATATATCAGATGATTGGTTGAGATTATTATGGCATAAGGTCAAATAACCTTCAGCAACTGAATACTCACCCTTAGTAGTGTTGTTCCATCCAAAACAATATTTATCATGGGACCAAGAGAGAGATCTCATATGAAGGATGCATTGGATATCTTGTCTTTGCCTTTCTAGGATTTGAATAGGCCAGTGCTCAATAGGGATCCAATATCTATCAACCTTTGAATTACCAGTATGGTATTGACAGTAATTAGCCACCTTTATCCAGTTAGCTCGGTGAAGCTCCTCCATCCAAGGCCTCCAATTGTAAAACTAAGTTATCAAAGGCTTGTGACCATTCCAAGAATCTGTCCAAAAATTTACTTATTGACCATTATGAATGATCCAAAATAATTTTTTCTTTATCAAATCCTCACCAGTCTTAAGAACTACTAAAATGGGAGAACCTGTGGAAGGCAATTAATAGCAAACAAGGTCTTCAGGACTTTTGTTCTCAGCATATTTAGCATGGATATTTTTGGCCCAAAGAGCATTGGGGTTGTGCAAAATCCTCAAATATAATTTAGCAACTAAATATTTGTTGTTATTAATAACAGACCATAATCCTAACCCCATTCATTCTTAGGAAGACATAAAGTGTCCCATTTCACCAAGGTCCATTTTCTTTTCTCCTTAGTACCACTCCAGAGGAGCCGATGACTAATTTGATCCAATTCTCGAAGAACAGCCTTTGGGATATTCAACACGGTAGAAACATAAATAGGAATATCTTGAATTACTAATTTTACCAAGGTGATTCTACCCCCAGAAGAAATCCACCTATTGGTCCATTTCCCAATTTTCTTCTTGAATTTGTCCAACAACCAATTCAAATCTTTTTTTTATCTTCGAATATTTATGAGAATACCTAAATAAGTGATTGGAAGGGAGGTCTTCTTATATATTAATTTATCCAAGACCATGGATTCCTGTCTGGTAGAGCAGTGAAATAAAATTACTTTAGATTTGTCTTCATTGATCAATTGCTCGGCCTTAGAAAAATAGCTAATGATTTGCTTAATATTAGAAGCTTCCTTAACTGTAGCTTTACCTAAAAGAGTAGAATCATCAAAAAAATTAAGATGAGAGATAGGTCTAGCTCCATGAGCAATGGTAACTCCCTCAAGGATTTTGTTTTCTCTCTTTTTGGTTATAGTCCTACCTAAGCATTCAATAATAATGATGAATAAATAAGGGGATAGGGGGTCACCTTGCCTAATACCTCTGGAAGTTGGGAACAACTGAGAAGGCCTACCATTGATAAGAACTAAGTAGGAAACTGAAGAGATACATCCCATAATCCAATCCATCCAATATTGAGAGAAACCAAATTGCCTCAAAATTTTGATAAGGAAGTGCCAATCCACTCTGTCATAAGCTTTGGATAAGTCTAACTAAATGAACATAGAAGGAAATTTTTGCATATCCATGGAATGGATGGATTCTTGAGCAAGAACTATCTCATCCACTATTTGATGCCCTTCCACATAACCCCCTTATTTAGGGGAAATAATCTTATGTAAAAGAGGCTTCAACCTTTCTGCCATGATCTTAGTAATGATTTTGAGAAGAATATTACATAAAGCAATAGGTCAAAAAGCTTAGATATGTTCAGCCTCTTGAGCTTTTGGAACAAGAGTAATATAAGTTTTATTTATAACCTTCAAAATTTCTTTGGATTTCCTGGCTTCTTCCACCACCTCTAATAAACCAGCATTAAGGATATCCCAGAACTCTTGGTAGAACTCAATGGGAAAACCATCAAGACCTGGGGTTTTTCCTTTTTACATTTTAAAAACTACCTGTTGAAGCTCATTGATAGTAACAAGAGTAGTAAAAATAGAGTTCTCCTCATAAGTGATAAGAGAAGGGATTGCTTGAAGAACATTTTGTTGAGAAGTCGAGTCAAGAGGAGTAGCAGCAAAAAGATTGAAAAAGTAATTGACAATAATAGAGTTCATACCATCTCAAGTGTAGACAACATCTCCTAAATCTAATTATAGGAAAGAAATAAATTTGTAATATCTTCGAGCTAGAAGATATTTGTGGATGAAATTTATGTTCCGATCACCTTCTTTGAGCCATTGAATTCTATACTTTTGCTTCCATAAGAGTTCTTCTCTTTTTTCTTATTCTTCTAATTGAGTTGTGACATTAATTTCAACTGCACTTGTACTCTCTGTGAGGCCATATAAACAAATTTTCTTATTAAAATTTTCAAGCTGAGCAATAACTTCATGTTTTTTTTATGAACATCCCCAAACTCCTTCCAATTCCAAGTCTTGATTTTGGATTTAATGTATTGCAATCTTTTGGAAAAATAAAACATCTTAGTCCCATACCTAGGTTTACCTTCCTTCCACCATTGTTGCACTCAAGGTTTAAAGGAACTATCTCTAAGCCACATTAACTAAAAAAAGAGAGAAACTCACATTGGTTTTCTACATTTCCACCATGATTGGCCAGTGATCCGAACCAACATTGTTAAGAGTCTTTAGTTTAGGAATGTGACCATGGATTAAGAAATTGTCAGAGAGCAAGAACATATCCAATATCTCCATTATACAAGCTAAGCCTTGCATTATGTTAGACCAAGTCATAAGGCCATTATTTGGTTGGATGTCCACAAGATGGAGGTTTACAATATATTCGCTCATGAGATTAGTGCTCCTGTCCAAATTTCTATTTCCCCCCATTTTCTCATCCAGAGAGAGGATGGTATTGAAATATCCTCCGATCAAGATCCAATATTTAGGAAAATGAGAGATAATATAAAGTTATATTCTTCCACTGTCTTTTTTTTTCCTTCAAATTAGTCAAAGCATGAATAGTAATGCAGAGCATAATTTGGTTGGAATGTTTTCTTTGAATAGCTATAGCCAAAATATCCCAAATGCCAACCATATGGTGAATAACTACCTCTTTTGGGTCCCAAAGGCAAGCAATGCCACTAGAAGTCCCCTGGGAACTGAGGGAAACCACTTTTCTAGCTAGCCAAATTTTACTAGCAATCAATTCCATATCCTCCATTGACATCTTCATTTCTTGAAGAAAAACAAGATGTGGATGATTTATCTGAATCATTCTAATTTAATTTTGTTTTGAAAGACTCCCTTTGAGTCCTCTAATACTCCAAGTGATGATCTTCATTGATACCAGGGCTAAAAAAGTTGGAAAGGGCATTAATCTTACCTTCCTCTACAAGCTTTTCACCTTCTTTTACCATATGATATTGATTAGTCTTGCGACCTGCCTTTTGATTAGAATCCATCTTCTATTTTTTTCATGTTTCTTGACTCACTCCAATTGAATCTTATATGGCTTCTAACCTTGAAGAATGGTTGTACACAGCCAAAATGTTACCAAAAGGTTCAACAGAGTCTATATTGGGACCTATATTATTTGAAGTTTTAACATTTAAAAGATTGTTTTTCTTGTGTAAAAAACCTTTGATTTGTTGGTTTGTATCTGATTTCTTCCCTTTATCTTTAAATTGTGTTTCTAAGATATTTGTTTCCATTATTTCCTCTTCCTGACTTAGGACAACATTTGTGGAAATAATTTTAAACATATTAGCAAATAACTTTGATTGATCCTTCATAACTAGTTTTTTCTGAGTGTTCTTCTTCTTAGGCATTTGGAAACCTATTGAGTTTATATCTTCTTTCTTTTGATTTGGAATTTTATTTGGGAAAACACTAGCCAAATGACCATATTCATGGTAAATTATATAATGAAAAGGAATGTTCTCATAGTCCACTACTTGCTCCTAAGTGTCCTCCCCAAATTGTAATGTGATCTTTTTAGGTAGGGATTTGTCAAAATCCATTAAAACACAAATCCGAGCATAAATAATATGTTCAAAATATTTAGTACAATTAGCAGTCATTATAAATGTTCCTAAAGAGTTTTCAATTGAATAAAAAATAGTCAGATTCTAGAATTCAATTGGGAGGCCAAAGCGTCTAACCCACATGGGACCTGTAGATCGCATCTCTTCTTCGGCTTTAAATTTAGTATGTCAAGGCTTCATGAAAAGCCCCACCCTCCCAAAGAACTAGGGACCCCATTGAAATTTTTTCTCTTTATCTTCATTATTAGCAAATAAAATAAGAAAATAACCATTTGGATAAATAGATATTTGTAACTCACCTTTAGTTTTCCAACTTTTTGCAGTCCAGACTTTGAAAGCAGATAGGATCGAAAAAAAACCCACAAAACGACAAATTAGTCCTCTTTTTTCTAGATCTTCAATGCCAGTCTAAATGTTGCCCATATCAAGTTTAACAATAGGAGTTCCATCAGCTGCTTTAAGACATCCTGACTCCATTTTCCTAGGATCAATCTTAGGCATTCTTAAAGGTTTGTAGGAAGCCCTAAGATTAATATTAGCATTAGGCTGAGGTTGTCCACCACGGAGGGCTTCCCTAAAATTTATTTTTGGGGCCGAGTCTTTGAAATTCTTACCCTTGATAGGGGTTTCCACATTAGATTTATTTGATGGGTGCACCTTAGCACCAAATTCACTTGATATCTGAGCCATTTTTGATCATCTGCTTGAAACTTGTTTTGTGATCTCTTTAATCCATTCCCTAGACGTCATGGAAAGGTATGATTTTCACTTTTATTTTGTGTAGCAAATTGGAAGTCATTGTCACTCAAGTTCATAGCATGAAGATCTATTGAAAGATATATTTCTAACCCATATTGGATCTCCTGCAACATATCCTGCTAAAATCTTGAGTAGAAACCACTAAAATATTGGTCGTTAGGGCTCGAAGACCCCAAAAACCAACCTCTGGAGTTGCTTGCACTTAACCCAAATGAAACCCTCACACAGTCACTTGCCAAAAATCTTGTTCACACATAGGGATGCACTAGGATTTGTGTTGCTCAAAATGATTTGAAAATTTATGGAGATGTTCTAGGGTTTGTCAAGCATCTACCCTCAAACTTTTAGCTCAATTTGAGTATGGATGAGTGAAATATGGCTAAAACAATTTCGACAGTTTGGGTAGTCATACAAAAAACGCCTCACATCACTCTTACTATCTTGAACATACATCCTTCTTTAATCAAATTATTTCACAACCCTTTATTCAACATAATCAAATTCCCATACCTTCAATTAATTAAACAAACTAGGTTTCTTTATTTAACATAATCAAAGTACCATACCTTCAATTACTTAAACAAACTATGTTTCTTTATTTAACACAATCAACGTCCCATACCTTAAATTACTTAAACAAAATGTGTTCCTTTATTTGACACAATCAAAGTCCCATACCTTAAATTACTTAAACAAACTATGCTCCTTTATTTAACACAATCAAAGTCCCATACCTTCAATTAAACAAACTATGTTCCTTTATTTAACACAATCAAAGTCCCATACCTTAAATTACTTAAACAAACTATGTTCCTTTATTTAACACAATCAAAGTCCCATACCTTCAATTACTTAAACAAAATATGTTCCTTTATTTAACACAATCAAAGTCCCACACCTTCAATTACTTAAACAAACTATGTTTCTTTATTTAACACAATCAAAGTCCCATACCTTCAATTACTTAAACAAACTATGTTCCTTTATTTAACATAATCAAAGTCCCATACCTTCAATTACTTAAACAAACTATGTTCCTTTATTTAACACAATCAAAGTCCCATACCTTCAATTATTTAAACAAACTATGTTCCTTTATTTAACATAATCAAAGTTCCCTAACTTAAATTGTTTAAATAAATCAATTCCTCTATTAATCAAAGTTTCCTAACTACAATTAGTAAAGTAAAGTCATTCCTTTATTTTCATAATTCATTTATGACTCATTATTTTAAACATAACCAGTAATTCATTTATGTTTATTTCCTTTTAAGCATACACATAGTCTATATTATAACATAACCTGCTTTATGTTAATTCATTTGAGACTAAATTAATTCCATAACTAGTTAACTTATTAATAGTCTCTAAACTATTAGCTTAAAAAGGGGTATTATAACTTAAGACCTGCCCTGCCAACTAGCGTTCACAGTCAAAACTGAGTCAAACAACCCACACCTTGTGGTAGAAAAAGGTGACATGTCAATGAGCCAAACAAAGTCAAGGCAATCGGATCAACACATTCAACTACAACTCAACAGATGACCAGGGTTCCACATTTTTAAAGTGAGTACTACAGCCAACACTTGGTTGGTCCAAAGTGACCCACATGACCAAACCAATTGGTCGATTCAAAAGGGGAATGTTTCCCCCTTATAAATCAACTAACCCCAACATAACGTGTGTGGGATGGATGAGAGAGAGGTCCAAGTCGGCCTTCCCTTACTCGGGCTTGCCCAAGTGACGATGACACCCAAAGGAATATTATAAGATTCTAAGGCTAAAATTTAGATTCCTCACTCGACTAAGCACAAGGACACACTCGACAAAGTTGTGATAAAAGACATGAGGATATATTTACCCATTGTTCGGATTACTATTTGGTTTACATCCAATGTATACCAACTCAAGGTGACAAAAAAGGGAACATAAATCAAACAAGGCACTCACACACTCACTACATGACGGTGGAGGTCAAGTGGAAGATCTAAGAGTAGGCGTAAATCTCAAACTAGACATCTTCTCTAGACTGAGGCACTGATAAGAGGACCAAGCTATAGAGGTAACCAAACTTCTCAAAATAAAAATTAAAGCTATAAGAGAACCGAGTTCTTAGTCTTGTTAAAGCCAACCATATCAGTCCAAAACCTCCCACATATTGATTTTAAACACACAACGGAGGTCTACTAGAAGATGCATTCCAATCCACTGATGTGCATGATTCTATAGGAATACCAAACTATGGTTCAACAAAGGAGTCAAGATGACTGGCATCTACACACATACAAGGATAAACTAGCAATCTGGTATGGAAAGAACCAGCAAAAAGATAGATTTATCCAAGCTTAAGGTAAGAGATGTCGTCAAAATATCCAACCTAGTTTGCTCACATTGGTTTCTTCCTTGAGTGACCCTTCAAACGTCCATCTGCAACATCAATTTCTAGATCTCTCCCTTTTGTGTTTTCGTCTCTACGCTCCTTCTCCTCTCCTTCATGCGTCCCCTCTTCCATTCTTCTAACTCCCTTTTCCCATTCTTCTATGTCTCACCTACCCGCCATAACTCCTCACCCCTCTACCAGGCGATTGAGCGGACGTTTCCTTTCTTTATTCATTCTTCGCTCAAAATGAAACTTCAACATTAATAGAAGCCTTATCTTTAAAATAAATCTCTCTTTTATTAAATTAAAAGATATCTTACCTTTAAAATATCTAACATGAGATTTTATTACTTCTTTAATAAAGTCTCTATTATTTTGAATGAAATTCTACCATCATTAAAAGAAAACTTTATTGTTTTATTAAATGAAATAAAACATCTATTATTTTTAAAAGAAATTATTTTATCATTTAAAATAAAACATCAATTATTTTCAAATGAAATTATTTTATCATTTAAATTAATAAATTACTGTATATATATGCCTATTCTTAAAACATAAATAGGGGTTCTTCTATCGAATACTAACATCATGCTAAATGTTATTATACCACACAAGGAGTTTCAAAGACAACCAACTTATACATGCTTTCTAAACCATTGATGCAATAAGTGATGAAGTAAAAGATAACCAATAATATGCAATAAACAAAGAGGGAGTCTTTCCATCAACCCAGTCACCTATCTTAGTTGGAGAATTTACAATGGCTACTAGGCTATCAACTAAGGCTCTAGGTGGTTAGCTTTGACAATTATCCCTTAACCAATAATGCATGCATATATAAGGGTATCTATCCATGCTACCTTGAGTTTCCTTAGTCATCACTTCTCCAACCTCAAGTACCCCATTTTTGGTGGATGATTCTACCTTTTCCACCCACGAGTGTACCTTCTCCTGCATAATATGTCAACAATATCATGTCCTTGCTAAACATCGCACAAGTTGCTTATTTGCACAAAACTAAGCATCAAAGCATCATTAATCGATATACAAATTTTCATGTCAAAAAGCCTACCAGGGAGGGTCATGACATGCACATTACACTCTTACATATAAGGGAAATATAAGTCACTCATATAAACTATAGACACAAACCCTAATCTATTACATATTTATATGTGTACCATGAAGATACCATGGGGGTTTATTTGTGTGTACCAAATAATGTAACTGAAAGCACGAGATTCCGGGCAAAGGAAACACTAGCTATGCAACATAAGACGAAAATGTAACGCTTTGATCCTATGCACTAAAACAGAGAAAGGAGACAACTTGGAAACGAAAGACAAGATGTAAAGAAATCACAACCCTCTTTATTCAAATATCTTATCCTCGGTTACATAGACGTCTCCTCCCCTTTTGGGGGGCTAGGAGCGTTAAATTTGTCTTCATTACAATGTGTGACCTAGTCTTCCTCTTCCCGCGTGCCCACGATTGCAATGGGCGGGCCAAGATGTTGCCGCCACTGATGTGGATAAGTTCTTCACCTCTGATTGCTTTTCCTGCAATCAAAGAAACAATGAAAATGTCGGTAGCACTCTTCTGCAAATGAAAGGGGTTCGTTCTCTAAAATCAACGAAATACGCATGTAAACATCTCGCTCAAAGCAGATAAATACGAGTAAGTCCAAATGGCTTGAAAACTTGACCGAAGACGAAAAATGTTACCCAAAGGCCATTGCCCCTGAGACAGCCGGCCAATCTACTTTTACCTGGTAATCGTCCCTCGGAAGGACGATTGCTGCTGTTAATCGTCCCCTGAAAGGACGATTGATGCTGTTAATCGTCCCCTGCAGGGACGATTGATACTGTGTTGAAGAAGCCGACTCGCCGCTGCTCCAATGTCGATTCCCGAGACCTGCAAAACGCCTGCAAACAAGGGGGTTATGTAATTGGGGCCATTTTGGGACGACCCAGATGGTCGGATTCTCCCAATTTGGCCTCCATCACCGAGAAATTGGACGTTGTTACCTGCAAGTCAGTGGGACAACCAAAATAACAAAAGCATGATAATATTCGATGAAAACCTTTTGAAATCAAGATTCAAGATTCTGAACTATTGAACAGCAGAGAATAACATGGAATATGAACAAATGACAAAAAATGAACTACAACTAAATCCAAAAGGTGCGGGGTGCCCAAGTGGGCAGTCCACCGATGGAACTTGATTTTCGCACCAATCCACTTGGGATGGGCCCAAAATCTCTTAGGAGTGGGGGGTCGGCGAATTGGTTGGTTCAGGTGTCCATGTGTTGGATTTGGGTCAAGTTCGAGCTTCCAAAGGCCACCCAACAACCTCCCTTGCAAAAGAGATTGGTGGATGTGGGAAGGTGAACCCAAAGGGATGCAAGTGGGTCTTCAACTCGGCGACACTTCGTTGCTTGAAAACTCCTTCAACCTCTATATTTGGGTGAGAAAAGTCTCACCTTTTATAGACCCAAGGGGTCTCCTTTGGGAAGGAAGCACAAACGCCATGTGTTGGTCATAGGCGCCATGTGGCAGTCATGTCTCCTCATGAGGGAGGGGAGTCCTCCATTGACTTGTGTTTTCATAATTGCTTCTTGTGACAGTCCTCTAACGGCCCTTCTGTCCACCTACACACGCGTGCAAGGCAGGAGTCATCAACTGACTGTTTTGGGCTGCCACTTGGCGTCGTTTGTCATTTTGCCCGTTAAACTTGGTAATCGTCCCTGGGTGGGACGATTACAACAATCGTCCCTGGGTGAGACGATTGCAAGTTAGTAATCGTCCCTGGGTGAGACGAGTATCGGGCAAAGTGTCTAAATGTACCAAATTGCTTCCGACCTTACAAAATTGCTATGGAAGTGGTTAGGACCACTGTTTGACCTCCGAGGGCTGCCCTTGGGGCTGTGTTTGTCAAAGCGATCAGTTTTTGCAGTCACATAATCGGATTGGTGTTGTTTTGGTGTCTACAGATGCCCCTTTTTGGGAAGCGTTGCGGGTGACGCAGTGCTGAGAAAAAATAGATAACCAAAGCACTAATGATTAGGGTTTCTTGGTAACCTAACCAACTTTTGATGCCCCAAGTATGAAAAGGGCATGCATTCTTGAATCCTTGCTTCTGACGAGCTAAGGAATTTGATTTCAAGTGTTAACCTGTTTTGGTGAGGTGTGACTTGAACTTAGACATTGATAGTAATGAATAGGCAAAGGGTGTTTTATCCACAAGGGAACCTTGTGTTCATGATTCACAAAATGCCAAGTGTTTGATTGATTTGATTGTTGCTTGTTTTACTGCCCCAAGCAGGAGCATGATTGTCTTTTTCAATGATTCTTTGAATGCATGTCGTTTTCCTTAATTGGGTGTGTGATTGTTGGTTGGTGACTAAGTGTGACTACCCCCTCAAACGACGAATCGATGAGGGAATGACCTTCGTGAGAGAAGCGACGAGTCGCTTGACCCAAGATGACTTGTGCAAGGGTGCCTTTAGAGGGTTTATCGTTAAGCGTGTGCAATTTTTCCAACATTTGGGCCTGTTTTTGGTGGGTGTTAACCCTTTTGGTGATGCCTGAATGGGGTGAAATCATTGAAAATCTAACTTCCCGTGGAGCGGTCCGACTATTGTAGCCTTCTTGGGGAAGTAGGAGAGCGATAATTTGGACCTCGACATCGATTTTCTTTACCAAGAGGTTAAGTGCGAGAGCACTTGTGTCCGGCAATGCTTATTGCTTTGTTTTTATGTTGCTTGTTTTGTTGTTTTTGTTGTTTTGTTTTTTTTTTTTTTTTTTTTTTTGGTGTTTTTGTTGTTTTGTGACACCATTTGGGGATTTAATTGTCTGAAATCCGTTTTCCCGTGGAGCGGTCCGGCTATGGTAGCCTTCTTAGGGAGTAGGATAGTGACAATGTAAACCTCGATATCAGTTTTGCTATGCCAAGAGGTTAAGTGCAAGGGCACTTGTGTCTGGCAATGTTTATTGCTTTTTGTTTTTGTGTTGCATTTATTTGTTGTTTTTGTTGTTTTGATATTCTTTGATCTTGTGCATGATGGTTGATGAATATGGATGTCTTATGTTGATTTATTTTGATGGATGCATATTGTATGATGACTGCAAATGTTTTTGATTTATATGTGATATGCAGAGATGAAATGGATGAATGGGATTTGTGATGTTTGGCTATGGCACCATAGATTGTTTAGAACTCTATTATTTTGTTTTTAGGAAATTGTTGTGATGCATGAATTTGTATGTATACATGTGGTTTTCCCTTCTTTTTTCTTTTTTTTTTATTTTTTTTATTTTTTGATGGTATTGCTAAGACGAAAAGTAGCACAGTTGGTTTAGAAATGTAACTAATTTTTTCTGAGACTCAGACAGTTCTAGCTCTCTAGCCACGACCGTACTTTATCTTACATGATTTTTGAACAAGGTATGAATCAGACCTGTTTTTGACCAAGCTATTTTACATCCCTGTGTGTGCCATTGAGTTCATTTATGTGGTATTTATCAGGATACCGCCGGTGCCAGATGGGCTTTCAACCGAACCTGTATTGAGGATCACCTAACTAGCTCCACTAACTCCTTTGTTATGTTTAGTTAGATTAATCCGCGATGTTTTCTAGGATGTCATAAGCTAGCTTATCCACATGCAAACATTGATCTGTACGCAAGTTAATGTGACAGATATATCGTCATGCGAGAAGACCTTTAGAATGTTGAGAGTTCCAGGGATTCAAGTTCAACTCCCTTCTTTTCTTCAATTGTAATAGGATACTTGCTCGTTTGTAGTGATAAGATCACTGTTTATTTTGATTTGTTTTTCTTTCGAGCAAGGGATTGGAGTGATAAAAATCACTGTTTCTTAGTGCATTTTGATGTGTGCACTGTATGATGTCAAATCTTGATGTTTTGACGTTTTGCAGATATATATATATATATATATATATATATATATATATATATATATATATATATATATATATATATATATATATTTTGGAGATTAGGGATTTTTGGGAATTGGGTAGGGGTGATGCTTGTCCTTTTGCCAACTCTCAGCATTCTTTGGGTCATCCGCACAGGGGGATGAGCAAGATAACCGTTTTGCTTATGGTGACCTAGATTACTGTGCAGTTCATCTTTCTTTCACATAACTCTGGAATTGTTAATGTGTTTAGTTTGTGTTGGGATGTTACGTATCAAGGTGTATTTCAAGTATGACTCTACCTTCGTAAAATCTGTTTGACTTGATACATTACATGGCTAAAGAGGAAAATTTTGGCTGAATTACGAAAACTCGTGATACATTAAAAGACCACTGACTCTAGTGTGGTGGAAGCAATGCATGGTGTGTCTGTTGTTTTTATGAAATGGAACAGTGGGTAACAAGATGGACTGTATGAATGCAATGCTTAATGTAGCTACATATTTTTGTATTTTCGATGAATTGAGTTTGTCGAATATGAAGATGAGATGTGAGAAAACTCTCAATTGATGAATTTGAGAATGCGTAGAAATGAGATGCAAATTTTTGTTGTTTTTGATGTATTTTGTTGTTTTTGAATTTTTTTTTTTTTTTTGTTTTTTTTGTTTTTGATGTATTTTTGTTGGGTTTTGACCAAGTGATTGCGATAATCCTTGGAGCTTTTTGGGTTTGACCAAGAGATTGCGATAATCCTTGGAGCTTTTTGGATTGACCAAGAGATTGTGATGATTCTTGGAGCCTTTTGGATGACCAAGAGATTGCGATAATCCTTGGAGCTTTTGGATTTGACCAAGAGATTGTGATAATCCTTGGAGCTTTTTGGGGTGACCAAGAGATTGCGATAATCCTTGGAGCTTTTTGGGTGACCAATAGATTGCGATAATCCTTGGCATTTTTTTTTTTTTTGGATTGACCAAGAGATTGCGATAATCCTTGGAGTTTTTTTTTTTTTTTTTTTTTTTTTTTTGGTATATGGCTTTCTTAGATATGAAATGGTCGCAAATGACTGATATTCAAGGGTTCTGTTTCCTTGATACCGTCAAGAGAAGCTAGCCTGTACGTTCCCGGTCCTATTTTGCTATCAATGACATAAGGACCTAACCAATTTACCGCAAATTTATCCCTCAGGTGGTGCGGCAAATTAGAATTCTGTTGGTTTTCCTTCAAAACCAAATCACCAACCCGAAAGTCCCTTAGGTGGACCTTCATGTTGTAAGCTTTCTTAAGTCACTCTTGATAGATACGTAAGTGCTCAAGAGCATTAACACGTCGTTCGTCAAGCAACGTAAGTTGGTCTAACCGGGCCTGCCGTGCAGTGTCATCATCGATGAATTCTCGCATCGATATGCGGAGGGAAGGAATTTCCAACACGAGAGGCATTATTGGCTCTGAGCCATACACTAGTGAAAACGGAGTTGCCCCAATTGGCGTCCGAATGCTAGTGCGATAAGCCCAAAGTGCAAGTGGGATTTGTATGTGCCAATCCTTATGACTGTCTGTGACGGTCTTTTTAAGGATGGCAACTAGTGTCTTGTTTGATGCCTCTGCTTGCCCATTTACTTGCGGATAATAGGGTGTTGAAAAGTTGTGTTGAATTTTGTACTTTGTGGTCAAAGCACGCACGTCTTTGTTCTTGAATGATGGCCCATTATCCGAGATTATTTTGGATGGAATACCAAAACGACATATGATGTGATGCAAGATGAACTCCGCAATACGGGGTCCTTTCGTTGAGGATAACGAAATTGCTTCCACCCATTTGGTAAAATATTTTGTGGTCGTTATGATAAACGTGTGACGGTCTGACGATGCAGGGGAGATCTTTCCGATTAGATCGAGGCCCCACTACGAAAATGGCCAGCAGATCGGACTGTCTGTAGGGCCCGGGAAGGTACGTGCATCAAATTAGCATGATGTTGACACTTTACGCACTTCTTGACATACTCGCAACAATCTCGCTCTAAAGATGGCCAATAATAGCCCATGCGAAGAATGCGCTTTGCGATGGCCATACCGCTAAAGTGGCCACCACATGTATCGTCATGCGCTTGGGCGACTGCCCAAGTGGACTCTTGCTGGTCCAAACAACGAAGAAGAATTCTATCATAGCTTCGACGATACAAAATGTCTCCTATCAAGACATACTTAGCCGCTTTCTATTTGAATGTTCATTTTGCGACGTGCGTCAATCCAAAGGGAATATTACCTAACTTGAGGTAGTCTCTTATGGGTAAATACCAGTCCTGTTTATCAGAAATCTCGACAGTTTGGACAGCCAATCCCTTTTGAAGTTCTTCCCTAACAAATGCTGATTGGGATAGAGCTTGTAAGAATAGCGTTGTGTTGCTATTAATGGGAGTGGGGGAGAACAAAGACCCCCAGTTGGCATGTTTCAAATAGTCTCGAATTCGAAAGAACTTATCCGAAGATGGTTCGATCTGGTTCATGTGGACTCCTGGCGTCAAGTCCGAGCTTGCGCGCTCCATCGCGGGTTGCGATAAGGTTTTGACCTGAATGGTTGTTATATCACCGAAAAGGTCTTGCAGGATTAGTGACCCCAAGGAGGCCATTGTGTCCGCAAAACGATTCGATGATCGAGGCAGTGCCTCGATGTCATACCACTCAAGTTTTGCCAAGAATTTGTCCACGAGGGCTTTATAGGCCTTTAGAACTGGGCATTTGGATTGATATACCCCTTTGACTTGATTGACGATTAACAGCGAATCGCCAAAGATGTTCAATCTTTTGATGTTCATGTCGATTGTTGTCTGAAGACCTAGGAGCAAGGCTTCATATTCTGCATTGTTGTTGGTGCATTGGAAGTTTAATTTAAATGACAGGGGCATTGGAGCGCCCTGCGGTGTGAAGAATACAATTCCTGTGCCACCACATTTCTCGCATTTAGAACCATCAAAAAATAAGGTTATGTCGGCCTGAGACTCAGGCTCTTCGAATCTGGCGATTCTGAGACATGGAAGACCTCATCATCGGGTAGTTCTATGACTAGAGGTTGATCGTCTTCAAGAGGAGCCTCTGCTAGTTGATCGGCTATGACTTGTCCTTTTATAGATTTTTGCCCAATAAACTCAATGTCAAATTCCATCAACAACATGATCCATTTTGTCGTGCGACTACTATGATAAGTATGACTCATCATGTATCGCAATGGATTCTCCTTAGACACAACATACGTCGTGTTGCTCAGCATGTAATGGCGTAGCCTCTTGGTAGCAAACACCACTGCCAAGCAGATTTTCTCAACGTATGCATAGTTAAGTTCAGTAGCCGACCGGGGTGCGGCTAAGATAGTAAGTAGCCTCGTTCTTTGTGAAGTTCATTCTTCCGGGCTAGCATTGCGCCAGTGCCACCTCGATGAGCCGAGATGTATAAGTAGAACGGCACACCTGGTCTAGGTGGTGCCAATATTGGCGACGAAGCCAAGTAATGTTTGATTTCGTCAAAGGCTGATTGGCACTCGTCATCCCAATGAAATGTGACCCCCTTGTGCAATAATTTGTTCATTGGTCAGCATTTGTCAGATAATTGTGCTATGAAGCGTTTAATCGACGCGACCTTTCCTTGCGGACTTCTTAGTCGCTTGATAGTGGTTGGGGGAGCCATTTCAAGGATTGCCTTGACTTTGTTTGGGTCCACTTCGATGCCTCTCTTTGAGACTATAAAACCCAAGAGTTTTCCGGATGTGACGCCGAACACGCACTTCTTGGGATTCGATCGACCTTATGCTCTATGAGGCGATCGAGAATCTTGCTTAAGTCACCGAGATGATCTGAGCGCAAGAGAGACTTGGCTAACAAATCATCCATGTAATCTTCCAAATTTTTGTGCATGTAATCGTGGAAGATATAAGTCATAGCACGTTGGTATGTAGCGCCAGGGTTTTTAAGGCCAAAAGGCATGACCTTATAGCAAAATGTCCCCCAAGGCGTTGTGAATGCCGTTTTGAGTTGGTCTTCAGGATTGATATGAATTTGATTGTATCCTAAGAAACCGTCCATTAGGGAGAGCATTTCGTGACCTGTTGTAGCGTCTACCAATGCGTCGATGCTTGGCAAGGGGAAATCATCCTTAGGACTCGCTTTGTTTAGGTCTCGAAAGTCGGTGCATATGCGAATCCTCTCGTCGGGCTTCTTGACGGGAACCATGTTGGACAACCATGGCGGATAATCCACGCAGATGACAAATTGTGCATCCAACAGCTTTTGCAATTCGTCTTTGACCATCAAGGCCACTGTTGGGTGCATCTTTCTTAGTTTTTGCTTTACGAGGCTTGATTTTCGGATCAGCGTTAAGTTGTGCATGACTAGTCGCGGGTCTAGTCCTGGCATATCTTTGTACGACCATGCAAAAACTTCCTTCTTCTCTTCGAGAAGGGCAATATATTCGGCTTGCTCTTCGGGGGAAAGGCTTACCCCCAGCTTGAGAATCCGTGGATTCATTGGATCTGTGCCGATGTCTACGTCAGTCGTCTCCTCGACTGACATGTGGGATCCGTCCTCCAACTGATGTGGAGTTGGGATTAAATGAATATCATCAGCTGAGTTAAGATCTGCATTTGGAACCTCGGGTCCCTCTTCAGCTTGAAAAATATCCTGAGTTGTCCTTTGGGTAAAATGACGCATTTCACCGAAAGGCCAGTACTCTGATGGTGACAATGGTGAGTTGACGCGATCCCAGTCGATGGCATCCATGTCTAGATGCAATGACCGTGATGGATCGATCGGATTGCGGATGGGTGCGGTCAAATCAATGGAGATCATGTGGATGGAATGAATTTGGTCTCCAGAACCGCGGGTGTGATGACTTGATTCTTTTAGATGTTCCCTATACTCTGGATCTGGCTCTACGAGAACGGGCACGAATGGATCCTCTCTAGGTGCAAATTCATCTCTATGTGTGAAAAGGAAGGCGGGGTCTTCCCTTGGCACTGCTGTCATGATGGGATCTCGAGGTGGACGATGCTCATCTTGAATTTGGAGCCATAGGCCTAACATTTGTTCCCACCTCGCTGGGTCTACGTGCCATTCATGTCCTAACCGTATACCCATTTGTCCCATTAGATCTTCATGAGTTAGAGCGCGGTGATGTCGTCGCGCATGTCTGAGATAGTCCATTTCGGTTTTGTCTTCTGAATCACTTTCATAGATCCAAAATTGTTCATCCTCTTCGACATCCATTGCTTGCGATGTTGAGGACTCTTCCTGTTCCAGTGAATTAATCTGGTCCCATTGCGGTTGTTCCACTCTTAGTGGAGGGACCTGATTCTTTTGAGACTGTGTTATTTCGTCTGGAACCTCTAAGGGGAACAGTTTCAAAAAAATGTCTGGAAGCCGTTGTTGTTCTCTTTGAGGATTGCTCTCTGAACTTTCACCTCTCTCTAGCAAAGGAGAGGGATTATTGCTATTTCTAGGGGTGTTTGTAGACCATGGGAGATAATCCCCTAATGTGTATTCTATGTTTGGATTGGCGTACGGGTCTTGTGCCAATCCCCCCTTGTTGCCTATTTCTAGGCCTTGCATATTTTCAACCCCCGACTTGTCATATGGCATCCGATATCTTGGTTGGCAAAGGATCCGCATCCCTTGCTCATATCCGCCTAGCCCATACCCATGCCAATTGCATTGTTTGAGATATTTTAGGGCAAATTACGGGTTCGACAGGATAATTGATGTTTTCGACAAAAGGCTCTTCATCTGTTTCCTTTTGTTCGCATGGTTGAGAACCATGATCAAGGCCCCCATACACAAAATTCGTCCGGTTGGGAGGGTAGCCTAGTGGAACAATTGTCCCTATGGGAAGGCGAGGTCTTCCCATGTCCTGCACCGACTCCAATGTGGGGGTTGCCACAACGTTTTGCACTAAGTACTCCCCCAGGCCCGTACTGGCCATTTCAACAGTGATTGTTGATGATTGGGTAGGAGGAAACGGTAGTCCTTCCTGAGTCCATTCCATGTTTGGTTGTTTAGGAGTCTTGGTTTGTGTTGTGTTAGGTGTTTCCTCTGTTGATATCGTTGAAATCGTGGGCAACCCCTCTTCTAGAGGCTTAACCTCTTCCATGATTTGCTTTCCCTTGTCCTTCCGTTGGGCCATGATAGGTGGCGTTGATGATGGAGTAGGTGATGAAGTCTCACCTGGCTGGGATTTTGCCTTGTTGGCCACCAATGGTGCCTGCGGTATCGGACCCTGTTTAGATGGATTTAATTGAAAATCCAAATGCGTTGATGGGAGGGTCGATTGAGGTATGAATTGTACCGCATTGCAATACTTGAAGGGCTCTAAGTCCATTGGGACTACATGTATTTGCCCTTCATAGGCATACTTAAAGCACTGGTGTGTGATCGAGGGGACACACTTCATGTCCCTGATCCAAGGCCGCCCTAGCAGTATATTATAAGCCATTTCGCCTTCCAGCACATGGCACAGTGTAGGTATTGACTTTTGTCCTACCTGGACTGGCAGAACAACTGTGCCGACTGTCGAGCAAATTGCATCGTTAAAAGCTCGTAGTGTGTACGTGGAAGCGGTGATGTGAGAGGCTGGCAATTTTAAATGTTTTAATGTTGTAGTGGTTATAATGTTACTGGACGAGCCAGTATCTATCAACACTCTCTTGTACGGGATCCCGTTGACCCGCGCGATAACGTGCAGGGGTGGATCCGGCATGTCATTTGATATTGTTTTGACCTCGTCTTCTCTGAATGTGATGACAGGCTTCGTACATTGTTTCACATGTCCCACGAAGGCGTTGAAAGAATTTGCTTTGTGGGGTTGTACTTCAATGGCTTTTAAAATGTCCATAAGAGCTTCTCTATGGGGAGCTGATTGTTGGATAAGCTAGTAGATGGACAACCTAGCCGATGTGGTCCGCAGACTCTGCGTGAGTTTGGTCCATATCGTGACCTCGGGTCTAGGCGGAGGCAACTGCGTTGGGCGTTGTTGAGGCTACGATGTCGACGAAACTTCCCTCGTAGCTACCTCGGGGGCAACTACTGGGTATCTTCTGTTCCTTGTTACAATGCTAATCATTCCCACAAATCCTTTTGTGGGAAGATCTTGTCGCACCTCGTTAATCTGGAGCGGTTTTGTCTGTGCCTCGTGGGCAGGCAAGGGGTCCTTGAATACCCCCATTTGTTGGTTGTTTGGTGCGATGGGGTTTTCCACGACCAATGTTCTGTTATCGATCAAATCTTGGACTAGTTCTTTGAATTTCCAGCACCCATTTAGGTCATGTCCTCTGCGCCTATGGAATCTCGCAATACAATTCCTCCCTATACCCCCTAGGCTTGGGAATGTTAGGGTCAAAATTTTGGATTTCTGACAGAGTAACTAAATTTGTCTCCGATAAGCGATCAAATAAGGAGTCCCTAGACTCCGCATACGGGGTGAATTATCGCCTAGGGCGACGTCGCTGACATCTTTGCTCCCGTCTTCGTTATCTCTTTCGTAAGCGGGAGGCACTCGCTCGGTAGTTAGCCTTTTGAGGTGCGTTTCTTGCACTGAGCGCGGGAACATTTATCGCAACTTGATTGATCGCAACGATGTTGTGGTTGCGTTGTTCCGCTTTTAGTGGTTTTGTTCCACTCTTTCTTCTTAGGCTTGGCAATTGCGCCTTCGCCTATCTTAATCTCTTCTATAAGTCCGGCTTGGGCCAAAGCTTCTTCTAGGTCAGTCGTATTGTCGCAGCAACAATAGACCAGAGATTGATTTTAAGCAACTTTTTGTGAACATTTACGTGAGGTCCGACATGGGAGGACTGTAGGGTAACTTAGAAAGCAAAGCTCTCCATCAGTTCCTGTACGCTGCCATTGTTTCCTCCTCAAATTGTTTAAGGCTACCAAGATCACTAAGTGATGCCTTCTTCCTTGTGTTGAAGGCGAAGCGTTCAAGAAACGCATCTACTAGCTGATCTAAGTCGCTTATGCTCGTGTTTGGGCGAGTTGTGTGAACCAATCCGAGGCAGGGCATGTGAATGTGGTTATGAATGTTCTAAGCAACAACGCGTCATTATCTTGGATTGCGAAGCACTGGCTTAGAAATCTTGTAACGTGCTCTTGTGCGTCTTCCTCACCTTTAAAAACTACCAATTGAGGCAACTTGAAGTGTTCAGGGTAAAGAGGCGCAGGCACTGAAGGATGCACCGGATTACTGCGGAGTAGACGTAATGTGGGTTTTTGATGCCCAGCAGCTTTTGTCTCCACAGACTCCAAATGCTCCAATAGCGCTTGGTATGCATCGGAAGATTTTATTTCTTCCTCTCTTGTTCACTCTTATTGCAAGTTATGGTAAACTGGAGGCCTATGGAGGGGTGACCGAATGGCATCCTTCCTGCCTTGATGGGGAGTTTCAACATATTCTATCTCTGGTTCGTACTCCTCATAAAATTCTTGAGGAGTTTCTGAGCGAAACCTCTGACCTTGATCGAGTCCCCGCTGACGGTACCCATCATCATTTCGAGGAGTAGCCTCCCTCTCATGTCTATGAGGTCTCGGAGGCAAAGCTTGACGAGGTTGTGGAGACCCGTCCTGCGTTAAAGGGTTATGCCTCTCATGTTGTTCAGCTCTTTGGACGCGAGGGGTTGGCCCTCTCTCAAGTATTTCATATTGTAACTCATCCGCTTCACGTTGCATGCGTTCTTTATCCAAGCGGTATTGATACTCTATCTCTTGCTGACTTTGTTTAAGCTGCATGATTTGGGCTTGACGGGTCAATTTGATCTACCCTATTTTTTTCAAAAGGTTCAAATGTTCCTCCTATGGGTTTACCTCAGTTTTGATGCTCTAAAATCTCAAGGGGTCGCTTCCCTCTATCGAGGTAGGCTGTATGTGCTCAAGGTTCTGGCCTCAAGGGGTGATCATGATATCCGGCTGGTGCAGAAGCATAAGGTTCCCGCGTTGTATGTTGTTGTCCTTGAGGAATGCGATGATCTTCCTCATATTATCTCTCATAGGTGCGTAAGGGGCAGGCAGAGTAAGGTCGCCCTGTGTAAGGAGCCCTACGCTCTGGATTTGGTCTCTTTGTTCTGATGAGAGGTAAAGAAGGGACGCCATATCCACGTTGTCCCTCCAAATGGATAGTGTGCCCCGTTAGCACTTCATCGCACCGTGGCCACTCATGTCTAGCTTGAGAGGGCGATTCTCTGTTTACATTAAGGTCTGCATGTAGGGCGTCTTTTCGAGAGGGGCTGCTTTGAATGGGCATACCCCACCGAGGATTTTGAATTGGATTCTTTTGTAGGTTAGACCGATAAGGCGGTATGACCAAATCCTCGAGGATCGAAGCGAAGGCGACTTGTGCTCGCTTCTTGTGTACCTTCCGGAGTCGTCGCCCTTGATTGGGCTTGGTCGCGGGTGTACACCATTGCGGTGCGTCCACACTATCTAAGTAGATTTTTATCTTGTTTTTAATGATGATTTTTTTTTTGTCTACACTAAGCAGAATTAAACACACACATTCACAAAACCGTGATTATCTCTTTTAAGGATTCTTGGTGTGCCCTAGACTGGTTTAGTGTATTTTGGTGTTTTGTTTTGTTTTTGTAGGTTTTGTAGAATGTTTAAATGCATCATGTAGGCTCTTATAACTCCCAAAAGGTCGCCCCTTCAATATACCAGCCAGGCCGATATACCAACCTCTCTATATACCCGTCCTTACGAGAGGGAGACTATAGGTACGTGAGAGCAGAAGGTACGTGGTATGTAGGCGGTACGAAAGGGGGATTGTCCTGTTAATGGCACCTACCATAGAAAACTTATCCTCGCACGCATGGGAATCACCCCAGCTATGCTCGGTCTGTCTTCGTTAGGATTTACGCCTAACAACAGTTGACAATCAGGAAATGTATGCAAATCAAGCCTTGGTGGTGATTAAATCCACCAATGGTCTTGATCAAGGGTCAGGTCTTACGACCAGCTCCTTGGTTTAAAATTGTTTCGTGGAGTGTGTGAGGTTCATTTTATCCAACGAAAATGAAACATGCATGAATGACTTTTCCTAAGCAATGCACGCTAAAAATGAAAACAGTCAAAGAAACAGAAACGGAAACAGAAAATTTCAACATAGATGATGAAGATTCCTACCTCTTCTCTTCCTGCTCCAGTTGCCTCTAAATTTTTGCTCTAAAAAGTTGCAGACAGAAAATCGTCCCTTGGTGAGACGATTAACAGAACAGAAATCGTCCCTTGCAGAGACGATTTTACAATCGTCCCAGGGTGAGACGATTGTCAGAACAGAAATCGTCCCTCGCAGAGACGATTTTACAATCGTCCCAGGGTGAGACGATTTCCAGAACAGAAATCGTCCCTTACAGAGACGATTAACAGTCTGCAAGAAAAAAATGTACCTGTCAAGCACAAACACAAAAATTCAATCAATTTTCGTGATTTTAAAACAGGGGACAGGGTCCCACCGTGATCGCCATTGAAAGCACGAGATTCCGGGCAAAGGAAACACTAGCTATGCAACATAAGATGAAAATGTAACGCTTTGATCCTATGCACTAAAACAGAGAAAGGAGACAACTTGGAAACGAAAGACAAGATGTAAAGAAATCACAACCCTCTTTATTCAAATATCTTATCCTCGGTTACATAGACGTCTCCTCCCCTTTTGGGGGCTAGGAGTGTTAAATTTGTCTTCATTACAATGTGTGACCTAGTCTTCCTCTTCCCGCGTGCCCACGATTGCAATGGGCGGGCCAAGATGCTGCCACCGCTGATGTGGATAAGTTCTTCACCTCTGATTGCTTTTCCCGCAATCAAAGAAACAATGAAAATGTCGGTAGCACTCTCTGCAAATGAAAGGGGTTCGTTCTCTAAAATCAACGAAATATACATGTAAACATATGCCTGAAACAGTAAATACAGTAAGTCCAAATGGCTTGAAAACTTGACAGAAGACGGAAAATGTTACCCAAAGGCCATTGCCCCTGAGACACTCGGCCAATCTGCTTTTACCTGGTAATCGTCCCTCGGAAGGACGATTGCTGCTGTTAATCGTCCCCTGGAAGGACGATTGCTACTGTTAATCGTCCCCTGCAGGGACGATTGCTGCTGTTGGGACGATTGATACTGTGTTGAAGAAGCCGACCTACCGCTGCTCCAATGTCGATTCCCGAGACCCGCAAAACGCCTGCAAACAAGGGGGTTATGTAATTGGGGCCATTTTGGGACGACCCAGATGGTCGGATTCTCCCAATTTGGCCTCCATCACCGAGAAATTGGACGTTGTTACACTGCAAGTCGGTGGGACAACCAAAATAACAAAAGCATGATAATATTCGATGAAAACCTTTTGAAATCAAGATTCAAGATTCTGAACTATTGAACAGTAGAGAATAACATGGAATATGAACAAATGACAAAAAATGAACTACAACTAAATCCAAAAGGTGCGGGGTGCCCAAGTGGGCAGCCCATCGATGGAACTTGATTTTGGCACCAATCCACTTGGGATGGGCCCAAAATCTCTTAGGAGTGGGGGGTCGGCGAATTGGTTGGTTTAGGTGTCCATGTGTTGGATTTGGGTCAAGTTCGAGCTTCCAAAGGCCACCCAACAACCTCCCTTGCAAAAGAGATTGGTGGATGTGGGAAGGTGAACCCAAAGGGATGCAAGTGGGTCTTCAACTCGGCAGCACTTCGTTGCTTGAAAACTCCTTCAACCTCTATATTTGGGTGAGAAAAGTCTCACCTTTTATAGACCCAAGGGGTCTCCTTTGGGAAGGAAGCACAAACGCCATGTGTTGGTCATAGGCGCCATGTGGCAATCATGTCTCCTCATGAGGGAGGGGAGTCCTCCATTGACTTGTGTTTTCATAATTGCTTCTTGTGACAGTCCTCTAACGACCCTTCTGTCCACCTACACACGCGTGCAAGGCAGGAGTCATCAATCGACCGTTCGGGCTGCCACTTGGCGTCGTTTGTCGTTTTGCCCGTTAAACTTGGTAATCGTCCCTGGGTGGGATGATTACAACAATCGATCCCTGGGTGAGATGATTGCAAGTTAGTAATCGTCCCTGGGTGAGACGAGTACTGGGCAAAGTGTCTAAATGTACCAAATTGCTTCCTGACCTTACAAAATTGCTATGGAAGTGGTTAGGACCACTATTTGACCTCTGAGGGCTGCCCTGGGGGTTGTGTTTGTCAAAGCGATCAGTGTTTGCAGTCACATAATCGGATTGGTGTTGTTTTGGTGTCTACAGGTAACATTCTTCAAGAGTGAGTGCTCTAGTAAAGTCTTCAAACTTAGATGGCCCAAACCGACTAAGAAGTTCTCTCTTGAAATGTGTCCAACCAATATTGGGCATTTGTTTTTCAACCATTGGTACCAATGTAGTGCTTCCAAATTGTAGACACCAAAACAGCACCAATCCGATTATGTGGCTACAAACACTGATCGCTTTGACAAACACAGCCCCCAGGGCAGCCCCCAGAGGTTAAACAGTGGTCTTAACCACTTTCATAGCAATTTTGTAAGGTCAAGAGGCAATTTGGCACATTCAGGCACTTTGCTCAGTATTCGTCTCACCCAGGGACGAATTCAAAATGGAATCCATCTCACCCAAAGATGAATTCTGAATTCGTCTCTGGTAGGGACGAATTCTAAGTTTAACGGGAAAAAAGAAGAATGGCACCAAGTGGCAGCCAAAGACAGTCAGTTGATGACTCCTGCCTCGCACGCGTGTGTGGGTGGGCAGATGGGCCGTTAAAGGACTGTCACAAGGGTAGTTATGAAAGCCCAAGTCATGGAGGACTCCCCTCCCTCATGGGAAGACATGACCGCCACATGGAACCTATGACCAACACATGGTGCTTATGCTTCCCTCTCAAAAGAGACCCCATGGGTCTATAAAAGGTGGGACTTTTCTCACCCAAAAAAAATAGATTGGAGGCGATTTCAAGCAACGAAGTGCTGTCCGATTGATTACCCACTTGCATCTTTTTGATTCACCTTCTCACATCCTCTAATCTCTTTCGCAAGGGAGGTTATTGGGTGGCTTTTGGAAGCGTGGATCCAACCCAAATCCAACATTTGACCACCTTACACCACTAATTTGTAGACATCCCAATCCTAAGAGGTTTTGGGCCCATCCTTAGTGGATTGGCGTCGAAATCAAGTGCCAACGGTGGGAGGCCCACTTGGGCACCCCGCATTTTCTAGATTATTTGCTCATGTTGCATATTGTGTTATTCTGTTTAGTGAACTCATAGCTTCAATTCCACAACATTTTGATCAGATTTTATCACATCTTTTGTCGCTTTGTTGTCCTACTAACTTGCAGGTGGCGATATCGAATTCCCGAGGATAGAGGCCAAATTGGGAGAATCCGACCATCTGGGTTGTCCCAAAATGGCCCCAATTACATAACCCCTCTATTTTTAGGTGTTTTGGAGGTCTCGAGAGTCGACATTGGAGCAGCATCACCTCGGCTTTTCCAACACAAAAGAATTCGTCCCACCCAGGGACGAATTGCAGTCAAAATTCGTCCTGCCCAGGGACGAATTCTAGGTGAAGGCAGATTGGCCAACTGTTTCAATGGCAACGGCCTTCTGGTAATATCTTCTGTCTTCTGTCAGGTTCTCAGGCCATTTGGACTCACTTTACTCTCTGTTTTAGACAAATGTTTATATGCATCTTTTGGTGATTTTAGAGAACAGACACTTCTTATTTGCAGCAGAGTGCTACTGACATCTTCGTTGTTTCTTTGTTCATAGGAGGAGCAGCAGAGGTCAAGGACTCATCAACATCAGCGACGGCATCGTCTTGGCCCGCCCATCTCAAGTGTGGGCACGCGGAAAGAGGAACCTTAAGTTTCGATTGTAATCAAATTCTTTTAACGCTCCTAGCCCCTGAAAAGGGAGGAGGCGTCTTTGTAACAGAGATTAAGAGAGTTTAATGAAAGGGCTGTGTTTTCTCCATTTGCTTGTATCTCGTTTCAATGCGTCTCTTTCATTTCATGCATTCTACATTTCTAGGACTTAAGCGTATTTTATTTTGAATGCATCGCAATTAGTGTTTCCTTCACCCAAAATCTCGTGCTTTCACAAATCAAATTAAATGCAACTATAAAAATTCTTTATTCAAAAGGAGTTTCATGTAGCTCATACCATTGATCAATCTTAATCAACCAACTCTATGGCTCTGTTTCATCAAACCTTGGAAAATATATTTTAGGGATTCGTGGATTCATGCCTCTATTTTTTGAATACCATTGAGTGTTCTCTTCATTAAAGACTTGGAAAAGTCAAGGCAGTCAATAGTTTTTCCCCATTGAGCATATAGACTATTCTTAGTAGACACATTAAAATTTGGAATTTTAATCTTAAGCACCTTAATGTCCTGAATCATATGATCCTTGCTTATATTGGTCGTCTGCTAGCATGGTGACAAGAGAAGATAATTTATCCTTAAGATCCATGATAGCATCCAGTTTGGAAATTTGCTCCTCAATCTTGTCCATTTGGGACTCCACTACTTGATAATGGGTCTCTGGGTGCATTTACTAAAATTATAAATGTTATTTTTAGCAGTTACTCTTTTCAATAAGAGTCCCAAAAAGTGCATGGGTGCTATATACCAATACAATCTACTGAACGAGACTATCGTAATGGGCTATATCCCAAAATAATATTTTTTGGCAACTTAGACTACTATTTTTTGTAATGATTCGAAAAAGTTTTTTGGTGTTATATATCAAAACGATCAACTCAATGAGAGAATTGCAATGAACTATATCTCAAAATGACATTTTTCAGTGATATATACTCTTTTTTCATGGGTTTTAAGGTTGTTTATATGCTCCCAAATTCTCTAAATTTCACTTTTTTTTGCTCATAAGATTTGTTATTGATATGGTGAGTAGGAAAGTGATGGATTCTAGGTTAGGGTTTATATAATATCCATAGCCCTCTACTATACTACAATGATGAATGATAGTGCTTGGATTAATATTTTAGGCCACTACCCAAGGAGGACTCCACACATACCATTGAATGCACTACTTATCTCTCTTATCGAGTATTATGCTCGGTGCACTATGGATTTTACATGGCCAACAGGTTTCCTATATGTGAATATTTGGCTAGGGGTTCTTATAAGGGTCTCATGGTATACCCAAAGATATGTGGGAGCTTAAATACATGTACAGGTGTTGTTTAAGGCCTAGGAATTGGATCCTGATCAATCCTCACTTCACTAGATACTTTAAGAGCAATCTAGCTTAGCCAATAATGATAGCTCTTCCATATTATTTTAAAATGGCTGAAACATTGTTTCTAACCTATGGACCTAGGATAAATAGAAAAAAAATATTACTCATAGTAGAAGCTTACCAAGACTCATAAAGGACTCTGATACCACTTGCAATGCACCTCTTCTTCTCATGCCAATATTTTACCTCAAATCCTTAGTATAGAGCTAAACTAAGATAAGAAATTCAATGCCAAGGATAATATAACTATGATTCACAAAATATTAATGAAAGCAACATTCATTTTGATAGAAAAATCATACATGCATGAAACATAAGAACAATAATTGTAGGAATTCAAAATGAGAAATGCCTCTTCGAGGGGGCAACCTCCTTACAAAATATGTAAATTCTTCTCTAACCCATGAGAGTTACACCCTTCTCATTTTATAACATTTATATGAATATTTCCTAACATCCTATGATATCCTACTATGATACATTCATAATGTTGATGGTTACATTCATAACTGATAGTTACATTCATAATATCGGTGGTTACATTCATAATTCTATGACAACAAAGAGATTTTATGACAAAGAAACTATATACAAGATTCTATGACAACACACTCTCCTAACTTAACATGTGGTCCATTTCTAACTAAATACATTGTCCACCTTTTTACAATAACATATACCCAAATAATAGTTGTAAGCTTACTGCAGTGGTAAGGGCTTTGGCCTCTCTTTGAGAGGTCCAAGGTTCAAACTCGACTTAGTATGAGGGGCACGAGACCCCTCATAAAAACTTGTATCAACTCATTGAAAAATATATACCCAAATGTATTACAAGTGTCAAGTATGTAACATTCATGATGGAGCCAAAGCTAGTTTAGTTGTTTAATACATGTTGCTTGTCAAAAAGTGGAGGGGTATCTTAAGCTTTTCCAAGAATATTCTATTGGAATATTTTAGGGGGATGATAAAACAATTCAATTTTCTTTTCCTGGAGGGACTGCAATTTTCACAATTTGAGGCATCCATCTAAACCTGAGTATAACCTTATTTATACTTTTTGGAAAACTCTTTTCAAGCTTGACATATTAGTGGTGTTGTTTTTTAGTTTTGTAATTATTTGGTGTCCTTAATTGTATCTCAAAGTATCTCTTGTAAACAAAGTGTATTTTTATAGTGCCCGACACTCCTAAACAAAAATATTGATCTCCTTATAGAATTTGGTCAAGCACCCTCCCTAGCATTCACTCGAGGAGCTATGGCTCATTGGCAAATAAAATAAATAACAACACTAGTTAATATAGTGGCTATTAAAGTTAATAATATGCAAATCTAGCCTCCATCACCTTAGGTCCACACTCCCAATACCTGTTCTTATATCAAATGTGAGGTTAAGATCTATGATGGGTCTAGGAATCCTAAAGTTTTGAATAGTTGGATTCTAGACATGGAAACTTGGTTTACTTACAACCAAATCCTTGATGATGATAAGGTCCCCTTTGCTAAGTTGAAACTTTCAAGAGTTGCTAAAATTTTGATCACTGAGTGGCAAACTACACAAAATACCATCTTTACTTGGGATCAGTTGGTCACAACCTTGAAGGCTACATTCTATCCATCTAATTATGATGATTATTTGATCATCCAATGGCTTCACTTGAGATAAGGAAGCCACATGTATGTCTAGGATTATATCTACTAGTTCAATCGCTTGTGCATGTTGCTTCGCACATAGGACCCTACAACTACTTTTATTACTAAGATTAAGAGTGGCCTTAAGATGCATTTGTTTCAAAAGTTAAATTATACTCCACTTGATATACTTGGTGTAGCTTTTAATCAAGCTCAACTTGTAGAGGATAAACTTTCTGCTTAGTCTCATGCACCACGATTTTCCTTTTCACCAGGTTCTCATTGATAATTTTTTTCAACTCCTTGATCTTATTTTTTAGACGCTTCTAAACCTTTGAGTTCTCCACATCAACAACATTCCTCCGATATGAAGAAGTCCTTTCCTCCTTCTTGCTCTCCTTCTTTCTCTTCTCCTTCTGCAAATTATTCTTCTAATGTATTTTATCCTTATTGTAAATAGAAAGGACATACGAGATATGCTTGTACAAAGAAGAAAAATAAACAATTGCTTGTATAGTCTTCTAAAGAGGAACCTTTTGAAGAGGGAACTCTCCAAAATCCCATAAGAACTTATGGAGAAGCTCGTACCTATATTGAGTTAGAAGGTCAACTCAATAATGTCACCTTAGTCAGTCATCACTCTTTTGCAAGAGGTCATGGTAATATGTTTGTTACTTGTGCTCATCTTACACATAATTTCTCTATGGATTGTATCATCAATAATGGCTCATAGAAAAACTTGATTGTGAATTCCATTATTGATAAGGTGCAACTACCTACACAATCTCATCCTCCTTCATACTCACTTGGATGGAAGGACAGTGATACTACTTCCATGATCACACACACACTTTATCTTTTCCTTTTGGTCCTAAGTATATGGACACTAGTACTTGTGATGTCACTTCTATGGATTGTTGTGATTTTTAGCTAGGTAAAACTTATCAATATGATAAAAATACAAAAATAAGATCTGCATTAGAGCCAAAAATCCTCAACCAAGTGAAGTGCAAAGGATTAGGGTTTTTTCCTAAAAAATATCTCATCTTTTAGGAGCCATATCTTCGCGAAGAGTTATCCGATTCAGCTGATTCTTGGACCAACTTGTGCAGAATTTGAATAGCTTTAAAATGAGTGGTCATATGCAAAAATCTGAGCAATATTGAGGGAGATACGACCCTATGAAGTCAACCATTCGAAACAAGGGTAGTGATGATTTTTCAAGTCACAAAAAATGAAATTGCAAATATTTGTCAGCTAGGGTTCGAATGATGGGAAGAGCAATGAAGGGCTAGGACTTCAATGAGGCAAGACATTCTATCTAGACAAAGAAATTTTTAGCTAAGTTTTTTTTCCTTTCTTTATCTTAGAAATTGTGCATGAAAATTTTATAAAGTTTTTATCAAATATTATATTTGCTATAGGATATTCAGATAAATTTCAATAGATTTTGAGTTTTAGTTTCCTTTCCATGGATCGATTTATAGTTAAATCCTTAGAATCATCTCTAGTGGTAGAGGTTAGTGAGCACACCTTAGAGAGATCCTCGTTGCTCCAAGATAGGGTAGTTTTTGGTAAATTTAATGGGTATTGGCCAGGGGCTTCATCCTTGAGAAAATGGATTGATAGGAGTTGGAAGTCTCCAGGAGTGATTCTATCATTTCTTCCCAAAGGTTTCTTCCTAGCCATTTTTTGTTCTAGGGAAGAAAGAGAAAAAATCCTAAAAGGGGGTCCTTGGTTTATGGGAAGAGCAGGACTCTTCCTTACCCACTGGTATGAAGGCTTTTCACCTAAAAATGTAAATCTATCCCTAGTACCAGTCTGGGTTAGGATGTTTGGGTTACCCATTGAATTTTAGGAAATAGATACCTTCAAGGCAATAGGCAACACTCTAGGAGAATTCCTTGAGATTTTAGATATGATAAAAGATGGATTCTTGGCTATTTATGCTCGAATATTGGTCATGATTGATATAAGTAAAGCTTTACCAGAATCAATCATTCTTAAGTATGGGGATAAGATGTGGATCCAAACTATAGATTATGAAAACATATCTTTTAGATGTAGAAGATGTCATGAGGTGGGGCATATTGAGAGATCATGCCCTAAGAAGAGCCCAACAGAATCATATGTAGAAAACCGCAAGAGAAACTTACAAATGGTTATGGATGAAGATGGTTTTCAACTTCCAAAAAATAGATCTAGAAAAATAAAAGAAAATAAATAGTGGAGACCAATAAGGAAGGATATTGGAAGAAATACCAACTCTTTTGAGGCTTTAGCCTATGAAGAAAAAGTAGATCAAAACTTAGAGGACACAATACAACAATTTCAACATATTAACAAGGAACCATCTATTCAGTATGATCCTGATTTAAGGAAGAACATTCTCGATGAACCTAAGGAATGTGTCTCATCAGATTTTGAAGACTCTCTTGAAGTACCATGCACCATTCAGGAGAAAATAATTGGTAAAGAAAATGCAGTTTTAGAAGTTAATACCTCTGCCATTAATAAGGAAATACTAGAAAATGAGTAGGACAAGTCAAAAGCTTCTATAATAGAGCCAGGAGAGGATAAATATGATGAAAAATAAAATTGTGAAAGAATATTGAGGAATAGAATAATAAGACCTACTCCTGATATAGGCAAGGCAAAAAGAGGAAAACCCTCAAATTATCAAGCAAGATCCAGGGAAGCAAGAGCAAACATAGAGAAAGGAACACAAACTAAGTTGGTTGAACTTCTCTTTACCAAACAACAAAATGATATTGGTAATATGCAGGTGAGGGCCAAAAGCCCCTAATGAGACATGATTATCATCTCATGGAATATAAGGGGTGCTAATGCCCCCTCAAAGCAGAGGTGTATTAGGGACCTATGTTTAAGTAATAAACCTGATATTCTTTGTATCTAGGAAACTAAAATGACAAAAGAAGAAGTTTCAAAAACTATGAAAGCAGTATGGGCAAGATGTGAATGGGATGCTATGGATTCTGAAGGAGTGATAGGGGGAATTCTAACTTGTTGGAATCCTTCTAGAACCTCTTGTGTAACCATTCATAAAACTAGGCATTGGATAGCCTCTTTAGTCACTTGCTACTTTGCAGATATTCATTTCATCCTTATCAATGTCTATGGACCTACAACTCAGTCAGGTAGATTAGAAGTTTGGAGTGGGATTGAAGCCTTTATGAGAAGTAAAGACCAAGAAACCCGATTCATGATCATTGGAGATTTTAATGCCATAACCAAGTTGGATGAAAAATTTGGGGGAATTAGGAAATTGACCCAAAGTATGAAATATTTCTCAACTTTTATTCAAAACAATAATCTATGGGAAGTTGAGTTTGAAGAAGACAACTATACTTGGACCAACAATAGGAGAGGCCAAAACCTAATAGCAGAAAAATTAGATAGATGCATTCTCTCAGATCATTGGCTAGATGAAGGAACTTGTGCTAAAATTAATACCTTAACAAGGATTGGTTCAGATCACTAGCCAATAAGAGTTAAAATGGTGGTAAGTGAATTAAAAAATATCATATTTTAAATATGAGTAGATGTGGGAAGACCATCCTCAATTTGTTGATATGATAGCTCAAACGTGGAATTCTTTAGGTAATGGTGGGTTGTATGCTCTTCCAAATCAAATTAAATCTATGACATCTAGATTAAAAGAATGGAACAAGAACACTTTTGGAAATATTTTTGAGAAGAAAGAAGAACTAAAAGATAAACTTTCAAAATTCCAAAAAGGTGATCATAATAATCCAAGCTCAGAGGAAAGGGAGTTGCTTAGTGAATATCATAATATTTTGAGTAAGGAAGATAAATTTTGGAGATTAAAATCAAGATAGACTTGGTTAAAAGAAGGAGATAAAAATACAAAGTTTTTTCATAGGATGGCTATAGTACAGAGATCAACTTCCAGAATTAGTAGAATTAAATCAATAGAAGGGGTTTGGATTGAAGATCAGAGTGAAATTAGAAAAGAGGTAAAGTCTTTTTATCATAATATTCTAGGTTCAGAGGAGACCGAAGTTCTTAATGATAAACTTCTTCAAGATGTTCCTTCAGTTATAACGAATGAAGACAATAGGAAACTGATGGAGCCTATTACTCTAGAAGAAGTTCATTTAGCTCTTTTCTCTTTTAATAAGGATAAATCCCCAGGTCCAGATGGGCTCTCTATAACTTTTTACCAACATAATTGGGATATAGTGAAGGATTCTTTATTGGTGGCAGTGGAACAGTCTAGGGTAAAACAATACATACCTTATAAAATAAATGCAACATATCTTACCCTAATTCCAAAAAAGAAGGATGTTGAATTGTTTGATTCTTTTAGACCCATAAGCCTATGTAATATGGCATATAAGATTATCTCCAAAGTGATGGCAAATAGATTAAGGCCATTGTTAGACAAAATCATTTCAGAAGAGCAAGGAGGATTTGTGAAAGGGAGACAAATTTTGGATGGGATCATAGTAGCTCATGAAGTTATACATTCAATAGCTTCAAGAAAAGAGAAAGCAATGATCTTAAAACTTGATATGAGTAAAGCCTATGATAGGGTTAAATGGGATTTTCTTTTTGTAGTTTTAGATAAGTTTGGTTTTGGAAGAAATGGGTTAGATGGATTAAAGCTTGTGTCTCTACAGTTTCTTATTCAATGTTGGTCAATGGGTTAGTGATAGAATCTTTTAAAGCCAAGAGAGGCCTTAGACAAGGAGATCCTCTATCTCCTTATTTGTTCATTATTATGGAGAGGTTTTGAGTAGGAACTTAAAGAAGGCTTACAAATATGGGCTTATAAGTGGACTTAAGGTTAGTAATAACATCGATAACATCACCCATCAATAGTTTGTAGATGATACAACCTTTTTGGAAGGGAAGGATAAATGAGGCTAGATTTTGAATAATTTTTAAAAGAGTATGAAAGAGCTTAGGGAAAAATTAATAGGATAAATCCAAAATTTATTTAATTAATATCAAAGAAGAATTTAAGGTTTAAATGGAGGAGGCAAATTTACAACAATTATCTAGGGATGCCTTTATTTGAGGGGAGAATGAGGATAGATTTATGGAATCTAGTTATTAGTAAAGTTAGATATTTATAGGGATGATAGTTTATATTTTAGGTTGGGAGTTCTTATGAAAATTTATGTTTTAAATGAGAATAGGTGTATTACTCTAGAAGAGTTCATTTAGCTCTTTTCTTTTAATAAGGATAAATAGGTCAGATGGGTTCTGTAATTTTTACCAACATAATTGGGATATAGTTAAGGATTCTTTATTGGTGGCAGTGGAATAGTCTAGGGTAAAATAATACATACCTTATAAAATAAATGCAACATATCTTACCCTAATTCCAAAAAAGAAGGATGTTGAATTGTTTGATTCTTTTAGACCCATAAGCCTATGTAATATGGCATATAATATTATTTCCAAAGTGATGGTGAATATATTAAGGTCATTGTTAGACAAAATCATTTCATAAGAGCAAGGAGGATTTGTGAAAGGGAGACAAATTTTGGATGGGATCATAGTAGCTCATGAAGTTATACATTCAACAACTTCAAGAAAAGAGAAAGCAATGATCTTAAAACTTGATATGAGTAAAGCCTATGATAGGGTTAAATGGGATTTTCTTTTTGTAGTTTTAGATAAGTTTGGTTTTGGGAAGAAATGGGTTAGATGGATTAAAGCTTGTGTCTCTACAGTTTCTTATTCAATGTTGGTCAATGGGTTAGTGATAAAATATTTTAAAGCCAAGAGAGGCCTTAGACAAGGAGATCCTCTATCTCCTTATTTGTTCATTATTATGGTAGATTTTTTGAGTAGGAACTTAAATAAGGCTTACAAATATGGGCTTATAAGTGGACTTAAGGTTAGTAATAACATCGATAACATCACCCATCAATAGTTTGTAGATGATACAACCCTTTTTGGAAGGGCAAGGATAAATGAGGCCAAAGCTTTGAATAACTTTTTAAAAGAGTACGAAAGAGCTTCAGGGCAAAAAGTTAATAGGACTAAATCCAAAATTTACTTCCTTAACACTCCTGCTAATATCAAAGCAAGAATTTGTAGGTTGCTTCAAATGGAGGAGGTAAATTTACCAACAACTTATCTAGGGATGCCTTTATTTGAGGGGAGAATGAGGATAGATTTATGGAATCCAATTATTAGTAAAGTTCAGAATAAACTTCCAGCTTGGAAAGGTAGATGGTTATCATTAGCAGGAAGAGTGCAGTTAATTAAGTCAGTCTTACAAGCCATTCCAACATATTATATGTCATTGTATTCTATGCCAAAATCAGTTGAAAAAAGTTTAATCTATATTATGCGATCCTTTTTATGGTCAGGTTTACATGATAAAAGGAAATTTCCTTTGGTGAAATGGAGCAAGTTGTGTGATGATAAAACTAGGGGAGGTCTTGGTTTAAGAGTTCTTACAGATGCAAACTTAGCTCTTAGGGGAAAAGTTATCTGGAGATTGTACAAAGAGAGTCAAAGACAATGGGCAAGAATTCTTCTAAGTAAGTATGTTGATCCCAATGACCCAAGTTTAATATTTATTGCATTCTCTCTACCAAATGGTTCTGCTCTTTGGAATGGTTTAAAAAAATCTATTGATCTTATGATTAAAGGTTTAAGATGGGTGGTGGGAACTGGAGAAAAAATTTCTATTTGGATGGATACTTGGTGTGATAAAAAACCACTCAATTTAGATCCAATTTTGAAACCTTGGATGAGATTGCTTCAAGACAAATATGGTGATAGGGTTTCAAACATTTTGTACAAGGATCGAGAAGGAAGATACAAATGGAAAGAAGATTTTTTTACAAGTATACAAGACATTGATGCTAGGAGGCAATTGAGTAGAAAGATAACAACTGTGATTATTTCGAGGGGAGCCAAGGATAAATTGATTTGGGAGTTGAATAGCTCAGGAGAATACACAACAAGAAGTGGATATAATGTTCAACACCAACAAAATAATAATGTCACTAGAATATGGAGAGATATTTGGGATAGCCCAAGCATTCCTAAAGTCAAAATGTTTGTTTGGCTAGTAGGTCATAGAAGAATTTTATCCTGGGATAACCTTATGAAAAGGGGTTTTCATGGCCCCTCTCAATGTGTTTTTTGTAATAAGGAGGAGGAGAGTATAGACCATCTCTTGGGACATTGCTCAATAGTCTGGAATCTATGGCAATGGATTCTTAATATGTTTGGTAAATGCATGGTGATGAATAGCAGAATTGAAGATTGGTTAAAGCAATGGCAGAGCACTTATAAAAGTGAGGCTTTACAGACAATATGGGATATATCAAAAGATACAATACTTTGGACTATATGGCTAGAAAGGAATAGAAGAATATTTAAAGGAAAGGAAAGCAGTTTAGAGGTAATGAAAAAGAAGATATGTTTAGCCATAGAGGAGTCTAAACCAACCCTATCAACTCACCCAATCCCTAATTTGGAAGCAAAGAGCCTTGATAGATGGAGTCAAGTCATTAAATGGAATTATGATGTTGGGTACAAGAGAAGCAAAAATAAGGCAAAGAATATAAAGTGGAAACCACCAGATGTGGAGTGGGTTAAATTGAATTTTGATGGAGCATCTAAAGGAAATCCAGGACCAGCAGGAGGAGGAGGAATAATTAGAAATAATAGAGGAGATATTTTGTCTCATTATGCTTTCAATAGTGGATTTAAGACAAATAATGAAGCTGAAGCTTGGGCGACTTTAGAAGGGTTAAAAATATGTAAACAAATGAAATGGAATAGAGTATGGATGGAAGGTGATTCTCTCATAGTAATAAATGCAATTTTGAGGAAAGCAAAGGCTCCATGGAACATACAAGAGATAATTGTGGAAATTCAAGATCTTGCTAAAGAGTTTGAAGAAATCAGGTTTACACATATATTAAGGGAAGGAAACAAATGTGCAGATAAGCTAGCCAATAGAGGGGTTTTGATTGAGGATCGTGAAGTTAAATTCTCCTTTCCATGGTTAGAGGAAGTAGAAAGTTTAGTTGAAGCTGACAAAAAAATGTTGATTGCCTGAATCAATTAATGATTAAGATTTACTTTAATGTTTTCCATTGGTAATATCTGCTTTATTTTGTAACAATAATGTGTTTTCATTTTAGACTATTTATTATAATTTTTGTGGTTGCACTTGTGTTTCAGGAAGGAAACTAGCAATCCAGATTTGGTAAAGCGGACTATGATAGTGCGATGTTTTGGAAATATTACTCTACTAAGATGCAAGGCATAGATAGTAGAGGTGAAGTTTTGGCATTGTGAAGGCTGCTATAGGAAAATGTCAAGAAAGATGCTAAATTTTGGATTAATTGTATTCATACAAAAATTTGAAAAGATCCAGAAAATGAAAATCAAGAATTCAGACATTTTATGTAAAATGATGTAGGTTTCTAGCTATAGCATCTCAATTGAGATGAGAAGTGTATCTATTTGTAAACTCTCAAGCTCTAAAGAAGAGAGATGTAATTTGTCAAGGGTGGGGGACCCAAGTACAACCCCTTATTATCCAACAAAAAAAATATGACAAAAAGGCTCAATATGATGCTTATCATAATGCCTATACTTTTCAACATGAGCAACAAAATTTTCTTATTCATATTACCTAACCCACTACACATCAAGCTCATACTAATTTGCATCAAACACAAAATATTGCTTTAGTTTTTAACATCCCACACTACGAGGACACATAAGCAAAAGCTCTTTTGATCACTCAACATACTGCACCACTTGAGCAACATATTCTTCGAGCAATTGTTCCTATTCATGTTACTCTAGCTCCTATCGTTGCTCCTGTTGTTCCTCCTCCTACTCCAGCTCTAGTTCCAATCTTTGTTCACATCGTTCAACATCCAACCTCCACCTTATAGGGTTTTTAGCTATCGATAGTATATCCTCTCATTCTTCAACAACCGCCATCCTTGCACCTACATCCTGTTCAACTTGGAGGCAACTCTTGGTTCTATGTGGATACTTGTCATTATGGAGATCCACCAAGCCCACCTAGGTTCTTTCTAGATTCTGCATTCAACATCATCTTCCTCCCCTTTTGTACGCATTGGAGTCCAATGCTTTTGTGGTTGGGAGGAATGATAGGGATTAATTAAATATTAATAATTAATTAATCAAGTTTTTAATTAATTAAAGTTTTAAAATCCTTCGTAAGATTTTTGTTAGTATGCAACATTTTGGTTTGTCAAAGCCACAACCTTTTTGGGTAGCCTTCTGTAAATCCATCCATGGGTTTTCTACCATGGGTTTTGATTCTCCAGTGGTTTTGTAAATCCTCCCCAACCTATAAATCTATGATTGATCAATGAAATTTTTAGGCAAGTTTGTGTTTATCTTGTCTCTTATGTGGTTCTTTGGTGACCCGTATAATTTGCAAAGTTTTTTAAAAGTACAGTCGAGCATAGATTTAACAAATGAGTAGAAGAAGGAAAAATAGCAAATAAATAAGCAAGATTTAGATGAAATTTCAACAATAGACCATTCATCACTTTTAAGACAAATCATTGAATAATATAGAATAAAAAAGGGGAAGCCTATTATTATTTTGTGGACTTCAAGGAGGACTTCGACAAAGTGCCTAAAAATAACTTGAGATTAGAATGAAAGAACTAGGTATACCCAAAAAATTACAAAGCACTAATTCATAGGCTTTATGAGGAGGTCCAAGCCAAAATAATAATACAAACAAGTCTTTTAGAATGCTTCAGAAGTGATATAGAGTTAAACAAGCATGCCCACTATCCCCTACCTAATTTGGTTTATGCATTTATAAGTTTAAGGAATGGTTAAACCTAAGAGGAGGGGATGGTATTTATTGGAGGAATATGTAGTGTAGCTCTTCTTTTATACAAATGAGCTCATTTTGATTGTAAGGACAAGATAAGCCTTAAGAAAGCATTTAAAGGCCTTAGAACACTTTCTAAGAATATAGATATGAAAGAGAATACCAACAAAACCAAAATCTTGATCTTCTCCAATCAAAAGGAAATGAATTAGTTATTTTTATTTAATCCTTTGAAAGAGGTCTTCTAAAAGAAATAACAAAGTACATATATTTTGAGATAGACTTCAATAACAAGCTTAAATGAGAAACATGTAAAATAAAGGAAACTATGAAAGGACAAAAAAATACTTTTTGTATTAGAGAATAAAAGTAGAGAAGCAATAAGATTAGAACATTATTCAAGTCTTATTTAGAGGTGTTTATGATGCTTTATGGGCATGAAGTAAGGGCTAACAACACTTTATAATTCAAATGGAGATCAAACAAACTGAAAATAAAAGTCTTAGTTTTACATAAGACCCTTCTAGAAAAAATAGGTACTTTCCCTCTTAAAGAAATTATTATAATTAGTCCTTAAGATATTTGAAAAAATAATAAAACAAAAGAAAACAAATAACCAAAAGTTTTTTTTTTTTTTTGATTGCATAGGAGAGTTGGTTACAACCACTATTTTTAGTAACTGGCCAACGTAGGATTCAAACCACATAGGGAATGCTTCCAACAAACCTATGTGTCTCGTTCAGCGTAGGGTTCAAACCACAAAGATTGCTCCCTACAAACCTATCCGTCTCGTTCTTGTTAACTCAGCGTAAGATGGGGACCACCGATCGCTCAAGGTTCATACTGTTGTCGTTGGTTTGGTGCGCACTTAAAGGAGTTGGAGCAAACTACTACCTTTGCAAAGGGTTAGCTTCTCCAAAGGTTTGAACTTAGGTCTCTTCTTGGCAAGTGCCCAACCACACCTACACTTACCAATCCACCTAGCCCCCTTGGAAATCAAATAACCAAAAATTATTATACAAGAAAATCAAGAAAACATAAATAATAAAAAATAAGATAAATAAATAAAATAATATCTTAAATGAAAGTATGAATAATAACAATGATATTAAGACCTATACTAGTAAAAAATTTAGAAGAATATAAACAAAAGGGTTGGAAGAAAAATATAACATTAACTTCTCAACTTTGCATAAGGCATATAATTGTAGGGATTATTTATTTATTTATTTTTCTTCCTAAACCTTATAATTTTAATTTGCTTGGTTAAGTCGAAATCAAAAAAACCTCTATAGATTATATACTTTAGTTTACTTAAGACAAAATCAATGAGAATCAAACCTCTACAAAGACAAAAACCAAAACAATCGGAACCTACTTTTGAATATAATGTAGTGTTTAATTATGTTAAACATTTTTAACAATTAACTTTGATTTATTTAAAAATAAAAAAATCATTATGCACCAAGCTTCTGATGGGACTTGCCATCTTCATCTCCGGCATAAGAAGGGCGGACGGATTAGATTTGTACGGAGACGTACTTGGATGTCCCTACCTTTACGCTTAATATAGGATTTTAGGTGACCTTGTCTTAGCACGACACCGGAAGAGAAATCGTCAATTTCAAGCGAGCGCATGCGCATATGATGTAGCATAGTGTAATTCAATTTATGTATTTTCAGTTTGAAGGTTCGAGGGGGGAATTTCTCCGCTGTGCATGGAGATGGAGATCAGTGCTATGGAAGCCCGGTATTCTAATATTTTTTTAGTTTTTTTTTTACCTCTTACTATTTTTTAATCTCATATAATTTTATAGTTTACGCAGATAGTGGTGGTATTTTCTAATCCAGCGGGGTTTCTACCCAAATATATGTTTTTGGAATAGATACATGCGTATGACAATGAATTGAATTCTTTCGTACTCATATTTTTGGGAATAAGGTTCCAAGCGTGAAATTGCTTCAGAATTTCACAAGTGATGTAAAGAAGTCTCAACGGAAGGGTTCAATGTGTGAATGCCTATCTAAAATTGCAAGCAAACAAGGTGGAACTGAAAGAAATCAAGCCACTAAAAAACTGAGGCATGTAAAGGGAGCTACATCTTATAGTCGAGTCAGAATTTGGCCACATTGTTGGGTTATCTGCTCTGCTTAATAGAATAAGCAACTTCGTTTATCTATGAGCAGAAGATTTCCGTGTTTACTACCGTAGGATGCCCATTGAAGTGAAGCGAGTCATGCTCTCGAAGGGTTTATTTATTTATTTATTATTTTAAAGTAAAGTTTGTTTTTGATCTTGGCAATTTCGAGACATAAAAGACAAATTTAAGTTTGGCTATCTGTGATTGCAAGCCATAAAAGGCATTTTGTTGTGCAAAGGGACGGGGATCCTTTCAAAACCCCGTTCACACAGGAAGTCAAGTTTTTTTTGTTAGAACCAAAGCGGGTTTTTTTTGCTAGAAGCACAGAAAGCTAAACTTTTACTAAGACTATAGAATGCCAAGCCTGTGACCTTTTTTGCCAGGAGCACAGAAAGCTAAACTTTTACCGAAGATTATAGAATGCCAAACCTTTGCCAAGATCCCATAAAGCTGACCCTCTCAAAATCACAAAAAGTAACTTTTTTTCAAAATCAAATATTACAAATAGAGCCCAAAATGTAGTGGGATCAGGCTATTGCACTCAATACTCACAGAACTGGAATCAAATAGGAAATATAACATGTATTTATGGTAATAGTCTCAATTAAACATAAAGTGCTCAGAAGCTGTTGCATGAAACTTGAAAATGGGAAGTGTGAAAATGACAAAGGAAATGCCTAATTTAAAAAATATGAAATCTTTTTAAAATTTGTAGACAAAATTGAATTAAAGAGACCACAAATGGATGAAAAACAAATTTAATTATAAAATCTCATATAGAGTATAATGGTTAATGTGAAAGCTTAACCTTTATACACCAGACGACGATACATGTCATGCAAAACTGAAGTACATAAGAACACTATAGACTTAGTTCTCAATCCTCAGAGTTCAGTACCAAAACTGAAAGAAGAAGCTTAACCTTTATACATCAGGCTATATACGTTATGCAAAACTGAAGTACATAGGGTACGCTATAAACTTAGTTCTTAATCCTTGAAGTTATCAAAATCAACACCAAAGCTAAAAGAAGATCCATCCCTGTGGCTTCAACAGCAGGTATATGAGGACTGTCATCATCCTCAAGATTAGGTACAACCATGAAAATATTTAAGATAGGACTTTTAGGATCTACATCACAATATTTTGTTTTCCCTCTTGAGTATTGTTCTTTTTTGCAAGATACAATTCAGATTAGAATGAAAGAATTAGATTCTCTTCTATTTTTTGTTTTGCTTCACCGAGTGAGTGAACCGTTATGTGCTTCAATTCCTCTATTGCCAAAGAGCTTGTCGTTTGTTCTAGATTCTCTAGCTTCATTGATCCCAACATATATTTATTTTCAAGTTACAATTAATTTTGTTTCCTTTTTCCTTATATTATAAATTTCTATGTAGTATCTTGATTTTTATTAAAATGGGTCATGTGTGTCCCATGTGGAATTCATGCAACACCCATGAAACCTCTAAAAACCTCCACTCTGGACTTTTTGTTTGGTTCAAAATGACAAAAATGCTAGACACACCCATGGAATCTTTGGAAATGTCTCTTTGAAATGCCAGGAAATGTGGGAAGTCAAGATGACAAGTTTCTGAGGAGTTTCCCAGAAGTTTCCACGTTTCCGAAATGGAGAAACGAGGGCACATTAAGAGTTTCTTGCAACATAGCTTAAAAGCCATGAAACAACTAAATAATGCCTATACATCAGTAAACAGCATAAGAGGGAAATAAACTTTCATGAGGAGGAATGAAGCCAATGGAGGCCAAAATTCCCATGGCAGTACACATGCTGTACCTTTCCAAGTATGTAGACTACGTGCGCACAACAATTATCCAAAACATGCCCTTGGTTTAATGCCTGGAAGTCTATTTACATCCCATGTTCTTTTGTTAGCTTCATTTTCCTTTTCATGTGGAGTAACTAAATTTAAAATTAAAAACTCATAACTAACAGGAAAAATGACTGACTAACATAAACATCAAATAAAAGAATATAAGTGACTGTTGAAATTCCCAATGAATTGTGAAGTAGCAAATAACTAATACCAAAAGTAGGTTGCAGCAAAGCATTTATAGTGCTGGATGTTGTTGTTAGGGCCTTCTCACATGGCATCCTCCAATGCCAAATCCTTTTTACGGAATGAATTATTCAGAAAGCACTTAGTTATCAACTTCTCTCAAGTTTCCAAAATGCACTCCAAAATTAGGAAAAGTTGTCCATAATGTATACTTAGGGTATTTTAAATTTTTAACCCTTTCTCCTATCATCAACATCAAGCACGAGGCATGTAAAATCTATATCCTGGTGATTGTGTGATATTTATCTGCACTGAAATTTTAACAGCAACCTGCACTGACTGAAATGCAAACAGCAGAAAAGCACATATTGAAGAGCAAATGAGAGAAGATAGTAGTCAAAACTGGTGATTTACACTCTTCATTGGAATGTATTAAATAGATGTACAAGGATAAAGATGTGCTTGCTGGATAAGGCAACAAAGCACATGCAAAAGATACTAATTGGAAAGTTCTAATTAGAAAGATAGAAAGTTCTAATTAGAAAGAGAGAAAGTTCTAATTAAAAAGGTGATATGGATAGAAAATATGCTATAAAGCAGAAACACTTATAATATAGAACCATAAAAAGTCAAACATTTTAATCTCATCATTTCCTCCTTGCTTATTGGAAGTTGTCCCCAACTTCTACAATAGGTGAGGAATCCAAACATCGAGCAAAATATCATCCACCAAAGGTTGCTGAAAATTGGGAATTGGATCTTCAGGATGAGTGACAGAAATCTCCTCCTCCAAGTGACATGGCTGTGAGACCTATGCTTGTCCAATTGAAGCCAAACATGGTCACCAACTTGGAAAAAATGAGGTACTCAAAGTCCATCATGAAGAATAACCTTTAACTTTGTCAGGAAGCTTCACCAATTTCTGTACAAAAGAAGAAGCTTTGTCTTGCTCCTTTTGTCGTGGGTCGAACGTGGAGTTGGAAGAGCTACTAGGGTTGGGGCCAAGGTTTGAAAACCATCACAAATTGGATGTCTACTTTGCTTAAGAACTGCATCAATGGCATATTGAGAAGCATTTGTCTCAAGGATGAGAATGGTGGTTGTAGGGGAGGGGGATCAAACATAGGAGCAATGCAACAAGCATCTTCTTTAAGGATACAGAGAGTAAGAAATATGTGGAAATTGACTTGTTTTATTGCAGGTTTACTAGAAAGCAAAGGATTAACAGAAGAAGTGAATTTATACACTTCACCATCCTTTTGCAGCAGGCACGCTTTGTGAAGGCTGTCAAAAACAGCCACATGATCATATTGATATGGTGCTTCAAGTAGCAAACTGTAGCAACTCAGTGGAGTGACATTGCATACCAATGTATCTTGGAATGGCTCAATAGCAAATGCCACAAAACACTAGTGAGTGACAAGAGTAGGTTGCCCTCCCTTCTTGATCCATCCCAACGGGTATGGGCATGGATGCGTTGTAGTTGGTAAACAAAGGCCATCCACCAATTTTAGTGAAATTGAATTCTTTTGACTATCATTATCAAGGATAAGCTCCAATTTGCCTTGACTTGACAATTTTATATGAACAAAGCTTTTCATTTTTTGCTTCATAAGTGCTGACTAGTGGAATGAGTTGAGGGAAGTGTTGGAATTGGTTATCTCAATCATTGAATCTTCATGCTCTGACTGCGATTGTGACTACGACTGAGCTAGAAGGGCCTTAACCTTCTTTGATTTCAAAACATGTCATTCTAGGTGTAGAATGTTCAACTTACTTATGGTAAGCACAATTTTTTTTTCTTCTTATTGTCAAAACCCTTAGTGGAGCCACTTTGAGAAGAATTTCCATTCTTGGATAGGGTGGGAGAGTTTGAGAAGTTGGCTGGAGTAGAAGTGCTGTTTCCATAAGAGGCAATGAAATCATTGGTATTTTAATTTTTCTTTTGCTGATAGCTTCCACCTTTAGAGCAATTTGGTAAGCATGCTTCAAGGATGTAGTTGGTGATAAGCTCCATCTCCTCTTGAAGACGAGAAAACAATCCAGAGACAAATTTGATGCAAAGGACATCGTCAGGTTTAACCATGTCCAATTTGATAGAGACTTGATAAAACTCCCCAATGTATTGCTTGAATGATTGGCCAGATCTTTGATAAAGATTGAGACAAACAATCAATAACTCCTCTGCACATCCAAGGGGACAAAACCATGCATGAAGAGTGGTTTGGAACTCTTTTGATATAGCAATTTCCAGTAACTTTGTTGCTACCAAAAGCTTGACATGGGGTTACTACTGAGTGGGAGCTTCATCCATATGGACTTCAACCACCGTGGTCTTTTGTGCCTTCATGAGCAGGTTTAACGACTCGTGTCACGCCTCTAGACTACAGGTCCAAGCATTCACTTTATCCCCATCGATTGTGCCATTGAAATGAGGAATGGAGATCTTGGTGTCCAACTTGAAGGCAGGTTGGGCAATCGAGACAGCCAAAGAGGGAGAACTGATGGATTGTTGCTCTATGAGAAGTCGTAACATATCTGACATTCGATCTATGAATTTCAGCTGAAACACATTCTGTTGCTGTTGCTGATCATTCAACTCTTGGGTCAAAAACTGAATTAAATTAGAGTAAGGTGTAGAGCTGCCTGCCCTAGCTGTCACAATTTTTTTTAGGGGGAAGAAATTAAAAAAAAAAAAAAACTACAACAAAAACCCAAACACACACATACACACACAAAAAAAAACAGCAATTTGCAGAAAACAGATGAAAGAAAAGGTCCTGTATTTTGCGGATCTACTTTGAATGGAATTTTTTTCCAAGAAAGAAGGCCAGAAAAAAGGAGATTGCTGGTTTGCCCTTTAGGGCAGCAAATGCAAAACAACAAATTGAACAGCAGGGAAGTGTGCTGCAACCAATCTCAGCTCGAGGCCGAGCAAAATGATACTCAACAGAGATGGATCCCAAGCAAGCAAGGATGTAATTGGAGACCTCAGTGAGGCTTTTATACCAAATGATATGAAGCTCTAGTAATTTTATAACTGTAGAAGGCATAAGCTGGACTGTAGAATGCAGAAAACACAGATGGAGAAGTAAAATTCGAGAGGATAGCTGCCAAAACTAATGATTTACACTCTTCATTGGAATGTATTAAATAGACTTACAAGGATAAAGATGTGCTTGCTGGGTAAGGCAACAAAGCACATGCAAAAGATGCTGATTGAAAAAGTTCTAATTAGGAAGATAAGAAGTTCTGATTAGAATATGCTGATTTGCGTAAATCAAAAGTATGCTACAAAGCAGAAAACCATTCTAAAATACAACTATAAAAAGTCAAACGTTCTAAACTCATAACTCTGTTGGCAGTTCAAGAGTATATGCAACTTGTTCTCACTCTTGTTACTGCTGGCTTCTTGTAACATAAAGACCTTTGAGAAACTTTTACTTAAAATGTTTTAGTCTCAAGAAGACCCATCTCTACCTTGAAATTTCCTTTCACCATGTTGCAGATCCTTTTGAGACTTCTCCCTGCCCTGGGATCTCTTGATATTGTCCTTCAGGAGGTTTGATATCCTTTGGATTTCTTGAAGTGCGTCCTGTATTGCAGATGCTTGTGTATCTTCACGTGTCCAATGAAAAAGACGGTGGAGGTCATAACTGTAGAAAACATAAAATGTGGACATTCTGGTGACCGGTCAATGCATATTATGTTTAGGATTTTGCTGCCAAATGTAATCATTTTAGCCTAGAAGCTTGCTGATTTGCAACATAGATTCTCAAATACCCATCTAGACATTTGTTTACTAGTGCCGTTTGCCCATATGTTTGAGAACAAGAGTTCAACGCAATCTTGACACTTTTCTTTATAAGGCTGGTAGCTTGTTTGTGTTGGCCAAACAACTGAAGAAGTTTAAGATCTCTCCAGTGAAGTCCATGGTAATAAAATATACATATTTGATCTATCAACTATGACATTGAATTTTCTCTGATAGTGGGGTTAGATCAATGTGTAAAACTACAACAAAAGTTAAATGGAAAGGTCTTTGAGGAAGGTTGGAAAAAACTAATTCTGATGGGGATTCAAAAGGAAATTCAGGAAACACAAGGGGAGGTGATTGTAGAAATCATAAAAGGAAAATTTTACTCTAAGATTCTGAAAAATGTGGTTAAAATTCAAGCGACTTATTGGAAGCAATTGCTTCTTTAACTGGTATAATGTTGGCAGTAGAAAAAGGTTGGCATATATCACATATAGAAGAGGATCCCTTTTACGATTGTAAGGCCTCTAACAAGAATATTTAGTATAGATTAACAATTGAACCTAATTATTAAGGATGCTGTTAACTACTGTTATAGTCTCCAACATTGGAGATACTTTCATGTATAATGGAGGGCAGTGCCTTGGCTGATTGTTTGGCTAATGTGGGGTTTCCACTGGGTATATATATACAACCTTTTTTTTTCTGAGAATTCCCATCCTCATGCAAGCAATAGTATTATTGAACAAGTGAGATAATGTCTTCACCTGGAGTATTCACAAGCTTGAAAATCATGTCGTGCCATACTATGACTAACATCAGATGGGACATCAACAGTTGCAGTTTTAGCAGTTTTTGTTTATAAGGCTGAGTTGTCATCTTGTAAGGAGGTGCACCGTAAATCTGTAATAATATTTTGGTTTGGGGCTCCTCACAGATAACACGTTTATCCAAAAGAAAGGAAGCAAAAACATAGAATTTTATTTCTTCCAGTCCAAGGAAATCCTGTAACGAAATCAATGCTGGCACTTCTGTCCTTGTTTTGAGAGAGCAATGGCTGAAGCAGACCTGGACTTCAAAGAGGCTGTACTTTACTCTTTTGGCATATCTCTTATGAGGAAAGAAATTTTTTAACACTTTTTAAAGACCCTTCTGATATTCTCATAAGTCTAAAAGAAGCAAGTTTGGTCAACAGCAGGTGGGAAAGATGTTTGATCAAGGGCTTCTGTTTGAAAATTGATTACGGAATGAGGTAGAAGGAATATGTAGTTGTTATAGCAAATATATTGCCTGAAAATGTATGTTTGCTGTCATCATCATGTTCCTTCATTGGATATTACGACATATCAATGGTCCTCTTATCCTTGGCATATTCAGTCAGTTATCTTCTGTCTAAACTCAACTATACATATTTGTAGCAACTTAGGTAGCTGAGGCAAGGAATATGCAACCATTATGCCCTTTTTATATTAAAATTCGTCGGCAAAAACTTTTGAATCTACTCTAATTGTTGCTTAGTCAGTTCTTTTGTGATAAAAATATTATAATCTTTTGTTGTCTCCTCAAATGAAGAAGTGCTGCCCCAACCAATATTGCTTGAGTTTTTGTGCAGCCTGCATTAACACCATTTTAAAAAAAAATTATAAATGCATAAGAACCTATGTTCTACAATGTCTTTGGGAATGGCGGGACATTGGAATGCGTCTTTGGAATGGCTTTGGGATGACATATATATAATGGTCAAAAAGTATACTTAAGCCTAAAATTGGATATTTTTAGTAGAATTTATAGATATGTAACATAATGAACATCAAACATCCATCAAACAATCAAATAAGCAATAAGGATTTTGAATTCGTTGATTAGTTCAAGTTCCAATTACATAAACAAAATGTCAAGGCCCAAAAACAGTAACATTGAAAGTGAAGCACAATGTAGTGAAACATTGAATGTCTAATGAGTCAATGAATCTAATCATTGCCATCCTCATTTGCAGCATCATGTATGATATTTTAATAGGCGACCTCATCATCATTGCTATCCTCAGGGTCAAGATCCCATCGTGTTGCAAGAGACTCTCGATACTTAGGTGTCTTCCAGTCTTGGACTGTAGAAATGGATTACAACACACTGAATACAATTCCCTTACCACTTAGATATACAAAATATACAATGGGAATACTTACGAATACAAATGGATACACTGCGCACACATGTATCCCGCATCACAACTATCTGCAATACATCATACTCCGAAAAATAATCTACCAACAATACACTTTGGACAACAACAACATACACACACACACCTCTTTGCATCTTCCACATAGATGCGTACTTATAGACATAATGGGATTGGTAGGCAGTTGGCAACTACCCAACTACCTCCAAACTACTTGTTTACATAAAACATTAAAAATACCCCATTACATTATTACAAATATGTGCACATTATTACAAACACTTTGCTTGGACACATTGTTACAAATACTTGTCACTTAACACATTATGGCAATCCTTTGCCATTTAACACAATATGATGACATAATGACAAACACTTTGTGTGCACACAGTGGCACATATACATTCCTATACTCAATATATACATTCATTCATATTCATGCAAATATGTCAATTCGTCTACCTACATGTATCCCCTCTTCTAGACTTGTTGGTGTTCTTGACGACATATGAATTGAACACTGGGGAGAGAATTATTTATCACTGTAGTGGAACTCTTGTTGTACTCCTTCCACTTTCTCTTGTTCTGGATATCTTTTGCAGTTGGATTTACCACAAATTGCTGCCAACAAAACATTATTCTTTAATTGCTCATTCCACTTCTTGAAATAGGATGCATCACCAACATGACGGGTAATGCTTGTCACCACCTGTGTCAAGGTGACCTCTCCCTATCGCTAATCGACCTCTTTATACCTTTGGATGACCTCTCCCTGACAATAGACAACATTTCCTTGGTTCTAGATGGCCTCTTCTTGGCCTCGAACAACACCACTTTCGTCTCTGATAGACATCCCTTGGCCTCAAACGACCTTTTTTGATCTCAAACGAGGATCCTTTGGCCTCTGATGACGTTGTCTTGGTCTCTGATGGACATCCCTTGGTCTTAAACGACCCTATCTTGGTCTTTGATAGACATCCCTTGGCCTCAGACGACCCTGTCTTCGTCTCTGATGGACATCCCTTAGCCATAGACCCTGTCTTCGTCTCTGATGGACATCCCTTAGCCATAGACGACCCTTAACCTTAAGTGATCCTAACTTGGCCTATGATGACCTACCTCCTATGCTAAACAACCCACTTCTTGGCCTAGATGGCCTAGGGGGCTAGAAGACCTCCTTGGTTGTCATGATGACCTTCTTTTAAGTCCAGAGGGCTTGGGTCCCAAATGGCCCCCTCTAGGTCTAATGATACAAGGGTCATTGGAGGGTTGCTTGCCCCTTCTAGACGACTAGGGGGTGGCCTCAATGGCTCCCCCCCCTCCCTCCACTTGGCTAGTTAGCTTGTGGGCCTTCTATGGTTGAGTCCTTTGCCCTAGATGGCCAGGGAGAAGCCTTGTCGACCGAGGTCCCAACTTGGATGGCCTAGGTCCAGACAACCTAGGTTCCAACTCGGACAAAAGACAACCTATGTCTTGATAGTTAGCGCTTGGGTCTAGACAACCCATGTCCAGATTGCCAGACAACCCTAGCAGATGGTCAAATGCTGAACAATCTCCCTCTTCGTTGTCTATATATTTCACTTGTACATATGTATCACTCACTTTATTGTCCACATCAACCACTTGTGCAAGCTCTTTGTCTTGTGCAACTTCAACTATCCGCTCAATCTTTGCCTCCTCGATTGTAATTAGGTTTATCAAATTCACCTCATCCGCTTCTTGGCTAGGGCTGTGACTCTTAGGCTCTTCAAACCCTCTACACATTATTGGTTCGTCTTGACTCATAGAACGTTCACATAAATATGTGAAGTGCCCCCACAAATGGCATCCCCAACATTGTACAATGGGTCTACCCTTCGTATCATACTCAATTTGACGTCTTCTAGTTCTCTGTTGGTTGTCATAGACCACATCACCAATGGTACCCCCCTTGGTACAATCTCCCTTTGTGTTGCACATATTTGTAGTGATGATTTCATGTCTTTACATGCATTCTTCGCATCACACTCATCTTTGGAGTCATCGCTCTTCTTTTCAAAGTCACTTCCTTCATTGACTTCTTGACCCCAACACTTGGATGATGCACTACTCTCATTCTCCAAACTACTCTTGTTTTCAAAATCATCACTTTCATTGCAAGAGTCACTCTCATCATTGGAGTCACTTTCAACATTAGAATTAATTTCATCTTAAGGGTCGTTGTCATCCTCTTTAACATGACCCTAACATTTTAATGATGTCTTTGCATCGCTTTCCAAGTTCAAGGCCCGCTTAGAGGCCTCTTGATATGATGTTGGAGTATGTAGGAAGAAGGCCCTCCACAAATCACTTCTTCTCAATGCATTTGACAAATCTTCCTCCAGATGGGTAAACAACCCACTCAATCTTCGGTTGTAAGACAAAACACCTTCTTTCTCACCATGTTCCATTCTATAAATTTCAGCAATGACCTCATTGTCATTGTGGAACAACTGAAATTCCTTCACAAATGCTTTGCACAACTCTTCCTAAGTCTGGTACTGGCCCTTTGGCAATCCCATGTACCAATGTATTGCGATTCCACAAATTGCCGTAGGGAATAACCCTCTCCAATTTGCTTCATTCTTCTACCCATTCACTTTCCACGTCATGAGGCATATTTTCCAATGTCTGACTAGGTTTGTTGTTTCGCCACCATGAAACTTGGAACATTCAATATGCCAAAATTGGTCGTTGTCATGACTAGTTCATTCAAAATTGGCAATGGCTGTTTGTCTTGCCCTCTTCATGTGCATTGTCAAATGCACCCCACCACAATTGCTCACGTGTCGCACTCCCGTATTTGCTCATTATTAAACACGCCAACCTATAGTTGCGTTGATGTCAGATTCCTGTCTCGTTCACCATCAAACACACCAACATGCAATTGCTTCGGTGCCAAACATTTGTCATGCATTCTTTTTATCACACAACTTGCTCCAACCATTCCTAGCCTTTCCTTCTAAACCAAGTTTTCTCCTCCATTAAACTTGTCAGCTTCAACATGCCCAATTTCATTAGCATGAACATGAACTTCCATATCTGCGTGCATGTCTTTGCTTGTGCGAGGTCGTCTGTCTGCATGCACATCTTCACTTGCGTGAACTCATCCATTTGTGCACGCGTCTTCGTTGCCTCACCATATGTTAGCACACACTTATCCATCTTTGTCAACATGCACTTCCATGTTGGCACACACATCTTAATAAATACAAGCTTCTTCATTGGCATTCCCACCTTTATCAATGTGCACTTCCATGTTGGCATGCATATCTTCATGTGCACAAACTTCCTTGTCGATGCACATGTCTGCTTCATTCTTGAATACTTGCATGTCTCCCTTCTTTACGAACACTTGCGCTTCTCCCTCATGTGCTAACACTTGTACCTCAACAACTTTGCTATCATGTATTTTGTTGTCACCTATTTTGTAGTCATGGATTTTTCCATCACGGATTTCACCGTCTCATATTTTGCCATCATCGATTTTGTCGTCTGATATTTTGCTGTCATGGATTTCATCATCATAGGTTTTGTTGTCACGGATTTTGTGCACTAACAATTGTGTCTTTCTTGTGTGTTTGCTTGCGTGACTGGTTGCACATCCATTCGCATGTTTGCTTTGTGTGTCGACCCTTCGTTAGTGTCAACAAGTTTGCATCTTCTTCTATTATAACTTCCAAGCTTCCCTCCTCCTGAAGCAAACTACGTCGTTCATCGATTGCATTGTAATCATCCAATTGTCTACCTACTTCACTCATTCATTCATGCAAACATGTCAAATTGTCTACCTACACGGAGATGTAAGGCACTATGCACTGCAACGAGCTTCTCCGCTTGTCTAGAGGTAAGCCTATTCCTCTTGATAGAGTGGATGAAGCTATAGGTTGACCAATTCCTCTCAACAACAAAGGAGCCAGCAACCTGTGAAAGGAGACGCTTGGCAAGCCTGCCTAGCAATGGAGCATGATCCTCATATAAATCCCACCATCCAATGGGGTTCTGTGCAAGGGTGAGTCTATCCTCTCTAGCCTCCTATGTGTTGAAGCCACCTGAAAGATTTGCAAAAATGACCCACTCTTCCCAAATAATCTGTGCTTCCTCTCTAGTGTACATCTTCCTAATTGCCTTAAAAGCACCTTTATTCAACTTACGTTGTGTAATAGGGGACAGGCTTTGGTGCATACAACTTGGAATTGATGGCATATTCTATCATGTGCAATGGAGTGTTCATCCGATTCCACCTCCTTTGAAAAATAGGCTAAATGTACTCATCATAGAAAGAGAGTGTGGGATTCTTTTGTTGAATGTGTTCCCTCATGCAGCCAAGCATGCTGTCAAAAGTCTCATAAATCTCTCCAAGACCAGGAGGGTCGGTGTCTGCATATTTGATGGCCTCCACACCAGTGACACAAAGGACACTATGTACCTAACATTAGTCCACCACTCATCAACTAGTATCAACTGTTCTCTTTCTTCCCCTCATCTGTTTTGGCCTATGCCCATTTGTTCCACTCATTGCTCACTACCATAGATTGTAGGGCCTCTTGCACCTCAGCCATCCTCTCCAACAAAATAAAGTAGCTAGCATATCTAGTCTCTACAGGTTTGAGGAATTCCTTCCTTGAAAATGTCCTCAAAAAAGTGCTAAAGAGATACAATGGTTGCAAATAAACATTTGCACATCTCTAGCACTAGGTACCACCTGCTTCACCCATTCAATCTTCCCCGTGTCTTTCAATGTGTTGTTCAATGCATGAACACAACATGGGATCCAAAAGATGTGCCTATAGGTGCTTTGAATCATCATCCTTGCAGATCTGCACACATGGGCTGCATCTGTGACCACTTGGACCACATTCAATGGCCCCACCTCCTCTATAGCTTCCTTCAGAACCTAATATTGGAAATCTGCATCCTTGCATTTTGCAGAAAAATCAATATCTATAGGAAAGTAGGGGCCTGCTCTGCATGTAACAATAATGTTTATGAGTGGCATGTGGGCGATATTAGTCCACCCATCCATGACAATGATACATCCATGAGTGGCCCATGTGTTCCTCAACTCCTCCATCAACAAGTTCACTTTGGAGTAACTCTATTTAGCAGTGTGGTCCTCATTTTTGTCATTCCTGGGGGAATGTAGAAAGGATCAATTACTGCAACTTTCTGAAATGCCTCCTTGTAATAAGGTCTGCAAGTAACACTAAAGGGAATTCCGTTCGCAACGAACAATTGTGAAACAACTTCATCTGCATCATTCTATGCATTCATATTGATCATCTCTGGAAGTGTGCCACTGACAACCCTCCTTTTTGAACTAGAAGACCCCTCTCTTGCGGAAAAAAGAGGAACAAGAATGCAAGTGGGAGTGACATAAGGTGTTGTAGCTACCATGTTGCATTAGTGTCTTTATTGTTCCACTGCTACTATCTTCATATTGAGTCAATATTTTTAACATCTCAGCCTTTTCCTCAATTGACAATCTATCACATTTCCTCACCCCCCCATCAACCTGTTGTAAGATATGAGAAGAAACCCTTGTATAAGTGCCCTTGAATGAAAAATGGCAGATATTACACTTGTAATGATGTGTCCTTTCTTGTCTCTTTTCAGCGGGGGTATCTCCATTGAAATAGTCACAAACTGTAACAAGGGCTTATAGTTTGGGAAAGGCCCTCTTGCATATTGTTTCAACAATGCAGATGGACAATCAAAGGAAGGCTTTACCAATTCATCCACACTTGCATTAGAGCTGCCTCATGTTCGACTTCTACCCATTCCACCTATCTGTTCACCTTCTTCCATTTCTTCCGGGAAAGGGTCAACTCCTTGATTTGAACTAGAAGTCATATTTGTTGTTTTGTTTTCCAAAACAAGAATACAAATTGTTCAAATCTTAAACCCTAACACTAACCCTTCCTAAATACTAAATTGAAAGACATTTGTGAAATTATTTTTTAATTTTAGTTTACAAAACTGAAAACAGCATTGCATGTTGCAATGACATATGTAGAACGCTAACCCTTTCCTGCATAGTGATAATGGTCATTGCAAAGAAAACAAAATCTACCTTTAAGAGTTAAAACTATAATCTTGAAAGTTTGAAAATTGAAACTGTGACCAGGAGAATGAGTTCGATTAAATAAAATGATAATTTGCATTAACCAAACTTAGGAGCAAAGCCTAGTATTTAAATAGGTTACAAAATAGTAATCCAAACTATAATCCCGCTATCCACGCTAACCAACGCGACATAGGAGGTAGAGAGTTTGGTTTAGGTTTGTTAACCTAGGATATTTAGGAATTAACCATAGTTTACCATTAGATATTTGAAACAGTAAATATCTACATGGTAGAAAGTAGAAAAGTAAATGTAATAATCAACCTATGTAGTATAATGCAATATACTACCTATTTTACCCTAACATCCCCCCTTTATTACATTACTTTGATATACAAAGTTTACTTCGGAACAACTCAAATTTGACACGTCCAAGTGCCTTGGTGAAGATGTCAGCAACTTGTTCGTCGGTGGGAATGTATTGGAGCTTGATTCTGTGTTTAGGAACTTCATCACGAATGAAATGACAATCTGTGTCAATATGCTTTGTGCGTTCATGATGGACTGGATTCTTGACCAAGTTCAAAACACCTGAGTTGTCGCAAAACATGTGAATAGGAAGTTTCTTTGGTAGGCCCATGGTAGCCAAGATGCGACTTAACCATATCACTTCACACACAGCTCCTCGTGCAACGTGATACTCTACCTCTGTTGAAGATAAAGCAACCACCTGTTGCTTTTTACTATGCCATGAGACAGGACCAGATCCAAGATGAAATACATATCCTGATGTTGATTTTCTATCATCTAGGGATCCAGTGTAGTCAGAGTCAATATAACTCTGTAAGAAGAATGAGTTATTCTTCTTGTACTCTAGACCATATTCTACACTACCTTGAATGTAGTGAAGAACACGCTTAGCTGCTTTCCAATGAGAGGCTTTTGGTTCCTGCATGAACCGAGAAAGATAGTTTACAACATAAGTAATGTCTGGTCTAGTATTGGTCAGATAGATAAGGCTTCCAATCATCTGTCTATATAGTGTGCCATCTACCTATGGTGAATCATCATACCATGATAACTGAAGCCCTGATTCCATCGGTGTTGCCTTGGGCTTGCAATCAGTCATACGATATTTTTCTACTAAAGTCTTGGCATACTTTTGTTGAGTCACCCTAAGATGATTCTTCTTCTGTTCTATCTCAAGGCCAAGACAGTAGTGGAGAAGTCCCAGATCTGTCATATCAAATGACTCTTTCAAGTCATCTTTCATGATGCTAATCATTTTCTCTGAATTGTCGGTGATGATCAGATCATCTACATATAATACAAGAATCACTATTTCAGAACCTGTGTTCTTGATATAGAGATTTGCATCAGATGGACTTCTCTTGAATCCGTGTTGCAGTAGGTGACTATCCATTTTAATGTACCATGCTCTTGGGGCTTGTTTGAGCCCATATAATGATTTGACCAACTTGCAAACCTGTTGCTCATGGCCTTCCTCAGCAAATCCTGGGGGTTGAGTCATGTATACCTCTTCTTTTAAGTCACCATTCAGAAAGGCACTTTTTACATCCATTTGATGTAATTTCCATCTGAATTGTGCTGCCATAGCACAAAGAACTCGAATGGTGGTCATCCTTGCAATGGGTGCAAAGGTTTCCTCATAATCAAGGCCTTCCTTTTGAGCATAGCCCTTTGCCACAAGATGGGCTTTATGCTTGTCTATGGTACCATCTGCCTTATATTTGACTTTGTAAACCCATTTGCAGCCTATGGGTTTCTTTCCTTTAGGCAAATCTACCAGCTTCCATGTTTTATTCTTGATGAGGGAGTTATGTTCTGCATCCATAGCTGCCTTCCACTGAGGCAGTCTAAGTGCTTCATCAACTGTAGAAGGTTCATTTTCATCAAATGATGACAAGTAAACCCTCTCCTCATCTATTTCCATATCATCTTCCCTTGCTAACTCTCTATCAATAGAAAGGTCTTGAAAATCTGCACAAAGATCATCAACTGAAGTGGATGCTTCAGTATTTTCTTGTTGAGTCATGCTTCGTGTCTTTGGATGATTGAGAGTAAGATCAGGTGGGGAAGTGAGTTTGGAATCTTTCATTGTGCTCGTATACCATTTGGGAGGCTTTTTCTATTATGGAGAAGGAAGTGGTTGTTGCTCCTCATCATCTAGGTATACTGATGTAGTGTTGGGTGTGAAAGCTTCATCAAACACTACATCTCTGCTGACATGTATTTTCTTGGTAAATGGGTCTATCAATCGATAGCCTTTTGAGAATTCATCATATCCAAGAAAAACACATGGTAGGGACTTCTCATCTAATTTCTTTCTTTTCTCCTTGGGTATATGCATAAAAGCCTTACACCCAAATACCCGTAGATGAGATATGGAGGGTTTCCTTCCACTCCATGCTTCTTGAGGAGTCATACCTTCAAGAGCCCTTGTGGGTGCTCTATTTAGAAGATATACTATAGTTTGAACAGCTTCAGCCCAGTAAATTTGCTCAAGATTGGCTCCCTTAAGCATACATCGAACCATTTCCATAATGGACCGATTTCTTCTCTCAACAACTCCATTTGACTGAGGAGAATAGGCTGTGGTCAACTGTATTTTTATCCCATGTGTCTATAAAAATGAGGAAAATTCCTTTGATGTGTATTCCCCCCTCGATCTGAATGGAGGGTCTTGATGAAGCATCCTGATTCTTTCTCAACAAGCTTTTTGAACTATTGAAAATAGGTAAATGCTTCAGACTTCAACTGCAAGAAGAAGACCCACATCTTGCGTGAGTGATCGTCTACAAACAATTGAAAATACCTTTTTCCTCCACAACTAGTAGACATGGGACCACACAAATCTGTGTGAACCAACTCCAAAGGTACCTTAGCTCGAAAGGAGCTAGGTTCAAAGGGTACTCTGTGTTGCTTGCCTGACAAGCAATCTGAGCACACTGGCAAAGTAGATGAAAGAGTAGGCAGTCCTTTCACCATTTGATATTTACTGAGTTCTAGTAAATATCCTGAACTTAAATGCCCAAATCTCTTATGCCATAGAGATGTGGCCTCTTTTGTGGTTACTGCCATTGCAGTATGTGTTGAGGTAAGTGCATCTAAGACAAACAAACCATGTTTGTATGAACCTGTTGCTATCTGTTTTCCTTTCTTAGTGATAAAGCAACGTTTCTTTTCTTTGTCCACCTTGAAATTGACATTCATGTGATTGTCCAGGATTTGTGGAACTGACAAGAGATTATTTTTCAATCCTGGTACATAAAGAACTTTTTGAATTTTACATTCTCCATCTGGAAGGGAGACAGAAACACTTCCTTCTCCCTGAACTCGATAGATTTGATCATCAGCAATGGTGACCGGTCTACCTTCTCGAGCCTCAAATGTCTCAAACCAGGACTTATCGCCAATCATATGCTTACTAGCACCTGAATCTATGTACCACACAGTGTCCTTGTGAGGGGAATCTGTATGTGTCATGAGCACCTTGTGTGCTCATTCAGAGTCCGAACTAGAATCTTCAGCTGCAATGTGTCCCTGTTGTTGTTTATTCTTGTTCTTTGGTTTACCTTTGCCCTTCTTGTTTCCTTGTTCATTGGGCGGTTTGTTCTTAAACCAACATATTTTGGTTTCATGAGTGTCCTTGTCACAAATCTTACAATACTGCTTCTTCTTCTGAGTCTCTTTGCCTTTACCCTTGTCTTTATTAGAAGAAGAACCTTTCTGTTGATTCCACTTTTTCTTACCACCTTGTCTGTTTGAGAAAAGTGCATTGTTGGATGCCTCATCTCTTTGGAGTTGATTAGCTTCTTCTGTTTGAAGCATATTTACCAACTCGACAAAAGTCACTGTCCTTCCAGAGACTTGTAATGAAGTGATCAACATTCTGTAGGAGTCGGGAAGAGCCCTCAAAATGATAGAGGTCAAGACTTGGTCTTCCACTTTTTCTCCTAAGGATTGCAGTTTTGTTTTCAATTCTGCCACTCTGCAGAGGAATAGCTCTACTTGTTTCTCCTGATTTCATATGAAGAGTATGAAGTTGTGTTTGGAGGTGAAGAATTGTTGATTGATTCTTCCCCACAAATATGGTTGTTAAGGCATCCCATGCCTCCTTACCATTCTTAGCTTCACTGATATGAGGTTGGATATCATCAGTAATAGCTAGCAAGATCATTAAGGATAGTTTTCTATCCTTTTTATCAAAATTTGTTTGATCTGCTCCTGCTGATTGAGGTCTAGTTTCACTTCCATCCACTATAGACCATAGATCCTCTATAGTTAAGATAGCTTTCATCTTAGTCTTCCATGCAGAATAATTTGAACCTTTGAGCAGTTGGCTCTCAGTGAGATACTTGTGCATCATGGCCATGGTGAAGGTTTCAAATTGATAGGACTAAGATGGTTGTATCTTGCACTATACCCTCAAAAGAGTATATGGAAGATGTTTAATTTGCTTCTATAAGATATTTAATGGCACCTGCCTTAACACCCTTAACAAGCGATGAAAAGTTTGAGGATTTTAAGCCAAACAAATAGAGCAAATTAAAGGGGTAGGTTTTGAAAGACTTCTGATTGTGCTCTCTAGGATATTTAATGGCACCTGCCTTAACACCCTTCAAGAAGGATGGAAATTTTGAGGAAATTAAGCCAAACAAAGAGAGTTAATCAAGGTGTTTTGAATTTTGACCTTTGATGGGGAATAAAATTGACTTTGTTTTAACCTGTGCAAGGTGTAGCACGATTTGGAGTGAAGTTTGGGTTTTGTGAAATGCTTCTTCAATGTTCTATCTGATTGTTTAATTGCACACAAAAAACATGATTGTTAGTGCAATAATAAAAAACAAGAGAGCAACCCAAATTATTATCACTCTAGGTGTCGGATGCAACCGAAAATGCACCTAGTATAGTCAATTTTTAAGAGAAGGTGTCGAGTACAATCGAGAATGCACCTTTCTTGCTTTGAAATATCCCCACTTTCTCTTTACAATTTTGCAAAAAAAATAGAATCACAAGATATGACTTCTATCCCCCCTTAATTTTTACAAAATTGAAAAATTAGAGCACTCCTTTCAAGACAAGTCGACACACGACCCGCGTTTGAAAGGCTTCCAGACCAGTCGACACACGACTTGGTTTTTGTTTTCAACACTCAAAAATAGGTGGTGCATTAGGATCAAAAGGCTCACGAATCCTCATGGGACCATAGCTTCTGTCCAACCCCTTCCATGGATCAGTATAGATAAGTGAGTGAGGAATGGATCTACGATATTCATGAAGCATACGACGAAAATGTGATCGTGTTGTTTGCCTTCGTAATTCGTTTCTCTTTCTTATGATTCTTTGTCTACGAAGAGCTTTCCTTACCCAAGATTTGATCTTCATGAAAACTTTGAAGAGTGATGAAAAATATAGGAAATGTTGATGAAAATTAAGCAACAAAATGTCTCTTATACCTTGTCTCTTTATCCCCACATTTGGAGAAAACTAAAGAAAGACAATTGCTTAGTTGCATAAAAAATTTGGCACTTCTATTTTCAATTTAAATGCTAAAAAAAATTTAAAGTTTTTTTTTTTTTAAATAGAATATAACATAATTTTTGGAATAAAAAACATCAATTTAAGAGTAAAAAAAATTGATGCAATTTATTTAGCAAAAAACTATGAAAAGTTCTAAAAAAAAATTAAGAATTAACTTAATTTAAGCATAAAAAAAAATTAACCTTTGTTATGCCAAAAGTAATAAAATTTTCATCAAAATTTAATCCCTTTGCAATCTGGTGGGTGCGGGAGTCGAACCTGTGACTCTCGCTGGCCTAAGGCATCCGCCTTGGCCAACTAACCAAGTGGCTGGCTTGGTTCTCAGGCTGGACCACCTGAGTCTTAAAGAAGCCTACGGGCTTCTTTGGGATGTTGTGGGAATTATCCCACATGCATCCTATTTTGGATGCAAAGGCCTTTAAAGGCCTGAACGAGTGACTAAGCTCATGATTGCCCTTGAGAATCAATCGGGCCCTCCTTTTGTCGGCGTCCATGTGGCACGACAAGGGGGCATCCACGTGTCGAGTCTTGTCCAGTCAGGTCCACGTCCGGTCAGGTCCAGTCAGGTGCCAGGTGGCGCGTGGCCAGAGTGCCACATGTCACCTAGGTAGTAGGTCGAGTCAGGTCCACGTCAGCACCACCTCGGGGTGCATGCAGGTCTACGTCAGGTCCACGTTAGCACCACCTCGGGGTGCATGTAGGTCTACGAGAAACATGAGGGCGCTCCTACCCTCGATGCGTTCCCACCTCGGTCTCGGGATGCGGGCCCGGGGGAAGCTAAGAAAGCTCTCCCCTTGCCATGGGGAGTGTGAGGGCCGCCTACCCTCGGATGCTCCCGTGGGCTGACTACGGGCCCGCAGGTTGGATCGCCGATGGGGAGATCCCGGTGGTCGCGATCCACGATGGGAAAAAATTCCCCATGGGTGGCGATCACGATCGGGGTCAAATGGTCCCTGCGTCGGGATCCATGCCCTATGTTGCGGGCCTTCCTACGGGGGCTCTCAACTCACTATCCATGAAATTAGGATGCATGCAAATAAATAATCAAACCTTAGGAGAATTGAAAAGCATAAGGAGTAATTATTGAAAATAATTAAGGGTCACCAATGGTGCCGTATTTCCAACGCTCCAGCTCAACTCCCGTGCTCCAGCTCTGGTACCAATGTGACCAGGAGAATGAGTTCGATTAAATAAAATGATAATTTGCATTAACCAAACTTAGGAGCAAAGCCTAGTATTTAAATAGGTTACAAAATAGTAATCCAAACTATAATCCCGCTATCCACGCTAACCAACGCGACATAGGAGGTAGAGAGTTTGGTTTAGGTTTGTTAACCTAGGATATTTAGGAATTAACCATAGTTTACCATTAGATATTTGAAACAGTAAATATCTACATGGTAGAAAGTAGAAAAGTAAATGTAATAATGAACCTATGTAGTATAATGCAATATACTACCTATTTTACCCAAACAGAAACCCTAACCCTTTCAAGTTCTCACTTCTCATATAAATTTACAATGCAAAAATAGGGGGAGAGTAAAAAATACATCTACAATGCAATGAAAGTATGAATACTTTCACTGTATTATAGATGTAGATTAATTTAAAAAAAAAAAAATAAAATTGTGAAAAGTATGAAGAAACCTACCTGGAAAATCTTGCTTGAAGTCGTGGAGTAGAGTTTGGGGTCTGGAAGACTTGAAGCTCTCCTTCTCCTTGGGCACTTGTGTCCTCCTGGGCTCTTGCTCTTGCCTCTTGTTGCTGCACTTGCTCTCGTCTTGGCCTCCTGCCTCTTGCTGGTGCTGCATGTGCTGAACTTTGGACAACCATCTACATTTTGGAATCTACACAAAAAGTTGAGGGGGTCAAAGTTTTGTGCTTTACATGTTCAGACATCAAAATTGTGACAACATATCAAGGCTCTTGGGTAATTGTTTTTATGTGCTACTTTTGTGTGTGTGGGTGGGGGGGATTTTAAATTTTTGGCAGCAACATTGGAATATTCTATCCAACCCCTCTCCTTCACTTTGAGTGGTGGAAGAGCCTCATTTCATTAGCTTGGAACACTCCTTAAAAGGGAGTACAAACCGCACTTCCACTAAAGGAGTCTATGGGATCCTTGGCCATCATGGTGGGCCTAAGATGGTGAAGGGCTACTCCACCCAACACTCACACAATACTCAAAATCACAAAAAATTCAGAAGAAACCCCACATCTGATATTATTTTATTGAAATGGAAATACAAAATCAGAAAATTACATAGTTATGACCAAAGGGCCGATTCTATTACAAAGAAAATCTATTGGAAAACTGCAAGTTGGAGCCACGATCCCTAATCTTGGACTGCCTTCAGTAAATCTCTGTTCCCCCTTTAATAACTTCCATAGAAAATTCTGGAAAGCGTAACTCCTCTTTTCTCGCCGTTCATTTTCCCACCTAGGAAGATATTTTGGTGGCACAACTTCTCGGAGCCATAACTTTTGACTCAATTGTCCGATTGGCTATTATAATATATCGTTGGAAAGCTTGCGAAGAGATCTACAACAACGAAATCATCTAAAGATCATTTCGTCCATTTTTCATCCTTTTTCGGGGCCTATAAGGTCTTCAAATTTCATTTTTAAACTTTATTGGCAAGATTTCTCGGGACGGAAACTTTAATATCTCTCAAACCGTTCAAGCTATTGGGGTGATTCTTTCGCCATCGGATACCACTTTCAATTCCGCTCCGTGGGGTAAATTTTCAAGTCCATACGTGCCCGTTTAGGCTGGCTTACTAAAAATAGCCGTTGACTGTTTTTCGCCTTTTTGGACTTCTGATTGACTTACACCTCTCAAGTGTCATCATGGACTCCAAAACAACTAAAGAAACCTACACCCGAAAGAGAAACTGCAAATTTTTGGTGATGCAAGATTGCCCTTACACCACTGGATGCTCCTGCATCATAAGATGTGGATGCTCGGGAGGTCATGGGATCCAAACCATGTGCCTAAAGCTTTTAGCATTTCACACACAATAGCTGTGAAGAGGAGTTCTCAAACATTGACACATGGCAATCATTGCACCTCCACATGTTGATCACGAAGTTGAATGGAATATATTATGGCCTTTGGAAAGATCAAACGACTACCCTACTCAAGAGTAGGGGTTATGTATGTATATGGACTTGAACAATGTTACTGTTAGTGCTAACATTGGAGGTAAGAAGAAAAGGCAACAAATGAAGAAGGATGAGGCTCCTCAACTGATCACTTTGTATGTTAAACTTAATCTTGTGCTTCACACCAAGGAAAGTTCTGAACCAAGGGTTGTATGGCAGAAATTCTAGGATCTCGTTGGAAAGTTCATCAATACTGAAATCAGACTGAGCTTGGTGATTTTAATAGTGTTGAGGAGTATAGTGCTTGGTTCTAGAACATCAAGGCAGATATAGTTGCTATAGGAGGATGTTTGAAGAAGGATAATGAATATATTAATAATTTTCTCAATAGTTAACTTTTCCATCAAAGATATGTATATTTTTTTCAATGGGTTATATGGGATCGAGACGAGTTTCACCCGTATTACATCATCACCACATAGTGGTATTACAACAAAGCTTGGATAATATCCTTGTATTGTTTGGCAAGATTCGAACTTGGGTCTCCTCCTTAAAATGTCGAGGAATTTAACCGGTTGAGCTAATGCCACTTGATTCCATCGAAGATATTTGATAGCACTATTTATGGGATTAAGTTGTTTATGGATGATCCTAAGGAGATTTCTATTGAGGTAGTTATTGGATATTTTGCTTGGTTTCAGGTTAGTTTTAGAAATATGGGCAAGCTTTCACCAAAAAATGAAGCCTATGTCAAGGACAAGGAACTCTGTGTCTAAGAATGAACAAGAGAAGTCAAAAGTGGTCAGGCAAAAACCCATCAAGAACATAAAAGTTTTTGTTTGCAGATACTGACAAAAGGAAGGCCTCAAGTTTGTGAGTTGTTGTCTCTGGAGCCAAAAGTTCTAGGAAACTGCTAAAGGCACCAGACGTGACAAACATCTCTTTGTCTTTTCAAGGTAAGAAACTAGGCACCTCCAATTCTGGATTGTTGCCATCCACTCCGCTCTAAGGGTATCTTCTCTTATGTCTTCTCGAATGGGTTGTTGACTCAGGAGCTACAAGACCAAGCATAGGTAGTTTCTGATTATAGTGATCTTCATAAGGAGAAAAAGTGGTGTTGGTGATGATTCTGCTTTGAGAGTATATGTATGTTGGATGTTCATGTTGTTCATGCCAAATTTGGGGAAGTTCATGCTTTAGTGTCACCCTTAATTTTTCCTCCATACATCTGATCGTTCGCAATAACAAGGTGGAATTTCCCCCATGTAGAGGGGTAGTGAAAGGTATCAATATCCTTAGAAACTATACATTAGTTGTCCATTGTGAAACAAACTTGGAGTGACAATTTACTTTTGGGTGGCCTTGTGAACAATGATCCTACTATAGGGTTATGCAATTGGTGGACAAACAATTCCTTTATTATAGTGAGATCGTGACTCATACATAAAGAGTAGATATATTTTCAACTTGCCATTTTTAAAGCTTGTTGAAATTCAAACAAGCATGACTTGTTTCTTTATTGAGTCTATCGAAGACATTGCCCTAGCAAATTGGCATGCCTAAGAATATGAGGTGGTGATGGTAGTTATTTACATTAGGAGCTAGTTTGTTGCATGAAATAAAAAAAAGCACCCCTCCTAGTGGAGTGGGTCCCAAGTCTTAGAAGTAAGTCTTATTAAAGTGGCCTTGAAAAGTGAAAACAACAAGCATTGACTTGGTGTATCATATTACATTGTAGATTATATAACATGTTAGTATTTTTGTTACAGTTGACCATTTCTGGAATCTAGTGGACTCAACAATGCCTGACACGGTAGGTTAAAAATTTCAAGGAACATATTCCCCCCCTGCCCGGTACCCTAGTTAAAAAAAAAAGAAAAAAGAAAAACTGGAGGCAAATTTAACCATATTCAATATTTTTCTAAAATACAAGTTTTGAAGGCTTAAATTGTTAGACGTTGGTCATTTGGTGAAAGGGGTCGTCTTTTGTTTTTTTTTGGTAATTTGTGACAACCATGTTCCATGAATAAAAGGACCTTATCTATCATATATGTGCTAGTGGACAAACTTCTTTTTTTTAGTGGAAATTTTTTTTTTGCTCAAACTTGTGTAGATTGCAGCCTTGTGAACAATTGTTAGTATTTGTGTATTCTAGATAAGTTGGTTTCAAGTTTAACTATGGGTAAGGTAGATAGAAAGGAAAGAACATGCAAGAGGGGATTGTAGTAAGAGATGTTGCATAGAATATTAACTTTAGAGGAGAAAATACTTGCCTAAAAATGATTACTGATCTACTAATGTCCAAAACAAATGAACAATAGCTAGAATCATATTAGATAAGATAAAGCAATGATTTAAGAGCTTAAATAGTTCCTTAAATGGGTTAAATGCTCTTAAATAGTTCCTTAAATGGGTTAAATAAGAAGTTGATAGCAAAGGAGGATGTGTTTAAGGAAAGTAACTTAATGTGACTTAAATTCTACACTCGATTAGATTAGCCTGGAAGGATCCATAAATAGTGCTTTAGAAAACACAAAATTACAAAGTATAGACTTACAAATCTGACTCAGAAGGACAGAACATATTTTTAGATATAATGGCATCAGGTGGAACATATACATCTCAACTATAGTACAAATGTAATACATGCATATTTGTTTTGTTTGAGAAAAAGGGGTTGTACTCGGTTCCCCCAGTGTTGACAAATCACAACTCTCTCCTTTAAAGCTTGAGAGTTTACAAACATATTCAATTCTCATCTCAATTGAGATGCTATAACTATATACCTACATTGTTTTTCATAAAAAGTCTAAAATTTTAATATTCATTTTTTTGGGTCTTCTTCAATTTTTTTTGTAAATACAAATATTCAGCATCCTTCTTCTTGACATTTTCCAATCTTGTTCATCCATCCATCCAAGTGAAATCTTGATTAGTGGTGGTCTTTGATGATGCCAAGCTGCCATTGTGCCACTTGAATATCCATAACTACTCTGTTGGCTCCATGCTTCTACTGCTTTACTTTGATATTTTGAACGGTTGGTCTTGTTGTTCCTTGATGTTATTGCATCCCTTTGAAATCCAAAAACATTATGTTTTTTTTGCCAAACATTGCCATACTTGATGCCTTTCTGACTCCATGTAGATCTATAATATTGATGCCTTAAGCCATGCCTCCAAGAATTCTTGCGCTCAGGGTGGTTTGGGTGCCGGTATGCTGCAACCTTAACTTGTCATTCTGTTTCCTTTGATTCTTTAGCAATTTGTTTCTTTATTTTTAATTTTTCTTCACAATCTTCTCTCTTATACCCTTCTTTTGGTATCCTCGTACACTTCTAACAGGGATTCCTTGTACTTTTGTTGCTTCTTCTTCCATGGACTCTATTGCTGCTGCTACTGTAAATTCAACTTTTGAGTCTTTTGTTGGTTCTTCAACTTGTTCCCCTTCCATAACTACTTCTTGCTTCTCCTTGGATCCTTGCTTCTTAAGCTTTTCCTTTTGAATGCAACCATGAACTTGCACATTGTCATATGTATTTTTTTCTTCTATTATATCCTCTTTATTCATTTCTTTCAGTTCCCTCAAAAGCCTTTCAAACTAGCTATCTTTCTTATATGGGTTCGACTGACTCAAAAATGCATGCTTCATTTCATCACAAATGAAACACTTATGATTCCTTTCCTTAGCAAGACTTGCCCACCAATCATAAGCTTCCTCTCTTAAAATTTTGATAAATTGGCATTCCCAAAAAATTTCCCTAGAATATAGAGATCTAAACTTCATCCACCATTCATCCTTTCCAGTAAAAATTGGTAACTTCATGATCTCAACCTTAAAAGGGTCGTAACCTTCGTCAATACTGGCAACATTTCTCTACACCCTTCTCTCCACAACATTTTCGTCGTAATCCTCTACCAGAAACAATTTGTCTTTAAATTTGCTTTGAAATCCTTTCACATAAATAATTCAGAATTCCTTATGGGTAAGAAATTTCACCAAATAATCAAAGATGGATTGTGGGAACCTTGCTATCATCTAAGGCTGTATACCATCTAGACACATAGAGGAATCTAGAAATGCATGCCTATCTAGATCTCTTGGGCTGCAGGTATTGACTATTTTGCTTGCCTTGTTTTGTGTGATGCAATCCCCGTAGTAGGTGCTCTATGAAGAAGGCCCATCCCTTGAGGATGCAATTACATTGTCTAGGAGATGGTTTGCACCACTTGATTTAAGAAGGGGAGAAACAAAATAGAGAGCAAAGTATGTAAAGTAGAATATGGAATTATGGAGTAGAACACAGTAAAATAGAGTTATTATGTAAACTTAGGGAACCAAAAACCACAAAGAAATTGGAAATCATTTAATCAAAACCCAAATGAATTTTATTGATATGAGGAAGATCAAAGAAAGCTGCTAGTAGTATTTGTGAACAGATATGGGGCTAACTTATTTTAGCACATTTCCATGTAGACCATTTTATTTACGAAAGTGAATTATTGAAGAATCATAGGATGAAAATGATGTTAGAGAAAATTGTAAAAAATTCCGGGTAGTTATAAGTTGGTACATCCGTTCATAATTGATACCTACTTTCTTGATTGTATATATATATATATATATATATATATATATATGTACACACATCAATGAGACGTTCATCGTAGCCTATCCTATCTGCGTTCATATTTGGTATTAGAGTGATACTATGATCTAGACGTAAGATTAGAGTTGCAGAGTGGGAGACAAATTTTGAAGTTCAAGGTTTGTCTTGGCCAATCCAGGAGGTGATGTTAGCGTTTGTGTTGAGCAAGCAATTGGAGATCTTGCTTGTTTGAAGTTTAAAGTTCGTGGTTGTGTGAAGATCACGATGAAGTTTGTTTTTTGTTTTTTTTAAAAATTTGTTATTTCAGGTTGGATTATGGTTTGTGCCATGAAGTTTTAGAAGTAGGCACGTGAACTGGGAGACAAGAGGTGAAGGTCGTTGGATAGGGAGGTTGAAGTGAAGGGCTGAATATCAAGTTTTCTATTACACGATCCGTCTGAAGTGAAGCATTGAAGCATTATCGTCTTGACATAGTGTGTTTGCTGACATCGAAGTGCTAATGTTGACGAGGGAGACTTTTATTTGATGTCTTGTGAAGTAAAAAAATAGTTGAGTGCCAACAAATAGTATTGTGTGAAGGATTGTTGATGATGAAGGGTTGTCCAAGTGATTGTTTGCCTATTGTCAAAGATTTGTCGACGAGAAGGAAAAGCCAAGTCGTTCAACAAAGTTTGAATAAGTGCTGCAGTCCAAAGGAGCCGTTAAAAGTTGAGTTCATGTGTGTTAAAGTGTAAGTTGGCAAGAGAGTCGTCAAGTGGAAAACAGGAATCGTTTGCTTGAGTCAAGTGAAAAAAGTGAACTATTAGTGTCATCTTGTGAAGTTTTTGTTGTTGGTGTCTTCTAATGAACACTTGCTAAAACAAAGTGTGGCTGTGTGAAGAAGCAAAGGCTATTTGAAGTAGTGAAGGTGTCATCCATTAGAGTAATAGTGCTGTCTAGAAGATTGGAGGGCTGTCTAGACCCAATATGGAAAGAGCCATCTGTGAAGAAGTTGATGCATTCAACTTAAGCACCAATTTGTGAAAGAATTGACTTGATTTGAAATGATTCAGATGGTGATTGCTGAAACGAATGCAAGTGATGGTTGTTACCAATGTGGGCTGTCTAGTGCACTTGTTTGCTTGAATGCAAGTGTTGGTTTCTGCCAACGTGGGCTGTCTAGTAGTGTTTATAAGAAAATATGTTGATTGTTGCCAACGTGGGCCATCTATGTGAACTCGTCCGTTGAAGTTGAGATGTGTTATCAAGACGTGCTTTCTAAGTGCTGTTTGAAATCACTGTTGCTAGAAATGGAGGCACAATCTTCCAACTCAAAGAAAATAACAAGAGTTTAGGAACACCAATCCTTGATGTCTAAGACATTTGGTGAAGAGAAGTATTGTGGTGTAGTTTTTCTGAAGGTGTGTGAAGAAAATCATCCATTGTCACAAAGGTTGTGCTATTTTTTAAAAGCACCATCTAACGATTGTTGTATTGCAATCTAGAAGGCGTGGGTGAATGAAGCAAGTGCAATCTTATGGGGCATAGTGTGAAGGGAGAGATGCTTTGCTTGCCAATGTCCACCAAGAAAGTGTTGCATTGTTCGTCGTATTTGAAGGGCCGTTTAGGCAAAGAAAGATTTGTTAAACCCCAACTTGCTTGGAATGTGAATTGTTTGATCTATGAAATAAACGACAAAAGATTCACCTTTCATAATCCTAATATGCCTTGACGTGAGCTGTTGGATCTTGAAGAATCAATGGATGCATTTTGTCTAATGTCAACGCCTTTGATTGGTTCAATTGCTGCCATCTCATGTTGTCCTATGGTTATTATTATTAGTATTTTTCTTATAATTTTTTAAGCAATGCCTTGGAGTGAAGCGCTTTTAGCATTTTGTTTTTGAATACAAGTATAAATATTTATCCCACATGCATCGTGGATGATGTTGAATGAGACTTTATATATTAACGTTGTTAAGATTGAAAGTGAGTTGAAAATATAACGTATTTTAATGGTGACCTTTGAAGCCTTGAGGAGTATAATAATCTTACTCAAAAATGCATTAATTTTTTCATGATTATAGGTTATACTCATTGGAAAGCTCTTTTTGACCTGATTCAACAGAATTATTATTTTTCAAAATTTTAAAGTTTGAAAATGGCTGTTCACACGACGAAGATGTTGTTGACCAATTCACAATTGTTGGAAGGAGACAACTAATATGCTTGAAAAATGAAGTTAAAAAATCTACCTTGAGTTTGAGGATTTGTGGGATGTAGTCTCAAGTACCACACAAAGAGGTGTTCGGTGGCTCCTAGCTCAACTATTGAAATTGCTTAGCAGGATAACATCACCCAAAGAAGCATACATAGAAATCTGCGAGTAGAGGTCAAGGAATAAATCACTATTTGTGTGGATGGAAAAAGGATGATAATCTTGGAGGAAAGTAGCATATTCTATGAAGATGTCTTGAATAAGGGAGGTCTCCTCCAAATGCAAAACCACATATCTCTAGATAAGATAAGATAATTCTATTAATGTCCACAAATGGCCGAAGTAGGCCAATGGGATTCATTGAAAAGAGCTGTTACAAATTACAATGCATTTAGTAACCACAAAGTACTATGAAAATAAGCTAAACTAGAGTAGAGAATCTAGTGTAAACTAATCTAAAGTGGAACAATTGTATGGAATAAAATTACAGCATTGAGGGTTACCCAAAATGGATAAACCAAAACATGCTAAAAGAAATGATTAAAAGAGATCTAGAAGTTGAGGCACAACAGAGATAGAAAGAAGTTCCAATGGATCCAAGCACCAACGTTAATCTATAGTGGGATGTAAAGTAGAAGCATAGTCATCGTCATCACCAACGGGTCAACACAGGATCTAATGATGCTTCTAGGAAAATGGCTAGGAGTAAGAGGGCATGGTTGGATAATCCTGGGAGGACATGGAGTTCGATCCCTTAAGTCTCTTCTAGCATCCATGGTTGTGAAACCAATAGAAGAAGACAAGAAACTATTAAGTTGCGCTTGTCTACAACTCCTTGGTATGTGAGGCGTGGACGAAACCCGAAGCTGAAGAACTGCAGTCTTGCCTGTAGCAAGCAAGAAGAAAGAATTGAATCCCGAGTAACCACTCTTGTATGCAAACAAGGCTGCATAAATCTGTCGTTAATATTTTGGATAGTTGTAGCTTCCAATGAGTGCTTATTACTCTCGACTACAGAGATAGGGTAAAAGAATGAGGTGATTAGTCAAGTAGTAGTCTTTCTCCCTATAATAACTGATGCTTAAGAGTCTAGAGTGTTCATTCAAGTCAATGATGACAATCACAAATGATTATTGCTATCTGACCAAAACCATGAACATCTCCAAATCAACATGTCTTGTATCTAAATGTTGATCTTCGATGATTGGTGGAATGACATATATAGGGATTTCATGTTTTTTCTTTGAGAAAGACAGCCTGCAAAGAGATAACATCATGAAAGGAGCTCATAGACGACTGTAGAAACTGTATACAACATACTGCAGTATAATTCTATTTCTACTTAAATGAACAAAATATACAATGTGAATAACTTACAATTACAATGCATACATTGCACACACACAACATATATCAAACTGCTTGACACAATAGTTTAGACGACCCAGTCTGCGAATAGGACGACCTGCCTTTTTCTAGACTACTAACACTTCACCAAACAGCCCAAACTTCTCCATTGTACGATAAATATTCTCCACTGTACGACATAACAATTTCGTTGTATGATGTTTGGCTATGCACTTTACGATGTTAGACAACTCACTATATGACATTCACTGTACTGCATTCATTGCATGACACCTTCGTTGTACGACTTGTACAACCTTGTGTAACAAAACTTGAAAAAGTACAACTGACAAATTGAAACTAAACTACCGAAGCAATATACAATAAACACACAATGGCAATAACAAATGATAAAGGAATATGAGTAGATATTGCATTAACAATGGCCTATATAATGAATGATGTACGCAATTAGCTTACACACATAGTCTACAATCTATGCAAAATATCTCCTTCGGGCATATACAATACAATGCCTATGTGAATGTATCTACTCTCATGCCAATAACGCCAACCGCATAGTTAGGCCAACAATCCACTACCGCCAACCATACTAATGAATGAGGGAAGGGTCTTATTTATACAAGTAAGGAGGTATTATTATCTTCCAACTTACAAACTACCCAACACCTCATCATTTTCTTAAATTACATTTGACATGCATGTGACTTACATTTACATTTCATTTCATGACTCATCCATACATAACTAATACTTCACTTAACATTACACATTCTCATATGGAATATTACATCACCACTTTATACCTTTATTAATTATACGTACGCACATTTTATCAAACACTTTGTATAAAAACTACGAAATAACACAAAATGACAAAACTTATTCATTGATTATGCAGGCATGTCAATTTGCTTACCTACATCTATCCCCTCCTCTAAACTTGTCGGCCTTCTCGATTACACGAGCTGAACATTGAGGATAGAAGCATTGAACATCGTACTGGAATCTCGTCTCACTCCTTTCGCTTTCTTCTAGTCTAGACATCTTCTGCAATAGACTTCACTTCAAACTGTTGCCCTCAACACATTGTTCTTTAATTGCTCACTCCACTTTCTGCGATCAGTCGTATCATCAACATGTCGAACATGACCAACATGATGCGCAACTCCCGTTGCCACCTTTGTCGGGGGTCAAGGGGTTAGGAGCCCCCTTGTAGGGATCGGGGGCAACACCCCAAAACCTCAGCGACGAAAGCATTTATACCCTGACTATTTGAATTGAATTTTTCTCCTCGTCTTCATTTGGGTAGCCTTCACTCGACCCACTTTAACAACTTCCCCTTAGCTCCAAATTACTTCTATTTGGCTCCAAACGACTTCTTTCTGGCTTTTGACAGCCTTGCCTTAGCCTCTGACAGACATCCTTTGGTCTTAGACGATTAATTTCTTGGCCAAGACGACTTGCCTCCTCAATGAGATGGCCTTGGGCCAGACAACCCACTTCTTGTGTTAGATGGTCTAACTCCAGACAAACTGCTTCTAGGTAGTTTTGCCTTAGATGGCCCAACTTCGTACAACCTATTTCATTGTTAGTTCTGACAACTTCGCTGTCTGGCCTTGGCAACTCGCTCTACGGGCTCGGCAACTCATAGTATGGCCTTGGCAACTTGCTCTACGGTGTTTGGCAACTTTCCATATGATGTTTGCATCTCGCCATACGACCTTGGCAACTTTGAGACAACCCTGCTCTGTATGGCCCACTTCACTGTCTTGCTCCTGACGATCAAACATTGAACACTCTCTCTTCATTGTCTGTATCATTCACGTAGTCATGTGCATCACTCACTTCTCCGTTTGCATCAACCGATTCTGCAACTTCTTCCTATGTAGCTTCAACTATCTACATTTCTACATCTTAAATTGAAATCAAGTTCACCTCCTCAATTGCAGTTAGGTTCATCAAGTTCACCTCCTTTGCTTCCTGGCCAAGGCTGACTCTTCTCCGACGCTTCAAACTCTCCACACATCGCTGGTTCATCTCGACTCGTAGCGTTTTGGCATTCACGTGTGAAGTGCCCCCACAAATGGCATTGCCAACATTGTAAATTGGGTCTGCCCTCAGTATCATACTCAATTTTGTATCTTCTAGTTCTTTCGCGGTTGTCAAAGACCACATCACTAGTGGCATCCCCCCTTGGTACCATCTTCGTTTATGCTACATATTCCTATAGCAATGATCTTGTGCTCTTCGAGTCACACTCATCCTCATAGTCATCGTTCTTCTCTTCAGAGTCACTTCCCCCACTAACTTCGTGACCCCAACACTTGGACGATGAAGTACTCTCGTTGTCATAATCATCACTCTCATTGTCAGAATCATCTCACTCTCATTGTCAGAGTCACTCTCAACATTAGAGTCACTTTCATCTCCAAGGTCACTCCAAACATCAGAGTCACTTTCATATCTAAGGTCACTCCAAACATCAGTGTCACTTTCATATCTAAGGTCATTCTTGTCCACATTAACATGACCCCAACACTTCAATGATGTCTTTGCATCACTTTACAAGTTCAAGGCTCGCTCCAAGGCTTCTTGATATGATGTTGGAAGGACTGCCTTGATTTCTTCTAGTATGTGGGAAGAAATCCCTCCACGAACCAACTCTTCTTCAATGTATTTGATGGATCTTCCTCCAGATGGGTAAACTTGTTCTCACCTTGTTCCATTCTATAAATTTCAAGAATGACTTCATTGTCATTATGGAACAATCAAAATTCCTTCATAAATGCTTCGTGCAACTCATCCCACATCTGGTACTTGCCCTTTGGCAATCTCATTCTAGTCCATTACGATTCGACGAAATGTCGTAGGGAATAACCTCCTTCAATCTGCGTCATTGTTCTACCCATTCGCTTTCCACATTGTGAGGTAGATTTTTGAATGCCTAACCGGGTCTTTTGTTACCCCTCCATGAAACATTGGACACTTACATGAAAGGCCAAAATTTGTCTTTGTTTTAATAGTTTGATTTGACATTGGCACTGGTTGTTCACATGTCGCTCCTTCATGTACATCATTAGGCGCAGTCCACTGCAATTGCTCTCGTGCCGGACTCCCATCCTGCCCACCATGAAATGTGCCAACCTACAGTTGCTTGGATGTTGGACCCCCATCCCAATCACCATCGATTGCACCAACCTGCAGTTGTTCTAGTGTCAGACTCCTGTCTGGCACACTAGCATACACGCCATCTTGCATTTGCATCAATGTTGGACTCTTGTCTTGGTCACCATTGGACATATCAACTTACAATTGCCTCAATGCCATACATATATTTCTATCATGCAATTCCTCACCATTGTGTAACTCACGTTGTGTGATTCTTTGTCATTGTCAGGTAATTCTCCATTGTCATCATGTGATTCACCACCACTGACATGCAATTCTCTATTGTCGACATGCAACTCTTTCCATTGACATGCAACTCATTGTTGCTATCACATGAATTTTTGCATACAAACCCTTGCACATCTCCTTCGTGCGTGTTCGTTTGCACGGTTGGTTATGCGTCTGCTTGCACTTTTGCTTCATGCATCGACCCTTGATTAGTGTCAACAAACAAGTCTTCGTCTTCATCTACTTTGTTGGCTGCATTGTAATCTTTCCATCACTGTCATCGTGCACTTTTCTGAGTGATTTGCTTCTCACAACTCCATGTCACCAAGCTTGACCCAATTTTGAACAGGCAATGACACAAGAATGTAGAAATTGAATACAACATACTGCAGTACAATTGCATTTCTACTTATATGAACAAGATATACAATGTGAATAACTTACAATTACCGTACATACACTGCACACACACAACATATATCAATCTGCCCGGCACTGCAGTTTAGACGGTCTAGTCTGCAAATAGGACGACCTGCCCTTTTCCAGATTGCTAACACTTCATCAAACAGCCCTAAGTTATCCATTGTATAGCCAATATTCTCCACTGCTGTATGGCATTTGGCAATGCACTGTACAATGATAGAGAACTTGCTGTATTGCGTTCATTGTATGGCAACTTTGTTTTATGGCCTGTACAACCCTGTGTAACAGAACTTGAAAGAGTACAACTAATAGATTGAAACTAAACTAGTGCAGCAATATACAATTAACACACAATGACAATAACAATGATAAATGAATGAGTAAATATTGCATTAACAATGGCCTGTATGATGAATTACATATTGCATTAGCTCACATACAGTGTGCAATCTGTGCAGAATATCTCCTTCGAGCATATACAATACAATACCTGTGAAAATGTATCTACTTTCATGCCAACAGTACCAACCACACACTTTGGCCAACCATACTAATGAATGAGGGAAGGGTCTTATTTATACAACTAAGGAGGTAGTTGCATCCTCCAACTTACTAACTACCTGACACCTCATCATTTTCATGTGACCTGCATTTACATTTCATTTCATGACTCATCTGTACGTAACTAATACTTCACTTAACATTACACATTACCGTATGAAATATTACATCACCACTTTATAACTTTATTAATTATACGTACACACATTTCGTCAAACACTTTGCATACAAACTACAAAATAACACAAAATGACAAAACTTATTCATTGATTATCCATATATGTCAATTCGCCTGCCTACAATGACCATATTGTACCATTGCAATTCCAGAAGGTGATAGAGAGACTAGCATTGCTGTTTGGGGCCTACAAACATCGTCATTTAGGTACCAATGTATGTGTCCATTTGGGAGAAGGGGAATCACAGATCACAGCCTTGGTGTTGCAAATTACTGCCCATTTAATATATTCCTTGACAGATGCAATTTTTTGCACGACCAAGTCTGGATTCCTGAGACTTGAAGTCATGTGAGATTCTCAACAAGATAGTGTTTTGTAGGAAGTGCGAGTAACTTCCCTGTTGCTGCTATTACATGCATGCAATCCTCCATAAAGTAAGACTGAATCAGAAGAATACAATTTGAAATCACTCATGTTCTATCAAGAGTGATTCATGTGTTGTATAAGTCTTGATATCCTGCAGGTCTAGTGTGTTGTATAAACCTTGATGTCCTCGAGGTCTAGCATATTGTATTAAAAAACTTGTCCTATCTCTATAAGATTATGAGGGTTTGGGAAGGCCTCACCCTTGAAAGTTGATTCTTTGGTTTGGTGTGCTTATTCCTTATTTAACTTGACTTGAATTGCAAGTTCAACAATGGTAAGGACTGTCTTGCCTTTAACCACCTGAGCCCATAAGGTTTGTTCTCAAAATTACTTTTAAATATGCTCTTGGTGAGCTTCTGTTTAAGATTTTAAAGTCTCATGGAACTACAGAATTTAAGCCTGGTTGATTTCAAATTCAGTTTGTTTGGGTTGGATTCCCATCATAGTTTCTTGGGGCCAATGAAGGCCTTCCACAGACGGGATGAACCTATGCTTAAGTTGAGAGATTCTTTCTTTATGTAACTAGAGTTGACATGAAAGGTCTGTGATAATGGTAATACTTCTCATTTAGTTCAGCTTGTAGCTGTGTCAGTTGGTTTTGAAGGTCAAACCATATATTTCTGCATCTAGTGAGCCATTTGTATGATTTCTTATGCATCAATGCCTTCCTTCTCAAAGGGTTATGGCATTGCGAACAATGGACACTGGTCTCTGTTTATGATTGATGCAAATCTGAGAGAAGTGGTAGTCACAACAAGAATTTGCAATCGACAGAAGAGTCATCTGTAGTTGAAATTTCCCTGTCAAGTGCAAGGTATTCTGCATGGAAATTGAGAGGGAATGCTGATCGGCAATTCTTCTGATGGAAGCAGAATACTGAGGGAATGTAGACTTGCTGACAGTGTGATGGAAACAAAACCTTGGCAATTTTCACTCGAAGTCCTTTTACCATCTAGGATATTTTGTTAATGACCCCAACATTCCATTCAGGCCCTGAAACCCTAGCTGGGTAACAGTCAGGCTTCCTGCTGTTCAAGTAATTGAAAACCCTAACTAAGTCTCTCAAGAAGAGTGGATAATGCAGAAACAACCCACATATGAAAGAAACTCAGGTTCCGGCCTCTAATCAGTCTGTAAATCAGAGAAAACTAATCTCAGCTATTCAAGCAAAGCTCAAAGCTCAGAGAGAGTCAAAAGAATGACTGTCTGTGTTAAAGAAGAGAGGCGGTTCATGTCTGTGATCTCCTTGGATCCTGGTCGACATGAGAGCTTGAGATGGAGTGTTTCAACTTAAGATGTGAGACAAACTCAAGGCTGTTTATTTAGGAAAACATATTAATAAATGGCTTATCTGTGGGAATAATCAGAACAAAATCATGGAGGGATTCAAACCATCCATGGATGATGTATATGGCCCATTTTCAGGCTTTAGGAGTCATATCCATGGCTGAGATATTTGAGAAAATCTGTAACCGACATATCAGAGGCAATCAACTTAAGATTAAAACTGCAATCTGGCCTTGAAAGCAAGCTTCCTATTCGAGACTTATGAACATATATTCTCATTGGAGCAATCGTTCTCAATATTACAATAGAACAAAGAATATTTTATTAATGTCCATGGATGACCAGGTCAATTAGACCCAAGTACTACATATAGTTGCAATACAGAATGGTTGCTCTTGTTAAAAGTACAATTTGAGGGGACATATAGCCTGATAAGACAAAGGCCTAGCAAAACATGGAGGTCATGTCACAAGATCTATCTCATATGTTCTTTCAATTGGAGACTCTAATTCGAGGCTTCAATTAGATACAATTGGAGACTCTAATTTTAGGCTTCAAAAAGAGGGAGGGAGTATTTGATCTGACAACCTCTTGTGTTATTAAATGGACCCTTGGCTACCTTCATTCCATACATTTGTCTGTTTTCCACACCTCCTATAATAGTTCATGTTGGTCATGGATGTAGGTTTGAAGGCTGTCATGGCAGCTGATGGAAGCTTGGGACACACATGCGACAAGGCAAGGGTTAAACAGCAATCTTGGATTTTTGGCTCTATTGCTTAGGTTGTATGACATTATAGTTAGCAGTGAAATAGATAAAGAAGGGTTAACAGCTGCTGTGGAAAGATGTATTGTTTTGGAAAACTTAATATGAATATGGATATTTTATGAATTTGTTGCTTTTTGATTTTGCTGTTGGCATTGGCTAGGTGCTTCTATGTTGTAACACCCCCATTAATCAGGCAAAGAAAAAATAACAGAAAATTATGATCGACTTATATGAAACTTTGTCAACCAATGAAAACAAATAACTGATTGATATAACCTGAGATAATTGAAAGTGCATTTTCTTTTGAGATTTTCTTCACAACTGTTTGTGAAATCAATCATGTGGATCAAACCTTTTTTAAGCTCAAGCAAAACCATTTAGAGTGTAAATCCGCAATGGCAGCAGGATCTACTATTCTTCCCCTTGACTCTCTGTTAGTAGAAATAAGAAATGAATTAGATTTGCCATTATCAATTTAGCTTTACCTTTGCTATTTGATTAGTTTTCAAGGCTGGTTTTGCTATATCATGCATCTTAACAATGTCTAAACATGATTTTGTTTGTCAAAAAGCATCCTCAAGTGTATCTGGCGTCAAAGGCTAGGCAAACCTCCTTCTGGATCCATTAATATGCATAACAATTACATAATGGGAAGAAATATTTACCTACCAACAAGGTGGTTTGGCGGATTTCTCCTGAATAATATGTGACAATGCGTTGTTTCATGTTTGCGAGAGTGAATAATTACTCCCTCGCTAGAGGCATGAAAGTTATGGTAGATTGCAGTCAGAAATCAAACTTGAGTACGTGTTTTTGGCCCATTACCTTCTTTGCACCCTTATTTAGTGATCTGCCATGACTTGAATTCCGGCTACTTCAATTGTAATGCAACAAACCAAATTTCTTGTTGATTCTCCACAAGGTTGAATGAAACAAGTTGGACAGCTTGCCTATCCAAGCCCACAGGATTTGAACTTGGAACATCTTTTTTCTTTCATCTTAGTACTGAAATCTGGACGATGAAGCCAGAATTGTATCAACATGCTTCTTAAGGTTAGGAGTTTCAAGCATTCAGAACTGGTCATAAATTGAAAAAGAGTCCAATCCAAGTTAAAATTTAGTAGATAAGACCATGGAAACACCATTTAGACAAGATATTGTGTCAATCTTGTTCATTGAATTCAACTGAAGTTTCATCAACGGACAATATTGGGATTCACACAGTTGCTAGTTTTATTGTGGAGTAATCAGTTACAATTCTGTCAACAAACCCCATTGCATGAACCTACCAGGACTCAAGAAGCAATAGTTACGAAGTCAAAAGATGATGTGTTAAATTGATAATGCTACAGAGTATCCCTGTCCTTTTTAATGGGTTAAATGGGATTGAAATGGGCTCCACTATGGCATTACCACACTATTTTAACAAACACATAGTGGTTTTAAAATAAAGTTTTGGCAATTATGTACATATTGCCTGGTAAGATTTAAATTTGTGTCTCTGCATTGGAAGTCCATGTTTTTGACCACTTGCGCCCATGCAATTTGATTTTTTCAAAGGGTCACCTATGAGATTGGAATCTTGGCTTATGGTGTGAAATTCTTCACTCCCCACCACTTCTCCTTAATTACATGGGCTAAAATGTTAAGTTTTTACCCATGAGATTTAAACCTTGACTTATGGCTCCCCATCATTTGCTTCAAAACCCATGGGCAAAAATGTTAAGGTTCATCCATGGGATTGGAACCTCAATGGTTATTACTAGCAATGAAATGGAAGTGTTTGCATGACAAGTTAATATTGTCATTGAAGAAGTATCTACAATTGAATTTTTATTTTCAAAATTTTACTCTAGATGTGACAGATTGTTTTTGAAGAAAATGGAGAAACATTTTACATGAGGAATTTCTGTGTACAACTGCAAAAGAAATACCAAATTGAAGAAAATGAGCAAAACATTTTAAATGAAGGATTGCTATGCACAATTCCAAAAGAAATATCAAATGTGTTTAGAAAAGAAGTCAATCAACACATTAAAGATTTTAAAAAGAGAAATGAATGACAGATAAATAACCTAAAGGAGACTTCAGGTTTGTTTGCATCATCCTATATTCCAAAGAATCTTGCAGACAACTGTCTAATGCAGGTAAAGCCAAATTTTATTTGCTGAAAATCTGGATACATAAGTTGTCAAAACCATATAATTTAAGGGGAGAATTTGGTTTTCCTGATTATGTATACAATAAACATCATTCTACATTGTATATTTATGCATGAACACAAATAGAAGATAATCGAGTTTGAGAAGCAAAAGATATTTGCTGCCATTTTGACAACATAGAATCATGCTTTGATGTTGAGTCTTATCATAACATAATTCTGATAAACATCCTTTCATGTCCATAAATATTATAGGGAAAAACAGTTTAATATACCTCTTATTCATCATTGTGCGTGTTCTTTTTTATGGATATCATATAATGGATCCTGTGGGTCGTTTACACCTTGATTTGATATTTCTGTACTAGTATTCAAAAAAATTAATTATGAAAATTTTGTTAGAGGCATGCCATTCTTGTCAAGTGATACACTAGACAAACTAAGATAATGTTGCGGGTGAGAAGGTATGCTACTATGTCTTGATTGATCTGTAGTTTTTTGTGTCTGTGCTTTCAGGTATGTTGATGCCTGCCAGAAGTATGGGTCTACTCCAAGCGACTTGATTTTGTCAGCCTTTGCAAAGGTTGTTTCTGCTTTGAAGAATCGTGCAAACTTGTTTTGTTATATGTGTTCATATGAGCATGGCTGAGCAATTTTTTAAATAAACTGAATGTTTTACAACAATGGCAAAGAAATGGAAAAAATATGTATGTTATTTAGAACTTTTAGTCTGGCTGTAAATTTACCAGATATATGGTCATCAATTATTTTTGTTGGTTAATTCATTTAATCATGAAAGGTAATTTGTTCAATATGCATTCATAAAGGTACACTGCCATTTAAGAAGCAATGCTTATCACCCTTTGTGGTAGCTTTTGTTCTGCTAAAAACAGCCATCATTTGTTCAGATTTGTCAATTTCAGGAGACATTAAGCATACTTAATAAAACTATATAATTTTCATGTTCATATTCTATACTCCAGCAAGTACGTTTTGGGGTTGATGAGGAAACAAGGGCACACAGAAAGGGGGCGGCTGGAAGGGACATTCCAATCCTTGCAAAAAGGAGACAACCATGGGAACAATTGTCATACATGCATCCATATGAACATAGATATATGCTAAAATAAAATAAAATAAATTAAATAATAAATATTATAAGCACCTTTGGGTTGATATTGTATAATCTATTCTAATCTAGTAAGAGCATCATAAGATAGTAGAAAAATACTAAAGCTATCTTGAACGCAGAAGTTAAAAAATTCTATAGTACAGTTAGGCAGCATTTCTTCACTTTCTTCCTCATGCCAATTGTCATGTGAAATTACCAAGGTTTATCAAGCTTCTTTGCATTGTGTCCACTCATCACTTCCATAATGGCTGTCAAGTTTATGACTAGCTTCTTCATTATTGATGCTCTTTGTGTTGTTGGGAGTTCTGTTGGCATTTTTTTATATTTTTTGTATTTGGGTAAAATTCTAGTAGCGTGCCAATTTCATCCAAATTTTAGATAAGGGATTCATTTCTCCTCTAATTTGTAATGGTTTACAAAATGTCCTTAAACTGTCTATAAATGTGCACAAATAGTCTAAGCAAGAAATTGCTTCAAACTATAAATGTTCAAAGAACAAAGGAGTCAGGATTTTGAAGTCTCCATGCTATACAGCTCTTTAGTTTGCAAACAACCATCATGAGGGAGGGGTGGGAGTCAGTCAAAATTTGATTAGGTTAAGGGAGGAAAAGGTTTTTAGACCTTTATTTTGGGGTAATTTTGTCATTGGTATATGTTGCTGTTGGAGACACCTACATGTCCCCTTAGCAATGGGAAATGGAAGGGTGGTGACTTGGGGATGTATCCAAGTGGTCATCTTTAAAAGGGGATTGCTTGGGGATGTCATGTGTCCCCAACTCCCCAACCCATGGGGATGAGTCTCCAAGTGTATTGGGGGTGGAGACACATCTTTGTGTGACATTGCTTATGTTTGGTCATTGTATCCAAATTTGCTCATCAAATCTAATGCATTGTCACTAGAGAGGATTACAAGTGAGGAGTGGGGCAAATTTCTAACTATCAATTTCTTGTATTTTATCGATACAATTTTTGTATGTTTTTGCACAATTTTGTGTGATAGCATCTTTTTAAAGAATTTCACTTTTGACATGTATATTCATCATTCAGAGTCGGATTTTCATTGATGGTTTAATTCAGGAGTATTGGCCAAGAACAATAGGAGATTGAAATTTGAACCTGTAAGAAAGTAATCTGATATTAGGACACTATCATGATGAAGTTAATCTTTAATGGTCAATGATATAAAAATAACCAATAATTGGCCTCATTTAATTTGCTGTTTCTCTTTTCTCCCACCATATAACTGGAAATGGAATATGGTATGTGAGAAAATAAAACCATAACAAATGTTATTCATAATGCATCCGCTTTGTGCTTGGATTATATTGGATCTCATCTGGAGAACTATAATTACGTTTGCACAATACCCATCTAGTAGCAATGCAAAAGTAAATGTATATGGATATCATATATTTTTTTTGATTAGGTAGATGAAGGGGTTTTGAAAGGGTCCCCGAACCTTTACAAAGGGGTTTTGGAAGGGACCCCAAACCATTACAAAGCCAAATAGTATTCAATAAGCTCAAAAGAAATACATCAATGGGATTGAATCAAGCTTCTGACAAGAGGATCTGACATCAAATAAATAATGAATCCAACAATCCCGCCTTAACTCCAATTTAAAATTCAAATTTGAAAAAGAGCGCCAGAAGAGAAAATCATCGTGAGTTTCGAGGCACTTGAGAAAGATTGGGCAAAATCAAACAAAATTTTCGCCAAAGATTGAAGACGAAAAAATCCTACCTAGCAAGAGCCTGATGAACCAGCGATCTGCGACCAACCACCAGCGGACTGCAAACAGGGCACGAAGAGAAACAACCGGATAACGAGGATGAGGCATTGACAAATATCGACAAGAGAGATAAAACAAAAATTTTTGCTTGAAATATGGAATTCCTCGATTCACTCGGCGGAAAGAAGAGCAAAAGGAATTAAATAAAATTTTTTGGCTTGCTATGAAGCCCTCGAATCACACCCAAAATTCAAATGAAAGAAAACTGAGCGCTCAAAGAAGAAAAAACTGTAAAACCCTAGGAGTGCTTAGAAAAAAACACAATCTTGCCCAACGGGAGAAACCAGCCATGGAACCCAGCCTTCCGGAGACACGCGACCCAACCGGCAGTTGAAACCACCAAAAATCCCATGGAAAAATAAGATCCCACCTGAACACAACCCCATCTTTACAATAGTCCATGAAGAGCATGGGCCTTCCAAAAAAACCCATCAGAAAATAGAGCTTTGAAACCTTGGGGTCCATCACAGCCAAAGCAGCTGGATCTGTCAGCTAGACCACCCCCAACAACCCAACGAAACTAGGAGACCCTACCAGACGGAGGGGCCAATAGCAAACTCCTTCCTCAAACATCCATCGAGCACAAGGTCTTCCCTTGGAAAGGGGTAAGACCAAAAAGAACTGCAAAGAAGTAACCCTCCGATCGACACCCACATCCAACAACTCCCAAAAATGCGTCAGATTAAAAGACCACACACCCACCAGCCGGAGTGACAAGACAGCACAAGCATGTCTCCACTAACATTGAAGGCATAAGGTCTCCCCCTGTAAATTAACTAGAGAAGGGGCAAGACCAAAGAATTTCGCAGAGAGAAACTCGACTGTGCATAAACCCACTCTCTATATTTGTGTTCTCTTGTGCACATTATGGCTATTTTTGTTAATTGGTTATATGGGATTGAAAGAGGCCCCACTTGTATTACATCATGACCACATTAGAGTAGCTTGGCATCGCTAGGCAAGATTCAAACCTAGGTCTTTTCCTTGAAACTTGAGGTATTTAACTAGTTGAACTCATGCCATTTGATTAAATATTAAGGTTCACCCATGGTATTTGAACGCTTGTATATAGTGTGAAACTCTTCACTCTCAACCACTTGCCCTAAAACCCATGAGCTTTGCATTATCGCTATTACTATGCCTAGTTGAATACTTCTTTTTGTTGAATCCGGTTTTTGAGTTGGTTCCATTCGATTTTCTCATAGCTAGATTGTGAAATTCTTCATGGCATTATAGTTGGGCCATCTAAAGTGAAGCATTGAAGCATTGTCATCTTGACATAGTGTGTTTGCTGACATCAAAGTGCTAATGCTAACAAGGAAGACTTCTATTTGATGCCTTGTGAAGTAAAAAAAGTTGAGCGCCAAAAAACAATATTGTGTGAAGGGTTGTTGGTGAGGAAGGGACGTTCGAATGATTGTTTGGTTGTTGTCAAAGACTTGTTGATGAGAAGGAAAGCCAAGTCGTTTGACAAATCTTTAAATAGCACTACAGTCTAAAGGAGGCGTAAAAAGTTGACTCGTGTGTTGAAGTGTTAGTTGGCAAGAGAGCCGTGCAGTGGAAAACAAGATTCGTTTGTACGAGTTGTGAAGTGGAAAAAATAAACTATTTGTGTCATCTTGTGAAGCTTTTACCGTCACTGTCTACTAATGAAGACTTGCTAAAACAAAGTGTGGCCGTTTGAAGAAGTAAAGGTTGTTCGAAGTAGTGAAGGTGTCGTCCATAAGATTGGAAGGCTGTCGAGACCCAATATGGAAAGAACCATCTGTGAATATGTTGATGCATTTAACTTGAGCACCAATTAGAGAAAGATTAGACCTAATTTGAAACAATTGAAACGGTGATTGCTGAAACGAATGCAAGTGTTGGTTGCTGTCAACATGGGCCGTCTAGTGCACTTGTCTACTTGAATGCAAGTGTTGTTTGCTGCCAATGTGGGTCATCTAGTAGTGTTTAAGAGAAAATATGTTGATGGTTGTCGATGTGGGCCATTTAAGTGCACTTGTCCATTGAATTTGAGACGTACTTTCTAAGCATTGTTTGAAATTAGTGTTGCTAGAAATGGAGGCGCAAACTTGCATCTAAAAAAAAAGCCACAAGTTTGATGGAACCAATCCTTGATGTTTGAGACATTTGGTGAGAGAAGAATTGTGGCTCAGTTTTACATTATTATAAAATAAGCGCATAGCGCTTCTCCAAGTAGTTGGGTAGTTTGGTAACCAATTGGGTGGTTCATTAACCACCTTAGCAATGTATTTATTCGCACATCAAATCAATGCCAATGTTGCTGTTTTGCATAGCTTATATGGTATGAGAGCGGTGGGTAATGTGATTCAGATACGGCGGACAAATGGTTGTATAACTGCTCCTCCTTTCAAGAATTCCCTCCAACACGATCGACCAAGACCCTGACGCAACAGATAGGTGGGCATACAACCTAATTGTGGCAGAGGGTCGACGGACGGGGACACGGTTAACACAGACTGTGATACGGGTGCACAACGCAGACCGGACGGACGGGGACAAACATGACTCAGACCGGACGGACAGGGACTGACGCAAACATTGCAGACCAACCAGACGAGATTGAACCAACCGGACGAGACTGACGACTGACCAGTACGAAGCAGACATAACGACTCCAGTAAGACTGACAAAAGTTAGAGGACAAAGGACGCAGGTGGAGCACACAACCCTAGACAGCGAGGCGGACAACTGGCAATACCTTATTGGAGTTGACATGGCGATCGACTATTGGTTGGTGAGGGGAGGCAAAAGAACGGGCTTGATTACTCGAAGGCTATCGAAACATACACTGGTTCTGACATAGTGATTTTGGTGCTGTATGTAGATTACCTGATCATAACAGGGAATTCAGAGAGTATGATTGATGAGTAAAAGATGATTTGAAACAATCTTTTGAAATGACAGATCTAGGACTTCTTCACTATTGTCTTGGTTTGGAAGTGACTCAGAAAAAGAATCATATCAGAGTAACACAAAAGAAGTATGCCAAGACATTGGTTGATAAATATCGCATGACTGACTGCAAGTCTAAAGCAACTCCAATGGAGTCTGGACTTAAGTTATCGCGATATGATAAATCACCACAAGTAGATGGTACTCTCTATCGCCAACTGATTGGGAGACTCATATATCTGACAAATACCAGGCCATATCTCAGTTTTGCTGCGGGTTATCTTTCAAGGTTCATGCAAGAACCGAAGGTGAGTCATTGGAAAGCAGCAAAGAGAGTTCTTCATTATGTCCGTGGTACTACAGACTTTGGCTTGGAGTACAAGAAGAATAGCAAGTTCTATTTACAGGGATTCACGGACTCAAACTATGCCGGATCCATTGGGACCATTTATCTTATCATGGGCAGGTTACTTTTAGCTTCAATTCAACATACATCGGTGCTAGATGGTTCACTTACTTGTTGCCTGACTAAAGTTCTTTACGTGTCTAGCCTCACAAAGAACTTATTATTTGTGAATTAATTGCTTGATCACAACCTGAAAGTTGAATTTGATAGAATAGGAGACAAGAAGTTTTGTCTCATTTGAGACACATCTAGAGGTTCAACCATTGTTGTCTGTGCTATAGGAATAGGCAAGATGTTTCAACTTGTAGTTGCATTATGAGACAACCCAACTTTGGTAGCAAAGGAGGATGATGATGCTACATTGGCAAAGGTTATGAGACAACCCAATTTCGACATTAAAATTTTTTGTTACCTGAAAGCACTTTACAATCATGATGTTAAGAGGGCTGCCCTCAATGAAAAAAGTTGGTGACATTTGTATTAGTTGCTTAGTAGGAAAGCAACATCAAGGCTCATTTGGCTCTAGTAGACATGGAGCGACTAGTCCACTTGACCTAGTGCACACCGATTTGTGTGAACCCGTGGGTCGAAGATTAAGTGGCTATAGATATTTTCAGTTGTTTGTTGATGATCATTCACAACAAATGTAGGTGTATTGTCTGAAGACAAAGTATGAAGCCTTTTATATTTTCCAAGAGTCTAAAGCTTGTGTGGAGTAGTTTATTGGTCATCATATCCAATTATTTTGCTCATATTGAGGGGGGAATACAGGAATAATGAATTTTTTGCTTTCTTGAAGCAGAATGGCATTCAACATCAATAGACAACAGCCTATTTGTCTCAATAGAATGGTGTTGTAGAGAGACGTGATCATATTATTCGGGAGATGGTGCAAAGCATGCTGAATGATGCCAAATTGGAGCCAACATTTTGGGTAGAAGTTGTTCGTATGATGGTTTATTTGTTGTAGTGTGCACCCACAGTTGCATTGAATGGTGTCACACTAGAGGAAGCATGCGTGGGCATTAGCCCATAGTGTCTTATATTCGAGTTTTTGGATGCACAACATTCATGCACGTTTCAAAGCAAAAGCGGATGAAGTTGAATGAGAAATCCAAGAGATGCATCTTCATTGGATATAGTGACGAGTCAAATGCATACTGGCTCATGGACCGTGACACCAAGAAGGTGTATATCATCCATGATGTTTTCTTTGATGAGAAGAATTAAGTATAACTCTTCTTCTAAGGCACATGTCTCAGATGAAGCACCTGTTCTTTTGTCTGATCATGAAGCCTTTGAGAGAAGGGATGAAGAATTTGATAATGATGGAGATGATCTTGTGAATGACGAACCAGGACCATCTAGATCATCTTCTTTGAGTACCACTTGCAGGCCCAAGTGACATCTGAGTACCGTTTGTAATACAAACTTAGATGGTGTCCTAGACACATCAACTATAGGGTCGAGAACTCGCAACAGAGTTCATGATGAGGTCAACCTAGACCATATGAGCACAATTGTGTAGAACTTTGAATCTTCAATGATTAAACAAACTCTTGCATCAAAACAATGGAAGAATGCCATGGATGTCGAAGATCAAGCTCTGATGAAGAACAAGATGTGGCAACTTGTTGATCTTCCACTTGAAATGAAACCCATTGGTTGTAAGCGGGTATTCAAAATCAAATACAAAGCTGAATGGCAGTATTGACAAATTCAAGGCAAGGCTTGGTGTGAAGGGCTATGCACAGAAGGAAGGCATTAACGATGATGAGACTTTTGCTTTAACATCAAAGATCAAGACCATTCAGATGGTATCCGCAATGGTAGCTCAATTTGGATGGAAGTTGCATTAGATGGATGTAAAGAGTGCATTCCTTAATGGTGACCTCATTGAAGAAGTATACATGATACAACTAGAGGGATTTGTCATACATGGATCAGAGAGGAAAGTACGCAGGCTCATTGAAACTTTATATGGGCTGAAGCAAGCTCCCAGAGCTTAGTATGTGAAGATGGATGAGCATCTTGTGCAAAATGGATTTCATTGTAGCGAAGCTATACTTCAAATGACGAGGCAAGGTTGTGATCATAGTTGTGTATGTTGATGACTTGGTCATCACTGGAAGTTTAGAGAAGTTGATTGAAAGGACCAGAAAAGATTTGAAAAAGTTTTTTGACATGATTGATCTCGAGCTTATGCATTATTGTCTTGGCTTGGAGGTGTGGTAGACGGTGAATAACATTTTCTTGTCACAAATGAAGTATAACAAGACATTTCTTGAGAAGTTTTGGATGACAGATTGCAAACCCATGGCTAATCTGATGGAGACAGGAAGTCCATGGGCGTAAGTAAATGTAACTCTCTATCATCAATTGATTGAGAGTCTCATTTATCTAACCTACCAGACTAGATACTTGTTATGCTGTTAGCTATCTTTTACGATTCATGTAAGAACCAAGACAGTGTCATTGGAAAGCAACAAAGCAGGTACTTAGGTATATCTGTGGTACGATTGAATACAGTCTGGAGTACGAGAAGAATGATCAATTGTTATAAATTGTAAACAGTTCTAGGTAGATAGAAGTTGGTTACATCCATTCATAATAGAGACCTCTTTTCTTGTTTGTATACACAGTTATTACATCAATGAAGAGTTTATCACAACCAATTTGCAGTCACAAATAAAGTGTTTCATATTCTATGTCCAAATATTGTTTGTCCATTTCCAAAACCATTGTGATGAGTTGGCGCCATTGGAGATGCATTTTGACCCATTTTTGTTATCACATGACATTACCTAATTTTTGAGTTGAATCAATAATTTGCATTTCTAGAATGTTGTGGAGGATTTAATAGTTGAACATAGTTTGAGGCCCTTGAAGCTTATTCTTTGCAAAATAAGCTTTTCATTGGTGCAAGAATGAAGTCAATTCATGTTATGGTTTATGCTCTTTGGAAGTTGCCTCTGTCAAAACTGTCATAGTCAAATATGAGATGGGGTGGAAACACATGGAATGGTTATCCCCCCGAGGAACAGTGGTCCTCATGGTGTCTAATTTTCCCAATAAATGGGAACTTGTTTTGATTCTTTGTCAGCTACTCCCCATTGTAACCAAGTTGCCACATTATTAATCACCCTCTACCTTGGAATTTACTGGTTTCATGTAGTCTTGGTATATGCATTTATGATCCGATCTTCTTCTCTAAGTGCCATGCTATTAGGATTGAGTTATCAACATGGAACTACTCTACTATGGCGGATGTGTCTAGCAAATGTGGATTATAGGACATAAGGAGCTCAACATTGGAAACAGGACGAAGACCAATATAAGATGGAAGACTCAGTTCAAAAGTACTTTCTCCCTGTTTCTTGGTGATGTGATAGGGCACATAATGGAGAGGTCTGATTTTGCTATTAGCTCTTACAAGTCTCTCTTTTTGAAGTTTCAGCCATACTTTATCAACAACTTTGAATTGGTGTGGGACCTGATGCTTGTCATGGCATTGTTTACACGTCTGAATCATCTTCTCCAATATTCCATGTGCCTGTGTTTGGATGTGCTGGCATAATGAGGCCGAATTAGTTATTGAAGTGGGGAATCAGAGCGGCTTACTACTTTGTATGCATTCTAACCTATCATGCACACACATAAATCTAGCAAACAACTTTTTCAACATACATTCTGATTTCCTTCATTTTCATTCATTTTTAAAAGATAATGCGGAATATTTTTCTTCCATATACATTATTAAAAAACAACATTCATCTTTTCAGTTATTAAAGAGCAGGTAAGCAATTGAATTTCCGACAACTACCAATCAGAAATATTCAGAGACCAGACCTACTTGCTTGATTCTTTCCTTACTGTCACGAGCTTAACCTCAGCAATTCCAAACTTTCACACGAGAGATGGGGAGGGATATCTCTTCTTCAATTTATCCGAGCGATTAAATAGAAAGAGATGCTAAAATTGTGTTTAACATCTGTATAACACATGCAAGACTTCGAGCCCGCAACTTGCCATGTGGTCCGTTGCGGCCTCGTCATTCTATTCCACATATTTTTATTATTTTTAATTTTTTAATTTTTTTTTTAAATTTTTATTTCTTTATATTTCACACACACACACACACACACACATATATATATCCGATAGGCGTCCTACAATGGCAGCCAGGAAGGTCAGCCACGCCGTAAACAATATTAATATTTTATTTAAAAAGCCGACATTAAGAAAATTATCTGCCGACATTAAGGGTTACGGTGGATTTAAAATATTTAAAAACTAGCTTAGATATATAAAATATATATATCTATAAACGTCGAGAGTTATCAATCTCGAGGCACCTATCTCATATCTTTTTTTTATTGAAAATTAGCAATTTTCACTAAAAAAGATGAAATCGATGTTTAATGTTTGAGAATAGTGGATGAAGATTATATCCCTATATTGCAAAACTTTGAAATCTAATCCGACAGCAAGACAGAAGGAATTTCAGGGATCGAAATGATCAAAGAGCCAATGCACCTGGAGCTGGCACTCAGGAGAACATCGAAGGGAATAAAAGAGAAAGGGCACCTCGAACTGGATGTTATATTTGTCAAGAAGCTCATTACGTTGATAAGTGTCCTCTGAGAGCTGATAGGAGGAAAGAACTTGCGGAGCCTGCCCACAAAATATATGCAACAACAAGTAATCCCAAACTGGATGGACAGGCAATACCTTTTCTGTTAAATGGAAAAATTTATAATAAAAATGTACGCATTTTGGTTGATTCTGGAGCAACTGATAGTTTTATTTCCTCTAGCATTCTGAGGGACATACCGGAAAAACTTGGATTTATGGCAAATGGGTGGAAGGTTGAATATGGGTATGGGCAAACCTATACTGTTAATCAATGTTTATTTAACCCCCAAATATTACCACCTCAGGGAAAAACTAGCTGACATTTATATATGGCTCCATTACATGCCTTTGACATTATCCTAGGCATTGATTGGCTTAAAGCACATAAAGCATCGATGAACTTTGAAGAAAGATGGTTGGATTTCACTGATGACACTAAGCAAAGGATTCGAGTTTGTTGTGGATGTGAGTTAGTGGAACCCCATCTCCTAACAACCATGCAAGTTAAAAGATCCTTCAGGAAGGGTAGTAGAGTTTATGCAATCAAGCTTAATAAAAAAGAGGAAACTGAGTCTGGTGCAAGTCTCTTCCAAACCTATCTGGTACTGAATGATTTTCGGGATGTCTTTCCTGAAGACTTGTCGGGTCGTCCGCCCCAAAGAGAATTTGATTTCTCTATAGAACTTCTACCTGGGGCAACACCTATAGCCTGAGTACCCTATAGAATGACTACAATAGAATTGCAGGAGCTCAAGACTCAACTTCAAGATCTATTAGAAAAAGGGCACATTAAACCCAGTGTCTCTCCGTGGGGTGCACCAGTTCTGTTTGTTAAAAAGAAGGATGGATCCTTAAGGCTATGTATTGACTACAGAATGCTCAATAAGATGACGGTAAAAAATAAGTACTCTCTACCCATAATAGATGACTTGTTTGACCAACTAAAAGGAGCCACAATTTTCTCAAAAATTGATCTCAGATTTGGCTATCACCAACTGAGGATTCGGGAAGAGGACACCCATAAAACTGCTTTCCGAACCAGATATGGCCATTATGAGTTCACAATACTACCTTTTGGATTAACTAATGCCCCAACAACTTTTATGAACCTGATGAATAGTGTATTTCAAGAATAGCTAGATTAGTTTGTACTCATATTTTTAGATGATATATTGATCTACTCCAAAAACAAAGAGGAGCATGATCATCATATGAGGATCGTTCTCGAAATACTCAGAAGTAATCAATTGTATGGAAAATTGTCCAAGTGTGAGTTCTACACATCCCAAGTACAGTATTTAGGTCATGTGATTTCTGTTGATGGAGTATCAGTTGACCCGAAGAAAATTGAAGCCATTATTGATTGGCCTGCTCCAACAAATGTCACTGAAGTTCGGAGCTTTATGAGAATGGTTGGGTATTATCGCCGCTTTGTTAAGGGTTTCTCTAAGTTGGTATATCTGATAACGAATCTTCAGAAGAAAGGAAAAACTTTTAAATGGACAACGCAGTGTGAAGAGGCTTTCAGAACACTTAAAGAAAAACTAACCACTGCTCCTATTCTTAGAATACCTGATCCCAAACTTCCATTTACAGTTTGTATTGATGCCTCCATTGAAGGATTAGGTGGAGTCCTCATGCAAGAAGAGGGTGTTATAGCTTACGAGTCACGAAAAATCAAGAAACATGAATTGAACTTCGCCACACATGATTTGTAATTAGCTGCAGTTGTGCACGCTCTTAAAATGAATCTGCTCAATGAATTTTTCTGCCTTTGTTTCTTAGTGCATGGAGGGAGCTCTCAGTAGGTTGAATTTGAGGTGACACATCAATGGATGCCATGGGATGGAATCCAAAACAAACTTCAATTGGACTGTGTTTAATTGAACTATGCAAATCAGGTTGTACCTATGCTGAATATTTACGAGATTGCCATACCATGTACATCGATGCTCGGAGTTATACATATGCTCCTTTGGAGTTTAGAGTACCTCTTGGATATTCTGCATATGCTCCTTTGGAGTGCTTCTGAAGACATTAATGTCATACAGATAGACAACTCCTAAAGAATTGAGGAAGGGGTGCAAGATAGGGTGCAAGATATCATCCATGAATGGCATTAAGGTGGTAGGTGCATTAGTTATTGAAAACGATATTTCTAACCGCTCAAACACGGCTTGACTTGAAAGTAGTCTTTCAAACATTAGTGGGCTTGATAGGGATTTGGTGATGCCCCAACTTGAGATCTATTTTTGTGAAGTACCTTGCACCATGAAGCTGATCCATCATCTATCTAAGGCAGCGGAAAATGATGCTTGATGTTGATTTTATTCAAAGCTCAGTAGTCAATTCAAAGCCTCCATGTTTCATTGTTCTTGGGAGCCAGCACAACGGGACTTTTGTATGGTGAACAACTTGGCGTAATATATCCCTTTTGAATCAACTATTGAATTTGCATATTAATTTCTTTATATGTCATTACTGACTTGTGATACATAGGGTTGTTAGGGTGAGGAGAACTTGAAAGCGAGTCGATGGAATGCTTTACAGCAGTGAAGTGGCACTCTAGTGGGTGATCTGAACAAATGGTCGAATTCTATTACAGCTGGCTTTGATAAGTTGACTGCTATTCCATTGCAATGGTGGTAATATTCTGTTTGTGATATTGCGGCCTTACCATTAAGAGAACAAACTTATGTGTTTTTCGAATTAGCTTTCCGCATTGCTCACTACTGTTTGGAGATTTGTAGGTAGGAGTTACCTTTGGTACCTTGTGTCGTCACTACCCTTTAGTGACCACAACACTATCCAAGGATGCCCAACAAACACGTCATTGACATTCACAGGTGCAGCATCTCACAAAGCCTCATTTTTGAAGAGGTTAATGGCAGAGGATAGAGGATACTGTTAGTAATATGAGTGTTCTTCCCGCTTGTCAGCTATCCAACATTGTATGGTTGTGGGTGAGGTATAATAGGCAGATTCAACTTCTTCACAATATCAACAAGAATATATATATATATATATATATACATATATATTGCCTTCCACTATCAACAACAAAGTGCAAAGCCTTATGTGGCACCCACATTCAGGAGAGAATAATTACTTCTTCTCTCGGCAGTCTTTTGGTTGTATCAATGGTGTAGTTTGAGTAGTAGCAACAACTGCATTTGGCTCAACTTCCATGATCTGCTTCCCTTTGTCTACTGTAAGGATTTTTTTTGGTGGTGGAGAGGTGAAGGGATGCACATTGGTCATCATGGATTGTACAACTATACACCTATCATTAAAATGCTTGTCGTTCTTGTGATAACTTAATTTACGGGTCTTACCCTTTTCAGGCTTCTTTTCTTGAAGTTCTTTCTTCAGTTTCCAGTTTTTTGTTTTGCTTTGTGTCTGACCTTTGCTTCCTTCTTGTTACCCCCATTTTCCCCCTTATTGGGCCACCACCTTTTCTACTTTCATTCTTTAATTTTTGCTTAAGCTTGATTGCAAGCTTTTGCAGACTGCTCTGAATTTTATTATTTGGCCATCTCATCGGTTGCACTATCGTAGTCGGTGAGCATCCAAATTGCTAAGGCGTTACGCGTGAGGTCTTGGGTTCAACTCCTGTCGGGTGTAAAACTTCTTTTGGAGGTCCCATAGGCCATGTTTTGGGTCTCGCGGATGTAATTAAAATCTTTCATTTCATTTCATTTCAATTCTCAGTTTTCATAATATTGAGTTTTGTAGAGAAAATATGAAATATATTAGTATACTCTTGGACAAATTGATTATATGTTGGCACAACTGCTGCCTCACGTATATTGATCACCATATGCACTGACGAGATGGTATTGCTCTTTGACAACTTCAATAAAATCTTGCCATGTGATTTCGTCTTCTTCATCTTCTATTTTCATTCAGTTGAACGTCTTCCACCAAGTTCTCATAGGCACAACAATTTTTAATAGGGAAAATTTAATTTTCTCCTTATTAGAGAATTTACTTACTAGCAAATATTGATAAAATTCATCTAACCATTTCTCTATTGCAGCGACATTAAATTTTCCTTTGAAAGTGGGAATATCAAAATTCACTTACATCTTGAATGGGTTGGAGGAGTGGAAATGTTGTGAGGAAGATGGAGAGCCTTCTTCTAGAACCTGCATCAAAACTTGAAGAAAAAATTGCCTCTGTCATCTGAGCCCTTTGTTTTTCATGGCCCTCCTACATAAGCAACCTCAAAGGATCAAGAAATATCTTGGTATTGCCTGCAATCTGAGGCTGTTTGAATTGAACAAAAAGATAGTCCAAGATCACAGGTCTCAAGATCAACCTCTTGATGGTTGGACCTCATGGATATGGGCATGCACTCTTAGACACTGCCCTGATACCAAATGTTTCAAGCTGGGAGAAATAAATTAGACATCAAAGTATGGAAAGTAAAAATTATAAAGTTTGACCAAACACAATAAAATGGAGCTATTAACTAAACACAAGGAACAGGAGAACCATAAAGGAGTTGGGAATTGCTTAAGGAAAACTAAAGTGAACTTTATTGAAGTGAGGAAGCTCAGAGAGAGTTTGGTTTGATTTGGAATATAATTAATAGGTAGAGTATTACATAAAATATTCTTTTTTTTTTTGCTGGAGTATAAAATAATCTATTTAATAAAATAGTATTTATCAATTAAAAAGAATATTATCAGTAAAATATAAATATATATAGAGAAACACAATTACTGGATGCTGTTATTTTGTTTTTTAATTATGCCCTGAAAATCCAAAAGTTTCCATTTAAAATTAAAAACAATGGTCATGACTGAGACAGACCAGTTTAGTCTGTTCAAAAAGTTTGGATTAGACCGAACATTTGGCCAAACCTTAAACCTTGTAAGTAGCTTAAAAGTGATCATCCTAATTTTAACCGTTTTGCAGTTGGTTTATTCTCAGACATACATTTTGAATAGACGAGTTGTCAGTTCAATCTCATTTCACTGGTTTACTAGCTTCAAAAATCAGACTTTATGAATTCTGATAACCATGGGTAAATATGCCTTTGGAACATATAATTTTTCAATTTTTCTGTTTTGGAGGATGCCATTGCCATACCATGCAAGAACTTTTTTGGGGGGGTTTGCTTTCCTGTGATTTAGCGTCTGTCTAGTTGATTCATCTCAAAGACATGTCTTTCCAAAAATGTGGCATGGCTTCATGCAGAGGCATTCAAAAGGTCCCTTATGTAATAGATAGGCCATGATTTTTTATTTGCATCACAGTTTTTCTATGGTTACTATATTAAATGGGTATTATTATAATACATTGATTTTTAACAATTAGATGAGCCGACATTTTATAACCAATCTTTTTGTTTGTGCTTTTGCTGCCAGGCCAACCTGCTAAAATCTCTGGGTGAAGCATGCATCTTGGAGATAATTATTGATCAACTCACAGAAACTGATATTTCTCCTTTGACTGAAGTCCTTTCTTTTGTAAATTTATCTGAATTAGATGCAGTTGATGTACACCACATTTCACCTTGTGTGGTTTTCAATGGCCAAGATCTCTTGGCTCTCATGCGATCTATTGGGTCAAAGCTACGAACAGTCGATTTAAAAGATGTTTCTCTTGGTAAAGATTCCCTTAGGTAGGTTTCTAACATCTTTCTTTCCTTTTGACTGGGAATATTGTTGTAACATGTTTTAATCTCTTTCCTGCACCCTATTGCCAGAATACGTTTCGTACCTATCAGGTAAAATGTAATTTTGAAGTACTTTTCACTGTGTTATAATTGTGTATTTTGGTATTCCATGGGCTGATTCCTATTACTGAGTTGCCTTCATCTTGAAAGGAGGACCTTACCTGCAGTTGTTTTGGACTAACTAGATTGAAGTTAATTAGCTTATTACCATTATATATTATATTCTTAATTCCTGACATGAACTTGTTAATTAATTCTTTGTTTTCTGAGCATGGTTGACAGGGATCTTTTGGAAAGAGGCTTGCCATGCCAGCTTTTGAACTTGAGTTCGTGTCGTATCCGGAAAGTAAATATGACAGGGCATTTTTCTTCGCTTCACACACTGAAGCTGGATTTCAATATTCACCTTACTAATTTACCGGAAGGCTGCTTTAATTCTGCGCCAAAGTTGGCAAGGCTTTCTATGTGTGAGACTAGAATTGTCAATTTGTGGACGACGATTGCTGCATTATCAAGGCTTCCTTCTTTGTTGGAGCTCCGTTTTCAGAACTGCTTGTGCTGTAATGACACAGGGCAATGTCCACAGTGTTCATCAGAAAAGCCCAATTCTCTTCTACATGAAAGTCTTCGTTCAAGTCAAGCCCATAAAACTTGGAACATAGACTGGTCTCCTATTAGTCATGAAGGTGTCAGATTTCCAGATTCAGAACTCTCAGAGACCGAAGGAATTTTCCATGACATGTTCTCAGATGATGATTCAGTCATGCATCGCCATTTAATTCATAGTTCCAGTGATGATTCTTCAGATGAAAGTGATACATTTCATTTACGAGAGTCAATCCCATCGGAGAATAGTCCTTCAGATATTCAACAGCAAACTGCTTTTCTTGGAAGTTTGATGAGAGATAGAAATGAAATCACAGACATGGATTATAATGATTCTAATACCTTGGAACAATCATCTGCTCATGTCACAGCAGAGGAGAGTTTCTTCGAGACAAGTGAAGGGTTTTCTGCGAGGGATGATGAAATGATGTTTACGAGGGACAGGGAAATGCTGGGGAGTCCTAATGAAGTTTCTCGTGATGCATTAAACAATAGTGTCTCACTTGATGCCTTTTACAGTGCAGCAGAGAGATCCACACCCGGAACGTTAAGTGCAGTAAGCAATGGAGAAGGGGCTTCTGGAGATGAGCTGAACACCGAATTCTCAGTAATGCCTGCTGCCATTGTGCCTAGACGAAATGCTTCACATCACCCCTCTCTGATTTGTTTTGCAAAACATTATCGGGAATTCATGATAGCATCACTGCCTGGTTTGAAAGTACTAGATAATTTGCTAATAACTCAGTCTGAGAGAGCAAGAGCTCATGCAATATTGTTACAACATTTTGAATTGCTACCGTACAAGAGAGAGAAAGAGAATGTTGCGGATATTTTAAAGGGACGTGAAACTGGTATAGGATCTAGAATACAAGGGTCATGCAACCAGAAGCAAGTGGGCAGAGCAAGCAGTAATGTTGTTTCATTTCGCAAATCTATTTGTGCAGCAAAAATGGCTTCTTGTGCATGGCCAGATATTCATCCTATTTCCAAATTGAAAAAGAAAACTAGTGAGATTAATAAGAAATTTCGTCCCCGACAATTTGAATATCACCCATATGATGCTAGTTTGATGGTCTTTGGGACTTTAGATGGGGAAATTGTTGTGATCAATCATGAAAGTGGTAAAATTGTTGGTCATGTTCAGTCGGTTGGAGCAAATCAAAGCATTCTTGGGCTCTGTTGGCTCAACAAGGACCCTGCAAAGGTATTTAACCTTTCTGAATTGAAACTAAATTGGGACATAATATCAATTCAAAATTGAAAATAGCACTTGCTAAGTATGGAACATGCATTGTACTAAAAATTAGGACACTGAACATTTTGTTGCCTTCCAATAGAAAAGCTTTTTTTTTAATTTGCATGGATTTTTGAGGGAGATGGCATGAATTGTTTTGCATTTATTTTTAATTTATCTTATGGAAATAAAATTTTCCTTTATTTTTTGGTTATTTGTACCTTGCAAGAGTTTAACTAGTGTTGTGTTTTTTGTAATTCAGCTTATTGCTGGCTCTGACAATGGCTCACTACAGTTATATGATGTGAATCGAATGCGCTCAGCAATTTCTACAGGCAGATATGGTTCAGGCAGCAGTAATAGAAACTCTGCCACTTATACTTATGAAGAGTTTGAGCAGTTAACATCTGTCCATATCAATGCAACTGATGATTATTTTCTTGCTAGTGGCTATTCAAAACATGTTGCTCTTTATGACATTCACAGTGGGAAACGCTTACAAGTTTTTGAAGATCTCCATGGTGAACATATAAATGTCGTCAAGTTTGCTCATCATTCTCCATACATGTTTGCTACTTCATCGTTTGACAAGGACATCAAAATGTGGGATTTGCGACAGAAGCCTATACGTCCTGTGTATACAACTACCAGCACAAGAGGGAATGTGATGGTCTGCTTCTCTCGAGATGATTACTATATTCTTTCTTCAGCTGTTGATAATGAGGTATGTCCATGATGAACAGAATGGTGATTATTATTTTCATTGTGGACTTTAGTAATGCTTGGAACAACTTGCATTGCTGATTCAGAAAATGGTCATATAGGTGAAGCAACATTTAGCTGTGGATGGAAGGCTCCACATGAAATTTGACATTGCATCTACAGGCAGTGTTCAGAACTATACTCGGTCATATTACATGAATGGGAGAGATTATATTATTAGTGGGAGTTGTGAGGAAAATGTCGTTCGCATTTGCTGTGCACAGACTGGGAGAAGACTTAGGGATCTTACACTTGAGGTATATTTTCTTTGTTTTAATCCCAAGAAGTTACTAATCTAAGTTTGTAGTATTGCTTCTCAGGATTCCAAATTTTATTTGTCATTTAGTGTGGAGAGTATCTGAAAATAACTGGATTGAAGCATGGAAATGATGAGCATATAATCACGGAAGACCATTTCCATAAGTTAGAAGTGACTTTGTATTGCAGATGTGGTCCCTAAATGATCATCATTCTTCCATGAAGTCACATATAGATGTACAATCCAAGGTGCTAGCATATGAAAATAGGGAGTGTACATTGCATCTTACCTGAGGCTAACCTTAAAAGGCAACATAAGTATTGCCAAAAAATCGCCCACATTCATTCTTCGCATGAGACGAGCAATAGTCATCTGCCTGTTTGAAAAAAATTAAGATTAAAGTGGTTGAACAAGAGTAAACATATGATCATTTAAAAGTTGATGACAAAAGCAATCTTCTTACCTTTTGCTATAAAAATAGAATGGAGAACCCAATCCAAAATTCAAAAAGTACAATTGACACAAAATGCTCACCAATTTATTATATCTTTCATATTGAAGAGTACAAATACTTATGCACTAAAGAGTTTGTCAAGTCTGCAGTTGGCTGGTATTTCTGCCAAATTGACTAAATAAAAAACTTATTTGTCTCCATGTTACTGCATTCTGCCATCTTCATCTCACAAAATTGCAATCAATTTTAGAACTGTTTACTGACATCCCTAAGAAAAAATTATGTAAACATCCAATTTATACTCCTACAATCCTTCACAATTCGATTAATTAGTATATGTATTTATGCTCATTATCTAGAATCTATTTGCTATATGCTATTCAGTCCTGAATAGAACACAAGTAGTTGTCTTTACCCGATCACAATCTGTGTATTACAGTTTTGCTGGATTTGAATAGAGGTCAACTTTACAATAAGAAGGATAGTAATTAAGACATGATGTGGTATCTGTCCATTCTACCCCTGTATGAGCTGTTGTACAAGGTACTTTATCTTATCTGTATTGGTGAAAGAGGGCATCCTTGCTTTCCTCTGCCTGCAGGAGCTGTTGCAGGTGCTACATAATCTTATTTTTGTGTTGCCTGTAATAAGATTGTTGGTCAAAGGAATTGCTCTCAAACTATGCTATTATGCATTTCTGTACGGGACTTGACTTTGTATACACATTATATTCAGACTTACTGTATCCAGAACTTCTCTTGCCTGGATGCCCTTATCTGTGTATCAGATACGGATAGGAAACTTCTCGGATACCATATCAAAACATATCCAAATACATGGATAGCGTATCCAGATACATCCGAATATAGACTTTGTTTGGTCCATATCTAATACATTGAAATATGGCCTAGGAACGTCTAGAGCCATACCCACAACATGATGTAAAATTGAAGATACAATTTAAAAAAAATGAATTTTAAATTTAGCAAATGAGGACAGTGCTTTTCTTAATCAATGAAAACATCCTAATTAAAATTTATATTTGTGTTGTGTGTTTTTCTTTTAATATGTTAAATATATATGCTTTTTATAATGTCCAGCTGTATCCATATTACAGGGTCTTGAAAATTTGCAGCACCTGTATCTGATACTGTATCCGTTTCCATGTAACATATATATTATGTTTTATATAATGAGGTTGTTAATAAAAGTTATATTCATTAATAAGTCGCAATAAAACTTGTTTGAAAAGGTACAAGTACCATATCCGAACAACTCTTCTTACATTAAAGGGGCAGTCCAAGTTGTTGTATTGTATTGCAATGTATCGAAATAAAGTATCCTTTCTTGTTCTTTTATTCATTTAAACTTTCAAACTTCTATGGGAGTGGGACAATTGGGAGATCACTTTGTTAGAATTATAATGTGTACTTTATATTATAATATTATTTGCTTTACCCATGACATGTGTCCATGCCATGTGTCATTTCCGGGTTTAGCTTGGTGAATGTGTCACCTACCTCTTGTATTATTTATACTCAAATCCAATAGCAAATAGAGGTTTTTGGTCCTTCATTTGGTATCAAAGCAAGGTTGTGCTGGCTCAGAGAAAGTATCCTCTCCCCTTAGGCCAATCTGGTTCAGGTAGGGGATGAGAAATCGCACTAGTCCATTTCTGTGTTTTTCCTGTGATTTATCTTGTTTGATGGCCTCTGGTTTAGTCTGGTTTAGTTTGATGGTCTGTGTTTATGCTGTTTGGGGGACAAGGGACAGGTTCTATCCATAAATATTTTGCATCAAGAGCATCCTTTGCACTTATTCTCTTTGTGGGATCTAACTCTTCGACCCATCCATGCGCACAAAGATGACCCATTTGCACGTCTTCCCCCCGGAGCAAACCCCCTCCCCCCTTGGAGCAGACTACGATGCCCAGGAGTAGATCCCTACCCCTCCCCCAGCGCGCGATCTGCGCAGTGAAAGCGTGGTTCAAAAAAAAAAGACCTCTTGCGCAAGTTCGATTCTGGGCTCGTTTCTTCACAGACCTTCGCACTTGGCGGAAAAAAATAAAGACCTCTTTCTTTGCTGGTTATTGACTGTGCACATGGGGACACCTTGTGCAATTTCGACGACATCCTACAACGGAGATTGTCCCTCCAGCTCGTCAGATCTATCGAGTGCTTGAGTTATTTGGTTCCTTTGACAATTTTTAAGTCCAATAATGACATGGCTAATACTCTTTCCATAATCGCCCGTAGTGCTTTCTGTCTCCTCTTGTGAAAATTCTGTCACCTCTCCTTCATAAACCTCCTTATTTTCCTTAATACGAAGCCCTATGGCCCTTCGAAAGTTTTACATGAGCACCTCTGTTTTCTTTACTTCTATGAGTAAACCTCAGATCCCACCATTGGGTAGAAAGGAACCTTAGTTCCAAGCTCCTAAGAGATGTCAAGAGCAATACCAGTTTTTCCAGTGCTGGGCGGATGGGCAAGAAGAAGAGCACAAACACCCATGCATACCACATTTCCATCGCGGTGGTCAACAGGATTATTTTTTTGAACTTAACCAATATGAAACTTTCTGGCCGTTCTACAATGGACATCTCGCCTCATGTCGTTAACAAATTTTAGTCTAGAGCTCATCAAATTCGATGTGTCCTTTTTTGACGAAGGTGGTCATCCCATGTTCTGGAGCAGCGTGTGATCACATTAAATTCCATGACGTTTGACATTTTGATGTTGACCTGATGCAACGAACAGGTTTGAATCTTCTTTTCCATTGCAGAGATCATCGCTGTGAGCCCTAGATTCAACACCGACGTTCTTACTGTAGAAGAGATCAGTGGGGATAGTCTTCTTTCTGGTGCTTCGTGAATCGTGGAATTGAGGGCTGAGTTGTACAGAACACAGGCAGAGCCGTTTCTCCATTTGCTACCTGGTGGGTGCCCCAATAATCCGCCTCCACCTTCTCTTTCTTTGGCTTTTTGCTGTATTTTCCCTCAGTTACAGGTTTTTGACGTCTTTGGGGAGGCAAAAACATGCTACCAATCCAGAATTTCCCAGCGTTGCTAAATTTGGCAGAGTTTGCTTTTTCATCCTCGTCTACCGCCACATTTAGCGGAGGATGAATGGAGAAAAGGTAATATTCGGAGACATTAGTGGCCGCAGAGGTAATCTAAAGAATAGAGTTTGTTTTGGTGGCCCTGGTGTCAATGCGTGGAGAAAACCAAAATGTCGGGTGGCGCATGGTCGTGAAAGGAGGAAGCGATCTTCATGAACAGGAGACCAGATCTGGTGGTCGGCATGGGTCTGTGTGCTAGCTCCGGGTGCCACGTTTGGCAATTTCAAGAAGCTGGCTCACTGTGCCAAGTGGCAGAGTGCAGACCGATCGGTTATTGATTGGTCAAACCATTTGACTTGAAGTGGATTAATTTCAAATGCAGGAAAAGGGGTGCCAAGGGGGCAGTTTTTTAAATTTGAAATTTAAACATGTTGAAGGGATTTATTTTTAAAATATGTAAAAAAGAGGAAACTTAAAAAAAAAAAAACATCATCCTTTTTTATTGTAAAGTGCCCTTTTTTCCTAATTTGAAAATCCTCCTCACATGCTCATGAGGACACCTAACATATTGGTAGAGGATCCCATAAAAACTCCAAAATTAAGCATTTTTTTGCTGGAGTAGAACTGGGCTGGGTGACCACTTGGGAAGTCCCGGAGCTGCACAAACTTAGAGGGACATTTTATTTTGCATTTTTTGAGCACCTATATTTTCATGACTATAACCTTATTTATACTCGTTGGAAAGCTTTTTTTGAGAGGGACGCAATGGTGAGGTCATTTTTGAGTTCTATGACCATTTGATATGTTTTTTTAAAGCCAAAATTATACAATGTATTTGGCTTTGAAGAAGGCATTATTCTCTTGAAGGCATTGATATTGTAATCTTGGAGGCACTACTTGGGCCTATTTTTTGGCCACTTTTACAATACAATCATCATCATCACAAGGGGTGATTTAGGGCCCCTTGTCCCTTGCTTGTGGAGTTTTTTTGTGTGGCATTTCTCTTCACCACATTGTGTTTAGTGCTTGCATCTCCTTACTTTGCTTACATTCTTAGCTTGCTATTTCATTTTGTAACCAAGTGTAACTCAAATTGCACCTAAGCACTTGTTTTGGCACATCATTTTTCAAGCAAGCAAGCATAATTTCTCAAGCAAGTAAGCAAGCACATCTTTGTAATAAGCAAAAGTTCACTCCCCACTTCTTTCTTTCCCACTTCTCACTCTCCTAGGCTGGAATAGGTCACTTGTGTTCAAGCTTCCTCCCACTGTTGGAAACACTTGTTGATTCAAAGTGGAAGAGCTAGGTGAACCCTCCACACATTGTGGATATTAAGTGGTGTACCCTAGACTCTTTTGAGGGCCTCATACTTGGCACTAGTGTTCCTAGTCACCACCTTGGTTGAGTTCCCTCCTAATCATGATGTCCACAAATCTACTAAGTGGCCTCACACAAAAACTAGATGGAGTAGATTCATTTGCAAACTGGAAATTTGAGATGGAGTCTATACTAATGATGAATAGTATGTGGGACTATGTGAGGGATAGAAAAGAAGGTGAACCACCATTGACTCCACCTACAAATGATGCAACAAAAGCACTCTTTGAAAAGAATTCTAATATAGCACTAAGCTTAATCAAATTATCTATTGGGCTTTCATGTAGAGAAATAGTAAGGGCTGCCACTACCCCAAAAGAAGCTTGGGATGCACTCAAGAGATTGTTTGATAGGCCTAGTTCTGATAAAATCTTATATTTGAAACATAAGTTGCATAATATTTGTATGAAAGGCTCACTTACCAATTATCTCATGGAAGTGAAGTCTATTAGAAATGATTTTTTAGTTGTTGGTTCAACTCTTCCTGATAGTGAGTTAGTTCCAATCATGTTGAGAGGCCTCCCTTCTAAATTTCATGCATATGCTACCATGTTAAATCTAACTGGTAAAACATTGAGTGCACCATTTGAGGAGATTGAAGTTCTTCTCAAGCAACATGAGCAAGCCCTCATCAAGGATGAAGAGGTTGATTCTCTAGCAGCAACCTTTGCCACCAAAGCATCTTTTCAGGATAGACCCAACAGGGGTCCACAACAATAGAATCAGAGAGGCAGATAGAGATCTCAGCCAAGATAGTAGCAACAACCACGTCAACAACATCAACAACAATACCAACAATAGCCACAATAGCAACAACAGAGATGGCAAGCAAGACCTCCTCAAAGGGGTCAACCTAATAGAAGGCCTCAAAATTATAGGCCTCAACAACAAAATCAACCCAACCAACAAGGGTGTGATTATTGTGGAAAGTGGGGGCATTCAACAACTGATTGCTACCAAAGAAATAGGCAAAGGAATCAAAGGGGCCAACAAGACCACAATATTAACACATTGTATGTAGTAGATCAAATTCATGTTGAGGACAATGATTGTTGGTACATAGATTCAGGGGCAGCTAAGCATATGACAGGAAGGCAAGATTGGTTGACAAAGGTAAAACCTGCCCAAAACCAATTCATTACTTTTGGTGATGAATGTGCCCTTCCCATTGAAGGTGTAGGAGATGCACCACTTGCCTTACACAATGGGAATAATGTTCCTACAACTGATGTATTATATGTACCTGGTCTTAAGAGGAGTCTACTTTCCATTGGCCAACTTACAGATAAGGGTTACACTATCTTTTTTGACAAAGACAAATGTTACATTCAAGAACCAGATGGCAATGTCAAAGCCATGGGAGTCAAGAAGGATGGTGTCTACTACCTTCTTACCCAATTTGTAACCCAACACTCTTTGCATACAACAACTACCTTCTCTTTGGAGTATATGTGGCATGAAAGAATGGGTCACTTAAACTTTCATAATCTTCAAATGATGTCCAGAAAGGGTTTGGTAAAAGGACTTCCTCACCTTAGGGAGTCTAAATGCTTTTGTGAGCCATGTGTTATTGCCAAACACCATAGATAGCCTTTTGAGTCAAGAAAGGCTTGGAGAGCCAACAAACCATTACAATTGGTTCATTCAAATATTTGTGGGCCAATGTCTATTCAATCACATACTGGGGCCAAATACTACATCACATTCATTGATGATTATAGTAGGAAGATATGGATCTACCTAATTCAGTATAAATGGCAAGCCCTTGATACATTCAAAGACTTCATGGCACTTGTAGAAAGAGAAAGTGGCTATCAAATCAACACATTGAGGTCATATAATGGTGGAGAATACATCTCCAAAGAGTTTTTCAGCTTTTGTAAGCATCATGGCATAAGGAGGTAGTTCACAACTCCTTATACACCTCAAAAAAATGGAGTAGTTGAGAGGATGAATCAGACAATCACAAACAGGGCCAAATCTATGCTACTTGCTGCTGAGTTACCAAACATATTTTGGGGGAAGTTGTTCTTACTGCTGCCTACTTGACCAATAGGTCATACACTAAGGCTTTGAATGACATAACACCAGAGGAAATGTGGAGTGGAAAGACCACCCTATGTGGGCCATTTCAGAGTCTTTGGATGTGATGCTTATGCTCACATACCTCATCAAAAAAGAAAGAAACTTGATGATAAGAGCCACAAATGCATCTTTGTTGGCTATAGTGATAGTGCCAAAGCCTATAAGCTATATGACCCTATTTCCAAGAGGATTTTTCTCTCTAGGGATGTTACTTTCAATGAGTATCCCCCATAAAATCCACCTCCTATGGCCCCTTCATTTCAACCAAACATGGAAACAATTGCTCCTTTGGCATCCACTCCTTCACCAGATCCTTCCTCTTCCATCACAAGTCAAAGCCTTCCTCAACATGAGGAACTCCCCACTGATGATCCATGTCTTCCCCCCCCTCCTACTTTCCTCCATCTAATGAAATTGCCACATCATCAAATCCTTTACCTAAGTGGGTTCAATCTACCATAGATGCAGCCCAAAGCCACTTGCCCACTTATACAGGTAAAAGGCCTTCCACCCTAAGACACCAAGTGAACTATACTCTAATGGCCAAAGTCCTCAGCCAACTAGAACCTTCTAATGTGAAAGAAGCACTTGGTGATCCTAAATGGACTCTTGCCATGGAACAAGAGTTGGATTCCATTGAACGAAATCACACATGGGAGTTAGTTGATTTACCCCAAGGCAAGTCTACCATTGGCACAAAATGGGTGTACAAGGCAAAGTATAAATTAGATGACTCATTAGATCGCTACAAGGCTCGCCTAGTAGCTAAAGGCTATAAGCAACAAGAAGGGATTGATTATGAGGAGACCTTTGCTCCTGTGGCAAAAATGACTACAATCCGCACTACTATTGCTTTAGCCACTCAGAAACATTGGCCTATATATCAGATGGATGTAAAAAGTGCCTTCCTCAATGGTGCATTGAAAGAAGAAGTATATGTTGATCAACCTCTAGGGTACATAGTTAAAGGCCAAGAAAACAAAGTCCTCAGATTGAAGAAAGCTCTATATGGGTTGAAGCAGGCACCAAGAGCTTGGTATGCCAAAATTGATTCTTATTTCATCAACCTTGGTTTCACTAGATCTGTAACAAAATCTACTCTCTATGTGAAACATTGGAGAAACCGCATCATTTTAGTAACATTGTATGTGGATGATCTTCTCATTATAGGTGATGACACAGATGGAATAAGGTTTCTCAAAGAGGACTTATGCAAAAATTTTGAGATGACTGATTTGGGCCTCCTTCACTACTGCTTAGGCATAGAAGTGTGGCAACAACCTGGCAAGATCTTCATCTCCCAGGCTAAATATATTCAATCTCTTTTGGAGAGGTTTTGCATGGAGGAGTGTAAACCATCCCCCACTCCCATGGAAACCCGATTGAAATTGATCAATAGTGATGATGAAGAAAGGATTGATGGCACCCTTTACAGGCAACTAGTTGGAAGTTTGATCTACTTAACTTCAACTAGACCAGATATCACCTTTTTCAGTGGGCCTTGTTTCCATATTCATGCAAGATCCCAAGAAGAGTCATTGGATAGCAGCTAAGAGGATTTTGAGATTCCTCAAAGGGACCCCCATCATGGTCTTATGTATACAACATGTGATGACTTTTCATTGATTGGGTACACAAATTCAGATTGGGCTAGTTGTCCTGAAACTAGAAGATCAACTACTGGTTATTGCTTTCAGTTGGGTCAGGGTACCATCTCATGGAGCACCAAGAAACAACATACAATTTCCTTGTCTTCAGTAGAAGCAAAGTATAAGGTAGCAGTTGAGGCAACTAAGGAAGCAATTTGGTTGAGGCAACTACTTAAGGATATTGGGCTACTCATATATGGTCCAACACACATATATTGTGACAATCAAAGTACCATTAAGATGACAAAGAATCCAGTCTTCCATGCCCGAACAAAGCACATTGAGATCCATCATCACTTCATCAGAGAAATGGTCCAAGAGAACATCATACAAATGGAGTACATACCTACTCAAGATCAGGTGGCTGACATCTTCACAAAGTCACTTGCACTTGACAAATTCTCCAAGTTCAACAAAATGCTCTATCTATGTTGTAATGGAAGTCAACATTAAGGGGGAATGTACCTAATGTTGACTTACTTCTATTTTTAGGAAAGTACACATTAAGGGGGAATGTTAGAATTATAATGTGTACTTTATATTATAATATTTTTTGCTTTACCCATGACATGTGTCCATGCCATGTGTCATTTATGGGTTTAGCTTGGTGACGTGTGTCACCTACCTCTTGTATTATTTATACTCCTCAAATCCAATAGCAAATGGAGGTTTTTGGTCCTTCACACTTTGCATACAATTGCATGTGGCCTGAGGCAAAGAATAAACATTTGACAATGTGAGACCTCGTCCTATTCGAAGTTGCACTATATGCTTTTAGCAAAGCTTAAGATTTGCTTCATCTATTCTACTGGAGGTCGAGATTTCATTATAGAAGCATATCTTGAAACATAAACAAGAGAACAGTGATGCGACATGTTTGTTTGAATGATTGATACCCTGTGTTGCTGAACATACACCATTTTTACGCCGAGAGGCGTTCCTACAATGGCAGACAGGGGGGTGGGAGGCAAAGAGGTCATACATGTCACCCCGTAAACAATTTTTTTTTTTATTAAAAAAGCCGACATTAACAAAAACATTTAAAATATTTAAACTAAAACAGCCGACTAACCAACCGTTGCAAACATTTAAAATATTTAAACTAAAACAGCCGACTAACCAACCGTTGCAACTGTTTAATAAACTAGCTTAGATATAAAGGATATATATCTAAAAACGTTGAGAGTTATCAATCCCGAGGCGCCTATCTTGGAGATCACACCCCCAAGAAATGAGAGAGGCGCCTCGAGATTGATAACTCTCGACGTTTTTAGATATGTATCCTTTATATCTAAGCTAGTGTAGTTTTGTTCCTAGAATTTTGTTAAGTTAGCCTTGCATGAAGACTTTTGTTGAGCTCTGTTTGTGGAAGGATGAAGGCCAAGATCATGGACAGGAACGTAACTGTCAACGGTTACTTTTGAAGGCAATAGATTATCGATAAAGGACAGTATTATTAAGCAGCTAGTAGAAGCAGTTAAATTGCAGCCTTTGAAGTCTTTGTTGTTTGTGAATTGAACACAAAAGCACATGAAATTTGAAGCCACTAGAAAAGGTGCATTTCCAATTTGAAATTGAAAAATAATTTTAGACCAATTTTTGAAAAATGCATGTTCAAAGTTAAACACCAAATGCATCAAAGTCTATTCATGTTGAAAAACAGGATGTTTCAAGCACATTTTCATGAAGATACTTGTTAAAGACTAGACACAGACTCCTATTTTCAGATTGGCAGATGCTATTCTTGAAGACCCTTAAAAAGATTGAGTGCAGAAGCAAGATTTTGAAGACCCCTAGAAGATGTCCCTGCCATTCTTGTCAATCATGTTTAAGATATGTATGCCTAGCTGAAAATGAGTTCAAAACATGCAAGACACTATAATAAAAGAAACAGACGAAATTCACAAAGACCCCTGAAGCTGAAGATGAAGCGGACATGTAGATGAAAATCGAGGACACATAAAGAACCAGTTGAGGGCACCACTGGTGTGCACTTAACAAAGCCATTTAACTTTTTGGAACTGTCCTTTTCTGTTGAAAGGAGCCACAACCAATTTAAAGTTCAGCATGTGGACATTTTTTGCATGCCACTACAATGCATTTTAATTTGTAACAGCTCTTTTCAATGAGTCCCATTGGCCGACTTTGGCCATCTGTGGACATTAACAGAATTATCTTATCTGTGTTAGAAGATGACATAGTATTGACAAAAATTACACTATTTCTTAAGGCTTTCTCATGCAATGAAGACATTTAATGAGACCCAAGAGGACTCCATAAAAGTAACAAAGACAGATAATGCAAAGCTTTTTTAGCCACAAAACACCTTCGCTTAAGGGCTCAAACTTATGTTTTGACTATGACCTGAAGACCAGGACTCACCCTAGTAGCCATGAATTCACAAATGCAACTATTAGCAGAAGCCATATTTGAATTATAAATGAAATACATCGGGTTTAATAAAGAACACATGCACCTGGAGTACCTTTAAGTTTCCCTTCAAACTTATGTTTTGGCTATGACTTGAAGATCAGGATTCACCCTAGCGGCCATTAATTTGCAAATACACCTGTTAGTGGAAGCCATATTTGAATTATAAATGGAAGACATAAGCTTTAAGAAAAAAAATATATATCTGAGGGTAAAACTCTCAAAAGACAGTGTTGAGAATAAAAGCTTTCAGATAGCACCCCCCAAAAATACCCAAATTTTCTAAACAGACAACAAAATTATCTCAACAGTTGGGACAACAAACTAATGCATATAGATATCCTTGGGAGGAACTCAATGATAATTGCAATCAATTTGGACTTGTTTTTGATGGAGGTATAAGTTCATTTACTCTCAATTATTTGAGGCACATACATTTTGTTTCCAGAGGATCCTTGGATTCTGTAATGATTGGACATTATGATAGTGAAGATAAAGGAAAAACTTAGAGTCAAACTTCTCAGACTAATCCAGTTTCGAAGAGTCCTTGTCTGTGGTGAGCCTTCTGATATACCTAATCGGCTTAAAAGAATGTAGTTTCAACAGATTGATCTTGGATGGATAAAAAATCAACAGTGGAGTCGAGTCAGATCATGATTGAGCCAACGCTTTAAGAGAGCCGCCTTTAGTTTCAGATCTTGTTCTTCCAATTCCCATGACATGCCTTTAGTTTCAGATCTTGTTCTTCCAATTCCCATGACATGCCTTTCGTTTCAGATTGGTTGACATGGAGGACGATTTGGAGTTTGCACGCTGACAAACAATTTAGTGAGAAGATGGTCAAAGCTCACTAAATAGTTTTTTTATGTTTTGGATATATCTACTCTTGAGGGACATGTTGCCACATTTTGCTAAGGGGTAAAATATTTTGAAAAAAGGTTGCTGCACTATTCTCATGTTCGGATCCTCTCCTTTCTTCCTTCCCTCAGGTCCGTCTTCCCCCCAGAATTGGCTAAGGCACAGTAGTTCTCCCGAGCTAACAACGATGCCCAACTTCGGGCAGTGAACGCGGCGAGCTCCGACGTCATTTTGGAGCGAAGGGCAGCAGGAAGGTCAAAAAAAAGTCTAAGGCAGGATCACCCCGAGTTCGCTCTGTTTTCGAGCGATTCTCGGGCTCGCTCCCTTTTGATGGCGAACCCCAACCTCGCCAGGCCCCGGAGCGATCTGCAGCCCATAATATGAAAAAAGGGGAGTAGCTTTCCCCCAACATCGCTTCAGAAAGCAACGAATCTTGGAATCGCTCATGTTTTCGAGCGAACAACAGCGCAGGAGGTAAAAAATTGGCTAAGGAGTGACTTGGCCCGAGCTCGCTCCAAGGATGAGCGAACCCTGGCCTTGCTCGGGTTCTAGAGCAAACTGCAGCGCGAAGTATTGAAAAATCCTAAGGCAGGGAGGCTGGAGTTCGCTTTACTTTCAAGTGACTCTCAGCTTCACTCTGTCTCTAGGGTGACCGGTAGCCGAAGGATGAAAAAGGTTTAAAACCAAGCCCCTCGAGATCGCTTCACTTCCAGGTGACTCTCAGCATCGCCCTCGCTCGCCGACGACTCCCGGTCTCGCTCTGTTCCTCCGGCGATTCTCAGCCTCGCCCCGTCATCAAACGAACCCCAGCTTCGCTCCATTTTCCAGCGATCGACAGCAGGTTCAAGGGTATCAAAATCGGCTAAGGCATGAAAAGGTTCCCGAGTTCGCTCCATTGCCGAGCGACTCCCGGAATCGCTCCCTCCCCTATGCGATTCCCAGCTTCGCTTCAGCGCCGAGCGATCCTCAGCATCACCCTCCCTTTGCAGCGAACCCCAGTCTCGCCAAGGTGCCGAGCGAACCGTGTCTTTGGAGATATTAGAGAAAATCTAAGGCATGGAAGAGCCTCTCAGGTTCGCTCAGGGTAAAGTCCCCCAAGTTCGCTCAGATGCTGAGCGATTCCAGTATAGCTCCCTTCCTCCAGCAAATCTCAGCCCTGAGCCAAAAATGAGCGATCCTCGGAAATCAGTCCAGACTTGGTGGAATTTCAGGCGGACCTCAGAAAGCAGGGTAGGTGGGCGTCTAAGGTGCATTAATGGCACACGAATTCAGGTCTCAGCCCATCCCTGCAGGACACCCTGTCAGGTCCCAAAAACACTCCAAGGGGTAAGCTGCACCTGCCGCATTGATGAGACATGCCCTCCCAACTGCAAGAATAGTCCGGAGCCGCTCTAGACACGGGTGAGCCTTATTTCAGGTACGCTGACAACTGGTAGAGGTCAAATCTCAATTGCTCCGGCGGTTTTTGGGATCTGGGCATCAATGTAATTGGGGGGAAAATTCTTCTATAAAAGGCAGTTCGATTCAATGTAATAGGGGGGGAACATTTTGCTAAAGAGCTGCTGTATTTGGACTTATTGCATCAATATAAAGACTCCTGGTTCTGATTTTGGGCTTTTGCACTGTGTATGATGCCTTTTATGCTTATTTCTGTTAATTCTGTTTCTTCATTTGCATACAGTAAATTCTGAAATCTGGATTTAAGTGTGTGGATTAAGAACGAACCCTAGAATTGCTAAAGGATACATATCAGTGTGTGTTCAGTTTTAGTTTCTGATAATGTTTATAATATTGATTGTTGCTGGTTCAAGTAGGAGCTAGTAATTGTGCTGCTTGTTCTTCCCCTTGAAACAATCTGCATTTCCCATTTCTTTCAGTTATTTATCTCTTTCCTGTTCCCTAATCTGAAACCAAGAGTAGTGTAGTATAGGAGCCGGCCTTCTTTGGAGATTGGCACGGAAGGCATCCCTTCCTTCCAGCCTTTCAATCTGTTGGGCGGGTCTAGGGCGCACAGATAGACCAAACCCTTTCCTAGTGGCATATTCGTAACCAACAGGACACAGTAAATCATAATCCATAAGTCTTTCATGGTCACATAGGTGTGGTTCACATGGAGTGATCTAGATAGTAATGAAATGAAATGAAATATTATTAATGTCCGCTGTGGGCCAAAATAAGACCCAAGGGACTATAAGAAGTACAAAAATGACTGCCAGCTAGCAGGCTAAAAAGCCCAAAAAAGAAAAGAACAAAGAAAAATACAATATCAAACCCGACAAACGGGCCAAAGAGAAAGGGAAAAGAAAAGAAAAGGGAGAGCAGAGGGGGGGAGGGCTGCAGTCCAACAGAGAGAAGTGCATGCCAAGAAGAACGGAGAGAGAGGATGGGGGTGGGAGCAGACTAGGAGGGGCAAGCTAAATAGACGCAATAAATCATAATCCATAAGTCTTTCATGGTCACATAGGTGTGGTTCACATGGAGTGATCTAGATAGTACAAGATCTAAATAGACGCTCATTTGCAGTGATTTGTTTGATATTGAGCCGGCATGGCTGATTTGGGAGAAATCAGTCACTGACTAGATGACATGTTTGAGTGGCATTTGTATGAATATGGTTACCATTTGGCTAGCTGACAATTGTTGTAGACAAGTGTTGTGGTGTCGGAGACTCAGATGAGTACCCATTCTCAAGATTTTAACTGGTTCATAGATCAGTTCCTGATTAGAGTTCTTCTAGATATTGCAGTTGGTTCATCATCAAGAGTGGCATTGTTTTCATTAGATAGAAAGTGGCTAGCAATTCTTTGTTAGGAGTAGTCACATTGGGCTCAAGGACAACCATGTTTTTTAGATGTGTGCATGAGAAGTAGTGGCTACACAATTAATAATTCTTTAAGAGATTTATATCTTCCTCTCACTTGGTTGAGGTGATTTGGTTGTGGTCCATATTGGCTTCTCTTCTCTCTACAAGAGGGGGTGGGTGGGTAATGTTGGAGCAAACTTTGGTTTTATGTGTGTCCCTAAGGACCATTACTCTATAGTTACATTTTATTTTGCATTGAGTCATTAATATAGGAGGTCATTAATAAGATTCATAATAAATAATGGTTTAAAAGGTAGTTCAACTACCATAGGACTCACCCTTGTATTAAGGAGGCAATCCTAATGGTTTGGATTGCAGTGGGTTGAAATAAAGTATCCTTTTATTTATCTTTCAATTCTTGCTTGGTTCCAACCATAGTTAGAAAAATCGTTGGAAACCCGTGATTTAAATTTTTTTTTTCTCAATGACGAGAAACTCGCCAATTTCCCATGAGAAAATCGACTGCAGTCGCAGACACTTAGGAAAAATGCAGAAATTTGTTTTAAAAACTAATTTCTTCTCATTTACTCATTTTTTCTTTCTAAGAGGTGAAAACAATATTCGTAAACCACTTTTTTTGGATCGCATCAAAGATTGAACACCTTTTCAAGGAGATTTGAGGCCATTGAATTGGATGAACCAAATCCACTATGCGATAGGTGTTCATAAAGTATTTTGTCATAAAAAATACTTTCTTATTATATTTTCTCTCCTTCATCTCTTTAAATTATAAATGTTGGGGATGTCACATAATTAATGGGTTCATTTAGTTGTAAGTTCCCGTTATCCCATTTCTTTAACAGTTTATATGGGATTCTTTCCTTATAGGACTAATATTGGAAACTATACATGCAATGTAATCTGAGATGTATTGTATCATAACTCGACATCAAAAAAATCACATGTTTCACTCTGTTTCAACATATTATATGAGAGCAGGCCATTGGCAGAGTTGATTGGTTGATTTTTTCACCAAAGACTGTTGATTGAATGAGAGGTTTTTGGTTGATTTTCCACCAGAAACTCACGTATTTTTGGTTGATTTAACTCTAGAGATCCTGTGAAGAAGCATTTCTGGTTGATTTAACACCAGAGATCCTATGATGAATGTGCATTCCTGGTTGATTTAACACTAGTGATTTTGAGAAGATGGTGCTTTCATATTCTGCCTGTTTGATGTTACACCAGAGAATTTATAATGAAAGTGCTGCGTTCGTGTTGTACATTGAAGGTATTTAGCATGCCTATTTGAAATTGTTTTTCTTAGTTCCTTTGTTTTAAAAAGAAACAAATTCATTATTAGATCGGATTGTTTGACAGAAGACAATGAAGAACATTTGCTTTAAAGAGGCATTTGAACGCCTAATGTTTTGGAACATTGCTTTAAAAGAGGCATTTGAGTGCTTGAGCGTATTTGAGGATTATCCCAAGACCAAGCGTTTGATAACAATGCTTGTCTCAGTGAGTGTTTGAGAAGGAGCGCCTACATTTGTTATCTGAAGAAACCTGTTACCTAGCGCCTGAGAAATGTTACTTGAGAAGGAACGCTTACATCTGTAACCTGAGAATCGTGTGGCCTGTTACTTGAAAAAAGGCGCACTGACATTTGTTACCTAAGAAACAAGCGTTTGGTATTCTAAATTTGAGGTATTTTTTATAAAGTTGATGTTTGAGAATTATTTAATGCAAAAGAATTTGCATTTGATAAAAGTTGTCTGAGAAATATCTAAATCAAGTGATAAAGTTAAAGATCAAAAAATATTTAAACCCGAGATATTTACATCCGGGAAGTTTGAAAAGAATGTATGCTTGAGATAAATGAGCGCCTGTTCGAGAGCTTTCAGGAAAGTCTGAAAAGAAGAATGTGCACCTGAGATAAATGTGCATCCGCACGAGAAATCTGAGGAGGTGCCTATCCAAAAAATCCTAGAAGAAGAAGAGATGAACGTGCATATGATTTTCCGGCGCCAAACATGGAAGATTTGTGCTTAAGGCTTCTAGGTTCTTTACGTATTTTTATAAAATATATTTTTTTAACTTTTGAAATATATATATATATATTTTTTGATTTGGTTATTGTGAGAAACCTCTATGACTGATGCACAGGGCTGAGCAGTCTCCTCCCAACCATGACCCCTTGTAAAGCAACTATTTTTGAAAAATATTGCTATAGTCCTTAAGTATTTTTTATTTTTTTAATTTTTTATTTGTACTTTTGGAAAATATTCAAATATTTCTATAGTTAAAACATTAAAACTATAGATATATATTGAAAAACATTTAAAAGGATCATATTTATATTTCATAGGGAGTTATAAGGTAGGTGAAAGAATAGACTTTTTTTTGAAGACCATACACTCATTAAAAGATTAAAAAGGAGTTCCAAATTCTTCACAAATGACTACTTCACAACAACTAAAAGGTCCAAACTTCATCCCATGGAAAAACAAAATGAGGACTATTCTTGTTGTAGAAAAACTTTGGGATATAGTGTTAGGTGATGAACCACGTCCTGAAGAACCAATTGCACAAATGGATTTTGATGAAAAAGATAACAAGGTCAAATTAATAATTTTGCTAGGCATAATAGATGAAATTCAGTCTCATGTTAGTGATGCTAGTACATCAAAAGAGGCATGGGACATCCTATGCACAATTTTTGAAAGCAGAAATCAAGCAACAATTCATCACTTGCAGTCTCAATTATACACTTTGCAAATGCTAGATAATGAGAGTGTGGAACATTTTCTCCAAAAGATAGCAGAATTAAAAGGAAAATTGAACACTTTGGGAGAGAGAATTGATGATAGTCTGCTAGTTTCAATTGTACTGTATGCACTACCTGATTCATACAATGTTTTGGTAACTTCTTTGCAAGTCTTAAACCGTAGAGTATCTTTTGAAGAATTAATCAATATTCTACAACAACATGAACTAGAAATACAATTAAAAGATGATTTTTCAAACAATGCTCTAATCTCTAGAAGAAGATATCAAAGAAATACCAAAGTTTCCACTAATCCATCCTCATCTTCTTCACAAAACCAATCTGAATGGAAAAGAAGATATTGTCACATATGTGAGAAAGAAGGAAGTCATCAGTCTACAAATACAATGCTTTAAAGTGGCATCAATCACAAACTTCTCGTGAAAATAGGCCTCAAGAACAATATCAAAATTCAAACAGTATACCCAGAAACAATCAGGGGTATCGACCAAATTCTTCACAACAGGGTCATGTGGCACAGGAAGTAGCACAGGAATAACCTGAATCAGATCAAGATGAAGAGCTAAAAGTAGCATACAAAGTCCTGATTGCAAACACTAAAAACCAAACCAGGGATAATAACTGGTATGTTGATTTAGGAGCTCCTAAACATATGACAGGTAATCTACAATGGTTTGACACTTTTCAAGAAATAGAGGGTTGGCTAGTGACAATGGCATTATCACATAAAAGGAATAGGAACAGTTTCCCTCACATTGCCTTTAATAGAATGCACCATTGTAAATGTGCTATATGTTCCAGGACTTGCAAATAATTTACTTTCTGTTGCTCAAATGATGGATAGATGAGTTACTGTTGATTTTCAAGTTATTAATGGATATAGAAGATGCTTTATCTCAAGAAAAGGAAAATTAGAAGGTACAACATCTTACAAAAATGGACTATTTGCCTTAGATGTCATTACATCTCCACCCTTTCTTCAAAATAAAAAAAAAGGCGATAGAGCTTTAATGACCAAAAAGGCAAGAAAGAAAATGATGAATAAAAATAGTTCAGAGAAACAACAGAGGAACAAAGTGAAGGTCTAATGGTTGGATACACAAGAAGATGATGAATATTCAGTGCTTAAAACTTGGATACAAATTATTGCAAAGGAACTTATGGTCTAAAATATTTACAATCAATCTTCCAAGAGGCAAATGAAAACATTTTCACTACACTAAAGACTTATCTAAGTCTACATCCTGATAAAGTAGTTGACATCAAAGACAAAGTTATTACACTTTACTGATTTAGTCAAGATCAGTTATGTGTCACTACTCACACTTGAAATATATAAAGAGAAGAAAACAAGAGATAATGAAATGATTGCACAGATAAAGAACAAGCCTTTAATGAATAATATCATGTGTGATACAGGCGATCTTGTTATAAAGAAAGAAATTGTTCACACAAAGAATTTTAGTTGTGACACTAATGTTTTACAGGTTGAAACAAAGGACTGCAGTGGTGACACTAATGACTTGGAGGTTGTTCAAGAAGACAACACTAGGACAGAGAACAATTGTATCACTGATAAAAATCATATTGTACAGATTGGTGACAAGCATACTGGTCAAGCAGAAAACAAACTATAGGTTGATCTCACAACACAAATAAACAGATGTACATATTGTCATAAATTCAGATATACATCAGAGAAATATTGGGATGATCCTCCAGAAAGCTGCACAAAATTCCAATTAAGTTATGGATGGATGGATATCATAGTGGCATCAGATAAAAGAGATGCTTTATATTCATTATAAGAGAAAGCCAAGTACTTTGTTGATCCAGCAATAACAATGCAGAGAGCACAAATATATCAAGAACAAAGCTTTGCTTATATCCTGACTCAGGGGGGAAAGTTATTCCATTATTTATTCTTTCAAATAAGCTAATAAAGGGAGGATGTTAGGATATATTTCATAAAGTGATGTCACATAATGTAATGGGTTCTTTTAGTTATAAGTTCCCGTTATCCTGTACCTTCAACGGTTTATATGTGATTCTTTTCCTGCAGGACTCATATGGAAAACTATATATGCAATGTAATCTGAGATGTATTGTATCACAACTTGACTTTAATAAAAGCTTTGCACATGTTTCACTGTGTTCCAACAATTGGATTGCCAAGAGTCCTATGGATACTGAGTTTAGTGTAGAGGACACTAATGCACTTGAGGATGTAGAACATTTAAGAGGATTAGAGTAGATATACCATGATGATACTATACTTGAGGAGCCTCCAATTCGTCCACCAGTTCAGAGCCAAGGCCAACCATCTAGTGCGAGGGGGAGGAAGGGAAAACAAAAAGCAGTTTAGAAACTGCTTCATATTTTGAAATGTTGCATTGTTATGATGTATTTGGTTGTATTTGCTGATTCATGAATCGTAATTGTTCTCTTTTTTATAAATATCTAATATAAAATCAACTTTTTGGCTGTCCAATTGTTTAAAATGTTTTTTTCAATACTATGGTTCCAACCATAGTAGCAAAACTCGGACTCGGAAGGGTCGACTCGGGAGTTGGACTCTGGACTCGGCAAGACTCGGCAAAAACTCGGAAAAAAGAAAAAATGAAAAAAAAAAATTATTGAAAAAATAAGTTTTTTCATGCATATTACTTATTAGTATATTCTAACACACTCAACATTCAACATTATACAAATAAAAAATTAACGAGAGGAAGGGACATATTCTTTCTTGTATTCATCAAAATGTTTGTAGTACAAAATGTGCTCATGACCTTTTGTCTGATGTGGGGCATGACCTGAACTCAAACATTGTCACTATAAACCCTAAAACTTATCCACTTGGTAAAAACATAGTCAATGAGACCTCGACCATCTAAAATTGGAGTCAAACACTAACCTTATGAACGGACCTATTATTTTGGGTTGCGCATTGCATTAATACCTATCCCTTCGTATTTGCACCTGGGCCGTTTATATGAAAAAATAGGAGAAAAAATAATGCCATGACCTAAATCTAAACCTTTAAGCCTCTTCCAAAGACAATTAAGGATTTTAATTTTGATTAGAAATACTCGTTTTAGCATTGTAATCCTTATATTAAAAGAAAAGGAAAATAGTTTTTATAAAATTATAGGTTATAAAGGAAGGGTTATTTTAAAAATAATTTTTTAAATATTATTTTTATTATAATAAAGTTTTTAATTACAAAATTATAGGTTATAAAAAGTTTTTAAATTTTTAAATATTATTTTTATTAAAAACTATCTTCATTAAAATTAGGTTTATATATTTACAATATCTTTTGATATAAATATTTATCCTAAGATTAAATTTTCTCTAGCGAATCAATGGAAGCAAATCAAAATCACCGAATCCGAGGACTGACCGCTCACCAAATCTTGAAGAAACGAATCTAGCAATATAGAATTCTGCTCCTCCAAAATCACTTGCTGGTCTCCGCAGCGCCGGGATTCGACCCAGAAAATGCCGCCCCATTCTTGGGCGGCCGACGGAAGTCTTCCGCGGCATACCTGGCCGCAAGAGCTTGAATTTCCGCGCGAGAGAGCGAAGCGACCGACGGAATTTCCGACGCAGAGTTGGGGAAATTCAACTTGGCATTGGGTCCTTTCAAGCAATACGTTGCGCAGTCGTAAGTATGCACGACCTGCTCGGGGGTGTGATAAGAGCCCAACCAAATTCTCTCTCGGGAATTGGGGATTCGAACCTCGGACACCCATTTCCCCCACTTCCTCATTCGCACTCCCTTGAACTGTCGCGTCTCCTCCGAGACATTTTCCGGTACGCTGGGAGCTCTTTGTTTTTATGACATCCCGCGGTTTGTTTTATTTATTTAAAGTTAGCCAATTTATTTTTTTATTTAAAGTTAGCCGAGTCTCGACATCAAGACTCGCGAGTCCGAGACGGACTTGGACTTGGCTGAGTCCTGAAAAAAAAACGAGACCAAGTGGGCTCGGCGCGGTTGAGCCCACTCGGACTTTGACTCGGCCAAGTACTCGGGAGTCCGGCCGAGTCTGACTATGGTCCCAACATGATTGTGAGTGTCTCTTTTAATACAAAAGAGGTGTGAACATGACCAACAAATTCCTTGGTGACAGTGATATAATTTTTCAAGGTTTGCTGTCTCTTTCCAAGAAAATGCTTGAAAACAGTTATAGAAAACCTTTCAAAATTCACATAACATGCCCATGTTTAGTAATTGATCTTGAGTCACCTCATGGATGGTTCCTATGATCAATGGCCTCATGTTATCAATAAAATCATTCTTCATAATTGGTTTCAAGGTTATGCTTATCCACTATCAGTGTAGTTTAATTATCCAAGGCAATGGATTGAAGGTTGGCCAAGACAGTGGAGTCATACTCATGGGTTCATTGAATCTGTGAAAACATGCAATACTCTCAGAAGTTGCCAAATTGAAGTCATTTATATCTCGAGTCTACTGGAGTTGAGGCAAGTCAGTTTGTTTTCTTTAAATCAGTCAGCTAAGTTGTGAGTCTTTCAAAATATTGCCAAGTTTTTGATCTACGACTCTCTTGAAGAGGAAATCAGTGAGATCATTCTTAGTCTTTTCACTTACCTGTTTTAATACCTGTCCTGCTATATAATGGAGAAGATCTTCCACCTTAAAATAAGCTGACCTATCATCTGCTTTTGGATATTTGTATCCTTCATATCATTACCCTCAATTACTCCTACCACTAGTGTTTGTGCAACATTCAAAATGTATTTTTGCCTAGGAAAACGTCTAAGAGATCCGTTCATAAAGCTTGGTTTCAGCAAATTTTAAGGCTTGCTGATCTTGTCTGCGGTGTGTCATTGCCAGTGCACAGTATTATTATATTGATTTCATGAGCCAAGTTGGTATGTTTCTCACAAAATTGATTCTGGCTGGGTGCTAAGTGGATGGATAATTCAAAATTCCTCCTCCTCCCCCCACTGAAAGAGAGAAGTACTTGTTGGTTGTCAGCTTGTACTTATTCAGACTGTGTATCCACATCCACTGTTATGATAGTTTCATGGAAATAAGAAACTGGTCGTTGAATTCAATTTCCATGTTTGGAATCTCATCAAACACTGATTCAGGCATAGAGACAGGTTGTGGCTAATCTGTAACAGGCTTGGAATTCAGTATTTAAGACTTGGGGTTGGGTTGCTTGTGTGACAGAAAGGCCAAGGTTTATATATAATGGATGTGGCTCTTTAAACTAGCCACATCATGCTTATCATTAAAAATCTACAATATTCACATCTGTGGCTTTGTGTTTGGGGTAGTTTCTGTTGGGGTTTTGGGTGGGGCAACCACTTCTGAAGTGGCCTTGTTTTACTGCATGGTGATATTATATGACAAACCATTATTGCCAACATATTAAATACGAATACAATCGCCAATATGCTGGTGGTTTGAGACCTTGGCAACCATTCCTAAATTCACCCTTTATTTTGGTTCTTAGGCCAGTAAAACTTATTTATGCTTCTTGTTCTCTAGATTAAACAGGCCACAATTAAGTGCATGACAGATCATGCCGCAAATCTTGTAAAATTGGTTATTGGGAAAAGTTGCATTGCTACCTGTGTATGACCTTAGGTGTGGCATTTCATGCACATTATTATCTTTTCTCTTTCTCCATGTCTTCTCACCATTTTGTATACATTCATATGATCTTGTCATTCTGTTCTCAATGTCATGATAAAGTGAACTTCCCTATGTATGCTTTTAAGTTTTCATTAAAAGTTCTGCCATAATCTCCCCACACTTGAAGGTTTGTTACGAATGTTATAGATGTCTGATGTTGTTACTAATGCTTTTCATGGGCCAGTGTTGTTTTTTGTGTTTTATAGATTTAGAGGCAAAATTTCATTTTCTAGTTTTATCTGGACTGAAACATAGTTAAACTACCATTGATGTCATTTTCATTGTTGATGAAGAATATTGCACGGTTTTTGGCTGATGTGTTTTTGCTAGGTTCAAAATTGTGATTGCAATGCAAACGAAACTATTGATGTGGCTGTTTTGTCATTTTCTTTTGAGCATTGGTTGGACCAAGGGCTACCAGTATAACAGTGAGGTTCTATTGTTGCAGGGTCGTGGATTAAGAAATTCCTTATATGTCCAGTCATTGCGTGGAGATCCTTTTCAGGTGAGATTTCTTGACTTGTGACAAGCTTTTTTTCAGTGTGTTTGCACAGGATGTTGAATGTAGTCTTAACAGTTTTGGATATCATTAATTATTTTGTTCTTTGGTTTTTGCATTTTCTTAAGATTTTTCATACCCTCTACTGCAGAGGTAGAATATATTGCACATCTCTTGGGCATGCAAAAGTTAAGTATTTCCCCTTGTCATCCAATATTCAGTCCTTTACTGTAAAATAATCATGTACTAGCTATACTATTTTATGTTCCCAGGCTCCATTTTGTCCATTTGCTGCAGCTAAATATCATTTCCTGATTTGAAGATCATCATAGAAAGCAAAGTCTCTCCGAGAAGATGCTAAATAGATTCCATACCTCTATGTATTTGTTGCAACTTCACTTTCTTTTCTGATTTAACTATTTGCCAATGCTCTTTAACAAGTTCTGAGGTTGTTGTGAGCCAAATGTTTTCGCAAATTGTTTATATGGGATTGAAACAGGTCCCACCTGTACTAGATCATAACCGCATAGTGGTATTACAACAACTTGGCAATTATGCATGTATTGCTTGGTGTAGAGGGGGAAAACCACACGCCAACGTACGATTCTCAGGGCTGGATCCATTGGGAAGCCCTGAGGTGACCTCGGTGGCCGTTATAACTCTACACAAGGTGTGGGGGAGGAAAGGGTTCACCAAGAACGGTTTTAGGACTCGCTCCAAGTCCAGGGGTGGAATATGTTTAATGTGTTCAATTTAGGGCAATCACCTATGTTTGGCCTTTCTATAGCTAAGCTATAAAATAAAAGAACAATGCAAGATGCGAGATGCAAGCAGACAAGAATTAACCCTAGAATGATTCTTTGTTTGAATGATCTCTAACCCTAAGGTTGCAAAGCGAAATCTTTGAGCAAGGGTTCAAGAGAAGATGCACAAGCAATATTAAACTCAAAATGCACACTATATGTTGTTTGTCCTTCCAAATGCCTAGAACATCAATTAAATATTTTCCTCTTATATATGATCTAGGGTTTTGATTAAAACAGAAATCATCCAACAAACAGCCTAAAGATTTATCAAGGCACTTATCTTATCCGGTGGTTGATCCAAGCTTTATCTTTTGTCCAGCAATATCCCATGATTCCTGTTCCTGCAAAATAGCTTCACAAGCACCTGAAAAATATGATCAATGTTTGGGGGCCTGCTTAGGCCGCTGTATAACAATGCTTGAAGGCGCAATAGTCAAGCCCCCTAGGTCCTTTTAGCTGACCTTTGAAATACAAAAGTGAAAGTTGACCTTTGGAAGATGGACAAACAAAATAATATGCAGCAAAGCAGTATGATGAACTTAATACAAAATATGCTATTAGGATCAGAATGTAACATGAAATGCAAGCCTAGCAGGTTGGCTTCAATCCTAGCCTGAGCGAAATCGTGCTGCGTACGGGGCAGCCGCGCCCCGAAATTGCCAAGCGTGATTTCGCAACAGAGGAAGAAACCTTGAAGAGATGCAGATGAAATGATGCGAAACAAGAATCTAATTAATATGCAAAGGCAAATGAGCGAAAACAACCTGGTGGTAGTGAAAAAGCAGACAAAAGGATGGAGACCTCCAAGTAGTAGATTCCTCCTTAGGGCTTCAATACTTGTCCACCAAAAGCAGTGAACACACAAACAATGCAGCAGAAGAAAACTCCTCAATGGTGAAAAAGCCTCAACAAATCACTTTAGCTTGCTTGCGAAATTACTTCATAATAGTCTTGTGCAAAATCTCTTAAGAACTTCTTAATGCTTCTTCTTGGTTTCTGGTGGGAATAGAAGACTTCAAACCCTCTATTTATAAGGGATTTGAAATAAAAAAATGGGCAGGAAAAACCAAGAAAAGCCGACCTCAAAAGATCAACTTTGACAATTAGGGTTTCCTAGGAGAAAACCCTAGCTATGCGAAATCACATCCTGCAAGAGCCAACCACGATTTCGCATAAAGAGGAAAAAAAGAAGGGGGAAGGGAGGTCCAAACTTGTTTAGGGCAAGTTGGAGGGTCTCCCTAAGGATCTAGGGAAAATGACTCACTCAAGTGGTTCAATTTTCCGTGTCTACACTTGGTAAGATTCAAACTTGGGTCTCCTTGAAAGTCAAAGTCTTCAACTGGTTGAGCTCATGCCATTTGATATTTGTGAGTCAAAATTGTGAAGGAGGGAACATATCTTTCAAGGTGGATTTACCAATTTCTTTATTTTTTTTTTAAATCTATTTGTATTGCATTTGTTCTTTTCAATATTCATGTCATCATTCTGGAGTGTCTTCTATTGTCTTCAGAGGGAATGCACTTAGAGGCTTTCTTTTTATCAATACAATTTAGTTACATTTACATATTTTGCTTGGTGGTTTTTATTTAGGAGTGCAACATTCCTATGCTGAATTTACTGTATATTAGAATTTAGAATGATGGTGAAAATTGCTTTTCAACATGCAGAGCTAAGTCTGAACTTATGGGTCTAATTTTCAGCATTCCTTTCCAATGAATGTCATATTTTTTTAAAACCTTGCCAAATTTCCACCCAATAACCAGATTAAAACACTTGATCAGAATTTTACAATGTCAACTTTTATCATGCTTGTTGCTGTTAACACAAACATATGCATTAAAAGATACAAAATTGGTCTATTGATAGCCACACCCACCCTTAGTCATAAAAAATTTGAGGTGTTTCTGGACTTCACCGTGGCAGATTGAATGGGTTGCTGTTCATAGAGGCAGCAAGATCTTGGTTTATTTCCTTATCCTTTGCTACAATCTGCTCAACGTCTTTTGATGGTCCACCTACATGGATCACCAACTAACTGATCATCTGTGACTACATCATTTACAGAAGTCTATGGCTTTTGCACAGCTATCTCATCATAACACTTGGAGATATCCTTCAATGAAATGGTTTCTATATTTTAAAGAACCCAAGGTAGGAGATGGCTCTGTTGTATTTTTTGGAGTAGAAGTTTTAGACAATTAGATATTGTGAAATGTGTGTTCTTCTCCAAGAATTAGATAAGAATCTACCTCCTGTTGATCATGGTGTTCCGCATCCAAGAATGCACTGATTTTCAGAACAACATGTTGTCCTCTCTCTTGTAAATCTTTTTCCTCCTATATTTTCACCTTAACAATGAAATTAACTAACCTTCTCCATCTTACTGGTTTGCTTTATAATAACAACTAAGCTACCTGTTAACAAAAAAAAAGGTTTGTCTGATTCTCTATTAGACAGAGAAGCATACAAGTTCAAGTAATCAAGCAAATAATAATATTCTCTAAGAATGTATCAAATTGGAGAGGGGATCTCTTCAGTTGAAAAAAAACAGACCCTGAGCAATGAATGCTCAACTGGGATTAGAGATTAATAGTTGTCTACAGACTCAGAAACATAGATTGGCTGCAGTGGAGTTCAACTAACATATAAGAATGAAACTGAACTGTAGAGGCTTGCAACCCCTAGCAATTCATTCTAGTTTATTTAGATACCAGACTTATGCTGTTTGTCTACATGTACTAAATTATATAGTAGATATGTAAACTAAAGTTACACAAATCAAATAATTTACTTAAAGAGTTCAATATGCAATATTTTGCTTGGAGAAGCTTCTGGGTATAATCAAAATTCTGAAGTAATTCTGACATGCACAAACCAAATGAAAATTTAATTGCTCAGATTAGAGATGATGGATGTCAATTCATTATTCAAATTTGTATAAAATTGAGGGAATAAATTTTAAATATACAATTGAAGTATCACGTACAAACAAGTCAGCGAGTTATATAAATTTTATAAAATTAAGCACACTGGTTATACAGTTTCTTAGAAGCTGCAAAACATTCTTAGTCTATTCCCTTTGATCCCCTTTTAAATTTGATCAAACACATACAGTCTGAGAAACAATCTATTGAAGCTGACTACCAATTAATAAGTGCACTGCCTGTACAGTTTCTAAGAAGCTGCAAAATCATTCTTAGTCCATTCCCTTTGTTTCTCAGACTGTATGCACTTGTTCAGGTGTTGGTAGTCATCTTCAATAGGTTATTTCTCAGAAATTCCTACGGGATTGTTTGGCGGGAGACATGTCTGGATTTTCTGCTTGAACCATTCATGCTCGATTTTCCTGTGGTCAAATGAGGAAGAAATAATTGCTTCCCAAAACAAGGTTTCCTTCTACCTCCATAGATATTTAATGCATTATCTTTTACATAGTATTTTGTCATAATTTTAGTACTCCTGGAAAGTAGACTCAGAACGCTTTCCAATGATATATTGCATGACTTGTTTGTTTGAAAGAAAGTATAGGATTTTAATTGTTGAAAAGTAGTTAGGGATTCAGAATTGCAATTGGTGACAATGTTTTTGGTCCTAACCGTAGTTGAAAATTTCAAATCTTTGTAACTTTTTCATCTGGTGGCCAAATTTGTCATACAAACACTTGTTCTAGGGGTTTACCCTATAGTCCAAACATAGCTGGGGTGTCAAAATTGGTGTAGGCCACTAAAATTTTATCATTGGGAGGAAAAGTCACTCAAACTGGCAACAACACGCAATATGTGTACCCTACACTTGTTGAAAAGATGGTCAAGCTGGCCATTGTGGTGGCTAGCTTGACTAACAATGTTAATGATATCTCAATGTCTACCCCCCAAGCTACCCGCCAAACAAAATGTGAAGGCAAGGTGTATAATAGCTCTCATGATCCAAAGATCCTTGCTAGTTGGATCTTAGACATGGAGACATGGTTCTAGTACAACAATGTTGCAGAAGAGAACAAGGTACAATTTACCAAATTGAAGCTAAGTGGCATGACCAAAGTCCTAATCTAGATTGTTAGGAGTCTCGAAATCCCATCAACACATGGGATGAGCTTGTAATAGCTATTAAAGACACGTTCTTTCTATCTCATTACATGGAAGATTGGGGCATCAAATGGCGCCGCTTGTGACAAGGACCCAATATGTCCATTCAAAACTACATCTACTAGTTCAACCGTTTGTGAATCATGTTGAATGTGGCAGATGATGTAGCAACTCTTATCTTGAAGTCCAGGAGTGGCTTACAAGAACACTTGTATTAGAGGTAAAATATGTGACCATTGATACACTTGATGCAACATTCAACCAAGCACAATTGGCAGAAGAGTTTCTGCTACGTACAGAGGCCCACCTTCTTCTTTTTCATTTAGCATTTTTAGATCATCAATTTCAAGACCGACACAATTGTTGATAGTAGGTAGACAATCATTTTCCTCTCTAGCAAGGAACGCTTATTCAACAAGGCCTTCCTTCTCTTCATCAAGAAGACAATCTTTCTCTCATCCAAGAAATCAATCTTCTTGTTTTGATGCCAGGAAATCTAGTAAGTTGTGTAATAACAAGCTAGGACATGTAAGGTCTGCATGTTTTCACTTGAAGCAAAAGAACTTGTTTTCACATGTAAGGTCTGCATGATGAGGAGATGAGTGACATTCCCATTGAGACTCATAGTGAAGATAGGCCATATGAGGAATTGGAGGGTCGACTTAACAAGGCCACCCTGATCCATCACCATTCCACTCTAGGGGGCTGAGATTGTTTGTTTATCACTCGTGCCCACCTCCCACATGACTGCTCATTGGATTGTATCATTGACAATAGCTCATAGAGAAATTTAATTGCGATATCCATAGTCAACAAATTTCATTTTCCGATGGACCCTCATCCTCATCCATATGCTCTTGGATGGATCTTGGTTCATCCACACCAATCACACACACATGCACTATGTCCTTTGCTTTTGGTCCCAAGTACGTGGATAAGGTCTCTTGTGATGTGACCGATCTAGATTGTTGTGGATTGTTGCTTGGCAAACCCTATTAGTACAATAAGGAAGTATCTTATGATGCCTACAACAACACTGACATTGCAAAAGGATGATTAAAAGTACCTAATAAAGAGAACTACAAAGACAACAAATTTGTACTTACTTGTAAGCAAGCACATAGAGCAGTCACTCAAGCCACATCACTACATTTTATCAGGCCACAAGATAAGCCGCAAGCAAGCACCACTTTCTCCACAAAAGCATGCAACTCTTTAACAATTTTCTAATGTGTTTCAAGAACCCAAAGCACTTAGGAGCCTACAAGAGGAAAATATGAAATTGAAAGGCGAATATCAAACTATGATGGAAGAATGTCTTTCTCAATAAAAGAAATTGAAAGATCTCCAAGATGAGAAAATTGCCTTAGAATAGGAAAATGTCATCCTCCAGTCTAAAGTTGGATCCCTAACAGAGCAGATTAAAAACCTACAACCATTGGTCTGTGAATTGAATGTAGACTAGGAGAAGAGATTTGAGGCTATATTCCAAGATCATGAGCACACCCAGAGATCAGAAATTGCAAAGAAAGAGATTGAACACCTGAACAAGCAGATATAGTCTGATAAACAATCTATTGAAGCTGACTATCAACTTGTATGTCAATGACTCGAAACTTTTCAATCCATGCTCAAAAATTTACAACAAGAGCGCTGTGGGTGTTTTGCTTCAAGGGATAGTTTAGTTTTAGATGTCCATCAATTTCAAAGGACAAAAGATGAACTTCAGCACAAGGCACATAGTAAGGTCAAGCCTCTTCACTATGGCCCTTACACTCTCCTTCAACAGGTGTTCGAGAATGCTTCTCGACTTGATCTTCCAGCTCACTTGGGGATTCATGATATTGTGAATGTTAAATCTCCTTAAACCATATCATGAATCAACATTGGACTATGAGCTTCCCATCAACCATCCTGTACATGTTCCTGATTTCCAGCTTCTGCTTGATGCATATCGAGTTTTTGACACAGGCACTTGTCAAACTCAATGTGATTTCATTACCTCTTACCTTGTAGACAAACAAAGGACAACTTCCTCATTAGGCCCGATGGATTTCTCAGCATCAAATGTCTCAGCTATTACCTTCTTTTTGTGAGCATTGGAGTCCAATGCTTCTATTGTTGGGAAGGATGATGAGGAATAACATTTAGTTTGTTGTGCCCATTTGGGCAATCTGTTATTTTTGTTGTGCCCACTTGGGCAAGTTGTTGTGTCCACCTGAGGCAGTTCAGTGTGCTTCCAAAGTTTTGTTTGATTGTTTTTGTTTGTTTGTTGTAAGTTTGTAACTATCCAAACCACGTGATTCATGCTTTAGAGATTTTGTTTTGCCTTTACAAGCCTATTGAAGGCCTTGGTCTATCAATGAAGATCAGCCAGATTCAGTGCCATAGCACTACCCCCTTTTTAACACCCAAGAATACAGTATGAGAATTGCAACTTGGTCATGTATCAAATGAAATTTTGCTTTATTAAAGGTTCATTTTAGTGCATTGGTGCAATTGTCTCGTACTTTTGTGCGAGGATGTCAGTGAAGTTGATTATTGTCTTCAGATTTAAGAGAATGGTAATGAAAAGCTTAATTAGTAGAAAGGTGCCTTCAAATGGTTGTGCATCAACTTGAAATCCAATATATGGACTACATCTAGAAAGAATGAGATTTTATTAGTATTCAGCAATGACCAGAGTAGGTGAATGAGACTCAAATGTCATACTTGGTCACAATAGCCCAAAAGGAGCGAGAAATAGTTGTCCAACGAATACAAAAATACGAAGCACAGGAAGAGTACAAAATACAAACTTCAATCCGAATTGGGGAAAACATGTCGCTATGTATATGGTATTATTTGAAACATATACGTCTCATATAGCAAATATATAAGCTATGTTCCATGGGCATGTGTCCCTGGTTTAGGGGGCCGTCTCGGAGGTGTATCTTGCTGTCCCAGATATGTGTCCCACCATCCCAGAATCCTGTCCCGTCCTCCCAAAAAAGCTTCCTGCTGTCCGAAACGTGTGCCACTGTCTTGCGCCGTCCCTGCCCTGGAAACTTCATGGAACTTAATATATAAGACAGGTATGGCATATGGACGCTTAAACTATCATAGTAGATATGCTGCTGGGAAGAGGTGGCCCCTGAGTGGAGGATGCAGAGAGGAATCTAGAATGCATGCCTGTTCGGTTTTTTAGGCTGTGAACATGGGTGATGTTGATTGCCTTATCCGATGTTTAAAGATCTTCTGTTAGCTGCTCAATGTAGAGAAGACCCCCTTATTTCTGCTTCATGGTAGATCCTCTAATAAATCAGTTTATTGTTTAATTGTAGACTTGTCCATGTCCACTGAAATTGTAGTGATAAATTCTGACAAAAATTCTGTTAGAGATATTCATGTAGGTAGGTTGCATTTAGTTTTTGAAGACAGCTTAGATTGTGTTTTGATTTTTGAAGTACACCTTATGAAGACAATGTAAATAGAAATCAGTTGCAACCAAGGTTTTTAAATTTTTATTTATTTATTCATTAACTTTAGAATTGAATCTTAAAAGTTGTTGGGTGTTTTTTGTTTTATATCTTTTTGGCAAGGTGTTTTTTATTAGCATGCTTGTTTGTTACTGCAATTCTTCAGACCATCCATCTATAAGGCATGCATTCATGTATGTCATCATAAAACAATGTATAACATCAATTACCCTCATTGATGTGCTTTGCTTGTTCTGGCCTGCCCTCCCTCTCCTATTCGTAATGGCGATTTTATAGATGTTTTTGAGTGTTTGTACTCCGGTATAATTATTTTAACCAACAAGTGGTGTCTACTGTGTTAAAGTTATGGGGTCTTGATTTGGAATTAATGCCATCAAATAGTGGTGCTATGAATGAAGAACATTGGGCATGAGATTGCTTAGGAAATTTCTGGCCTTTGCATGTATGGAGTTCAAATCTTAAGATAATGCGAGTTTTGTCTTATTTGTCATTATTCAGCACTAAGCATCCTTTGCTTTTATCTAGATATTCCAAGTTCTATAGTCAGCGATGTTCATTAAAGTTAAATGTAACAGTTCTTTTTCTAAAATGTGGAACAGTTTTTACAAATCATCATTAATATGGAGATATACAAGATGGCATGGTTGTTTTTTCGTTTGCTGAAGTGTAGCTTTCCCTACTCTTTCCTAATCCTGATCATGATACAAGTGTGCCTGTTGTAAAGCCAAGAGACATCCGAAATGTTTGTTAAATTTGCTTGGATTTGGATGACTTAGGTATATTTCTTGTCTTTGTTCAGGACTTCCACTTAAGCGTTCTAGCAGCATACTTTCATCCTGACTCCAAGTCTGAGATCCTTGAGGTAACAAGCAAAAATGCAGTTTTCGGTGTGAAATTTCTTCTTCTTAGTTTGGCTTAGTGTGAAATGGTTTTTATGTAAATTTTGGCATTTTCTTGTTATTTCTTGCAGATCAATTTGCTTTCGAGCGACTTATGTTGCAAAGACTATGATTCTGATCTACAGTTTTTACCCTTGTCTGGGATGGGTGGCTGATGTTAACATATTTTCCTCACGATTTCGCACTTACCCATGTTCAGTGTAACGAGGATTGGGAATACTGGGATTTCGACAATTGTGGAGAACCTATCTACCAGAAAAGAAATTTGAGACATTTTCTTGTACCTCTGCTTATATGCGAATTCTGGCAATAACTGTTTTCTTGTAAAATAATTTTCTTAATAAGTTTTTTTTTGGTCTGTCATATAAGAATGATGGTGCAATATTTCAGTCATGTTGAGATCTGATTCCCAAATTAAATCTATGATGTGGGCAAGATATACGGAAAGATGTCAAAAGGAGATGCACAGTAATATTTTTGGTCTATTAAAAATTAAATACATATATGCACAGAATTGGAAGTGGGACTATAAATCATTTAACTGCAACCGTGTTTTTTTTTTTTTTTAATTGAGTAAATACTTCTTATACATACACATATCCGAAGTGCAACCGTGTTTTACGGTGCAATAATCTCATCTTTGACATTAGACATTCAAAAAACTGTATTTAGACTTTATCCCAGGTTTCAAGAGAGCATGCAAATAGCAGCTTGCTTTATGAAACCCTGCATGTAATGGTTAATAGGATACTTCTGTTTTATCTCTTTTTGAGAACTGTGATAATTTTGGCAGTTTGTGTAAGATCTTATGGGTGCGAGCATAGGATAGTTAATCCAATTTATAATGACCATAAATGTCAGTAGTATGGAAGTCAAAGACCTGACAATTGCAAAAAAGCAAAGGAACAGAAATTCTTGCTGGAGTTAGAGAATCCAACTTATGCAAAGGAAGGATAGATAAATGTTGAGAGTGCACTTACCTCCACACCACACTTACTCTATCCAAGGGTTTCTGACACCCATCTAAGGTGGGATATGCAATTTTGTGTCAAGGAAAGGGGCAGGCCATGTCTTGGCCACCAAGTGCCCCCAGACGTTCTGGTTTCATGGATTTGACTTTTTTAAACCATCTGTGAAGAATATGCAAATATGGAACTAGAATAAGGACTCATGCTGTTCTGTAAGAGATTTCCTTTCCAATTGTTGCTTGGTTTTGATAGGCACAAGACAAAGTACAGTGACAAAGAAATGAAGTAGAAATATGCAGGCTCTAACAGTCTGCTATTTCTGTAACAGGATTCAAGAATGAAGAACCCAAGATCTTGGAAGCCAGGAAATTCACTACAAAATGAGACAACCATTAAACCCAAATTGACTGTTCTGATATGAACTCGGCAGTTTTTAATATACTAGAATGCTGCTTTAAATGTGAAGAAATGTCGCTGAACTTTGTTTATGATTGCTTCCATGTATTGTAAATTTGGCATAGCAAATTGATTAGAAAGGATTGCCCTAAAGTATAACAGTTGTGATACCAATCAAATATATCAACTGTTCATTTGGCCATTGAATGAAAGACTTACAGAGTGCAAGCAAAATGATGTCTACATTTCACCAACACATGGCAATCAATCATGTGCATTGTGTTGGATGTTGCTAGGAACCTTCCAGTTAAAATAAGCACATGCACATAAATATTGCAATAAAAGTAGTAATTCATAAAAGAACAAAATATTACAATACAAAATAGGAATGCATAAATATATATTAATCTTACAAATTCATAATACAAAATCGCCGACTTCAATATACAAAAAGATACATCCATCTATACCCCTTGTATTTTTTAAGACTCTTTATAACCCTACCTAATGCTAAAGAGCTGGCTTACGTGCAAAATGCCACTCGAGCTAGAATCTTCTACCAAAGAAAATAGTTACTTTTAGTCAATATATCAGATTTTACCTGCAAGCAAAAATCACAAAAACAGAGAATAAAACACTAACATAGAGATTTTACGTAGAAATTTGCACTGTGCAAGGAAAACCACGGGGCAATGACAACTTTTGTCTTTTATTAATTTAAGCAAACTTTACATTCACACAACTTGTGTACAAGCAAGGGGTCATTCATCTTTTATAGATAACAAAGGAAGACTTCAAAATTGTTTGTTTCCTCTCCCAAAGGAAGACTTTGAAAATTGTTCTTTTCGTCTTTTGCAGCTACACGTCTGACGACTAGATGTTTGGGGCTAGATGTTTGGCAACTACCCTTCTGGAGCTAGACGTCTGGCAGGTTACCCGTTTGTAGCTAGATGTCTCCTCTTTTATAGATAACAAAGGAAGACTTCAAAAAGTGTTTGTTTCCTCTCCCAAAGGAAGACTCTGAAAATTGTTCTTTTCGTCTTTTGCAGCTACACGTCCGACGACTAGATGTCTGGCAACTACCGTTTTGGAGCTAGACGTCTGGCAGGTTACTCGTCTATAGCTATATGTCTGGCAGGTTACCCATTTGAAGCTAGACATCTAGCAACTACCTGTTTGGCAAGTTACCCATCTGGAGCTAGATGTCTGGTAGCTACTCGTCTAGCAGGTTACCTGTCTGGAGCTAGACGTCTGACAACTACCTGTTTGGAGCTAGACATCTGGCTAGCTACACGTTTGGACCTAGACATTTAGCAAGTTACTCGTCTAGAGCTAGACGTCTGGATAGTGACTTCACCTCCTAACATTCTCTCACTTGAAGTCAGTATACAGGAATTCTTTGCCTATGTTTTTCCATCTAGTGCCAATTTCCCAATGCTGCCCTTATTACATTTTCAACAAGCCCAAAGAAGTTTTGCACCACTCAAACTTCTCTGTCTTGACCGACTTTGTAAGCATATCTGCAGGATTCACTTCAGTATCGATTTTCTACAACAGGATCCTACCTTCTTCCACCACATTTCTTATAAAATGGTACCTAACATCAATGTGTTTCATGCGATCATGGAATTTTGGGTTCTTCACCAGCTTGAATAGCACTTTGGCTATCACAATGCAACGTAATTTTCTCCAGCATTATCTTGAAGTCGCCCAACAGTCGCTGTAGCCAAATCACCTTTTTGTTGGCCTGAGTCGCTGCAATATATTCTGCTTTAGCGGTTGATAAAGCTACCACAAATTGCAACTTAGAAGTCCAACTCACAACTCCACCAACATGAGTGAGTATATCCTATAGTGGACTTTCTCCCATCTCTATCTCCACCATAATTAGAATCTACAAAAACCTATAACTTGCAAATTTTTCAATCTGTACTAAATAGCAGCATCTGAAGTGCCTCTTAAATATTTAAGTATCCATTTCACTGCATTCCAATGCTCCTTACCAGGATTTGCCATGTACTGGCTGACTACTCCCACTGCTTGGGCAATATCCGGTCTGGTGCTCATCATGGCATACATGAGACTTCCTACTGCTGATGAATATGATACACGAGACATGCTTGTCTTCTTTGCTTTTGTTCTAGGACACTGATTGGAAGACAATTTTCAAGCAACATTCAACATATTAAAGCGCTGCAGAATCTTTTCTATATATGACTTTTGACTTAACCAAATCTTTCTTCCTTTTTTGTCTCTGTGCATCTTCATCCCTAAAATTTGGTTTGTTGCTCCTAAATCCTTGATTTCAAATGTCCTAGCCAACTGAGCCTTAAGATCAATGATTTTCTTCATGTTGGGGCTTGCAACCGACATATCATCAACATACAACAACAAAATAATAAAACTGTCATCATCAAACCTCTTATAGTATGCACAATGGTCAACTTCACTCTTGCTAAAACCTTGGTTCTTAATGAAGGTATCAATTTTTTTGTGCCACGTCCTTGGTGCCTGTTTCAACCCATATAGAGATTTCTTCAGTCTGAAAACAAAATGCTCTTTGCCTCTTTCTTCATAGCCCTTAGGTTGATCAATATAAATCTCCTCCTCGAGATCACCATGCAGGAAAGCAGTTTTTACATCAAGATGCTCTAGTTCTAAATCCTGTGCTGCTACAAGTGCAAGTAAAACTCTAACAGTAGTCATCTTCACAACTGGAGAGAAAATTTCATTAAAATTCTATACTTGACTTTTGCACATAACCTTTTGCCACCAAGCGAGCTTTACAACGTTTCAACAACCCATCACTGTTCTTCTTTACTTTGTACACCCACTTGTTTCCAACAATCTTTCTTCCAGGTGGGAGATCCACAAATTCCCACATTTTATTCTTGCGAAGTGCCTCGATTTCCTCCTCCATGGCTTTCCTCCACTTTTATGCATTCCCACTTTCTAGCTTCCTGAAATGAACTAGGTTCACCATCATCAGTCAACAAAGCAAAAGAGGACTGATAAATAGGAGAATACCTTTTCGGACACTTTTGTGGATGTGTAGATCTTCTAACCCAATGATCTATTGATTGTGGCTATTGGTCTTGTGACCGTTGTGGCTGCTCTACTTGCTGTTCTTGCTGCTCTACTCGATGTTTTGCATGCCGATCAAAAAATTCAGCATGCTGATTTTCATATTCATCTTCATTCATATCTACTTCAACTGGTACAACATTAGGAGTTTGTTGTACCTCCTTTGCATGGATTTTTCATCAAAAATTAAATCCCGACTTATAATTACCTTGTGGGCAATAGGATCAGTCTATACCCCTTCATTGTATCTCCATAGCCGAGAAAAACACATTTGCTTGAATTTGGGTCAAGTTTGGACCTTTTTTCTTTAGGCACATGGGCAAATGCGTCACAATTAAAGGTACACAAATGAGAGAAATCAATTGGCTTACAAAACCAAACCTCCTCCGGAATCTGTCCATCCACTGCAGTTGTAGGTGACCTGTTAATAAGCTAAATAGCTGTATTAACCGCCTTTGCCCAGAACTTTTTATCCAACATGGTTACACTAAGCATGCTTCTTGCACGTTCCATGATTGTGCGATTCATCTGCTCAGCAACACCATTTTTCCGTGGAGTATATGGTACAATCTTCTGGTGCTTAATACCTTCCTGCGTACAAAATTTATCAAATTCCTTGGAGCAGTATTCATCCCCATTATCTGACCCGAGACATAAAATAGGCTTGCCCAAAATTTTCTCTACTCGTGCTTTGAACTCTTTAAAATCCTTCAAAGCTTCCGACTTCTTCAAAAAATAAACCCACTCCTAAAATATTCATTTATAAAAGTTAGAAAATAGATAACACCATTTAAGGACCGAGTGTGGATTGGTACAAATATATCTGAATGTATAAGTTACAAAAAATCAAAACTCTTTATCAGGGCTTGCAGTAAATCGAACCCTCTTTTGTTTACAAAAAATATAGTGCTCACACAAGTCTAAATTACAAGACTTAATCCCAAAAAGCATACCTCTGTCATGTAGAATTTTCAGACCTTTTTCACTCATATGGCCTAGGCGTTAATGCGATAGCATTACTGCATTAGAAGTTATTGCTACTGCATGGTTTGTCACTGTATCACCACATAAAAGATATAGGGTCCCATATGATTCTCCTTTTGATACTACAAGAGCTTCTCTGGTAATTTTGCATTACCGAAAGTGACAAAATACCCTAGCTTATCCATCATCTTGATTGAGAGTAAATTTTTTCGCAAATCAGGCACATGTCGTACATCACATAACATCATGTCTCTACCATTGTCCAACCTGATCCTTATGTCCCTCTTCCCACAACTTCTAAAGGATGATCATCACCCAAGTAGACCATTCCACCATAGTATGGCTGATATTTGTCAAACCAGTCTTTGTGGGGAGACGTGGAAAGATGCACCTGAGTCCAAAACCTAGGTATATAAAATAGATCTGTTGTTACTGATACAAAAAGCTTCACATGTTGTCGTCTCTTCTGAATCTACTATACTAGCCTCAGTTGATGGTTGAATTTGCTTTTCACCATTCTTTTCATTTTTTAATTGCCAACAGTCCTTTGAGTGCCTTGGCTTCCCACAATGCCAACACTTCCCTTTTTGCTTACGTCCTTTAGACTTAGATCTGGACTATGATCTACCTTGTTTACTCTCGAAATATTGACCTCTCACAGATAGGGCTTCATTGGTTGAGGGTTCCAGAGACGTTTTTCACCTCAACTCTTTTGCCAACAAACCAACTACCACATCATCAAATTTTAGAGTTCCTGATGATGCATTATTGATTGTCATCACCATATGATCCCAGGTGTTTGGGAGGGAAAAAAGTAGGGTGATAGCCCTGTCCTCATCCTCCATCTTCACACTGACTGAAACCAACTTACTAATAAGGGTATTAAACTCATTCAAATGATCTGCCACGAATGAACTTTCCTTTATCCTCAAGCTATAAAGCTGTTTTTTCAAAAAAAAAACTTGTTTGTTGCTGATTTTCTCATACAACTTTTCAAGCTTTTGCCAAAGGGCTTTTGCGGTCTTCTCTTCAGCTACATTTAACAAGACAAAATCTACCAGGCAAAGATGGATTGTAGAGACCGCCTTTCTATCCAACGTTGCCCACTCATCTTTCATGCTGCTTGGTTTACCAGCTTCCACTTTCAAGGCTAGGGTTTGGTCATTCTGAACTAGCAAATCCTCCACCTTCATCTTCCATAGGGCAAAGTTCCTGCCATCAAATTTCTCAATCTCGAACTTGGTTACAACTTTTGTCGATGTTACATCTGCCACTCGCACAAAACCTTAGGCCCTGATACCAAATATTAGTCAATATTTCAGATTTTACGTGCAAACAAAAAACACAATAACAGAGAACAAAATAGTAACACAAATTTTACGTGGAAACCTGCAATGTGCACGAAAAACAACAGGGCAATGGCAACTTCTATCTTTTATTGATTTCAACAAAATTTACATTCACACAACTTGTGCACATGTAAGGGGTCATTCCCCTTTTATAGATAAACAAAGGAAGACTTTGAAAACTGTTTGTTTCCTCTCCCAAAGGAAGACTTTGAAAAATGTTCGTTTTGTCTTTCGTAGCTACCCGTTTGGTGACTAGACGTATGAGGCTAGACGTCTGGTGACTACCCATCTGGAGATAGATGTTTGACAGGTTACCCATTTGGAGATAGACATCTGGCATCTACTCGTCTAGAGCTAGACGTTTGGCAGGTTACCCGTTTGAAGCTAGACATATGGCAACTACCCATCTGGAGCTAGACGTCTGGCAGCTATTTGTTTGGTAGGTTACCCTTCTGGAGCTAGACGCCTAGCAGCTACCCGTCTAACATGTTACCCGTATGGAGCTAGATGTTTGACAACTACATGTCTGGACCTAAACGTCTGGCAAGTTACCCGTCTAGAGCTAGACGTATGGATAGTGACTTCACCTCCTAACAGTTACATTAAATGATGCTACTTGTCTAGGTGCCTTTAGTGCCACAAACTATTACAAAATATCATAAGGTTGATGTCCTCACCTTAGAAAGGGGATAATTACATAATAGTGTTAGGATGAGGTCTTAATTTATCTTTCCCCTTCAAAAAGCTTTGTCCTCAAAGCTCAAGATGAGGAAATTGTTGTTGGAGTTGCTAGAGGGACTTCCATGTAGCATCTTCAAGTTGTAATCCTTGCTATTGAACAAGAACATCAGTGATGACATGATAGTGAAGTGTTTGCAATATCTTGTCCAAAATCCTTTATGGTTTGAGAATGATGGATTCTTCCTCATTTAGTTCTAGCAATGTGGATTGAACCTGAATCTTGTTGCCAACAACCTTCTTCAGGGAGGAGACATGAAAGACTGGATGGATCCTAGAAGTGGTCGGAAGGGCCAATTTGTACGATGTGGAATCGATTCATTTTAACACTTGGTAGGAACCATAGTATTTTGTTGCAAGTTGTTACCATTCGTGGAGTTAGAGAGATGATTTTTTGTAGGGCTGTAGGCGGAGAAAAACCATGTCCCTCACTTCAGAGCTATGCTTCGAATAATATTGATAAGCTTGCTGACGCATATGGTTCTAGGCTAATTCAATATTTACCTTAAGTTGTCGAAGGACGATAGCACGATAGCATGTTGGTTGAGAGTGGAATTGATAGCTTGAACCTTGGAGCTTCTTGGAACGTAAGAGGGTTTTGGTGGAGGAAGATCGTATATTGCTTCAAATAGGGTCATCTTGGTAGCGATATATATGAGGTATTATACTACCATTCGGCTAGAGGGAGCCATTTAGCCCATTGTGTAGGATGTTTTGATGCAAAGCAATGGAGGTAGGTTTTCCATCACTTGTTAACAATTTCAGTTTGACTGCCAGTTTGAGGGTGGTAGGTCGAACTCATTTTGAGCTAAGTGCCTTGCAACTTAAACAATTCTTGTTAAAATTGACTTGTAAAAGTAGGGTCCCTATCTAACACAATAGATTTTGGCATTCTATGAAGGTGAAAGACGGAGTCTAAAAATATTTGGGCAACTATGGAGGCTTCATAAGGATTGGATAAGGAACATAACCCATAGATCCCAGGATCGAAACCTGGCTTTGATACCACTGTAATATACACCCTTTGATGTATATTGGTTTGATTTTGATGTGTTTGTTTGATTTGTTTTGAAAATGATGTCTTCCTGGTATTTATGAATTGCAATAGATTTTTGAAACATAAACCATGAAATACAATGCTAAACTAATTGCAAAACATATACAAGGCAAGATAGAGCAACTGCAACACTTTATTAATCACCAAATGAAATAATTACAAGTTTTGATTTTTAATTTTCAGACATAGTATACTTTGTCTTCATACTTGTAAGAGTGTGCAAACAATGCTCAAACACTCCCAAAATCGCTCTAGGTATTATATGTGAAGTCCACTATCAATGGCCAATGAATGGAGACCACGGTGAAGCCAAACTGTTGGAGATGCAAGGTCTGATATGAGAAGTCTGTGGACTGTTATGTGTACTTCATACCTGTTAGGTGTAGCAAATGATGGAGAAATGACAATCAAAAGGATGCAAAATGATCTTCAATGCTAGCCGCCCAAGTTGCAACCATAAGACCTCCAAATCACCCCTTCTAACATGCCCAAAGTGTCTCAAAAGGGTGGCGGAACTGTAGGTAGTTATTCCTCTTCCAAAAAATAATATCTCAACTAAAACCCTTCAAATTTATACTTGTTCTCTTTGTTTTTAATAGGAAATTCGTTTGGTGAAGTACCCACAAAATTCTACCTCAAAAATCTAAAGTTGTGAATGAAATTGTCACCATGGCAAGATATGACCAGAAAACCCTATGACCTGTAAATTAAAATAATTCCTCCTCCAAAGTATCCCAAATTGGTGCTTGAAATGATTTTCAAGTTACAAGGAACCCAATGCAAAAATACCCACAATCATATGATGCCAAAATCTGAAGTTATGAGTGAAATTATAGATAAGTTGTAGGAAAACCAATCATGAATGGAAGTCTGAAATTACCTCAATAGGTCCTTAGTTCTCCAAAATAACTATGGATTCTTGTATGGCCGATGAAGGCCAACAAAACCCAGAAATTGTTTGCCAAATGATTGACCCTCTAAAATATGCAAACCCTAGATGAAATCTCTGAAGCACAAATGAGAGTTCTGAAGTAAACTCTCCTCAATAATGGCTAGGTGTGATATTTCACACACAAAACCACTGTTACTTATGAAGGTGTACGTCTCCACAAGCCTAAAAAATGCAACATTCAACAAGACCTGCAATTTCTTCAGAAAATAGACTCAAATGATATAAAAAATCAGATCAGAAATATGTGATGAAGGAAGTGACATTTCACATGAGGTATCTTGCTGAAGATTGCATTGTTGAGGCTTGTGGAGATGTACACCTTCATAAGTAACAATGGTTTCGTGTGTGAAAGATCACACCTAGCCATTATTGAGGAGAGTTTACTTCAGAACTCTCATTTGTGCTTCAGATATTTCATCTAGGGTTTGCATATTTTAGAGGGTCAATCATTTGGCAAACCATTTTTGTGTTTTGTTGGCCTTCATCAGCCATACAAGAATCCATAGTTATTTTGGATAACTAAGGACCTGTTGAGGTAATTTCAGACTTTCATTCATGACTGGTTTTCCTACAATTGATCCATATTTTCACTCATAACTTCAGATTTTGGCATCATATTATTGTGGGTATTTTTGCATTGGGTTCCTTGTGAGTTGACAATCATTTCAAGCACCAATTTGGGATACTTTGGAGGAGGAATTGTTTTAATTTGTAGGTCGTAGGGTTTGCTGGTCATATCTTGCCATGGTGACAATTTCATTCACAACTTCAGATTTTTGAGGTAGAATTTTGTGGGTACTTCACCAAACTAATTTCCTATTAAATACAAAGAGAACAAATATAAATTTGAAGGGTTTCAGTTGAGATATTATTTATTGGAAGAGGAATAACTACCTACAGGTCCGCCACCCTTTTGAGACACTTTGGGCATGTTAGAAGGGGTGATTTGGAGGTCTTATGGTTGCAACTTGAGAGGCTAGCATTGAAGATAATTTTGCATCCTTTTGATTGTCATTTCTCCTTCATTTGCTACACTAATAGGTCTGAAGTACACATAATAGTTCGCAGACTTCTCATATCAGCCCTTGCATCTACAACAGTTTGGCTTCACCGTGGTCTCCATTCATTGGCCATTGATAGTGGACTTCACATATAATACCTAGAGCGATTTTGGGAGCGTTTGAGCATTGTTTGCACACTCTTACAAGCCTAAAGAAAAAGTATACCAGGTCTGAAAATTAAAAATCAAAACTTGTAATTATTTCATTTGGTGATTAATAAAGTGTTGCAGTTGCTCTATCTTGCCTTGTATATGTTTTGCAATTAGTTTAGTGTTGTATTTCATGGTTTATGTTTCAAAAATCTATTGCAATTCATAAATACCAACAAGACATCATTTTCAAAATAAATCAAACAAACACATCAAACTCAAACCAATATACATCAAGGGGTGTATATTACAGTGGTATCGGAACACAGTCATTTCTTGTCAGCCTGTGGTTAAGTTTGAACTCATGCTGGCATCATCAGTTGATTATAAGTTTTGGGGTGAAGTTCAACATGATATGCAAAAGATCTTTGAAATTATGAAGGATCCAGACTTCAAAAGGTATTTGTTTTCGAAGTTTGCAAGGGAAGAGTCTGAAAAGTTGAACATAGTATCAGGACACCATGATAATGAAGCTGAAAAAAAATGTATGTGCAAAAAAAGAACCCAAAACAAAAGTTTGTCATGAAGACAAGAATTCATCACATGAGGTATGTATGGTTGGCATGCATGCACCTACAAATGATGAAGTTGCACATGATGAAGACATTAAAATAGCAACAGTGGATGTGACTGTGAAACAAGTTATTGAAGACCCTAAGATTGACAGTTGCTTTGATGAGACTAGTGGTATTGATGAATCAACTATTGATACAGTTGTTGATTCCGAGGATGAGCACGAATCTGTCATAACTTTAGAGTATGAGGTTGGTGAGTGCAGTGTTGTGAGAGAGGTTGAGCCCAATCAGGGTGCATTGGAGAGTGCTTTTGAGGGTTTATTGTGTGATGTCGATGCCGACTTATTGGAGAACCAGTTACAGGTTTCAGAGGGTTAGATTGTACAGACATTGACTCACTTGGATAGCACACATGAGTTGGTTGAGTGTCTTTTTCGACAAACTCAGTTGGGGGAGAGACGACATGAGAGGACAGTTGGAGTTACTGCTACAGATTTGCAGGCCATCAAGCGATCGTTAGAGGTGATCAAATCAGATTACTTGCGGCTACTATATGATAGGGATCCGACTTTGCAATTGACAGATAGAATTTGTCAACAACTCACTAGGAAAGATGAGGAAATCGATGAGCTTTGCCTTGAGTTGTATTTATCCCATCACTCAGCAAATCAGGAATCCGTTGTAGCTATTTCACGAGATTCAAAGACCATGATGGTCAAGTAGTTAATTGAGGAGATCAATGAGATTGCGAATGAGGAAGGTTTGAGTAGTAATGTAGATGATGTTTCCACACTCATTTAGGTAGAGCAGTATGAGCATGATCATGGTGAAAACATGCTTTCTTTTGTGGATGCACATTCCTCATTTTTTGCCTTGGATGATGATACTCCTATTGATTCCAGTCTTGATGATGACAACCATCATACCGATGATTGTTTGGAGCCTCATGGGGATCCAATTAGTCATTTTCACATAGATGGCATTATGAGGTATGCACATTGTTTTTCTTTTAGTCCTCATGTTAATGAATTGATCATGACACATGAGCGTGAAGAGAGGTTGTGATGATGGATTATATACTTCCCTTGGCTATGGGTCACCTCCCTTATCAGTAGGAGAGTTGGATTTTTTCTAGGGTGATCAGTTGTTTCTCCAAGATGGGTCTTATGCAGGGATTGATTTATGGCCGAGTTGAATTCCACCTATGTGCAGGATAGCCCAACAACATTCTTCAGTCAATAGGAATGTCAGATTTCCTATGAGTATGGGTTATCTAGAAGTGTCTATGCAGGACCAGAAGACACTTGGTTCAAGAGACAATATTGATGTTATAATGTGGATATGGGACCCAGCATTGCGTTGGGACTTGTTGAGCGATTGCTTGAGGAGAAGCAATATTGGGAAGGGAGGATCCGTAATGTCCCCTCTTCAGTGATGGAGATGAGTTAGATGATGATAACCTATTCAGAGTCCCTGTAGGTTGATCATCCAGTTGTTAAGGGTCTCATTATGCTATGGAGGTAATAATCTGGTGAGCTTCAACATGGAGTTTTCAGTTGCAATGTCATATTCTTGTGTGGATGGATAATTTGGCTAAGTATGAGTTTATTTTCCCTTTATTATAATGTAATTTTATAATATTAAAATATAAAGGGAAATTATAATATAAAGTTTAAAAAAGGCCAAAAGTGTTTTAAAACAACGTTGTGGCTACTAGGACATGGTGGTCCACTTTTGGAGAGATAAGGATTAAAAATAAAATAAACCTTGGCCGACCTTGTGGAGCAAAAAAAGATAAATAGAGGTGAGATGAGACATTTGTAGCATCCATTTTTTATATCACTTGAGTCTATTTTCAGAAGACAATGCAAGTCTTGCTGAAGATTGCATTGTTGAGGCTTGTGGAGACGTACACCTTCATAAGTAACAGTGGTTTCGTGTGTGAAAGATCACACCTAGCCATTAGTGAGGAGAGTTTACTTCAGAACTCTCATTTGTGCTTCAGAGATTTCATCTAGGGTTTGCATATTTTGGAGGGTCAATCATTTGGCAAACCATTTATGGGTTTTGTTGGCCTTCATTAGCCATACAAGAATCCATAGTTATTTTGGAGAACTAAGGACCTATTGAGGTAATTTCAGACTTTCATTCATGACTAGTTTTCCTACAACTGATCCATATTTTCACTTATAACTTCAGATTTTGGCATCATATGTTGTGGGTATTTTTGCATTGGGTTCCTTGTGACTTGACAATAATTTCAAGCACCAATTTGGGATACTTTGGAGGAGGAATTATTTTAATTTGTAGGTCGTAGGGTTTGCTGGTCATATCTTGCCATGGTGACAATTTCATTCACAACTTCAGATTTTTGAGGTAGAATTTTGTGGGTACTTCACCAAACAAATTTCCTATTAAAGACAAAGAGAACAAGTATAAATTTGAAGGGTTTCAGTTGAAATATTATTTATTGGAAGAGGAATAACTACCTACAGGTCCGCCACCCTTTTGAGACACTTTGGGCATGTTAGAAGGGGCAATTTGGAGGTCTTATGGTTGCAACTTTGGGCGGCTAGCATTGAAGATCATTTTGCATCCTTTTGATTGTCATTTCTCCATCATTTGCTACACCTAACAAGTCTGAAGTACACATAACAGTCCGCAGACTTCTCAGATCAGACCTTGCATCTTCAACAGTTTGGCTTCACCGTGGTCTCCATTCATTGGCCATTGATAGTGGACTTCACATATAATACCTAGAGCGATTTTGGGAGCGTTTGAGAATTGTTTGCACACTCTTACAAGTCTGAAGACAAAGTATACCAGGTCTAAAAATTAAAAATAAGAACTTGTAATTATTTCATTTGGTGATTAATAAAGTGTTGCAGTTGCTCTATCTTGCCTTGTATATGTTTTGCAATTAGTTTAGCATTGTATTTTATGGTTTATGTTTCAAAAATCTATTGCAATTCATAAATACCAGCAAGACATCATTTTCAAAACAAATCAAACAAACACATCAAACTCAAACCAATAAACACCAAGGGGTGTATATTACAAAGTGCCTTGCAACTTAAACAATTCTTGTTAAAATTGAATTGTAAAAGTAGGGTCCTTATCTAACACAATAGATTTGGGCATTCTATGAAGGTGAAATATGGAGTCTAAAAATATTTGGGCAACCATGGAGGCTTTATAGGGATGGGATAAGGAACATAAATGAGCATACTTTGTGAGATGATCCACTACCACCAAAATAATTGATTTTCCTCCCGACTTGGGTAACCCTTCAATGAAATCCATAGAAATATCTGCCCACACTTGTTTTGGAATTGGCAAGGGTTGAAGGGTTCTAAGGGAACACACAATTTTACCTTTCATTCTTTGGCACTTGTCACAATCTGCCACAAAAGTTTGAATGTCCCATTTCATTCCCTTCCAAAAGAAAATATGCTTGGTCCTTTCATTGGTCTTTAGAAACTCAGAATGTCTCGCAATTGGTGATGCACACATTTCTTGCAAGATGAGTTCTTGCATTTGCGAATTTTGGGGAATGATAAGTCAACCATGATATCTCAAGTCTTGACCATCCCAAGTGTATCCAGGGCAAGAATTAGGCTCTAAGTGGAGCTTGTTGATCAAAGTTTGCAAACTGGAATCTTTGGCCATTTCTTCTTTGAGATGATTGATCCATTGAGGAAGTGGTGTAGATATAACATTTAACATACCTTGATCTTCATACTATTGAGATAGTGCATTGACCACTACATTCTCCTTTCCTTCTTTATATGTGATTTCATATCATAGCCCAACAATTTAGATACCCATCTTTGTTGTTCGGGTGTGGCTACCTTTTGTTCCAGGAAGTATTTAAGAATTTGATGGTCAATTTTGATTGAAAAGTGACGTCCAATGAGCTATGGCCTAAAATTATTAACATGTAAAATGACTCACATCTCCTTTTCATAGGTATATTTGCTGGTGATGGCCAATGGTCTTCCTTTTTACATCAAAATTGCCTCGACCCCATTACCACAAGCATCACTTTTAATTATGAAAGGTTTAGAAAAATCAGGCATTGCTAACACTAGGGTGGTTGTGATGTTTGCTTTAATTCCTTGAAAGCTATATCTACTGGTTTTGACCAAATAAAGGAATTCTTTCTCAACATGGTTTTTAGGAACCTTCTCATTAAAATCAACACATTCACATAAATATTGTAATAAAACATAAATTCATGAAACATAAGATATTGCAATACAAAAATATAAATGCAAATATGTAACAATATCACAACATAACACAAAATCGTAGGCCACTTCGATGGGGAAACCTAATTCAATACTTTCATTAAATTATGCAAAAATATACATTCATTCCTACCCCTCACGGTTTTAAAGACTTCATCTCACTACCTAACACTCAATGTTGGCTTACATGCAAAATGCCACCCGAGCTAGAATCTTCTACCAAACAAAACAATTACATGATTGATAACAATTGCATAAAATGGTGCCACACTTCTAGTGTCACAAAATTTTACAATATATTACATAATATCATTATAAAACATTATCATTGGGGTCCCTCATGTTAAGCAAGGGTTATTACATCATAGTGTTAGGATGGGGTCCTAACATGCCCTTCCATTTCAAAAAGTTGTCTTCAAAGCTAAAGATTAGGAAATTGTTGCTGAAGTTGTTGAAGGGGATCCCACGTTGCATCTTCAGGTTGTAACCCACATCATTGGACAAGAATATTAGTGATGACATGATGGCGAAGGGTGCGCGATCTGCGATCTAGAATGCATTCAGGTTCAAGAATAATGAAGCTTTTGTCATCCTATTTTGATAGTGTGGATTGCACCTAGACCTTGTTACCAACAACCTTCTTGAGAGAGGAGACATGGAAGACTGGATGAATTCTAGAAGTGGTTGGAAGGGCCAATTTGTATGCTATTGACTCGATCCTTTGTAATACCTAGTAAGGACCATAGGATTTTGTGATAAGTTTTTGACATCCATGAAGCTGGAGAGAGGATTGTTTGTATGGTTGTAGGCAAAAAAAAACCATATCATCGATGTCAAAACTACAATAAGAGTAGTATTAATAAGCTTGCTGATGCATTTTGTTTTGAACCAAGTCAAGATTGACCTTAAGTTGGTAAAGAAGGGAATCACGTTGTCTTAGAATGAAATCCATAACTTGAACCTTGGAGCTGCCTGGAATGTAAGAGGATGGTGTTGGTGAAGGATGACCATAGACAACTTCAAATGGGCTCACCTTAGTAGTAGTATGATAGTTGTGTTATACCACCATTTGGCTAAAGGAAACCACTTGATCCAGTGTGTAGGATATTCTGAGGTGAAGCAACGAAGGTATGTTTCCAAGAATTTACGATTTCAATTTGGTCATCAGTTTGAGGGTGATAAGCCAAAATCATCTTGAGCTAGGTTCCCTGCAATTTGAACAATGCCTGCCAAAAATGACTGGTGAAACTAGGATCCCTATTAGAGACAATGGATTTAGGTATTTCATAGATACAGAATATGGAGTTGATAAAGACTTGGGCAACAATAGAGGCGGTATAGGGGTGGCAAATGGAACATAAATGAGCATACTTTGTGAGACGATCCACCATTACCAGAATAACCGATTTTATACCTAATTTAGGTAACCCTTTAATGAAATCCATAGAGATATTTGTCCAAAATTGTTCAAGAATTGGTAATGGTTGAAGGGTTCTAGGGGAACACACATTTTCACCTTTCATACATTGACATCTATCACATTTGGCTACAAAAGTATGAATATCCTTTTTCATTCCCTTCTAGAAAAAGGTATGCTTGGTCCTTGCATAGGTTTTGAGAAACCGTAAATGGCTAGTTGTTGGGGATGCATGCATCTCTTGTAGGATGAGGTCCCTCATTTGTGAATTTTAGGGAATGACAAGACGGTCATGATATCGTAAATCTTGACCATCCCAAGTATAGCCAGGGCATGAATTAGGATCTGCTTGGATTTTGTGGACTAAAGTTTGCAAAGAGGAGTCCTTGATCAACTCTTCCCTAAGATGATGAATCCATTATGGAAGTGGTGTAGATATAACATGTAGCATTTCTTGTTCTTCATGTAGTCAGGACAAGGCATCCGCCACCATGTTCTCCTTACCTTTCTTATAGGTGATGTCATAGTCATAACCTAACAATTTAGAGACCCATATTTATTATTTTGGAGTGGCCACCCTTTGTTCTAAGAAATATTTGAGACTTTGATGATTAGTCTTGATAGAAAAATGTCTCCCAATGAGATATAAATGCCAATGAATTACATGTAAAATGGAAAACATTTATTTTTATAAGTAGACTTACCCAAATTTTTTCTTGAGAGTGCTCTACTAGTGAAGGCCAAAGGTCTACCTTCTTGCATTAAAACTACCCCAATGCCATTGCTAGATGCATCACTTTCAATGATAAAAGGTTTAGAGAAATTAGACATTGCTAACACGAGGGTAGTGGTCATAGCGTGCTTCAACTCTACAAAAGCATTCTCTACAAGTTCTGACCACATAAAAGAATTCTTCCTCAACATGGTTGTCAAGGGAGTTGCTATCTTTCCATAATTCTTCACAAATTTTCAATAATATCTAGTGAGTTCCAAAAATCCACAAAGTCCATTTATGGTTTGAGGCTTAGGACAGTCTTGAACAACCTGGATTTTTTTGGGATCAACGTGAACTCCATATTTAGTGACAATGTGACCCAATATTCAACTTATTGCTGTCCAAAAGAACAGTTGGACCTTTTTGCATAGAGCTAATTTTAAGACAAAATTTGTGTTTGATCCAGGTGTTGGAGATGCTCTTCCCATGAATGACTGTAAATCAATATATCATCAAAGAATACTAAAATAAATTCATGAAAGAAAGGTCAAAAAATGGAATTCATGAAACTATGAAATGTGGAAGGTGCATTGGTTAATCCAAATGGCATAACCAAGAATTCATAATGCCCTTCATGAGTTCTAAAAGCCATTTTGGAAATTTCCTCATTCTTGATTTGAATTTGATGATATCATGACTGCAAATCCAACTTGAAAAAGTATTAAGCCTCATGCAACTCATCTAGCAATTCATCAATCACTGGAATATGAAATTTATATTTAATAGTGATTTTAATGAGGTCCCTCCATACACAAGCACAAAGACCCATCATTTTTTTGTACCAACAATACACAGGAAGAATAGGGACTAACACTAGGACAAATAACCCTTGCAACATGAAGTTCTTGAACCATTTTCTCAAGTTTTGATTTTCGAGCATAGGGATATCGATAGGGATAAACATTTGGGGGAAGACTACTAGGAAAAAGCTCAATCGCATGGTCGTGGGAATGATGAGGAGGTAGTCCTTTGGGTTCCTAAAAAACTTGAGCATGTTTTTTCAATAAACCTTACAATACCTCAGGATGGTCCCTTGCCCTTCCCTCATAAGCATCTATAGAAAATAATTGTGCCACAACTCCATGAGAGGACTTTTTAAACAAATTTTCCATCTTATAGGTTGAAATAAATTTAGCAACACTAGATTTCATGCTGCAAAAGTGTATTCGGTCCCCTCTTGGCTGAATTTCATCCACAACTCTTAAAAATACCATAAAATTGGATCCAAAATCCATAGCCATTATGCTCTTAAAACAATATCAGACTCACTTAATGGTAAGGCAAACATATCCATCTTGATATTATATTCCCCAATTTGAAGTTTGATATTATGACACTTTCCCTTGCATGGTAGGGTGCCTCCATTAGCAATCATGACTTTAAAGGAATTACAAGTAGTAATGTAACAGTTCCCTTGTTTGGCCACACGTGGATCAATAAAGTTATGTGTACTTCTTGAGTCAATAAGAATGATGACCCTTTGTCCCTTGAAATGTCCTATCACCTTCATCATTTGGGGAGTTGATATTCTTGCTAAAGCATGCACTAAGGTTTTTGGTTGGGATTCCTCTGGAACTTGTCTATTATGTGGAATATGCCTCTTGATGATACTCTTTTACGATTGAAGATTCTACAATTGGTGCCTCATCCATTACAAGAAAATACAACTTTTTGTGCACACACTTATGCTTTGAAAAATAATTTTAATCACAATTATAGCATAGCCCTTGGGCCCTTCTATTTTCCATATCTTCTCAAGTCAATTTTGTTATGGTAGGAGTTTTGTTGGCAAGATTTGGTGTAGGCTTGGATTGAAAAGGGGGTCAATATTGAGAAAATTTGGGGGTGCATCCTTTAACCTTATTCTACTAATCTTGCCAAAGCTATTTCCTATTGTAATGATTGTGGCCTCACCATTTTAACCTCAACCTTAATGTCATCCTTTAAACCACTCACAAAACAACTTTGAAAGAAATAAACACTCAAACCAGTGGTATGATTGGTCAATTTTTCAAATTGAGTTTGATAATATCGAATGGTTTAAGTTTGAGTTCAGAAAGGGCTCCTGTAAAATATTCAAACTCACTAGGCTCAAATTCAAGCCAAGTAAGATAAGGTTGTACCTTCCTAAGCCACTGAAACCAATGTAGTGCATCTAATTCAAAATTTAAAGAGGCAATTATCAAATGCATGTATTGTGGGACATTATGAAGATGAAAATATTCTTCTGCCCTACAAATCCACCCCTAAGGATCCTTTGCATTAAATTTTGAAAAGTCTAATTTGGGTAGCTTAAATCCGTTGTTATAAGGGATGTCTCACTGAGGATGGCTATTTCCTTCATCCGTATGAACACAAGGACCAAATCTATCATGTGGGAGGGGATTAGTCGATGAACGATTGTCCAATTCTTAATTTTTTCCATTTAATTATGCATTCATTTCTCTCTATGCCCTGATGATAAAATTCATGAACTCCTGTAAATATTTGAGTTTTGACCTTAACTGGTTTAAGTCATCAGCTAATTGGTCCCCTATCTATTTTCACAAAGAATCAACTTGCATAACAATTTTGACCTCTAATACTTGCTGCTTTTGTTGTTCCCAAGTGATTGAAGCCATGTTCTAGGGTTTGTGACCTTTTTATGATACTAAAAATAGAAGTTTGATTTTAGGTGTTACTATTTTTAGTAAGGATCCAACAAAAGTGTTTAGGTTCTATATATCAAAATCATCAATTCAAAAATATGATCGTAATGGACTGGGTCCCACAATGACATTTTTTGGTACCCCTAAACAAAAGTGCATGGAGGTTATATACCAAATCGATTAGCTCAACAAGATGGTCACACTGACTATATATCATAACACTGCTTTTGGGCACCTTAGACATTTTTTCTAGGGGAAGTGGTCTTCAAGTGTTGTTAGTATTTCTCTTGAAGGCTTGGTTCTCTCATAAATTGATTTCTTATTGGACAAACCCCTTATGAGACTCAACATTATTTGTTACGCCGATAGGCGTCCTACAATGGTAGCCAGGAAGGTCAGCCACACCGTAAACAATATTAATATTTTATTAAAAAATCCGACATTAAGAAAATTATCCATCGACATTAAGGGTTATGGTGGATTTAAAATATTTAAACTAGCTTAGATATATAAAATATATATCTATAAACGTCGAGAGTTATCAATCTCGAGGCGCCTATCTATCACACCCCAAGAAATAAGATGGGCGCCTCGATATTGATAACTCTTGGTGTTTATAGATATATATATATATTTTATATATCTAAGCTAGTTATTGATAATGACATTGTTCTGACATTGTCTGGTCTAACTCTATCACTGACAACTCATTGTCTGTTATGAAGTTTGAATGCCATAAAAAACTATTATTGACACTGACAACTGACAACTGTCTTGATTGTCACTGACTCTAACTAAATTTATATCAACTGATACTGACTTTGACAACTCTGTTATCACTATTACTGACTCTAGCCATTTCTATCTTGAATATTGTGTTCCTCTCCAACTTCTTTCATTTGTTTCATGTAGTAATTCTAGGATTGGAAAGTCTCCTTTGTATGCTCAATTTCTATGGTAGGATTTTGGTTGTAGGTTTAATATTCAACAAAATAAGATTTTTTTATAAGTTTAACATTCAACAAAATATGGTACTCTAAGCTAGGGTGTATGTACTTCCCATAGGCCCTTTGTTATACGATAGTGACAAGCAATAGTGCTCAAACCAATGTTTTAAGCCACTACTCAAGGAGGATTCCAAGATACCCTTGAGCACACTATGCACTTCTCTGATAGTATGAGAGGGTGATCTTTTTAGATGCTATATCTAGTGTACTATGGATAATACAAGGTCAAAAATACTTCTAGGATTAAAGGTTTTCTCCTAATCCTAGGGGGTCTCTCGATATACCCGAAGATACATAGGAGCTGAATTCCTTAGACAAGTGTTGTCTAAGGCATGGGTATTAGAACCTGATCATCCCTCACTTCACTAAATGCTTTACGGGTAATATAGCTTAGTAAATAATGAGAATTCCTCCATGATATTTTAAAACCACCGAAACAGGGTTTCTAAGATAATAAACTAATATAGGAAACAAAGTCTGGATATATATTTTTCAATAAATAAATTGGTGAAAAATAAAAAAACATGAAATATTTATACCTAACAGTCATAATGGCAAAAATTATCGTTGTTGTAGCAAAACACAACCCTAGAAGGTGCTCTGCTAGGAACCTTCTCATTAAAATAAACACATTCACATAAATATTGCAATAAAATAGAAATTCATGAAACACAAGATATTGCAATACAAAATACAAGTGTAGAAATATAACAATCTCACAACATAACAAAAAATTGTAGGCCACTTTGAGGGGGCAACCTCCTTCAATAATTTCATTCAATTATGCAAAAATATACGTTCATTCCTATCCCTCATAGTTTTAAATACTTCCTCACTACCTAATACTCAAGGTTGACTTACATCCAAAATGCCACCTGACCTAGAATATTCTAACAAAAAAACAATTACATTCTTGATAACAATTAAATAAAATGACTCCACTTGTTTAGGTGCTTCTAGTGCCACAAACTATTACAAAATATTACATAATATCATTACAAAATATTATCATGGGGTCCCCATGTTAAGCAAGTGTTATTACATCATATTGTAATAATGGTTGTTAAAGGAACCACTATCTTTCCATATTTTTGCACAAATTTATGATAATATCTTATGAGTATAAAAAATACTCAAAGTCCCTTTAGGGTTTGAGTCTTTGGCCACTCTTAAACAACAAGAATCTTTTTAGGATCGACTTTAACTCCTTTGGAGACAATGTGATCCAAATACTCTCCTTCTTGCAATGGAAAAGAACATTTTAACCTCTTGGCATAAAGTTGATTCTTAGACAAAAGTTGTAGGGTTTGATCCAAATGTTGGAGATGCTCCTCCCAAGAGTGACTGTACCATCAAATAAGACTAGAATAAACTTGCGAAGGAAGGGCCTAAAATAGAGTTCATCAAAATAAAAAGTGGAGGGTGCATTGGTTAAACCAAATGGTATAACCAAGAATTCATAGTGCCCTTCATGGGTCTTAAAAGCAGTTTTAGGTATGTCATCTTCCTTTATTCAAATATGATGGTATCCCAACTGCAAATCCAATTTAAAAAAAAATTGGGCACCATGCAACTCATCTAACAACTCATCAATTACTAGGATGGGAAATTTATCTTTAAGAATTATTTAATTTGAGTTCTCTAAAATCCACACAAATACCAAGAACCATCCTTTTTATTTACCAACAACACCAGGGAAGTATAGGGACTAATGCTGGGGTGAATAATACCTACAAAATAATATTCCTACAACATATTTTTGATTTCTAATTTCTAAACATATGGGTACTAGTAGGGGCATACATTTGGAGGAAGACTACTTGGAATTGGAGAGGGAATCAAAGTAATTATTATGATCTACATATCACAATGACTATATATCATAACACTGATTTTGGGCACCTTAGATATTTTTTATAGGGGAAGTGGTCTTCAAGTCTTGTCAATTTTTCTCTTGGAAGCTTGGTTCTCTCATAAATTTGTTTCTTGTTGGACAACCCCCTTATGAGACTCAACATTGTTTGTTATTGACACTAATATTGTTCTGACATTGTCTAGTCTAACTCTGTCACTGACAACTTCTTGTCTGTTATGAAGTTTGAATGTCACAAACAACTATTATTGACACTGACAACTGACAACTATCTTGATTGTTATTGACTCTAACTAAATTTATATCGAGTGATACTGACTTTGGCAAATTTATCCTCGTTATTACTGACTCTAGCTATTTCTATCTTGACTATTGTGTTCCTCTCCAACTTCTTTCATTTGTTTCATGTAGTAATTCTCGGATTGGAAAGTATCCTTTGTATGCTCAATTTCTATGGTAGGATTTTGGTTGTAGATTTAATATTCAACAAAATAATTTTTTTTATAAGTTTAACGTTCAACAGAATAGGGTACTCTAAGCCAGGGTGTATGTACTTCCCATAGGCCCTTTGTTATACTGTAGTTATGAGCAATAGTGCTCAAACCAATATTTTAAGCCACTATTCAAGGAGGATTCCAACATACTCTTGAGCACACTACCTACTTCTATGATAGTATGAGAGGGTGATATTTTTAGATGCTATGTCTAGTGTACAATGGATAATACAATGTCAAAAATATTTCTAGGGCTAAATATTTTTCCTAATCCTACGGGGTCTCTCGATATATCCAAAGATACATAGGAGATGAATTCCTTAGAAAAGTGTCGTCTAAGGCATGAATATTGGAACTTGATCATCCCTCACTTCACTAGATGCTTTATGGGAAATATACCTTAGAAAATAATGACAACTCCTCCATGATATTTTAAAACCACCGACATAGGGTTTCTAAGATAATAAACTAATATAGGAAACAAAGTTTGGATATATATTTTTCCAATAAATAAATTGGTGAAAAATAAAAAAAACATGAAATATTTATACCTAACAGTTAGAATGGCAAAAATTATTGTAGTTGTAGCAGAACACAACCCTAGAAGGTGCTTTGATACCAATTTTTAGGAACCTTCTCATTAAAATAAACATATTCACATATATATTGTAATAAAATAGAAATTCATGAAACACAAGATATTGCAATACAAAATACAAGTGTAGAAATATAACAATCTCACAACATAACACAAAATTGTAGGCCACTTTGAGGGGGAAACTTCCTTCAATAATTTCATTCAATTATGCAAAAATATACATTCATTCCAGTTTGTCGTAGTTTTAAAGAATTTCTCACTACCTAATACTCAAGGTTGACTTACATGCAAAATGCAACCCGAACTAGAATCTTCTACCAAATAAAACAGTTACATTCTTGATAACAATTAAAATAAAATGACTCCACTTGTTTAGGTGATTCTAATGCCACAAACTATTACAAAATATTACATAATATCATTACAAAACATTATCATGGGTTCCCCATGTTAAACAAGGGTTATTACATCATATTGTAACAATGGTTGTTAAAGGAACCACCATCTTTCCATATTTTTGCACAAATTTATTGTAATATATTATGAGTCTAAAAAATACTCAAAGTCCCTTTAGGGTTTGAGTCTTTGGCCACTCTTAAACAACAAGAATATTTTTAGGATCGAATTTAACTCCTTTGGTGATAATGTGACCCAAATACTCTACTTCTTGAAATGGAAAAGAACATTTTAACCTCTTGGCATAAAGTTGATTCTTAGACAAAAGTTGTAGGGTTTGATCCAAATGTTGGAGATGCTCCTCCCAAGAGTGACTGTAAATTAGAATACCATCAAAGAAGACTAGAATAAACTTGCGAAGAAAGGGCCTAAAATAGAGTTCATGAAACTAAAAGTGGAGTGTGCATTGGTTAAACCAAATAGTATAACCAAGATTTCATAGTGCCCTTCATGGGTCTTAAGAGAAATTTTAGGTATGTCATATTCCTTTATTCAAATATGATGGTATCCCAGCTGTAAATCCAATTTTGAAAAATATTGGGCACCATTCAACTCATCTAACAACTCATCAATTACTAGGATGGGAAATTTATATTTAACAGTTATTTTATTTGAGTTCTCTAAAATCCACACAAATGCCAAGACCCATCATTTTTATTTATCAACAATACTAGGGAAGTATAGGTACTAATGCTGGGGTGAATAACCCCTAAAAAATAAAATTCCTACAACATCTTTTGATTTCTAATTTCTAAACATATGGGTACTAGTAGGGGCAGACATTGGAGGAAGACTACTTGGAATTGGAGAGGAAATCAAAGTAACTATTCTGATCTATATATCACAATGAATATATATCATAACACTACTTTTGGGCACCTTAGATATTTTTTCTATGGGAAGTGGTCTTCAAGTCTTGTTAGTTTTTCTCTTGGAAGCTTGGTTCTCTCATAAATTGGTTTCTTGTCGGACAACCCCCTTATGAGACTCAACATTGTTTGTTATTGACACTAATATTGCTATGATATTGTCTAGTCTAACTCTATCACTGACAACTTCTTGTCTGTTATGAAGTTTGAATGTCACAAAAAACTAGTATTGACACTGACAAATGACAATTATCTTGATTGTTACTGAATTTGACTAAATTTATATCGACTGATACTGACTTTGGTAACTCTGTCCTCACTGTTACTGACTCTAGCTATTTCTATCTTGACTATTGTGTTCCTCTCCAAATTCTTTCATTTTTTTCATGTAGTAATTCTAGGATTGGAAAGTCTCCTTTGTATGCTCAATTTCTATGGTAGTATTTTGGTTGTAGGTTTAATATTCAAAAAAATAAGTTTTTTTTATAAGTTTAACATTCAAAAGAATATGGTACTCTAAGACAGGGTGTATGTACTTCCCATAGGCCCTTTTTTATACCATAGTGATGAACAATAGTGCTCAAACCAATATTTTAAGCCACTACTCAAGGAGGATTCCAACATACTCTTGAGCACACTACCTACTTCTCTGATAGTATGAGAGGGTGATCTTTTTAGATGTTATGTCTAGTGTACTATTGATAATACAATGCCAAAAATATTTCTAGGGCTAAATATTCTCCTAATCCTATAGGGTCTCTCGATATACCCGAAGATACATAGGAGATGAATTCCTTAGACAAGTGTTGTCTAAGACATGGATATTGGAACTTGATCATTCCTCACTTCACTAGACGCTTTATGGGAAATCTAGCTTAGAAAATAATGATAAATCCTCCATGATATTTTAAAACCATTGACACAAGGTTTCTAAGATAATAAACTAATATAGGAAACAAATTTTGGATATATTTTTTTCCAATAAATAAATTGGTGGAAAACAAAAAACACGAAATATTTATACCTAACAGTTAGAATGGTAAAAAATATTGTAGTTGCAGCGAGATACAACCCTAGAAGGTGCTTTGATACCACTTCTTAGGAACCTTCTCATTAAAATAAACACATTCACATATATTGTAATAAAATAGAAATTCATGAAACACAAGATATTGCAATACAAAATGCAAGGGTAGAAATATAACAATCTCACAACATAACACAAAATTGTAGGCAACTTTGAGGGGGCAAACTCCTTCAGTACTTTCATTCAATTATGCAAAAATATACATTCATTCCTATCCATCGTAGTTGTAAAGACTTTCTCACTACCTAATACTCAAGGTTGACTTACATGCAAAATGCCACCCGAACTAGAATATTCTACCAAATAAAACAATTACATTCTTGATAACAATTAAATAAAATGACTCCACTTGTTGCAGCTGCTTCTAGTGCTACAAACTATTACAAAATATTACATAATGTCATTACAAAACATTATCATGGGGTCCCCCATGTTAAGCAAGGGTTATTACATCATATTGTAACAATGGTTGGTAAAGGAAACTCTATCTTTCCATAATTTTGCACAAATTTATGGTAATATATTATGAGTTCCAAAAATCCTCAAAGTCCCTTTAGGGTTTGAGGCTTTGGCCACTCTTAAACAAAAATTATCTTTTTAGGATCGAATTTAACTCCTTTGGTGACAATGTGACCCAAATACTCTACTTCTTGCAACCGAAAAGAACATTTTAACATCTTGGCATAAATTTGATTCTTAGAAAAAAGTTGTGGGGTTTGATCTAAATGTTGGAGATGCTCCTCCCAAGAGTGACTGTAAATTATAATACCATCAAATAAGACTAGAATAAACTTGTGAAATAAGGGCCTAAAATAGAGTTCATCAAACTAAAAAGTAGAGGGTGCATTGGTTAAACCAAATGATATAACCAACAATTCATAGTGCCATTCATGAGTCTTAAAATTAGTTTTAAAGTATGTCATATTCCTTTATTCAAATATGATGGTATCCCAATTGTAAATCCAATTTTGAAAAATATTGGGCAACAACTCATAAATTACTAGGATGGGAAATTTATCTTTAGCAATTATTTTATTTGAGTTCTCTAAAATCCACACAAATGCTAAGACACATCCTTTTTATTTATCAAAAACACTAGGTAAGTATAGGGACTAATTTTGGGGTGAATAACCCCTACAATAAGAAAATCCTACAACATCTTTTTGATTTCTAATTTCTAAACATATGGTTACTAGTAGGGGCAGACATTTGAAGGAAGACTACTTGGAATTGGAGAGGGGATCAAGTAACTATTCTTATCTATATATCACATTGAATATATATCATAACCCTACTTTTGGGCACCTTAGATATTTTTCTAGGGGAAGTGGTCTTCAAGTCTTGTCAGTTTTTCTCTTGGAGGCTTGGTTCTCTCATAAATTGGTTTCTTGTCAGACAACCCCCTTATGAGACTCAACATTGTTTGTTATTGACACTAATATTATTTTGACATTGTTTGGTCTAACTCTATCACTGACAACGTCTTGTCTGTTTTGAAGTTTGAATGTCACAAACAACTATTATTGACACTGACAACTGACAACTATCTTGATTGTTACTGAATTTGACTAAATTTATATTGAGTGATACTAACTTTGGCAACTCTGTCCTCACTATTACTGACTCTAGCTATTTCTGTCTTGACTATTGCATTCCTCTTCAAATTATTTTATTTGTTTCATGTAGTAATTCTAGGATTGGAAAGTCTTCCTTGTATGCCCAATTTCTATGGTAGGATTTTTGTTGTAGGTTTAATATTCAACAAAATAAGATTTTTTATAAATTTAACATTCAACAGAATAGGGTACTCTAAGCCAGGGTGTATGTACTTCCCATAGGCCCTTTGTTATACCATAGTGATGAACAATAGTGCTCAAACCAATATTTTAAGCCACTACTCAAGGAGGATTCCAAGATACCCTTGAGCACACTACCTACTTCTCCGACAGTATGAGAGGGTGATATTTTTAGATGCTATGTCTAGTGCACTATGGATATAACAAGGTCAAAAATATTTCTAGGGCTAAAAATTTCTCCTAATCCTATGGGGTCTCTCGATATACCCTAAGATACATAGGAGATGAATTCCTTAGACAAGTATCATCTAAGGCATTGATATTGGAACTTGATCATCCCTCACTTCACTAGACGCTTTAGGAAAAATCTAGCTTAGAAAATAATGACAACTCCTCCATGATATTATAAAACCACCAACATAGGGTTTCTAAGATAATAAACTAATATAGAAAAAAAGTCTGGATATATATTTTTCCAATAAATAAATTGGTGAAAAACAAAAAATACAAAATCTTTATACCTAACAGTCAGAATGGCAAAAAATATCGTAGTTGTAGCAAAACACAACCCTAGAAGGTGCTTTGATACCACTTGTTAGGAGCCTTCTCATTAAAATAGACACATTCACATATATTGTAATAAAATAGAAATTGATGAAACACAAGATATTGCAATACAAAATACAAGTTTAGAAATATAACAATCTCACAACATAACACAAAATTGTAGGCCACTTTGAGGGGGCAACCTCCTTCAATAATTTCATTGAATTATGCAAAAATATACATTCATTCCTATCCCTCATAGTTTTAAAGACTTCCTCACTACCTAATACTCAATGTTGACTTAAATGCAAAATACCACCCGAACTAGAATCTTCTACCAAACAAAACAATTACATTCTTGATAACAATTACATAAAATGACACCACTTGTCTAGGTGCTTCTAGTGCCACAAACTATTACAAAATATTACATAATATCATTACAAAACATTATCATGGGGTCCCCCATGTTAAGCAAGGGTTATTACATCATATTGTAACAATGGTTGTTAAAGGAACCACTATCTTTCTATAATTCTGCACAAATTTATGGTAATATATTATGAGTCCCAAAAATCCTCAAAGTCCCTTTAGGGTTTGATGCTTTGATCACTCTTAAACAACCAAAATATTTGTAGGATAGACTTTAAATCATTTTGTGACAATGTGACCCAAATAATTTACTTATTGCAACCAAAAATAACATTTTAACCTCTTGGCATAAAGTTGATTCTTAGACAAAAGTTGTAGGGTTTGATCCAAATATTGGAGATACTCCTCCCGAGAGTGACTGTAAATTAGAATACCATCAAAGAATACTAGAATAAACTTGCAAAGGAAGGCCCTAAAAATAGAGTTCATCAAACCAAAAAGTGGAGGGTGCATTGGTTAAACAAAATGGTATAACCAAGAATTCATAGTGCCCTTCATGAGTCTTAAAAGCAGTTTTAGGTATGTCATATTCCTTTATTAAAATATAATGGTATCCCAACTGCAAATCCAATTTTGAAAAATATTGGGCACCATTCAACTCATCAATTACTAGGATGGGAAATTTATATTTAACAATTATTTTATTTGAGTTCTCTAAAATCCACAAAAATGCTAAGACCCATACTTTTTATTTACCAACAACACTAGGGATGTATAGGGAATAATTCTGGGGTGAATAACCCCTACAACAAGAAATTCCTACAACATATTTTTTTATTTCTAATTTCTAAACATATGGGTACTAGTAGGGCCAAATATTTGGAGGAAGACTACTTGGAATAAGTTGAATTGCATGGTCATGCCTTCGACAAGGGGGTAGTCCTTTGGGTTCTTCAAATACTATGGTATGTTTTGTAATTAAAGTTGTAATTCCTCCTATTGGTACTTGTTTCTCTCATTCGAAGCTTGTATAACAAATAGTTAGGCCACCGCCCCATGAGTTTAATTTTTCATTAGTTTTTCCATCCTATGAGATAAAACAAGGTGAGTAGCCCTGACTTTCATGCCCTATAAGGTGTACTCTGTTACTTGCTGGTTAAATTTCATCCATAGCTCAAAAAATCCTATAATACTAGACCCAACATTCTCAACCATTATGCTCCAAAACAACATTACACCTGCATAAGGGTAAGGTAAACATATTTATCTTGAGATTATATTTCCCTATTCGTATCTTAACTTTCGACACATTCCCTTACAACATAAAGAGCCTCCATTGACAATCATAACTTCAAAGGAGTTAGAAGTATTAATATGAAAATTCCTTGTTTTTCCACCCTTGGATCAATAAAGTTATGTGTGATCCTAGAATCAATAAGAATTACTACTCGTTGTCCTTTGAAGCATCCTATCACCTTCATGGTCTAGGGAGTTGATGTGCTTGCTAAGGCACACACAAAATTTTTTGGTTGTGACTTGTCTAGGGCTTCTAGTTATTCTATGTGTTCCTCTTCCTAATGACCCTCTTCCACCTCTATAGAGTCTATGGTTGTTGTTTCATCCACATCAAGAAAACATTATTTTTGGTGCACATATTTATGTCTTGGGGAATACTTCTAATCATAGTTATAACATTGCCCTTAGGCTCTTCTAAAGTCCATTTCTTATCGTGTCATATTTTTGATGGTAGGATTTGATGTTGGCTTAGATGAAAAAGGTTGCCATGATTGAGAAAATTTGGAGGTGCATCCTTAAGTCTTCAATTTTTCCTCTGCCAGTCTTGTTATAACCCTCCCTTGGCAATATTTTTCATATGATGGAATTATGAATTGTTATGTTATTTTGAAGATAGATTAAATGATATTAAGTTGATTATTTGCAATGTATGATTGGTTTATTTAAGAATATGGTATTGTTGATAGTCTGCATTAGTCTACATGGTTGTAGGAACAAGAATCCTTTGGATAGAGTGGATGAGGGAGTCACCACTAAGGACGAGAAAGAAGGAAAATATGTATGAATATCCATAATGGTCTTAATAATTATTTAATATTAATTACAAGTTTAATTAATTAATTAATTGTGATTAGCTTTAATTAGATGATTTGATTATTTAGCCTATTTTTGTAAAATAGGAAATTGAGTTGGAATTGAGTGACAAAACCCCCTTCCAAACCAAGGGAGGAGAAAGAGCATATTTCCATTGGAATAAAATAATCGTTTACCAAAATGATCCCTCCAAATGAAGGGAGGAGGATTGATATATTTGCTAATGGAAATTTAATATTGATTAAATTAAGGCATCTTACTATTTCAATAGTAGACCTTTTGAATTAGGGAAAAAGGTCAGAAAGAGAAAGGGCTAATGGGTTAGGACTCCCATCCAAATGGATGGAGGAGGAAGGCCTAAATGGTGGCTAGAAAAGGGTCAAATATAAAAAGATATAATAATAAAGGAAATCTCATTTCTTAAAACACTTTCAATAAAGGAAATAAAATATTATAATAATATTAATTATTATTAATATAATAATATTATATTTGTATTAATAATATTATAATCATATATTATATAATATAATATAATATAATATATTATTTAATTAATATTATAATATTATAATATTGAGCCACCTTCATGACTCATAAAGGTAGAGAATTGACATAATTAGCTTAACTTATTAATTATGTTTAGCATTAATAATAGGGTTTAACTAATTGTCATAAGGGATTATGCTATGACAAATACCCTAACCATGCCTATTAAATCCCTATTTTTAATTCAAGGATAGAGAAATGACATCTTTCCTTAGAAAAAATAATGCTTTTCAAAATAGACCCCCATTCCAAACCAAGGGTGAAGAAAGGGCATCTCAATTAAAGAATTATTAAAATAGAAGGCATAAACCCTTTTTATGGCAACCTTATCCAAATTAAAGGAAGAGAGTAAAAGAGGGCCATAATGGAGGATATTTCTATCATTTAATATTAACTTACCTTTATGACTCGTAAATCCAGAAATTAATAGTTTAATAAAGGCATCTTTCAAGTATAAGCCTAAGAGGGCTTAGTTGGGAGTAAAGGAAGCAAAAGGAGAAGAATAGGCTAAGTAGAACATGAGGAGGACTTGGAGGTTAGCATAAGAGGGCAAGCATGAGGAGGCAATCTTGGAAGGCAACCTTTAGGAGTATTAGGAGGTCTATTAGAGGAGAAGGAGAATTCAGGTGGACTCCTTTTATGATTTTAATTTCCTCCTAATTGCTTTCATATCTAAATAATTGTATTTCCTTCTATGATATGAATGTTTCCCATTATTACATGCTTTGTCTTTAAGTAACTAGGTGATATAGAATATCTTCTCCTTTAATACATGCTTTGTATGTGATTACTTTCAAAATCTTAGTAATAAATGATTTCTTTAGAGGATAGATAGACTCCATTAATGGTGGCTTTTATGCTTTGTTTATGCAATATGGGGTTATAGGAAATTATTTATAGGGAAAGGAAAACCCTATTGTTTGAGACTAGTTGGTCTCTAAATATAGGAAATTGTTTATAGGGAAAGGAAAACCCTATTGTTTGAGACTAGTTGGTCTCTAAATATAGGAAATTGTTTATAGGGAAAGGAAAACCCTATTGTTTGAAGACTAGTTGGTCTCTAAATATATGGAATTAATTTTAGGGAATGAAAGACCCTATTGTTTAAGATTAGTTGACCTTTGAATTAAATGGACTAATCTCTTATTTTGGAATAATTTGAGATTAAATGGATTAATATCCTCTTTTGGAATAATCAGAGATTAAATGGACTAATATTTTATTTTGGAATAATTTGAGATTAAATGGAATAATATCTTCTTTTGGAATAATTTAAGATTAAATGGATTAAGCTCTCCTTTTGGAATAATCAGAGATTAATTGGACTAATCTCTTCTTTTGGAATAATTTGAGATTAAATAGATTAATCTCCCCTTTTGAAATAATTAGAGAATACGTGGATTGATCTCCCTTTTTGATTAATCTCCTCTTGGAATTACTAAGAGATTAAGTGGGCTAATCTCCCTTTTGATTTCATGAAAGCATATATTTTTTGAAAGGCAAGTTTTATTATATTTTGGAAAATGAAACTTGGTTTTACTTACAAATGAGAAGGTCTTGTTTTGTAATGAAAAAAGTTAATAAGGATGGATGAATTAGACAAATGTATTTATGTTTTCAAATGATATGATTAAGTGCTTAAATATATGCTTAACTTTTGGTTAAGGAAAAATAGATTGTTTAAGAAAAGTATGGGTTTCTATTAGAGTATCCCTTAGAAATTAAATGAATGTCTAAGAGAAGTAGGAGCTTCTCTTAGTATACCATTTAATCATGGTTCACTTATTGAATGGATGTAACCATTCATAGATAGGAATTGTGGAAGTTCTAAACTAATGATAGAATTATGGAAGTTCTAAGTTATGATAGAATTGTGGAAGTTCTAAATTAATGATAGAACTGTGGAAGTTCTAAGTTATGATAGAACTGTGAAAGTTCTAAACTAATGATAGAACTGTGGAAGTTCTAAAAATATGATAGAACTGTGGAAGTTCTAAACTAATGATAGAACTATGGAAGTTCTAAGATGATGATTGAACTATGAAATTTTTAGGTTTTTGATAAAACAATCTTTGGGAATGAATGAATGTGGAGTTCATTCTTAAAGGGATTATAGGGTCCCTTCTTGAAATTTATTTTATAAAATATGGTATGAATTTGGAGTTCATTATCGAAGGGATTATAGGGCCCCTTCTTGAAATTTATTTTATACAATATGATTTTTGAAAACATGATACCTTGTTTGATGAAAATAGGTTGTTACTAAATATATTTGGAAAGAATGGTGTTCTTTCGTAACATAAAAAATTATGGAAATTCTTATTTAATATATGGATGTTGTAGCACCCTAAAATTGGTGCAGTTAAACCCTTAGTAAAAAGATAAAAATTTGAATTTTAACCCTAAAACCGCTCGTTAACTGCTCACCCCATTTTTTGCACCATTTTTAGGAGTTTTTTTGACCATTGGACGATATCGTCACCAATCAGATGAAATCGTCCCAGATCGGATGAATTCGTTTGGAACATAACGTCCAGACGATTTTGTCCCAAAATCGATTTTTCATAATTAGCTTCTATTTCAATAGCCTCTCCAACTTGGGCAGAAGCATGTCTGCGCAGTTGGAGATTCCTCCATTGGAGATCTCCCAGATTGGGATGATCCTTGACCTCCTAACCTCCCCCTAATTCTATATAAACTGGGATTTTCTCGCTTTATCCCCCCCGGCTCTCCTCCCCGACTCTCTCCCTGGTTGATTTTCCCTGCCACTTAGCTTTGTTGTGCTAAGATATCCTATCCACCATTGTTTACACTCGTAGTTTTAAGTTTTCATTACAGGTTTTCACTATGCTTCAGCTGGAGGAAGCTTGGATCATCGTAGGTGATTCCACATGATTTTGAACTATCCTGTCATAGATCGGCAATGATCTCGAATGATTGGAGATGATCTTGAATGCAATTTAGATTGGGGGCAATTAGAGCCCTAAGTTTGCATTTCTCATATTCCTTCCTCATTTTATTATGCATTAGCTTGATTATTTTCATTCTGCATCCTGGAGTTCACCTCATTTAGCATAAATGCATGATAAAGTTAAAATAAGTTATTAAAATAATGCATTTCCTTTAATATGCTATCTAGATTTATCAGTTAAGCATTTATACTGTCATTTTTATCATTTTGCATTATTATGGCAGTTGTATTTTTGGTTTTTGGTGTCTATTTCTATGATTACAGGTTTTTGATGAATTTGTCTGACAAATTTTTCAGATCGACGATGATATTGTCTGATCTCAGATGATCACCTATGATCTAGGATGATTCTGTACAATTGTAGATGATCCTATCATATTCGGGATGATCTGGATTCCTACAAGCTTCAAAATCTTCATCAGACATCTGAAATCAGGTGCATTCTTTTTCATTTAACATATTCCTTGTATTTAGGATTCATTCATACTTTTTGTATTCATATACATCAGCATTTTCATATAGAATAGCTTAAATTCATTTTGGCCAACTTAGGAATATGAATGATTGAGTATAAAATGAACACATCAAACCCATTCTCAACCTAGGTGTGGAAACTGCCACTCAAAGTTTCTTGGTGAACCCCACCATCCATCAAAAATTCACCCTTATACCCCTCCCTCGAGAGGCGCGACCTTCAAAGGGCCTCTCAGTCCGAGGTATTGTCCCATCCTTCTCGCATCCCCCTTTCGGGCATTGATCCTTTAGCCTGAAGGTAAGGGCACGAAAAATTTGGGTCAGTACATTTTGGTGAACCCGACGTGAAACTAAAAGCCTTTTGAAAAAATAAAAAATAAAAATATAAATCCATTATTAAGAACATCTAGAATCATTAGAAAATTGTTAAAATTGCATATCAGACTTAGATGGTAGATTATAATAAAAGACGAGCTGTCACCATAAATTTTGAAAATCAATTAACAACCATAGAGATTACGTCTATGCTTAGAGTACCTCAAAAAAATAGAGTCAAACCTTTGTGGGACGAACTTGATAGGAGATTTGATATTGTTTCATCTAGATCAACAGAACTTAGGCAAATTAAGAGGTTTGTCCTTGATAGAATCTTGGATTCTGATCAGGTGACTTTGTACCATGAACTTCAGAGAGCTTGCCATAGGTGGTTAGCCGATAAGAGAGCACTTGTGTCTTCTGAATTATACACCTTTGAGGAATACCTCAAGAACGCAGTTGTCGTACACAAATTTTTATCTTGTATAGAGGATCATGAAGTCGTTCTTACAGATAGAAAGAGATGGAATAGAGTTCCTAGAGCTATGTTATATCGAGAGTATTGCCATGAACTTTATTTCTACAGGTCAGAGTCTGAAAAAAATCATATTACTATAGCACACTTTGTCAAATTCTTGAAAAACCATTTCCAATTTGAAGAGGAGCATTTCATGACTCATGATGAACTTGATCCTATTAATGATATCCATAAACTATTTATAGAAAACTAAGTCATTCTTTTTACTATTGTTATTTTTTTGCAACTAGAATGTTATTTATTATCTTTATAATAATATTATAAAACACAAAAACAAAAACAAAAAACAAAAATCAAAATATTTCCTTTTTATAGTAGGTATATAATTAAAATATATACCTCTCAAACCTATCGCACATACATATACATACATATATATATATATATATATATATATATATATATATATATAAGTTTAAGAACAATGCCTAGACTTAGGAATGGAAAACAGACTGAAGAAGAAGAAGATTGGTTAGGAAAACCATTAAATAACCCATATGTCCTTCCTGAAGATCAAGTTCCGAAAGAAGGAACCCTAGACCAGCAAGAAGAAGAGCTTGCTATAGGAAATGAACATGAAGAAATTATTAGAGAGGAAGGATCCTCATCCCCTAAAATGTCTTCGAGAGGAGCTGTTACTTTTGAGAACATGGAACAATTCTAGAAGTTCATCAATACTAATATTGGTGTTCTTAATAGAGTAGTCCATATGGACAAGGATCGAATTAGTGACACTCAAGCAACCCTAGAAGAAGTATTTCACACACGCACTAATCCCTTGTCCTTTGTTGATCAAGAAAGTGATCAAGCTAGACCATCCAATTTGGATATGGCCGCTATAATCTAGAACATGCAACAACAATAGCTTACCCAACCATCTAAAGTGCCTATTAGCAAGCCTAGGGTTATTCCCACACAAAATAAACCATCATTTACTGCTCTATTTCACCAAGCTATTGATAAACATACTTCAAATCAACAAAAGCCCAAAACAAAACCAAACACCAATTACCAACAATCTGGGATACAACATAATACTACTACAAATATCCTTCATAATACTCTTCCTACCAACACTTTACATAATAGCAATATAGAGTCTAATCCTTATGTCACACCGTCATACACTCACAAATCCCATACTTATATACCACCGAACCAATATGGTGGACAAACTAGTAATATTGAAGCCATGGTGAAACAATTAGTTTCTCGCATAGATCAGATAGATCCCTACCGTCCCTCGTATAATTATCGAGAGATGTGTAGTAAGCCTTTAGATCCTATAGTCATAGCACAACCATATCCTAAACATTTTCCTATGCCTGTCCTGCCCATATATAAAGAAATCAAAGATCCCATAGAGCATATTCGTATGTTTAGGATAGCATGTCATGATATATCACATGATGACTTATTATTGCTAAAAATATTCCCGAAAAGTTTATGAGGAATGGCATTAGAGTGGTATTATCAATTACCCACTAATTCTTTGAGGAATTTTGAAGAAACAACCGAGTCTTTTGTTCATCAATTTAGTGCCTACATCAAAAGGCATGTGACCATTAAAGACTTGTACAACTTAAAACAAGACAAAGATGAATGTTTTGCTGATTTCCTAGCTAGGTGGAGACAGTTGATAGGAAAATTGCACTTTGTGTTACCTTATAGGGAGATGTTGGACATCTTTATTAATAATTTACAACACCAACTATTCTACGAGTTATCAACTGCTACCTTGACCACCTTCGATTAGGCTATAGACTTAGCCAGATGAGTGGAATATGATCTCATTAGGAGAGGTCAGCTTAAAAAGAAAGACGAGAAAAAATACATAAATCAATATAAGAATAAACAAGTTGTGGGTGATGGAGTCATTGATAGCAGAAATATTTCTAATGTTAATGCTGCAAAGACAATGGAGAAGTTTATACTGAAACCTCTCGATAAACCTCCTCAAAAATTTACTAGGTTAAATCAACCTTTATCAACCATTCTATCATAATTATTAGAATGAGGTTTGATTCAATTACCAAATATCCGAGAACATGATCCAACTATACCCGGATACAGAGCTAATTTACACTGTGACTTCCATAGAGGACCTGGACACACTACCAAATATTATAAAAGATTAAAACATAAAATACAGGACTTAATTGATAACAATGATATGGAGGTGCAAGCCTTTCAACCTAGGCAAAATCCTCCTAATAATGCTCAAAAGAACATCCCCCAAAACTAGAATCAGAATGCCAATCAGTCATTGGACATATTTCAACATCCTTTACCAAAACATGGCAAGGAAGTGGCTAATAAAATTGAACATCATAATGTTCCCCCTCCTACCCGATATGTAGGGACTATTAGTGGGCATTTACCCATTCATGATTTGGAAATATTTGACACAACCTTATCCGTGGTTATGACCAGGCCTCTACATAATATTTGGACACCTGATCTTAGTGATACAGAATACGAGACTGAGAGTGATATGGAAATCACATCAAATCAATCGAATAGTTCTGAAGATGAATCAAATACTATTCACCCTATCACAAGTTCTATGGTTTTGGAAGAACCATTTCCAAGAAGAGTCACTACTAGACCATCCTCTCACCAATTAATTTCTAATGAGCAAGCCATAAATGCTAGACCAAGACCCATTCATCATCCGCAAAATAATATTATGGGTACCATCGAAGCTGTTACTAGACAACAGGCTCAAAACTCTCAACAAGATCAAATGCAGAATGATGGATCAACTCCATTTGCTTTGAAAGTTCCTAATAAAGGGAATCAGGCACCTAATGTTCAACCTAAACCTCCTTATAATATTAATGAACAATTATCAAATATTACAGCTAGAATTTCTCTTTTGGACCTTTTAAGATCTCCTACACATATAGATGAATTAATGCTCACATTAAGCCAGATGATGGTACCACAAGAAATTCAACCTGAAGCCATGGCTAATACTATAATAACTCGTGAAGTTGATTGTATTGAATTTCGGGATAGAGACATACCGCAACATAGTTTACATAAGGATAACCCCTTATATATTACTACCTTAATTGGAGATGTAGCAGTTAAACGAGTCTTGATTGATAATGGTTCATATTTAAACATTTGCACTTTTGACTTCTACCAAAGATTTGGGTTTAGAAGTGATGAAATAAAAAGAACTGATATGATCATAGAAGACTTTAATGACAAAACACAAGAAACGTGTGGAGTTATTACCATCCCATTGCAAGTTGGTCCGAGAACCTTGGATATGACCATGTTTATTGTACATTGCCTTGCATCGTACAATATACTCTTGGGTCACCCTTGGATCAACGCAATGTGAGCCATTCCCTCAACTTTACATCAATGTGTTAAATTCAAATTTAAGAATCAGTTGGTTACCATTCATGGTGATCCTAGACCCTTTGATATGTGTGCTTTGGCAGAACCTGTTGGAGTTCAATTTTGCCCTGCTCTATCATCCACACATCCTAATTCTCATTATCCATCTAAACGTGTGAAACGCACACCCACAATGTCATCTAATTCTTCTCCATAAGTTCTACCTCTACATATAGCTCAACCATCCTCTAAACAAACCACATTAGGACCTCAAAAAGATCCTAATCCCACAACCGATACCTCTTGTTCTACTCCTATAACTTCTATACCTATAATAGACCCATCCACCGAAATCTCTACAAAATCTACATCCACCAAAGGCATAGTTTCTGCATCATAAGATGTAGGAAATATTCCTTCTACCTCTTATGCTCTTACTGATGAGCTCTTACCCGATTTATCTAAAATTCTTATATCAGAGAAAATGAATGCTTCTATGCAAGATTCCCTTATTTTAAATAATTTGCCACCATATCCTTGTACCTTGGGCCTCCCACAGCCTATGGGAAGTATTTACCAAGTCAAGAGCTGTGATTTTATTTATAAGGGATATGACTGGGGTAGAATACCCAGAAACATCAAGAATCATTATGATGGATATGCTCGATGTTATTTTACTAATGAGTATATTAAAGACAAATCTATAATGCTTAAATTGGGATATAAAGGGAAAGGATTAGGACCTTTCCAAAATGGTCTGAAAGAACCTTTTGAGGTAGAACCGTGGCGTGATCAATGTGGTGTGGGCCTATTTCCAAGTAAGGGTCAACCCTTCCCATTTGAGGATGATGACCATATCATATGTTATCAAGATTATTTGGATGAGTACGATGCTTTGTGTGTAACGAATAAACCATTTACATGTAATATGCTATCTATAGCTTACCCTGAGATGATCACTGAATTCGATGATGAGTTGGAGGGAGATATCTTCCATGATGTCTCCGTTGAGGAATTATTACATAATGAATTTTATTTTGATGGCTCTATACCTAGTATAGCCCAGCTTGAGGTCACGAATCCTCAAGATGAATTATCCAAGATAACCTTGGCAGAATTACAAGAATTGGGTGTTTCACCTGCCCCACCTAATTTAGAGAAAGATCTACACATGGAAGTAGAAAATTTCATAAAAATTAACATTGGAACTAAGGATAATCCTCACATAATCAACATTGGATCAAAATTGAGTTAAAAAAATAGGATAAATACATTGTATTTATTAAAGAATATGAAGATGTCTTTGCTTGGACATATGAAGATATGCCAGGTTTAGACCCTTCTGTAGTTATGCATCACCTAGTAGTCCATCCAGATGCTAAACCTGTTAAATAGAAACTTAGAAAAATGCATCCTAAAGTGTCCTTACTAGTCAAAGGGGAGTTAGAAAAACTCTTGAATATTATTTTTATAAAAGCCATTGATTATGCTGAATGGATCTCGAATGTAGTTCCAGTAACTAAGAAAGAAGCTACCAAAGTTAGGGTTTGCACAAACTTTAGAGATATTAATGCTGCATGCCCTAAAGACGATTTTCCTCTTCCCAATATGGATCAGATCATTGATTTTACTGCTGGGAGTGGAATGATATCCTTAATGGATGGATTTTATGGTTATAATCAGATTAGGATAGCTCCTGAAGATCAAGCTAAAATAGCCTTTATTACCCCTTGGGGGACCTTTTATTGGAAAGTGATGCCATTTGGTTTGAAGAATGCAGGTGCAACATATCAACGAGCCATGACTTATATCTTTCATGATATGATGCATGATATACTACATGATTATGTAGACAACATTATAGCTCATTCTATTAATGAATATGACCATTTAGATGACTTGAGAAAAGTATTTGATTGGTTAAGGGAATATCTTATCCGATTGAATCCAACCAAATGTATATTCGGAGTTAAGTTCGATAAATTATTGGGGGTTATAGTTTCTTTACGTGGCATAAAAATTGACCCTCTCAAGATTGCGGCTATCACTGATATGGCCACGCCCACAAATATATCTAAATTATGGAGTTTACAAGGTAAGCTTCAAGCTATCCGTCGCTTCATCGATAAGCTGGCGGATAAAACCAGACCCTTTCTTAAGCTTATTAAGAAGGATGTCTCTTTCCATTGGGACAACGAATGTCAGGAAGCATTTGAACTCCTCAAACAATATCTTCTTAACCCGTCTGTGCTTTCGCCACCTAGACCTGATCGCCCATTTATCTTGTATATTTTTGCTTCGAATTTTGCCTTAGGAGCTATGTTAGCTCAACTGGATGATGAGAAAAGAGAATGTGCTAATTATTATATCAGCATAACATTAATCAGTTATGAAACCCACAACACAGCATTAGAAAAGTTATGTCTAGCAGTTGTATTTTCTACACAGAAACTACGCCACTATATGCTCAGTTAGAAAACGTATGTTATTGCTAAATTTGATCCTTTGCGGTATCTCATGAGTCAACCTTATTTATCTGGTCATACAACAAAGTGGGTTCTTGCTCTAAACGAGTTTGAACTCATATTTATAGGACATAAGTCTGTTAAGGGTCAAATCATAATAGATCAATTAGCTGTTGCACCCTTAGAGTCTACCCATCCCCTCATCATTGAGTTTCCTGATGAATGCCTTAAAATAGAGGTAGACCATCTAGAGCAATGGTCCTTATACTTTGATGGAGTCCGATGCATGAGTGGGGCTGGTGCAGGTATTATTCTAATATCTCCACAAAAACATCTTATACCTCTGTCCTTTAAATTAACATTTGCTTGTACTAATAATACTGCTAAATATGAAGCTCTAATCCTTGGCTTACGAGCTGCCTTGGCACTAAAAATTAAAAATCTATTAGTTTTCGATGATTCTAAACTTGTTATAAATCAAATTAATGATGTTTATCAGACCAGAGATGATAAATTGCATCCATATAAAGCATATGTATTACAATTAATATCTTTATTTGATCAAGTTACCTTGGAAGCTATTCCTAGAACTAATAATCATGCGACTGACGCTATGGCTGCAGTTGCATCTCTTTTACCCTTGGAGTTAGATGACGAATATGCTACCATAATTATTCATCGAATCTAGGAACCCACTTCAAATAAATCATGCTTAGAACCTGTGGATGTGTTTCTAATCAACGAAACTACTCCTAAACTTTGGTACTCTAATATATTCAATTTTATTCAAAATGGGACCTTCCCTGAAGGTTTTAATAGAAACCAGCGTCGGTTATTATGTAGACGAGCAAGTCGCTTTGTAATAATTGGCAATACGTTATATAGGAGATATTTTAAAAGGTATCCTACTAAGATGTTTGAATCTAGAAGAATCTAGATCAGCTTTGAGTGAAGCCCACGATGGATCTTGTGGGGGACACTTTAGTGGTAGTGCCATTACTAAGAAGCTCCTTAGAATAGGATATTTTTGGCCTACCATGGAGAATGATGCACATGATTACGTGTGTCATTGCGACAAGTTCTAGAAACACGCTAACCTTGTCCATACGCCTGCATAAGAACTGCAGGCTATTTCATCTCCTTGGACCTTTTCAAAATGGGGCTTAGACATCATTGGAAAAATTAATCCTGTGTCATCTGATGGACATAAATTCATCATAACCACCACCGAGTATTTCACGAAGTGGGTTGAAGCTATGCCCTTAGCTTATTGCACTAGAACCCAAGTTTCCAAATTTATTTTTAATCAAATTATTTGTAGGTTCGGAATTCTTGCAAATCTCATCTCTGATAATGGAACTTGTTTCAAAAATAAAGATGTAAAGAAACTATATCAAAACTATAAAATTCAACATCGTTGGTCCACTCCCTATTATCCTCAAGGTAATGGCCAAGCAGAAGCATCTAATAAAACATTAATTAAAATCCTCAAAAGACTGGTCAATAAATCTGGCCAAGATTGGCACATTCAATTATATCCTGCTTTGTGGGCTTATCGAACTAGCATTCATACTCCCACGGGCACTTCACCTTTTGTTTTGGTTTATGGCGCTGAAGCAGTTTTTCCCTTTGAATTAGAAGTTCCTTCTTTGGCTCTACTACTTCAAGATACTAAAGTAGGAGATGAATATCATGCTGGCAGATTTAGTCAGCTGGAACTCCTAGATGAGAAGCGCATCAATACTTTGGAACATCTTCGAGCCTACTAGAACAAGCTTAAACGAGCATACCTCAAGAAAGTTCATCATCGATCCTTTGGGATCGGTGACCTTGTCTTAAAATAAAATAAAAAAAATACTAATGCAACTAAAGATCTTAAAGGTAAATTTGAGCCCAACTGGCTTGGACCATATATTATCACTGCTAAATTTGGATCGGGAGCATATAGATTAGCTACCTTAGATGGTAAAGATCTTAAAGAACCTATGAAAATTATGCATCTTAAATGCTATTATGCATAAATATGGTAATTTCATCATTTGTATATATTTTGCATATTGTTTCATTTTAGTCATCCATATAAAAATTTCAAAAATAGTAATATTATTTATTCTTTCAATTCATAAATTAAAACCAAAATATAAAAAAACATCAAAATCATCAAAATCTTCAAAAATATTTTCTATTTTTGCACCTGTCAATTCTTGAAGTATTGCAGTCATATTTTCAATTATTTTGGATAAATTAGCATTTATTTGGAATCTCGCACTTTCACACTCACATGAATAAATATCTTGATTTTATTTGGTATGACTATTAATCTCTCTTATATCAAAGTCCACAGTTGAATTAAATAAATTTTTGAGCATAGAGAATTGATCTTGTTATTTACTTGAACCAAGTATATCTCTTCACATTAAAATGATTTCATTGCAAATTTAGTATGACGCTACATAGTAAAAGTGGTTTCTTGAGCGAAAAGTTTCCCCTGCTATCCTATCATGCACATGGTCTAGAATATTTGAGAATTGACAAAAGGACAAGCTCACCCCTGCCCGGAATAAAAATCCCTTGCTCTACAGCCAATCCGAGCAAGTATCCCTAGTATAGGAAGAAAAAGAAAAAGTCAAAGAAAATGAGAAAAACAAAAATATCTTTTGTATCATCGCAACAATATTTCAGCATTATCTCAATTCCAAGCAAAAATACAAAAAAAAAAAATGAAAATAAGAGAAAGAGAAAAGAAAAATCAAAATGCAATAAATCCCTTTCCCTACCCCTTGAAAAGAAAAGAAGGGTGAATGAGCTTGAATCCTTGGAATTCTCAATTATTCGAAAACCGTGAGGTAAGCCCCATAACAGGTGGTTTGTGCCCAACCCGCTTGGCCTTGGGTAACTCCTAGCGTGGTGATATGTCTATCACATTAGCGACCTTCTTTTGTACAGACCTATGTCCGCTCATGGATCCGCTAGCTCTTGATGACCCGACTTACATAGTAGTCTGGTACGGTTACATGCATATAAATCATGGTCAACGAACACTTATTTGGTTAATTCAAATTACTTGTATCAAATTATCTTGCTCAAAATTGGTAAATGAACAATACAATTGCACACACATTTGTATTTGAGAGATTTTGTATCATTATGATAAATCAAGATCGGCAATAAACTCACATATGCACATGAGGGTTCCTTATAAATCTACATTTTGTCTGAGATAATTTAAAATATTTATGCAAATATTTTGGAATAATTTCATCTTCTTATTTGAGAACATCTGTTTAGTATAAAAACAATTACATACATTTTTTTTTTCAAAAATCCAAAATTTTTTCAAACCATACAATAAAGTCACGTTTATATATACTTTCGACTTCCGCAACGATGGTATAGTTCCTAAAAAACCTAAACTAGAATTTTATGCCTAGTGCAAGTCCTCATCTTATATTTTCTGTTTATCTCAAAATCAAAAATCAATTATGCAATAAAATTATTTTTGGATTTCGCGATGATGGTATAAGTCTATACCTATAATTCTATGCCTAGCGCAAACCATTGTTCTAATTTTATTTCCCATTTATTTAATTCATAAAAACATATGGCTTACATCATTATGTTACACAATTGTGCTTTAAAAATAACAAAAAATTTTCTATTTCATTTCATTATGTCAACATTCATTCATTTTTTTTTGCGACGATGGTATAATTCCTAGGGAATTGTTCAAATTTCTATCATACTTAGGAATTTTATGCCTAGAAAAAATAATATTTTTAATATTTCATGCATAATATTTTCATGAAAATCTGAAAAAAAATCATCACCATCATTATTTTTCATCATCACAACACAAAGTCTTAAGATAGTCTCTTAAGCACTCTTTTACTTTTAGTAATATTTCTATACTGGGATTAGCTTGACGACCTAGCGAGCGGAGACTCCATGAAATGGTCATATAACAGTGACAATGTCCTTTAAAATTATTGTTAGAAGTCTCTTTATTTTTCATCAAATCATACCACAACAACAAATTTGTTTACATCAGATTATTTCATTTAAATTTTACAGCATGACATAAAATTATACTATTTCCAATGACATAATTACATGAATAATCAATCAACAATTCAAAATTTAAAGCATCATAAAACATATGGACAAGTCATATCACAAAAATATCATATATATATATATATATAAATTATGTACATCATATCAAAATTGGATTGGTATGCCACAATATATACCCTGGCATACTCAATCCTCTCAAATATACAGTCTATAGTCAATGTGCAACTAGTCTCGAGAAGCCCTCAAGCTCTCAGCCTCATCTCCTCTCTCGCCCTGAGGTGGAGGAGGTGGCACCATCAGAGTCCGTGCTATGTCATGGGTCCTTGATGTCGATCGTGAGGATTTCCTCGATGACCCCATCGTGACCGGCTTCACAATGGGGGTTGGCAATGGTATCCTCTGGTTCTCTATAACCACATGATAGTACAATCCCTAGTAGAATGCAGTTTGAGCAATAGCCCATGTTAGATCCTGAGTGCTCGCCCCTCCGATCTGAGCCCTAAGTCATGTAGCCTCATCCTGCAGTGTTTGCACCTAAGCCTAGAGGTAGGCATTCTTCGCTCGGAGAGCTTCCACCTCGCTGCCCTCCCACACCTCGACACCCTTGCCCTTATCGAGCGATGCTGGCCTATACCTTTATTGAGAAGGGAGTCCCTCCTCTCTCCTCTCTGGTTGCTATGGTATCTCTGGAGCCTATGGCACTCTTCGGTGTCTCTCCTAAGGAGACCATCACTGCTCCCTCCCTCTGTGACTCCTCACTGCATCGATGGTAGCCTGGCACCACCTCCCCATCCGTCGCACCATAATGTGCATCGAACCCTATGCCATCATCATTCAAGGAGGGTGGATGCCTGTGTATCAGGCATCATACCCGTCTGTGACCCCAACGTCATCCCCATCCACTAGCTGAATGGGGGCATCATCAACATCCTGACTCCAAAATCATTGCATATCTATAGCCCCGCTCAGTGTAGTATTATCCCAGATAGTCTAGGAGTACTCATAGTCTTTGAGAGAAGGGATCCCCTGAAGTAGACTAAAATGCCTCAAAAATTGGTCATAGCGGTGGAGCTCTACCTCTCCCCACTCCATCCTCAGCCAGAAGACTTTCCTGATGAGAGCCAACTCCTATATATCCTCTCCCCACCCTGGATGCTCTCTCCATGGCCTCCAGGTGATCTGGTCAGGGATGAGGTCGTCTAGCAACCTTCGGGACATTGATAGATCTATCAGCTATTGTGACCCTCTTTGGAGCCACCAATAGAAAACCTAGGGTCTCTCCCGATCAACCCTTGTTAGTGGAAGCCCTACCGACCTCCGCACCGCAATGTGCTCCCAACACCAAACCTGTAGCAGTGATGTTAGTACTAGACATTGACCTCCATTGTATATGACCTCGTATAGGATCCTATACAAGCGACATAGTACAAAGCTACCCCAAGCAAACTTGTAGCCATGGTCTCTCATGTCGTAGACCACATTTGAGAGCAACCACGGTAACTTGCATCCGCTCTAGTGGCATAGCAGTAGGCAACCCACTACCCCTACCAAAACCTAAGTCAATCGAGACACCCCAGGCATCTGCCTCAATGTCTCGATGTTCACTTCACCCTTCTCTAGGGTGAAGCTAGGGTCTCCGCACATTCACATCATGGCATGGCCCTGATTGGCCGCAAGAGTCATCAATTGCCCATGTATGGGGATCCTCAAGATACTCCATACATCCTCTAGAGTGGGAGTCATCTCCCCTGTTGGTAGCCGAAAGCAGGACTACCCCAGATACCACCTCTCTGTGAGGGCTGTCAGTAGCCCCATGTCTGTAGATATTTGTGGCATATCTACCACATGCTATAGCCCAATCTTCGATAGTCGGTCTCACTCTGCTTAATCGAGTGTGGGCACATCGTCTTTGAGTCCCCCGTATTTCCACTCCTAAATTTTTAGTAATCCCCTCTACAAAATAAACAATAAAACAACAAAAATCATTAGTAGATAATCATTACAATCAGTTAAATCAATTTCATCTTATAAAAAATGATATCGTCCATTATTGAACGATATTGTACTAAATTAAGTCAAATCGTCCTTGGTAGGATGAAATCGTCTTCGATTTATCAACTTGGGGATCACCCCTTGTTGGACGGGATCACCCCTATTTCTTCGATTTTGCCCCTAGACGAAATTGGTGATCTAGGGATGATTTCGACGAAATTGGGATGATTTCGTCTCGACGTTGTCGATGACCTAAAAACGGTCGCGATACCCCAAAAAAAGTCAAAATTCAAATTAAAAATCATACAAATCAAATTAAAAACATAATGCATCAAGTTTAGATCCCTACCCGCAACCTGATTCGGACCTCTGTCGATTTGTGTGTGATTTCCACCATTTTGCCTGTAGAGCTCTGAAACAACAAAAGTGAACAATAACAATGAATTAGGGTTTTACCCTATTTTTTTAAATTTATTTAAAAATAATTTTTTTTAAAATTTTGCTTTTCTGCGCTTTTACCTCAAACGTTCGATTTGGGTTAAAAAATGGAGGGGGCACCATAGTAAGCAGTCGTATGATTCGACCTAGAATCGTCATCTAAAAAATGGAATAAATTTTTGCTTTCTCGTAAAGCGGGAAGAACTTGTCTTTAACGCATTTTATTTGGAAAATTCGCTAAAGAGGGGGCAAAATGTAGCACCCTAAAATTGGTGTAGTTAAACCCTTAGTAAAAAGATAAAAATTTGAATTTTAACCCCGAAACCATCCGTTAACCTCTCACCCCATTTTTCGTGCCATTTTAAGGAGTTGTTTTGAACGTTGGACGATATCATCGCCGATTAGATGAAATCGTCTGGAACAGAACGTCCAGACGATTTCGTCCCAAAACCAAATTTTCATAATTAGCTTCTGTTTCAACAGCCTCTCCAACTTGGGCAGAAGCGTGTCTGCATAGTTGGAGATTCCTCCGTTGGAGATCTCCCAGATTGGGATGATCCCCAACCTCCTAACATCCCCCTAATTCTATATAAACTGGGATTTTCTCAGTTTATCCCCTTGGCTCTCCTCTTGACTCTCTCCCTGGTTGATTTTCCCTACCACTTAGCTTTGTTGTGCTAAGACGTCCTATCCACCATTGTTTACACTCATAGTTTTAAGTTTTCATTGTAGGTTTTCACTGTGCTTCAGATGGAGGAAGCTCGGATCATCACAGGCGATTCCACATGATTTCGGACGATCCTATCATAGATCGGTGATGATATCGTACGATTGGAGGCAATCTCGACTGCAATTTAGATTGGGGGTAATCAGAGCCCTGAGTTTTCATTTCTCATATTCCTTCCTCATTTTATTATGCATTAGCTTGATTATTTTCATTTTTCATCCTGGAGTTCACCTCATTTAGCATAAATGCATGATAAAGTTAAAATAAGTTATTAAAACAATTCATTTCCTTTAATCTGCTATCTAGATTTATCAGTTAAGCATTTATACTTTCATTTCTATCATTTTTTATTATTCTTGCAGTTGCATTTTTGGTTTTTGGTGTCTGTTTCTATGATTATAGGTTTTTGATGAATTCATGATGAATTCATCAGATCGACGATGATCTTGTCTGATCTCAGATGATCGCCTATGATCTGGGATGATTCTGTACAATTGCAGACGATCCTGTCATATTCGGGACGATTTGTACTCCTAAAAGCTTCAGAATCTTCATCAGACATCCGAAATCAGGTGCATTCTTTCTCATTTAACATATTCCTTGTATTTAGGATTCATTCATGCTTTTTGTATTCATATACATCAAAATTTCATATAGAATAGCTTAGATTCATTTTGGCCAACCTAAGAATATGAATGATTGAGTATAAAATGAACACATCAAACCCATTCTCAACCTAGGCATGGAAACTGCCACTCAAAGTTTCCTGATGAACCCCACTATCCATCAAAAATTCACCCTTATACCCCTCCCCCGAGAGGCGCGACCTTCAAAGGGCCTCTCAGTCCAAGGTATTATCCCATCCTTCTCGCATCCCCCTTTTGGGCATAGATCCTTTAGCCTGAAGGTAAGGGTGTGAAAAATTTGGGTCAGTACAGATGCTTTTGGAAAATGGAATTGTGGAAATTTCTTAAATTGATTGTATTGGAAAAAGTTATGATTATACAATGAAAATATATCGTTGAGGCTGGGTTTTTCCCCTAGGGATTTTCCTAGGATAAATGTGGTGTTATATTTGATACTTGCATCTACTATTTTAGTTTATTGTATGCTCTTTAATGAAAGGTTATTAATATAAAATATGCATAGTCTTTTGCTAATATGGAATATGAATGAATTCATGTCTTGTTTATATGATGTAAATATTATTGCTCCTTAAATATGAAAATGGATCTAATGTAAGGATTTGAAATTATGAAATATTTACTTTGAGATATTATTAAAAGTGTATTCATGTAATGGAATAAGTATATTCTTTATATTGCTTAGATGGAAAGCCTTTTGGACTTGTGTATATCTAAATGATGCAGTATTAGTATTACATGCATTGATTAATAATTTAAAAAATTGATAGACTTCTCATAAGTTATGTAATTTCCTTTTTCATAATTAGAGATGTTCCTTGAAGGTTCTTATTTAAGAATAGATATTGTGAGTAGATTTGTTAGAGGTTAATAATGAGAGTAGAGACTCTTCATATATTATAAAACCTAAAACATGATGTTTCCAATACTTGAGGGAAGTTGCGATAGGCAATAATCAAGTCTCCCTACGTTTGATTACTCTAGGTGGCATATCCTAGAGGGTTTCTAAAAGTGGGTTAGCTTTGGGAAGGTCCTAAGTGGGAAAGCTATGACGAGATATCCTACCATAAAGGTATGGAGTAACATCACAATTTTGGTGTTGGAACCTTGAACGGGGAGGATCGGGTGGCCAAGCTATTTATCATGGGGAGTGATAAATACCTTAATTAGCTAGTTTAGTAATTAAGCACTAAAAACTAGATAGTTCACCATGGAGGTGTAGGTATCTAGGATTCAATACATATGCTTAGATCCATAAGTTAATATAGGATGTGGTCACATCCTGGCCACTTGAGTGTCGTCTACAGCGACTAGTCTCAATTGTGGTATGCCTAGGAATGTTTTTTTTTGGAATACATCTAACAGTACTCTGGGTGGTGTAGCCCAAGGTGGGTATTTTATACGTCTATGTGAACTTTATCTAATGAACTTAACATGTGTTAAAAAAATTATGTCTATCAATGGGATTTAGTTAACATTGGGGTTGTTACAAGTCTAGCCAATGCTATGGCTTGCTATAACGTTTGTGGACTTAACATTTTAAATTTTGCTTTAATGTCATACTTCAAACCACTTACAAAATAACTTTGGAAGAATTTGAGACAAAAATCAGTTGTATGATTAGTAAAATTTTCAAACCAATTTTGATAGTTTCAAATAGTTGAAGTTTGTATGAGTTTAGAAATGGTTTCTGTAAAGTCTTCATATTCACCAGGACTAATCGAGTGAGTAGTTGCTCAAATTCAAACCAAGTAAGATTGAGGTTTGATTTTTCTAAGCCATTGAAACTACTATAGGACATCTAATTCAAAATTGAAAGAGGTAATTGCGAGGCACATATACTAAGAAATATTATAAATATTGAAATATTGTTATGGTTGACACAACCATCCCTCTATATCCTTTCCATCAAACTTAGGTAAGTCTAATCTATGTATTTTAAATCTATTAGTATTATGGGCTTCTTGCTATTGATTTTTGAGTCCTTTATCCTTACATTCATAAGAACCAAATCAACCATATGTATGGGTGTTACTAGTTAAACGACCTTCCAAGTCTATATTTTTTTCCATTTAATTCCTCCTCCATTTCCTTCTATTCCCTTACCACATAAACCAAGGAGTCATGTAAATATTTGAATTCATCCCTTACCTGAATTAAACCATCCATTAACTAACCTTCCAAATGCCCCTATGAATTTAATTGAGCGATAATTTTTTTGATCTATTTCTTGTGTCTTTTGTTGTTCCCTAGTGCTTGTAGCCATACTCTAATTTTTTACCTTCTAAGAATTCTAAAAATATGATAGTTACTATTTTTAGGAATGATCCCAAAAAAGGTTTTGGATGTTATATATCAAAATGATCACCTAAAAAATATAATCATAATGGGCTAGGTCTCCAGATAATGTTTTGTGGTACTCCAAACTTAAAAAAATATATTTTATTTTGAGAGTATTGTCTTCAAGTGTTTGTTTTTCTCCAAGAGTCTTGGTTCACTCAAAAATTTGATTTTTGTCTATCAAGCCCTTAGTAGGCTCTACAATGTTTGTTCCTGATATTATTCTTCCTGACTCTGTAGCTCATTATTTTGGCTGTCTTGGTAGACTCTATCACTAATAATGACCCTTATTGTTATGATTCTTGATTGTAACAAAAAATTGCTACCGAATCTATCTTGATTTTTATTAACTCTGTCTAGCTAAAATTATACCCAATTGTTACTAACTAGTGCTTTGAAAAAACCTGTCCAGACTTTTACTTTCAGCACTAGTTATTTTGGCTATTTTAGTACAATTAAGTTTATGATAGTGTAGTATCTTTAGTATGCTTAATATTTGTGGTAGGATTATTGGTTTTGGATTTAATATTCAACAAAAATAGGGTACGCTAGTCAAGGGTGTATGCATTGTCAATAAGCCTCTATTGTACCATAGTGATGAATGATAGTTCTCAGACCAATTTTTTAGGCGACTACTCAAGGAGGATTTAATGCATACCTTTGAGCACATTATAGTACAAGAGGATGATATTCTCGAGTGCTATGCTCGATGCACTATGCATAGACATATGGTTGAACTTCCCATGGCTAAAGGTTTCTCCTAATATTAGGGGATCTCTCGATATACCCAAAGATATGTGGAGCTCAAGTCCATATATGGGTGTTGTCTAAGGCTTGGGTATTAGAGCCTGATTACCCCTCACTTCACTAGATGCTTTACAAACAATCTAGCTTAACCGATAATAACAAAATGCTTTACAAACAATCTAGCTTAACCGATAATAACAAATTTTTGATATTTTAAAACCCCCAACACAGTATTTCTAACCTATTAAACTAAAACAAAAAATATTGCTAGATTTTTTTAAATAGAATAATAAATAGAAAAATAAACAAAAAAATTATACCTAAAATTAAAAAATGACAAGACAAGAACTATTATAGTCACAATGAAACATGACCCTGAAAAATATTCTTTGATACTAGTTTTTAGGAACCTTCTAGCTAAAATAAGCACATCCATATAAATATTGCAATAAAAGCAATAATTCATGAAAGAACAAAATATTGCAATACAAAATAGAAATGCAAAAATATATATTAATCTCACAAAATCACAATACAAAATCCTTGGCCTCTTCAAGGGGGAAACCTCCTAATAGAAATTTGATTCAATATGCAAAAATATATATCCATCTATATCCCTCGTATTTTTAACGGCTCTTCATAATGCTACCTAATTCTCAAGAGTTGGCTTACATTCAAAATGCCATCCAAGCTAGAATCTTCTACCAAACAAAATAATTAATTTCTTTATAACAATTACATTACATAGTTCCACTTGTCTTAGCACCTCTATTGCCAAAAACTATTACAAAACATCACAAATTATCATAAGGATAGGGTCTCCATGTTAGAAAGGGGGTTATTACATAATAGTGTCTTACAAGCAAAATCGAGTTAGAATCTTCTACCAAACAAAACAATTGTATTCTTTGTAATAGTTACATTAAATAATTCCAATTGTCTAGGTGCCTCTAGTGCCACAAACTATTATAAAACATTACAAAATATCATAAGGATGGGGTTACCACATTAGAAAGGGGGTTATTACATAATAGTGTTAGTATGAGGTCCTAAAAAATATTAATAGGTTTTTATGTACATTGTTTTAGTGCCATATGAAGGAAATATCATATTCTACAAATCACTAAATGAGTTCTTACAATTGAAATATGATTTATGTGATTAAAAGTAATGCCATGTTTGTGTTGCTATTTAGTTCTCAGTAATCCCTGACAAAGTAATTCACATTAGGGGAGAGGGCCCTATAGTGGAACAACCAAACCTGGCACTTTTACTAAGGCCATATGGTGACACCTCAACTCATGAAAAATTATAGATGAGGTGATTGTAACGTTGTATTGTAATATATTTTGTTATTATTGGATCATGATAAACCCTATTTTTGTTGGAAATATTGAGTTGTCATTGATGTCAAAGGGTGTATGGTATTCAAGAAAGAAATATTCTTCAAGGATGAGAAGTTCACAAGGTTGGACAATAGATCAACTATGTCAAAAAAGGACTTGGGTGAATAGCAAGCAATGGACAATTATTCAAGGCAAAAGTATATCTCAAAGTAAAGGATTATAATATTTAGATATCATATTTAAATATTATAAAGAGAAGTTTTAAAATTTGCTTCAGACAAAAATACTTACCAGAGAAGGACAAAGGTTTAAAAGTTGTTTGGGATAAAATATTTAAATATTACAGGAAGTGGACAAAGGTTTAAAAATTTGCTTGGGTTAAAAAAGAGATTTAAAAGTGGGACCAAGTTTTACATATTTAAATATAAGAGTTTAAAAGGTTAAATATTTAAATCTTAGATTTAAATATTATAACCATAAAATATTATAATGGTTTTATAAGAAAAGGCGCCAACGTTTGAAGAGCATATAAAATAAAAAAGTAAAATTATGAGCCGACCTCATAATATGAAAAGAAAGACATATATATATATATATATATATATATATATATATATATATATATATATATGGGAAAAATATTTTATTTACATCTATAAAATGCAAAAATTGAAATACTTATAATGCAGATGATTTTTGAATATCTTCTACTCGTGCACCAATTCAAAAAATTAAAAGCGGGAAAGAGACAATGAACAGGGAAGGAAGAAATCATGTGACATGAGACAAGAGTTCTGAAGCAACGAATAAAGAAGAGGAAATTTCATCATTAGTTCCAACCATTGGAGTATCCCAACTGGTTGTCTAGTCCTGGTTAGGGTGCTATGGAGCAGAGAGTGCAAGAGTTCGATTCCTAGTGGTGTCGTGTTTTGCTGTGTAAAAAATTTACAAACTGTGAAGTTTTAAATATTTGTTGACATATTTTTTATTCTCAAGATGTGGGTAGCCCATTCGGTTGGCTAGGCCATGGTAAGACTCTGTTGTGCGTGAGGCTCGAGGGTCGAATCCCTTCGGCTATGTTTTTTCTTGGAAGATGTCATGGTAGGTTTTTGGTATTTAAAAGCATGCGAAGGTTTAGATACAAAGGTAGTCCTTTTGGTTGCTACCCGTTGGGCTAGCCTAGCTGATCAAGGAGCCCGTGGTAGGGTGCTACACTTTGAAAGGTATAGGGGTCAAACCCCCTCTGTGACAATGAAGGCTTGATGGTTGAGGTATGAGCAAAATTTTATGTGAAAAGGAGATAGTTAATTGGGTTTGTTGGTTAAAATAAGGGAAAATTTATTTAATTTAGAAAAGGAGATATAAGGTGTATTGAGGACTTTGAAATTGTAATTTATGCATGAGAAAAATAGATATAAGGTGTATTGGGTATTATTTTGAAATTGTAATTGTTGCATGTTAGAAAAGGAGATATAAGGTGTATTGTGGATTATTTTGAAATTGTAATTATTGCATGTTAGAAAAGGAGACATAAGGTGTATTGTGGTTTATTTGTAATTGTATTTTTGCATGATAGAAAAAGAAATTTTAAGGGCTTAGATATTCTTAAATTATTTACTTTGTGAGATTAAAAAGGAGATATAAGGTATTATTTTCAAGCTTTATTGTACACATTTTGGGAAGGTTTTTGTGGACGATTTACTATATGTGCAAGAAATAGAAAATTACTAACCAGATTTTTGAAGGATCAAAAATAAAATTATTTTGCTAGCAAGATAGGCACATGCAAAAGAAGACTATCATCATTGAGGCAGATTTAGAGGTATGGTGATTTAATTCCTTTCTCAAGGATGGTTTTGTTTGAGAAAAATATTTTTGATGTCATATAGTTGGAGGTATAAGGATTGATTTGATGTGCATTGGTTTTGATTGATATGGAGAGTAAATGTGCAAGGGTTATAGATCATATTTGAGAGCAAATTTGTGCATTGTTCATGATTGATTTTAGAAATAGATGAAAAGGATATATTTGTGCACTGTGATTGATTTTTAAGTGAATGTGGAAATAAATAAAATAAGTATAGTCTCACACAAATAGAAGGATTATTTTAAAGCAAGTCAAAGTGTCATCTAGTGCAAAGATAGTATGAAAGGATTCATTGAAGAAAAGGATATTACAAGGTCAGTTGTCAAGTGCTAAGTTTAAAAGCTATCCTTCAATGTAATGAATGTGAGACATGAGAAAGTGATAGGCTTAATGAATGTGAAAGAACATATTGGGTATTTGTAATGCATATCATTTTCTATATGTTCATGAAGAATTTTTTTTTTGGGTAGAATATGTCTGAATTGCTATAGTAAAGGAAAATATTTTTGAAAAGTAATGAGAATTTTTTTTATAAGATATTTAGAAATATATGAGCATTGTTTGTATGCAAGATTTGAGTAATATTGAGCAGGTTTTGTGAGCAAGGTTGAACAGGTTGTGTGAGCAGATGTGAGCAGGTTATGTGTGCAGATTTGAGTAGGTTTTGTGAGAATATTTGAGCAGGTTTTTGGTGAGCAAATTTGAGAAGGTTTTGTGAGATAATTTGAGTAGGCTTTATGAGCATATTTGAGCAGGTTTTGTGAGCAAATTTGAGCAGGTTTTTATGAGTAGATTTGAGCAAGTTTTTTTAGCAGATTTGAGCAGGTTTTTGTGAGAATATTTTAGCAGAGTTGTGAATAGGTTTAGAGAATATTTGAGTAGAGTTGTGAGTAAGATTTGAAGTAGACCAGAGTAGAGGGGATTGGTGTCTCCTATGGATTGGTTTCCATAAAACCAGAACATAGTGGAGTGGTGTCCACAAAATTAGAGTAGAGGGGATTGATATCTCCTGTGGAGTGGTGTCCATAAAACCAGAACAAAGTAGAGTAGTGTCCACAAATTTAGAGCAGAGGGGATTGGTGTCTCCTATGGAGTGGTGTCCACAAAAAAAGAATAGAGTGCAGTGGTTTCCATAGAACTTGAGAGGGCATTGATATCTCTTATGGATTGGTGTCCATGAATAGTGTAATAGGGGATTGGTTTCTCCTTTGGGTTGGAGTCCACAAAATTTATTGAGAAATTTATAAGAAATATTTCTCTGTGGATGTAGTCCATATTAGGTGAACCATGTTAAATCTATGTCTCTCATATGTGTGATAATTTGTGCATTGTTTCATTATTGCATTGATATTATTGTTATTATTTGGATCAAAAAGTGAAAAGTTTTATCTTATATTTTTCACCCCCATCTCAGTATAACCTTGTGTTCTTCAATTGATATCAAATTTAGTTCCTTCGTGAAATCCTAATAGCTTGAAGGAAGATATTACAAGAACACAAATGGTAAAGAAAAATGAACCAGAATCAAATAAAGAATCAAGTAGTGGAGAAGAAACTAACTTTGAGATAAGAAATAAGAAGGATATAAGAAAACATAAATGTTTTAACTATGGTAACCTTGGTCACTATGCAACTAATTGTCCACAAGATGGAAGTAGTAGTAGTGAAGAAGAAAAGGAATACAAGAAAAAAAAGAAAGAAAACTTTATCATGAAAAGAAAAATAAGCACTACCAAGCCATAGAAGATAATGAAGATTCTCCTATTGTCAAAGACCAATAATAAGAGAATGAAGATGATCCTATTGTCAAAAACCAAGAATAAGAGAAAGAAGACGCTCTTGTGATTGAATACCAAGAAGAAGAGAAAGAGTAAAAAATGAAGAGGAAGCCACAGTTGATATGGAAAAGGATCTTGATGAGTTGAAAAGGGATCACTTAAAATTGAGGGCTCAAGTACAAGAGGATGAGAAAACAAAGGTAAAGCTTCTACAAAATCTCACTGACTTAAAAGTTAAATTTGAAGAGGCAAGGAAAATTGAAGAAGGTATGGTTGAGCAGTTAAAGACAAAAGAGTTGGAATGTGAAATATTGGAACATGAGGTTGTTTCTTTAAAGAAGGAAGTTGAAAATCTATAAAAAAATATCAAGTTTGAGAAAAAAAAAGAAATCCAGAATGATATTGTCAAAGCACAAAGATCTGCATTTATAAAAATAGGACTTGGTTTTGAAGAAGGTCAAGAGAAACAAAAATAGGAGTCAAGTTCAAAAGGAATAAAGAAATCAAAGAAATTAATTGAAGAAGATCCTAAGACCTATATTGATGTGTTGAGAGATAATAGTATCAAAGAGGAAGCAAACACAGAATCATCAAGGAACATGGACCATCACAAGAAAAACAAAGAAAGAACCATGAGATCAAGACAGGATGAATATTTCTCCCAAGGTTATTATTTATCATGTAATAATTTTGGTCATAAAGCTATACATTGTAGGGTTCATAATAAGAATGATTATGGCTTCATTAAGAGGAAATTCAATTCAGTTGCACCTTTCAAGAACTAAAACATCATTTGTTACAATTGCTATAATTTTGGTCATAAAGTTGTACATTGCAGACTTCATAATAAGAATGATTATGGCTTCACCAAGAGAAATTTCAAGTCATTTGCACCTTTCAAGGACTACAACATCATGTGCTTCAATTGCAATAATTTTGGGCATAAATCTAAATGGTGTAGAACAGAGTTTCCAAAACTTCCAAAGACAAGCAAGAAAAAGGATGCTCAAAATGTTCAAAAGAGTATGACTACAAAGGTGTGGAGAAAGAAAATTGAAAAATAAGAAGAGCATTATAAATTGGGAGTAGGTTCACTCCCATCCCATAATTGATAACCTCAAGAAAAATAGGTGGTGAGGGGGCTATGCTAAGTGTCTTATTTTTAGCCCCAATGAGCCCTTTACCATTGATGTCAAAGGGAGAGAATTCAGTGAAGGGGAGCAGCTTGTTAGGGGGAGCAGATTTGGAATCTAGTTGCAGTAGAAGAATTTTTTGTAGTGTTGCCATCAATGACAAAGGGGAAGATTTTTGGAAATATTGAGTTGTCATTGATGTCAAAGGGTGCATGGTATTCAAGACAGAAATATTCTTCAAGGATGAGAAGTTCACAAGGTTGGACAATAGATCAACTATGTCAAAAAAGGACTTGGGTGAATAGCAAGCAATGGATAATTATTCAAGGCAAGGTATATCTCAAAGTAAAGGATTATAATATTTAGATATCATATTTAAATATTATAAAGAGAAGTTTTAAAAGTTGCTTGAGACAAAAATATTTACCAGAGAAGGACAAATATTTAAAAGGTGCTTGGGATAAAAGATTTAAATATTACAAGAAGTGGACAAAGGTTTAAAAAGTTGCTTGGGTAAAAAAAAGAGATTTAAAAGTGGGACCAAGGATGGACATATTTAAATATAAGAGTTTAAAAGGTTAAATATTTAAATCTTAGATTTAAATATTATAACCATAAAATTTTATAATGGTTTTATAAGAAAAGGCACCAACGTTTGAAGAGCATATAAAATAAAAAAGTAAAATTATGAGCTGACCTCATAATATGAAAAGAAAGGCATATATATATATATGGGGAAAATATTTCATTTACATCTATAAAATGCAAAAAATGAAATACTTATAATGCAAATGATTTTTGAATATCTCCTACTCATGTGCCAATTCGAAAAATTAAAAGTGGGAAAGAGATAGTGAATAGGTAAGGAAGAAATTGTGTGATGTGAGACAAGATTTTTGAAGCAACAAAGAAGTAAGAGGATATTTCGCCATTAGTTCCAACCATTGGAGTATCCCAACTAGTTGTCTAGCCCTGGTTAGGGAGCTACAAAGCAGAGAGTGCAAGAGTTTGATTTCTAGCGGTGTCGTGTTTTGTTGTGTGACAAATTTACGTACTGTGAAGGGTTAAATATTGGTTGACATATTTTTCATTCTCAAGCTGTGGGCAACCCATATGGTTTGCTAGGTCGTGCTAAGACTCTACTGCACGTGAGGTCTAAGGATCAAATCTCGTTGGGTGTGTTTTTTCTTGGAAGATGTCGTGGTAGGTTTTTGGTATTTGGAGTGCACACAGGTTTAGATATAGAGGCAGTACTTTTGGTTGCTACCTGTTGGGCTAGCTAAGCTGCTCAAGGATCTCGTGGTAGGGTGCTACACTTTGGAAGGTCTAGGGGTCAAACCCCATCCATGGCAGTGAAGACATGATGGTTGAGGTATGAGCAAATTTTTTTTTTAAATTTTATGTGAAAAGGAGATAGTTCGCTGGGCTTGTTGGTTAAAATAAGGACAAATACTTTTGTTTAAATTAAATTTAGAAAAGAAGATATAAGGTGTATTGAGGACTATTTGAAATTGTATTTTCTCCATGAGAAAAATAGATATAAGGTGTATTAGGTATTATTTTGAAATTGTAATTGTTGTATGTTAGAAAAGGAGATATAAGGTGTATTGTGGATTATTTTGAAATTGTAATTATTGTATGTTAGAAAAGGAGACATAAGGTGAATTGTGGTTTCTTTGTAATTGTATTTTTGCATGATAGAAAAATAAATTTTAAGGGCTTAGTTATTCTTAGAAGCTTTACTTTGTGAGATTAAAAAGGATATATAAGGTATTATTTTCAAGCTTTATTGTGCACATGTTGGGAAGTTTTTTGTGGACAATTTACTATCTGTGCAAGAAATAGAAAATTACTAACCAAATTTTTTGAAGGATAAAAAAAAAATTATTTTGCTGGCAAGACAGGCACATGCAAAAGAAGACTATCATCATTGAGGCAGATTAAGAGGTATGGTGATTTAATTCCTTTCTCAATGATGGTTTTGCTCGAGGAAAATATTTTTGATGTCATATAATTTTTTGAAGGATAAAAAAAAATTATTTTGCTGGCAAGATAGACACATGCAAAATAAGACTATCATCATTGAGGTAGATTAAGAGGTATGGTGATTTAATTCCTTTCTCAAGGATGGTTTTACTTGAGGAAAATATTTTTGATGTCATATAGTTGGAGGTATAAGGATTGATTTGATGTGCATTGGTTTTTATTGATATGGAGAGTAAACATGCAAGGGTTATAGATCAGATTTGAGAGTAAATTTGTGCATTGTTCATGATGGATTTTGGGAATATATGGAAAGGATATATTTGTGCACTATGATTTATTTTTAAGTGAATGTGGAAATAAAAAAAATAAGCATGGTCTCACTTAGATAAAAGGGTTGTTTTAAAGCAAGTCAAAGTGTCATCTAGTGCAAAGATATTATGAAAGGATTCATTGAAGAAAAGGATATTACAAGGTCAGTTGTCAAGTGCTAAGTTTAAAAGCTTTCATTCAATGTAATTAATGTGAGACATGAGAAAGTGATAGAATTAATGAATGTGAAAGAACATATTGGGTATGTATAATGCATATCATTTTCTATATGTTCATAAAGAAAAAGAATTCTGGGTAGAATATATCTGAATTGCTATAGGAGAGGAAAGAATATTTGAAAAGTTATGAACATTGTTTGTATGCGATATTTGAAAAGATATGAGCATTGTTTGTATGCAATATTTGAGCAAGATCGAGTAGACTTTGTGAGTAGGGTTAAGCAGGTTGTGAGCAGGTTGTGTGAGAAGATGTGAGCAAGTTGTGTAAGCAGATGTGAGCAGGTTGTGTGAGCAGATTTGTGCAGGTTTAGTGAGCTAATTTGAGTAGGCTTTGTGAGTATATTTGAGCAAGTTTTATGAGCAGATTTGAGCAGGTTTTTGTGAGTATATTTGAGCAGGTTTTGTGAGTAAATTTGAGCAATTTTTTATGAGCAAATTTGAGTAGATTATGAACAAGTTTGGAGCAAATTTGAGCTGAGTTGTGAGCAGGCTTTGGAGTAGACCAAAGTAGAGGGGATTGGTGTCTCCTATGGAGTGGTGTCCACAAAACTAGAATAAAGTGGAGTGGTGTCCACAAATCTTGAGAGGGTATTGGTATCTCCTATGGATTGGTGTCCACAAAAATTGTAATAGGGGATTGGTTTCTCCTTTGGGTTGGAGCCCATGAAATTTGTTGAGAAATTTATAAGCAATATTTCTTCGTGGATGTAACCCACATTGGGTGAACCACGTTAAATATATGTCTCTCATATGTGTGATGATTTATGCATTGTTTCATTACTACATTGATATTATTGGTGTTATTATTTGGATTGAAAAGTGAAAAGTTTTATCTTATAATGTTCACCGTCCCTCTCAGTATAAGCTTGTTTTCTTCAATTGGTATCAAAGCGAGTTCCTTTGTGAAAGCCTAAAAACTTGAAGAAAAATATTACAAGAACACAAATGGCAAAGAATAAAGAACCAGAATCAAGTAAAGAATCAAGTAGTGGAGAAGAGACTAACTTTGAGAGAAGAAATAAGAAGGATCTAAGCAAACACAAATGTTTTAATTGTGGTAATATTATTCACTATGAAGCTAGTTGTCCACAAGATGGAAGTAGTAGCAGTGAATAAGGAATACAAGAAAAAGAAAGAAATAAAATTTTATCATGAAAATAAAAATAGGCACGGTCAAGCCATAGAAGAGAATGAATATGCTCCTATTGTCAAAGACCAAGAAGAAGAGAATGAAGATGATCCTGTTGTCAAAAACCAAGAAGAAGAGAAAGAAGATGCTCTTGTGATTGAAGACCAAGAGAGTTAGAAAATGAAGAGGAAGCTACATTTTATATGGAAAAGGAACTTGATGAGTTGAAAAGGGATAAATTAAAATTGAAGGCTCAAGTACAAGAGGATGAGAGAACAAAGGCAAATATTCTACAAGATCTCACTAATTTAAAAGTTAAAGTTGAAAAGGCAAGGAAATTTGAAGAAGGTATGGCTAAGAAGTTAAAGGTAAAATATTTGGAATGTGAAAGACTAGAACATGAGGTTGTTTCTCTAAATAAGGAAGTTGAAAAGCTACAACAAAATATCAGGTTTGAGAAAAGCACAAAAATCCTGAATGATATTATCAAAGCATATAGATCTCCATTTATAAAAATAGGACTTGGTTTTGAAGAAGGTCAAGATAAAAAAAAGAGGAGTCAAGCTCAAAAGGAATAAAGGAATCAAAGAAAGGAATTGAAGAAGATCCTAAGAAATATGCTGATGTGTTGAAAGGTGATAGTATCAAAGAGGAAGCAAACAAAGAATCATCAAGGAATAGGGACCATCACAAGAAAAGCAAAGAAAGAACCATGACATCAAGGCAAGATGAATATTTCTTCCAAGGTTAGTTTTTCTCATGTAATCATTTTGGTCATAAAGCTATACATTTTAGGGTTCATGATAAGAATGATTATGGCTTCACCAAGAGGAACTTCAATTCAGTTGCACCTTTCAAGAACTACAACATTTGTTACAATTGAAACAATTTTGGTTATAAAGTTGTACATTGCAGGGTTCATGATAATAATGATTATGGCTTCACCAAGAGGAACTTCAATTCATTTGCACCTTTCAAGAACTACAACATCATGTGCTTCAATTACAATAATTTTGGGCATAAAGCTAAATGGTTAAGAATAGAGTTTCTGGAACTTCCAAATACAAGCAAGAAAAATGATGCTCAAAATGTTCAAAAGAGTATGACTACAAAGGTGTGGAGAAAGAAAATTGAAAAAAAATAAGAGCATTATAAATTGGGAGTAGGTTCACTCCCATCCCATAATTGATCACCTCAAGAAAAGGAGGTGGTGAGAGGGCTATGTTAAGTGTCTTATTTTTAGCCCGAAGGAGTCCTTTGCTATTGATGTCAAATGAGGAGAATTTAGTGAGGGGGAGCAGCTTGTCAAGGGGAGTAGATTTGGAATCCAGTTGTAGTAGAATAATTTTTTTGTAGGGTTTCCATCAATGACAAAGGGGGAGATTGTTGGAAATATTGAGTTGTCATTGATGTCAAAGGGTGCATGGTATTCAAGATAGAAATATTATTCAAGGATGAGAAGTTCACAAGGTTGGACAATAGATCAACTATGTCAAAAAAGGACTTGGGTGAATAGCAAGCAATGGACAATTATTCAAGGTAAGGTATATCTCAAAGTAAAGGATTATAATATTTAGATATCATATTTAAATATTATAAAGAGAAGTTTTAAAAGTTGCTTGAGACAAAAATATTTACCAGAGAAGGACAAAGGTTTAAAAGTTGCTTGGGATAAAAGATTTAAATATTACAAGTGGACAAATGTTTAAAAATTTGCTTGGATAAAAAAAGGATTTAAAAGTGGGACCAAGGATGGACATATTTAAATATAATATTTTAAAAGGTTAAATATTTAAATCTTAGATTTAAATATTATAATGGTTTTATAAGAAAAAGCACCTGTTTGAAGAGCATATAAAATCAAAAAGTAAAATTATGAGTCGACCTCATAATATGAAAAGAAAGGTATATATATATATATATATATATATATATATATATATATATATATATATATATATATATATATATATGGGAAAAATATTTCATTTACATCTATGAAAAGAAAATTTGAAATATTTCTAATGTGAATGATTTTTGAATATCTCCTACTCGTGTGCCAATTCAAAAAATTAAAAGTGGGAAAGAGACAACGAACAGGGAAGGAAGAAATCATGTGACGTGAGACAAGAGTTCTAAAGCAATGAACAAGGAAGAGGAAATTTTGCCGTTAGTTCCAACCATTGGAGTACCCCAACTGGTTATCTAGCCCTAGTTAGGGTGCTACAAAGTAGAGAGTGCAAGAGTTTGATTCCCAACAACGTCGTGTTTTGCTATGTGATTGATTTGTGAGATGTGAAGGGTTAAATATTGGTTGATATATTTTTTGTTCTCAAGCTATGGGTAGCCCAAATGGTTTACTAGGCTACGCTAAGACTATGCTATGCATGAGGTCCGAGGGTCGAATCTCATTGAGTGTGCTTTTGTGTAGAAGATGTTGTGGCAGGTTTTTGGTATTTGGAAGCATGCAAAGGTTTATATACATAGGTAATCCTTTTGGTTGCTACCCATTGGGATAGCCCAGCTACTCTAGGAGCCCATAGCAGGGCACTACACTTTGGAAGGTCTAGGGGTCAAACCCCCTCTACAACAGTGAAGGCTTGATGGTTGAGGTATGAGCAAAATTTTTTGTTTAAATTTTATGTGAAAAGGAGATAGTTCATTGGGCTTGTTGGTTAAAATAAGGGTAAATTTTTTGTTTAAATTTAATTTAGAAAAGGAGATATAAGGTGTATTGAGGACTATTTGAAATTGTAATTTCTGCATGAGAAAAATAGATATAAGGTGTATTGGGTATTATTTTGAAATTGTAATTGTTGCATGTTATAAAAGGAGATATAAGGTGTATTTTGGATTATTTTGAAATTGTAATTATTGCATGTTAGAAAAGGAGACATAAGATGTATTGTGGTTTATTTGCAATTGTATTTTTGCATGATAGAAAAAGAAATTTTAAGGGCTTAGTTATTCTTAACATATTTACTTTGTGAGATCAAAAATGAGATATAAGGTATTATTTTCAAGCTTTATTGTACATATGTTGGGAAGGTTTTTGTGGACGATTTACTATCTGTGCAAGAAATAGAAAATTACTAACCATATTTTTTGAAGGATAAAAAAGAAAATTATTTTGCTAGCAAGATAGGCACATGCAAAAGAAGACTATCATCATTGAGGCATATTTAGAGGTATGGTGAATTAATTCCTTTCTCAAGGATGGTTTTGTTTGAGGAAAATATTTTTGATGTCATATAGTTGGAGGTATAAGGCTTGATTTGATGTGCATTAGTTTTGATTGATATGGAGGGTAAAGGTGCAAGGTTTATAGATAATATTTGAGAGTAAATTTGTGCATTGTTCATGGTTGATTTTGGAAATAGATGAAAATGATATATTTGTGTATTGTGATTGATTTTGAAGTGAATGTGGAAATAAATAAAATAAGTATAGTCTCACACAAATAGAAGGGTTGTTTTAAAGAAAGTCAAAGTGTCATCTAGTGCAAAGATAGTATAAAAGGATTCATTGAAGAAAAGGACATTACAAGGTCAGTTGTCAAGTGCTAAGTTTAAAAGCTATCCTTCAATGTAATGAATGTGAGACATGAGAAAGTGATAGACTTAATGAATGTGAAAGAACATATTGGGTATTTGTAATGCATATAATTTTCTATATGTTCATGAAGAAAAAGAATTCTAGGTAGAATATGTTTGAATTGCTATAGTAGAGGAAAGCATATTTGAAAAATTATGAGCATTGTTTGTATGCGAGATTTGGAAAGATATAAGAATTATCTGTATGCAATATTTGAGCAAGATCGAACAAAATTTATGAGCAGAGTTGAGAATATTGTGAGTAGGTTGTGTGAGCAAATGTGAGCATGTTGTGTGAGTAGAATTGAATAGGTTTTGTGAGCAAATTTGAGCAGGTTTTTATGAGCATATTTGAGTAGGTTTTATGAGATGATTTGAGTAGGCTTTGTGAGTAGATTTTATCGGGTTTTGTGAGAATATTTGAGTATGTTTTTGTGAGAATATTTGAGCAAGTTTTGTGAGCATATTTGAGAATGTTTTTGTGAGTAGATTTGAGCAGATCTATGAACAGATTTATAGTATATTTGATAAGAGCTATAAGCAGGATTTGGAGCAGACCAAAGCAGAGGGGATTGGTGTCTCCTAAATATTGGGGTCCATAAAACTAGAACATAGTGGAGTCATGTCCATAGAACCAGAGCAAAGGGGATTGGTGTCTCTTGTTGAGTGGTATCCATAGATTCAGAGCAAATGGGATTGGTGTCTCCTATGGAGTGGTGTCCACAAAACCATAACAGAGTGGAGTGGTGTCCACATAATTTGATAGGGGATTGGTATCTCTTGTGGATTGGTGTCCATGAAAATTGTAATAGGGGGTTGGTTTTTTCTTGTGGGTTGGAGCCCATGAAATTTATTGAGAAATTTATAGGCAATATTTCTTCATGGATGTAGCCCACATTGGGTGAACCACGTTAAATTTATGTCTCATTTGTGTGATGATTTATGCATTGTTTCATTATTGTATTGATATTATTGTTGTTATTATTTGGATTGAAAAGTGAAATTTTTTATCTTATACTGTTCACCCCCCTCTTAGTATAAGCTTGTGTTATTCAATTGGTATTAGAGCAATTTCCTTCATGAAATCCTAACAGCTTGAAGGAAGATCTTATAGGAACACAAATGGAAAAGAATAAAGAACCAAAATCAAGTAAAGAATCAAGCAATGGAGAAGATACTAAATTTGAGAGAAGAAATAAGAAGGATCTAAGAAAACACAAATATTTTAATTGTGGTAACCTTGGTCACTATGCGACTAATTATCCACAATATGGAAGTAGTAGTAGTGAAGAAGAAAATAAATACAAGAAAAAGAAAGAAAGAAAATTTTATCATGAAAAGAAAACCAGGCACGGTCAAGCCATAGAAGATAATGAAGATGCTTTTGTTGTCAAAGACCAAGAAGAAGAGAATGAAGATGATCCTGTTGTCAAAAACCAAGAAGAAGAGAAAGAAGATGCTCTTGTGATTGAAGACCAAGAAGAAGAGAAAGAGTTAGAAAATGAAGAGGAAGCCACAATTGATATGGAAAAGGAACTTGATGAGTTGAAAATGGAGAATTTAAAACTAAAGGCTCAAGTACAAGAGGATGAGAAAACAAGGGCAAAGCTTCTATAAGATCTCACTGAATTAAAAGTTAAAGTTGAAGAGGTATGGAAAATTGAAGAAGGCATTACTGAGCAGTTAAAGGTAAAAGAGTTGGAATGTAAAAGATTGGACATGAGGTTATTTCTCTAAATAAGGAAGTTGAAAAGCTAAAACAAAATATCAAGTTTGAGAAAAACACATAAATCCTGAATGATATTATCAAAGCACAGAGATCTCCATTTATAAAAATAGGACTTGGTTTTAAAGAAGGTCAAGAGAAACACAAAGAGGAGTCAAGATAAAAAGGAATAAAGGAATCAAAGAAAGGAATTGAAGAAGATCCTAAGACCTATGTTGATGTGTTGAGAGGTGATAGTATCAAATAGGAAGCAAACAAAGAATCATCAAGGAATAGAGACCATCACAAGAAAAGCAAAGAAAGAACCATGAGATCAAGGTAAGATGAATATTTCTTCCAAGGTTATTGTTTCTCATGTAATCATTTTGGTAATAAATCTATACATTATAGGGTTTATGATAAGAATTATTATGGAGTCACCAAGAGGAACTTCAATTTAGTTGCACATTTTAAGAACTACAACATAATTTGTTACAATTACAACAATTTTGGTCATAAAGTTATACATTGCAGGGTTAGTGATAAGAATAATTATAGCTTTACCAAGAGAAATTTCAAGTCATTTGCACCTTTCAAGGAATACAACATCATGTGCTTCAATTGCAATAATTTTGGGCATAAAGATAAATGGTGTAGAATAGAGTTTCCAGAACTTCCAAAGACAAGCAAGAAAAAGGATGCTCAAAATGTTCAAAAGAGTATGACTACAAAGGTGTGGAGAAAGAAAATTGAAAAAGAAGAAGAGCATTATAAATTGGGAGTAGGTTCACTCCCATCCCATAATTGATCACCTCAAGAAAAGGAGGTGGTTAGGGAGCTATGCTAAGTGTCTTATTTTTAGTCCCAAGGAGCCCTTTGCCATTGATGTCAAAGGGGGAGAATTCAGTGAGGGGGAGCAACTTGTCAGGGGGAGCAGATTTGGAATCCAGTTGCAGTAGAAGATTTTTTTGTAGGGTTGCCATCAATGACAAAGGAGGAGATTTTTGGAAATATTGATTTTTCATTGATGTCAAAGGATGCATGGTATTCAAGACAGAAATATTATTCAAGGATGAGAAGTTCACAAGGTTGGACAATAGATCAACTATGTCAAAAAAGGACTTGGGTGAATAACAAGCAATGGATAATTATTCAAGGTAAGGTATATCTCAAAGTAAACGATTATAATATTTAGATATCATATTTAAATATTATAAAGAGAAGTTTTAAAAGTTGCTTGAGACAAAAAGATTTACCAGAGAAGGACAAAGGTTTAAAAGTTGCTTGGGATAAAATATTTAAATATTACAAGAAGTGGACAAAGGTTTAAAAAGTTGCTTGGGTAAAAAAAGGGATTTAAAAGTGGGACCAAGGATGGACATATTTAAATATAAGAGTTTAAAAGGTTAAATATTTAAATATATATATTTTTTTGAATTTACATGGTGGAATTGATAGCCGCCATGAAGCCGGGCAGGCTGTCCAGCTTTTATGGCCACCATAGTATTCTGCGTTGTCCACCCTAGAATCCACCACACAGATATTCGCGCAGTCCGCCCCTATAACCACCATGCCACAATCATTTTAAACCTTTTACGCCACTGAAAGCACCAGGAAAGGGACAAGCGTTCAATCCGACGAGGCCTGAGATTTGAACCTTGGACCTTCGCCCCCCTTATGGGGTTTGGATGAACCAATTGGTCTACACCTCGGACTCCTTTAAATATTTAAATACTAGATTTAAATATTATAATGGTTTTATAAGAAAAGGCACCAACGTTTGAAGAGCATATAAAATAAAAAAGTAAAATTATGAGCTAACCTCATAATATGAAAAGAAAGGTATATATATATATATATATATATATATATATATATATATATATATATATATATATATATATATATATATATATATATATATATATATATGGGGAAAAAATTTCATTTACATCTATAAAATGCAAAAATTGAAATACTTATAATGTGAATGATTTTTAAATATATCCTAATCGTGCGCCAATTCAAAAAGTTAAAAGTGGGAAAGAGACAACAAACATGGAAGGAAGAAATCATGTGACGTGAGACGAGAGTTCTGAAGCAACGAACAAGGAAGAGAAAATTTTGCTGTTAGTTCCAACCATTTGAGTATCCCAATTGGTTGTCTTGCCCTGGTTAGAGCACTATAGAGTAGAGAGTGCAAGATTTTGATTCGTAGCAGCATCATGTTTTATTGTGTGATAGATTCGTGAACTATGAAGGGTTAAATATTGGTTGACATATTTTTCGTTCTCAAGTTGTGGGTAGCCCAGTCGATTGGCTAGGCTGCAGTAAGATTATGTTGCACATGAGGTCTGAGGGTCAAATCCCATCGGGTGTGTTTTTTCTTGGAAGACGTTGTGGTAGGTTTTTGGTATTTGGAAGTGTGCGTAGGTTTAGATACAGAGGCAATCCTTTCGGTTGCTACCCGCTGGGTTAGCCTAGTTGCTCTAGGAGCCCGTAGTAGGGCAATACACTTTGGAAGGTTTAGGGGTCAAACCCCCTCTATAGTAGTGAAGGCTTAATGGTTGAGGTATGAGAAAAATTTTTTGTTTAAATTTTATGTGAAAAGGAGATAGTTTGCTAGGCTTGTTGGTTAAAATAAGGGCAAAAACTTTTGTTTAAATTTAATTTAGAAAAGGAGATATAAGGTGTATTGAGGACTATTTGAAATTGTAATTTTTGCATGAGAAAAATAGATATAAAGTGTATTGGGTATTATTTTGAAATTGTAATATTTGCATGTTAGAAAAGGAGATATAAGGTGTATTGTGGATTATTTTGAAATTGTAATTATTGCATGTTAGAAAAGGAGACATAAGGTGTATTGTGGTTTATTTGTAATTGTATTTTTGCATGATAGAAAAATAAATTTTAAGGGCTTAGTTATTCGTAGAAGATTTAATTTATGAGATTAAAAAGAAGATATAAGGTATTATTTTCAAGATTTATTATGCACATGTTGGGAAGGTTTTTGTGGACGATTTACTATTTGTGCAATAAATAGAAATTACTAACCAAATTTTTTAAAAAATAAAAAAGAAAATTATTTTTCTGGCAAGACAGGCACATGCAAAAGAATACTATCATCATTGAGGCAGATTTAGAGGTATGGTGATTTAATTCATTTCTCAAGGATGGTTTTGTTTGAGGAAAATATTTTTGATGTCATATAGTTGGAGGTATAAGGATTGATTTGATGTGCATTGGTTTTGATTGATATGGAGAGTAAATGTGCAAGGGTTATAGATCAGATTTGAGAGCAAATTTGTGCATTGTTCATGATTGATTTTAGAAATAGATGAAAAGGATAGATTTGTGCACTGTGATTGATTTTGAAGTGAATGTGAAAATAAAAAAAATAAGTATAGTCTCATATAAATATAAGGGTTTTTAAAGCAATTCAATGTGTCATCTAGTGCAAAGATAGTATGAAAAGATTCATTGAAGAAAAGGACATTACAAGGTTAGTTGTCAAGTGCTAAGTTTAAAAGCTATCCTTCAATGTAATGAATGTGAGACATGAGAAAGTGATAGACTTAATGAATGTGAAAGAACATATTGGGTATTTGTAATGCATATCATTTTCTATAAGTTCATGAAGAAAAAGAATTTTGGATAGAATATGTCTGAATCGCTATAGTAGAGGAAAACATATTTGAAAAGTTATGAGCATTGTTTGTATGCGAGATTTGGAAATATATGAGCATTATTTGTATGCAATATTTGAGCAAGATCGAGCAAAATTTGTGAGTAAGGTTAAGTAGGTTGTGAGCAGGTTGTGTGAGCAGATGTGGGCAGGTTGTGTGAGTAGATTTGAGTAGGTTTTGTGAGCAGATTTGAGCAGGTTTTTATGAGGAGATTTGAGTAGATTTTGTGAGCTGATTTGAGTAGGCTTTGTGAGGAAATTTGAGCAGGTTTTGTGAGCATATTTGAGTAGATTTTTGTGAGCATACTTGAGTAGGTTTTATGAGCATATTTGAGCATATTTTTGTGAGTAAATTTAAGCAGAGTTGTAAACAGGTTTAGAGCATATTTGAGTAGAGTTGTGAGCAGGATTTAGAGTAGACCAAAGCAAAGGATATTGGTGTATCCTATGGATTGGGGTCCATAAAACCAAAACAAAGTGGAGTGGTGTCCAAAGAACTAGAGAAGAGGGGATTGGTGTCTCCTATGGAGTGGCATCCATAAAACCAGAATAGAGTGGAGTACTGTCCATAGATTCAAAGCAGAGGGGATTGGTGTCTCCTGTGTAGTGGTGTCCACAAAACTAGAACATAGTGGAGTGGTGTCCATAGAACTTGAGAGGGGATTGATATCTCTTGTGGATTGGTGTCCATGAACATTGTAATAGGGGATTGGTTTCTCCTGTGGGTTGGAGCCCATGAAATTTGTTGAGAAATTTATAAGCAATATTTCTCTGTGGATGTAGCCCACATTGGGTGAACCACATTAAATCTGTGTCTCTCATATGTGTGATGATTTGTACATTATTTTATTACTACATTGATATTATTGTTATTATTATTTGGATTGAAAAGTGAAAAGTGTTCTTCAATTTTAACCCAATTTTAGGAGATATTAATGTTGCATGTAAAAATTGTTGGCCCATTTTTTAAAGATTTCATCCTCAAAAGTTGTGTTTACATGTACTAAAACTTACACATTTTATGTTGAAACCTTTATAATTTCACATAGATGCTAAGTTATCATATCAAAATTCATGTGCAAGTAGAGGGGGACATAGTCTTCATAAAATTATTTTTGAAGTTTCTTTGATATGTACACCATGTATTTTTTTGATTAAAACATACAACACACACCATCATGTCGAACCGAGTGATTCTCCATGATGTACATGAGAACAAAATCTCAAACCATATAGAATTACATACACACCATAATTTGAACCTTGACCTCCCAAAGAGAGGCCAAAGTCGTAACCTCTCTGTTGTCCCCATAGAGACACACCATGTATATATATATTTTAAATGGATTATATGAGATTAAAATGGGTCCCAACCATATTCCATCACCACATAGTGGTATTAAAACAAATCATAGACATTATCTATGTATAGTTTGGCAAGATTTGAATCTGGGTCTCCTTGAAATATTGAGAAATATAACCAATTGAACTAATGCCACTTGATAAATTTCATTAGTTTACACAGGTTTTTATGAGAGGTCCTGGTCCCCTCATATTGAGTGGGGTTTGAAACTTGGACCTCTCAAAGAAAATCCAAAGCACTTACTACTATAGTAAGCTTGCAACTTCAACACACCATGTATTTAAAAAAAATTATTTTTTTACAATAAAATAAACTACTATGTATAATTTACATATCTATTTGTTAAACTTAATAATATTTTTATTTTAAAAAAATATACAAAAATATTTGTAAATTAAGGTTTAGTATCTCAATCACTATCATAAATACTAACACCACACTTAAGAATAGGTCCCTTTCCCTTATGCTTAAAGAGTCTTACTTATAATGAAATGGAAAATGTATGCTTGCTATTTTATATCCTTCAAGAATCAGAATGTTAAAAAATTATTTAGGAAGGGTATAACACAAATAAAAATGGAAAATGAACCTCTTTTTATCTCACTAAATATGGAGAATAAATAATCATATTAATCATGAACATTGTGCCATTAATAATCATATAAATAGTCATTGGTTGTTGTAGTATAGTTGATTTTCAAGACATGTCTCCTAAACTAATAAATGAGAGGTTTAGTCTTCAAACCATTCCCTATACATCTTTGAAACCAATAAATAGGAGGTCTAGTGTTTGAACCATTCCTTTTACATATTCAAAGTGTAGTTGGTTTTTGGGACATGACCCCGATACTAATAAATGGAAGGTCCAATATTCAAACCACCCCCTATACTATCTTTGTAGGTTTTTGGGACATGGCCCTGATACTAATAAATGGAAGGTCCAATATTCAAACCACCCCTATACTATATTTGCAGACAAAAAAAATCTTATGTGGCTTCCCTCTAGATAGTGGTATACCTAGTTGGGACGACACTACCGACCACCCGACCACTTAAGAGCTGTTTTAGAGGTTTTCTCTCTAATCAAGAGTTGTGGCTCTAAAGGTTTCTCTCTACCCAAGAGTTGCAGCTTTGGAGATGATTCTCTACCCAAGATTTTCCTCCTTGGGAGATAGCCCAATGGTTTTGTGGCTTCCCTCTACATAGTGGTATACCCAGATGGTAGGATATTACTAACCACTTAAGAGCAATTTTGGAGGTTTTATCTCTACCCAAGAGTTGTAGCTTGGGAGGTTTCACTTTACCCAAGAGTTGTGGCTCAAGAGGTTTATCTTTACCCAAGAGTTTAGTCCTTGGGGGATAGCGCAATGGTTCAAGCTTTGGCTTTTCTTCAAAAGGTTTAAAGTTCAAACTGCAACGTGTGTACGACTGTGTTAAATTCCTCATTGATAAGTTCAACTCTATCCTTATAATAAGTCATGATAGGATGAAAATACCCAACCCTAAACATTGATAGTAAGAGTTTCTCACACTAACCAAATCCAAAAAATAAAAATAATCAAAGAAACATAAACTATCCATATTATATATAATTTACTATATACTATCATAAATTCAAACTCAAAATATTCAAATAACGCATATCAAGATCCATGTTAAGAGAGTTAGAATGCGATTAAAGTGAAAATGGTTACTTAAACTACATAAAAACTTAATGCAAGGAAGACCTTCCAACTATGTTTATTTTATTCTTTGTATAGCAAATTGAAAGTGGTTGCCCTACATTTTCATTCTACATATTGCTATTATGAATCTAAAATAAGGTGAAAATATATATTTTTTAAATTAGTTATATGGATTGAAACTTGTCTCACTAGTATTGCATTATCATTATCATTATCACCAGATAGTGGTATTACAATAAAGTTTGGATATTATTTATATATTATTTGGTAAGATTTGAATCTTGGTTTCTTTCTTAAATACTTGTACTATATTATCACCACAAAGTGGTGTTACAATAAACTTTGGATATTATTTTTATATTGTTTGGCAAGATTTGAATCTTGATTTATTTCTTAAACATTGAAGAATCTAACAAGTTGAACTAATACCACTTGATAATAAGGTGAAGACAATTGACTATATATTAAAATTGAGTTTTAAAAAAACTAAGATGAAGAAAATAATAGGAAAATAAATTAGTATATAAATATATACCTTTCTAAAAATATCTTTTCAAATGGTTTTGTTTGATCAATAATTATTAATGTAAAAAGGTTTTTAAAAAAGAGAATGAAATTTTTAATTTTTAAATTTTTTTATAAGTAATAATTATAATGTGCATTGGTATGGTTTTAGGTTTTTATTGTTAAAACCCAAGTTCAAATCACATGGAAGTGGCCTTCCATTGTGCTATGCTCCAACTATACGCTTGACTATTAAAGTATATTAAATTTTTTTATTAAAAAATAAGGGAAGATTAAATAAAAACAATCAAGAACATTGTTTAGAAATTTAAAATGCAGAGAAAAAAAGTGTATATAGTAAGTTAAAGGAAATCCATGTCTTTGTTTGTCCTGAGGCTAGTGGTGTAAATTTAGAAGCAACATTGTTTGCCTTTGTTTGTTTGTTGGAAAGTTAGTGGTACAATTTTGACAAAAAATATGAGTTTGGTTTTATTTTTTAATAAGTCATATGTTGTTTCTACTGGGGTACTTGTTGGTTGGTCTTTCATACACACCCCGTGAAGAATGAACATAAAATACCAATAACACTTTACGGGATAAATCCCACTCACTTTAGGATCTTGCTGGTTATCCAAGGTGTGAGTTACAGAGTTGGGTCGAATGGCTATTCACTCTTTTTCGCTTCTGGAATAGTTTCAAGTAGACTATCTGTTACCTTACAATGGGTTCGACCTTGGTTCAATAATGTTTAGCGGTGGTTATCTTTGTTGACAATCGGATTTACAATCAGTTCTTTGATATAGCTCTTTATGCTTTAGCAGATTAAATAAAAGACAAATTTGAAAGAAAATAAAAATGGATCATTTGATGGTAGAACAAAGAGAGTAGGGTAGGGCAGAAAAGAGAAGCTTATCTAACTTAGTTGCAAATCAAAACTACCAATTTTAGTTACACTATTTAGCTTCACAATAAAACCAATCAAAGAGGAAGGTGTCCAACTTTCTAAGATCACCTTCTACTAAGAGCATAAGACTGGAGATGACACAGATCTAAAAGAAAATCATAAATAGAAGGGAAGTCGGTGTCAACTGGTATCTCTCACCAGCAGCCTAGCTCGTGCAGTGAGGATAGAGCAATTAGAATAGACCCGAACCTTAAATATTTAATTTTCCCTAGCATACAACAAATGGAATGAAGCCTAGTAGCATATTCAATCTTGATAACACAGATTTACAACTAAAATAAATAGACCTTAGCGAGACGAAAACAAAAGAAGATGCACTTATCACAATCCGAAAGAGATTAGGCTCCTGGCCACGCTATCATAAAAAACGACGTCACACCAACCCTAAGTACAGAACAAAGCATTCAAACAAGATTTGCAAGAAATTGCTAAAATATCTTTTATTCTAAGTTTTCGCATCCAGACTTTACATTCAAAAGAAGTATATATAGACTCAGGACAGACCCTGATCTTTTCAAAAATATCTTCTTCCAAATATCTAAATCTTATCATAAAAATCCCACCGTCGAGGCTTTACAATATAAGGCATTTTTATATAGAGTTTCGATAAACCCTAATCACTCTAAAAATCTTCGTGTGGATCTTGCCATAAATGGAGAAGATAAGACTTGGTTTCATCCTCATCAAATGAACACCGCGTGTAAATGTATCTTCATCTTTCGGTAAGCCGTCAAAGCATCTCATTAATTCCTCTACAAAATCTGGATGAGTCAATGACTTCCAGGCCTTCTATCCTCGCACAACCGCCTTTGTTTGGTTCGAGTTGAAATTCTCTGCCCACCATTACTTTCGCCATAAATTTTCCCATTAAATGCATCCACCGACAAATTCCTTAAAGTCTTTATTTGCGGCCAGATCTACAAAATCTGGACGGATCAGAAATTCTCGGCATCTCCTATTTCCATCTGATGGTCCTTGCTTGATTTGTGCCGAAATTTAGGTTTGTCCGTCTTTCTCGCCATTACTTCTGCCATTATGCAATTTTCGGATCACTTTCTGCAAAAGAAAAGCAAAGGTTAGAACTTTAATATTATTAATTTAATTATTTTTTTAAATTTTTCCTAAGGTTTTTTAATGTTTTTCATTTTAATTAATTAATTAATTTAATTAATTAATTTTTTCATTTAAATATTTCTAGGGTTTGGACTGTGTTGAAAAGCTTCCACTTCCTTTGGATGGGTGATGAAAAATTTAAAGAATGGCCAAATTTTGCAAAATGAATATAAATCCAAAATGCCATATCAAGCAATTAGCCTTCGTAACAATTCAAAACTTTAATGGACTTTAAAATATTTTAGGGCAAAATTAAATTTGAGCGAAAGTCCGACATGTAATGAGCATTAGGGTTTGATTTCCTTCTTCCAAGCTCATATTCTCATGAAATTAAAACATGTCGCGATTTCGGGACATTTTCCTCAAGCTACTTTTTCCTTGCTTGTGCCCTCATCAAAATGGAACATGTCGCGATATCGCGACATTTCCCTCAATTTATTTCTTCCAAGCTTGTGCCCTCGCGAAAATGAGACAAGTCACGAAAATGGAACATGTCGCGATATCGCGACATTTCCCTCAATTTATTTCTTCAAGCTTGTGCCCTCAAAATGAGACAAGTCCGAAAATGGAACATGTCGGATATCGGACATTTCCTCAATTTATTTCTTCCAAGCTTGTGCCCTCTCAAAAATAAGACAAGTCCGAAAATGGAACATGTCGCGATATCGCGACATTTTCTTCAACTATATTATCTTCCAACTTTGCAAATTCTCCAAAAATTGTAGGTTGACTCCAATGACTTTGTCCATCTGTATTTTGCATTTTTACATATTGGTGAAGGATCTTCCTTACTCATAAATGATTTTAACATTTGAAAAATGAATTTTAAATTGCTCGAGAATGGTCAGCTTCACATGGTGTAGAAAAATGATGAAAATTCAAAGTGCCCAGAATTTGATGAAACTTTACAAGCATCTAAATAAGCCCAAAGGGTATCCAAATATGCAAATGAAACTTTAAAATTCGATCTAGATCATGAGATATTGCATTTAGAAGTTTGCTGGCCAGAAATAGAAACTGCTATTTCTGGTAAGTGAATCTTGTCTAAAAGTCCAAAAAATTGGCATGGCCACAAAGATGAGTTTAAGATCTTCCACCCAAAATTTGAATCACCTCAAACGGATTTGTCTTCCAAAAGTTATGAGGATTTCAAGTTTGGAGTAAGTTTGTCGGCAAGAAGAAAATAATTAAAAGAACCCTAACATTTGATTTTAATAATTAAACCTTAGAAAAACTATTGAAAATTAAAATTTCTGAAATGATTAATATGAATTAATACATTTAACATGCAAAATTTCAGAAATTTTAAATTGAAATCAATGCCATATGCAAGCCTACTTGGACACTTTGATGTAGGCGAAATTTGAAAAAGGATGCAAGCAAAATTTGGAATTAAAACCCGAAAAACTCAAGAGGGTCCCTATGGAAAAAATGAAAATTAAATATTTTCAAAGGATGGAATTTCATTTTTTTAGTGGGGGTGTGTTGCTTCTCAACAAATGGCGATATCTACGGGGAAAATAGTAGCACTATTTAGAATCCAGAACTCTAGTTTTAAAACAATTTAGACTATGTACCATGCTTTGCCACAAATATTTTCTAAAATGATTTAACTACTATCTGCTAGTTGTTAAAGTTTCCCAAGGACATACTAGGTTGAACCACTTAAGGAAGATTCTGATGTGCGATTATAAGCGTATAAACCTTCCTTCAAGGATGACCAGGGCTTCGAATGCTTACTATGGATTGATCAACTATTTAGATTGTGCAGGGGAAACCGAGTAGAGCTCTGTTTACTAGTTTAGCCTTTTACAACCCCGACAGAGTTACTCTTTAGATTTTCAAGACCCTGATTCACAACTATGAGGTGGCATCTATAGCTTGGTGAACACGTTTGAGATGTATCCTTCGGGAGCCTTGGCTATCTCTTTCTATCACATAACTTTTTTTTTTTTTCTTTGCAGAAAAGAGTGCCAGTTTTATGTTGGCTTGCCCAACTTTCACCTTCTCTCTCTCTCTTTTTTTTTTTTGAAAGATACCGATAGCTGGAAAGCCTTGCTAGAAATTTTTTTTTAATATTTCATTGATCGAGCAATTGATCGACTAACCGTTTCAGCCTGGGTACCAATAGCCTCCTTGGACACTTAAAATAATTTTATGAATCGGAGTCCCCTCTCATGACCAACTTTTCTTGGATTCCCTGGGAGTTCTTCAGCCAAGCAGTATAGTAGTTTCTTTATAATCAAAATAATTGTGGCAAGCAAGATACAAAATCCAATTATCTTTCTATTGTTGTTCTAAATAACAAGTAGTTCCACTTTTTAGTTCTAGCAGACTATCTCTTAACAAAAATAAAACAAAATGAAAACACACTACTTCAACCTTTATAGCGCCAATTTTAAATGTTGATTTGTGTTTTGTTGTTAGGCAAAAACTTAAACAAACAGGATTTAAAAGCTAAAGAGGAGGGAAAAATGCCGCCAGTTAAAGATAAATTTGCACAGACCTCAAAAGATAAAACACAGTACTTCAACCTTTATTTACAATATATACATATGCACAAAGTCTTTGTGATTACTCAAATGATGTAGTGGATGGAACAACTGAGAAATAATGCTTCAGATATTGACCATTGACAGGAAGGTTCAAAAAATTACCTTCCAGGTCCTGTAGACGAAATGCATTATTACCTAGGATTTCGGCAATCTGGTATGGCCCTATCCATAGAGGTTGCAACTTGGTGTGTTTACCTTTCTTTTCATGGGCTTTGTCCCATAGAAGCACCAGGTCCGCAAGTCTGAAGGCCTTCACTCTGGCTCTTTTGTCAAACCAGCGCTTGACTGTCTCTTGGTGTCGACTAAAATGCTCCAAGGCTTGAAGTCGTTCATCCTGCAAATTAATTAAGTCCAACACACGAGCTTTCGCATCTGCATGATCATCAAAGTAATCTAAAGCAAATTGATAAGTGGGCAATTTTAAAGAGATAGGAACGATGGGTTGAGTACCATACAACAAAGCAAATGGGGAAGTCTTAAGAGCTTCTTTATGTCTTATCCTATCAGCCCAAAGTGCATACTTCAATAGTGTGTGCCATTGTCTGGGTTTGTCTACAATAGACTTCTTGATGGCATTTATCAAATTCTTATTTGTGGACTCAGCTAGTCCATTACCTTGGGGATAATAGTTGGATGAAAATTTGATGACTATCCCCCTCTGGTATGCCCACTCTACAAATTCTAATGACTGAAAGGTTGGTCCGTTGTCGCACACCAAATTCAAAGGAACTCCAAACCTGGTTATGATATTTGATTCTAAAAATCCGATCACCTCATGGGTTGTACTCCTCATGGTGGTTGCTGCTTCAACCCATCTTGTACAATAATCAGTGGTTGTTAAAACATACTTGTGCCCTATTGATGAATTCGGGTTTATCACACCTACAAAGTCAAGTCCCCATTGCATAAAAGGTTTGTCTATTATAACAGGTTGTAATGGTAGAGCTCGATTAGCCTACTTGGATGCAAAAATCTGACACTGGTGGCAAGTTCTCACATGCTGATGTGCATCTTTAAACAATGTAGGCCAATAATAGCCTGCTCTCAATATCTTGTGTGCAGTAGCGAAACCTGAGGAATGCCCTGCTCCTAACTTCTCATGAAAACTAGACATCACCTCATTCACTTCATTCTGAGAAATGCATCTTAAGAATATGCCAACATAGTTTTCTCTGTACAAGTTGCCTCCTTTGAGTAGAAAATGAGCAGATTTCAGCTTCAGTGCTCTTCTTTGAGTTCTATTTAGGTGAGGTGGACAAATTCCAAACCTCAGCAGATGAATGACATCTCCATACCAATCATCCAATCCAGAATCCAGCTGATTAATTTCTCCCTCTATAGGTATTTCAGCAATATGTCGGGACAAACCAAGTCCTCTAATTAATTTTGTAGGCCAGATTTCTAAGTCGTACTCCTGCAGTCTCATGGCCCAATTACCTCTTAGCTCACCCAATTCATCCTGGCTTAATAAATATTTGACAACTGGATCAGGAACTATAGCATGGACTTTGCTTCTCAATATGTAATGTCTGAATTGCTTGACTACTCTCACCAAGGCATAGGCTTGCTTATCCAAGCGAGAGTATTTTAGCTCAACACCCTTTAAGTTGGTACTTTTGAAGGCAATCGGGTGCTCCCTTGTTTCTCTTCGTTGGGTTAAAACCGTTGCAAGTGTGTGTTCAGAAGCAAAAGAGTACAGGTAAAAATCTGCACTGAAATCTGGGCTCACCAGCATTGGAGCTTGTTTGATGGCAGATTTGATCTCTTGGAATGCTGCTTTGGCTTCCATTGTCCAGGAAATCTTAGCAGTTTCCTTCAGCATGTCATTTAGCGGCTTGACTATTTTCGCAAAGCTAGAGATGAATTTTCTGACAAAATTAATTTTCCCAAAAAATGATCTTAACTCTTTCTTAGAGTTGGGAAAGGGTATCCCCGATATGGCTTCAACTCTCTCAGGATCCATGGAAATGCCATCTTTGGTGATTAAGTGTCCAAGGAGTTTTCCTTCAGTTACACCAAAAACACACTTCTTTGGGTTTAAAGAAATGCCAAATTCTCTGCATTTGTCGAAGACAGATTCCAAGTGCTTCACGTGGTCAAACCGGGATTTAGAAAAAACTGTCAAGTCATCCATGTAGACAATGATGCACTTACCCATGAGACCTTTGAAGGCATGATCCATTGCATGCTGAAAGGTAGCTCCAACATTTATCAATCCAAATGACATTCTCTTGTAGGCGAAGGTTCCCCACTTGGTCGTGAAGGTAGTTTTCATCTTGTCTTCCTTTTCAACTAGTATCTGGTTGTACCCCAAAAATCCATCTAAGAAAGACATCATTTCTGAACCATTCACAATTTGTAGCACATCATCCATGGAAGGCAAAGGATAATTATCCTTTTCAGAAGCCTTGTTCAAGTTCCTAAAATCCATGCACAAGCGGATTTCCCCATTCTTCTTTCTAACCGGCACTAAATTGGCTACCCAAGTAGAATGTCTAATGGGAAAAATAATGGCAACACTCAATAATCTCTCCACCTCCTTCTTGATGAGGGGTTCCAACAAAGCGTTGACATGCCTCTGTTTCTGTCGAAAGGGTTTGCAGAACTCCTTTAAGGGTATTGTATGGGTGTAAAATTTTGGATCAAAAACCTTTAGGCCTTTATAAGACCAGGCCATAACATCCTTGGACCTATGAAGGAATTCAATCATATTTTTTTTAATTTTAGGGTCACAAGCTTTAGCTAACTTAAGGTGTCTGGGATCCTCTTCAGTCCCGACATTCAGTTTCTCAGTCTCACTGCCTGCTACACCAATAGAATTTCCAAAACTCACTCTTTGTTTAATTCGGTCAACATCAAACAGTCGCTCAAGTTCTACCATTCCCTTCGGAATTCTATTATCTTTCAACCTCATTATCCCCTTTTCATCATCAAACTTTTCCAGCATAGTATCCCTTTGACCATCATCAATTATAGTATTTTCAAATGCATTGGTATTCTGTAAAAAGTTTATAATTTGTTGGTCATCAAAAAAGACTTGAAAATTATCTACGTTATCTGGAACCGAAGGACAAGGGATTAATTCGATTGAAAATTTCTTCCATTTGAACTCCTCCAATGGCTTCAGATTTGCGGTTGATGAAGCTAAAACATCTGCAAGTGAATTCTCTTCTCTAGGAATGTGCATCAAATTAAAAGCATCAAAATCCTCCATGAGATCCCACGCTCGGTATTTATATCTTTTCAGGTAAGATGCCTTGCAATGAAATTTACCTCTAACCCGATTGGCCACCAACTTCGAGTCTGTAAAAACCTAGATATTTTTTACACCTTTATCTAAAGCAAATTTCAATCCCAAGCACTAGTGCTTCATACTCGCCAAATTATTCGTGCAAGGAAACTGCAAGCGATAAGACATAAAATACGTCTGATTTTTAGGTCCTTTAAGAACTGCCCCTATACCATAACCTTGCTTAGACTTAGCTCCATCAACATGAAGCATCCAAACTTCATTATCATGATCAAGATGAGCTTTAATAGGTTTCTCCTTTTGTGCAGTTGTCAAATTATAAACCCCGATATCTACATCAGCAAGATTAACAATCTCATTCTTGGCATTATACTCGGTGATCATGTGTTTATATCTAGGTTCTCTTTCGATTCTTAACTGATTTGCAACACCTTTCCAGGGCAACCACATATGTGAAAAATCAGTCGCCAAGTACCCATTCAAAGACTTTGACCAATCTCTACTCAGAAGCATTCCATATCCCACAGGAATATCTACCACCCGAATGTCAATTTTGTGTTGTGCTCTCGGCTCGATGCTAGCTGGATGTGTATACTTTGAAGTTCACCTACCACCTTAACCTCGATTTTATCCAATTGGATGACTCTTCTCTCGGACTTCATAGGGGTTAAACCCAACTGTTGACAGATGGCTAGAGGCATGACATTGGTTGAAGCACCAGAATCCACCAGACAGTTGTGTAATTTTTTTCCAAATATACGGACAGTTAGCAGGAAAGGCGGAACTTCAGTCTTTTCTTTATACATGGCCATATTTGCATTTGCTATCTTCTTCCCCTTTTCTAGAGGTTTGGCAATAGGCTCAGAGTATGTCTTAATCAAATTATCCCTTTGTTCAGTAATTTGAGCCAACTCATGAAGAGTGATGTTAGCCTTGATCTTCTTCATATCCTCCACTATATTGTATCCCTTATTGAGTGGAGCAACAAATCCATCTGGTACTCTTGGATCTCCTCCCTTGGGTGGAGGTGGGTTATTATTTGGAGATGGATCTGGAGGAACATTATGGGAGTTATCTGGAGGTGTAGACGTAGTATTAGGCTCCAGATTTTTGTTCTTGAGATTGTAGTTGTCCCTTCTATACTGTTGAAAAGCTTGCACTTCATCCATAGGCATCTCCACAACATTCTCTGACTCATCTAGAAAAGTGAATGAATCTAACACCATAGCTGCACTATGTTTGGATGAACTTGGACCATCAACATTTCTTTGATTTTCAGGAAAAACCAACTCACTAGATAGAGCTTCAAAGGCATTGCAGAACTCCAAACAATCCAATTCCCCATGCTGAGATGTTCCATGTATCCTGCACCAGTTGGGCAAAGCCAAGTCACAAATATTCACTTCATGCCCCTTACCTTTATAATCCTTGTTGGGTTCATATGGTGGTCTAGTGAATCTATTCTGTTGATAAGAAAATCTATTTGAGTTTTCCCCGGTGGACACTTGCCTTTTGAAACTCAAAAAGTCATTTGCCAACTTTTGGACCATCTTTGAGACTTCCTCAACTCTTATTTTATCATATTCTTTCTCTCGTATTCTGTACATGTTCAGCATGTGTTACAACCAATGGATTTCCTATCGGTGGAGTTTGGCATGCTGGCAACATCATTTGATGTGGGATGGGATTCAAAATAGGGGTATTTTGTGTAACAAAGGGAATTTGAGGAGCATTCAAAGGTTGAGGTCCCAATTGTCTTTCAAGAACCAAAGCTTCTTTATAAGCCTCTGTTAGATTAGTAATATTGGCATCTCTCTTCAGGAAAATAGAGGTCACTGGATCTAGGGAATTCCTAAAAATTTCCAATGCTAGATCTGCAGTTGGCACATAATGACCCGTCAATCTACCATAAGCCTTTTGAAACCTGACGTTGAAAGATCTGATAGTCTCATTGATTTCTCTCTTAATGCTGGAAAACTGTTGATATAACACACTAGGGTCAATTACTTGACCAAATTGTGATACAAAAACTTTCTCCAGGTCATTCCAACTAGTAATAGAGTCATTAGTAAGATTCAAAAACCAATCGTATGCTCCCTCCTGGAGAGTGAATGGGAATAACCTACAAGCCACATCTTCATGCTGCACATTCAACAACTTTAGAGCATTTTTAAATGCCACTAGGTGTTCTTCTGCTGTTCTGATTCCATCATGCTTGTAGGTAGGAAGATACTTCTCAAGATTTCTGGGTAAATCATGCGCTGCACCAGGGATATTCAAAGCAGTGGAACCCAACCAGTTTGCCATCACTACCTGATTAACGATAATATTTTGAGTTGCAGTTGGAGGAACTACAAGTGGTGATAAAACTATGTTGGACAAAGACTTGGCCCTTCTGAGGCTGCTTCTCCTTGGGGTTTCCAACTCAGGCACAAGGAGCTCTCCAGCTCTGGAGTGGGACCTGGTTACTCTGTAGGTAGAATCCAACTTTACACAAGCAACTTACAATCCTTAACAAATACTGAACGGAGTTCGGTCGGCCCTCCTTCTAGCACCAATTTTAAATGTTGGTTCGTCTTTCATACACACCCTATGAAGAATGAACATAAAATACCAATAACACTTTACGGGATAAATCCCACTCACTTTAGGATCTTGTCTGGTTATCCAAGGTGTGAGTTACGTGAGTTGGGTCGAATGGCTATTCACTCTTTTTCGCTTCTGGAATAGTTTCAAGTAGACTATCTGTTACCTTACAATGGGTTCGACCTTGGTTCAATAATGTTTAGCGGTGGTTATCTTTGTTGACAATCGGATTTACAATCAGTTCTTTGATATAGCTCTTTATGCTTTAGCAGATTAAATAAAAGACAAATTTGAAAGAAAATAAAAATGGATCATTTGACGGTAGAACAAAGAGAGTAGGGTAGGGCAGAAAAGAGAAGCTTATCTAACTTAGTTGCAAATCAAAACTACCAATTTCAGTTACACTATTTAGCTTCACAATAAAACCAATCAAAGAGGAAGGTGTCCAACTTTCTAAGATCACCTTCTACTAAGAGCATAAGATGGAGATGACACAGATCTAAAAGAAAATCATAAATAGAAGGGAAGTCGGTGTCAACTGGTATCTCTCACTAGTAGCCTAGCTCGCGTAGTGAGGATAGAGCAATTAGAATAGACCCGAACCTTAAATCTTTAATTTTCCCTAGCATACAACAAACGGAATGAAGCCTAGTAGCATATTCAATCTTGATAACACAGATTTACAACTAAAATAAATAGACCTTAGCGAGACGAAAACAAAAGAAGATGCACTTATCGCAATCCGAAAGAGATTAGGCTCCTGGCCACGCTATCATAGAAAATGACGTCACACCAACCCCAGGTACAGAACAAAGCATTCAAACAAGATTTGTAGGAAATTGCTAAAATATCTTTTATTCTAAGTTTTCGCATCCGGACTTTACATTCAAAAGAAGTATATATAGACTCAGGATAGACCCTGATCTTTTCAAAAATATCTTCTTCCAAATATCTAAATCTTATCATAAAAATCCCACCGTCGAGGCTTTACAATATAAGGCATTTTTATATAGAGTTTCGATAAACCCTAATCACTCTAAAAATCTTCGTGTGGATCTTGCCATAAATGGAGAAGATAAGACTTGGTTTCATCCTCATCAAATGGACACCGCGTGTAAATGTATCTTCATCTTTCGGTAAGCCGTCAGAGCATCTCATTAATTCCTCTACAAAATCTGGATGAGTCACTGACTTCCCAGGCCTTCTATCCTCGCACAACCGCCTTTGTTTGGTTCGAGTTGAAATTCTCTGCCCACCATTACTTTCGCCATAAATTTTCCCATTAAATGCATCCACCGACAAATTCCTTAAAGTCTTTATTTGCGGCCAGATCTGCAAAATCTGGACGGATCAGAAATTCTCGGCATCTCCTATTTCCATCTGATGGTCCTTGCTTGATTTGTGCCGAAATTTAGGTTTGTCCGTCTTTCTCGCCATTACTTCTGCCATTATGCAATTGTCGGATCACTTTCTGCAAAAGAAAAGCAAAGGTTAGAACTTTAATATTATTAATTTAATTATTTTTTAAATTTTTCCTAAGGTTTTTTAATGTTTTTCATTTTTAATTAATTAATTAATTTTTCCTAAGGTTTTTTAATGTTTTCATTTTAATTAATTAATTAATTAATTAATTATTTTTTCATTTAAATATTTCTAGGGTTTGGACTGTGTTGAAAAGCTTCCACTTCCTTTGGATGAGTGATGAAAAATTTAAAGAATGGCCAAATTTTGCAAAATGAATATAAATCCAAAATGCCATATCAAGCAATTAGCCTTCGTAACAATTCAAAACTTTAATGGACTTTAAAATATTTTAGGGCAAAATTAAATTTGAGCGAAATTCCGACATGTAATGAGCATTAGGGTTTGATTTCCTTCTTCCAAGCTCATATTCTCATGAAATTAAAGCAAGTCGCGATTTCGGGACATTTTCCTCAAGCTACTTTTTCCTTGCTTGTGCCCTCACGAAAATGAGACAAGTCACGAAAATGGAACATGTCGCGATATCGCGACATTTCCCTCAATTTATTTCTTCCAAGCTTGTGCCCTCGAAAATGAGACAAGTCCAAAAATGGAACATGTCGTGATATCGTGACATTTCCCTCAATTTATTTCTTCCAAGCTTGTGCCCTCGAAAATGAGACAAGTCACGAAAATGGAACATGTCGCGATATCGCGACATTTCCCTCAATTTATTTCTTCCAAGCTTGTGCCCTCGCGAAAATGAGACAAGTCCAAAAATGGAACATGTCGCGATATCGCGACATTTCCTTCATTTTTTCTTCCACTTTGCAAATTCTCCAAAAATTGTAGGTTGACTCCAATGACTTTGTCCATCTGTATTTTGCATTTTTACATATTGGTGAAGGATCTTCCTTACTCAGAAATGATTTTAACATTTGAAAAATGAATTTTAAATTGCTCAGCTTCACATGGTGTAGAAAAATGATGAAAATTCAAAGTGCCCAGAATTTGATGAAACTTTACAAGCATCTAAATAAGCCCAAAGGGTATCCAAATCTGCAAATGGAACCAAAAAATTTGATCTACGGATCATGAGATATTGCATTTAGAAGTTTGCTGGCCAGAAATAGAAACTGCTATTTCTGGTAAGTGAATCTTGTCTAAAAGTCCAGAAATTTGGCATGGCCACAAAGATGAGTTTAAGATCTTCCACCCAAAATTTGAATCACCTCAAACGGATTTGTCTTCCAAAAGTTATGAGGATTTCAAGTTTGGAGTAAGTTTGCTGCAAGAAGAAAATAATTAAAAGAACCCTAACATTTGATTTTAATAATTAAACCTTAGAAAAACTATTGAAAATTAAAATTTCTGAAATGATTAATATGAATTAATACATTTAACATGCAAAATTTCAGAAATTTTAAATTGAAATCAATGCCATATGCAAGCCTACTTGGACACTTTGATGTAGGCGAAATTTGAAAAAGGATGCAAGCAAAATTTGGAATTAAAACCCGAAAAACTCAAGAGGGTCCCTACGGAAAAAATGAAAATTAAATATTTTCAAAGGATGGAATTTCATTTTTTTAGTGGGGGTGTGTTGCTTCTCAACAAGTATTTTTATCAAAATATTAAAATATCACATTTGCTTTTAAGTTAATTAGATCGTATCAAACTTGTTATTTTATTAAAGATATTTTTTAATAATTTATTTTGTATTAAATGTATTTATCTTCTACAAACTATTATGTTTTTTTTATAAAAGGTAGAAGGGGTTTTGAAAGGATCCCCGAACCTTTTACAAGGTAATCCAAGGCCAAAAAGAGATTGGTCGAGGGTCAAAAAGCCAACACAACCAAACTAGTAACACACAAACAAGAAATCAATAGAGCTTCCAAGCCCTAGCTCCACAACCACCAAGGGAGAACATCGAGAAATTCCAAAAATAGATAGAAAATTGAAAAGGACTTCCACACAGGAAAGTAGGACGACTGAGTAATAAACAAAAACAACAATTAACCATGTTCCAATTCCCTACCAAGGTAATTTGTTGCCTCCAAAGAGCATAAGCCCTCAGGAAAGTCCTCCCACTAAATATGGAGTCTAGGGTGGTCCACACCCAGGTTTACCATGAATTATGCAGAATTATTACCTTTTGGAAAAGTATGCTAAAATGTGACATCCTCGCAAAGCAGGGTGACTCTTTTAGCTTCAAGAATCATATTTTTTGTTGATAGATTTCCTGGGGTCCATCCTTTCATGTAATTGATGGTAGTAAGGGAGTCCCCTTCTATGATAATTTTATGGAGTTCCAATGAGCTGGCCACCTGGATGCCTTGGTAAAGGGTCTTCACTTTTGAAAACTGACTGGAGTTGACTCCAAGCCCTTCAACATATGCCAACATTTAATCACCCCTGTGATCTCTAATAATATCCTTGACATTGCTCTTCCTGGGTTACCTTTTGAAGTGTCATCAAAATTTAATTTGAACCAATCATGAGGTGGAAGAATCCAAATAGTGGATAATCTTTGATTAGCCACAATAGATAAAGTTGGCTCCCTAACTAGTTTAAAACCCAATAAATTCTCCAATATTCGCTTAGACTCCTTGGGTTTATCTTCTACACAACATGAGGATACATTCTCCACAATAGCCATAAAACACCTGGAAAATATAAAGCCAATCGAATTAGAGGTGTTAAAGACTCACTCGTTGTGCTCCTTCCAAACTCCCCAAAGAATATGGGCCAAATTGAAATACCAAAACATTTGAAGGCACTTGGAGGAGAATGGGGATGACCATTGGGCCAAAATATTGGGAAGGGAAATGGGAAGGACCCAAGAGACTCCTAGAAGACCAAAAAAGGAGTCAAAAACTTCCTTTGTGAATGGGTAGAGATTAAAGAGATGGATTAGGAATTCATCACATGTACCACACAAATAAAAATGGTTGGGTAAGATCACGCCACGATTTCTAAGATTATCCAAGGTGAGGAATTTATGCTACACCTATAGACAAAGGAAGATATTAATCTTAGGGATGAGATATTTACACCAAACCAAGTTGCAAAGGGGCCAAGGGGGAACCAGTTCCTCAAGCAGGTAGAAAGTAAATTTAATTGAGAAAGAACCTGAGGGTTTTACCTTCCAATAAAAGGAATAATCATTTGAATCTAGCTTGAGCACATAAATATTTAATAAATTAGTGATGCGGTTAAGGGTATGAGATTCAATAAAAGAAATATTAGGGTGGGATAGGGATCTCCATATTATGCAATTCGAAAGAGCAATAATGAAATAAAAAACTCTAGAGTCGAACAACCTTCTGGACGAGGCTTCAGCCATAGCCAAATAAGGGTGAGAAGCTAAGGGATCATCCATCAACCAAGGATCATTACAGAAGTTGACCATTCCCCACTAGCCATTTCCCTTTGTTATAAATTAGGTCTTTGAACTTACACATATTAAACCATAAGGTCAACCTAGAGGGCAACAACGATGAGGTCAACATATTGTTCTCCATACCCAAATATTTGACCTTAATAATTTTGACCCATTCCACATCTTCATTTTGGACCAACCTCCAACCTTGTTTTGCAATCAAGGCTTTATTCATGAGACTAGTTTTTCTCAAACCTAGGCCTCCACATTCTTTTTTTCTACATATTTGATCCTAGGCCACCAAGTGAAATCTATGCTTGATCTCAGAGCCAGACCATAAAAAATCTCTTTGAATCTTCTCAATTATTTGGAGGATCTTGTTGGGCATTTGGAAGAGTGACATAAAGTATATAGGAATGCTCTGCAGGGAGGTCTTAACTAAGAGCACTTTCTCGACTTGGCTTAAAATAGCTCCCTTCCAGCTAGCAAGATTTCGTTGGATCTTTTCAACCATGGATTCCCAAAGATCCGATTTACTATAGACTTTGAAGAAAGGTAACCCAAGATACGTAGAGGATAGGGAGACCAATTCATATCCAATAATACTGGCTATCTTCCTCTGTCTGGCCATTGAAGTATTGAGAAAGAATAATATGCTTTTTCTAAAAATAACCTGCTGACTTGTCACTTTTTCAAAGTTGAGGAGAATAGATTTAATAGAGCATGCCTGAATGACAGAAGCCAAAAAAGAGAGCAAGGTATCATCTATGAATTGATGGTAATATATGGGGTTAAGGGTAGGTTTAATACCCACGATATTAGAATTTGCAATAATAGAGCAATTAAAAACTTCTACCATAAAAATGAAGAGGAAGGGGGATAGTGGATCTCCCTGTCAAATACCCCTATTACTATTGAAATACCCTGCTGGGGAAGTGTTTTTAGTTTTACAATGAGTTATTTTAACATTTTTTTATTAAAAGAAAAAAATGATTCTAACATAATTTTTACTAAGAGATAAAATTTAACTCAACTATTTGCCTTCTAAAATTTAAATTTCATGAAGGAAAATAAACATTGTGATTTGGTTAAGATATTCATTTATTATTCGTCAAATCTATTTTTCATATTTCTCAAACTTTTATGTTTTTACAATTACTTCATTTTTATTAAGATAAAATCTTGCTTAGTCAATTACTTACCTGATTTCATTATCTATAGTTATGCTCACATTTCCAAGAGATTACCTCCAACAATTATTGCTGAAAATCAATAATAATGTTATTTTTTATCCAATCTCCACATTTATATTTATTGATGACATTAATGATATTTTTTGAATTCCCCTCAATTGAAATTATACTTACATTCTTTTCCAATTATAATTTTGATCATCATAAGAAGTGCCCTAGCCTATACTAAGTAGTTTTGTTAAAGTTTCATATATTTATAAGTGAAAAGAATTTGGTCTTCATTATTTCTAAAACACCATTTCTACTAGCTTTTCCTAGATTTCCTTTGAAAGCACCCTCAAAATTAATTTTGATAAACCCAATTTATAGGCATTTTCATTTTACCATAGATCGAAGCAAATTATTTGTGTCAACTTCATTATCATAGATGACTCTTCCATGTTTATTCAAATCTTGTCACCACAAGGCTAGCATCCATTTTCCTACACTTGAGACTAACATCATGTTTGTAAATGTTCTACAAGAGAGGCAATGATATGGTTTCAAACTTGGGCATGATTTTGAGATTTATTTAAAAAAATTGTATTATTCCTTTCAAGCCATAAATTCCAAAAAATAATGACAAAACCAATCCACCACAAAATATATAATGCTTTACTTGTGAAATAATTAATCCAACATTTCATTAATTCTTTTAATACTGATGGAACTACAAGACACACTATGATATTTAAAAAACATCACCAAATGGTGTAAGCAAAGGGATAATTGAGAAGTAAATGATCTAATATTTCCATGTCCTCAAACAAGGCACACTTCAAAATTTTATGATGTCTTCTTTGTAGACTCTATCCCATAAGAATCTTACTTTGGAATGGTAACCAAAGGAGTGTTGAGTCCTTAGGAAGGGCCTCTATTGACCAAATATTCTTTCAAGGGAAAGAGTAGAAAAATCTAATTGCTCTAAATCCTCATATCCCACCTTGAATGAGTATCCACTATTGTTTGGTAGATTCCAAACCAACTCATCCTTTTGCATGAAAATAGGTAAGTAAAACTCTTGAAGCATATTTTAAAGCTCATTTTCTATTTGTTTAAGTTTCTCTCCTTTGACCAAGTTACTAATAGAAATCCATGATCTAGAGTTGTTCACATTAATATAATCTTCAACATTTGGACCTTACAAGCTAGACATACCTAAGCCACTAGTTACCATTTTGAATCAAAGATAAGAGGTTATCCTCTCATTGCAATAAAAATGAAAGTAGTATAGAGTCTATCCCTTGCACTTTAGTGTTTCAAGAACATCATAATAAAGAAATATAAATGGATTATATCCATGGAAATTTAGGTTTCTAGGGCAACTTAATAAAGTAATTAGTATGAAGGATCATCCTTGTGCTTTAGGGTTTTGGGGGTAACATAAGGAAACATAAAGAAGAAAGTGTTTATATAGTTATTCCTTGCATTTTAGATTTCTAAAAAAACATAAATATTTAGACGATAAGTCTGATTATGAAAAATATAGAAAAAATATAAGAGATCAATGAGGATGAAACTCTTGGCATAAATAGAAAAAGGAGAGGAAAATCCTCAAAGCAAGAACAAAGAGAAAATTAATCTTAATGGAATATCCATTTGAGAAACCAAAAATAAATATCATGTGTTAACAAGGAGTGGGATAAACCCACCAATAAAATAATAAGTGATGATATAAATGGTACCATGAAATATTAAGGGTATGAATAATATCCTAAATAAAGTTATTAAGAACTTAATATGTTATAATCTTTGGTTTATTTTAATATAATAAGAAAAATTTAGTAAGGATGCATTCAAAATGATTGAGAATATGGGGGATTGTCTAACAATTATTTTATAGGGGCTTCTAGAGGTATTGCAACAATATGGGACAAACACAAATAGGGTGGAAAGTTACTGGAAGTAAAAATATTGGGTTGCTAGTTTATGTTGAAGGAAAGAGGACGTCAAATTTGGGGGTTTAGATGTATATGCTCCATCTACAATTATTCCTCATGAAATACGTTGGAAGAGCATTAGTATAATTTAGTCAAATACAATTATGATTCATAATTATGACCTATGGATTATTACGACTTCAACACAATCCTATCTCCTTTAAAAAAGAAGGGTGGTAGTACTAGTTGATCTAAATAAATGCAATGTTTTCTTCATTTATCAATTCAAATATTTTTTGGGATGCAATTTCTTCAAGTTTTCAATATACATGGGATAATAGATGCATTTGGAAAACTCATATGATAGAAATATTGAATAGATTTTTGCTAGGGTATAAATAGAGCATGCAATCTCTTTGGAAATATTATTGCAAGCAGGATTAGATCACAAACCCGTTATCTTGAGATATAATCTAATTAATAATGATCATCCAAATTCATTTTGATTTTAGTCTATATGGATCCAAGATCCTAATTTTTTTGAGATGTTTATATTATGGTGTGTTGAAGCAAATTTTGAAGGTTCATGTATGTATAAGTTTATTCAAAAGATGAAACATCCAAAGCGGAAAATGCAGATTTAAAATGCTATTTTTTTGATAACATATTTAAAGTAAAATAGGAGATTGAATTCAAGCTAAAAAAATTACAAGAAATAGTAGAAATCAATGGAATGGGTTATCAAGTGGCATTAGCTCAACTGGTTAGATTCCTCAACATTTCAAGGATACCTAGGTTTGAATCTTGCCAAACGATACATGGATAATATCCAATCTTTGTTGTAATACCACTATGTGGTGATGATGTAATATGAGTGGGGCCCATTTCAATCCCATATAACCCATTAGATTTTTTTTATGTATGTTAATGTAAGTTATAATTACCAAACTCAAACTCTCATTCAATATACAATGAATCAAAGTTGATTAAATATGTGGTTATGATTTAATATGGATGGGGCATGTTTCAATCCCATATAACCCATTGAAAAAATGGAATAGGCTAGGATTTTTGTGTGCAAGAAAAATAATTACTCTTGATTATCATATTTTCTGATTATCATAATGTATTAAAAAGGAGTCATATTGGATCCAAAATCTAGGGAGAGATGGTTCAAGGAATGAGATAAAAATACCAAAATTTCCATGCACAACCAAAAAAAATTTTTCTTTTCATCCCATAAAAAATATTTCAACTCCAAACAAAATAAATATCAAGGAAGAAAAATATAATAGAAAGAAAGCAATTAATTATTTCAAATATATTTTGTCAAATGATAGACAAGATAAGGAGGCAAAATATTCCATTAATTATCACATAGGGACAAAGTAAAATCTTGTGAAGAATATGTATTTGGAGGAGCCACAGGAAATGATTTTGTTTTGTAATTTTAACAAGGTGCATGACCCCAATGGATTTCTTGCAATTTTTTTTCAAGATTTTCTGGGATTTATAGAAGAGTGATATGTTGGATATGGTTGAAGGGATCCAAAAAAGGAAGGCTATAATGAGATAAATACCACATTTGTTACATTGGTTCCCAAGAAATATGAGTAAATATTTTGATAACTTTTGTCTAGTAAGCATTTGTAATATGATGTATATGATCATTTCAAAAATTATGGAAAATAGGTTAAAAACATTCTATATTATGTTATCTCAAAAGAACAAGGTGATTTTTTTTATGGTGAATAAATTATTGATGGTGTAATGATTGCATAGGAGGTGGTGTATTCTCTTCATTCCTTGAAAATTCATGTATGATTATCAAATTAGATATGAACAAACATGTTAGGGTTTGCTAGATTTTTCTATGTGATATTCTTAAAAAATTTGGTCTTGATAAAGGTTGTTGTGAATGGATTAGATGTTATAGCACTCTAAAATATTGTATTTTGATCTATGGATCCCTTTTTGAATAATTTGATTTATCCTATGAACTCCACTAAGATGATCCACTATCTCCTTATCTATTTATTATTCTTACAAAGGCATTAGGGATATCTTTCACAAAGGCAAAAATGGAAAAAATAATTAAAATTATTTAGGTTGCAATATATAGTCCCTCTCAATCTCATATATAATTTTTTGACATACTTTTTTTTGGGTCATCCCTTAGTTAGTGAGGCCATGGAGTTCAAATCATCATTATCATGCTACAAGAAGGTTGTTAGACAATTGGTTAATAATACAACATCTAAGATATTTTCATTAACACTACCCTATATTTCTATGAATTATTATAGATATTTTAGGGTTTAACGTTAAAATTTTTCCACCAAAATATTTGGATATTCCTTTGTCTTATAAAGGAAAGAAGAAGGAGCTTTGGGACTCTATTTTAGATAGAATGATGTCTTGTTTGGTAGGTTGGAAAGGTAAGATATTAACCATGGTTGGAAGGCTACTATACATAGAGTATATTGCAATCCATCCCTACTCATATGATATCACTTTCAATATTGTCAACAAGTATGGCATTCAAATTTTATAGAATTCAAAGAGAAATTCTTTGGAGAGAATGTAAGGAAAAAATTAGGCTGCTCTTTGTAAGTGGGATAAGGTTTGAAAAGGAAATAATATTAGATAAATGGTCTTCTAAAATTGTAGACTTATGAGTTTGGCCTTAGGGGAAAATATTAGTTGGGGATTATTTAAACATCAAGAAAAGAGTTAGGTAAAAATATTACTTCAAAAATATACAGGTTCTTTTGATGCAATGAAATTATTCAGGAAACAAATCCTACCTAAAGGATCACCAACATAGAACTGCATATTATATAGTTTGTAATTGATCAATAAATATGTTGCTTGACTTCATCATCATCTAGATTTCTTAATTTTTATCATAAAATTTTAAAGCTTTTTATTTCTCATAGTCTGTAATTGTGATGTTTATTATTTGCTTTTATGGATTCTATAATTTATAAGACTTTACGAGTTTAATGAGTTAAAGTAAAATATGATAAAAATTATTAAAATATAGCTCCAAAATATGAAAAATTATATTAAAATATATAGGCATTAGTTAAAATTTTAGAAGGTACATAACTAATAACCCCATAAAATAGCCCCAAAAAATAGAATTAAAAGCAAGTATAAAACTAATAAAATGAGGTTCGAGGTGTAGACCAATTGGTTCATCCAAACCCCATAAGGGAGCGGAGGTCCAAGGTTCAAATCTTGGGCCTCGTTGGACTGAATGCTTGTCCCTTTCAAGGTGCTTTCAGTGGTGTAAAAGGTTTAAAATGATTGTGGCATGGCGCTTATAGGGGCGGACTACGCGAAGATCTGTGTGGCAGATTTTGGGGCGAACAACGCAGAATACTGTGGCGGCCATAAAAGCTGGACAACTTGCCCGAATTCGTGGAAACTACCGATTCCACCATGTTAAAAAAAAACTAATAAAATGAATATTAAAAATGTAGAAATTGGTATTTCTTGGAATTTTTTATATACTAATGAGATGTCATATGCCATATGGTGCTTATAAAAAGAACTGTGCAATTGCTTTTAGATTTTATATTAAATGGTGTCAATAAAAACTATATATAACAATAAATATAAAAGCATTTTGTTGGAAATTTGAGTTAATTTGAGGCATTTTATGTTTTAATTGATGTCACATTGAGTTTTGGTGGCAAAAGCACTTCATAGATAATCATCTATGATATTTTGGAAAGCATGGATATATACAGGGTTTTTATGAAAACCAAGGTAGGCAAAATAAAAGGTTTTATTTAAAACCATGGTGGGATTATGTGGAAAGCGCTTTTCTTAAAATCCAAGGTGGAATTTTGTTTCATTGAAAAATGACCTCCGATGATGAAGATATTAAAGTTTGAAGTTTAAGTTTAAATTAATGGAGGGCCGACCTATGTGCAATTAATGGAGGTTGGCATATATATATATATATATATATATATATATATATATATATATATATATATATATATATATATATATATATATATATATATATAGTAAAGGTTTCAATTTATTTCGGAAAGGGGGCATATTATATATCGTCGAAAAGCTTATTTCAAGGGCTATTTGACTAAATTATTTAGAAGGAGAAATAAGATGTGTGTAAAGAGATATTTCTGATTTTGCAAAGGGGTTCCAAAAGTGAAGTTTGCCTTGTTCTTTTTCAAGAGGATTAATTCTTTCATGAGGTGACAAGGTATGCAATATTGTGATTTATTTTATTTTATGGTATAAGTGGTTTTGGGAATGAAAATATTATGTAATGTTTTGATTTATTTTATTTTATGGTACAAGTAGTTTTAGGAGAGATAAAGAAGTTGTGCAATTAAAGGCCTTGGTGATGATTATTTTTTTTTGAAGAAAGTGAAAAAATTATATTAATACAAAGAGTAAATACAAGAGGGATCGAAAACATCCCAACCAAGAACCAGGAAGCAAGAAGCCAACACAAAGGGCAAGAGGGCAGCACTTCCCAACACTAAGCACAAGAAGAAAACCAGGCACGAAAACGCGACATGTCACGAAATCGCAACATGTCGCGATATCGCGACAGTCAAGGCAACCAAAGCCACAGCCGGGCAACCGGTCACGAAATCGTGACATGTCACGAAATCGCAACAGCCATAGCCAGCAACTCCTGACCACCAACATTGTCGCGATATCGCGACGGGTTCTCCTCCGAGCAGTCATCCCTCAAAAAGGTCACGATATCACGACGTATTTTTCGTTTGCCTCCTTTACGCCAGAAGTGTCGCGAAATCGTGACAAGATTGTCAATCTGCAACCAGTCCTCCCAAGTGTCGCGAAATCGCGATGAATTATCTTCATGAGGCACAAGCTCCAAAATGGTCACGAAATCGCGACGTCTTTTCCAGAAGTCATCAGTTCGCCAAAAGTGTCACGAAATCGCGACAGTACTTCTATCTGGCTCCCAGGCATCAAAAACGTCGCGATATCGCGACAAAATTTCCCCTTGTCTTCGAGACACAAAAACCATCGCGATATCACGACTATTATCCTCCTTGTTGCCCCTGCTCTCAAAGTGTCACGAAATCACGACTGGAACCTTCCAAAGGCCGTGGTGACAACACTTGTCGCGATATCGCGACGGTTTTTCCCCTTGTCTCCAAAACACAAAAACCGTCGTGATATCGTGACTGTTTTCCTCCTTGATGCCCCTGCGCTCAAAGCATCGTGAAATCGCGATGGGAACCTTCCAAAGGCCGTGGCGACAAAACTTGTCGCGATATCGCGACGGTTTTTCCCCTTGTCTCCGAAACACAAAAACCGTCGCGATATCGCGACTGTTTTCCTCCTTGTTGCCCCTGTGCTCAAAGCATCGCGAAATCACGACGGGAACTTTCCAAAGGCCGTGGCGACAAAACTTGTCGTGATATCACGACGGTTTTTCCTTTTGTCTCCGAAACACAAAAACCGTCGCGATATCGCGACTGTTTTCCTCCTTCTTGCCCCTGCGCTCAAAGCGTCACCTGTGAAAGAGCACTCAAACATCAAATGATCAGCAATATCCTCACTCTTATGACATAAAATACACTGAGAAGGGCCAATGATTCCTCTGTTTCTGAGGATATCGAAGGTGAGAATGCCATTGTGCATAAACTACCAGGCAAAGAAGTTCACTTTCGGCCAGCACTTGGAATACCAAATCTTCTTCCAATATTGAATCAAAAATGAATGCGGGGGAGGCTCTGGGAGGATCTGATCATATCCAGCCTTCACAGTATAAACCCCAAGGTTCCCATGGCCCCAAGCTAACTCATCCTCTTCATCTCTGCCCGTGAGAAACCGAGCTGTCAAGATGTTGGTCAAAATGGTTGCTAGCGTCGGAGGGATTGTGACCGGCCACTCCTCCAACCGCTTAAACTTCTTGAATTTATACTCACCCAACTGGCTAGTGTTGAAATAATTCTCAATAGTGACCCATCCCTGGGATTCTATGGCTGATTTAATTGGAAGCAATTCAGGATATTCCGCAATGATGGGTGGATACTGGTCCCATGAGTCAGTCCAAAAATGTGCCTTCTCCCCTCTTCCCACTTTCCAGAACAATTGGTCTTTAATAACTTGAGAACCCAACTTGAGAGCTTGCCAGACGAGGGATCCATTACCATCCAAAGGGAAGCGGCTTATTTCAGAGGGATGAACTTGGCCCAGATATTTGCTGGTTAAGATTCTACTGAATAAAGATGATGGCTGGGAGATCCATCTCCAATACAATTTACCTGCTAAGGCTATGTTGTTGAGTTTAGAGCTTCTCAATCCCAGCCCTCCTTTTTCTTTGGGCTGCGTAACCTTATCCCAGCCAACCAAGGCCCATTTCCTCTCACCATTTGCTCCTTCCCATAAGAATATTCTGGCCAATTTATCCAACTCTTTCCAAATAGAAGGTGGGGCAGCCAGGATAGAGAATTTATAAATTGGCATGGCTTGGATAACTGACTGTAAGAAGGTTAATCGGCCGCCATAGCTTAACCATTTATGATACCAATGGTTCATTCTGTCTTTGAAGCCATCCAAAAGATCTTTCCAAATGTCAATTTTCAATTTCTTGAAGTGCAAAGGAACCCCCAAGTAGACTATAGGAAGAGAGGTTCTAGTGAAGCCCAAAATCTCCATAATTCTATCCTGAAGCCTTTGATCAAGGTTGAAAAAGACCACTTTGGATTTTATGTCATTGATAACCTGATTGGAGGCCCTAAGGTAAATATTGAGAGAGTCTCTGATTCCCCTGGCTTCCCTGAGACTGGCCACTCCAACCAGGCCAGTATCATCTACAAATTGCAAATGAGTTAGAATTTCTGCACCAACCTTAATACCTGTTAACAGGCCTTGAAGTCTTCTTCTGAAGAAGAGTCTACCTAATCCTTCAGCCAAAATAAGGAATAGATAGGGAGAGCAGGGGTCCCCTTGTCGGAGACCACGAGAAGCTCCAAAAGGAGGTGAGGGAAGCCCCTTAATTAGAACAGAATAAGAAGGCGTGGAAACACAGCTCATAACCCAGTCTATCCAGTCCTGGGAAAAACCAAAGGCTGCCAACATCTTTGACAGGAAGCCCCACTCCACTCTATCATAAGCCTTGGACATATCCAGTTTGATGAACATTCCTTTGTTACCGGAGTTTTGCATTGAATGAATAGCCTCCTGGGCAAGAACCACTCCATCCAAAATCTGTCTACCCTCAACAAATCCCCCTTGTTCTGAGGAGATGAGGTTATGAAGGAGAGGTTTAAGACGTTCAGCTATTATCTTTGTGATAATTTTGTAAATCACATTACATAAGGCAATAGGCCTAAAGTCAGAGATATGAACCCCTTCCTCCCCCTTAGGAATTAAAGTGATGAAGGTATGATTTAGAGACTTAAGCATTCTCTTATTGATTCTGGACTCCTCTATAACATCCAAAACATCATCCTCTAAGGTATCCCAAAAGGCCTGGAAAAACTCAATAGGAAAACCGTCTCGGACCGGGAGATTTGCCTGTGCTCATTCCAAAGACCACACACTTCAATTCATCTCTATCAATGGGTCTAAGGAGAGCCCGATTTTCTTCTTGAGTGACAATAGGGGGAATAACATCAAGAACTTCATTTTGAGCCCCCACATCTTGCTCCCTATTTTCTACAAAAAGCTTAGAGAAATAATCCACTGAGTGGGAGTGCATACCAGGAAGAGTATCAAAGGAGTGTCCATTCTCATCATGTAGAACTGCCATGTTATTCATCTGTCTTCTAGCACAGGCTGATCTATGGAAAAATTTTGTATTTCTATCTCCTTCCAATAACCAAGAATTTCTAGCCCGCTGTTTCCAGTAAATTTCCTCTTGGTTATCAATGTCCTCAACAGCTTTGCGCAGGGCATCATCTTCAGTTTTAAGCTGTTCAGTAATTATTCCTTCCCTGAATTGTTTCTGTACCTCCTCCCAGCGGACCATCAAGGGGGCTCTTTGCAGCTGGAAATCCGACTTATTGGCGTGCCTCCACTGTTTCAGTTTACTTTTGACAAAATGAAGCTGTTTGTGGAATTTAAACATAGCTGTCCCAAAAGGTGGACGACCTTCATCCCACCATTGCAGAATTTTCTCATGAAGATCCTCCTTTTGTAGCCAAAAATTCTCAAATCTAAACGGTTTGTGGTACTGCCCTGTCTGAGTCCCACCCTCCAGCAGGATGGGGGAATGATCAGAAACAGGGCCATCCAAAATCTGGAATTTAACATTCCACTTAACAAATGCCTCCTCTGAGACCAGAAAGTGATCTAGCTTTACCTTCCTACAGTGTGGCTCCCTCCTCTTGTTAGTCCAAGTGAAAAAAGTTCCAGGGCCTTGGATATCCACTAAGTGAAAAGCCTGGACCTGGGCAATCAGAAGCCTGTCCCCCAGGTCCAAAATAGGGGTTCCACCTTCCTGATCCCGAGCAGATAATTTGGCATTAAAATCTCCAGCAATGATCCAGTCACAAACTTGTCGAGAGGACCTCATGTTGTGAACATCTTTCCATTGGAGCCTCTGGCCATCAAGGCTTTGAGCCCCATAGAAATTTGTAATTAGTACATGCTCAGATGTGACAATATTCCTGAAGAGAGATGTGAGAACACCCCTCCAGGCTATATGTTCTAAAGCAGTCCATTCCAGGGGGTTCCAAAGAGTGACAATCCCCCCTGAGGCACCTTGGGCAGCCACATCCATATACCCAACGCCCCTCCAAATCCTACTAATGGTTTTACTCATAAGATCCAACGACATTTTTGTCTCCTGGATAAGCAAAAAATTTGTTTTATACTTCCCTAAGAGTCTTTGAATAGCAGATTGATGGGTTCTACTGTTTAAACCCCTAACGTTCCAAGATTGTATAATCATTGAAAACCTTGGGAGCAGTAAGAATCAATTGACCTCACCGATCCTCCATTGATCAGCTTATCTCCTTGTGCTGTGAGCAGTTCCTTATTGGATTTTATTCCCGCTCCTTGAGAGTTATTGTTTTTAGATCTCTTCTCCACCTGAGTGATCCCTAAAGCTGGCCTTTCTCTGTTTTTATCTGCATTTCCCATAGTGACATCTTTAATAGCCGGTTGTGCTGGGGAGTGTATCACCAATGCCCCTGGGTTCTCTGACTGCATACTCTCCAAGGGTGCAGTCACCTGTTCGGCAATAGGAGTGGATGAAGGAGAATCTTGGGAGTGAGTGTTATTAATCTCACCATTCCCATCCACTCCCTCCATGACTTGGTCTTCCAGATCCACTAATGACTTAAAAATCTCATACCGGTTGTTTGGCTTGAGATGCATCTGCTCCTTGCCATTTTTCTTTTTGTTTCTCCTTCATTTCGACTGTTCAAAGCCATCCTTTTGAGCATCAGGACCTGGAGAAGTGTTGGAAGGTTCATTGATAGGGGTGGGATTACCCTCTCTAGGGTGGCTTGGCATTCCAATCGAAGCCTCCGCTTTTGTGCTCGAGGTGTTAGGACAGAACCTTGCCAAATGTCCATGCTTATGGCAAACTCTGCACCTGAAAGGTAGGGCCTCATAGTCTAACTGCTGGATCCAGGGAACTCCTGCCAACTCAAGCTCCACCTCAGCTGATAAGGGCTAGCTAATGTCCATTTCTACATAGATTCTAGAAAAAACAACTGTATTTCCCTCTATGGTGTCTCTAGAGACTCCTATATATCTGCATAGGGAATTACCTATTATTTATAGAACATGCTCACCCCAAAACTCCATCGGGAGAGCATACAGTCGGATCCAGACCGGAACAGCCGTGGGTTCAATGCGAGGATCAAAGCCCACTCTCCAGGGTTGAACAAATAACCCTGCTGGTCCGTGGTTTCTCTTTTATGATTCAAATGCTCTGTTTCTATCTGCAAAAGAAGAGAAACTAATAATAAAATACCCATTGCTTATTGGCCATAAAGAGGACTCACCTTGTGGCTCCCAGTTCTGTCGAGCCCAGGTATGCAGAAAATTCAGAGAAGGTCAGATGCCCATGAATTTGTAGATCAAGTCATGGTTAGCTCGGTAGATAATTGTATCCTCGACCAGTTTGGGTTCGATAACAATATTAGGTCTGGAAGCAGATTGCGGGAGGCATCCATTAACGTGATGAGCATTTGGGCTGTTGCCAGCATTTTTGAGTAGCGTTTGAAAAGTATTCCTCTGAGCTTCACCAGTGGAAGACAAGGGGTTTTCTTTCAACGTCTCAAAGATAAGAACTTTTTCTCCCCGCAAGAGGGACTGGAGGAGACCCCATCGGGCCCTCCCGGAGCAACGAGCAAACCTTCAGAGTAGTTCAAAACCAAAACACCAAAGTCTCTGGAAAGATCTTACGGGCCAGAAACCCTCGAGCATCGCCCGACGCCTGTTCAAAGGTTTTCCCGCAAAATTGCCAGAGCCCCAATCAGGATCTCCGATCGATCAACATTGTTAAATTTTTTTGCCTTGGTGATGATTATTGAAAAGTGGAGTAATGTTGATTATTTTATGATCTACTAACCCTTGTGAAGATTGGCAAAAGAATTTTGTGATTGTGGTAGATTTACAAAGAGATTTTTTCATCTTCAAAAAGGTATGGGCACATTCTCCTATTGATTGTTTATGGTGGTTGATTTCTGAAATATCATTGGAGGGAAAAGGATTATTTGTGGTTTTATTTTCGAAGTGGTTGGTTGAATGCTTCAAGGTTTTTTTTATTTGAGAGTTGAGTTTAAACCTTGTTTTATAAGCATAGTTGTTGAAGCCCATTGGTTATAAAATAAATTGAGTTAGAAAAGAACATGAGTATCATTGTTATGTGATATTTGTGGTTGAGCATTGTTGGAAACATTTGAGTTGGTTGATACATAGTTAGACTAGGGTTGTGTGAGAAAGAGTTGTCCCTTGTGATGATTGGTTGAATTGAGTTGATTGAGCCTAGTCAAGTGATGTGTGAAGTGATTGTTCAAGTTCTATAAAACAAACTATTCCATCATTCTATGTTGAGTTGATATTGAGGTTAGAACATATTGAGTCTCTAACAATTCTCTGTATGGTTCTATAAGACTTGAATTGAGTTGAGGTTGATTTGAGTTGAGAGTGAGATCAGATTATATTGAGTCTAACAATTCTCTTTATGCTTCTATGAGATTGACTTGAGTTGAGTTGAGATTGATTTGAGTTGAGTTGAGATTGATTTGAGTTGAGTTGAGTTGAGATTGATTTGGGTTGAGAGTGAGATTAGAACATATTGAGTCTCTAACAATTCTCTTTATGATTCTATGAAGTTAATTTGAGTTGAGATTGCCACTCATTGTTGAGTTCATTTTGATTACTACTTGAGCATGATTGATTGAGCCTTTGAGAAGGCCTTTGGGATAGATTTGAGAACGGTGTTGAGATAGATTTGAGGATAGTGTTGGGATGAATTTATGGACAGTTTTGGGTAAGTTCTTGGTGAGCTTGCTAGAGCAGTTTTGGGCAAGTTCTTAGTGAGCTTGCTAGAGAAAATTTGGGCAAGTTCTTGGTGAGCTTGCTAGAGTAGATTTGGGCAAGTTCTTGGTGAGCTTGCTAGAGCAAATTTGGACAAGTTCTATGTGAGCTTGTTATTCAGAATTTGACAAGTTCTATGTGAGCTTGTTAAGCAGGTTCTGTGTGAGCCTATTGAGCAGGTTATTAGTGAGCCTATTGACAGAGCTTTGAAGGTGATAGAGTACAGAGGACAGAGTCTCAGTGGATAGAGATCCAATAGCCAGCATAATTGAAGACAAATATGAGTGAGGAGTATTCAAGTGGAGAGAGGTCCACCAATCAGTGCAACAGAGAGACAAAGTCTTCTAGAAGATCACATAGCCAGAGCATAAGGGGAAAGAGTTCTCTTGTGGAAGAGATCCATGAACTTGAGATTAGGGGATCATCATCTCCTTTGGACAGAGATACATAAACATTGTAATTGGGAGTGATTCCCAAAGATATTGATTGAGAAAGTTTGAGTAGCCCACATTGGGTGAACCATGCAAATTGTGGTGTCTCTATTGTGTATGGTATTTTGTGCATTGCTTTGATTACTGCTATTGATACTGCTATCTATACACAACATAATATTGAATTGGAAGAAAAAGTAAAAAGTGGTCTTATACTGTTCACCCCCCTCTCAGTATAAGCTTGTGTTCTTCACATTTTAAGTTTTACATTAAAATATTTTTAAAATTAATCTAATCTAAACATCAATTTTTATTGACTTTGTGCATTACATAGACCAAACTGTGTGGAAGTTTAAACAAAATTGAAAAGCTATTACCTAGGCATTGCAAAGATACAAATATTAAAAGAAAAAAATCTATCAACAAATTTTCTACTATGCATATTCGTAGTCTAACTTCAAATAAGATATTAAAATATATATCACAATAATACATTGTGTTGTTCATATTTTTATAAATTTTAGGTAGTTACATACTATTTACAAGAAAAATAGTATATCTCATACAATCACATGGATTAATACAAGATAAACCTGAATACTTTAACCAAGAAAACAAAACAACAAGATAAGCAAACATGTAAAGTGAGCCAATAATATCTTAATCAAAGGAAATAAAAATGGATAAGGGAAAAAATATTACAACACTAAGATCATAAATAAAGCATGTGTAAGACTAATCCTAATGCAGAAAAGCAAAGACTTGATACTAGGACATAAATGACCATATCATCCACAATATTGTAGTAATAAGCATAAAAATGCTCAATCCTATTATATCTTGCTTATTATGTCACAATTGTTATAAGAAAGGACTACACCTGGGATCAATGTAGGGGACTCGAATTGCCTTGGCAATCGGTCCTTAAGTAACAAATTCAATATTGAAATAGAAAGCCTAGTAGGGCATCATGTCCTCCTCTATGGAAAGCAATGAACCAATTATCGATGGATCTAGTCATACCTACAAGAATAAAAGAGATAAATCAAGTGAAAAGAGGGTTCTATGTTCAATGGTAGCAAATGCAATAGAAGAACGAGGATAATATTTTTAAAGGAAATTAATGCTTGTGAGTCCTTAGGAAAAAATAAAAAGATCAAATATGTGATAAACAATGACATAATAAAAAATCTATGCTACAATCCAAAACAAAATCTTTTATTAGTTTGAATCTACTATCTATATAAAATGCATTTTTTTTAAAAACAACAAAAAAAGGAAAAATATAGTCAAATAATGTAAAAGTAGAGGAAAATATACCTAAAACTTGTATGTGCTCCTAGAAATTTTTGATGAATAAAAGTAATTTTTGCTTTCCCCATGTAACTTTAAAGATTTTACCTAAAAAATTCCCATGTACACTAACAAAAAAAGGAGTGCACATATGAGTATAGAGAAAGTCAAAATTCTAAAAGCACTATCCCTACAATATCCTTGTAAAATTCAACAAAATATAACTTAGAAAACCATTTTAGCAACGAAATATTCAAAATATAAATAGGGGGCAAAAATTTAGTTTGATTATTCATTTTCACATTTGCTCTTAGCCTTCATGTGACTGCTACATGCTCGTACAAGACCCAATTTAGGCATAGAGATAGTCGATGGTGAGTGGATGAGGAGGTAATGTTGGAGAGGTAGGCCCTTGACATATTTTTGCATTTTTGGTTAAAATAAATAAAAATGTCAAACAAGGTCAATGAACAAACACATAGTTAGGCTAGCTATGGAGCAACTAGGACAATAAAGTGCCATTAAAACTATTGCAATACATAGGTGGTGGGTTTTGAGTAAGGTGACTAAAAGGACCTCGAAGTGCTCAAAATTACCTATAAATCAAGGTGAACTAGGACTAACATATTTCTAAAAGTGGTAATCTTTGCAAAAATCAATGATTGTAAGAAAATATAGAAAAATAAGTGATTCTGACTAAAACTAATGATTACAAAAAATACAATGATCATGGATGCACACAAAAAGGGATGATCATAGTTCTATCAATATAGGGATGATCTTGACCTCAAATAGCAATTTTGGTCAAAAAGCAATAATCATGGTCATCATAAAATACATTTTTTTAGATTAAGCTTCCTTTGAGAATGGCCCATAGGGAGGCACTAAATGTGGGAGGGGATGAGGTCAAGGAAAACATGACATTGAGGACATCACAAATGGGGCAACTAAGGTAGGAAATAATAATAGGACAAAGGATAACCACCTATGGAGGTATAAAGAGCCCTCCTAAATTTAGGAGTGGCTATGGCTTCTTATAGCCACCACCTAGACACCTTTTTGATTGAGGTGTTGATAGGAGATTATACAATGTATTATATCTATGGGAGAGTAGGAGTTGTGCTAGATATGTGAGGTTAGGACAGTAAAGGATTAATATCATGATTGATAATGAGACTTATAGTAATAATTAATGCAAGAATAGTTGAAATTAGCATAGGTTTAGGAAGAGTTACTCAGGATATTTGTGTCAAACTGATTCTATCCAAGAACCTATCATATAGATGCATAAACACTCAACACATAGATAGATAGAGGCATTCAAAGGATGATTTTATGACCATAGTCCCTACAATTTTATTATATGATAGTTATTATCTATATATACCATGGAATCTATAGTTGTGTACCATAGTATTCTTTGGGCATGGGGCTATGTTCTTGAGATATGGTGTATCTGAGGATGATGGAATATAGTTCCCCTTTTACTAGATATACCTATATTATTTAATCTCATTTGATATCTATATATATGAGATTTAATTTTGAGCACATGTCCTATTGATGTCATGTGATGCCATGATTTAATTTCTTTGCACTATTTTCTTTTCATTTATACTTTGATGTATGATTTTTTTAGCATTGTGATACTTAAAATTCTTGTAACATTTTGTATGACATATTACTGATAGAATGCATATAACATGTCACCTAAAACCTTGTATTACATGAAATATGGGGAAATAAGAAAGACATCCCAAAAGGCAAGTAGAAACAAGGGGAAAAAAATAACGCTACTAACATAAGATGCAATTGAAATGTATCTAGTCCTATACTACATCCCTATAATATTCAACCAAAATGATTATAAAAAAGATACGTATGCCATTAAAATAAGTAGACAACATACCATAGTATCTAGTGATCATGATGCATTAATAAGCACACGCACCACTATGGGTGTTACAAAAACTTATTTTCATCAACATAAATCATTCACTAATATTCAGAATATCAAATCATTCATCCATAAATAATTATACCAATAATAATCCACACAATGAGACAAAGATAGATACCCATAAGGTAGGGCAACACCAATAATAATCTTTAAGAAAGGAATAACTCTATAATATCTCCCAAGATGAGAGTGCCACTTAGAAAGGATAAAGTCCCATAAGCCACTTTATGGGTAAAGACGATTACATACAATTTATATCCATGATGATTACAATGATAATATATATTTTTATTAATTCTACTTTGAGAAGCCAACTAATAAACCCTCATCCCACTCATTATTATAATATAATATAATAATATAATAAACCTTGGGTTATGTGTAGCCCATGCCAACCTTTATAAAATGTAATATTATATCCCCATATACCTATCCCTAGATATCATAACATTTCAACCTCCTTACAAATATTTCATCCTTGAAACCTAGGAAGAAACTAAATAGTATGGTTTGCTAAGTAATGTTAACAATTGGTACCAATCTTGATCATCTATCCATCCTAGTGAAACTTTGATTGGTGGTGGTCTACGTTGATGCTAGTATTCTATTTTTGCATTTGAGTATCTAAAAGAGATTCATTGGTTTCATGCTTTTGTTCCTTTATTATGATAATTTGAATGATGGGTCCATTTGTTCCTTGATGCTGCTACACTACTTTGAAAGCCAAGATCACTAAGCTTTCTCTACCAAATATTTCCATACTTGATACCCTTCCAATTCCATATAGAACCATGAGATTGTTACCCTAATACATGCCTCCAAGATTGTTGTTGCTCCTAGTGGTGTGGATGGTGATATGCTACAACCTTAGGTTGATCTTCTTCCTTATTTGAATTTTCAACATTTGGCTCCACTATTTTAATTCTTTTACATATTGTTATTTCATGTGCCCTTTGTTTGGTGCATTCTTGTGTTGTTCTATTAAAACTTCCTTGGAATTTGCTATTGTCGTTTCCATGGACTTTACTAATATTGCTTCTTTCATGGACTCTATGATTGCTACTTCCTTCTTGGATTCTATTTTAGGTTATTCTATTTGTTCTTAAATTTATTTCTTTTCAACAAATTCTTGTTTTTCCTTGGATCCTTGCTCCTTAATATGAGAAATATCCTACAGTGTTATCTTTCTTTGCCTATACCATAATTTCATAAACTTATTTTGAACATTAATGTTAACAATATCCAAATAATCTAACCAAGGATAACCAAGAAAAATATCCACATCATCCATCTTAGTAACATGAAAACATGAATGTAAAATATGTTTATCCATGGTGATGTTAGATCTTAAAAAAGTTGAACATTCTCACCCTCTAGCTATATTTCCTTAATTTTTTTTCTTGAACCTACAACCTCTTAGCCAAAGCACTATTAATGAAATTATATCTATTGCTAGGGTTAATGGAAATAATAACTTTTTCCTTTTGAATACATCCATGAACCTACAAAATAGATTTTTTAGATGAATTTAGATCCTTCTCTTGCTTTTGTAAATCCAAAGATGTGCCTTCTTCATTATTCACACTATTATTCTTAACATTTTTCTCTTTATCTTCCTTGAGTAATTGTATTTTTTTTTGTAGCCTTCATTTTATTTCTTGAAATATTTTCAATCTCCTTTTATTTCATTTCTCTCATTTTGAATCCCTGTAGTTTATTTTCAAGGTCTTTGATGACACCCATAAAACTATCTATATTTTTATATCTTCCCTCAAGATATCTCTTACAAATATATGACTTTCTTTGTAATTGAATAGGTTCCCATTTTATCAAGATTGTTGGTTCCATTTCTTTCCAAGTGCATAAGGGATTTACCCTAACAAAAATTTCTTCCCATTGTAAAGTTGCCCCCCCCACCTAAAAAAGTTGGAATTCATAGAGTATCATGATTTTTTTTTGATATATTGGAGGAGGGGGTTTTGAAAGGGATCCCGAAACATTTTACAAAAATGAATACAAAAATAGATTGTCTCCATAGGACCAAAAATAATTGAAACACAACAGACCTGATGGACCAGAGAGATCACCCCAAACAAGCAAAAAAGGGGAGTAACATGGGGAAAGTCTCTAAGAGACACCAACAATGGAACTAGGTAAGGCCATTAGAGCTCAAAAATCAAAAGAAAGAAAATCCACATAGTGCAGCCAAAAAGGAATAACCATGATGAAGGCAACTTTCTCAAACACATGATCTTTGTCACTCGTTTCAAGCACAAGGTCAAAAACTTGGGTGCTTATTTTTTGCTAATGCTCGAGATCTTCCACCACTTTTGTAGCTTGTTAGGTCCAATATGCCTTGGAAGCATTAGACACAGAAAACAACATCATTTCCAAGCCAACTAAAGGGTCAGAGGTGGACCTCTATTTAACACAAGTTGAGGGTCTACTCGAGGACTCTGTTTCCATCACCCGAATAGGGATCCCTTTGATATTCACCTTCTTAGGCTTCAAAGGAGAATATTCCAGGTCTCCTTGCCTATAATTAGTGGTCAAACATTTTCCTCTAGAAGATTTACCCCTAGAGAAGTGATGATAAGGTACAACTTTGGCTGACTATAAAGTATCTCCTAAATTCGAGCTAAAGTTTGATTTTCTTCCAAAATTTGTAGTATTAGTAGAGGTAATATCTATTACGTGGCCTTCATTGTACTTCTAAGGGATTTATTGGCTTGAAGTTTGAACAAGGGCAGGGTCATTCAGGTTGACAATGCATGACATAATCATTTTTTGAGTCTGCTTTTGGAGGATATACTTGTAGAGAATTAGGTACAGGACCTGATGGATTGGATGTGAGGAATTCCTCTTCCTAATACTTTCAATGGAGAGATCCATTTATCTAAGTAAATAGTCAAGGACGTTGATGACCTTGATTTCCCTTAGGTGATTTAAGAAGGCTAGGTGGACACTTCCAATGGGGGAATCAATTTTTTCAATTTGAAATACTGCATGATAGGGATCATGACCCTATTACATGGAACAAGGAGGGATTCCCAAATAATTTCCCCCTTTTCTCTTCCTAACTTGTTCCTTTTTTCATTGAAGAAATTGGTCTCTTCAATTAGAGAGTATTTATCACAATGAATAACTACACCATCATTGGGGAGCTCTATTACTTCCACCAACAAATGAATGTTGACATTAAAATTCAGGCCTAAAATTGTAACATGATCATTGTCCCATGATTGAGTGAATTCATAAAAAACCTTAGAGTCACTCTTGTTGAATTTCCTCAAGAAGGGTAGGAAATCATGATTGATGAGGATTTCCTCCACTATGGCATCTAACTATAAAGAGTCAGGTTCTAGAAGGGTCATATTTGTGTAATAAGAGTTTACTTCATAAAATGCTACGTGCTCTTACCTTGGATAGTAAAGAAGATAAAAAATATTATGATGGGCCTGACTATTTCCACTGGTATATTTGAAAGGATTCGAGGTATACAAACCATCGAAATCTTGCAAGGTACACATATCGACGGTTCATGAGGTAATCCCACTCCAAAACCTTTAGTGGACATCATACCAAGAGAGCTTTAGCTTGTGTTCCTAGCAAGAAAAAATTGCTATCAATGGTGTTATGAATGAAATTGGAAATGAGATTATGGAAATTATTTGAGTCATGAATGACAATAGTGTATTTGGACCAAAGGAAATCTTGGTAATGATTTCTCCTATAAATGCTCTAGAAATATTTGATGGTAATATGAGAAACACAAAAGAGCTTATTACCAAAGAACTGTCAGGGATGACCCATGACAAGAAGAGAATGTGGTACCATGGTGGACATGAGTTTATAATGCAAAAAGTGGGATCTCAAGATGCGTGGGCCTAATAGAATAATATCTAAAAAGGAAACTTAATCCAAGAATTGGGACAACTAGCATGGAAACCAATAGAACTACCATTCTTGGAGGGTGGGGGGTGACTCACAATAAGGTGGGAATCTGAAGCCATAATGCAGATTAAAATTAAAGTCCCAAGGTGGGTCCTAAGCAAGTGGGGACCCAAGAGTGTATACTTCAAAAAATGAGTCTAAGGCATGGAAATGGTTATGTGGACTCCACTAGGAGTTCCACAAGAGCAAGATATCCTATTATTCCAAGGGACAACATTAGAGTGAAGTGATACCTTTGATGATGATAATATCATTGAGGTTTTTGAGGAAGATTTTCTTGCCACACATAAAAATCATTTTTATCCAGACCCAAGTTGGCCAAGAGATCAAAAACTTTGTTTCCTTCTCTATAAACATGTTGAACAATGAGATTGGTGTAATTGCGTAGGAGCCTCATGGATTCTTCAATGAGATTGAAAATCTCCAAACATGAGTTTGATTGCCTTTGAGATAATTTATGATATTCAATGAATATCCTTCAATGATGAGATTGTGAGGGAGCTCACCCAGGATGGAAAACCCTTGGTATAGAGCTCTAGATTTTTCCATGTGGTTTTTTGAATGCTAATATTTTTGGCAAACATAAGGATGAATCTTCTACTATGGTTTCTAATAATGCTATCGCCTCTAGCCTTGCCTAGGTTACCTTTGGCCACCCTATAATTTGAATTTGAGACAACCATATATGGGGGAGTCCACCTAAAATTGGCTCTATCCACCACAAGAATGAAAGGAACAAAAGGATCCATGGAAATATGAATGAAGCTACAAGCCTAGACTTGATATCAGGGCTTGGGACCTCAGAGCAGGGGACAACTGGGCATTTTTGATAGCAACATAAAGCACCCTAGTCTCCATTGACATAGGGTATTTAGAGACACCAGAGAAGGCTCTACTATTGTACTCTAACCACACTTTCCAAAATTAATACAAAAGGCAAAAGGACCAAATATTTTTGAGGTGATAGTTGAATAAAGGGTTAGGCCATTGGAGGAATAGTTCAAGGATAGAATTGGGTTGGACCCACTTTATGCTAAAATATGAGAAAATAAATTTTAGGACTCTATGGGAGAAGGAACACTCTAAAAATAGGTTATGAGAAGACTCCCAACTGGACCGACACAAGTAGCAACAATTGGAGATGATAAAACCTATAAAGAGGAGATTTTCCATGGTCAAGATTTTGTTTTGAGCAACCAACTAGGTGAAGAAAGCAATTTTGGGACTTAGGTTCTTAATATAATTAAGGTTTACTAAGATTCAATAGTTAGGGGCCTCAGCTTGAAGGAAGTAGGTTGACTTGACCAAGAACAAACTGCTTTCATTGATTCTCCAAATCGAGGAATAAAGGGAATTAGCACTTGGAATGATGCATGTTCTAAGAAGAAAAACTAATTGCTTGACAACAACAACCTAATATTTCTTGAGATTTCTAAGGGGTATCATCTTCCAAATACAAATTTAAGGAGTGTTAGTTAAGAAATTATAGACTTTATTCCCAAAGAGATGATCTGTTATGGTCTTCAAAATGGCTAGGTTGGGATCCTCGAGCAATGATTGATCAAGAAGCCATGGGTCCTTCTAAGAGTTGATGTGATACCCACTTCCAAGTTGCCATTTGATACTATTTTGGATAATGGATTTGGATTTGATAACTAAATTCTAGAATGTAGACCCTCTTGGGAATATTTTGCTATTTTCAACTATTCTCTCACAACATATTTATAGAGTATCATGCTTTTTTTATTGATAAAAGGGGTTTTTTAAAGGATCTCTAAACCTTTTACAATTATAAAAATAAAAAGAGGGATCCAAAGATGGAAAACCCTCAAGAAACAACCAAAGAAAAGGATTCAAAAAATATTAGAGGATAGGACAACATCCACATGGGAGGAAAAATAAATGCAACAAAAATAAGAAGGTCTAGTAGCAGGATCATCCTGAGGTAGCAAGATTATCCTGCTCTTCACCGTCAAATTTCTAAGTCATATCCAAATTATGGGTCACCACCTTAGAATTTTACTATTTTTAACCACAAAAAGTTGATCATCAACTTTCTGAGACATGTCTGATGTAGAGTACCATGCTTTAATTATATTGATATTTTACTAATTTCAACCACTCTCTCACATCAATATCATCTTCTCTATAAAACCTTTAAAGTGGCATGAGTTCACATCACTATTGGTGAACTATCTACCTAATCAACAAACACTGCATTCATGCACCCTAGATACGACCAACATTGAAAGGTCAGAGGAAAGAAATGTCCCTCGTGCCAATCTGCAGAGAGGGCTAGTTCCCAAACTAAATCCTACACTGGTATAAGAAATTAGGAATATGTGGAAAGAAATGGGAAATATGGCCATAATCCGAAGTGCAGGACTTGGGATAGACTAACAACAAGAAAATCACCAAAGCATGAAATAGCATTTAACAAAGGAAAAACAGTAGAATTTACTTGTAACCTTGTAATAATAACCTCCAAAATAACACTCCAGCATTCACTCCCTCACTAGCAATATTTAAATCCAAATGCAGAATTTAAATTTAACAACAAACAAGAAAGACAAATGTAAAATAGAAGTGCACAGTACAAAAAGCAATCACACACAAGATCACTTGCGAATTCAGAAGCCTGATGCCTTGTATTAATGCAGAGAACTTAGAGAGTATTCTCACAAAATGTCTAACCTCCTTTTACAATGAAAATTTGAATAGTATTTATAGAGGTTTTCACCTCTTTCATTTAATGCACCAGAGAACAAAATGTTCTGAGATCAAGAACAAAAACCAGGAAATTCCGCCTTGGAATCATTGAGAATCTGCTCCTTTGAAGAAACGATCCATTAATCAGGGAACAACCTCTAGAAATCAACAACTTAAATGTTGGTGCATAGGTAGCTAGAATTATTTTGGAAATGTCTCAGTGCTTTGGAAATTAGGAAGATTCATTCATTCTTCTTATTTAGCTTCTCCCATGCTTCGAGATTCACAACATGAGTTACTCAACGATACCATTATTTAAAATTCATGATCCTGGCACCTTCAAAACTTTGACCATAATTTTTCTTGCCCCGAAATCATGTTCGCCTCAAAAACCTGTTTCATCCCATCTCCCTTGTGTATGCATGCATGATTGCTCATTTTTAAACACGTTCATCCCTGGGAAGGACGAACAGGATTTTCATCCCTCAACCAGGGTGAACACAATATTACTTTGCTTTTATGGTTCATTTTCCCATGGGAGGGGTGAACGGGATGTTCACCCCTCAACCAAGGTGAACGTAAATTACCACCATATTTGGGTGCACCTGACCGCACTCTTATTTGGGGTGCGTTTATCCATAGAAAGGGTGAATGACGCGTTCATCCCATAGAAAGGGCGAATGCGCATACATTTTAAAATTTTCTTGCGTCAATTTTTTTTCGCCCTTCCAAAGGGCGAATGGGGCGTTCACCCCTCCTTTGGGGCGAACGTGAGTACAATTAGAAACTTTTCAAATTTTACTTAGGCCTTTCATTTTTTTAGATTTTTCTTTACAAACACCTTCCTTTCAAATGAATAACAAATTTGAATGGTGTTAAAGGAAGTTCATAAAATACTTCAAAATTTATCAAATGCGAAAGCATACATATGGAAACAAACCAGGAGCATATAAATTTTTCTCAAAATTATCTTCAAAATATTGTTGCCATATAAAACTTCATCAAAACTCTCCGGCAAAATTCCCGATGTGGCAAAACATAAAATGGCCAACATTTCTGGCGACTCATGGGGTATCCAGCTCGCATGGATGCAAGCGATCCCAGGCCTTCATCCATTGGGTTGTAGAGTTCATTTTTTAGTAGCTCTAGCTGGCGTTGATACCTTTGTTATGGATGCTTTGCTACAGGTTTCTTCCTCTACGCACTCTCACTCTTTTGCTTCTGTTGTGACTTTGAGAACTTCGGCACGCTCGGCTTCCTTGGCTGCTTTTGATGTTGTTGTGCGTTCTGCTGCTACTTGCTCATCCTGCTCTTGGATTGTTTTAGATATAACCTCATAAGTATGAATAAACTCTTTCCAATCACGAGTTTTAAAAAGGCACGATACACTAAGAGACTCATAAACAAAGTGAAGATTATGAATATTTGTCAAACTAAGGCGCTTCACTCATTGGGCGAATTCGTATAATGACAGTTCTAAGCATGTATATTTCTGCATCAAGGGCAACAACTACACTTATGTCAAAGGTTCATCCCAAACATCAATTTTGGAAGTATCTTCAACAAACTTCTTCCAAAGTGCTTCCAGTTGTTCTATGGGAAGAGGTTCATCCCAATTATCCATGAAAGTCAAAAATACCAACTTATCAATGGTCTCAAAATGAGACATAGAAATAGTGTGCTCACGTTCGATGAGGTTGAGGATGGATCGTCCTTCCTATACTAGGTCCATTCACTGGAAATAACTATGAAGGGTGATCTTTGCCTTGGACCAGGCATAATCCATCTTGCTGAGGGGGTGAATGTGCAAACTAGTATTAATCAAAGCCTATATTTTTACAACCATTTCCATGTAGGGCGACAACATCTCCTCTATGGTATCAATCAGTTTTTGCCAAAGCTGAATCTGTATCTGTGCCTCCCATAAATACTGTAGCACCTTGATAGCGTGCATGACCAACTTTGCAGAGTTTTAAGAAGAGTGAATGTGGGTCCCTTTCACGCTATCGCATGAAAATATTGTGGCTTGGGTTGCCTTATCCTCCAATTGTTTTTCATTTCCTTGACCTATTGTTGAAGCTTATGCATTTCTATCTTGACAGTGTTGCGCTCCTTCAAATGCACTTTGACCTGATTGTGCAAGTACTCATTCTTTATGGCCATTTTTGAGCTCAATTATCTTATCTTGATTTTCAAAATATTTTTCTTTTAAGTGCTCGCCATGCAAGTATACTGAGCTCATGTCTGCTTGAATGTTGCCTATTTTTTCAAAAAGATCAATTGGTTTAAGGTCTTATGTAGTGGTCTCAAAAATGAGATCACCTGGTAGTAATTCTCCCTAGGGCTTCTAGACCAATGGCGTGATGGTAGTGATATGAGCTTCTTTTGTAATGGGATAAAAGGTAACTTTATTTATTGGTTGAGCCAGAGCCAAGGTTTCTTTGCACCGCATGCTCTTCAACCACTGTGAAGAGCTCAGATGTGTTCAATTAATTTTTTCTACATCAAGATATTCACGGGCCACCTATGCATCAAGAACCATCTACAGCTCCAAAAATGGGGTGAAAGGAACCAAAATTTCTAAGCGATTGGGCCTAGCAGAAGTGGATGATACTAAAAATGTGGTGGGACAAAAATAGTGGAAGGAAGAGAGATAGTAGACTTAGTGGAGGACAAGGGCTCTGCTACAATTACACTAACCCTAGTAGGAGTTTGTGTGCTTACAACTTCAATGATGGATGTGGTGACAACTGAGGGGGTAGGGTATGAAAAAGGATTCAACCCTGATGCAAATGAATTAAAAGAAATGAAGGATGAAGGAGTAGGAATAGAGGAAGGAGCAGCAGTGATTTTGGAGGAGGATGAATATTGAATGGAAATAGAAGTGGAAGGCATGCCAAAGGGTAGAGAAATGAAAATAAAATAGATGGAATCGAAACAAAAACCACTGCTTGCTCTAGGAGAGAAGAAGAAGAAGAAGGAAGAAAATACATACCTTCGGGCACGTGCACCATATACTGAGGGGATGGAGGCAGCTGCAAAACTACCTCTTCTTCTTGTTCTTTCACCATTTCTCTAATATCATGAAACTCTTCTTCATCCATGATTTCTACATGGGAACTCTTTGACGGTTATTCCTCTTCTTGTTGCTGGACCATTGGAAATATTTGTGCGAGTGAGGTTGGGAGTTCCTCAAAAAATGAAGGATTTATAATTGGCACACTAGAAACTATGAGAAATCCCACGATTGGTGCTATAGAAACCATTGTGACTGAAGCCGTAGGGAATTCAATGGTAGAAGTTGTAGCTGTGTTAGTTTGAGGCCTTTTTGTTACTTTAGGAAACAAAGGCGTCATTGGTTGTTTCTACTTTTTGAGTACGGATGGCTCCTCCTATTGTCGCTTGGTTCTCTAAGACCTTCTTCTAAAACTGTATTGTTGTTCTTCCTCCTTCAGGGTCTCATATTCAATTGTGGGGTGCTCCTACTCAGTTTTTCCTTCACAACTATCAGACTATTAAAAAATTTATGATAATATATTTGTAAAGGCGATGGGTTGATACGAATCCACAAAATTATCATAAGCCTTTAAAAACTGCTCATCCAATTTCAACCCATAAGGAGCATGCGATTTTATACGATGAATACACATAATCCACCAATTCATTATTTTCTCTTCGGTCCATTCAAGTTTGGCTTCTTTGATAGACCCAAACAAACCCGAAGGAGGAATCTGAGTCCTATTTTTGGCTAGATTATATTTTGCCTCTTGCTCATAATAGTCGTGCCATGGCGGGAGGGAGGTCATTTTTTCAATATGCCAGTTCATATCTGGCCCATAAAAATTGTTCCTTCACTTATGAATGTTGGGATGAGGACATCAATGAAATGACTTAGCTTTTACAATAGCTAAGAACTTTCCCAAAGGATCATACCGCCATCACTGTGGCAATTCAATTAAACCCAAGTCCTAGAGTGCCACTCGTAAAAGTCTATTTTTCTTGACTTGATTCACCTCTATGCTCCCAAACTTGAAAGGCATGGTGCAGGTAGTCTTCTTCCCATGCCCAACGCCATATATATCATTCACATAATATTTTTGGTGCACGACCTCCATTGCAAACATATGCATTATGGAAAAATACTGTAACAAAAATGGCTTACCCGTATACCCAAAAATTCGAACAACAACACCTTGGGTAAGCAAAAAAATGTCACCCTTTTCCTCTATGATGACTGCATCTTTCAACTCTCGTGACACTCTATCATAGGTACCACAAAGCAATTCAATTGTTGGCCCCAAAAACCAGTTGTTAAAACTGTACACTAACTCCCTTTTTGATAAAATCGGAGTCCACATATACACAGGCAAAGGTTCATTCTTTTCGCCCATCGGTGTGACTGCGATAAATGAAAAGCGTTGTTACAACTGAAAAAAGAAGAACCATACCAAAAATGATGTATGCCAAAATGATTGGGACTCCCCGATTTGCATCTTTTCTAGTTGAGAATTAATCCTTTAGGAAATGAAGTCGGCCCAATCAAAATAAATGGGGTTTCCTCCTTGCCTCATGGCGGAGGGAGAGTAAAATTCAACTTTGCAAATACATTGAGCCATAGCCGCCTGCCACTTATGCACTATTTCATCTGAGGGTAACCCAGCAACCCATGAAAACATAGAATAAATATCTTGGCTCTTAAACTCTGAAAGCAACTTTGGTAAATTTTGCAGCTACCCCATATGTGGCTCCTTAACGAGTTGAGTCTCCATGAATTGATGCATGGCTACAGTGGAGACATATTTGTCTTCCTGCTCGTCAGTATGAATCTTCTTATTTATTGCATAGGAAGGGGGCTTCAACCCACATGCAAAAGCTTCCCAGATTTCATCTAGAGTAATGGTGAACATAATTTATCTCCTTGCGTTTCATACAACCTTGGTGAATAGGTCATAAAATTGAGTAATGAGCTGCACCAGCTCAGGGCACAGATGGATAGGCGAACACAAATACCAGGACAACTATGAATTGCAAGGGACTGTGATCCAACTATTTTATGAAATGCCTTGACTCACCGCTGCCTCCACTTCCTGCCTTAATCATTTTATCCCTTTGTGCATGATCAGGCAGTCTCAAATTTTTGCCATAGTGTCTTCATAGTGATCCAAGTCGACATAGTCATTCTTTCAAGACTTTTTGGCCCTAGATATTCTTTCCCTTTTTTTCGTTTGCTTAGGCTCTGTGGCTTCCATGGCATCCTTGTGTTCTTTTCCTCATTACCCCATTTTTCTCTGACAAAATGACTAAACAACATCTGTAATTCTCTGTTCTGGGTAAGCCTCTAAAAATTTTTACAACTTAAAAGTAGGGCACATCGGAGAAGAAAATTTTAAATAAAAAACAATAATAAACTATGGCCTTTTACCTTACAATTTTTATAGGGCTTTCTGACACCTACTGTAGTAAATGCAAAATTAATTGCAAGCACCTTCGAAAGAGAATTATCATCAAATTGCTAGCCTAGAACCATTCCCGAAGTCCAAACAGTTTCTTCTTTGATTCACTATCGGATCCTCCTAAAAAAATGTGCCCTGGCCGCTATGCAATTTCATCGTAAGGCATGCCCTAGCGCTTGAAGCTTGTTGGGGAAGCTAAACTGCCGCTCAATAGCCAATCATTCAATATTCACGGCTTCCTTGGAAAACTAAAAATCTAGTGCCTCCCACATTATAAATTTAATGCCTTCTTACTGACACCCTCGCCTTTCGATTGTCGACATGTAATCTAGGGTGCATCTAATTTCACAAAAAAATCCAAAAATTGTTGTAAGTGTTCTCTCCTTCGGTGAAATATTTTAATTCCTTTTGGGTGAGCGACTTCAAAATCATGACAAAAACATCTTGTTATATCAAAACTTGGGTGCTTTTCAATCTGTTAAAAATTCCTTGGCGAATGGCCTTTTAAAAGGATACCTTACCTGCTTTTGCCTTTTGCATAGACCCTAGAAAAATCAGATTTTTCTAAAAAAACACAAGGCCTCCTTGCTTTTTGTCTTCCTGTTAACTGCGCTTTACGATTCTTTTTATTTTTTAAATATAGATATATCTATGTCGTGTTAGCCCAAAACATGAACGAACGAACCGTTCACCCTTCTTCTAAGGCGAACGCAATGTTAACTTCAACATTCTCTTTCGTCGAACTCTGCTTTTCTTGATTTTCTTAGGTGCCCTACTTTTAAGGGAAAAAGACTTTTTGGGACGAATGACTAATTTATATTATTATATATATATTTTTTCTATTTTTTTTATTATTATATATCTACATGTAATACATAAATCATTAACTAGAAAAAAAGGATATTTACATATGTACAAGGTGGTACTTCATCAAAAATAAAATCATGAAATATAGGCCTTCAAATGAAGATCGTTCACTAGAATGGGAAGGTCATAACCCTCCATATCACACAAATGGTAAGCATTTACGGAATTCACTATGGAGATATGAAAAGGTCCCTCCCATATGGCATCGAACTTGTGGTGATTACCATACTTGGATTTCTTCTCATTCCATTTTAGAACTAGATCCCCCACCTAAAAACTTCGATCGATTGCTTTCTTTCCAAACCACTTCCTCATCTTTGTAGCGTGCTCAACAAACACTTGGTAGGTCTGTTCCCTATTTTCCTCTAACTGCAACAACTGTGCCAACCTTGCACCCATAGGATTGTATTCTTCATATTCATCTTGGAACATCTACAATGTTTGAAGTACTGGGAGTTCAATATGTGTGGGGAGAACAACTTCTTTCCCATAAACCAAAGCATACGGGGAAGTATTTATAGATTTCTTCACTGAGATACGATCTTCCCAAAGTGCTTGATTTAACAGTAAATGCTATCTCCTTTTGTTATTTCCCATGATCCTATTCAATATTCATAGCAAATTCTTGTTGGTAGATTCGGCCAACCCATTTCCCTATGGGTAATAGTTGGAGGATATTTTCAAATAAATACCGTATTTGCTAGCGAATTCTATGATATTGGCACCAATAAAGGGAGTGTCGTTATCTATTACTAGAGAATCTGGTATACCAAAATGGGTAATGAGCCCTTCCAGAAAGGATATAACTATAGCTTGATTTGCTTTTTTGGTGGTAATGACCTCTATCCATATGGTGAAATAATCAGTAGTAATAACCTACTCGGATAATTTTCAAAGCCATGGGTCTTCCTGCATAATGGCCTCTAGATAGCCCAAAATGAAACTCCTCCAAAACCTTCTCATTTTCAAAAGCTTTTACACACCTGAGGAGAACCCCATCGATGTTTTTATGATACAATCCATTAGGCAATAATACATATCTGAGCGCTTGTAGTCTGAACCTTCGATGCTGTGAGGGATCAAGGCGGGTTGGACATCTCCCAGAAGTGAAATAGTCAATCAGTTCTTCTATCCAATATTTGTCACTTGCAGCATGATTTGCATAAATTGTTTCACCAAGGTCTTCTTCATGAATCATATTCAATGCCTTAGTGATAACACTCTTAGCCAATTCTTGACATAAGACGCACCCACAAACCAAATTTATCGATCGGATTTCCACATTGTACTCTTGAATTTTGGAAACCCATCCTGCCATTTTATCACCTAGTTTGCCTTGAAGTATGAAGTTTTGAATGTCAGGATGGATGACATAAAAAATAGTCTTACTTTGAGAGACAAAATGTCAAAACTTTTTAAGTGCTTTCATCACCGCATAGACCTGTTTCTCTATAAAATTATACTTCTCTTGATGTGGTGCAATAACTTGGCTTAAAAAAGTGATAGGCTTCTCTTCGCCATCATCTTGTTTTTGTGTCAACACAGCAGCATAGCTCCCTTGCTCACGTACTGCATAGATAATGAAGTCTCTCGTATAGTCAGGATTGATTAATATTGGAGTCTATGTAATTCTTTCCTTAATTTCTTGAAAAGCTCGTCTCCTAACTTTTGTCCATTTAAATTCAACATTATTTTTTCAAAAGCTTGGTCATGGGCTTAACAACCTGGGCGAAGTCAGCAATAAACTTGCGGATGAAGTTTATTTGACCAAAGAAATATTGCAGGTCTTTCTTATTAGTGGGCAACTATAATTTTATGAGCACTTTAGCTCTTGTAGGATCTATCACCAACCCTTCTTATGAGATTACATGACCCAACAATATTCCTTCCTTGACGGTGAATATCGACTTCTTTGGGTTGATGGAGATATCAAAATCATGGCAGTTCTCAAACACTTGCCTCAGATGAGAAACATGATCTTCTCTGTGATTCAAAAACATAGTCACATCATCAAGATATATTACAATAATTTAATTTAGTAACTCATCGAAGGAGATGTCCATGGCTTTCTAGAAGGTGGTTCCAGCGTTCGACATCCCAAAGGGCATCCACTGGTAGGTGAATGTACCCCACTTGGTAGTGAATGCCATTTTGTATTGATCCTCGTCCTTCACCTAGATTTGATTATATCCGAAGAAGCCATCTAATAGTGAGAATATCTGAGCGCCAACTACCACATGAAGAATTTGATCAATTTGAGGTAGTGGGTAATGATATTTGAGCGACACCTAGTTTAGGTTGTGAAAATCCATGCACAATCGTATGTCTCCATTATTTTTCCTTACAAGAACCAGGTTCACCACCCAGGTTGAATGCTTAATCAAATATATAATATTTACCTCTAGCATCTTCAACAATTTTACCTTCATGAGCGCTTCAATCTTAGGATTAACAGGACACTGCTTTTTTCAAAAAGGTTTTACCCCCTCCTGTAGTTCAATGGTATGCTAAATCACATCCTTGTCATATCCTTTTTAAATCTTGGTAACTCCAAGCCACAATGTCGGGGTACTCATAGCACAAATTTTTAATGCCTTCAAGCTCTTCTAAGGCACATTCAGTCCTAATATTGATAATATTCTCTGGTTCCAACTACAATTCCTTGTACTCCTTGGCATCTACCTTGATCTTGTGCTTATCTGCTCTGTCATTTTGATCAAACAAACTCTCCAACAAAATTAATCCTCTGGGAATGTGGTTGTTTTTTAACTGAATCATCCCTTCCTTTTCCTCCTCGGTAAGTATTCTATCATCCGTGCTAGTGGCTTCTCTGAGCAAAAATTTGACTATTTGTTCATCATTGTCAAATAATTTCCAATAAATAATTTTATCAAGGACCAAAGGCCTATAGATTACTCTGACAATCTTGGGATTTCGAACCACCTGCTCCATGGGGGAATAATTTGCACCAAGGGAAGCTAAGATATTAGTATGTTTGTTTTGCTCCCGAGGAATCGCATAAAAATTTAAAGTTGTGAAAGCCTCAAACAAATCCCAGACTCTATTGTGATAAGCTTTCAAGTAATGCTACTTTGATACACACTTATTAGTTACCTGATTGACAATGAGCTCAAAGTCGCCAAAAATTTGCAACTACTTAATACCTAATTTCTTAGCCTTTTTCAAACCAAGGCATAATGCTTCATACTCAGCTGTGTTTTTTGTACAAATCCAAGTCAACTTGTAATAATAAGTTCTCTACATACCTTTGGGAGAGATTAATACAATACCAGCCCCTGCACCATTCTTACATCTTGCGCCATCGAAATACAGTTTCCATAATTGATGCGTAATAGAATCTGGAGAATTAGGAACTTCATATTCAATATTCACGAGTTTAGTTATTGTGTAGTGAAAGCAACAAAAAAATGGCGTACCGATATGATGCAAACAAAAAAATATATAGATGCTAAGTCCTACGAATGCAATGAGCAATGCATGAAGGAAATGATGCAAAAATGAGATGTGAGCAAACAAAGCGGGGCCTCATTTATTGATATTGCTTTTAATATGATTACAATACATCCCCCATCTAGGGCTCAGAACATTTGATACAATTTGTTACATTAATGGATGCCCGAAAGAAGTCGCGCTTCCAAGATCGAACGGTATGCTTCTAGCATATTTCGTGTGCCCACACTCGAAGTGGGTGGGCTAAAATTTGTCGTTGCTTGTGTCTGTGTGTTCGTCGTTCCTTTTTGCCCCTTTAGTATTCCTAATGGTGAGATCCTGCACACAGAAAGACAACAAATCGTTAATAGCATATGCATATCTAGAAAATCATGCAATCCCCAAGGCCTCCAACGAAGGCTTAGAAGATATCAGTGATAATATTGATAAGTAGATTAAAGAATGATATGGAAATGTAAAAGACAACTTCTAGAATTGGTATCACCTGATTTTGCATCGAAGTGACATCGGACGGCCCCGTTATGCTCGTTTGCCCGTCGGGGGCCTCTCCAAAGTGAGTGCTCCAATGTCCCGCCTATGCTTATCCAAATCACCTAAAACTCATGGGTTAGGCATTATATGTAATTCTAATACTACCCATATGCTCGAAATTTGCATATCCTACCCAGATTCTCCTGTATGTGACAGGGGCGCCCTGTGAGCTAGTTAATACATAAAATAATAAAACGATCATCAAATCATGTCAGAATGAGTTCAAAATTTAACAGAGGCATTAGGATATCATCTAGGACATATTGCAAAAGTAATATTAAGGAAATAATGCACATATTTCTAATCGCTCTGGGGTGGGACGCTGGGGACTGTCGTAAAACCTGCAAAAAGTGACCTTGCAAATGTCCTGCCCAGAGGCCTCCAAAACTCCTGAAAACTTGTGGTTAGACTAAAAACAATATTTTGAGATGACCTAGAAGGTCAGATTTGGTAGATTCTACCTAGTTTATCTTGTATCTGAAGGCACTCCTTGTAGGTTAGTAGACACATAAAATGACAAAAACTAGGTCAAATCATGTCAGAAAGCAATGAAATTTTGACAATAGCATAAGTACATTAGATATAAAAGAATGCAAAAAGAACAGTAACAAAACCATGTACAAATTTATAATCACTCCAGGGTGGGGCGATTAGGATTGCAGTAATTTGGGGGGCGTCCGAGGGTGGGACGCCCACCGTTTAGGGCCTAGTTTTGACACCAATCCAAGTGGGATGGGTCCAAAACTTCCTAGGGGGTTGTGTCGACGAGTTTGGGGTGGGATTGCAACCGATTTCTTGTGTTTTTGGATCTATATTATGTTCCTAGTGTTCACCCGATAAACTCTATTCCAGAAGAGAGAGATTAGGGATGTAGGAAGTACAAAGAGGAATGGGGGTATAGTTTGGCAGCACTTCGTTGCTCCAAATGCTCCAACTCTATCCTTTTTTGGGGGTGAGGAGGCTCACATTTTATAGACCTAAGGGTCTCCTTTGAATGCACATGTGAGGGTGCCACTTGGCTCATTATGCCTTTTTGGGGGAGAGAAGATTCCTTCCTAATTAGGACCTCCTTGATTGAGGCCTCCATGATCAGGGCAGGCTTGATTGAAGCCTCTTTGATTTGAAACATTCCCTCGCAATCCCATGCCTTGAAGGTGGAGTTAGGTGGTAGATTTGGGCTGCCATTTGTCAAGGTTTGACTTTTTGCCAAACTTGCTAATCGTCCCACCTTGGAGCGATTGCTACTAATCATCCCGGGGTGGGACGAATAGAATTCTAATCGTCCCAGGGTGGGACGAATAGGGAGCAAAGTGCTTAAAAGGTGCAAAACTAACCTTTGACATTCCAAAATTGATTTGGTAGTGGTTAGGACCACTTTTTAACATCTGTAGGCTGCCCTAGGGTGATGAGGCCAAATATTGCCTCATTTTTTATTATTTTGGACATCCTTAGTAGACATTTTTGATATGTTTTAATGTTAATTTTGCTGATGAAATGCAATATTTACTACTATTTACATATTTGACTGTTTAGAAGCATAATATTCTATTTTTACTAATTTTTTGTATTTTCTGCATAATTTTTGTTGATAAATAATGATTTATTGTGAAATATGTTAAGTGCAATCACGTGTGGAATATATATCATTCATATCATGCACTCTGAAGTTGTCAAATGCAGAAAATAGCACTAAAAACAGGTCAAAACTACAAGCTGTGCAAAACTATTTTTGACTGTTTTGACTTGGACAAATTCCAGCCAGATTTGCAAGGCTTGGGATTTGGTCAAATTCAACTTAGGAAAGCGTGTGACCAGGTTATTGAAAGACTTATAAGTCTGGTCCACCCAATGCTCGGCCAAAGAACCGCAAACAGTGTTGAAAATAGTCATTCTGGCGCTGCTCTGGAAAAAATAGGGATTCTGCTCCGGAATAACAGGACTGCTCCGGAATAACAGGAAATGCACAGTTTTGACCAAAACAGCTCAGGAAAGACAGCAAATTGCAGGCGAATGATAGGGATAGCTATGTAAATCTGTTATGCATCTTTTTCAATGCAGAAGACCTCTAGCAAGTGTGCAATGAATAGATTTCATATGTAACCATATTCTGCATTTTAGGAATGCAGTTTTAACAGCATTCCTAAAATGCCTGAATTTGAATCATTCCACATCTGATTTAGCTATTTTTAATATAAATAACTGGCTCCCATCTGGGTTGAGCTATGTAGGAAGAATTAAGATTGCAATTAGTGTAATTCTGAATATTGTGAAATCCGATTTCTGTAGCAATAATATGCAGAATTTTTCTGCATGTTTTTAAATCAATAAAAAGTGCAGTTTTTATCAATTTTATTTTATGATTGAAGGAGTGATTAGGTAGAACACCAGAGCTACTTCTTCACCTTCTTCTGAACCAGGGAGCAAGGGCCACTCCCAGGAGCAGAAGAAGGTTCATATCAGGTTTTCTTGTTTAATTCTGTCTGCAGCAGAATAGCAGGAAACCTGTCATTTTTTCTGCATTTTCTTATTTTGCTGAACTTATTTCCAGCTTCAGAATTTGTAGTTACATTTTCATTTCTGAGTTTATTTCTAGATCTGTTCTTTTATTTTGCAAGATAGTTAAGTTTATTTTCTGCAATTCCAATTTCAGCAACTTTCATTTCAACAATTTTACTTCAGTTTTTGAGTGCATTTTCAGATTCAGCAAGAGTAAATAGGTTTCTTTCACTGTCATTTCATTTCTGTAGTTTTATTTCAGCAAGCATAATTTAGTTTCCTTTCAAGTTATAGGGTTTAGAGTGACAGAAGAACCCCCAGCAAACATTAACTGTTCTACCAATAAAGCCATTTTCTGAATGGAGTGTCTTACACCTGCTTGAATTGACTATCGTAAACAGCCTTAGGACACCTGCCCGGATTGATAAATAATGATCAAATGATGAATTAAACGACACTCATCATTTTTGGCGTCGTTGTCGGGGATCATGGTGTTGTTAGTCAAATCTAAGTAGGTCAAGAACTGTAGGCTGGATACAGAAAACAGTTCTTGCAAATTCTACAGTCTGTTTAGTAAATGTGCATGAATGCATAGGCTGAGAGACGACAGAGGGAGGTTTATCCGGAGTGGCTCTGAGCCACCAAAGAGACCTACTCGGTCTGATGAAGAATTGCCTTCATTTGACATCACTGAGGAAAAGCCAGACATACCTTCTTCATCAGAAGAATTGTTGGCAAAATTAGAAAAGGAGCTTTTTGAAGCACTAGCTGCTAAACACTCCCCTCTGACTAAACTATTTCCAGCATCCTTTAGAAAGAAGACAACTATGGCTGCAGCAGCAGCAGCAGGAGGATATGTTGATCCTGATGATGCTCCTAAAACTTTTGAATATCCTATTCGGTTGGATCCACTTCTAGATGCCCCCATGAAAACAATCTCCCCATCTATATTGCCAATCTTTAGGGGAACTGTTGCAGAAGATCCTGATCAATTTCTATTTGAATTCAAAGTGTTATGTCAGACTTATGACTACATAAATGATAATCAGAAATTGAAGTTGTTTCCTTCTACACTTAAGGACGCTGCTCTCCGATGGTTCATGAGCAATCTTGAACCTAACTCAATTACTACCTGGGATGAGATGGAGACTGCATTCTTAAATAAATATCAGGATTATTGTAGAGTAAGAAACGGGAAAGATGAGTTGTTTAGGATCAAGCAAGAAGAGGATGAGAGTTTAGAAGATTATCTTGATCGCTTTGCCTTTGTCCAAAAGATGTGTGGTGTTGTAGAGCCTGATTTCTTAAAGCCTATTCTCTTAAGAGGATTACAGGATGAATCTAGGGAAGTGTTAGATTTAATGGGAAAAGGAGACATAGATCAACTTGACCTTGATGAGATTGTGGAGTTATGCAAAAATTATTCCCGTACTCACCAACGAAGAAAGAAAAAGAATTTTGGCAATAATGGCATAAAAGAGTTGATGGAGGAAATGGCCAATTTAAAAACTGATATCCTTGTTCAACTTAATACTGCATTAGGTGAGAAAAACACAAGAAATAATTCTACACCACCTTTAGCAATTTATTTCCCAAGGTGTAGGAGTAAGCATGCCTTGTAGGATTGCCCCCTAAACAAAACTTCTATTTGTGGAATTTGTTCCAAGGAACATTCAACAGATAAATGCCTTTTTTTGCCTCATCTAAAATCTGTTTTGGGCACCCAAGCAGAAGAACTCAATGCTATTGGGCAAAGACCTGGTGGTGGTTATGCACAATATCCCAATGCTCCTAGATTTCCAAACTAGGGACAATCTCCTTGGAATATGAATATGCCATGGGGATAAGCAGAAGCTTCTGCACAACCTTGGAACCAACCTTGGATAGCTCCTCCAGATTGGTCACAATCTGGATGGATGAACCCACCTTGGCATACCATGCCTCCACAATGGACACAACAAGGACAAAGATGGGGACAACAATATCAAGGACAACCATTTCCACCACAACAATATCAACCTTATCAAGGCCAGCAATATCAGTCCCATCAAGGACAGCAAAGGTATCAAGGCCAAACTCAAAATTTGCTGCCAGCTCCTAATCCAAATTTTCAGGGAAGAACACAACATCAACAAGCACAACCAGTAAGACAACCTCCACTCCCAGCTCAGCCTGTGACTAACCCCAATAATGTCAGACAAGCAGCCCCTGTTTATGAGGCTGAGTCTGAAGATACTGCTGCAGTTCATGTACTTGACTGTGGTAACATCCAATTACGCTCAGGGAAGGTCTTACCTGACCCTGCTCCACCTACGATTGAAGAAATTCCAAAAATTTCAAGTCCAGAAAAAATACAATCAGAGCAAAAGAATGCAGAAAACTTACAAAGAAAATCTGAACGTGTCACATCAGATTTACCATTTCCTGAAAGGTTTGATCATCCCATCACTACCCCTGAATCAGAGTTAATCACATAATTAAAGAAAATGTCAATCTCACTTCCTCTATTGCAGGCAATCAAGGATGTACCATTGATTAAGAAAACCATTCAGGATTTATGCATAAGGAAACCTGGCAAGAAGAAGAAAGCCTTTCCACAAACTGTACAAGTGGATGGAAAGTTGGCTGATCTTCTCTCTGGGAAATTAGTACCTCCAAAATATGGTGATCCAGGAAGTCCAGTAATCACCATTACTGTAGGATTGGTTCAAATTCCCAATGTACTTATTGATTTAGGAGCTGCAATTAATGTCATGACCAAAGATATTATGCAGAAATTGCAGCTCACTGATTTGAGTCCTACAGCTACAGTTTTGGAAATGGCAGATAGGTCGGTTGCCAAACCAGAAGGACTTTTGGAGGATGTTCCCATTGAAGTATCTTCTTGGGAATACCCAATAGATTTCCTAGTATTACAACCTAGGAGTACAGCCTAATGGCTATCCTATCATCCTGGGACGACCCTGGCTTGCTACTGCAACTGCTTTCATAGATTGTAGATCAGGAGAAATGACTATTTCAAATGGAGTAGATCTTAAGAAAATTTCTTTGTATCCACCTGCTAAACCATCATCTAAATTTTTTGGACAGTTATGGTATCCTGAGTCCGATGAAGAACAGGAGCCTCTTGTTACCCTTGCCACCATTGTAGTACAGGAACATATTGAAGAATTGAATTCACTAGAGAGAGAAATTTTTGAACATGAAACAGTTTTGGTGAATACATTGCATGAAGAAGGCCTCAGGGATGATCAATTTCTGGTCAATCGCCTATTATGGAAAGATGATGAACAAGTTGCTGAACATTTACCATCTATTCCACTTCATGAAAGTTCCTTTACATTGCCACATGGGTGGCATCATCATCTTTTGACTTCTTTCACCTGTCCTATGCCAATGCTTCCATCAAGTATTGCATTTAACTCAGAATCAAGAGTATTTCATGATCTGCAACCACATCATTGTCCTTTAAATGCTTTGATTAGCAAATATGAACATGTTAACTCTGTTTATCCCGGAGTCAAGCAAATTGAAATTCAACCAGGAAAACCTGTAAATGTTAACAGTTGGTTGACTGACGATCAAGAAGCCAAACTATTTGTTGTTTTGCAGAAACATGTTCAAGCTTTTGCTTGGAATTATACGGATATGGTTGGAATCCACCCTGATGTATGCACACATAGGATATACACTGAGGATGTCAAACCAGTTAGACAACCGCAGAGACGTCTGAATCCTGCTTTAAAAGACATTGTTAAAGAAGAAATTGAAAAATTGTTGGAAGTAGGATTCATTTATCCAATTTCAGACAGTCAATGGGTTTCTCCATTAGTTATTGTGCCTAAGAAGAATGGAAAGATGCGAGTGTGTGTGGATTACAGGGAATTAAACAAAGTCACACACAAGGACCACTTTCCATTACCCTTTATAGACCAAGTGTTGGACACTCTTCCTTGGTAAGAAATATTTCTATTTTCTGGATGGTTTTAGTGGGTATAACCAGATCCAAGTGGCACCAGAAGACCAGGAAAAAACAACTTTCACATGTCCTTGGGGGACATTTGCTTATAGAGTATTACCCTTTGGATTATGTAATGCACCAGCAACATTTCAACGAGCTGTCTTGGCCATCTTTTCTGATTTAACCAATGAGAGTGTAGAGATTTACATGGATGATTTCACAGTGTTTGGTGACACATTTGAGTATACATTAAAGCAACTTGAAAAGGTTCTAATACGCTGTGAAGCATATCATTTATCTCTTAATCCTGAAAAATGTTTCTTGATGATGGAGGAAGGAATTGTTTTAGGACATCATATCTCTGCTCACGGTATTAAGGTTGATCCTAAGAAAGTAGAGGTCATCAAGAGTCTTCCTCCTCCGAAATCTCAAACTGATGTCCGTAGTTTCTTAGGACATATTGGATTTTATCGCAGATTCATTACTGATTTCAGTACCATTGCTAATCCAATTTTTGCATTATTAATGAAAGATTCTGAATTTGTATGGTCTGATGATTGCCACAAGTCCTTTGAAGCTTTGAAAGAAAAGCTAACCAGTTTGCCGGTACTAAGAGGACCTAACTGGGGGCTGCCCTTTCATATTCAGGCTGATGCCTCCAATACTGCTATTGGAGCCGCACTAGGGCAGATTGAAAATGGACAACACTATGCCATTTATTATATTAGCAAAAACTTGACAGGAGCTGAAAAGAATTACACTACAACTGAAAAGGAATTCTTAGCTATAGTATATGCCATTAACAAGTTTCGACACTATATCACAGGATACCCTGTATTCATCCATACAGATCATGCTGCTATCAAATATTTGATGAATAAGCCTTTGGTTAGTGCACGAATTATTCGCTGGTTGATTTTACTGCAGGAATTTGATATTACTATAGTAAATAGACCAGGAAAGGCTAATGTAGTGGCAGATTTCTTGTCAAGATTGCCAAATGCAGAAACTGAAGAACTAGTTGAAGACGCATTCCCTGATGAAAAATTGTTTGCTGTCTCTGTTCAAACTCCATGGTTTGCGGATATAGCTAATTATTTAGCTACAGGGAAGATTCCACTTCATTTTACCTCAAAAAAAAAAAATAGTTAATCAAGCAAAGCTCTTCTTTTGAATGGATAAAAGGAATATTGTTTAAATGCAGTCCTGATCATGTTTTACGCAGGTGTGTTCGTAAGGATGAGATATATGACATTTTGAGAGCCTGTCATGATGAACCTTCAGGAGGGCATTATTCAGTAAAACATACCATTCGAAAGATTTTGGGTACTGGTTACTACTGGCCATCATTGCATAAAGATGTAAAAAGGTATATTAGAAATTGTGATGCATGTCAAAGAATGGGTAAGCCTACTTTCAAAAATGAAATGCCTTTACAGCCTCAATTAGGTGTAGAACCGTTTGAGAGGTGGGGGTTAGATTTTGTAGGACCTATTGATCCACCCTCCCAAGGGAAGGTGCACATCCTAGTATGTGTTGATTATGTAACCAAATGGGCAGAAGCCCGTGCCTTTAAGCATGCCCAAGAAGACAAAGTAGTTGATTTTCTGTATTCACAGATTTTTCTATGATTTGGAGCCCCATAGTCTATTACTTCTGATCAAGGACCTCAGTTTATTTCAAAGGTTGTTGAAGCCTTTGTAAAATTATATGAAATCAAGCACAGGAAGTCCTCTCCTTATCATCCACAGGCCAATGGTCAAGTTGAAGTGACAAATAGGGAATTAGAGAAAATATTGACCAAAACTGTAGCAGTTCATAGAAGGAATTGGGTAGAAAGGTTACCTGAAGCAATTTGGGCTTATAACACTACTTGGAAATCCACTACGGGATTTACCCCTTTTGAATTGGTTTATGGTAAAAAACCCCTTTTGCCCATTGAATTTGAATTACTAACTCTTCGAACTGCTTTGGAAGTTGGTATTGATTTGTCACAGGCACAAAAGGACCGGATCCTGCAACTCAATGCATTGGATGAAATACGAAGAGACGCTTTGCATCAGAACGAGATAATTCAAGCACAACGTAAAATCTGGCATGATAAGCATATCCAAGAACAAAAATTCCAGCAAGGGGATTGGGCATTACTGTTTGACTCCCGTTATGAAGATTTTCCTGGGAAGTTGCAAACAAGGTGGCTTGGACCATACTAGATTGAAGAGGTTTTCTCGAATGGAGCAGTTCGTCTCTCACCAATTGATGATTCGTGAAGGAAGTTAGTGGTTAATGGACATCGTCTCCGGATTTACCATAAGCCACTAACTAAAAATTATTTTTTAAAACAAATAGAGCACTTGGATGTGCATTTAATGGAAGAATTCCCTTCTTCCACTAAAGCAGCAGTAGTATAGTTTTTGTCGAAAAAAAAAAAAAAAAACATTTATTTTACATGAAAACCAGTTATCTGGCATGTTTAATAAGTCCCATTCCATCACCATCCATTTCATCACTATTCATTCCATCGCCATTCATTCCATCACCATACATTTTCCGCCATTGTCATTCACCACTGTTGTCATTGCCATCACCCATTTTGTTTGTGTTTTTCAGGATTACATTATCGCACTTGTCGAGAAACAAACAGCAAAGCTAATCAATTGTATGAAATGTAGAAAGGTAGTCAAGATAGGTATGTGTTTCTTTACATTTTAAATATTGTAAATAGTTAAAGTATATAATGTATAGATTCACTTGATTAGCATTCAAAGCATTCATAAGGTTTAAATTGGGGATGTCTAAATTAGTCAATGAAAAGGGGGGAATGACATATGCTCCGGAATGACATATGCTTCGAATGAAGTTTGCTTCCGAATAACCATCGCTTCGAACAGCAAAAGCTCCGTAATAGTTGTGCTCTAGAATGGGTAATGACAGTTGTGCTCCGAAATGAGAATTGACAGATATGCTCCGGAACGACAAAATAACGACATGTGCGCAGTGCATCGGAATAAGTTGACGTTTCTTAAAAAAATTCATGCAGGGGCACGTGGCAAACGATTGTGGAACACGTGATTTTCAAAATTTATAATATTTAGATATCATAATTTCGTGATACGCGTAATCATGGCACACGCTTCAAAGCACATCGAAAACAGATTTTGTTTGCCTTGAAAAATTCATATCAAATGCATGAATGCCAACTCAGCAAACCGTAATCGTGAAATCTGCATTGGCATTAATTTTTTTTCGCGTTGTCAGCATATTCCACCGGTTTTTAAAATAATGAATTAACAAGTCGGTTTTACATGCTCTGTTCCGGCGCACAAACTATTATTCCAATGCATGTACGATAGAACTGTCATTCCAGTGCATGCATGCTAAGACTGTCATTCCAGCGCTTTCGAAACATAGTTGCAAATAGAACAAGGAAAAATGGGCGGTAGGAAGAACAGGAGCGAACCAGAAAATGCCAGTTTCATACTAGAAAATTCCATGCTGCTGCAGATTTTCACCGATGCTGGTTTGATGCCGTTTCTGCAAAAATTTGATGGGAACTCCGAAGGGTTGGCTGCAGAATTTGCACGAACCTTCAGAAACAACATAATCAACATCAATGGCATGACAATCCAGGGGTGCAGCCAATCAACATTTCACTATGATGAGAGAAGAAAAGGTGAGAAAACTTTATGAAACAAATCTTCAGAGATGTTTAGTTGATGTTCAAAATTTTATTCACCAGCATTTTAATAGTGCCTTAGCAGCCTGTAGAAATCGTTGGGGTGAGTTACCTCTTTCCTTGCAGAAGAAAGAACCTATCTCCCCCAATAACTTGCAGTGGTCAAAAAGAAGAGTCGAAGGTATCATGCAAGTTATTCAGCAGCTGCAACATCAGTGGATAGGATTAAGATACAGATTGCCTATTGTAATCACCCCTGTTCCATGTTTTTTTGATGAAGACCCCCAGCCAAACGATCAGTTTCAGGCATGGCTCAAGCAGATAAAAGAAATCAGAGGGTTTTACAAGATTCTTGGTCCAAAGTTCAGCTACCAAGAAAGAGTTATGGACAAGGATCTCTGTTCTATTGTAGCCTCACAGAATGCATGAGGACATGCATCAGAATAAGTTGGGGGGGATGATGAGGCCAAATATTGCCTCATTTTTTATTATTTTGGACATCCTTAGTAGACCTTTTTGATATGTTTTAATGTTAATTTTGCTGATGAAATGCAATATTTACTACTATTTACATATTTGACTGTTTAGAAGCATAATATTCTGTTTTTACTAATTTTCTGTATTTTTTGCATAATTTTTGTTGATAAATAATGATTTATTGTGAAATATGTTAAGTGCAATCACGTGTGGAATATATATCATTCATATCATGCACTCTGAAGTTGTCAAATGCAGAAAATAGCACTAAAAACAAGTCAAAATCGTAAGTCGTGCAAAACTGTTTTTGACTGTTTTGACTTGGACAAATTTCAGCCAGATTTGCAAGGCTTGGGATTTGGTCAAATTCAACTTAGGAAAGCATGTGACCAGGTTATTGAAAGACTTATAAGTCTGGTCCACCCAATGCTCGGCCAAAGAACCACAAACGAGTGTTGAAAACAGTCATTCTGCGCCGTCTCGGAAAAAATAGGGATTCTGCTCCGGAATAACAGACTGCTCCGGAATAACAGGAAATGCACAGTTTTGACCAAAACAGCTCAGGAAAGACAGCAAATTGTAGGTGAATGATAGGGATAGCTATGTAAATCTGTTATGCATCTTTTTCAACGCAGAAGACCTCTAGCAAGTGTGCAATGAATAGATTTCATATGTAACCATATTCTGCATTTTAGGAATGCAGTTTTAACAGCATTCCTAAAATGCCTGAATTTGAATCATTCCACATCTGATTTAGCTATTTTTAATATAAATAACTGGCTCCCATCTGGGTTGAGCTATGTAGGAAGAATTAGGATTGCAATTAGTGTAATTCGAATATTGTGAAATCGGATTTCTGTAGCAATAATATGCAGAATTTTTCTGCATGTTTTTAAATCAATAAAAAGTGCAGTTTTTATCAATTTTATTTTATGATTGAAGGAGTGATTAGGTAGAACACCAGAGCTACTTATTCACCTTCTTCTGAACCAGGGAGCAAGGGCCACTCCCAGGAGCAGAAGAAGAGGTTTTCTTGTTTAATTCTGTCTGCAGCAGAATAGCAGGAAACCTGTCATTTTTTCTGTATTTTCTTATTTTGCTGAACTTATTTCCAGCTTCAGAATTTGTAGTTACATTTTCATTTCTGAGTTTATTTCTAGATCTGTTCTTTTATTTTGCAAGATAGTTAAGTTTATTTTTTGCAATTCCAATTTCAGCAACTTTCATTTCAGCAATTTTACTTCAGTTTTTGAGTGCATTTTCAGATTCAGCAAGAGTAAATAGGTTTCTTTCACTGTCATTTCATTTCTGTAGTTTTATTTCAGCAAGCATAATTTAGTTTCCTTTCAAGTTATAGGGTTTAGAGTGACAGAAGAACCCCCAGCAAACATTAACTGTTCTACCAATAAAGCCATTTTCTGAATGGAGTGTCTTACACCTGCTTGAATTGACTATCGTAAACAGCCTTAGGACACCTGCCCGGATTGATAAATAATGATCAAATGATGAATTAAACGACACTCAACATAGGGGGTATGTATGCCAATTCGTTCAGTGGTTGTAGTCACATAATCAGATTGGTGCTATTTTGGTGTCTATAGATGCCCCTTTTTGGGATGCGCTATGTGTGGCACAATGCTAAAAAAAATAGATGACCAAAGCACTTAATGATTAGGGTTTCTCAATAACCTAACCAAATTTTGATGCCCCAAGTATGGAAAGGGCACACATTCTTGAATCCTTGCTTCTGATGAGCTAAGGAGCTTAACTCAAGTGTAACCTTTTTCAGTGAGGTGTACTTGATCTTGGACATTGTTCAGACATGAATAGGCAAAGGGCACAACCTTTTGTTTGAGGAACCTTTTCTTCATGCTTCCAGAATACCAAGTGTTTGTTTAGCTTGTGATTATTGCTTGTTTGCTGCCCCAAGCAGAAGCGTGATTGTCTTTGTCAATGATTCTTTGAATGCATACCATTTCCTTGATTGGGTGTGTATTTGTTGATTGGTGACTAAGTGTGACTACCCCCTCAAGCAACAAATCGATGAGGGAATGACCAAAAATGAGAAAAGAGACAAGTAACTTGACCAAATATGACGTTTGTAAGGGTGCCTTTAGTTGTTTTTGTTGAACGCTCATTGCATTTTTCCAACCATCGAACCTGTTTTTGGTGGGTTTTGACCCTTTTTTTGATGCCTATTGGGCTAGAAATTATCGAAAACCCTCCTTCCCGTGGAGAGGTCCAACTATTCTAGCCTTATTAGGGAGTAGGATAGTGAGTATTTGTGACCCCAATGGCAGTTTTTCATGCCATGAATGTCAGGTGCAAAGGCACCTTTGTTCGGTAGATTTATTACCATTTTTGGTGCATTTTTTGGATGCAATTTTTGTTGCTTTATTTCTTGCTTTGTAATCGTCCCAAGGTGGTACGAATATCAATTTTGTAATCATACCAGGGTGGGGTGGACACTAACTAGAGCGTTCGTCTCAGGGTGGAATGATTATAGGCCTAACAACCTATATAAGGACCAAAACTAGGTTTTGGGCTCATTTGCAATATTTTTTTTCTTGGCAATTTGGAGCAGTGAGAAGGAGGAGTGCAAGTGTGCATAGAGGAGCATTGTTGAAATTTTGCAGACATCATGAGTGCAAGAACTAGATATTTGAGTGGAGGAGTCGAAGCGAGACCGGTATGATGTTCCTTCTCTCTGCCTGTTATTCGTGTGTGTTTTATATGAAGTTTAAAACTCACATATAAAATGTTTGTTCGCTTTATTTTGTTTTTAAGGTTTTAAAAACCTAATTTTTTTGTGTGTGTTGGTTTGATTTTATTCGTATATCAAGTTGAAAACCTAATATAGGAACTTTATTTGCTTTGTTTTTTTTTATATTAGGTTAAAATAACCCAACATGTTTTTGTGCTCTATTATTTTGTTGTTAATTTTCGTATATTAAGGTCAAAACCCTAGTACCCAACTGTTATCTATAATTTGTTTGTGTTTGTATTTAGGTTTAAAACCTAAAATGTTTTCATTTTATTTTGTTTTTTTGTTCATATTATGGTTGAAACCCTAATATGTTTTATTTCGTTTTTGTTTTTGCCATATTAAGGTTGAAACCCTAATATGTTTTTTTTTTTGTTTTGTTTTGCGTTCACATTAAGGTTGAAACCCTAATATGATTTTTGTTGTTTTTTGTTGATTGTACAGTTATTTTCATGTATGTTGTCATTGTTGTACAGTTTTATTTTAATGATTCTATACTTTTGTTGGACATTTGTTTTACTGTACTTCTTATGTTGTACTTTTGTTGTACAATTGTAAAGTGTAGTTTGTACTTTTGTTGTACAGTTTTATTTTAATGTTTTTGTTTATATTAAGTATGTACTTAATATATTTTTTTGTTTTATTTTGTTGTTTCAGGTTGTGAAGAGTCGGTACCGCCAATTGACTATTTTATATGATACTCGGGATGCCCTGATAGTTGTGGATTGAGAGTGTCTTGATGCCCTTGGGGTCAAGCACGTGATGCATCTGGAGCCTATGGTGGGGGATCGGGCATATTTGACTACCCTGATCAATCTATGGGATCCCCACACCAACACTTTTCATCTCCCAATAGGGGAGATGACTGTTACTCTGGAGGATGTGTATCAGATTCTATAGATTCTGATAGATGGACTGCCTATCCGAACGACCCATCGTGACCAGCGAACGGTGGTATTGACACAATGTTTTGGTCCGGTGATGGAGAGGGGGGTGGAGAGGGCTATGGAGAGGGTAGAGGTTGACTACCATATAGGTGGTATTCTGGTGCGATGGTGGCTAGAGAAGGGCATATTAGGGTTGAGGCATGCTTTGATCATGACCCTCATATCCAATATGCTACTTACTGACTCCTCAGGTGCGAGGTTCCCTTGGAACCTGCTTGAGTTGGTTTTCACATTGGTGGAGTGTCCTACATCATCTCCACTTATTATGAGATGGGGTCAGACTTTATTGACATAGTTGTATGACGAGTTGTACGATGTTCACTATCAAAAGAAAAAGGGGATCAGGTGTAGCTATCTCTTACAGTGCTGGGGGTGGCAACACATAGCTACGGAGTGACCGCAGGGTTTGCCTTGGACCACCCGAGGTGAGATGGTGGATCGAGAAATTGGATATGCCAATTTATGGCAGAGGTTAGAGGAGCATGGACAAAGTTGATGGTGGGTAGGTGATGTAGGTCACTATACTGATGCCTTCTCTTGTCTAGTGCCAGGGCAGGTGTTCTGGCAATCGTACTAGGACTGTCCAGCCTAGACTGAGGTTGGAGAGTGGCTTCGGTATGTGCATAGGGGTAGATGGTTGATTAGGTAGCATGGGACAAAGCAATAGTACTTCCCATATGTTTGGGTGACACGATAGTTTGGGGTGTGCCAAGGATTACCTGGTGATACCTTGATCTATCGGTGTCACGGTGACGAGAAGACTCTAGTCTAACCTACCATTGAGCAGCTGGGCGAGGGGTGTGATGTAGTTATTGATGTACCTGTTGGTTCGACTTTTATACACACCCTATGAAGAATGAGCGTAAAATATTGATAACACTTATAAGGGATAAATCCCACTCACTTTAGGATCTTGTTGGTTATCCAAGGTGTGAGTTACAGAGTTGGGTCGAATGTCTATTCACTCTTTTCCACTTTTGAAATAGTTTCAAGTGGACTGTCTGTTACCTTACAACGGGCTCTCGAATTTAGTTCAGTAATGTTTTTGGAGTTGGTTATCTTTGTGGACAATCAGATTTACAATCAGTTCTTTGATCTAGCTCTTTATGCTTTAGCAGATTTTGAAAGAAAATAAAAATGGATCATTTAACAGTAAAATAGAGAGAGTAGGGTAGGGCAGAAAAGAGAAGTTTATCCAACTTAGCTGCAAAATCAGAACTATCAATTTTAGTTATGCTGTTTAACTTTACAATGAAACAAATCAAAGAGGAAAGTGTCCAGCTTTCTAAGATCACCTTCCACTAAGAGCATAAGACAAAAATGGAACAAATCTAGCAAAAAATCACCAATAGAAGGGAAGTCAGTTGGAATTGGTATCTTTCACCAGCAGCCTAGCTCGCACAGTGAAGACAGAGCAATTAAAATAGGCCTGAACCTTAAATCTGTAATTTTCCCTAGCATACAATAGAAAGAATGAAGCCTAGCAAAAAATCACCAACAGAAGGGAAGTCAGTTGGAATTGGTGTCTTTCACCAGCAGCCTAGCTCGCACAGTGAGGACAGAGCAATTAAAACAGGCCTGAACCTTAAGTCTATAATTTTTCCTAGCATACAATAAAAAGAATGCAGCCTAGTAGCATATCCAATCTTAATAACACAGATCTATAGCATAAATTAAATGAAACCTTAATGAGATGAAAACAAAATAAGATGAACTTATCGCAATCCGAGAGAGATTAGGCTCCTAGCCACGCTATCACAGAAAACAAAAATCACACCAACTCCAAGTCCAGAACAAAAGCATTCAACAAGATTTGCAGAAAATTGCTTCAATAGCTTTTATTCTAAGTTTCCACCCTTTGTTTTTGAGGTATACATTCATATTTATAGAGGACTTGCCTCTCTGCAGCATTTTAAATTATAAAATTGACTTTCCTTGGGAGTCATAAAATAAGCACTGAAATGGGGGACAACCTGTCGAAATCTGCCTCTTTACAGTATTAAAATATAAAGTTCATAACATAAGTACTGGAAAAGAGGGACAATCCATCGAAATCTGCTTGTATGCAGCATTTAAAACATAAAGCGGACTTTCCTAGGACCCACAGAATAAGTACTGAAAGCGTCGCGATATCGTGACAACTTTGTGCTGACTGTTCCTTCTGCTACTCTGATCACGATTTCATGACAAGTCGCGAAACGTGACATGTCGCGATATCGTGACAACTTTCCTCTTCTTGTCCTTTCTCTTGCTGGTAGCCACGAAAATACAACATGTCACAATATCGCGACATGTTGGCCTCCTCATCTTCTTTGGTTGCACTTGGTCGCGAAAAAGTGACATGTGAGAAATCATGACCCTTTTCCTTCGCTCAGTTCTCCTGTCCCCATTAGCCGTGAAAATGCGACATGCCACGAAATCGTGACATCTCCTTGTGTTTGGCTTCCATTTTCACATGCTTTCACGAAAATGTGACAAGTCACAAAAATGCGACATGCCGCGATTTCGCAACATCTTCTCCTTGCACTGCACTTTGCTATTTTCTCCCCACAAAAACATGACAAGTCACAAAAATGCAACATGTCACGATTTCGTGACATCTTTCTGCCTTCTTCCTTTGTTACCGTTTCTATCACGATTTTGTGACACTTCTTTCATTCGTAGTTCCTTCGCTTGATTCGTGTTTGTCCTTGTCTTTCTTGCCATCATCGGGTCACTTTCTGCAAAATAAAAAGCAAAATTCAGAACCTTAATGTTCATTACATGTCAGTCTAATTTTCTTCTTCCTAGCTCATATTCTTTGAAACATGTCGCAATTTTGAAAAAAGTCACGAAATCGCGACGTTTTCACCGCGCTTTGCTTTCCATATGAAATTGTCATGATTTCGTGACGTTTTTCTTGTGCTTTGCCTTCCATCAAAACTTGTTGCAATTTTGCAACGTTTTTCCTTGGCATTTCTTTTTGTCACTGTCACCGTGAAATCCAAGCACGTCGCAATTTCGTGACGTTTTTGCCAAATTGTGCTTTCGATGGAAACTTGTCACGATTTCATGACATTTTCCTTGAGGTTTGCTTTCAATCCAAATGTGTTGTGATATCGTGACATTTTCCACAAGCTTTGCTTCCCATCAGAACTTGTCACGATTTTACGACGTTTTCCTTGGCACTTCCTTTTTGTCACTGTCGACCATGAAAATGGAACACGTCGTGATTTTGCGATGTTTTCGTCGAGTTGTGCTTCTGATTTGAAACTTGTCATGATTTCATGACATTTCTATTAATATTCGCCTTCAACCAAAACACGTCACGATATCACGACGTTTTCCATACTTCACTTCTACTGCGCTCTTTGAACTGCAATTTCATGACATGCGCGATATCGCGACAGTTTCCACAAGTTTTGCCTCTGACCAAAATGTGTCACAATTTCATGACATTTTCCTTAGGCTTTGCTTTCAATCCAAATGTGTCATGATTTCACGATGTTTTCCTTGGGCTTTGCTTCCCATCAGAACTTGTCGCGATTTCGTGAAGTTTTCTTTGGGACTTTCTTTTTGTTACTGTCGGCCGCAAAAATGGAACAGGTCATGATTTCGCGAAATTTTTGTCGAGTTATGTCTTTAATTCAAATTTGTCATGATTTCATGACGTTTTCATTAAGTTTGGCCTTCGTCCAAAATGTGTCGCGATATCACAACGTTTTCCTCTCTTTACTCTTTTTAAGCTTATGTGTTGCAAAAATGGAACACGTCGCGATTTCACGACAATTTCCCATTTTGCTTTCTCTCTCCTCTTTGAACAGCGATTTCATGACATGCGCGATATCGCGACATTTTCTTCAAGCCTTGCTCCTGACCAAAATGTGTCGCGATATCGCGACGTTTTCAAAAATGGAATGTGTCGCGATATCGCGGTGTTTCCAAAAATAGAATATGTTGCGAAATCGCGATGTTTTCGAAAATGGAATATGTTGCAAAATCGCGATGTTTCCAAAAATGGCATCTGCATTTTTTACACATTAGTGAAGGATCTCCCTTGCTCAGAAATGATTCTAACATTTGAAAGATGAATTTTAAATTGAAATCAAAGCCATATGCAAGCCTACTTGGATACTTTGATATATGTAGAAAACTTTGAAAAAAAGGAGGCAAGCAGAATTTGGATTTAAAACCTAAAAAACTCAAGAGGGTCCCTGCGAAGAAATGAAAACTAAGTATTTTCAAAGGATGGAATTTCATTTTTTAGTGGGGGTGTGTTGCTTCTCAACAAATGGCGATATCTACGAGGAAAATAGTAGCACTATTTAGAATCCAAAACTCTAGTTTCAAAACAATCTAGACTATGTACCATGCTTTGCCACAAATATTTTCTAAAATGACTTAACTACTATCTAATAGCTGTTAAAGTTTCCCAAGGACATACTAGGTTGAACCACTTAAGGAAGATTCTGATGTGCGATTACAAGTGTGTAAAACTTCCTTCAAGGATGACCAGGGCTTCAAATGCTCATGATGGATTGATCCGCCCTTAGATTGTGTAGGGGAAATCGAGTAGAGCTCTGTTTACTAGTTTAGCCTTTTACAGCCCCGACAGAGTTACCCTTTAGATTTACACGACCCTGATCCACAACTATGAGGTGGCATATATAGCTTGGTGAACCCATTTGAGATGTATTCTCAACAATTTTTTTTTTTTTTTTTTGTGGAAAAAGAGTGCCAACTTTGTGTTGGCCTGCCCAACTTTCACCTTCTTTCTCTTCCTTTACTTTATTTCATTAATGGAACGTTTGATCAACTAATTGCTTCAGCCTGGGTACCAATAATTTCCTTGGACACTTAATAATTTATGAATCGGAGTCCCCTCTCATGACCAACTTTTCTTGGATTCCCCGGGAGTTCTTCAACCAAACAAGTATAGTAATTTCTTTATAATTAAAATAATTGTGGCAAGCAAAATACAAAAATCCAATTATCTTTCTACTGTTGTTCCAGATAACAAGTAGTCCCACTTTTTAATCTTAGCAGACTAACTAAAAATGAAACAAAACAAAAGAGGACACACTGTTACAAACTTGGAACAAAACAATTTTAAATGCTGATTTGTGCTTTGCTGTTTAGGCAAAAACTCAAACAAACAGAATTGAAAAGGCTAAAAAGGAAAAAAAGGCCACCAATTAAAGATAAATTTGCAATTTCCTGCAAAAAACAAAACACAACACTTTAACCTTAAATAAAATAAAAATAAAAACACACTACTTCAAACTTTATTCACAATATATACATATGCACAAAGTCTTTGTGATTTATTCAGATGATGTAGCAGATGGAAAAGCAGAGAAATAGTGCCTTAAAAAAAATTGACCATTTGCAGGTAAATTTAGAAAAATACCTTTCAGGTCCTGTTGACGAAATGCACTCCAGATTATGCTTCCCAAAATTTTTGCTACCTGGGAAAGACTTGGTGTGTTTACTTGTCTTCCCCCCTTTTTTTTTTAAAACCCCTAGGATCAAATACCTTAAAGCCTTTATATACCCAGATCATCACATCTTCAGATTTATGTAACAACTCAAAGAGATCATATTTTATTTGTATGTCATAGCTCTTAATAACTTGAACATTTTGTGGTTGCTCTACTTGCTCCAATATCCAAGATTTCAATTTTTATCCCTCTAGTAGAATTTTCATAATTTGCTCTTTCACCTGAGCCTTGCTTAGATTTAACCCCATCAATGTGTAATGTCCAAATATCATTGTCGTGATTGGTTAGAGATGTAACTGGTCTCACCTTCTCAGTTGTCAAATTATGAACTTCAATATCTGCATCAACACGATTTACAACCTCTTTTTTGATATTATGTTCAGTGATCACATGCTTATACTGAGACTCTTTGTCTATTCTAAGTTGGTTGACCACATTCACATTTACTGTTTTCTTCTCCTTTTCTTGAAATTCAATAGGTGGTCCAGAGTAAGTTTCAATCAAGTTATCTTTTTGTTCAACAATCTGAGCCAACTCATGGAGGGTGATGTCAGCCTTAATTTTCTTCATATCCTCAATGATGTTATACTCCTTCCTAGTTACTTATGTATAGTAATATTGAATCTTATTTTCATTACCCTTTGGTGAGGGAGGATCATTATTAGGAGTAGGTTTTGGATTCTCACATCTCAGATTATAATTGTCCCTTTGGAACTGTTGAAAATCTTGCATTTCATCCATAGGTATCTCCACGACATTTTCTGACTCTTCGGGAAAAATGAATGAATCTGGAACCATAGTCGTACTATTTTTGGATGAACCAGAACTATCAATATTTCTCTAATTTTCAGGAAAATTTAACTCACCAGGAAAAGCTTCAAAGTTGGGTAATGCTAGGTCACAACTGTTTACTTTAGGCACTTCCACCTTGAACTTGTCAGAATCTTTCTCTATATTCTGTACATGCTGAGTGTGTGTCACAATCAATGGAGTTTCCTTGGGTAGAGCGTGACATGTTGGCACTAACTCATGATGTGGAATGGGATTCAAAATAGACATGTTCTATGTAACATAGGATATCAAAGAACTGCTCAAAATTTGAGGTCCTAACTGTCTTTCTAGAATTAAAGCTTCCTTATAAGCTTCTGCCAGGGTTGTGATATTGATGTCTCTCTTAAGGAAAATAGAGGTCACCGAATCCAATGCATTCTTATAAATTTCTAAGGCTAGATTTGCACTTGGGATGTAATAACCAGTCATTCTACCATAAGCTTTTTGGAACCTTATATTAAAAGACCTGATATCTTCACCAGACTCTCTTTTAATGTTGGAAAACTATTGATATAACACACTGGGGTGAATCACTTCACCAAATTGTGATATAAAAACTTTCTCCAGGTCATTCCAACTAGTAATAGAGTCATTAGTAAGATCCAAAAACCAGTCGTATGCTTCCCCTTGGAGAGTGAATGGGAATAACCTACAAGCCACATCTTCATGTTGTACATTTAACAACTTTAGAGCATTTTTATATGCCACTAGATGTTCTTCTGTTGTTCTAACTCCATCATGTTTGTAGGTAGGGAGATACCTCTCAGGATTTCTGGGCAAATCATGGGCTGCCCCAGGGATGTTCAAGGCAGTGGAACCCAACCAGTTTGCCATTACTACTTGATAAACGGTAATATTTTTGGTTGTGTTTGGAGCAATTACAATTGGTGACGAAGCTATTTCGATAAAAGGCTTTGCCCTTCTGAGGCTGTTTCTCTTTGGGGTTTCTAACTCAGGCACAAGGGGCTCTCCAGCTCTGGAGTGGGACCTTGTTATTCTATGGGTGGAATCCAGCTTTAGACAATAAACTTACAGACCTTAACAGATACTGAACAGAGTTCGGGCCCTCCTTCTAGCGCCAGTTTAAATGTTGGTTTGGAGTTTTGTGTTTTAGGCAAAAACTCAAACAGGATTAAAAAGAGCTAAAGAGGAGGGAAAAGGCTTCAAAAGATAAAACACAGTTTTTTAAATACCACATACAATCATATTTCTCAACTCAAACGCACTAGGAACGTAAGTTCAGCCCTCCTTCTAGCACCAATTTTAAATGTTGGTTCGACTTTTATACACACCCTATGAAGAATGAGCATAAAATACCGATAACACTTATAAGGGATAAATCCCACTCACTTTAGGATCTTGCTGGTTATCCAAGGTGTGAGTTACAGAGTTGGGTCGAATGTCTATTCACTCTTTTTTGCTTCTGGAATAGTTTCAAGTGGACTGTCTGTTACCTTACAACGGGCTCGACCTTCATTCAGTAATGTTTTGGAGTTGGTTATCTTTGTGGACAATCAGATTTACAATCAGTTCTTTGATCTAGCTCTTTATGCTTTAGCAAATTTTGAAAGAAAATAAAAATGGATCATTTAACAGTAAAACAGAGAGAGTAGGGTAGGGCAGAAAAGAGAAGTTTATCCAACTTAGCTGCAAAATCAGAACTATCAATTTTAGTTATGCTGTTTAACTTTACAATGAAACAAATCAAAGAGGAAAGTGTCCAGCTTTCTAAGATCACCTTCCACTAAGAGCATAAGATAGAAATGAAACAAATCTAGCAAAAAATCACCAACAGAAGGGAAGCCAGTTGGAATTGGTATCTTTCACTAGCAGCCTAGCTCGCACAGTGAAGACAGAGCAATTAAAACAGGCCTGAACCTTAAATCTGTAATTTTCCCTAGCATACAATAGAAAGAATTAAGCCTAGCAAAAATCCACCAACAAAAAGGAAGTCAGTTGGAATTGGTGTCTTTCACCAGCAGCCTAGCTCGCACAGTGAGGACAGAGCAATTAAAACAGGCCTGAACCTTAAGTCTGTAATTTTTCCTAGCATACAATAAAAAGAATGCAGCCTAGCAGCATATCCAATCTTAATAACACAGATCTACAACATAAATTAAATGAAACCTTTGCGAGATGAAAAAAAAGAGAAAATGCACTTATCGCAATTCGAAACAGATTAGGCTCCTGGCCACGCTATCACAGAAAAACCGATATTACATCAACTCCAGGTCCAGAACAAAAACATTCTAACAAGATTTTGCATGAAACTGCTAAAATAGCTTCTATTCCAAGTTTTCCCCCTTTGTTTCGAGGTATACATTCATATTTATAGAGGACTTGCCTCTCTGCAGGATTTTAAATTATAAAACTGAATTTTCTTGGGAGTAATAAAATAAACACTGAAATGGGGAACAACCCGCCGATATTTGCCTCTTTTACAGTATTAAAATATAAATCCCATAACATAAGTACTAGAAAAGAGGGACAATCCGTCGAAATCTGCTTGTCTACAGCATTTAAAACATAAAGCAAACTTTCTTGGGACCCACAAAATAAGTACTGAAAGCATCGCGATATCGTGACAACTTTATGCTGATTGTTCCTTTTGCTACTCTGACCGCGATTTCATGACAAGTCGCGAAAACGCGACATGTCGCGATATCGCGACAACTTTCTTCTTCTTGTCTTTTCTCTTGCTGGTAGCCACAAAAATACAACATGTCACGATATCGCGACATGTTGGCCTCCTCGTCTTCTTTGGTTGCACTTGGTCGCGAAAAAGTGACATGCACGAAATCGCGACACTTTTCCTTCGCTCAGTTCTCCTGTCCCCATTAGCCACGAAAATGCGACATGTCGTGAAATCGCGACATCTCCTTGTGTTCGGCTTCCATTTTCACATGCTTTCGCGAAAACGTGACAAGTCACTAAAATGTGACATGTCACGATTTCGTGACATCTTCTCCTTGCACTGCACTTTGCTATTTCCTCCCCGTGAAAACACGACAAGTCACAAAAATACGACATGTCGCGATTTCACGACATCTTTCTGCCTTCTTCCTTTGTTGTCGTTTTTGTTGTGATTTCATGACGCTTCTTTCATTCGCAGTTCCTTCGCTTGATTCGTGTTTGTCCTTGTCTTTCTTGCCATTGTTGGGTCACTTTTTGCAAAAGAAAAAGCAAAAGTCAGAACCGTAATGTTCATTACATGTCAGTCTAATTTTCTTCTTCCTAGCTCATATTCTTTGAAACATGTCACGATTTTGAAACAGGTCACAAAATCGTGACGTTTTCATCGCGCTTTGATTTCCATCCGAACTTGTCACGATTTCGTGAAGTTTTTCCTAGGCTTTGCCTTCCATCAAAACTTATTGTGATTTGGCGACGTTTTTCCTCGGCATTTCTTTTTGTCACTGTCAGCCGCGAAATCCAAGCACGTCACGATTTCGCGACGTTTTTGCCAAATTGTGCTTTCGATGGAAACTTGTCATGATTTCGTGACATTTTCCTCAAGGTTTGCTTTCAATCCAAATGTGTCACGATATCGCAACGTTTTCCACAAGCTTTGCTTCCCATCAGAACTTGTCGCGATTTCGGCACTTCCTTTTTGTTTGTCGACCAAAAAAATGGAACACGTCGGGATTTCACGATGTTTTTGTTGAGTTGTGCTTCTGATTTGAAACTTGTCATGATTTTGTGATGTTTCTATTAAGATTCGCCTTCAACCAAAACACGTCGCGATATCGCAACATTTTCCATACTTCACTTCTATTGCGCTCTTTGAACCGCGATTTCATGACATGCGCGATATCACGACAGTTTCCACAAGTTTTGCCTCCGACCAAAATGTGTCGCGATTTCATGACATTTTCCTTGGGCTTTGCTTTCAATCCAAATGTGTCATGATTTCGTGATGTTTTCCTTGGGCTTTGCTTCCTATCAGAACTTGTCGCAATTTCATGATGTTTTCTTTGGCACTTCCTTTTTGTTACTGTCAACCGCAAAAATGGAACAGGTCGTGATTTCACGATGTTTTTGTCGAGTTATGTCTTTAATTCAAATTTGTCGTGATTTCATGACATTTTCATTAAGTTTGGCCTTTGTCCAAAATGTGTCGCGATATCGCGACGTTTTCCTCACTTTACTCTTTTTAAGCTTATGCGTCGCGAAAATGGAACACGTCGCGATTTCACGACAATTTCCCATTTTGCTTCCTCTTTCCTCTTTGAACCACAATTTCATGACATGCGTGATATCACGACATTTCCTTCAAGCCTTGCTTTCGACCACGATGTGTCACGATATCGCGACATTTCCAAAAATGGAATGTGTTGCAATATCGCAATGTTTCCAAAAATGGAATATGTTGCGAAATTGCGATGTTTCCAAAAATGGAATATGTTGCGAAATCGCGATGTTTCCAAAAATGGCATCTGCATTTTTACACATTAGTGAAGGATCTCCCTTGCTCAGAAATGATTCTAACATTTGAAAGATGAATTTTAAATCTGAATCAAAGCCATATGCAAGCCTACTTGGATACTTTGATATATGCAGAACTTTTGAAAAAAAAGGAGGCAAGCAGAAGTTGAATTTAAAACCTGAAAAACTCAAGAGGGTCCCTGCGAAGAAATGAAAACTAAGTATTTTCAAAGAATGGAATTTCATTTTTTTCGTGGGGGTGTGTTGCTTCTTAACAGTACCCAACATGGACGATGTCAGGGTGACTGCAGAGTATGACCGGTGGTGGATTATGCAACGATGGCGGAGTGAAGGGCCTCTAGGAGACATGGATACTACAGAAGCAAGAGGTGGGGGTGTAGAGGCACAGGGTTTGGGGGCTCCACTTTATGATGTTGACATGGTGGAGGTCGATGACTTCACCAACGATGGAGACGATTTGGGGGTTTCAAAGCAGTCGAATGTACAGGATGTCTCGAAGTAGTCAGTGCTAGAGCAACAGGGCATCCCAGAGGTGCCCATGCCTTAGGCTGTCTCAGGGGATGTGGAGGTTGGGCTTCGTGTTGAGATAGCATGATTGGAGGGTCTCCTACAGATATGGGAGGAGGATCATAGAGATGCTTTGGTGGAGGTAACGTAGGAGAGGTATCTCCTATAGACTCAGTTGGCACAGCGAGATAATACACTGGCTATGTATCACCAACGAGATATGGAGTGGGGTCGATACCGGATAGAGTTAGAGATAGAGGTTGTCCGCCTCGGTGGATAGTTTCCTATGCTTGATGGAGGTGGTTCATTGTCACATCGTACGAGGGGCAGTGAGACTGAGTAGTCTACATCATATCGTCACATGTAGCTAGGTGAGGATAGTGTTGGTGGGTAGGGTATGAGGTCTGGCAGCAGCCGGCCTGAGAGGTCCCATAGGACCCATACTACTAGGGGTAGTTTCAGTCGCACCGATCCTGCATGATCATGGTGGACGACTCCCTAGGCTTTGGGGATTTTGAGTTTTTGGTTTTTGTGAGGTCAGAGGACCTTCTTATTGTAGCCTAAGGGCATTTTGACTTGATATATATACATGAATCTTTTGGTTTGATTATATACTTGTCATGGTTTATTCTTCTTTATGCACATTTATTTATGTTGATGTATGTGTATGCTATTATGACTACGGATGATTTTAACTATATGATGTAGATATATGCATATGGAATGGATGGAATGATTTGTTGGTATACAGGCGATGGCACCATAGACTATATAGGATTTATTGGATTTCTGTACTATGTGATTGCTTTTATGGAATAACTTTGTATTTGTAGTTTTTTTTTTTTTTGTATTTTTTGATGGTGATGTAAGTAATGAAATGTACAACAATTGTTTTAGAATGTAGTTAAGGTTTTTCTGAGACTCGGATGCTTTAACTAACTATTCAAGACTGTACATTATTTGATAGGACTTTTGAACAAGGTACAAATCAGACTTGAGTTGGACCAAGTTATTTCACATCCCTGTGTGTGCGATTGAGTTCATTGATGTGGTATTCGTAAGTATACCACCAGTGCCAAGTAGGTTATCCACCAAACCTGTAATGAGGATCACCTAATTAGCTCCACTAACTCCTTTATTGTATTTAGTAGGATTAATCTACGACACAATATAGGATACTATAAGCTGGCTCGTCCACATGCAAACATTGGTCTACACACATGCAAAGCTAATGTGATAGGCATATCATCATGCGGGAGGTTTGCCACCATTGCCAGGTAGGCTATCCACCAAACCGGGAACGAGGATCACCTCAATGGCCTTTCGAATGCTGAGAATTCTAGGGATTCAAGCTAGTCGTACTCCCTCTCTTTTTAATGGGATATTTGATCTCAGATAGTGATGAAAATCACTATTTATTTTGGTTTTCTTTGATCTTGGGGTTTTGAGTGAGTGGTGAGAATCACTTTTTTTTTTTATTGTTGCTTTTTGAGGATTTAGATTTGGACTTTTGATTTCATGTTTGAGGGGGGGGGGGGGGGGGATGGCAGTGGACCTTTGGGGGGGGGGGGGGCCCCCCCCCCCCCCCCGGGGGGGGGGGAGAGAAAATCCGTGTGGGGGGGGGGGGAGGGTGGGGGGGGGGGTTGTTGGGGGGTTTTGTTGGTTTTTTTTGGGGGGGGCGATGATGATATTAGGGGGGGGGGGGGACCCCCCCCCCCCCGGGGGGGGGGGGGCAAAACCCCCCGACGGGGGGGGGGGGAGAGAGTGGGGGTGGGGTGGGGGGGGGGGGGGGGGGGTTTTTTTGGGGGGGGTGGTGCTCATCTGGTCGGGGGGGGGGACCCCCCCCCCCCCCGGGGGGGGGGGAGTATGAATCCTTATGAATTTAGGGATCAAGGGTGTTGGAATTATTTATAGTGGTAAAAACCACTATTTATTATGGAGAATTGGATGGGAAAGAACTTGTCCTTTTGTCAATCCTCAACATTCTTGAGGTCATTCGCATAGGGGGATGAGCGGGATAAAATTTTCTGCTTAAGGTACCCTGGACCGCTTTGCAGGTTTCGTATTTCGTTCACACAACTTGGGAATTTTTATGTGTTTTAAGCTTGTGTTGGGATGCTATGTAACAAGGCATGATCCAAGTAAAACTGTACCTTGTAGAAATCAGTATGACTTTGTACCACATTTGACTAGAAATCTAAAGACAGCTGAATGACGAAAACCCTAAAGACATTAGAAGACCCCCCTCTGTGTGAGAGGGCAAAAAAGTGAATGTTTTTTTTTTTGTTTGATTATTTATAGAAGTGTGGAAAAATATAAAATTAGGGAGTTTTTTAGTTTTTTTCGTTGTTTTGTTTTTTTTGACCGGCGGCCAAGCAATGTGTGTTTTTTGTGTGTGCTGCCTCCTCGTCTTTTTTTTTTTTTTTTTTTTTTTTTTTATATTTTGTGTGTTTGTGGGGGGCGTTTTTTTTTTTTTTTTTTTTTTTCTTTTTTTTTTGAATATTTGTTATTGACGGTTGAACCCGAATGGGTGGATTGTGGGAATCCTTGGAGCTTTTGGTTTGACCAAAGGGATTATAGATACCTTTGGGGCATTTTTGGTTGACCAAGCGATTGTGGGAACCCTTCGAGCTTTTGGTTTGACCAAAGGGATTATGGATACCTTTGGGGTGTTTTTGTTGACCAAGTGATTGTGGGAACCCTTGGAGCTTTTGGTTTGACCAAAGGGATTATGGATACCTTTGGGGCATTTTGGGTGACCAAGCGGTGGCGAGAACCCTTGGGGCTTTTGGTTTGACCAAAGGGATTATGGATACCTTTGGGGCATTTTGGGTTGACCAAGCGATTGCGGGAATCCTTGGAGCTTTTGGTTTGACCAAAGGGATTATTGATACCTTTGGGGCGTTTTAGGTTGACCAAGCGATTATGGGAACCCTTGGAGCTTTTGGTTTGACCAAAGGGATTATGGATACCTTTGGGGCATTTTTGGTTGACCAAGCGATTGCGGGAATCCTTGGAGCTTTTGGTTTGACCAAAGGGATTATGGATACCTTTGGGGTGTTTTGGGTGACCAAGCGGTGGCGAGAACCCTTGGGGATTTTGGTTTGACCAAAGGGATTATAGATACCTTTGGGGCGTTTTAGGTTGACCAAGCGATTGCAGGAATCCTTGGAGCTTTTGGTTTGACCAAAGGGATTATGGATACCTTTGGGGCATTTTGGGTGACCAAGCGATGGTGAGAACCCTTGGAGCTTTTGGTTTGACCAAAGGGATTATGGATACCTTTGGGGCATTTTGGGTGACCAAGCGGTGGTGAGAACCCTTGGGGCTTTTGGTTTGACCAAAGGGATTATGGATAGGGGTTGGGGGGGTCGGCGTGGTTTGATGTGCCACCTTATGACTATCTACGACCATGTTTTTAAGGATGGAAACTAGTATTTTTTTTGATGCCTCTGCTTGCCCATTTGCCTGTGGATAATAAGGTGTTGAAAAATTATGCTGAATTTTGTACTTTGTTGTCAAAGCACGCACATATTTGTTCTTGAATGATGTCCCATTATCCGAGATGATCTTGGATGGAATACCAAAATGACATATGATGTTATGTAAAATGAACTCCGCAATGCGGGGCCCAGTCGTAGAGGTAAGCAAAATTGCTTCCACCCACTTAGTGAAGTACTCTATGGCCGTTATGATAAATGTGTGATGACCTAACAACGCGGGGGAGATCTTTTCGATGAGATCTAAGCCCCACTATGAAAATGGCCAAGCCGATTGGATCAACTACAAGGCCTAAGAAGGTACGTGTGTCAAGTTAGCATGGTGTTGACACTTCATGCACTTTCGCACATATGCACAACAATATTGCTCTAAATATGGCCAATAATAGCCCATGCGAAGAATGCGCTTTGCAATGGCCATACCACTGAAGTGGCCACCGCACGTACCATCGTGTGCTTGGGTGATCGCCCAAGTGGACTCCTGCTGGTCCAAGCAACAGAGGAGGATTCCTTCGTAGCTTCGATGGTACAAAATGTCTCCTAGAAATACATGTTTTGTCGCTTTCTATTTGAATGATCTTTTTACGGTGTGCGAAAATCCAAGTGGGAGGCTACCCAACTTGAGATAGTCTCTTATGGGTGTGTATCAATCCTGTTGATCAGAAACCTCAATGGTATGAATGACCGATCCCTCTTGAAGTTTGTCCCTAGCAAAATTTGAGCGGGAAAGAACTTGTAAAAATAGTGTTGTGTTGCTATTAAGAGAGTTTGGAGAAAACAAAGACCCCTAGTTGGTGTGATTCAGACTATCATGGATTCAAGAGAACCTATCCTGAGATGGTTCAATCTGGATCAGGTGGATTCCTAGCATTATGTTAGAGCTTGCACGCTCCATCATGGATTGCGATAATGTTTTGACTTGAATGGTTTTCATCTCACCAAAAATGTCTTGTGGGATTAGTGACCCCAAGGAGGCCATAGTGTTCACAAAATGATTCGATGATTGAGGGAGTGCCTCGATGTCGTACCATTCAAGCTTTGCCAAGAATTTATCCATAAGGGCTTTGTAGGCCTGCAGAACTGGGCATTTGCATTGGAATACCCCTTTCACTTGGTTGACAATTAACAACGAATCACCAAATATATTAAAGCGTTTGATGTTCATGGTGATGGTTGTCTGAAGACCTATGAGCAAGGCTTCGTATTCAACATTGTTATTGGTGCATAGGAAATCAAGTTTAAATGATAAAGGCATTGGAGCCCCTTGTGGTGTGAAAAACATGATTCCCATGCCACCCCCTTGCTCACATTTAGAACCATCAAAAAATAAGGTTATGTCGGCCTGTGACTTAGGATTATCAAAATCTGGCAATTTTGAGATGGAAGACCCCATCATCGATAGCTCTACGGTCAGAGGCTAGTCGTCTTCCAGAGGAACCTCTGCTAGTTGATTGATAATGACTTGACATTTAATGGGCTTTTGTCCAATGAATTTGATGTCAAACTTTGTCAATAACATGATCCATTTTGTTGTGCGACTACTATGATAAGTATGACTCATCATATATCACAATGGATTCTCCTTAGACACAACATACATAATATTTCTTAGCATGTACTGACATAGCTTTTTGGTGGCAAATACCATCACCAAGAATAGCCTCTCAACATATGCATAGTTAAGTTCATAACTAACCAGGGTGCGACTAAGATAATAATTAGCCTGTTCTTTATGTGATTCATTTTTTTGGGTTAGCATGGCACCCAATGCCACCTCAGTAGCTAAGATGTATAAATAGAATGACACTCCTGGTCTAGGTGGTGCCAATATTGGTGGTGAATCCAAGTATTGTTTGATGTCATCAAAGGATGACTGGCACTCATCATCCCAATGAAATTCTACCCCCTTGTGTAATAATTTATTCATGGGGTGGCACTTGTCAGATAACTATGCTATGAAGCGCTTGATCGACGTGACCTTACCCTGCAAGCTTCTAAGCTGCCTGATGGTGGTTGGGGGAAGCATTTCAAGGATTGCCTTGACTTTATTTGGATCTACCTCGATGCCTAATTTTGAGACTATGAAACGCAAGAGTTTTCTAGATGTGATGCCAAATACACACTTCTTGGGGTTTAGCCTAACCTTGTGTTCGATGAGGCGATCAAGGATCTTACGTAAGTCATCGAGATGATTTTGGCACAAAAGAGATTTGGCCAACAAATCATCCATATAATCTTCCAAAGTTTTATTCATGTGATCATGGAAGATGTATGTCATAGCACGTTGGTAGGTGGCACCAACATTTTTAAGGCCAAAGGGCATGACCTTATAACAAAATGTCCCCCAAGGCATCGTGAATGCCATTTTTAGTTGATCATCGAGATTGATACGAATTTGTTTGTATCCCGAGAAACCATCCATGAGGGAAAGCATTACATGGCCTGTTGTAGTGTCTACCAATGCATCGATGCTAGGCAAGGGGAAATTATCCTTGGGACTCGCTTTGTTTAAATATCAAAAATTGGTGCATATGCGAATCCTCCCATCAGGATTTTTGATGGGTACTATATTGGACAACCATGGTGGGTAATCTATGTAGATGAAAAACTGTGCATCCAACAGCTTTTGTAGCTCGTCTTTGACCATTAAGGCCATTTTTGGGTGCATCTTATGTAGCTTTTGCTTGACTGGCTTGACTGTCGGATCAAGTGTCAGATTATGCATGACTAGCTACGGGTCTAGCCCCGACATGTCTTTGTAGGACCATGCAAAAACCTCCTTCTTCTCTTTGAGAAGGGCAATGTAATCGGCTTGCTCTTCGGGGGATAAAATTACCCCCAACTTGATGATTTGTGAATTCATTACATCAGAATTGATGTCTACGTCAATCGTCTCTTTGATGACATGTGGGATTTGTCCTCCAACTAGTGTGGGGTTGGGATCAGGTGGATATCATTTGTTGAATTTAAATCTGTGTTGGGAACATCAGGTTTTTCTTTAGCATGGAAGATATCCTGAGTCTATCCTGGGGTGAAATGAAACATCTCACCACAAGGGCAGTACTCTGATGGGGATGGTGGTGAGTCAATGTAATCCCAATCTATGGCATCTTGGTCTAGATACAATGGTCATGTTGAATCAGATGGATTGCGTATGGGGGCAATTAAATTAATGGAGATCATGTTGATAGAATGAATTTGGTCTCCATTGCTACGTGGGTGTTGATTCAGACATCCTTGGTGATCCTTATACTCCATATCTGGCTTTGTGGGTACTAGCACAAAAGGATCAGCCCTATGTGTGTATAGAAGGACAGGGTCTACCCTTGGCACTGATGGCCCTAAAGGGTCTCTAGGTGGGAGGTGCTCCCTGTATGCCCGAAGTGGTGGATGAAGCACTTGGTTTAACTGTACTTGGTTTAAATACCACCTATGCCTTGGTCCCTATTGTGGCTGCTCCACAATGTACCCCAAAATTGGGGACCCACCTTTTTTGCATGTTTTCCAAGAAGACCGAAGTGGCCCATATACTAAAGATCAAAGAAAAAGCAAAACACCACAAGGAGGAAAAAGTTTCATGATATCATGACATGTTGCATCATCACGGCCAAAAAATAAAAAGTGTCATGATATCATGACATGTTGCATCATTGTGGCCAAAAGAGAAAGAAAGACAAGAAAGAAAAAGTGTCACGATATCGCGACATGTTGCATTTTCACGGCCAAAAGAGAAGAGAAAGACAAGAAAGAAAAAGTGTCGCGATATCGCGACATGTTGCATTTTCGCGGCCAAAAGAGAAGAGAAAAAGCAAGAAAGAAAAAGTGTCGCGATATTGCGACATGTTGCATTTTCGCAGCCAAAAGAGAAGAGAAAGAACAATAAAGAAAAAGTGTCGCGATATCACGACATGTTGCATTTTCGTGGCCAAAAGAGAAGAGAAAGACAAGAAAGAAAAAGTGTCGCGATATCGCGACATGTTGCATTTTCACGGCCAAAAGAGAAGAGAAAAAGCTAGGGTAAAGAAAGAAAAAGTGTCACGATATCGCGACATGTTGCATCATCACGGTCAAAAGAGAAAAAGTGTCACGAAATAACATCATCCCCCATGTTGCTTCTTCTTAGCTAAGGGAAGGGAAAAAGTGTCACGATATCGCGACATGTTGCATTTTCGCAAACAAAAGAGAAGAGAAAGAACAATAAAGAAAAAGTGTCGCGATATCGCGACATGTTGCATTTTCACGGCAAAAAGAGAAGAGAAAGAACAATAAAGAAAAAGTGTCGCGATATCGCGACATGTTGCATCTTCGTGGCCAAAGCAAAGAGAAAGAACGAGGAAAAAGTGTCGCGATATCGCGACATGTTGCATTGTCGCAATCCAAAGAAAGAAAAAGTGTCACGATATCGCGACATGTTGCATTTTCGTGGCCCAAAGTAAAGAGAAAGAGCGAGGAGGAAAAGTGTCACGATATCGTGACATGTTGCATTTTTGTGGCTCAAAATAGAAGAGGAAGAACAAGAAAGAAAAAGTGTCGCGATATCGCGACATGTATTTTCAAGGAAAAGAGTAGCGATATCATGACGAGTTCGCGATATTAGTGACAAAGCAAGAAAAAGTGTAACGATATCACAACATGTTGCATTGTCACGTGGCCTATAAGGAATAAAGTGTCGCAAGATCGAGATAAGGTACTTTGTCACCATAAGGACAAAATGTCGATGAATAAGACAAAATGTTACATGATCTCTAATGATTAAAAGCAATAAAGAGAGAGGAAGGAGGCAAAAGCATGCCCATGTCGCGACAAGTAACATTTCATGGTGAAGGGCCACAAAATGGAAACCAAAGCACATGCATGCACAAGGGAAGATGAAACGAACAGTCAGGGAAGGTGAAACGAACAACCATTGGAAAATGAAACGAACCGTCATGCAAGGAGAAATAATTTTTTCAAAAGTTTAAATATGCCATTCAAAGAGGCATAAGGGGTTGGAAACTACCACGATCAGAGTTACAGGTTTGAAGGCAAGAGGGCCATTCTGGACCTATTTGGGCCATTTCTGTTATTGTAAAATGACAAATTTTTAATACAAAATTTTTTAGAAAGTTGCATCTTATGGACAAGAAAGGAGTCATTTTCTGCATGCAAGATTAAATGTCTATTTTTCCCCTTTTCAAATTTTAGGCTTGTAAATGGATTTTTATACAAGTTTCTTGGTTGCTTCATGCGAATGTCTAAATCTGAAAACCTCATTTAAAACCCTAGGAGCCAACACTTAGCTTATCCGGATTGTGCTTGTTTTGCAAGTCCAATAGGTTAGGTTGCATGCATGAAAACCTCACATCTTCGATTTTTTCTAAATAGGATAGCATCATACTGAATGCATTTCATGTTCATTTTCTGCATTTCATTTTCATTTTCTGCATTTTATTTTCCAGAAATTTTAACTTTTTGTTTAACTTTCAGGCATTAAAATAAACATTTAAAAAACTTCAAAATCCAAAAATAATTTAACCATTGCATAGGTTATACTTCATACTTCCAATACGCAATTTGAAATTTCATTTTCAGAGTTGTTCAGTATTTTTAAAAATTCATCGAAGTTGTTTTGTTACAGATTTTAAAAATCCGAAAATAGAAAATTTCCATTTTAGGGCCGAATTTCATTTTTTTAGTTTTTTTTTGCACTCATGAGCCTATGATGACATTCCCTTCATGAAAATTCCAATTTCATTGAAGGATTTATGTTTTATGGCATTTTCACAAATATACATTTTTTGAGCACTACATTGTGGTCATAAGAGGGCCAACTCACATTTGCTTTATTTTGGTTCAATGAACAATCACTAAAGTTTCATGATAAAATAAACCAACATTTCCCCTTGTTTACAGTTACTTGCAATCACTAAGGTGTTCCAAGCATTTAAATTGAATATCTTTATTTGAGATTACTAATACACATATGCAAATGCTAATACAGCGGAGACCTTGGAGAAGTTGTTTGTTTAACTTCTTTGCAAGAGGGGATTTGGAACCCAAATCCTAAAGGAGATTGTGCTTTCACAACTGGGTGAAAATACCACTCAACATTTTAGCGCTAGAAGGAGGGCCCGAGTTGGTTTATTTCAGTGTGATTTAAATGCTATAAGGATTTAAATTTTGAATATTTCATGCCCTATTGATTATTATCTTTAGCCCTCTTTTAACAATACAACCTTGTACTGTTAAAAGGAGGACGTGAATTGCTATGCATTGTTCTAACGCTTTTGATTGTTCATACAGGAATAATGTGTTTTGATTCGATTTTGAAAAATTTTGGTCTTGACTAACGAGGTTGTCTCCATGCAATTACTTTTATCGGATCTTAATGGATATATTTCTTGGTTGATGCTAGAATGATTATTCATACGTTACATGTTTGATATTTGCTAGTCATTTCATGATTATTTGTAAGGAATTATTTTGTCTAAAATGTATTTGTTGTCGGTATTATGCTCTTCACTTGCGTGTAATGCAATCTTGTGAATCAGAAAGACTAAAACACTAGGAGTATGCTCTTCACTTGTGCATATGCGATCTGGTGAATCAGAAACTAATTTACATTTTTAGAATATTGCTCTGTCTTGGTTTCTTCTTTTATTCATGACTAACAAATTGGTTTTGAAATTATTCTTTGAGTTTCATTAATGGCTACAACTGTAGGAATGTGGTATGGGATACATGTTAATACTTTGAACATTAGTGGAGATTCTCATGATTTACCCAAGAACGTAGAAAAATGTTTGCCCAAGTTTAATCACAATGGTCCAAAATTAGCCGAGGAACATATTCAAGCCTATGTGGATATCCTAGTTAGATGGAATGTTGAACATGAGGATGTGGCATGTAGAATGTTTCCTGGAACCCTAGATGAGGTGGCATATGATTGGTACATCAATTTACCCACTGGTTCTATTACATATTAGACTCAATTGAAAGATGAGTTTATCAATCAATTTAGGTTGTTAATTGATCCTCTCATGATATTTCAACAATTTTCTTCTTGCAAAAGAGAACCTAATGAGCCAATGAGAAGTTTCAACTTGAGGTTTTGAAAGCTTCATGCGAGATTAATTTCTCCCTATACTATTGAGGAAAGTGGTGCTCTTCAAATATACTTTCGAGCATTGGATCCATTGTTTTCCATATTTGTTAGGATGAATCCCTTGGTTACTGATCTTGCATCGGCCTACACATAAGCTATGATTGTAGATCAACAATTGAGGCCACAAGGTTATGGAATGGAGCAATCAACTATGGTAGGACAACTAGGGGCTTGCAATCAAACCTCTATGGTAAGGGGACAACAAAAAATAAAAAAAAAAATAATTTTATATAAAAATTATTTTTTTTTTTTTTTTTATTTTTTCTTCTTCTTTTTTTTTTATATAAAATTTTTTTTTATTTTTTTTTTTTTTTATATTAAAATATTGGGGGGGCTGGCTGCGACGAAACAAAAAAAAATTTTTTTCTGTGTGTGGATATATATAAAACTTATTCTTTTTTTTTTTCCCCCCCCCCAAAAGGGGTTGGTGGGGAAAAAAAAAAAAAAAAAAAAGGGGGGGGGGGGGGGGGGGGGGGGTTTCCTCCAAAAAAAAAACCAACAAATTTGGAATCAAAAAAATCATAGGAAAAAAAATTTTAATTTTTTTTTTTTTTTTTTTTTTTTTTTTTTTTTTTTTTGGGGAAAAAAGGGTTTTTGGGGGGCCTCGGTTGAATTAAAAACCTTTTTAAAAAGCCTTGAGGGCATGGATTTTTTTGGAGAAGAAATTCTATGGATGGGTAACAAGAAGTTGGAATCAAATGATCACCATCTTGTTTTGGAAAAGAAATATCTAGAATCATTACCCAAAAAGGGGGATTTGGATGAACAAATTATGTGGATATGATTTGGTCAGATGTACTTGCAAAGGATTGGAGCAACTATATGACACGGAATTAAAAAATTGATCCCATTGTAGAAGCTCCTAAGTCATCACAAGTGGCTGAAAATGAATCTAAAATAAAATCAACAAATGAAGTTGAAGACATAATCAAATTTCACCACTTGTTCTCGAAAGACACTTTGGATGATGCTATCGAAAGTGATGGCCAAGAGGATCCACACCTTCCAAATTATGATAAAATTGAATCATGGGTTACAAATTTGGATTATGATAGCTTTACCAATTTGAATTCAAGAAATAACCCACTTTTGGAAATAATTGGACCATCTAAGGAAGGTGAAGATGAATTGGATGAGAAACAGGTTGATGAATCAGAATATGAAGAAGAAGTACTTGAATGTCACAAATTGAACTTGAAAGATGATTACTACGATTTGTGGAAGAAATGGGAAGAATATTATCAATATGAATCTTCTAACAAACTTGTTGTGTCAATTAATATGCAGGATAACTCAATTGCTTCCTCACATGAGGATACTATAAATCCTGTACAATTTGAGAAAGTTTTGGAAGAGGAATTTGAATCTCATAAAATTTTGGAACATGATAAGGATTATACAACCATGAATCAATAAAGAGAGTCACTTGCTTTAGATTCCTTTGAAGGAAAAGAAATTGAAAATATTGATCCACTTACTTGTGCTACAATGATTCTGCCATTTCAAAATGAGAAAATTACAAAACCTAAATCATTTGGGTTTGATATCATTGATGATCCAATTGAAAATATCACATTACCCAAAACAACCCAAGGGATTGATCATGGAAATATGTTAGTTAACCCACCCCTAGATAGACAAGTCTTATGGTTTGAAAGGGATGGACATGTGTTCAATTGGGTACCTAACTTTGGTGCCTTTGATAAACAAATCATGGAGAAAGAACAAGTGCTATATGATGAAATGCCATTGAAGGTTAATGAAGAACAAGGATTAATTTATAACCACACCTTTGATAACATTACTTTAATGAATGAAAATGAGCTTGATGCATTTAAATTGCTAAATCAAATTCATCAACAATTAATTCTTGAACCTAGGATAAAAACTCATAATGATCCCAATTTAGTAAATATCCTAGAGGCTTGTAAATTGTTGCACAATTTTAATTGGCCTAAGAAGATTTGCAAAATGAATTAGCTTTGAAAATTTTAGAAATAGGCTCTTGGCTTACAAAATTTCATCATTGAATAAAGAAAACCTAGTTCTAAATCATGAATGGAATTATGAAATTTGCACCTTAAAGAATAGACAAGAAAGAATTGAAAATCAACCATTGTCTAATAAATTTGGTAATTTGAATCTCACCTATGAGAATACTAATGGAACTAAATCTAATTGGTGGGGTGATATGGAAAAGTTGAAGTTGGTTGCATTGTTTGGTCTAGTCTTGTTCTTGTTTGATTCCTTCCAAATTGGGTATGCGTATCACGTCATATGTCTTTTAAAGAATTCTAATCAGGTTTGGGATCCGGGAAAATGATAATCCAAACTTTGCACCATCTTGTATTATATTGTACATTTGTATATACATTTTGGTTTTTGGTTTTGGTTTGTGTTTTCAGGTTTTGGATGGGATCTCATTTTGGTTTTAAGTTTTGTGTGTTGGTCCTTTGGACTCTTTTGGTTTGTCTTGAAAAAAAAGAAAAAGAAAAAAGAAAAAAAAAAGCGAGATGTCAATTTATGTCCTTATGAATGTTAACTAAGACTAAGAATATGAAACATTAGAATTGTATTGCAGAAAGCTCCACGAGTATCGCAAACACATTAAAGAATATCATTTGGAACTTGTGATGCATGAAGTTATCAGTTTTATAAATTATGGCAAAGTAGGTGATATACTACATCCGCATTTAAAAAAAGAGAGCAATGCATTCATCCATATCTCATGTTACATTCCGCATTGCATATACATTTCATATCATTTGCATATACATTTCAAATACAATCATTGAAAAGGTGTCGAATCCTCTTAGGGTTATTACATAACATATATTAAAAGGATCCTAAAGTTGGGAACTGATGCCCTAACTATCTTGAACCAAACACGTTCTACACATATTAAAGATAATCTTGAGTAAAATGGTCAAAACCATACTTGGAAGAAAAGGTGAGGCGAAAGGAGTATTTCGTGTCTATCCTATCATGCAAAATAATCCTTAAAATAGTGGTTTTTACCACTCTCATAGTGCTTAAAGCCTAAAATTAGAGTAGTAAGGATAGGGTTAAATCCCCATTGAACTTAGGTTGAGGATCCAATTCCCCAAAGCTCTGATTTGACCTTCATGGAGTAGTAAGGATAGGGTCTAATTCTCATCTCGCTTAGGTTGAGAATCTGATTCCCCAAAGTTGCTATCTTTCCCACTCAAGAACTTGAAGTTCCAAAGCAAATATTTTTCTTTCTACTATTATTCCATCATTGATATTGTATTGGAAGGATCGTACTACATGTCCCTTACAAGGATGGGTAGTCATCCCCAAGATTCAAGAAATCAAAAGTGAAGCCAAATCCTAGATTATGGGGTTGATCTCCACCGGGGCTATAGATGCCTGATTGGCAGTGGAGTATGCTCATGCGTGGCAACATGTCTTGTCTAAAAGCAAGACCACTGACTGCTCAAACGGATAGGCTAGCCTGACAATTTCATCCATAATAGGTTAAATTATTTTGTTCAATATGAGGTAATGAACTCTAGATCAGAGTAGCAAGGATAGGGTTAAATTCCCATCTCACTTAGGTTGGGAATCCGATTCCCCAAAGCTCTGATTTCACTTACACTTGCACATGGGTTCAAGATGGTAGTGACACATAACCAACTTTGGGATCTAGTAAATTAATTCAGTATACACATATTTGATCCTAAGAGGGTTTGATAGTTTTAATATTCTTGTTCATGATACTAGAAATTTTGAGCCTTTGCAAAGCTTGTTATATCTCTAGCATATTTTTCATACATTAAATCCTGCACAAATCATTCATAACCTTGCATATGCATTCAGGTAAAACTGACAATGGAAAGTTGAATGAGTTTCAAATGATAGGGAATGAAGCACATTGCACACACCGAGCTGATGCTTAACGATTCTAATGCTTCATGTATTTCTGATCTATTTGCATTCTTTGGATATTTGTTGATGCTTGTATTTGAGTTTGTGTATTTTCAGGTTGAGTTCTCACCAAAATGCTCAGGAGCATTTCCCAGTAGAGTCGCCATTTGTTGTGGCTGCTCCACAACGTACCCCAAAATTAGAGACCCACCTTTTTTGCATTTTTTTCAAGAAGACCGAAGTGGCCCATATGCTAAAGATCAAAGAAAAACCAAAACACCACAAGGAGGAAAAATTGTCACGATATCGCGACATGTTGCATCATCGCGGTCAAAAGAAAAAAGAAAAATGTTGCAATAAAGAAAAAAGTGTCGCGATATCGCGACATGTTGCATCGTCGCGGCCAAAAGAGAAAAGAAAGACAAGAAAGAAAAAGTGTCGCGATATCGCGACATGTTGCATTTTCACGGCCAAAAGAGAAGAGAAAGACAAGAAAGAAAAAGTGTCACGATATCATGACATGTTGCATTTTCGCGGCCAAAAGAGAAGAGAAAGAAAAAGTGTCACGATATCGCGACATGTTGCATCATCGCGGCCAAAAGAGAAGAAATAAAAAGTTTCGCGATATCGCGACATGTTGCATCATCGCGGCCAAAAGAGAAGAGAAAGACAAGAAAGAAAAAGTGTCGCGATATCACGACATGTTGCATCATCGCGGCCAAAAGAGAAAAAGCAAGAAAGAAAAAGTGTCGCGATATCGCGACATGTTGCATTTTCGTGGCCAAAGAGAAGAGAAAGAACAATAAAAAAAAGTGTCGCGATATCGCGACATGTTGCATCATCGCGGCCAAAGAAAGAGAAAGAGTTTCGCGATATCACGACATGTTGCATCATCGTGGCCAAAAGAGAAAAAGTTTCATGATATCGTGATATGTTGCATCGTCACGGCCAAAATAGAAAAAGTGTCACGATATCACATGTTGCATTTTCGCGGCCCAAAGTAAAGAGAAAGAACGAGGAGGAAAAGTGTCGTGATATTGCGACATGTTGCATTTTCGTGACCAAAAGAGAAGAGGAAGAATGAGAAAGAAAAAGTGTCGTGATATCGCGACATGTATTTTCAAGAAAGAGTAGTGGATAGTACGTCGCATATTAGTGCATGAACAACCAGGAAAAGTGTCATGCGATATCGCAACATGGTGCATATCGTGGACCTATCAAGAAAGAAAGGTGTCAAGATATCACGACATGGTGCTTTGTCGCGCCATAATGGACAAAATGTCAATGCAATATCGACAACATGTTACATAGGATCTCTAATGACTTAAAAGCAAGAAAAGAGAGGACACAAGGAAGGCAAAAAGTGTCACGATATCGCAACATGTTACATTTTCATGACGAAGGGCCACAAAATGGAAACCAAAGCACATGCATGCATAAGGGAATATGAAACGAACATTCAGGGAAAATGAAACGAACAACCATTGGAAAATGAAACGAACCGTCATGGAAGGAGAAACAATTTTTTTAGAAGTTTACTTATGCCATTCAAAGAGGCCAGAAGGGTTTGGAAACTAATGCGAGTAGAGTTATAGATTTGAAGGCAAGAGGGCCATTCTGGACATGTTTGGGCTGTTTTTCTTCCATTGACTGGTTTGGGAAAACCAGAAACTTCTGTTATTGTAAAAATGACAAATTTTTAATACAAAAATTTTCAAAAAGCTGCGTCTTATGGACAAGAAATAAGGAGTCATTTTTTTGCATGCAAGATTAAATGTCTATTTTTTCCCTTTTCAGATTTTAGGCTTGTAAATGAAGTTTTATACAATTTTCTTTGTTGCTTCATGCGAATGTCTAAATCTGAAAACCTCATTTAAAACCCTAGGAGCCAGCACTTAGCTTATCCGGATTATGCTTGTTTTGCAAGTCCAATAGGTTAGGTTGCATGCATGAAAACCTCACATCTTCGATTTTGTCGAAATAGGATAGCATCATACTGAATGCATTTCATGTTCATTTTCTGCATTTCATTTTCATTTTTTGCATTTTATTTTCCAAAAATTTTAACTTTTTGTTTAACTTTCAGGCATTAAAATAAACATTTAAAAAACTTCAAAATCCAAAAATAATTTAACCATTGTGTAGGTTATACTTCATACTTCCAATACGCAATTTGAAATTTCATTTTCGGAGTTGTTTAGTATTTTTAAAAATTCATCGAAGTTACTATTTTGTTACAGATTTTAAAAATTTGAAAATAGAAAATTTCCATTTTAAGGTTAGATTTCATTTTTTCAGTTTTGTTTTGCACTCATGAGCCTATGATGACATTCCCTTCATGAAAATTCCAATTTCATTGAAGGAGTTATGTTTTATGGCATTTTCACAAATATACCATTTTGAGCACTACATCGTGGTCATATGAGGGCCAACTCACATTTGCTCTATTTTGGTTCAATGAACAATCACTAAAGTTTCATGGTAAAATAAACCAACATTGCCCCTTGTTTATAGTTACTTGCAATCACTAAGGTGTTCCAAGCATTTAAATTGAATATCTTTATTTGAGATTACTAATACACATATGCAAATGCTAATACAACGAAGACCTTGGAGAAGTTGTTTGTTTAACTTCTTTGCAAGAGGGGATTTGGAACCCAAATCCTAAAGGAGAGTGTACTTTCACAACTGGGTGAAAATACCACTCAATAGGTCCCAAAAATAGGGTGGTTTTTTTTTTCTCTTCTCCCCCCCTCCCCCCACCCCCCCCCCCCCCTCCCCCCCCCCCCTTTTTTCTCCCCCCCCCCCCCCCCAAAATAAAAAAAGGGGAGGAAGGAGGAACCCTCCTCCCCCCCGCCCCCCCCCCCCGGGGTCTTTAAGTGTCCTCCCTCTTCTCCTCTGGGGGGGGGGTTGGGGAAGAACCGAAAAAGGGGGGACCCCAAACTCTCTAGGGGCCTCCGGGTCTTTGGACTCAAAATGGTCCCAAGGTACTACCTCATAATATGAATCATCTTCAGAGGACCCCCTTGATCTTATTCATATCCCTATTGGAGGTTACTTCTTGAACTTTCCCCTTCCTCGATCAAAGGGAAGGGTTGTTGAGGTCAACAAGGTTTATTGTTAACAATGGGAAATAATTCCCCAATGTGTATGTTGTGTTGGGATTGGCATATGGATCTCGTGCCAACCCATCCCTGTTTCCTAGACCTAATCCTTGCATGGTTTCTACCAAGATATCAAGGGGCAAAGGGTGGTTGAACCTTACTCCTGATTTATCATATGGCATTTGGTATCTCGGTTGACAAAGAATGTGTATTCCTTGTTTGTATCTGCCCAATCCATATCCATGCTAATTACATTGGTCTAGGTATTTCAAGGAAAATTTTGGGTTGGATAGATAGTCAACATTCTCAAAAAATGGCTCTTCATCCTCTTCCTCTTGTAGGTAGGGTTCAATGTCGTTCTCGAGGCCCCCATATACAAAATTGGTCTGATTTGGCGGGTAGCCTAAAGGGATGATAGTGCCGATGGGGAGGCGAGGTCTCCCCATGTCTTGCATGGATTCGAGCATGGGTGTTGCCATAATGTTCTACACTAGGTACTCCCTTAGGCCCATATTGGCCATCTCAATGGTAATGGTCGACGGTTGAGGGGGAGGGAATGGGAGTTCTCCCTAAGTCCACTCCATGTTGGGTGAACCAGGTGTGTCGACTTCCATTCGACTGGGCACCTCTTTTGTAGAGATGGTTGAGACTAATGGCGGTACCTCCTCTAGGGGATTCTTCCCATTGTCCTTCGGTGTGGCCACCATAGGTGGCATCGTTGGTGAAGGAACAAATGATGAAGATGGGCTAGGTTGGTGAGTTGAGGGAATCAACAGCAGGGATGTGGGTAGGGAATCGGATCCTGTGTGGATGGATTCAATTGAAAGTCCAAATGTGTCGATGGGAGGGTCAATTTTGGCATCAGATGCATCACATTGTAGGACTTAAAGGGCTCTAAGTCCATTGGGACTACATGTACTTGCCCTTTGTATGTGTATTTGAGGCATTGATGGGCTATCGAAGGGACACACTTCATGTCCCTGATCCAAGGCCGGCCTAGCAAGATATTGTAGGCCATCTCACCCTTAAGGATGTGACACAATGTAGGAATGGTATTTTGTCCTACTTTTATGGGTAGGACAATTGTTACAACCATAAAGCATAACATGTTTTTGAATTCTCGAAGAGTGGAAGTGGATGCCACAATGTGGGATGCTAGCAGCTTAAGGTGTTTTAATGTCACTGTCATGATTATGTTGCTGGATGAGCCAATGTCCAACAACACCCTCTTGAATGGAATCCTGTTGACCCACACAATGACGTGCAAGGGTGGATCCACCATGTCAACAATCACTAGTTTTAGTTCATCTTCCCTGAAGGTTATGATTGGTTATGTGCACTGTTTCACATGTCCCATGAAATTGTTGAAATAATTGGCTTCGTGGGGTTGTAGCTCAATGGCTTTGAGTATCTCCATCAGAGCCTCCCGATGGGGCGATGATTGTTGGATGAGATCATAAATGGAGAGCCTAGCCGACGTGGTCCTTAAACTTTGAGTAAGTTTAGTCTGAATCATGGCCACTGGTCTAGGTAGGGGAGGTTGCGTAGGGTGTTATAGAGGTTGTGATCTTGAAAAAATATTTCTTGTAGCTGCAACAGGTGCAGCCATGTTTGGGTATCTTTTGTTCCGTGTCACGATGCTTATCATCCCTACGTATCCTTGCATGGGGCAGTTTTGTGTTACCTTGTTCACTTGTAAAGTCTTTGCCTACACATCATGGGTAGGCAGGGGGTCTTTGAAGACCTCCATCTATTGGTTGCTTAGCGCTACGGTATTATCTACCACAAGCATTTTTTTGTCTATCAAGTCCTGCACTAAGTTTTTGAATTTCCAACAAGTGGAGATTTCATGTCCTTTCTATCGATGAAATCTACAATATAAGTCTTCCCTATAGCCCTTGGGTTTTGGTGTGTTGGGGTCTATGGGTTGAATTTCTAGAAATTTTATCAGGTTTTTCGTGAACAAGCGATCAAACAAGGAGTCTCTAGACTCCGTGAATTGTGTGAATTGTCTCCTAGGGTGACATTGTCGATTTTGCTCTTGTTTATGATTTTCCTTTTCATAGTTATCAAGAGGAAATGCATGATAATTAACTTTTGGGGGCTGTGTCATTTGTGCAGGATTTGGTATAGCTATGGCAACCTGATTGACCATAGCGGGTTTCGGTTGCGTAGGCCCAGTTTTAGCATTTTTGGGCCACTCTTTCTTGCACAACTTAGCAATCTCACCGTCTTGCATTTTTATCTCCTCAATTATCCTGGCTTGCACCAGGGCTTCTTCGAGGGTGGCATATTGTTGTAGCAGCAACAACATGGAGATCGACCTTAAGCAACTCTTTGAAAACATTTGAGTCATGTCGGCCATGGGAGGGAGGTAAGGTAGCTTTGAAAGCAATGTCCTCCATCGATTCCCATAAGTAGCCATGGTCTCATAATCATACTGCTTAAGTCTAGCTAGGTCACTTAAGGATGCCTTCTTCTTGGTGTTTAAGGCAAAACTTTCAAGGAATGCGTCCACTAGTTGGTCTAGATTATTGATGCTATGCTTCAACAACTGGGTAAACCAATCCGAGGTAGGGCCTACGAACATGGTTATAAACATTCTCAGAAGTAATGCATCATTGTCCTGAATGCCAAAGCATTGACTTAGGAACCTTGTTATGTGCTCTTGGGCATCCTCATCCCCTCTAAAAATTGCCAATTGAGGCACTTTGAAGTGGTTGGGGTATGGGGGTGCCAGAATTGAAGGATTTATAGGGTGACTGCGAAGTTGGCGTAAGGTGGGCTTTTGGGGCCCTGAAGTCTTAGTCTCCATAGAATCTAGGTGCTCTAGTAGTGCTTTGTATGCATCAGAGGATTTGATTTCCTCTTCTTTGGTTTGTTCCCATCGTGAAATATGAGGAACTTGAGGCCTATGGATGGGTAATCGGATAGCACCCCCTGCCTTGATAGGGTGTTTCATCCTACTCTTCTTCTCACTCAAATTCCTCATAGGCATCTTGAGGAGTTTCTGGGCATGACCTATAAACATGGACGTGTGCCCGAGGAAGCCACCCATCATTGGTTCTAGGAGTGGCCTCTCGCTCAGGTCTAGGAGGTCTTGGAGGTAATGCTTGATAAGGTCATGGAGACCTATCTCATACCAAGGGGTTGTGCCTCTCATAAATTTTTGTCCTATGCATGTGAGGCGTTGGAATCCTCTCATGCATAGTGTTCTAGAGCAACTCATCTATCTGGTGCTGAATGCACTCTTTGTTAAGATGATACAGTTGTTCTAACTACTATTGATATTGCCTAAGCTGCATGATTTGTGCTTGGTGGGTGACATGTTTGGCAAATTCCAAGTCGATTTGTTTTTCCGTCCTAGGTCTAGGAGGCCTAGATGCCTCCCATACATATCTATCTCGATCATGGTGATCCGAGATCTCTATGGGTCCCTTTCCTCTTTTGAGGTTAGCAGCATTCACCCGAGGCTCTGGCCTCAATAGGTGATCTTGATAATCAGCAGGTGCGGAGGCGCATTGCCCCCACACGGTGTATTGCTCTTGAGGAATATACTAGTTTTCCTTGTGCTCCCTTTCATACATGTGAAAGGGACGGGTGGAGTTGGTTCACCCTATCTGAAGAACCTTGCACTCTATATTTGGCCTATTAGTTCTAACAGTAATGAGGGGTGGAGGGGGAATGATATAATCGAGTGGCCCCTTCTTATGAACCCTATGCTACTCTAGTGCTTCATCATGTAGTGGCCACTCATATTGAGTGTCTAAGGGAGCCTTCCCATGTCTGTACTCCTCATGAGAGGGTCTATGTTGAAAGGGAGTGCCCCTCAAAGGGGTGCCTTTATAGTCTTGTTCTACTGTGGTAGGGTGTGGACCATGTTGTGGGTCAGGTTGCCAAGGTGGTATAACCAAGTCCTTGGGGCTATAAACGAAGGTGACTTGTGCCTCATTGCATACTTTTCATAGCTTCTACCCGTGATTGGGCTTGGCTACGGGTATACACCATGGTGGTGGTTTTTCTAAAAAGATATGTATATTTTTATCTCCTTTACAATTTTTATGCTATACCAAACAAAAGGGGACCACACAAACAAATAAATGATTATCTCATTTATAGATTAAATGTGTGTCCTAGATCTGGTTCAATGGGTTTGATTTTTTTTATGTAACTCTTTTAAAGAAAAAATTGTTATACATGCATAATGAGGGCTCTTGTATCTCCAAAATGGTCACCCCTTCAATATACCATTGCTAGGCCATTATACCGAACCTCTCAATATACCCGCCCTTATGTGAGGGAAACTATTGGTATGCAAGAGCAGAACAATAAGTGGAACATAGGTGGTACGAAAGGGGGATCGCTCTATTTTTGACACCTACCTTAAAAGACTTATCCTCATGCACGGGGAATCACCCCCGCTACACTTGGTCAGCTTTCATCAGGATTTATGTCTAGCAACAGTCGTGATCAGGGTATATGTATGCAAACTCCAAGCCAAGGTGGTGATGAAACCCACCGTTGGTCTTTATCAAGTGTTGGGGTATTAAGACTAACTCCTTGATGTTAATTTTATTAGGTGGTGTGTGTGGTTCCTTTTAATTGTGTAAAGAAATAAAACATACATCAAAATATTATTTTCACTAATGCAATGCTTTAAAGTACATTTTATCTTTCAGAGACCATTAGTAGCAAAAAGGAAATCACAAAACCTAACTAGAATAGAAACCTATAATGAGGACTTGCCATTAGTGCAAGTATCATGCAAGCAAACCAGAGAAGAATGCATTCCTATTCAAGTTCCTTCCATTTAATTTACTCTATGTTTTTTTTTTTATTATTATTGCAAGAAAGGAAAGCAAAATACTTAACCTTTCTATGAAAGTGTCTAAAAATAAAGCAAAGAAAGTAGAAATTTGCAAAAACAGAAAGTAGAAAAACACAAAGGATGTTCAGAAGGCCTACCTCTTCTCTGTCTAAACCAGATGCCTCTGAGTTTCTGCTTAGAAAATGCATAGAGATATAATTTTCTTGAGGTGGGACAAATAGCAGGTCTGCATTCATCATAGGGTGGGACGAATATGCATTCATCCCGAGGTGGCACGAGTAGCAATCCAATGCCCGAATGAGTAACACCTACAAAGAAAAACTACAAAATTTTGGTCAAAAACTTGATCCTAATAGTAGGGGACAAGGTCCCACCATGATCGCCACTAAAAGCATGCAGAAAAATGGCATACCGATATGATGCAAACAAAAATGGATATAGATGCTAAGTCCTACGAATGCGATGAGCAATGCATGAAGGAAATGACGCAGAAATGAGATGTGAGCAAATAAAGTAGGGCTTCCTTTATTGATATTGCTTTTAATATGATGTCCCCCCTCTAGGGCTCAAAATTTTTGATAAAATTTGTTACATTAATGGATGCCCAAAAGAAGTCGCGCTTCCAAGATCGGACGGTATGCTTCCAACGTCTTCCGTGTGCCCACATTCAAAGTGGGCAGGCTAAAAGTTGCCACCACTTGTGTCCATGTGTTCTTCATTCCTTGTTGCCCCTCTAGTATTCCTAGCAATGAGATCCTATGCATAGAAAGACAACAAATCGTTAATAGCATATGCATATCTAGAAAAACATGCAATATCGGGTGGGCGCTTGTGGGATATCAGTGATAAGTCTGATAAATCGATTACAAAATGATATATAGATGGAAATGGAAAATTATAGACTTGGCATCACCTGATTTTGCATCGAAGCGACGTCGAACGACCACGTTATGCTCGTTTGCCCGTCGGGGGCCTCTCCAAAGTGAGCGCTCCAATGTCCCGCCTATGCTCATCCAAATCACCTAAAAATCATAGGTTAGGCATTATATGTCATCCTAAGACTACCCATATGCTCAGAATTTGTACATCCTGTACATATTCTCCTATATGTGACAGGGGTGCCCTATGAGCCAATTAACACATAAAATAGTAAAACGATAGTCAAATCATGTCAGAATGAGTTCAAATTTTAACAGAGGCATTAGGATATCATCTGTGACATTTTAGAAATAATAGTAAGGAAATCATGCACATATTTCTAAACACTCTGGGGTGGGACGTTGGGGACTGCAACAAAACTTGTAAAAAGTGACCTTCCAAATGTCCTACCCAAGGGCCTCCAAAACTCCTGCAAACTTGTGGTTAGACTAAAAAAAGAATTTTGAGATGACCCAGAAGGTCAGATTTGGCATATTCTTCCCAGGTCATCCTATATCCGAAGGCGCTCCCTGTAGGTTAGTAGACGCATAAAATGACAGAAACCATGTCAAATCATGTCAGAAAGCAATGAAATTTGGACAAAAATGTGAGTACATCAGATATAAAATAATGCAAAAATAATATTAAAAAAAATGTGCACAAATTTCTAATCGCTCCAGGGTGAGGCGATTAGGACTGCAATAGTTTGGAGGGCACCCGAGGGTGGGATGTCCACCGTTTGGGGCCTATTTTTGACACCAGTCCAAGTATGATGGGTCCAAAACTTCCTAGGGGGTTGTGTATATGAGTTTGGGGTGGGATTATGGCTGATTTATTGGGTTTTGGATCTGGATTGCGTTCCTAGTGTTCACCCGACAACCTCTCTTCCAAAAGAGAGATATTAGGGATGTAGGAAGCACAAATAGGAATGGGTGTACAATTTGGCAGCACTTCATTGCTCCAAATGCTCCAGCTCTATTTTTTTTGGGGTGAGGAGGCTCACCTTTTTATAGACCTAAGGGTCTCCTTTGCATGCGCATGCGAGGGCGCCACTTGGCTCATTATGCCTTTTGGGGGAGAGAAGATTCCTCCCTGATTAGGGGCTCCTTGATTGAGGCCTCTTTGATTTGAAATGTTCCCTCACACTCCCATGACTTGAAGGTAGAGTCAGGTGGCGGATATGGGCTACAATTTTTCAATTTTTGACTTTTTTTCCAGTCAAACCTTCTAATCGTCCCACCCTGGAGCTATTGCTGGTAATCATCCCGGGGTGGGACGAATAGGATTCTAATCGTCCCAGGGTGGGACGAATAGGGAGCAAAGTGCTTAAAAGGTGCAAAACTGACCTATAACCTTCCAAAACTGATTTGGGAGTGGTTAGGACCACTGTTTAACCTTTGGAGGCTGCCCTAGGGGGTATGTATGCCAATTCGATCAGTGCTTGTAGTCACATAATTGGATTGGTGTTGTTTTGGTGTCTACATGTAGCAACCAATATCGATTCCAATCATTGCATTAAAATCTATCAGCAAAAATTCATCCTCCAAATAAATCTCACCTAAGGCTTCCTCCACCAAGTCAACCCCTTCTAGTTCTTCTGTCATCATGTTCACTGTGCCTGGAGAGTGTTCCTCCTCTTTGAACCTTTCAATGTGAAAAGGTGAAGTTTTTTCATTATGGATACGAATCTATTTTCCCTTGAAAAGTACCTCCAGATGTGAATAGTCCAAGGAAAGGTATCCTCCCAGCTTACCTATAAATTTCCTTAAGAGACACATGCTGAAGTATGGCTCTAAATCGACTACCACCACTTCCTGGATAATGGTGATTTGTGGCATACTATGAAGGAAAATAGGGATGTCTCTGATAACTCCCACTATCTTGACTAGAGTCCCATATAACTACAACACTCCAGGGCTACTCCTAGTATATTCCATCCCCATCACTTCGCATACTGCCTTTGGCATGACAGTAGATGCAACTCTAGAGTCGATCATACAATTTTGTACAATCTACCCTTCCATTCTCAAGGATAAATAAAATGGGGGAGGTCTATTTTTCCTTGTCACAAAATTCGATAATACCTGCTTTAGGACTATTTGGGAATGGTCTTTCTTTTGATCCTTATCATTTTTCAAAGATTCTTGCAACAAATAAATTTGTCCTGGAAACTATAACGTGTTATACAAGATAACTTTTGTTGGTATCTTCTTCATTTCTTCTACAATATTATAACTTTAAATAGGCAAAACCTTTTCTTTAGGAGCTTATTCATATTTATCTCGATACTGTTGAGTAGCTTCCACTCTTTACCTCTTCGTCAATGAAGGGTACTTAAGTCGCTCCTTGGCTTACTCTTTTGTTTCACTATGTGTTTGGGCAGCTATAGCAGGTTGCGAAGTTGACACCTTGGTTTGTAACTTCTTCTAAGTCATCTTGGGCAATAAATATTTTAATTTGGCAAAATATTACTCCTTGGCCCTTGCAGTGGGTGCTTTCACTGGAGGTAATCGCTTCTCATTTTGTATCTTTGGTTCTGAAGGCACCTTCAAAGGTTCGAGCTTGGATGAATCTATAATTATAGGCTTTTTCTTGGACCTTGTGAGAACTGAAACTTGCTCCAAGGATGGCATCATGAAATTATGTTTGGCTTCTCTAATAATATTAACTTTTCTACCAACCAAACTCTACCAATGTCTGCACATAGTTCATATGCACCATGCAAGTGTCTTCTCCATGAGTATCATTACATGTCGAGCATCAATAGGCCTTTTCTATCGTGCTAGTCTCTTCATTTGCTAGCACTATTGTACTTTTCTTAGGGCCTCTACTTGTAGAAGCTTGTTCTCTTATGATAGGTGGGGTATGAAATATCCTAGATCAAAATTGGCCTCTACTTGTTCCTTCCTTACCGTAGTAAGCTCATTAGATATTGTTCTCAAGGTGATGTTATTGGATTTTAATTCCTGTAACAATGTCATGAGGGGATCAATATTATATGGTGGAGTGGGTGCTAGAAATGGTAATGGTGCTTGTGGTGCAGGTAACAATAAGGGAGTCAAAGGTGCTAACAATGCCGAGAAAGAGACAGACACTGGCAACTGGGTAACTGATTGAATTGGCAAATGAGAACAGCTTGAGGTCGAACATTGCAGGACAAGGATCGAAGCAACTTGAGGTGGAATAGAAATCCATGAGGGAATGGGGTACATGGAAAGCATGAGTTGTGAAAGTGTACTTGAATATAAATATTATAGAAGGTCAGGAACAATGGGTATAGTCATCTTCAGGGGAAGCCTACCTACAACAATCAAATTAGATTCAGCCTTTTGAGCTTGCATATACAAATATGGGAATGTAGTCACATTGGCATGTCATACCACCATACCAATCTCGATGCTAAATGCCCTAATATAGTAGAACATAGCTTACTCATGTGTGGGTCGTAACCCATTAAGGACTCTTTGCCAACTTCTTACGAACCTGACATTGAAGTCGACTATCTCTTCTTGCAGATGTATTTGGATCATCGTAAATTGGTTAAACAAAGAGTATGGATCAGCCTATTCACAAAAGTTTTTAATCAACAGCTCTGCCAACTAATCCCATGAATTAATAGTACTCGGTTGCAGTGATCCATACCAATAGAGTAATTTTCCTCTAAGCGACAATACTAGAAGTTTTGTCATTACATATTCATCTGTTATATCATGTATGGTCGCTAAAGAGGTCACATATTGGATATGTTCATATACGGTTTTTCTAGTAGCATCATAAATCGACAAGGCTTTCAAAGTCACTTGGGGCATCGGATTCTGTGTTTATAGGTTCAAAGCCCCTGAGCTATTCCATGTTGGGAACTACCTTGGTGGAGGATTTTGAGCCATTTGAACTAGTATATGTGGTGTAGGTTGAGGAACACTAGTGGTAGTATGGGGCAAAGGTTGTGGGAAACTTGTGGTAGTACTCACTAGGTTTACAGGAGCAAAAAATACCCCTACTAACTGTGAGGATGAAATATATGGAATGTGGGATATATGGGGTAATGAATACGTATGTCAAAAAGTTGCTAATTGAGGATGTTCCCCCAACCTTTGAATATCAAGTTCGTAAAACTCGATTTGATGATTTGGATTTTTGGCTTTTGATCTTGTATTCATGAGACACAACTTTCATCACTCTCACGTTCAAAGAATTTTGAGTATAATCAAGTATCCAGATTTTCTATCTTAGAGTACAAAGGCAAACATCATATCTTAATACTACTGAAAGTGGAACTTTGAGGTCCCACAGGGTGTACCAAAAATTTTTGGTCAAATATCTACCTAATAAACAAACACTACGTTCGTGTGCCCTAAATACAACTAACATTGAAAAGCTGGAGGAAATAAATGTCCCTTGTGCCAATCTCTAGAGAGGGCTAGTTCCTGAACTAAATCCTACACTAGTATAATACTATGGATGTAGGAACGAAATTGGGAATATGTAGAAAGAAATGGGAAATATGGCCACAGGTCGAAGTGCAGGACTTGGGATAGACTAACAACAAGAAAATCACCAAAGCATGAAATAACATTTAACAGAGGAAAAGTAGCAAAATTTACTTGTAACCTTGTAGTAATATCCTCCAAAATAACACTCCAGCATTCACTCCCTTACTAGAAATATTTAAATCCAAATGCAAAATTTGATTTTAACAACAAACAAGAAAGATGAATGTAAAATAGAAGTGCACAGTACATATAGCAATCACACACAAGATCACTTACGAATTCAGAAGCCTGATGCCTTGTATTAATACAGATAACTTAGAGAGTATTCTTACAAAATGTCTAACCTCCTTTTACAATGGAAATTTGAATAGTATTTATAGAGGTTTTCACCTCTTTTATTTAATGCACCACAGAACAAAATGTTTTGGGATCAAGAACAAAAACCAGCAAATTTTGTCTTGGAATCATTGAGAATATGCTCCTTTGAAGAAATGATCCATTAATTATGGAAAAACGTCTAAGAAATCAACAACTTAAATGTCAGTGCATAGATAACTAGAATATCATTGAATATTTTGGAAGCACCTCAGTGCTTTGGAAATTAGGAAGATTCATTCATTCTTCTTATTTAGCTTCTCCCATGCTTCGAGATTCACAACATGAGTTACTCAATGACACCATTATTTAACATTCATGATCCTGGCACCTTCAAACCTTTGACCATAATTCTTCTCACCCCAAAATCATGTTCACCTCAAAAACATGCTTCGCCCCATATCCCTTGTGTATGCACGCATGATTGCTCCTTTTAAAACATGTTCACCCTTGGGGAGGGTGAATAGGATGTTCACCCCTCAACCAGGGCGAATGCGACATTACTTTGCTTTTATGGTTTGTTTGCCCATGGGAGGGGTGAATGGGATGTTCACCCCTCAACCAAGGTAAACATAAATTACTACCATATTTGGGTGCACCTAACTACGTTCTTCTTTGGGGTGCGTTCACCCACAGAAAGGGCGAACGACGCGTTCTTGACGCAGGACTGGAATAACACGCAGAAAAATTGCCAAATTTCATTAACAGCTTTTGAATTCAAATTACAGCAGATACAAAATGTCCCACCCCCCTTTTACAATGTATGCACTACCTTTTTATAATAGAACCGACCCCCTTTGGACATCATTACACAGAATGCGGGGTTCCCTATAACTGCCCGCATGAATGTTTTTTCACTGCCTGTCAATTGCTGCCAGGTGTCTTCAATCATCATGGCATGGTATGGCAGAGTGCCCTGCAACCGCCTGTCCATCCACCCGCCGATTCATTATTCATAGGAGTGCTCTATAGCCATCTGTAATTTGTTGCCACGTGCCCTTCTGCAATGGCCTCTGTAACCGCCTAGTGCTATATGGCCACCTGTAATTTGTGGCCATGTGCCCTTCTACAATGGCCTCTGTAACCGTCGGCCTGTCTGGAGTCATGAGCGTTCTGTCATGATATCATGACGTTTTTGCTTCCTTACGCTCTCTCTCCTCTCTGGTCGCGATATCACAACGTTTTGGCGTTTAGCCTCTACTCTCTCCTTTGAGCTACGATTTCATGACACGTCATGAAATCATGACGTCTCCGCCTTCCACACTCGCTTTTTGCCTTCGGGCCGCAAAATCGTGACATGTCATGATTTCACGACGTCCTTGCCTTTCGCACTCGACTTCTGCCTTCGGGCCGTGAAACCACGACATGTCACGATTTCGCGACGTCTTTTCTCCTGGACGTCTATCCGCAAAATGCATCACAAAATCACGACGACTCTTCCCCCTGGTGCCTTCACTCAAAATGTGTCACAAAATCACGACAACTCTTCCCCCTGGCACCTTTGCTCAAAATGTGTCGTGAAATCGCGACAACTCTTCCCCCCTGGTGCCTTTTCTCAAAATGTGTCGTGAAATCGCGACAACTCTTCCCCCTCTCGCCTTTGCTCAAAATGTGTCGCGAAATCACGACAACTCTTCCTCCTGGCACCTTTGCTCAAAATGTGTCACGAAATCGTGACAATTTTTCCCCTTGGTGCTCCTCCGCAAAATGTGACACGAAGAATGAAATCATGACAACTTTTCTCCTCGGAACTTATCTGCAAAATGTGTCGTGAAATCATGACAACTTTTCTCCTTGGCACCTTTGCTCAAAAAGTGTCACGATATTGCGACGAATTTGCCCCTTGGTGCATTTTCTCAAAAAGTGTCGCGATATCGCGACGAATTTGCCCCTTGGTGCATTTTCTCAAAAAGTGTCACGATATTGCGACAGCTTGCCCCTTGCCCGCACTTAGAGAAAAAAATATTTTTGGATGATGCAAGATTGCTCTACCACCTCCGGATGCTCCTGCATCAGACACCCGGGGTGAATTGAGAAGTGATCTTCACTTCTGTTCGGTGGGAGGTAGACCCAGGCGGTCAACCTCTGCCTTCGACAACCAAGTCGCATCTTCTATGGGCCTGCCCTTCCACTTGATCAAATATTTGGAATATCGCCTATTCCTAGTGCTTCGGCCTTCCCGTGTGTCCAGCACTTCTTTTATCTTTTCTGCGACTGGAATGGCTACTGGAATGCTCCATAAATCTGGACTGGGTGTCTCACTGCTACCTCCTTCATGGTACTCGACCAAATCTGAAATGTTAAAAATGGGTGAGATGTTAAGTTCACTCGAAAACTCCACCTCGTATGCATTGCCCAAATCCCATTTTCCAATGATCCTGCATGGCCCAAACTTCTTCATCTTCAGCTTGTTATAGGTCTTGGCAGGAAACCTCTCTTTTCTTAGATGGACCATGACGGCATCTTCGACTTCAAATTCTTTAGCCCGGTGCTTCTAGTTTGCCCTGGTCTTATACTACGTATTCATCTTAGTGATCTACTTAGTCACCTCTTTATGCAAGCTTTTCAGGTGTTTTGCAAAGTCTTCGACCTCGACACTACACTTTTCACCTGCATCCAGCCTTCTCAACTCAGAAGCGTTTCTTGGGCTGCTCCCATAAATTATCTAGAATGGTGACTTATTGGTACTCCTGTTGACAGAGTTATTGTATGCAAATTCTGCCTATGGCAACACTAAATCCCATCCCTTGTGCTTGTCTCCTACCAAGCATCTCAGTAGATTGCCCAAACCCCTATTTACCACCTCTATTTGGCCATCTTTTTGGGGGTGGTATGCAGAACTAAATTTTAAATCCGTCTTCAGTTTCTTCCATAGGGTTCTCCAGAAATACCCTACAAACTTGGTATCCCTGTCCGACACAATGCTCCTTGGCAGACCATGAAATCATACCACTTCCTTGAAGAATAAACCAGCCACATGGACCACATCGCTAGTCTTCTGGCAAGGAATAAAATGAGCCATTTTTGAAAACCTGTCCACTACCACAAATATGGAGTCATGTCCCCTCTACGTCTTGGGTAAACCAAGAACAAAATCCATACTAATATCCTCCCATGGCCTTTCGGGTATAGGTAGTGGTTGATATAAACTAGTAGGCTACCTCACACCTTTTGCCATCTAGCATATCCTACAACTTTGCACGAATTTTGCCACATCTTGTTGCAATTGTGGCCAGTAGTAGTTTTCATTAACCAGGGAGATGGTCTTGTCTCGACCAAAGTGTCCAGCCAAACCCCCACTGTGCTTTTCCTTGATTATATTCTCCCTCATTGAGCTCCTTGAAATGCATAATTGGTTTCCCCTAAACAACATTCCATCTTGAATCAAAAAATTTAACCACTTTGTCCTGTCTAAGGTAACAGGCGTAGAACAGGCCTTCCAAGATTCTACGAAATTGAGATCTGCAGGGTACAAACCCTTAAGCTCAGCAAACCCTACAACTTCCACCTTCATATCCATCAATAAACATTGCCTCCTACTCAAGGCATCCATGACTCTGTTGGACTTCCCACTCTGGTGCTTCAGCACAAAGGTGTAGCTCTGTAGGAACTTGACCCATTTCAGGTGCCTCTGATTTAATTTCCCTTGACTGTTAATATACTGCAGAGTGCTCGATGATCGATATACAGAACAAACTCCTTTGGCAACAAATAATGCCTCCATTTCTTCAGAGCTTGAACTATGGCATAGAACTCCTGATCATACACCAAATACTTCTTCCTGGCATCATTGAGCTTCTCACTAAAATAAGCAACAGGCTTACCCTCTTGACTCAATACGGCCCCTATGGCACTACCACTCACATCACAGTCTACCTGAAACACCTTGTTAAAATTTGGAAGTGCTAATATAGGTTGTTCTATGACCTTCTTCTTTAACATGGCAAAGCTTTTGTCTGCTCCGGCTGTCCACTTGAATTCCTTCTTGTTTCCCCTCATTGTCTCCGTAAGGGATGCGCAAATGCTGCTGAAATTTCTAATGAATTTCCTATAAAAATTGGCCAGACCATGAAACGATCTTACCTCAGTCACACTTCTTGGAGCAGGCCATTCTATGATAGCCCTCACCTTTTCTGGGTCCATTTTGAGACCATATGTTGAGATAACAAATCCTAGGTATACTAACTCCCTCTTCATGAAGTTACACTTCTTTAGATTTATCAGCAACTGCTCCTCCCACAGTTTCTCAAAGACTCTCTTGATGTGCATCAGGTGTTCCTCCAGGGTTCTGCTAAAAATCAAGATATCATCCAAGTAGACAATAACAAATTTGCCTAGAAATTCCCTCAGGACTTCATTCATTAACCGCATGAAGGTACTCGATGCATTGGTTAGCCCAAATGGCATGACCAACCACTCATACAGCCCCTCTCTGGTTTTGAAGGCTTTCTTCCACTCATCCCCTTCTCTAATGCGGATTTGATGGTAACCACTTTTTAGATCAATCTTCGTGAAGTACTCAGCTCCACTTAAACAGTCCATGATATCATCCATCCTGGGCAATGGGAATCTGTATTTAATAGTGATCTTGTTAATTGCCCTAGAGTCTGTGCACATTATCCACTCTCCATCCTTCTTGGGTGCTAGTACTACGGGTACTGCACATGGGCTAAGACTCTCCCTAATCAACCTCTTCTTTAGCAAATCTTGAACTTGTCTATTTAACTCCTCAGTTTCTACAGGCGTCATTCTGTGTGCAGCTTTATTCGACAAGCTCGATCCTGGAACCAAATCTATATGGTGGCTGATATTCCTTACTGGGGGTAAACCCTCGGGTACATTATTATAAATGATGTCTAGAAACTCCTCTAACAGACCCATGACTTCCACTGGGGTCTCCTTGCATTCTTATTCCCTAACCCTAGGGATTATTGCATAGCACATATGATCTGGCTTTAGGCCATCTAAAAATATTCTTCCATCAACTAGACAGACTCATGCACTACTGCATACCTTCTCATCCGCCTCCTTCAGGGGTTTCAACTTATGGTGAACTCCATTTTTTGACAAGGAATATGTATTGGCTCGACCATCATGTACTACACTTCGATCAAACTACCATGGTCTCCCAAGCAACATGTGCAATGCATCCATGGGCAAGATGTCACACATGACCTCATCACGATAAGTTCCAATGTTAAACTTCACCAGGAATTGCTCACTGACTAGCACCCTATGGTCCTTTTGTAACCACGCAATCTGATATGGATGTGGGTGTCTTCTTCTCTCCAGCTATAACTTGGCAACCATCTCCTCAGAAACCAGGTTATCAGTGCTACCATTGTCGATTATGATGTTACAGACCTTGCCTGAGCACTTGCATCTTGTGTGAAATAGGCTATTCCTCTGGTCTGCCTTCTTTTCCTCATTCAACAAGACTCTCCTAATGACCATCGCTTCCCCCCGTTCTGCCTCCTCAAAGTGCTCAAATTTGACACCTTCATCTGCTACAGCAACTACGCCTGACCCTCAGGTCTTCGATTTGGCCTTTCTTGATGCTACGGGCAGTTGTATGCCTGATGTCCTTCCTCTCTACAGTTGAAGCAGGTTCCTCGAAAGACATCTCTCCCAAACCCATGCCCAGGCCTACCTCTTCCTCTTAGGTAGTTGTTGTTCCGATTGCGTGGGCGTTGGTTATTCTCCTCCTTCTCTTCTTTCTGGTTCTAGCTACTGCTTGCTTCACCAGTATTCCTCAAATCTCTATATCTTCCTCCACTGGTCCTTCCACCAGATCTTCCACCATGATCCTTTCCTCTCTGCTTACCATCAAATCTCCTATTTAGTTTCTCTTCCACTTTTAATGCAAACTGGTATGCATCCTCAACCGTGCTCATTCGAACCAGACTCAGTTCTTCTTGAATGCCGGTTCTCAATCCATTGATGTAGCGAGCAACTTTCTCCTTATTTGTCTTAGAATGACCAGTTCAAATTGAGATTTGATAGAACTCCTCCATGTACTCCTTGACAGATTTACTCGCCTGTCTAAGACTCTGCATCTTCCTCAACAAATCCAACTCATAATCTACGAGGATGAATTGCCTCTTCAATTTCTCTACCATCTGATCCCATCTAGTGATCTTTTCCTTTCCCCTCCTGTTCCTTTCCAACTGTACTCCTTTCCACCAGATGCTAGCATGTCCCTTCAACTTTGTTTTTGTGAACCTGATCCGATTTAGATCTGAAATCTCCTCATACTCAAAATATTCCTCCATGTCGTTGATTTAATCTATCAACTCCTCGAGATTGAGATTCCCAAAATAGGTGGAGACGTCAAACTTTGGCTTCTTCTCGATCTAGGATATGGCCCTATACAGCCTAGCTTCTGCTAGATCCAATGCTTCTTCCTCATCATATGGAACCTCGTCTTCCCAAACTTCATCTTCACTGGGTTCCTCTCTTCTTGGCTCAACTCCTCTTCTGATTTCCTCCTGCAGGGCTTGCACTTGCCTCTGCAAGGCCTTGAGATCGACCTCTACTCCCCTATTCCTCGCACCACCACGGTTCCTATGCGGAGGCATCCTGCTCACCTTCACACAACCCACAACCACGATCCTGGTGCAAACTGCCTCATGGTCGGTGGTTTGTTCACGCGCTCAAAACCTTCTGGCTCTGATACCACTTGACGCAGGACTGGAATAACATGTAGAAAAATTGCCAAATTTCATTAACAACTTTTGAATTCAAATTATAGCAGATACAAAATGGCCCACCCCCATTTTACAATGTATGCACTGCCTTTTTATAACAGACCCGACCCCCTTCGGACATCATTACATAGAATGCAGGGTTCCCTGTAATCGCCCGCATGAATTTTCTATTGCTGCCTATCAATTGCTACCAGGTGTCTTCAATCATCATGGCATGGGATGGCAGAGTGCCCTGCAGCCGCCTATCCATCCACCCATCGAGTCATCATTCATAGGAGTGCTCTATAGCCATCTATAATTTGCTGCCACGTGCCCTTCTACAATGGCCTCTGTAACCGCCTAGTGCTCTATGGCCACCTATAATTTGTGACCACATGCCCTTCTGTAATGGCCTCTGTAACTGTCGACCTATCTGGATTCATGAGCGTTCTGTTGTGATATCATGATATTTTTGCTTCCTTATGCTCTCTCTCCTCTCCGATCGTGATATCATGACGTTTTGGCGTTCAACCTCTACTCTCTCCTTTGGGTCGTGATTTCATGACGCATCGTAAAATTGTGACGTCTTCACCTTCCACACCCGCTTTCCACCTTCGAACCGCAAAACCGTGACATGTCACAATTTTGCGATGTCCTTGCCTTTCGCACTTGGCTTCTGCCTTCAGGCCATGAAACTATGACATGTCGTGATTTCACGTCTTTTCTCCTTGGACGTCTATCCGCAAAATGCGTCGCAAAATCACGATGACTCTTCCCCCTGGCGCCTTGGCTCAAAATGTGTCGTGAAATCACGACAACTCTCCCCCCTGGCACCTTCGCTCAAAATGTGTCGTGAAATCGTGACAACTCTTCCCCCTGGTGCCTTTGCTCAAAATGTGTCACAAAATCGCGACAACTCTTCCCCCTGGCACCTTTGCTCAAAATGTGTCGCGAAATCGTGACAACTCTTCCTCCTGGTGCCTTTGCTCAAAATGTGTCACGAAATCATGACAACTTTTCCCCTCGACGCTCCTCCACAAAATGTGTCACGAAATCACAACTTTTCTCCTCGGCACTTATCTGCAAAATGTGTCACGAAATTGCGACAACTTTTCTCCTTGGCACCTTTGCTCAAAAAGTGTCGCAATATCGCGACGACTTTGCCCCTTGGTCCATTTTCTCAAAAAGTGTCGTGATATCGCGATGACTTTGCCCCTTGGTGCATTTTCTCAAAAAGTGTTGCGATATCGCGACAGCTTGCCCCTTGCCAGCACTTAGAGAAAAAAAATATTTTTGGATGATGCAAGATTGCTCTGCCACCTCCGGATGCTCCTGCATCAGTTCACCCCATAGCAAGGGTGAACGTGCATACATTTTAAAATTTACTTGCATGAGATCTCAGAACTTCATTCACCCTTCCAAAGGGTGAATGGGGCGTGTGCCCCTCCTTTGGGGTGAACGTGAGTATAGTTAGAATTTTTTCAAATTTTACTTAGGCCTTTCATTTTTTTTTAGATTATTCTTTACAAACATCTTCCTTTCAAATGCATAACAAATTCGAATAATTTTAAAGTAAGTTCATAAAATACTTCAAAATTTATCAAATGTGAAAGCATACATATGGAAACAAACCAAGATCATGTAAAATTATCTTCAAAATATTGTCGCCATATAAAACTTCATCAAAACTCTCTGACAAAATTTCCAATGTGGTAAAATGCAAAATGGCCAATAGTTCACATCCATAAAAATGATAATGCAAACTAGGGTTTAAAAAAAATATATCTCCCCACTAATTTGAAGCTAAAATTCTACATAAACAATTAGATCTACAAATTTTATTCAAAATAAAATAAACTACAACTAGTTTACTTACATTAAATGACAAATTTTATCTTTCAAAAATTCATGACTTGAAAATTTATCACTACCCTTGTTTTAGATGACTAACTTCTCAAGGTCGTATCTCCCTCAATATTGCTTGGATTCCTTCATATGACCATATATTTTAAAGATCTTCAAATTTCACACAAATGATCAAATAATTGTTTGAGTTAGACAACATTTTGTAGAAACATGGGTCCTAAAAGATGATACATTTTTCTAGAAAAATAGTTCCCTAATTTTACAATCCATAAAAACACAACCCCTAAATTTCCAAAATCATTGCTTTAATACCACTTCTTACAAAACTTTATTTTCTTCAATATAAATCATTCACCAGTATGCAAAAATATGAAATCATTCATCCATAAATAATTATCCCAATAATAATCCATACCATGTGATAGAGATAGATAATACCCTTAAGGTAAGAAACACCAATAATACTCCTTAAGAAAGTAATAACTCCATAATATCTCCTAGGATGAGAGTGTCACTTAGAGAGGGAAAGGTCCCATAAGCCACTTCGTGGGCAAATATGATTGATCTCCATGATTATTACAATGACAATATCTCTTCTTTATATACCCTTCTAATTCTATTTTGGTGATCCAGCTACTAAACCCTCATCCCACTCATTATTATAATATAATATAATATAATAATATAATCAACCTTGGGTTCTGTGTAGCCCACACCAACCTTTATACAATATAATATTATATCCCTAATAAATATTTCTAGGTACCATAACAATGGGTGAGATAAGGAACTATATGTAGTACTCAATGAGCATGATATGTCAATAATCATGTTCACCATTACAGTGAAGGTGAACCAAAGTCATGCCACTAATAAGAGAGTTAGACAATTTATACCTCAACCCTAAAACACTTTATAGTATCCAATAAAAATGATGTGTCAAGAAGCATGCTTGCCACTATAAGGAAGACCAATGCATTATAGAACCTAATCTATGTAATGTATTAACAAATATGCCAACCACTATAGTGGTAAAATACAATTGCAATATATTATCTAACAAACATGATGTGTCAAAGATATTCACCATTTTTATGTAAAAAGACAACCATAACAGTATTCGACAAGCATGATGAGCTAAACAAGATATACTTACCACTATTATGGGAAAATAGCAACCAAAATATAATATCTAGTGAGCATGATATATCAAACAAGACATGTCCATCTCTACTATGGGGTACCAAGAGTATTCAATCAACATAGCAATGCATAGATGATCTCTCTTGATCCAGCTCATACATTGTTACATCTAGTGAGCACGATCTATTAAACAAGACATGTCTACAATGACAAAGAAATAATAAAACTAGTAAAGAGAAAAGATATAGGCAAGATATGCACTATAGAATACCCAATGCAAGAAATCCCTATGAAGAATAGAACTCACATGCCTCTACTATAGTAATCTAATGCTTACATACTATAGTATCCAATAAAGTATGATGCGTTAAAAAAATTACACTGACCATTATAATGTGATAAAATGATTAATTGATTGACTTTGAACACTTCTAAAGTTTTTAGTGCATAAAAATATAATTTTTTGCCTTGGTGTTCCCACCACATACCATATGAAATATAGCATGAGATGAATAAAGTTAGTTACTTTATAGAACTTAAAGTAGGGTATTGATATAAAATTTCACACAAAATAATAAGGAGGACCTTGAAAATACTAAGATACCCCTTACTAGAAATAGTGTCACCATGACATAGGAGAACAAACAAAATACAAAGTCAAAAATAATAAATTTTAGTGAAAATTATGACCATCAAACAACAAGAAAAAATAAAATAAATCATGTAAATAAAATAAAGTAAGATCCTAGAATGGCAAAATCATTGCTTATCAAGCCACAATCACTAAAAGCCTAAGATCATTGCTTAAAGTGGAGATTGTAATAAATAGAGACAAAATAAAACATAAAATGCATGTCAACAACATATATAAAACCAACACAAACATAGACTCAAAAAGCAAACAAGCAAAGCAATCAAAGCGCAAAAGTGGAAAACAAAATCAATAGGACAAAAAAGAAAACACAAAGAATATACAACCAAGACAAAAGGGGTTGTGCATAAAATAAATTGACATGCACAAAATTGGGGGGTTCCTCCAACTTAAATCTAACCAATATTTATGATTTTATTGCCCTGGATCCATACACTTTTTTAACAATATATGGACCTAGCCATTTTTGAGTAAATTTACCCTTGCACTTTTTATGCATATTGTTGATCTTGAGGATAAGGTCCTTGATATTAAAATCACAATGAAAATTTTCTTATTATACTACTTAGAAACATGACTATTATAAGATCTATTGTGCTCATGAGAACAATGACATATCTCATCAAGAGAGTTAGTTTGATTAAATGAGTTTCTTTATACTCTTGATGATACTTATCATGACTCAAAAAATTCTTTAAAAAAACATGCAAGGAAAGCAATTCAATCTCAAATGAAAAATAAATTTAATATCATAGTCCAAATAAACCTTATGGATGTTTGAATATTGGTGTAGTACATTCACAATGTGGGACATAACTTTAAGTGCCAAAATTTCTTTAAATCATGATTTTTCTAAAATATTAATCAAAATTGTATTGCTAGACTCAACTTGACCATTACCTTGTGGATAATAAGTAATGGGAAAATAATTTTGAATATATACTTTTGAAGTTAATTATGTATTTCTTGTTTTTAAAAGGACTACCATTATCTAAAATGGTAGTAGAGGGGACACCAAAGTGATACACAATTTGATTAAAGATAAATTTAAACACAATCACGGTTTTTTAATTTGAGGCATAGCTTCCACCTATTTTTCAAAAAATTTGTGGTTATATCGATGAACTTATGTTCATTAGAGTACATGTAAAAGATAGGTCCTACAAGGTCAAGACACTGATAGTAAAAAATTCAAGGAGGCTCAACTAGATGAACCTAGAAAGAGGTATGGATTTCATATTTATGAAACTAATATTTATCATATAATTTAGCATATTTATTGGTATACATTTCCATTGTAGGCCAAAAATAACCCATTTTTTTAAATTTACAAGTAGTGGAATGACCACTAAATTGTCACCTATAATCGCAATTTTGTTTTAATCTAGGGATTTAGGTGCCTTAACTGATGTACGACATTATAGGAGAACACCATTAGGATTTTGATAGTATAACATTCCACTAAGAACCACATATCAAAAAATCTACTATGAATGTAGACCCATTGCTTAACATGAGCCTAGGATGGGTATGATTGATTATTGAGGAAATATAAAATATCACCATACTAAGATTCATATAAAGAAACTTGGAAATCAATAACTTTAATCTTGATTATGTACACATCCATAAGGCCTTTTGTGATGGAAATAACATGTTCATCATGAATATTTTATCATAAAATTTGTTTCAATGTTGTTCTCATGTTGTATGAACTTACTAGTCAAATTAGCAAGAGAGTTATCCTTAGGAAATGCATAATGAAAACATATTCAAAAAAAAATATTAAGTTTGTAGCCACTTGATTGTAAGGGATCAGATGTAGCATTTTGATAGCATACCCACCTAAGATTTAATAGACCATAATTTGGGAATTCTCTCACACTCTGATGTATTGAACATTCATACATTGAGTGTTCAAGATCCCTCGAACTAAATAATCATAGTCTACAACATTATTGGTAATGCCATAAGCATTTAAGCAAAATGACATAGGAACAACTAAATAATTTGAAGACTTGATAAAATATTGATGTTTGCTCAAAATTTAGTTTTTGCACGATCAAAGTGAAGGCTATAAGTATCAAGATGAAGGTCCTATTCATATTCTAAGGTAGTATAAGATGTGTCCTTTTTTCCCTTATCCTTGGATTCATTTTGGGTCTCAAAAGCCTCTCAAGACTCCAAGAGAGCCTTTCCTTGTTCAATAAGGCCATAAGGACTATACTCTTATTGGACAAAAATTTGACAAAGTCATGTAGAGTACAAGAAATATCCTTTATGTCCTCATCTTGGAATGCTTTGTTCAAGGGTTTCTTAGTTGGATTGGGAGTACCACTAATTGATAAATAATTTTTTGGGTTTTCAAAGCCTTTTGGGTAACAATATGGAGATTGGAATCTTGAATCATAGTGATGCATTTGCCATATTGGATGTCACTGGGTATGTATGGTTTTTGAAGCATCTTAATGAATCTCTCTTAATGACTATATGAGTTGTTTGATATAATATATAATTTCTAAGATTCTCACAAGCAAAGGAAATGGTTAAGAAATCCTTCTCCATAGGAGTATACCTACTTATTTTTGGCAATATTTTTCGACTAATATAATACACAACATACTTTTTATTATTATTATCTTGTTGGGTAAGGATTAGTTCCAAGGATACTTAAGTATTTGATGTGTAGAAGAAAAAATATTATCCAAGTTGGGTGGGAAAAGAGTTTGGGGTCAAGAAAAATTTCTTGAATTCAAGGAAGGTCTTATCATATCTTTCATCCCATTTGAAATCCACATCTTTCTTAAGTAATGTAGAAAATTTTTTAATGCTAGCACATGGATAAATAATTTGATATATTTGATACTATTAAGAAAAGTAGCATCAATTGAATTGAATTTATAATTATCCACATCTATAACCCTTTGTGACACCATGAAGTCTAAAATATTTCCACTAGTGATGCTAAACACATATTTATTTAGGTTAAGTATGACCTTATTGTTAGCGTACTTTAATATTTTAGTTGCAGTGGCATCCTGTTGAGATGCGCCCATTTCGGGCTAATCCAGGAAGTCCGTTTGTGCTACTGTGTTATTTAAACTCACCCAAAAATAATACAATTTGGTTCGTTTCCTAACATGGCATCAGAGCCATTCTGAAATTTCTCTGGGCGGAACATTTTTTTTTGTGCATTTTATTTTATTTTTTTTCCTCCCTCTGTCAGGAGTGAAAAATATGCACAGACGGAGAAGGAGCAGAGCAGAAAGCTGGAGTAGAGCACGTCGGAGCTAATCCAGTTGCAGAGCAGCTGAAGCAGCGAGCCGCGCACACCAACGCAACCAACGCTGCATGCGCCAGTTCGATGCGCAGCCGCGTGTCCTAGTGCTACGCGCGTGGACTACGCGCAGCCCGTGCTTGCGCAGCTGCAGCTGATAGCTGCGTGCACAGCTGCGTTGCGCAGCGCGTGCATGGTAAAATACCACGTTGTGTCACGCGTAACTTGTGTAGTGCGCAGCGTGCGCATGGTAAATTCCATGCTGCACACAGCCGTGCAGCTTGCACAGTGCATAGGTTAGGCAGCGCGCAACCGCGTAGCTTGCGCAGCGCACCGCGCGCACCCGTGCAGCCTGCGCAGCAAGCTGCCTATGCGCCTTGCCCAGAGCGTGGCCCGTGCAGCCACGCACAGCATGGAAACATCACGGGCCAGACACCATTTTTTTCCAGACATGCACAAAGGAGGTAGCTGTGTGTTTTTTTGCTCGAGGACGAGCAGCAGCGGGAAGTTGACTGACGGGGTGCAGCTGTCGGAGGTGTTTTTTGAGCTTGATCCGGCTTTCTCCTCCCAGATCAGCCCACGGGCTCACTGGCAAGTGAGCCCCATGGTGGGTTCCGGGAACCCAGCAGTCAGGAGTGCAAATCCCGCCGACTCCCCCCTTTTCAAAGGTAAAATTTTCTTCTCAAAGTTTTTTTTTAATTATTATTTTTTAGTTAAAATTTTAATTTTAATTTATTTTCTATAGTTTTAAAGCTTTATAAATTAAAATTTAATTTTAATTTATTTTTTCATAAGTTTTTAAAACTATATAAATTAAAATTATTTATTTTAACTTTAAATACATAATAATTATTAAAATGCTTTGTTAAAGAGAATTTTTTTTAGGGGGGATATTTTTTTCAAAAAATCAAAGGGGGAATGTGAGTAATTTTCTGAAAAAGCAAATTTTTGGCATTATTGTAAAGGTGCATTTTCGGCTGTGTCCGACACCTGGAGGGTTAATTCTTGTGGGCACTTTTTATGTTGTATGTTGCATATTTCATTTTTGCACTACTTCATTAAAAGTTAAAAAAAAAAATCAAATACACTCCCTAAGTCCCCGAAATAATTAAAACCCATCCGTGCAATTTATTGCACTGCAGCGTTCGGTATTTGTGATACCTCTGGCCAGCACTTACAGGTAAAGTTGTCGTGATTGCGCTATCGTATCCGCCGCCTAATATAGCTGCTACAACGACGTCTGAGCTTGTTCTCTATAAATCGTCGGGGAGAGATAAGTTTGCCATTTTTGCATTTTTTTACTCCATCCACTACCCTTAATCGCTCTTGTGTTTAGGCGTAAATCCTGATGAAGTATTCTTCATAGTGTTTAGGGGAAGTTACGCCCCACGCATGAGAAGAATCTTCTATGGTAGGTGCCATCAACAAGGCGATTCCCTTTCGATCTGCTTATGTTCCACGTATCGTATGATCTCTAAAACTCACCTATAGTTTCCCTCACGTAAGGGCGGGTGATTTTTTGTTGATCTTTCTAAATACCTATAGTTTCCCTCACGTAAGGGCGGGTATTTTGTACGGTATAACGGCCTAGCAAAAGGTATATCGAAAGGGGGACCAATTGGTGTTATAAGGAACCTTCACTATGGCCGTTGTTGCAAAGTTGATGACCGATCCTCATCAGTTATTGAAAGGTCCAAATTATACACCATGGAAACATAAGATGAAGGCAATTCTCCAAATGGAAGATTTATGGGATATTGTTACTGGAGTAACACCTAGGCCTTCACCAACATCAGGATCCACAGCTCCTACTGCTGATCAGATAGCTTTTGACAAGAAAGACAGTCGAGCAAAGGTGCTCATTTTGTTTGCTGTTTCAGATGAAGTGCAACCTCATATAGCTGACAAAGCAAGTGGTAAAGAGGCATGGGATGCCCTTAAAACCATCTATGAGGGAAATAATGATTCCACCATTCTTCATCTTCAACAACAACTTCATAACCTGAGTTTGAGACAGGGTGAAACAGTTGAACTCTTTCTGTGCAGAGTGTCTGAATTGAAAGAGAAATTGAATTCTTTGGGAGATCCTGTGGACGAAAAGCTTCTCATTTCAATTGTGATGAGAGCTTTGCCTTCTTCATTTGATATGTTGATCACCTCCATCCAGGTGTCTCAACGACAAATTACCTACATCGAGTTGGTCAATCTGCTTCAACAACAGGAGGCACGCCAACTTCACAAGGATGATTCTTCCAATACAGCCCTATACACCAACAGGCAGGGTTCTAGGAAGAAAGGTAATGGGCAAAAAGGAGGCAACTTTTAGAAAGGAGGAAATTCTCAACAGGATATGAAAGGAAAAGGAAAACAACCTCAACAGAAGAAGAGGTGGTGCAAGATCTGTGAGAAAGACAACCATGACACCAACAGGTGTTGGCATAAGAACAAGCAGAGAGGCCAAAACAAACCACAAAATAAAAACAAGCAACCCCAGGTGAATGTTGTTGTTGAAGAATCTGACTCAGATTCTGAATGGGCACACAAGGTGCTCATGACTACCACAGATTCCACACAGAGGGATCCTGTTTGGTATGTCGATTCTGGAGCTAGCAAACATATGACTGGCGACAGATCGTGGTTTGAATCATTCATGGCCAAAGAGGGCAAACCTGTCACCATTGTTGATGATAAAACCTACAGGGTTCAGGGAGAGGGTACAGTTTCAGTCACTCTTCCTGATGGCAAGTGTCAGATTGACAAAGTCCTCTATGTTTCGGGATTGGCTAACAATTTGTTGTCAGTCACACAAATCCTGGATAGAAATATGGTTGTCAACTTTCATGTTGAGAATGGCAAGAAGTGTTGTACTATTACCAGGAAGGGTAAGAATATTGCAACAGCTTCATATAAGCACGGCTTATTTGCCCTAGATGCTATCTCTACTCCACATGTTGCCATGACTGTCTCTACCAAGGAGGCAACTTCCCTATGGCACAAGAGATATGGGCATCTTAGTTCTGGCTACTTACTTGAGCTCAGTAAGTATGAGATGGTAAAGGGTCTTCCTTCCCTTTCTGCCACATTGCCAGTGTGCTCTGACTGCTTGGCAGGAAAGCAACATAGAGTACCATTTGAGAAGAGCTCAACAAGAGCACAAAAACCTCTAGAGTTAATTCACACCGATCTGTGCGGTCCTTTCACACCCAACAGTTGTGGAGGGAAGAGGTACTTTTAGTTATTCGTAGATGACTACTCACGAAAGATGTGGGTTTTCTTTCTCCAACTGAAATCCGAAGCTTTCGCATTCTTCCAGCAGTTCAAGAAATCCGTTGAGAAGGAGTCAGGAGCTTCTATTAAAACCCTCCGCTCAGATCGAGGGGGGGAGTTTACCTCTAAAGAATTTTCTGCATTCTTAGATAAGCATGGAATCAAGAGACAGTTAACAACTGCCTATACTCCTCAGCAAAATGGAGTTGCTGAGAGAAGGAACCGTTCTATCATGGAAATGGTTCGTTGTATGCTCACAGGAGCTACTCTTGGGCAACAATATTGGGCAGAAGCTGTCACCACTGCAGATATATCTGTTGAATAGGGCACCCACAAAGGCCCTAAAAGGAATGACTCCACAGGAAGCATGGAGTGGTCGAAAACCCTCCATATCTCATCTACGTATTTTTGGATGTCACGCTTTCATGCACATACCAAAAGAGAAAAGGAAGAAGCTAGATGAGAAAACACTGAGATGTATTTTTCTTGGTTATGATGAGCACTCTAAAGGATATCGTTTGATAGATCCTTTGACCAAGAAAATTCATGTCATCAGAGATGTTGTCTTTGATGAAGCTTTCACATCACAGAGCACATCTAAAGTACACCTAGATCTTGTGGAATCTAAGGAAGAGAAGATTCCTTCATCAACACAGACAGGAGGTCCTTCTACATCTTCTTCAACACCACCGAAGAAGAATCCAAAATGGTGTACAAATACAATCAGAGACGCAAATTTATCCACTCCTCCCAATTTGAACTTGGATAGACCTCGTACACGTAGTATGGCTCAAAAGGAAAAAGAAGCCAAAGAAACTGGTGAGGTTGATGATCTTTGTCAATATTTTGAGGAACTTTCTGTAACTCCACGTACAAAAGTAGAGGATATGGATATTGATGATGACAGGGCATTCATGTCTACCATAGACGATCTTGAACCTGCATCAGTGCAAGATGCTCTTAGTGAGCCTCAGTGGAAGGCCGCTATGGATACAGAGTATGAGTCTTTGATGAAAAATAAAACTTGGAAGCTTGTTGATCTGCCGCATGGAAAGAAACCCATTGGCTGCAAATGGGTATATAAAGTCAAGTACAAGGCAGATGGAACAATTGATAAGCATAAGGCCCGTCTTGTTGCAAAGGGCTATGCTCAAAAGGAAGGCATTGACTACGAGGAAACTTTTGCACCTACTGCTCGGATGACCACAATTCGAGTTATGTGTGCTATGGCAGCACAATATGGGTGGAAAGTTCACCAGATGGATGTCAAAAGTGCCTTTCTAAATGGTGATCTCCAAGAAGAAGTCTACATGACTCAGCCAGAAGGATTTGAAGTGGAAGGCCAAGAGCAGAAGGTTTGCAAATTGGTCAAATCCTTATATGGTCTGAAACAAGCTCCTCGAGCTTGGTATATAAAAATGGACAATCACCTTATGCAGCATGGATTTAAGAGATGTCCGTCAGATGCAAACCTCTATTTCAAGAAACAGGGTTCTGAGATAGTGTTGCTTGTACTCTATGTTGATGATCTGCTCATTACAGGGAGTTTCGAAACTATGATCTCTACTGTCAAAAGAAACTTGTGTAAATATTTTGAGATGACAGATCTCGGACTTCTCCATTATTGTCTTGGTCTGGAATTCAGCCAGAAGGAGCACTCCATCAAAGTGTCTCGAAAAAAATATGCCAAGACATTGCTAGAAAAATATCGCATGACTGATTGCAAGCCAATGGCAACTCCGATGGAGACTGGACTTCAGTTATCATGATATGATGATTCACCTCAGGTAGATGGTACTCTCTATCGACAGTTGATTGGGAGTCTCATATATCTGACCAATACTAGGCCAGATCTCGTATTTGCTGTCAACTATCTTTCGAGGTTCATGCAGGAGCCTAAGACCACTCATTGGAAAGCAGCAAAATGTGTTCTTCACTATGTCCGTGGCACAATAGAATATGGCCTAGAATACAAGAGGAACAACAAATTCTTCTTGCAAGGATACACGGACTCCGACTATGCCGGATCATTTGATGATCGCAAGTCAACTTCTGGATACATTTTTCATCTGGGATCCGGTCCTGTCTCTTGGCACAGCAAGAAGCAACAGGTGGTTGCTATTTCATCAACAGAGGTAGAGTATCACGTCGCACGTGAAGCTGTGTGCGAAGTGATATGGTTGCGTCGCATTCTGACAAGTATGGGCCATCCATCAAAATCTCCAATACACTTGTTTTATGACAATCAGGGTGTTCTGAACCTCGTCAAGAATCCAGTCCATCATGAAAGAACAAAGCACATTGACACACAATGTCATTTCATTCGAGATGAAGTTCCAAAGCACCGAATTCAGCTTCAGCACATTCCCACCGATGCTCAAGTTGCAGACATATTCACTAAGGCACTTGCACGTGTCAAATTTGAATTGTTTCGTAGCTCTCTTTGTATTGCAAAATGATGGGGGGATGTTAGTACAGCTATTAGTTATTACATTACCCAAATAATGTAATAAGGGGGGATGTTAGCGTACTTTAATATTTTGTTAGTTTGTTAAATTAACTTAGCAACTAGTTATTTTAGTTGCAGCGGCATCCTGTTGAGATGCGCCCATTCCGGGCTAATCCAGGAAGTCCGTTTGTGCTACTGTGTTATTTAAACTCACCCGACAATAATACAATTTGGTTCGTTTCCTAACACTTATAATGATGTAATTGCTTAAATATGAAACAAAGGTCAATGGTATGGTTAACCAATTTATTTAACTTACTCAATAGATCATCAACATAATATTCCACTATCTTCCCAATTAAATCATGAAAGACCGTTATCATAGACTACCAACAAATTTCCCTAGCATTATTTAATTTAAATGGTATAACAACATAGTAGAATATACCATAGGGTATAGTAAACTATCTTTTAGCTTTAGCCTCAGGGATAATCTACATTTAGTTATACCTTGAATAACCATTTATAAGGGATAACATCTCATACCCCATAGTAGAATCGACAATAGCATCAATGGAAGGTAAAGGAAATTTATACCCAAGACAAGCTAGGTTGATGTTTCTAAAATCATCACAAGTATAGATAACACTATTTTCTTTCTTTTCATAGGAATAATGTTAGATACCTATCTTGAATAACCAATAGGTCCAATAAAGTTAGCATCTACAAGTTTTTAAAGTTTAATTTTACATATCTTGAATGAGAGGGGATAACCTCCTTTACTTTTGTTAGACATAAGTTGCATACTCATAATTGATAATTTTAAGAACAAAATTATTATCCTTTATAGACATGTGAAAATTTTCGTAGGCAAAAAAAATCTTTGTAATCCTTAAGTAAAGCAATAAAAATGACCTATCCTTATTTAGGTAGGCTAGCCCTAGTTTTAACTATGTATGGTAGCTCAGAGGAATCTATTTCAATATCTATAATATATCTAACATTCATGATACTACCTTCTTAAAAGTGATTGAGTGTAGGAGGAACGTTCTCTAATTCAGATTTGATCTCAACTTAGCCAACATAACTAGACCACTTATGTCTACCCTACTGAGGACTAGGATTTTTGAGAAAATCCTTCTTCTCATATTGTCGAGGGATTTTTTTCTCTCTACCATATAAAATTGAAATAATGGATTCATTTTTAGGAAGGGAATGGATGATGGGAACTCTATCTATAGTTTTGTATATAGATTCAACCTCATACCCCTTGCCTTTCAACCAAGAGAGGATTTGGATGTGTCTAGAATTTATAAAAAATAGGAATGTGAGGACTAGGGTATGGATCTAATTATTTATAACCTTAATTAAGGCAATTGTGACAATCCTAGCCTTAAACTCAAGAGAGAACTCTATTTAAATTAAATTTCTAGCTAGACAAGAGGGTCTTGGATCAAGAAAATTTTCAAGCCACTAGTTTGACAACCTGCATAAGCATGAGAATGTATCTAGGCATGGAATACAAACAACTAAGATAGAAATAATAATTTGTGTATTTGCTATAGCTTAGAAATCAAAGAAAATTAGGATCACCACATTAAAAGGTAGATACAACTTAAACAAATTTGACTCAAAAATAAATTTGACATAGAAGACATTCTGAGCATAAATAATCATAAATGATTGTTAATTTGATAGAAAACAATGTAAAACATACAAGGAATTCTAAAATAACTAGGATCATTGCTTTAAGTGGTGATCTCAAACAAGTTCCTATAGTCTCTATGAAAACAATGGATTATAAAATATAATAGTTTGAAGAATATGAATAGTGTAGGAACTAACATAGATAGAGATAGAACAACTGATTAGACTGTATTTATAACAATTTAAAAAGTGATAGATCTTAGCCTGTGTTAAATACCTAGGTAAATGGATAATTCCTATATCAATTGGAATTTTTGAAGGTTTGTTATAGAGATAATAAAAATAGTAGCATTTCTATGACTATCTTGTTTAGTTTTATGAACATTAAAATCATCATTTGTAAGACTATAATAAGCAAATAAATTACTAGTACCTCTATCCAATATCTCACAAATATTTACATCTATAATACTCATCATCATTTAAAACAAGAAATTCCACTGAACCTACTTGATAATGCCCCATCCCAACATAAAAATATAATTGTTAGAAGTAGCATTCTGTGTTTCAATATTAAAATCCTGAGTTAATTTATTGTCTAAATCACTATCAGTTTTGTTGGTCACGAATCCGCATAGTCATATAAAATGCGCCCTAGACCCGGCCAACATTGAAAGGCCGAGAGAAAGAGAAGTCTCTCGGGCCAATCTCCAGAGAGGGTTGGCTCCCAAACTAATCTAAACTAATTTCAAGGTTTAGGGTTAGAAATAATAGAAAGAGATGGAAATATGGCTGAAGCCGATAGTTGATAGGGAGAACAACCTCAGATAGCAAATAACCTCAAACTAAATCCCTAATATAAGCAACAATTGATTCTTAGAATGCACATATAGAAATTGGATCAAACATTGACCATAAATTTGCCTTCAATTATACTTCAAATGTTCAAATGAAAACATAGCCAAATTCAGAATAGCAGAATTCAACTAAAACTTTAGCACTTGACAAAATAGAAGTGAATTACATAGAAAGCATCACATGAACAACAATTTGGATCACCAACTCAAAAGACTCTAAGAACAGAGCAAAATGCATTTAGGATTTTTGCTTCAATTTTTGCAAAAAATGTCCTCCCCTTTTTCTTGAGATGTACATTAGTATTTATATAGGCCTTCCCTCTCCCTTTCGCATCACAACATTTAAAACATAAAAAATATTTTGAAGAGGAGATCCACAAAATATGCACTTGAAAAGAGAAACAATCCCCCTAAATCTGCCTGGAATAATCACATTCCCTGCTTTTATGGATCAAGTTTGAAAATCGAACGAAAACAAGGGACCAAATTTCTCCATTAAATGACTGTTCTCGGGGCATGCTTGAAGTATTAGGAGATCATGAATAGGAGCTTTTAATATCGAAGGCATATTTAATTTTGGTTGCGTCGAAAACTACATGATTTAACACGTTCTCCCATCTTGCGCACATAGGTAAACAACAAAACATTTAATCTTGGAGCCTCTTTGACCTCAATCTCAAAATTAGTTGGAGAGCTTTTAAAACATTACTTCGTTCGATCCACGTTCTCCTATGCAATATGAAGAAAAATGTAGACATAACTTTATTGGGCCTTTGTTGTCACTTCTATCGTGAAAATGTGACATGTCACGAAATCATGATATTTTTCCTCACTTTGCCTTTTTGTCGCCTTTAGTCGTGAAATTGCGACATCCTCCTCTCGCTTGGCTCTTTCGTCTTTCACTTCCACAAAAACATGTGTCATGAAATTGCAACAATCACGACATTCTGTACTTGGCATTGTCCTCTCCGCTTTCTCCCTGCGAAAATGCAACGAGTCACGAAAACGTGACATGTCGCGATATCGCGACAATTTTCTCTTGCCTTGTACTTTTCTGCTTTCTTCCTGCAAAAATGTGACAAGTCATGAAATCGTGACATGTCATGAAATCATGACATTTTTCTATCTTCTTGTACTTTTTTGCTTTCTCCCCGCGAAAACGTGACAAGTCATGAAATCATGACATGTTGCGAAATCGTGACATTTTTCTATCTTCTCCTTCGTTGCCGCCTCCGTTGCAAAAATTTGACATGTTGTGAAATCATGACATTCCATACCATATTGCTCCTTCCTCGCTTTTCTGTCGTGAAAATGTGATAGGTCGCGATATCATGACATTTTTCCTTGGCGCTCCCCTTTGATGTTGTATTGCGTGAAATCACAACATCCGCCTATCACTTTGCTTTCTTGCCACTATCTGCCATGAAAATGCAACATGTTGCGATGTCATGACAACTTTGCCTTTACTGCTCCCTTTGCTGCTTTCTAGCACAAAATCGCAACAGGTCGCGAAAATGTGACATGTCACGATTTCGCAACATTTTCTGTGCTTAGCCTTTTTCTGCATCGGACGCCACGAAATCGCAACAGGTCATGAAAATTCGACATGTGATATCGCGACATCTTTAACTTACTTTTTTTTGGCACAAAACTTGTAGAGATTTTTGTTTTTTACTTATTATCCCTTTTGAGGTGCTTGGAAGGACAAACAGAGGAGTGAGTATCTCTACAATTTGTGCATTATTTTGCATGAACAACAACAAAAAAATGTGGCAAAAATGCCAACATTCTTGGTGGCTCTCGGGGTATACAGTTTCGTTGTATGCACGAACCCTAGGCATTTATTCATTGGACAACAGAGTCAAGAAGCTGGAGGAGCAGAAGAAGTGAATGATGGTTGATGTTGGACGTTTCTACGAGCTGTTGCAACAAGCTCTTGTTGGCGCTCGACACTTAAAATAGGACTTTCAGCAGAAATTTGTGGAATAGCAAAAATTCCCTTATTCCTTTAACTACTACATTTTGCCTAGCTCAATTAATCTAGGTAATCACCAGGTGCTATGAAAGAGTCTCCAAGGCAGTGGTGAGAAGCACCTGGGTTGCAAAAATAGGAATGAATGGGGTGATGACCGACAGATGTGCAGGCCGTGGAACGGGAATGGTGAATGATGGAATGGTGGAAGATGGAGGAGTAGAAGCGGTAGATACAACAACTGAAGAAGGCTCTACTGTTCTACCAGCTATTGGGATTCCATGAAAATAGATAATGAAAGTGGAAGTATATGGAATGGAGAAAGCGATGGGAACTGTGGAGAAGTGCTCAAAAGACAAAGGATTGGAAGAAATGGGAAGTGAAGAAGCAAGAACATCAGAGAGGGGAGTAGAAACAATAGTAGTGGCTTGATTATGTACAGTGGAAGAAGGAGTGGAAGAGGAAGGGAATGAAAATAAGGAAGTGGAAGAAAGAAGTAGATGGAAGCCACTACCTTCTGGGAAGCAAAATAAAAAGAAAGAGAAATAGACATACCTACGGGCTCATGTGCAAAAGGAGCCGAAGTTGACGATTTTTTTTTTTTTTTTATGTACAAGGTAACACTGTGTTTTCACATCATGAAATGTAGGCTTTCAAATGAAAGCCATTCACTGAGATAGGAAGTGAATTACCTTCCAAGTCCTCAAGATAAAATGAATTTGTTGCACTTGTACTGGTAATCTAGAATGGACCTTCCCACAAAGCGTCAAATTTCTTGTGCATCCCTGGCTTGGTCTTCTTTTCATTCCACTTTAAAACTAAATCACCCACTTTGAATGTACGGTCAGTAGAACCTTTGTGAAACCATTTTGAAACTTCCTATGAATGCTTAGGAAACTCATCATAGGCCAAAGAATGTTGCTCTTCCAACTGAAAAAATTGAGCCAATTGTATGTTTGTAGGATCCATATTTTCTTCATCGTCCAGGAATTTCTTCAATTGATGCAAGGCAGGCAGTTCTAAATGAATAGGCAATCTTGCCTCTTTCCTGTATACCAGGGCGTATGGTGAAGTCTTGATAGACTTATTGATCGAAATTCTATCTGCCCATAAGGCCTGATTTAGCAAAAGATGCTAAGATCTCTTATTATCCCCCAAGGATCTCTTTAAAATCCACAGCAAGTTCTTGTTTGTAGATTTCACCAAGCCATTCCCCTAAGGGTAATAATTAGAGGATGTCTTCAGAAAAATACTGTACTTGTTTGCAAATTCTCCTAGATTGTCTCCAATGAATGGAGTTCCGTTGTCTATGATAATGGCATCATGAATGCCAAAACGCATGATCAGTCCTTCAATGAAAGTGATTACCACATCCTGATTTGTAGCCTTGGTTGGAATGGCCTCAGACCATCTTGTAAAATAATTAGTAGCCGTCAAGATGTACTTGTGTTCGGTTGAAGATTTTGGATCAATGATCCCAATAAAGTCCAGCCCCCACTACTGAAAAGGTGCTTCTACTTGAATTGGATGTAGGGGCAATGGTGCATTTCTAATCCATCCCGTATACCTTTGGCATTTGTCGTAAGCTTGAGCAATCTTGAAAGTATCCACGAACAAAGTTGGACAATAGTAACCAGCCCAAATAATCTTTAAGGCCATAGGCCTACCAGTGTAATGTCCTCCCGACATGCCAGAATGAAACTCCTCCAGGAATCTAGCTTTCTCGGGTTCCTTAACGCACCTTAGGAGAAATCCATCAATGTTTTTGAAGAAAAATCCCTCGGGAAACAATACATACCTAAGAGCTTGTAGGCAAAACCTTCTCCATTGCGAAGCATTTAATTGTAGGGGACATATACCCATTGAAAAATACTCAACAAGGTTGTCTGCCCAATCTTGGCCTTGTGCAAAGATGTTCATTAGATTCCTTTCTTTAGCAGGGTCGTTCACTTGATGATCAACTATCTCAGAGGCCACAGTTTTTGCTAATTGCTGGCATAAGGCATTACCCCGCACTAACTTGGTTGGATGGATCTCAACATCAAACTCTTGAATTTTTGTGACCCAACCAGCATGCTTATTGCCCATCTCACCCTAAATGATGAAGTTTCTTACATCGGGATGGATGACTTAGATGATCGTCTTGCTCTGAGATACGAAGTGCCTCAACTTTTTGAGAGACTTCATGATAGCATAGACCTGCTTCTCAATGAAATTGTATCTCTCCTCATGGGGTAAGATAACCTAGCTAAGGAAAACAATGGGTCTTTCATCCCCATCATCTCCTTTCTGTGTAAGCACTGCAGCACAGCTTTTGTCCTCTCCAACTACGTACAAAATGAAGTCCTTAGAATAATCCAGATTGATCAACACAAGGGCTTGTGCAATTTTATCTTTAATCTCCTAAAATGCATCTTTCCTCTGAGTTGTCCACTTGAACTCCGCATCTTTCTTTAATAGCTCAGTCATGGGCTTGACTACTCGGGAAAAGTCAAAAATAAATTTTCTAACAAAATTGATTTGCCCGAAGAAAGATTGCAACTCTTTCTTATTGGCAGGGAGTGATAGTTTCTTCAAAGCTTCAGCTCTTGATGGATCAATTGCCAAAACGTTCTCTGAGATGACATGTCCCAAGAGCTTACCTTCCTTTACTACAAAAATGGACTTCTTTGGGTTGATGGAAATGCCAAAATCCTGACATTTCTCAAATATCTACCTCAAATGAGAAAAATGCTCTTCTCGTTTGTGCAAAAATATAGTCATATCATCGAGATAGATGACAATGATCTTATTTAAAAGCTCCCCAAATGCCATGTCCATGGCCCTTTGAAATGTAGCCCCAACATTGGACAATCTGAAGGGCATGCGCTGATAGGCAAAGGTGCCCCACTTTGTTGTGAACATGGTTTTGTGCTGATCCTCATCCCTGACCTAAATTTGATTGTATCCAAAGAATACATCTAGCAATGAAAAGTGTTGAGCCCCAACAACAACATGAAGGATCTGATCAATACGAGGCAATGGGTAGTGATCCTTCAAGGATGCTCGGTTCAAGTTTTGAAAATCCACACACAATCGTATATCTCCATTTTTCTTATAGACCAAAACCAAATTAGCAACCCAAGTCGAGTGCTTAATCGGATATATAATCTTGGCCTGCAACATCTTCGCAAGTTTGGCCTTCATGAGGGCTTCAATCTTTAGGTTCACTGGTCTTTGCTTTTGCCTGAAGGGTTTGACTCCTTCCATCTCGATAGTGTGCTGAATGATCTCTTTATCATATCCCCTCAAACCCTCGTAGCTCTAGGCCACGATGTCATAAAACTCTTGACACAATTGTCTGATCTCTTGCAATTCAACAAGAGTAGAATCAGTCCCAATTTTTATGACCTTATCAGCCTCCAACTGAAGCTCCGTGTACTCCTTCTCCTCGACCTTGATCCGATGCTTCTTGGATTGATCAGTCTGATCAAACAAGATTTCTAGAGTAATGAGGCCCTTAGGAATGTGGTTATTTCGCAACTAAATTAGGCCTTCAGTTTCTTCATGCTCCAAGGTCCTTCCCTTGATGGTGGCAGCTTCTTGAACCAAAAAGTTAACAATTTTCTCATCGCTATAAAAGACTTGCCAAAAAGGTGTCCTTGTCTAGGACAGAGGGCCTATACACCATTTTCACTATTTTTTGCCTTCTCACCACCTGCTAGATTGGTGAAAAATTTTCTCCCAAGGAAGCCAACAGGTCGGCATGTCTATTTTGTTCTCATGGAATGAAATGCATACTGAGAGCATAGAATGATTTGAACAGGTCCTAGACCTTGTTGCGATAGTTCTTGAGATAGTGGTGCCTGGACACACACTTATTGGTCACCTGATTGAAAATCAGCTCGGAGTCACCAAATATTTGCAACTGTCATGCTCCAAGTTTCTTAGCCTTCTTGAGGCCTAGGCATAAAGCCTCATATTCTGCTACATTATTTGTGCAGATCCAGGTCAAACGATATGAATAGGATCGTTGAGTCCCAGAAGGTAATACTAGAACAATCCCAGCTCCAACGCCATTTCTACATCGTGCTCCATCAAAATAGAGCTTCCAAAGCTGGTCTTGACTTTCATCATTCTTTTCTTTAGCCTTTTCAGGCTTAAAAATGGAGTAACACCCCAATTCAGTTTCCATCATGGCATTGAAATTGGCCATGAAAAATTCATTTTTTGGGCGGAGCTCTTCCAAATCTTCTTCCATTAAGTCAAGCTCGCAAAATTATTCAGACATCATGTGCACCGAATTTTCTAACCTGTCCATTTCATCTATTCTCTCCACATGAAATGTGGAAGGCTTCTCATCGAAAATTTTCACCTTTTTACCTTTATGGATCACATCCAAATGAGTAAAATCCAAAGAAAGGTAACCCCCAAGTTTAGCCGTGAACTCTCATAAGAGACACATACCAAAACTTGGCTCTAGGTCCACTACTATGTGTATCGCTCCAAAATTTTCACACCCTTACCTTCAGGCTATAGGATCCATGCCCGAAAGGGGGATGTGAAAAGGATGGCGCAGTACCTCGGACTGAGAGGCCTTGCGAAGGTCCCACCTCTCGGGGGAGGTGTATTATGGTGATTTTTCAACGGATGGTGGGTTCACCAGGAAACATTTAGTGGTAGTTTCCACGCCTAGGTTGGGAATGTGTTTGATGTGTTTAGTTTTATCCTTAAACATTCAAGTCCTAGGTTTGGCCAAATGAATCTAAGTTACTCTATATGAAGATGCAGATTAAATGAATACAAAAGAACAAATTAGGACAAAAAATAGAGAAATTAAGAAATATTAAAAGGTCATACCTGATCCGGATGTCTGATGAAGATTCTAATTTTTGAAGCAGTCAAGATCGCCTCTGATTTGACAAGATCATCTGCTATCAGACAAGATTGTCTGAGATCTGATGAATTCGTTAGACGAATTCGTCAGAGACCTACAAACAGAGAAATAGGTGCAAAACATAGAAAATACAACAATGCTAACATAGGGAAACAATGTAAAATGACAATAACAATATCAAACTGAAAATTATAAATAGAAACATGAATGCATTATACTAATTTAATGACAATTATAACTTAATTATGCATTTGATCTAGATGGGTGAACTCCAAAATGCAAGATAGCATAAAATAATAAATAAACTAGCTAATTGTAGAATAAAACAACATATTGAAAGGAGGAAAATGCAAACTCTGGGCACTGATTGCCCCCAATGATGATTGCAGTCGAAATCATCATGCATTGGTACGAAATCGTCTTGAATTGGACAGGATCGCCTCCGATCTAAATAGGATCATCTACGACGATGTAAGCTTGCTCCGGCTAAAAAATACTAAGGTACCTACAACAAAATTTGGATAGAACAATTGCAAATAGTAATTTAGGATGTCTAGTGTGTTGTAGAATTCGAGTTACAGGGAATTTCAGCCAGGGGGATGCTAAGGGGAGGGCCTAGGATTAAATAGGCTTAGGAGGGAGGTTAGGAGGTTGGAGATCATCCCTATTTGGGAGATCTCCAACGGGGAGGGTCTCTAACAGCACAAACACGCTTCTGCCTCGATTAGAGATGCCTTTGGAACAAAAGCTAATTGTGAAAAATTAGTTTTGGGACAAGATCGTCTGGATGTCCTAGCCCAGACGAAATCGTTCGATCTAAGGCGATATCGTCTGATCGACGACGATATCGTCAAACGGTCAAAACAAACTCTAAAAATGGCATAAAAAACGAGGAAACGAATTAAGCGGTGGTTTCGGAGCGGTTTTGGAGGTTAAAATTTGAATTTGAATTATTTACTAGAGTAAGTGTAATTATTAAGGTTTTACTGCGTCAATTTTAGGGTGCTACATTTTGCCCCCTCTTTAGCAAATTTTTCAAAGAAAATGCGTTAAAGATGAGTTCTTCTCGATCTACGAGAAAGCAAAAATTATTCCCATTTTTAGGCGACGATTCTTGGTCGAATCGTACGATAGCTTATTATGGTGCCCCCTCCGTGTTTTTACCCAAATCGAACGTTTGAGGTAAAAACGCGAAAAAGCAAAATTTTAAAATATTTTTAATTATGTTTTGAATATAATTAAGAAAAGTAGGGTAAAACCCTAATTCATTTTTACTGTTCATTTTCCTAGTTTTTTAGAGCTCTGCAAGCAAAAATGGTGAAGACAACGCACAGATTGACAGAGGTCCGACGCGGGCTACGGGTAAGAGTCTAAACTTAGCTTCGAATGGTTTAAGTTGAATTGACATGCTTTTTAGGTGAATTTTGATCAAATTTTGAGCATCGCGACCATTTTTGGGCCGTCAACGTCGTCGGGACGAAATCGTCTCAAGTTCACCGATTTCGTCTAAGGGCGAAATCGACGAAAGGGGGACGATTTCGTCAAATTAGGGACGATTTCGGCTTGCAAAATCGGAGATGATTTTTCTCAAATTGGGGATGATATCGTCCAATTGTGGACGATATCATCAGTTGTATAAAATTGAACTTATTTTAATATGCATTTTTAATTAATGATTTTTTATTAATGATTTTTATTGTGTTGTTGTTTATGTTGTAGAGAGATTTACAAAAGAGCAGAGAATGGAAATACGGTGGGTTGAGAGATGACTTGGCTGCTCTATCACAGGTAGATCGGGATTAGCTGGCTCAGGCTGGCTTACAGCATGTGGCAGAGATGCCACAAGTTTCTACGGGACATGGGGCTACTGACAGCCCTAGCAGAGAGGTGGTATCCGGGTTCTTCCTATTTTTGGTTACCGACAAGGGAGATGACTCCCACATTGGAGGATGTATGGAGGATTCTGAGGATCCCCATACAAGGACGGTTGATCACTCCTACATCCAATCAGGTCCATGCTATGATGTGGTTGTGTGGCGATCCGAGCTTCACCCTGAAGAAGGGCAGAGTGAACATCAAGGTGCTATGTCAGATGCCTGGGGCATCCAGACTCACATAGGTTTTTTCTGGAGTGGTGGGTGGACTTCTGCTGTGCCACCAGAGTGGGTGCAGGGTACCATGGGTGCTAGCAGATGTGATCTACGACATGCATGACCATGGTTACAGATTCTCTTGGGGAAGATTTATTCTATGTCGGCTGTACAGGATCCTGCATGGGGTCGTGTACAAGGGTGGCCTATGTTTGGTTATGACATCGCTTCTACAGGTTTGGTGCTAGGAGAACATTGTAGTGCGGAGGCCGATAGGGCTTTCTTTGATAGGGGTTGACGGGGAGAGGCCCTAAGCTTTCTACTAGTGGCTTCGGAGAGGGTCACAGCGATGGATTGACCTATCGATGTCCCGAAGACTACTGGATGACCTTGTCCCAGACCAGATCACCTGGAGGCCATGGCGAGAGCACCCAGGGTGGGCCAAGGATAGACAAGAGCTGGCTTGCATCAGGCGAGTCTACTGGCTAAGGATGGAGAGGGGAGAGGTGGAGCTCCACCACTACGACCAATTTTTGTGATAGTTCGGTCTACAGTAGGGGATCCCATCTCTCAGGTATTACGAGTTTTCTTGGATTTTCTGAGATAACACTACGGTTAGTGGGGCTCCAGATATGTAGCGCTTCTGCAGTCAAGATGTGGATGATGCCCCCATTCATCCAGTGGATGGGGACAACGTAGGGGTAGCCGACGACTACGATGCCTGGTATGTAGGTATCCGTCCTCCTCGAATGATGAGGGCTTAGGGTTTGATTCACGTAGTTGTGTGCCAGATGGGGAGGCAATGCTAGGCGGCTATTGAGGCAACCCAGGGTCATGGTAGGAGAGAGCAGAGGAGACCACAGACATAGGAGAGGCCACGACAGCAGGAGAGGAGGGCGGAGAGACCCCCTTCTCCAGAGAGAGAGGCCACCATCGCCCGATAAGGGCAAGGGTGTTGACATTGGGGAGAGCAGTGAGACAGCGACTCTTCGAGCGGAGACAGTTCGTCTCCAGGCACAGGTGCAAACCCTATAGGATGCTGCACAACACTGAGCTGAGGTGACATAGCTCAGAGATGAGATTGCATGCCTCAAAGCACAGGATGGAGGGGCGAGCACTCAGGAGTTAGCACGGGCTATTGCCCAGATCACTTTTTACCAGACATTATACTATCATATGGTGCCAGAGGAGGAGAGATTAGCATTGCCAGCTAACATCGCAGATCCAATCAGGATTGGGTCATCGAGGACTTTGTCCCGATTGACGACTAGGACTCGCAGTACCACACATACTACGATGGGGCCACCTCATCCACCTCAGGGCGGGGGAGGAGATGAGGCTAAGAGCTCGAGGGGTTCTCGAGGCTAGCTACTACAGATTGTACTGTATAGATTGAGACATAGTTTTTATTATTTTTGATAGAGGATTGAGTATGTCGAGGTATAGATTGTGGCATACCAATCTAGTTTTGAGATGATGTATATATTGTTGATATATATATGAGATGAGATATTTTTTGATCATATGACTTGTGTCTTATGTATTTTTATGATGCTTTAATGTTTTGATTGATTGATTTGATGATTCATGTAATTACGTCGTTGAAAATATTATAATTTTGATGTCATGCTGTAATATTTTAAATGAAATAATCTGATGTAACAAATTGGTTGTTTGTGATGTGATGTGATAAAAGATAAAAAGAGACTTCTAACAATAATTTCAAAGGACATTGTCACTATTATAGACCATTTCATGGAGTCGCCGCTCACTCGGTCGTCAAGCTAATCCCAGTATAGAAATATTGTTAAAAGTAAAAGAGTGCTTAAGAGACTGTCTTAAGACTTTGGTACAATGGTGCAAATGATGATGATGATGGTTTGTTTTCAAGTTTTCACAAAAATAATATGCATTAAATAATGTTAAAATGATTTTCGCTAGGCATAAATTCCTAAGTGTGATAAAATTTTTGGATAATTCCCTAGGAATTATACCATCATTGCAAATTTGAAGGTTGACATAATGACATGAAATAGTGATAATGTGTTTGTTTGTTTGTAAAGCATATTTGTGTAACATAATGATTTAAGTCATATGTTTTTCATGATTTTTAAATAAATGGGGAATAAAAATTGGTAAAATGGTTTGCGCTAGGCATAGAATATGTAGGTATAGACTTATACCATCATCACGAAAATTCAAAAAGAGATAGTTTTATTGCATGGTTGATTTTAAATAAACAGAAAATATGAAGATGAGGACTTGCGCTAGGCATAAAATTCCAATTTTGGTTTTAGAACTATACCATCGTCGTGAAAGTCGACAATATATATATATATATATGTGTGTGTGTGTGTGTGTGTGTGTGTGTGTGTGTGTGTGTGTGTGTGTGTGTGTGTGTGTGTGTGTGTTTGATTGTATGGTTTTTGAAAGAAATTTTGATTTTTTTCTATTATGCATGTAGTTGTCTTTATGCTAAACAAATGTACTTTTAAAGAATAAAATGAATTATTCTAAACAATTTGCAAAAAATATTTCAAAGTATTTTAAAGACAAAAGTTAGATTTATAAGGAATCCCATGTGCATATATGAATTCATTTCCAATCTTGATTTATCATAATGATACACAAAATCTTTCAAATACAAATGTGTGTGCAATTGCATTGTTCATTTACCAGTTTTGAGCAAGACAATATGATACAAGTGATTTGAATGAACCAAATAAGTGTTCATTAACCATGATGTAGATGCATAGAACCATACCAGACTACTATGTAAGTCGGATTATCAAGAGCTAGCTAATCCATAAGCAGACATAGGTCCGTACAAAATAAGGTCGCTAATGTGATAGACATATCGCCACGCTAGGAGTTACCCAAGGCCAAGCGAGTTGGGCACAAACCACTCGTTATGGGGCTTACCTCACAGTTTTCGAATAATTGAGAATTCCAGGGATTCAAGCTCATCAACCCTTCTTTTCTTTTCAAAGGGTAGGGAAAGGGATTTTATTGCTTTTGCTTTTGCTTTCTTTTGCTTTCTTTTGTATTTTTTGCTTGATAATGCTTGGAACATTACTGTAATGATATAAAATAACTTTTTTTTTTTCTCTTTTTCTTGAACTTTGCTTTTTCTTTTTGTTCTATGCTAGGGATGCTTGCTCGGATTAGTTGTAGAGCAAGGGATTTTTATTCTGGGTAGGGGTGAGCTTGTCCTTTTGCCAATTCTCAAAGATTCTAGACCATGTGCATAATAGGATAGCAGGGGAAATTTTTCGCTCAAGAAACCACTTCTACTATGTAGCAAAGCATGGAAATTACAAATATAATCATTTTATTGTGAAATAATATGCTTGGTTTAAGTAAATAGCAAGATAAATTCTCTATGCTCAAACTTTATTTAATTGAATTTTGTGGACTTTGATATAAGAGAGATTAGTAATCATGCCAGATAAAATCAAGATATTTATTTTGTGAGTGTGAAAGTGAGGGATTCCAAATAAATGCTAATTTATCCAAAATAACTGAGAATATAACTGCAATATGTCACAATTTGAGAAGTACAAAAATAAAAGATGTTTTTGAAGATTTGGATGATTTTGAATGTTTTTGGTGTTGATTTTAATTCATGAATTGAAATAATAAATAATATTACTATTTTTTTGAAAGTTTTATATGAATTTTTAGATGATGGAATTGGTGGTATATACAAGATGATCTATATACATTATACAAGGTTATTGGAGTATAGCATGTCTAAGGTTGATTCAAAATCAAAGGTGGTTTTGAAGGATAATTTGGTTGAGGTGAAGGTAAGAACAAAAGCTTTGTTATAATGTAGAATAATGTAGCAAAATATTTGACTTTTATATGTGTAAAATTGATCATGTTACAAAATAAAATGTAAGAAGGATAAGAAAGTTCTTCATTCTTATCACTATCTTGCAAGTCTTGATAAGATGGATGGAGCATATGTGAAATATATGCATGGATGTTATTTGGTAAACAAGGATGATCATATATGGATGAAGAAAAGTGATGGATAGAAGATAATTGTGATAATAAAGAATGTATATAACTTGATGTTTCAACCATTAAATATTCTTCAAATGGTTTTGGGTCACCATGTATGGTAACCATTTTATTTGCAATTTCAAACTTCAAACATTGGTGAAGAGTGGAAGGGACAACCCATATCGTATGAATCCAAGGACTTCTGAGAAGTAGGTTGTAAGGTGAAGGGCAATATGCTACATAAGATAGAGTATCCAAGATCTTGGATCCAATATTAAAGGGAGGAATTATAGTACCTTGAGCTTCTTGAATTTCATTGTTAAAAGATTTTATAATAACATTTGATTCATTAATATGTTCTTCCTTTGTTTTGAGTTTTTGGAATAATTGATAAGTGCATAAATTAAGAGAGGAGCCATTATAAACCATGATAGTTTTAACAGGTGTTTCTTTACTAGATCCTGTAATGTAAAGATAGGAGTCTTCTTGTGGAGTAAAGGAAGGAATCTCCTCATCATAGAATGAAATATGGTTAACCTCAAGAGGGTTTACACCATTAATTATGTTCTTAGAGAAAATATGATGAGGAACAAATTGTTGGCTAGGTATCTTGAACAAAGTTTCCTTATGAGAACTTTGTAATACCTCTAAAAGGGATATCTTCGCTTGAGGATTAATCACTTGTTGTTGGATATCAAAGTGGATTTCAGATTGGGATTTTGATTCTAAATATGAGATTTCTATGCTTACATTCCATTTTGGATCATTCTCTAGAGCCAAAGATAGTTTTGAAGGTTGGTCAAATGAGCAATCCATATCTTGAATATCTGATTGAGTTGGTTGAACTTGAGGTTGCTCATTTGTAGTTTTTGTTACAATATTAGTAATATCATCATGATGGAACACATTAACATGCAATATTTGATTGGTTTCCTGTTGTTGATAATTGAATAGGGATTCTCGGGAGATCCCCATATCTTGATTGATTATTGGTATTTTTTGTGTAGGAGTTTGATTGTTTAATGGAGATTTATACTCAGTTGTAGATTGTAATTCCTTGATATTAAAAAGACCCTCATCAATCAAGTCTTGAATTGCACATCTTAAATCTTTACAATTTTGTGTCATATGTCCATCTATTCTATGATATTCACAATGTAGCTCAGGTTTAAACCAATCTACTATGGTATCAAGTTGTCTTATGGAAGGGAGTTCAATCTTATTTGTATCAAGTAAATGCTTGAGAATTATATCCATTGGTTGATTAAGCTTTGTAAATGTACATGATGAAGGTTTTTGAGAGGTTTTTGATATGTGCCTTAGGAGTTCAGTCATAAAAGGACCTAATGGTTTCTTACCTCTCCTTTCTTTATTATGGATAGAATGATGACAGGAAGATTGCGAAGTAGGAGGTGAGTGCATGGTAGAATTGGAAGAATAAGTATTTTCTTGATGAAATGAATGTGTTGTATTGAAATAAGAATATTGAAATGGTGGAGGAGTATTGTATGTGGATTGATAGACATAATATGGATATATGGGAGAATAGATAATATCGTTATGAAGAGGATTGGAAAAGGGATTGTCCTGTTGGGTTAAGGATGAAAAATGAGAGAAGTGTGATGGAGGTGATGCTGAATAGGGATGAGGTTGGTCATAATCAACAAATGTATTTGGCTAAATTCTTCTAGCATTACTGATGGGCTCATATGGATTTGCGTAAAAACTCATGGTTTCTTTAGTACTTTTAAAAGTAATATTTAATATCTACTATTTAAAATTGAATCTAAACATACAAACTTGAAATGATGATTTTGTTATTATTTTTTTTTTGTATACATACATATTTATATTTTTTTGTTTTTTTTTATTTTCAAAAGGTTTTTAGTTTCACGTCGGGTTCACCAAAATGTATCGCTCCAAATTTTTCACATCCTTACCTTTAGGCTATAGGATCCATGCCCGAAGGGGGATGTGAAAAGGATGGCATGATACCTCGGACTGAGAGGCCTTGCGAAGGTCCCGCCTCTTTGGGGAGGTGTATTATGGTGATTTTTTGACGGATGGTGGGTTCACCAGGAAACATTTAGTGGCAGTTTCCACACCTAGGTTGGAAATGTGTTTGATGTGTTTCAGTTTTATGCTTAAAAATTCAAGTCCTAGGTTTGGCCAAATGAATCTAAGTTACTCTATATGAAGATGCAGATTAAATGAATACAGAAGAACAAATTAGGATAGAAAATAGAGAAATTAAGCAAGATTAAAAGGTCATACCTGATCCGGATGTCTGATGAAGATTCTAATTTTTGAAGCAGTCAGGATCGCCTCTGATTTGACAGGATCGTCTGCTATCAGAAAAGATCATCTGAGATCTGATGAATTCGTCAAACGAATTCATCAGAGACTTGCAAACAGAGAAATAGGTGCAAAACACAAAAAATACAACAATGCTAACATAGGGAAACAATGTAAAATGACAATAACAATATCAAGCTAAAAATTATAAACAGAAACATGAATGCATTATACCGATTTAATGACAATTATAACTTAATTATGCATTTGATCTAGATGGGTGAACTCCAAAATGCAAGATAGCATAAAATAATAAATAAACTAGCTAATTGCAGAATAAAACAACAAATTGAAAGGAGGAAAATGCAAACTCTGGGCACTGATTGCCCCCAATGATGATTGCAGTCAAAATCATCTCGCATTGGTACAAAATCATCTCGAATTGGATAGGATCGCCTCCGATCTGAATAGGATCATCTGCGACGATGTAAGCTTGCTTCGACTGAAAAATACTAAGGTACCTACAACAAAATTTGGATAGAATAATTGCAAATAGTAATTTAGGATGTCTAGTGTGTTGTAGAATTTGAGTTACAGGGAATTTCAGCCAAGGGGATGCTAAGGGGAGGGCCTAGGATTAAATAGGCTTAGGAGGGAGGTTAGGAGGTTGGATATCATCCCTATTTGGGAGATCTCCAATAGGGGAGGGTCTCTAATGGTGTAGACACTCTTTTGCTCGGATTAGAGACACCGTTGGAACAGAAGCTAATTGTGAAAAATTAGTTTTGGGACAAGATCGTCTGGACGTCCTAGCCCAGATGAAATCGTTCGATCTAAGGTGATATCATCTGATCGGCGACGATATCATCAAACAATCAAAACAAACTCTAAAAATGGCACAAAAAACAAGGAAACGGATTAAGCGATGGTTTGGGAGTGGTTTTAAAGGTTAAAATTTGAATTTGAATTATTTACTAGAGTAAGTGTAATTATTAAGGTTTTACTGTGACAATTTTAGGGTGCTACACTATGATCTCCTAGATCACAATAATCTAAGGCATGGCATGTAGGGAGATAGGAACATCCTTAATTATGCCCATCGTCTTTACTGAGGTACCATCTAGCTGCAAAACTCCCATGCTAGTCCTTGTATATTCCATGCCTATGACATCACATACTACCTTAGGCATGATAGTAGTAGTCGCTTCTGAGTCAATGAGGCAATTATGCACCACATGTCCCTCCATTCTCAATGAAAGATAAAAAGGTGGTGGTCTATTTTTTTTGGTGACTGAAGAGGTCAGATTTTGGGCCATAACTACCTGGGTTGGAGCCTTCCCCTTACTTTGTATGGTCTTTAGGGATTCCTATAATATATTCACCTATCCAGGTAGTTGCAAGGTGTCATACAGACTTACCTTGGCTGGTATCCTTTTGAGTTCTTCGACGATGTTGTACTCCATCAAAATCGGCTCTCTCCCTCCACTAGCATATTCAAATATGCTTCTATATTGTTGGGTGGCCTCCACTCACTATCATTTAGTCAACGATGGATACCGCAACGTCTCTCTAGCTTGTTCCTTCATTTCTGCTTGTGGCTAGGAGGTTGAAGCCTTAGCTTGCAACCTCTCTTTTGATTGTGGTGGAAGCGAATCCTTCGACAAAACAGGTGGGTCTTGTTGCGGGGCTAGAGGATCATGAGTCTTTGTAGGTATTTGTTGCTTTGTTGCTTGTGTAGGAGGCACTTTCAATGGCTCCATCTTATCCAGATCTACCACCATTGGTTTCTTGCCAATGTGTGTCAATACTGTTATGTATTCCTTAGGAGACATCACGAAATTATGATCCACCTCTCGAATCATGTTTATACGGCTCCCTGTAAGAACTTGTAAATAATTTTGGTGTTCCATGCAAGTGGACTCATCATGTGGGCCGTTGCATGAATAACACTAGTAAGATGGCTCATGTGAAACTTCAGAGGGGCAAGCCTCTTCACTTACCAGGATCGTTGAGTTCCTCTCAGGTACTTTCTCTATAACCTTGCTAGGAGCAACTTGCTCTCTAGTTACTATCAGAACAAATATTCATGGCTAAAATTTCCTTTTCGCATCTCTCTGCTCCATAGATGTCATCTTGTTAGTGAGGGCTCTCATGGTCGACTGAATTTCTTGCAAAACAACCAATTGAGGATCTGTGCTTGAGGACATAGGCGGTGTTGGTAGAGGTAATGGAACTGGTGGAGAAGGTAATGCAGGAGTTGGAACTGGAGAGGTTAACTGTGGAATGGGAATCATAGGTACCGAAGTTGTGGGAGGATTTGATGAAGATGAAGGGTTTATGGATGGGGCAGTGTAAGATGTGGAGGCTGCACCTGTAAGCTGGTATTGCGAAAGCTCAAGAAAAATGGGCATAGTCATTTTCGAAGGTAATTTCCCAACAGCAATCAGATCGGCCTCAGCCTTCTGTGCTCGGGAATATAGTGCAAGAAAGGTTTGAACATTGGACATCCTAATGTTCATACTAATATCTAAGTGGAAAGCCCTAAGATAGTAAAATATCACTTCGTCATTAGTAGGGCAGAGACCATCAGGAACTCTCTGCCAAGTTCGGGCAAACCTAACGTTGAAATCCACTATCTCCTCTTGAGGATACCTCTTGATATTAGTAAATTGATGCAACAAATAAAATGGGTCCGCTTGCTCATTGAACCCTTTTATTAGCATTTTTGCTAATTGATCCCATGGATTTATGGAGTTGGGAGATAAGGATCTATACCAGCACAATAACTTACCATGGAGTGACAAAGACGAGCAATTTTATCATGACATCTTCGTCTGTGATATTATGAATTGTATCCAAGGATGCCACATCTGACACATGCTCATACATGGTTTTTCTAGTCCCATTGTATGTAGGCAAAGCCTTTAATGTTGTAGTAGGAACTAGATTTTGAAAAGGTAGGTCCAACGCTCCCGAATGGTTCCAAGTAGGAAATTGATGTGGAGGAGGTTGTTGACCAGCCATTTGCACTATTAGATTTGGATGTACTAGCAAGATCGTAGCAGTACTGGGAGGAGTCAAAGATGGCACAAACTGACCCGCCACCTGTGAAGAGATAACAAATGATGGGATCACAGGACTTACCAATATTGAGTGCTCCCTCCAATTTTTAACATCGATCTTGAAGAATTCAACTGGGTCTTCCGATTCTTTGGCTCTTGATCTCATGATCATGAAGCAAATATTTTCACCAGCTTCACGATTGGATATTTCTAGGTACTATACAGTCGCCCCCAGTAGAGTCACTAGATGAACTTACAATCTCTGCTTTGAGGTCAAGACAGTTCATCAGAATCTTGATTCCTCCGGGTGTCAAAATATGGGACTTGTGAGTCCCACCGGGCGTGCCAAAAACTATTGGCACAGGTGGGTTTTTCAACTTGGAATAGTACTTGTCCCATCGATTATGGATCTTATTGAGATAGAGATAGTCTGTCCCATCGGGCGTGCCAAAAATTGTTGGTCATAAATCTGCCTAGTCATATAAAATGTGCCCTAGACCCGGCCAACATTGAAAGGTCGAGAGAAAGAGAAGTCTCCCGGGCCAATCTCCAGAGAGGGCTAGCTCCCAAACTAATCTAAATTTATTTCAAGGTTTAGGGTTAGAAATAATAGAAAGAGATGTAAATATGGTTGAAGCTGACAGTTGATAGGGATAACAACCTCAGATAGCAAATAATCTCAAACTAAATCCCTAAGATAAGTAGCAACTGATTCATAGAATGCACATACAGAAATTGGATCAAACATTCACCATAAATTTGCCTTAATTATACTTCAAATGTTCAAATGAAAACATAGCCAAATTCAGAACAACAGAATTCAACTAAAACTTTAGCACTTGACAAAATAGAAGTGAATTACATAGAAAGCATCACATGAACAACAGTTTGGATCACCAACTCAAAAGACTCTAAGAACAGAGCAAAATGCATTTAGGATTTTTGCTTCAATTTTTGTAAAAAAGGTCCTCCCATTTTTCTTGAGATGTACATTAGTATTTATAGAGGCCTTCCCTCTCCCTTTCACATCATAGCATTTAAAACATAAAAAAAAAATTGAAGAGGAGATCCACAAAATATGCACTTGAAAAGAGAAACACTCTCCCTAAATCTGCCTCGAAGAAATCACATTCCCTGCTTTTATGGATCAAGTTTGAAAATTGAACAAAAACAAGGGACCAGATTTCTCTATTAAATGACTGTTCTCGGGGCATGCTTGAAGTATTATGAGATCATGAACAGGAGCTTTTAATACTAGAGGCATATTTAATTTTGGTGGCATCGAAAACTGCATGATTTAACACATTCTCCCATCTTGCGCACATAGGTAAACAGTAAAACATTTAATCTTGGAGCCTCTTTGACCTCGATCTCAAAATCAGTTGGAGAGCTTTTAAAAAATTACTTCGTTCAATCCACGTTCTCCTATGCAATATGAAGAAAAATGTGGACAGAACTTTATTGGGCCTTTGTTGTCACTTCTGTCGTGAAAATGTGACATGTCACGAAATCGTGACATTTTTCCTCGCTTTGTCTTTTTGTCACCTTTAGTCACAAAAACTTGACATGTCGTGAAATCATGACATCCTCCTCTCGCTTGGCTCTTCCATATTTCACTTCCATGAAAACACGTGTCATGAAATCATGACAATCTGCCTTCGTTTTGTTCCTTCGTTGCTCCTTGTCACAAAAATGTGACAAGTCACGAAATCGTGACATTTCGTACTTGGCACTATCCTCTCCGCTTTCTCCTCGTGAAAACACGACGAGTCACGAAAATGTGACATGTGATATCGTGACAATTTTCTCCTACCTTGTACTTTTTTGCTTTCTCCTCACGAAAATGCGACAAGTCACGAAAACGCGATAAGTCACGAAATCGTGACATTTTTCTATCTTCTTGTACTTTTCTGCTTTCTCCCTGCGAAAACGTGACTAGTCACGAAATTGCGACATGTCATGAAATTGTGACATTTTTCTGTCTTCTCCTTCGTTGCTGCCTCCGTTGCAAAAATTCGACATGTCATGAAATTGCAACATTTCGTACCATCTTGCTCCTTCCTCGCTTTTCTATCGTGAAAACGTGACAGGTCGCGATATCGCGACATGTCGCGATATCATGACATTTTTCCTTGGTGCTCCCCTTTGTTGCTGTATTGCGTGAAATCGCAACATCCACCTATCACTTTGCTTTCTTGCCACTGTCTGCCATGAAAATGTGACATGTCACGATGTCGCGACAACTTTGCCTTTACTGCTCCCTTTGTTGCTTTCTAGCGTGAAACCGCAACAGGTCACAAAAATGCGACATGTCGTGATTTCGCGACATTTTCTGTGCTTAGCCTTTTTCTGCATTGGATGCCATGAAACCGCAACAGGTCGTAAAAATGTGACATGTCACGATATCGCGACATCTTTAACTTACTTTGCTTTGGCACATAAATTATAGAGATTTTTGTTTTTTACTTATTATCTCTTTTGAGGTGCTTGGAAGGACAAACAGAGGAGTGAGTATCTCTAAAATTTGTGCATTATTTTGCATGAACAACAACAAAAAAATGTGGCAAAAATGCCAACAAGTTTCTTCTCCCATGCTACCATTATCAACATAGTGGGTTACTTGCTTTAGCTTAGTAGTATCCTAATGGGATTTATGTAAATTGAACAACCATTAATAGAATACAATAGGATATTCTCTCATTTAGAGCTTTAACAATGATGGCAATTTGTTAAATATATCTTGAGGAAGGGGAGTGATAACATCATGGAGAACCTTGGCACTTTGTAAGTTTTTCCAATTTTGGATGGAAAATATAGCGGTAAAAGACTAAATAGTAGAAAATATCCCAAAATATCAAAATTTTGATCAATTTTTATAAGTATTATTTTCTTGTAAAATTCTATCGATTAACCTAAACGAGCGATTTGCAATTACTTAAAAATATAAGAAAATAATTAGACAAACCCAAGTCAATTTCTTGAGTAGGTAAAAAGGTAAAAATCACTATGAATCAGAAGGTAAATATTCTCAAAAGCAACTTTTTTTAGCATTTTGTGGTGTGTTAAGATTTTTTGAGCCTTCTTAGATTATTAGAAGCATAACTAGATACATGCAATATTTGGAGGTGCATCATTTTTCTAAAGTCACTTTAATTTCACAAGGAGCAATTATTTTTTACCCGACATAACTCAAGGGTAAACTTTACTATAAATAAGGGCCTAGGGACCTCATTGCAATCATCATTTTACCATAAGAATTTATAGCTACACTCTATAAAATCCACATTGTTCTTTGCACTCATGAAGCCATAAGAAATTGAAAAGTTTGTATGCATCCCATTACTGGCACCACCCTCTTGGTTTGTTAAGTGCATGACAATTGTGGCCTAACCCTTCTAGCCCATTTTATCATTCACTTATCAGTTTTATAATCAAATAAATGGTTGTAAATTGATGTTACTTTATTTTCATGTGTTTATTAATCTCATGATTTCCTCCATATGATGTGACATCTATATTATATTTCATTTCTCCCACTCTAAACTTCATAATTTAATTTTCTACATGTTACTTTTATACAATTTCTCTTTTTGCAATTTACTTTCATGCATTTTAGTTTATATTATATATATATACAAGGATACTAAGTATCTAACCTAAATACAAAGGTGGTATAAGCCTTTGGTACTCCTATCCAACCTTAAAACTTGAATTCGGGGGTGTATAACCTAAATTAGAAGTCAGGACAATTCCCTAAATAAACACAGTTTCCTACATGATTGATGGGACAAACCTTCATTTTCCATGCCTTTGTATCAAAATTTCTTAATTTATATTCCAAAAATGCATTTTTCATGGATAGAGCAATTGGATCAAAATTGAAAAAAAAATTCACTAAGCTTTAGCAAGTGATTCACTCATAAAAGTGAGCAATTCGCTCAATTTAAAGCAAAGGTTGAAAACTACTAAGTACTTAAAATGAGCAATTTGATAGGTAATTCCAAATGATTCACTTCAATTTAGCAAGATATTTTCTTCATAAAAATTACATTTTCATATGTTGAATCAAGAAGTGATTTGTCAATGCCAACAATAATTTTTAGTTTCTAGACCTAGATTTAATTGAAATTTGATCATTTTTTCATTATTTGTACTTGAATTTTGTATATAATTTGTGAATGATAACTTTGACATGAGCTTCACAAATCTATTTTTTTTTACAAGGATGAACACTCCTAGCAACATTTGAGCCATGTCATAACTCGAATTTGACCTTGTATGTGCATCTACCATGAGTGGGATGCACTTATGGTAGATTCTTAGTCAATTTTTTCCTAAGTACAAAAAGCAAGCAATTTGCTCATAAAAGCGAGAGATTTGATTTGATTCCAAACAAAAATTGACTGGAAGATATGTGTTTCTTCCTCTCTCCCTCATAGGAAGGCAATTCTCTTCTATCTCAAGAATGAATTGCTCTAAGTGCTTTATGTCGATTATTTCTTTTCTTTGTGAATTTTCTTTCTGCAATTTTTTTCTAAGTTCAAAAATTTGAGCAAATTTCCATAAAAAGCAATCAAATAATTTAAAATTATGAGTGAATTTATACCTTTATAGTGTATTAAAAATTTGCATCCTATTAACAAATTGCCCAAAATCATGAGTGAATCACTAAGATTTTGTAAGCAAATTGTTTAACAAGCAAAATTTTGGAATTTTTTATAAAAATTAATTCTAGAAATTTGTTTGTATAGGTACATACATGTAGGCCTATGAATACACAATAAAAAAATAGAAAACAATTAAAGGTCAAGAAATTGTAGACATCATTTCTTATCATAAAAGCAACACTAAAGAAAAGAGCAAAGAACATATTATCATGTGGGTACATCAAGAGGATTTCAAAGAGGTTTTTATACCTAGTCCTATGTCATAAAAATTCCCATGGTTGATCTAGTTGGCCAAGGATTCATGCCACCATAAATTGATTACCTAAATTATTAAATGAGATTTTTTTCAACCTAGCGAACTTGACTTGGTTTAATCCATTCCTGATGATAATTCATGCCAATCCCTTATACGAGGTATCGATCAATGTAAACAACCTTACAAATAACCCACTCTTCATTAATTAGCTCTATAACCAACCCATAACTTCTAGTACATAAAATTTACCTCCTACAAGTACCCCTCTATCATAAATACCATCTAGATATAGTTTATCTAGTACCTACATCCCTCCAAGTTAGTCCTCAACTCCCATAGGGTCATTAGCATAAAATTAAATTTTTCTTAGAATATGCAAGTGATGGCTACACAATTGGAGTCCTAGGTATCCTAGGGAAACACTTTGGGATCAACACCATATTTTACTAGCCAAACACAACAAAATGTGTAAGGTCTATTTCCTTAAAATCAACCAATCTTGTAGATAGGGTTAAACTTTATTCCTACACAAAAAAATATCCAACCACCTCCTAATCAAAACTAGGTTCCTAGAATCCACCACCTCAGTATCCTACATATTTTTACTCTCCATACCACTTGTACCCATACGAATACACAATGTACCCTCCTCGTCAATAGTATGACAAATATCCTCCTCAATATAACAATATAGGTTTATCCCTTAGACCACAAACCAACGTCGAAACTAGACCTACCAAGGAACATTGAACCTAATGGTCTATTATTCTATTCTTCTAGTGGCTATGAAAGACTTACCTACCTTTGATGTGAATGGAAATAATATGACATTGGATCACATCAACACGCTATCAACACTCAAATAAATTCATCATATTTATGAGGAAGACATAATGTTACATCTACTAGTCTATTGTATTTATGATAAAACTACTTTATGGTAGGGGACTATCATATAATTCAATTACTAGTTGGGCATCAATAGTGGAACCACTTATGGAAAGGTTTTGTAGAATGGGAAATGGTTACTCAATTTTATTCTATTTAAATACTCTACAAATATATCCTCAATAAAACATCATGATTTTAATACTAGGTTCTTGAGGACACTATATCTAATTCTATAAAACATTAGGCCAAATAAAGAACAAACATTACCATATAACATTACAAAAAAACACATTACATTGCTCTCATTAAATTTCTAACAAGTTAATTATCCAAATTTATATTTCTATCAAAGATATTCTTCATTTACCCTTCTATCAAAGATATTCTTCATCTTCCTTAAACTACTAAGTTTTCACAATCAACTCCTTTTATAACAAATGCCTTCAAAATTTTAAATTTTGTCAAGATGAAATTCAATACTATGAATGGCTAAAATATTAGTTGCCTAGATTCTATATCTAAAAATATCTTGTCTATAACAACCTCATAATTTCTTAATACCTTTTTTTAGGGTTCTTATTAATTCCCCTAATATTCCAAGATATTATTTTTATTGTTATTTTTTTATTTTATTTGTGGGTTTAGCCCCACTTCTTGTTAACACTTGTGATATTTACTTTTGTTTTCTCATATCAATATCCCTTTGTGTTTCTTTTTCTTTTTGTTTTTCTTCTTGGGCCTTCGTCTCTTTTTTCATTCTAATCAATACTTTCATCTTCATAAATCTCTTCAATCTTCTCACACTGCTCATAGTAAGATTTATCATCTTTAGTTTTACCTTGTTTTGAAGGATTTGAAGTGCAAGGAATAACCTCAATAGAACAATCTTCTTTATATTTCCCTAGAGACCCTAAAGTGAAAGTATTCTCTTCTAGAGCAATTACCTTCTTATTATACCCTTAAAAACCTAAATTATTATGGGTTTCCTCAAACCTCATTTCTATATTATTCTTCTCTTAAAATATTAAAGTGCAAGGGATAACATCTTCACCACTTTCACTTTTATTATCTGAAGAGGATTCTATACTACTTGAGGAATTAATATTATTTACCTAGAATAAACTTGACCTTTTTTGTTGTCTTTGTTTTGGGTTTTATCTCCACATCTTATTTGGCACATTTAATTCCTTTTAAACTTACCAATTGATATTGTCGATAGGATTTATTTGCCTCTTCTTTTGGAGTGGAATATTCTTGATATGATCTAGCTTCTATTATTAAATGATTTCCTTGCTTTGTATTGAAGTCTATCTCATGGCTAGAATTTTTTATCTTTCTTCATAGTTTTAGTTTGTAGACTCTTGCCATGTGTCCAATCTCAAAACAATTTTGGTAACAAAATGCAATATTTTCATAATCTACTTGTTGATCCCATTCTTTTGATTTAGATTTAATATTAATGAATTGTGGCAAAGGTTTTAAAATATCCATAGAAATATATATTTAAGTATATATAGCATGCTTTCTCTCCTTAGTTTTCGGTCCTTCCTTGATGAATTCCCCTAGGGTATTTCTAATATTTTCAAAACATCCTTTTTTATAAGCTGATATGGAAGTCTAAAAAGTCTAACCCACACTATAAGCTTCTTAATAGTTTTTTATTCAATGGAAAAAAAATTTATTCCATGGTCTCAAATAAAGTGTATCTCTTCCCCTAAACCATGTGTCACCAACCATTATTTTATCCCTAATTTTTGAACTGGAAAATATGATGAGGAAAAAAACTTTAGGCAGAAAAGTTAGAATAATTTAAATTCAATCCCTACTTCCACTTGATCCAATTTTGAATCTCCAAAACTTGTGGCTATGATCTATGGAAATTACATATTGAAGAACACAAGATTATGCTAAGAGGGGGGATGAACAGTATAAGACCACTTTTTACTTTTCTTTTGTCGGACATTTTGAGCTCATTTAGTTGTCATTGATGTCAAAGTGAGAAGTTGTCATTGATGCCAAAATTAACACATGAATTTGTCATTAATACCATGAAGTACACCATCATTAACACCAGGAGCAATGCGAAGAGTTGAAAAAAAAGGTTATTAAAATATTATTCTACAAGGATTTTTGTTAAACATCCTGATGGCAAAATTAAGGTTCTTATTAAAACCATGATGGTAGAATAATCAAATCAGTAGAGTACAATTTGAATGTTTAAATTTTATCCCAAGGAAGACTTTAATTTTATTAAAGTAAAAGTTTTATAAATATGATTTATTAAATTTAAATTCTATTAGAATTTAGTTTATAAATTACAAAATGTTTTAAAATACACCGATATCATCGAATTAAATGGAGAAATCTAAGCCATATGGTGAATTTGTGTATAAATAATATGCTAAGAGGTATTCAAAAGTTATCCCTCTTCGAATTAATTTTCATGCGACCAAGCTAAAAGAAATTCGTGCAATCGTTGAATTTTGAGGAAGAATACAAAGAGTTTGTTTGTCTTATTAGTGCCAGGAAGAAGACAAAAAGGGTGAGCATAAGTTCTGACCCATATTGGACACGATGGTCCATTGGTACAATGCATTTCATGATAGCGTTGGGAGTGGAAGAGTCCACAATCGATTCACGTGGATGTTAATTAGCATGTTCATCTTGAGGGCCAAGGGAGAAAGCTTTTGGTTCGCATTCGATTTGAGCGCCACGTGTGGAATAAAGAGTAGGAGGTGCTCGTGGAGTTTCAAATGTGTGTCTAGCACACATGGTGTTCAAGTCCACAGCTAGATCACTCATGGAGATAGAGATTGTGGGTCCGAATCCCACTAGTGGCAAAGGTAATATTTGATTAAAAAATTTATGTTGCCTAAATGTTTCTAAGGGGATATTTGGAGTTATAAGGGTTTGTGAAGAATTATTTTATTGGTAATTGATTTGTGTTATTTGGAGTTATAAGGGTTTGTGAAGAATTATTTTATTGGTAATTGATTTGTGTTATTTGGAGTAATAAGGGTTTATGAAAGGTTATTTTATTCATAATTGATTTGTGTTATTTGGAGATAAAAGGGTTTATGAAAGAGTGTTTTATTGAGAAGTGATTTATGTTATTGGATTTATAAGGAAAGTGGATTTGATTTTTCCCAAAGTTCTTTTTGCCATTAAATTTTATTAAAGAGGTTTTGATTTATTTTGGTGGATGTTGAATTTATTTTTAGTTGGGAGTTTATAAGGTGTTATTGGATAAGTATTTTATTTATGTTGATGGTTGTTATTGAAAGGTGGAGTGATAAGGTGTAATTGAGTATTTACATTATATTGTGAGAAATATTTATCTTCTAACCTCTTTGATCTTGGCATAGAAGTGTTTGTTGTTGTGACAGATTTATGATATTTCTTCATCATCAATAAAATGGTATGATCACATTCTTCCATAGTTGAGTAGATTGATTGGTTTTCTAGAAAATAAGTTTGGAGTGAAAAGGACTTGATTAGGGTTTCCTATTGAGTGTGTTGAGTTAATGCTTCAAGGTTTTCTAGAATAAAGAGTTGTTATTAAAACCTTGTTTTATAAGCATTGTTGTTGAAGCCATTGATTGTGTGAAAAACTTGAGTGAGGGTTAGAGTATCATTGCTTTATAAGCATTGTTGTTGAAGTGAGTTGTTGTGCAAAGAACTTGAACTAGGGTTTGAAAAGAACATGAGTATCATTGTTATGTGAGATTTGTTGTTGAGCATTATTGGAAATATTTTGAGTGAAGTGTTCATATGCTTGGACTAGGTTTTGTGAGCAAGGGTTGTTTCATCGAGTGATTGGTTGAGTAGAGTTGATTGAGCCTAGTCAAGTGGATGTGTGAAGTGATTGTTCAAGTTCCATAAAACAAATTATTCTATATTTCTGAATTGAGTTGAGAAAGTAATTGAGCATTGTGATAAGTATAGAACATATTGAGTCTCTAACAATTCTCTTTATGTTTCTATGATATTGGACAAGTTCTGTGTGGACTTGTTAAGCAAATTTGAGGTAAGTATTTGAGGAGACTTGTGGACTGATTTTGTGTGAGATTTTTGTGGAATCTTACAATACATATTTGGTTAAGTTCTAGAGAGGACTTATTGAGCAGATTGAACAAGTTTTGTGTGGACTTGTTGAGTAGATTGGAGCAAGTTCTATGTGGACTTGTTGAGCATATTTGAGCAAGTTCTATGTGGAATTGTTGAGCATATTTAAGAAAAATTTGTGTGGACTTATTGAGAATATTTGAGCAAGTTTTGTGTGGACTTGTTGAGTAGATTTGAGCAAGTTCTATGTGGAATTGTTGAGAAGATTTGAGAAAGTTGTGTGGACTTGTTGAGCAGATTTGAGCAAGTTTTGTGTGGACTTGTTGAGCAAATTTGAGCAAGTTTTGTGTGGACTTTTTGAGCATATTTGAGCAAGTTATGTGTGGACTTGTTGAGAATATTTGAGCAAGATCTGTGTGGCCTTGTGGAGCAAATTTTGGTGCAAATTTGAGGACAGGTTTGTGCCAGACTAAAGATAGAGATTGAGAAAATTTGTGTTAGACTGAAGGATTGAGTTTAGCACATATTTGAGATAAATATTTAGAAGTGATAGAGCAGAGAGGAAAATATTCTCCAATGGATAGATATCCATCAGCCAGGGTAGTGAGGACAGTATTGGGGACAAGAGCCTTCAATGGAGAGAGATCCACAAGCCAGTCTAGTGGAGGTAGTAGTCTTCTAGAGGATCACCAACCAAAGAAAAGGAGGAGTTATCCTATGGATAGAGATACACAAACTTGATTTAGGAGATTGGTATCTCCATTGGATAGAGATCCATAAACATTGTAATAAGGAAAGGATTCCCAAGAGATTGATTGAGAAAATTTTAGTGAAATATTTTCTCCGTGGAGTAGCCCACATTGGGTGAACCACATAAATTATGGTGTCTCTATTGTGTGTGGTGATTTGTGCATTTATTTAATTAATGCTATTGATATTGCTATATGTAAATTACATAATATTGATTGGGAAAGAAAAAGTACAAAGTGGTCTTATCTTGTTCACCCCCCTTCTCAGTATAAGCTTGTGTTATTCATATTCCCAAACAATATTATGCAATATATCAATAACAATATAAATAAAAGTAATCAAAGAAATGCATAAATTACCACACACAATAGAGACACCAATTTAACATGGTTCACAAAATATTTCACTAAATTTTCTCAACAAATCTCTTGGGAATCCTTCCCTATTACAATGTTTATGGACCTTTGTCCAAAGGAGACATAAATACCCTAATAAATTTTATGGATGCCTATCCACAGGAGACACCAATACCCTAAGATGATTTGTGGAACTCTATCCACAAGAAAAATTCTTCTCCTCTGCTCTAGCTAGTGATACTATAGAAGACTATTGCCTCCACTACTCTGGCTTATGGATATCTCTCCACTAAAGACTCCTATCCTCACTCATAATACCTCTATCCTCATTGCCCTAGATAATGGATCTCTATCCACTAGAGACTACTATCCTATGCTCTATCACCTCCAAAGCTTACTCTCAGCTCTATCTCAAATCTGCACTAAACATAGTCCTTTAGTCTAGCACAAATATTCTCAATATCTGTCTCAAATATACACTAAACATTAGGTATAGCACAAATATACTTAATCTCTATCTCAAATATGTACTAAACATAGTCCTTCGTTCTAGCATAGATATTTTCAATATTTGACTCTAATATGCACTAAACACAGTCCTTCGATCTAGCATAAATCTACCCAATATCTATCTCTACTATGGTATAAATATATCCTCAAATCTGCACCACACTCTATCCTCAAAATTGTCCTCAAGCCTTAACACAAAGCTTGATCCAATCACAACTCAACTCTGCTAGATCTACCCCAAACCTTAACTCAAGGTTTGAACAAATAAATCAAACAAATCTACTCACAAGTCTTCTCAAAGACTTACCTAAAATCTGCATTTTAAGCTTCCATAAAAGCTCACACTAATCTTTCCACATATCTTCACAAAGACTTGCTTTAATCTGCTAAAAAATTCCTCACTAGAACTTGTCCAATATACTCAACAAGTCTTAATCAAGAATTACCTCAAATCTGCTCTACAAGTTCTCACTAGAACTTGTCCAATCTAGTCAACAAGTCTTCACCAAGACTTGTCTCAAATCTACATGGTAAGCTTCCACAAAAGCTTACTCAACTCAATGCAATATTTTATAGAAAACCTTTTCAAACAAGTTTCACACATAATCTTGTTTGACTTCAGAAACATATAGAGAATGGTTAGAGACTCAATATGTTTCACACTCACAAAATACTTACAAAACTCAACTTGATCTCTTCTAGAAAACCTCTTCAATCTCACAAACAAATTTCACTCATAATTTTTTTTAACCATAGAAACATATAGATAATGGTAAGAGACTCAATATGTTTCACACTCAATCACTTTCAATATATTTCTCAAAATAGTAAAGAACAATTTTTTTCATAGAAATTGAACTATCACTCCAATTATTTCAATCAATTATGCTCAATCAATTTCACTGAACCAATCACTCAATGAAACAAAGCTTGCTCAAAAAATCCTAAGCAAGTGTTTCATAATGCTTTCAATAATTCACACTATGGAACTCAAACTTGACTCAAGATGATTCCAAATTCACATAAAAATGATACTCATGGTCTTTCCACAAAATCATAGCCATGCACATGAAGGCTCACTCAACTTTGCCAACAATGCTTATCAAAAAAGGTTTATAGCATCAACTTTCATTCTAGAAAACCCTCATCAATCAACATTGGATATCTCAAAATCAAACTCAACAGTGCTTATCAAAAAATCCTTTTCACTTCAGCTTAGCATTCACAACATCGAACAATATTTCACTCAAAATGAAGATGTGCCCTTACCTTTTGTTTGATGAAGTTTTGACCTCAAAACCTGTCTCAATCACAATCACCCTCTTTTCCAATTTCAAAGTTTAGATAGAAAAAACCTTCTCAAAATTTCATTCAAATATTCCCTCAAAATATTTCACCATACAAAAATTTTAATCTCAATTACACCTTATAATATCCACAAATAAAATTATTAGCAAAAATTAATTTTCTTTATTCACCTTATTACTTCTTCTAAATTCTAATCATCAAAAAACACAATAAAAAACCTTATATCTCCCTCTTAACACACAAAAATCATGCCACAACAAAAACCTTAGGAAGAAATTTAATTTAAAAAATTAAATACCTCTTTTGCCCTTGGTAGGATTTGATCCCCCGTTGCGCTGCCACCAGTGCCCTAGCCATGGCTTAACTGCCATGTGAGATAGGTGATCACCCTAGAATGTAAAAGTGCCTTATGCACTTTATTGCCTATGTTGGGTGCCTAGACCAAAAATGATGCCAACCAAAACACTCCCCAAGCCTACTGTTGGGGTTCGATCATGGGACCTCCTACCTTTCAATGCCTCAAACACACAGTCGCTTGTCACTAGCCCAACCACTAGGTTGGCAATAAGGCTTTAAGCCTTCCTCATTTTGTTCCTTTGATGTCCTCCGCATAAACAAAAAACCCTATATTTTCTTGCATGCAGATCACGAAAATCGTAGGCTCTCCCAATGTAAATCGATCGAAGGTGAGGGCTTAGTCAACCAATGCACATGGTATTTATACCATTGTACCATCTTCCTTTGGATGTCGATGGAGGGGAAAAATATATGATGTCGACGCTTATAAAAACTTTGCCCTTATAACCCTAACCTTAGGGTTAATTAAATTAAATTATAAATTAATTAATAATGAAACTATTATAATTAATTTAATAACTTTAAGGTTAATTATATTAAATTCCTTTTGTTTCATTCTGATGTTTCATGTTGTATTCTGATCCTTTGTAATCAGGTTTTGGGATCCTTGACAAAAACCCACTTTTAATCTACCAAAAAAAATATTAAATTATAAATTAATCTAAAATGAAATTATTATTATTAATTTATAATTAATTTAACAACTTTAGGTCTTAATATTAGACCTTTAACATTATAATAAAATATTATAATATTATTTTTCTTAGGCTTTCCTATTGCTCCTTTAGACCTTATCTATCCACCTTGAATATTATAATACAAGATATTATAATATTATTTCCCTTAGGCCTAAAAGCAATATTTTTCTTACACTGCTTACTGAAACTGACTCTTGACATCCTTCCTTTTGCCTCGCTCATCGAAATTGACTCTTGACATCAATGACAACAAACCTTGCTCATATTTCCAATAATCTCCCCCTTTTTCATTGATGGCAACCCATTTATCTTTTATCATTTTCTTTACCTCTTTCTGTTCTTCTCCCCCTGACTGAATGCTCTCCCCTAACTCAAATATCTTCCCCTTTGTCATAAATGGTAAAGGGCCACCTTTGGGGCTTGGTATTAAGAATGAGAATCTTAGATTAGCCCCTCCCCCACCTCCTTTTGAGGTGGTTAATTCTAGGGTAAGAGTATTTCTACTCCCAGCATATAATGATCTTTGCTTTTATCCACTTTCTTCCTCAACTAATCCTTCTGATTCCTATGACTATTATTGCTTTTGCTTATCTCTAGAAGTTCTAATATACAACACTTGGCTATATGCCCAACATTGTTGCACTTATAACACTTAATTTTGTTATTCCTTAAAGGTGCAAATGTCTTGGGGTTTCTCTTGGTGAAGCCATATCCATTCTTGTCATGAACCCTGCAATTAAATGTCTTGTGACCAAACTGATTACAAGAGTAGTAATACCCTTGAAAAATATGTATGTTTTCAAAGTTTCCATATTCTTGTCTTTCATGTGTCCTACACTGTGTATCCTTGTGCCCAAACCTATTACATGAGAAGCATCATACATTAAAATTACCTTGCCTTGACCCCATTGGTCTCTTAGTCTCTTCTACCCTGTGTTTTTTCCTGTTCCATATATTCCTCATTTGTGCATTATTCCTTTTCTTATTGAACTTTATATTGTTCAAATAATTCTCTGAAGTCTCACTTCCTCGTACACTCTCTTCTTCTGAAGCTTCTTCTTCTTTGGATCTTGAGATTGACTCCTCTCCTTGTTCTCTTTGTTCTTGTTCAAAACCAAGTCCTGTCTTATTTGCTGAAGATCTTTATACCTTGATAATCTTATCCAATTTATTTGAGCTTCTCCCAAACCTATGTAGCTTATATCTAGACTCTTTTACTTCCTTTATTATTAAAGCTACTTCATGCTCTAACCTTTAATTTTCTAAAACCTTAGCCTATAACGTTTCTTTAAATTTTCTTGTCTTGGCTATTGAGTTTGTTAGATCTTCTATAAGCTTTCCTTTCTCTTCATCACATAATTGAAATTGAAGCTTGAGTTTTGAGTTTTACTTTCTTACCTTCCTTAGTGAATCAAGGGAATAAATAATCTCATCCACAAGATCAACTTCTCCTTTCTCTTATTCTTTCTCTATTCCTTTACCTTTAGGATCATATTTATTGCTTTTTGATTCATCATAAATATGAGCACGTCCTTCTTCTTCTATTGCCAAAAGTAGACTTTCTTCTTTTGAACCTTCAAGAGCATCTTCATATTCATCATCACTAAAATTGAATCCATTCCTTGTACAACTATCCTCAAGATGACCAAATTTACCACATCTAAAACACTTGAGAATCATTGGTAATCTATTTCCAACCACTTCTTTTTCTTCTGCAAAAAAAAGAGTTTCTTCTTCTTCATTACCTGAGGACCTGTCATCACTATCACTAGAACTCTTACTTGCCTTATATGCATAAAAACTCTTCTTATGCCTTTGGAAAAACTTCTTTTTTTGCTTGCTTTTTCCATCCCTATTTTTCTTTTAATACTTGTGTTTTCCTTTTTCCATGTTCTTATGATCCTAATTTTCTTCATCATTGCTATTTCCAGCCTTTGGACAATCAAATGCATAATGACCATATTTTCCATAATTAAAACATCTAAATGATTTTGTACCTTTATATTTTCTTGAGTCTGGCATAAATCTATCCTCAAATCTGCACCACACTCTGTCCTCAAAACTATCCTCAAGCCTTAACACAAAGCTTTATCCAATAACAACTCAACTCTGCTAGATATGCCCCAAACCTTAACTCAAGGTTTGAACAAATAAATCAAACAACTCTGCTCACAAGTCTTCTTAAATACTTACCTCAAATCTACATTGTAAGCTTCCACAAAAGCTCACACTAATTTGTCCACAAGTCTTCACCAAGACTTGCCTTAAATTTGCTCAACAAGTCCTCACTAGAACTTGTCCAATCTGCTCAATAAGTCTTCACCAAGACTTACCTCAAATTTGATGTCCAATTTCTCACTAGAACTTGTCCAATCTGCTCAACAAGTCTTCACCAAGACTTATCTCAAATCTGTATTGTAAGCTTCCACAAAAGCTTACTCAACTCAACTCAATATTTTACAGAAAACCTTTTCAATCACACAAACAAGTTTCACATAGAATCTTGTTTGACTTAAGAAACATATAGATAATGGTTAGAGACTCAATATGTTTCACATCACAAAATACTTACAAAACTCAACTTGATCTCTTCCAGAAAACCTCTTCAATCTTACAAATAAATTTCACTCAGAATTGTGTTTAACCATAGAAACATATAGATAATGGTAAGAGACTCAATATGTTTCACACTCAATCACTTTCAATATCTTTCTCAAAATAGTAAGAATAATTTGTTTCACGAAACTTGAACTATCACTCCAATGCTTTCAATCAATTATGCTCAATCAACTTCACTCAACCAATCACTCAATGAAACAAAGCTTGCTCATAAAATCCTAAGCAAGTGTTTCATAATGCTTTCAACAACTCACACTATGTAACTCAAACTTGAATCAAGATGATTCCAAATTCACATAACAATGATACTCATGGTCTTTCCAAAAAACCCTAGTCATGCACATGAAGGTTCACTCAACTTTTCCAATAATGCTTATCAAACAAGGTTTCTAGAATCAAATTTCATTCCAGAAAACCCTCTTCAATCAACATTGGATATCTCAAAACCAAACTCAATAATGCTTATCAAATAATCCTTTTCACTCCAACTTAGCATTCACAACATCCAACAATATTTCACTCACAAGGAAGATGTGCCCATACCTTTTGTTTGATGAAGTTTTGACCTCAAAACCTATCTCAATCACAATCACCCTCTTTGTCAATTTCAAAGGTTAGGTAGAAAAAACCTTCTCAAAATTTTATTCAAATATTCCCTCAAAATATTTCACCATACAAAAATTTTAATCTCAATTACACCTTATAATCTCCACACTAAAAATGATTAGCAAAAATTAAACAAAAATTAATTTTCTTTATTCACCTTATTACTCCTTCCAAATTCTTATCATCAAAAAACACAATAAAATATTTTAACTTTTATAAACCTTATATCTCCCTCTTAACACACAAAAATCATGCCACAACAAAAACCTTAGGATAAAATTTAATTTAAAAATTAAATACCTCTTTTGCCCTCAACGGGATTCAATCCCCCGATGCACTACCACCAGCACCCTAGTCGTGGCTCAATTGTCGTGTGAGCTAGACACTCACCTTGGAAGGCAAAAGGACCTTGTGTGTTTTATTGCCTATGCTAGGTTCCTAGACCAAAAAGGATTCCAACCAAAACACTCCCTAGGCCTATCATCGAGGCTCGATTGCGGGACCTCCTGCATTTCAACGCCTCAAACACATAGTCGCTTACCGCTAGCCCAACCACCAAGTTGGCAATAAGGCTTTAAGCCTTTCTCCTTTTTTTCCTTTGATGGCCACCGCATAAAACAAAAACCTTATCTTTTCTTGCATGCAGATCACAAAAATCGTAGGCTCTCCCAATGCAAATCAATCGAAGGTGAGGGCTTAGTCAACCAATGCACATGGTATTTATACCATTGTGCCATCTTCCTTTGGACGTCGACGGAGGGGGAAAAACATATGACATCGATGCTTATAAAAAATTTGCCCTTATAACCCTAACCTTAGGGTTAATTAAATTAAATTATAAATTAATTAATAATGAAATTATTATAATTAATTTAATAAATTTAAGGTTAATTAAATTAAATTATAAATTAATTTATAATGAAATTATTATAATTAATTTAACAAATTTAGGTCTTAACATTAGACCTTTAATATTATAATAAAATATTATAATATTATTTTTCTTAGGCCTTCCTATTGCTCCTTTAGACATTATCTATCCACCTTGAATATTATAATAAGAGATATTATAATATTATTTCCCTTAGGCCTAGAAGTAATATTTCTCTTGCACTACTTACTGAAATTGACTCTTAACATCCTTCCTTTTGCACTTCTCATTAAAACTAACTCTTGATATCAATGACAACAAACCTTGCTCATATTTCCAACACATATTAGCCCTATACTTTTAAGAACCAGTATATCATGCTAAATCATCTCATTGTAGATACTTACTTTTGGTTAACCATCTGCTACCTGGATCAAACTTGCCATATATTTTCTCTTCTACTTATCTCCATCTTAGGCCTTCATACTTTGAACTAGGAAATTTTGATTTCTATCTAGGGCATCCTAACTTCCCATTAGGGCTTTCAAAAATGACTTTCCGTCCACAATAGCTAATGGGGCTCGCTATTGGCTTGCACTTCCTCTTGGTTTACATTCCCTCTCTACTCACACTCTCTCTTACTCCTAGCTTCCACTCTCTCTTGCATAATACTTACTCCCATCTTACACTCCATTCTAGCTCATAATTGCTTGTGTCTCTTGTTTTCCTCAATGTTCCTTTACTTAAACAATTTTTTGGAAATAATATTCCACACATTCATGGTAAGGGTTTGAAGCATTGATGCACTCTGAATGAACCTACCACTCTTTTTCCATGATTGAATCCTATATTGCACTCCCTCTTAGTTTACTCTCCCTTTTGGTTCACACTCTCTCTTGCCTCATGCTCACTCTTAGTTTGCATTCCCTCTTGGCTCACAATTTCCCTTATCTCTTCTTTTTCTTGGTGTTCCTTGGCTTCAATAATTTTTTGGATACAATTTTCCACACATTCATGGTAAGGGTTTGAAGCATTGATGCACTTTGTATGAACCTACCACTCTTCTACCATGACTAAATCTTGGCTCGAACTCCCTCTTAGCTCACACTCCTTCTATAATCTCATTCACTCTTGGCTTGCACACTCACCTCCAACTTATGCTAGGATTCAATAAATATATATTATAAAGAGAGTCAAGGAGTATTATGTGATAGGGACTATAGGGAATATAAACAAAAATAACTAGCAACAAGAAATGGGGGACAAAAAAATAACTAGTAGATCCAATAGAAAGGAAGATGATAGGAAATAACCACTCTAAAAGGAGGTAAAAATACAACTAATATACCCATATATTATAAGTGAAGGAATATCAATAGACCCTAAGCAATCCCTAAATTTCACCATAAAGAATGAGAACTCCCTTGCTAAATTTAACATTATAGAAAAGATGAAAAGAATACTAGCCAAGGTTAGCATGTTGAAATAATTATCCCTATCTAGAAAAAGGGATCTACTTTTGGATTCTCTAAAAGAACAAGATTAGAGTTATATTAAATATAAGTATGCAAATTCCACTATAGTTTGCATAGTAGAATAATAAAATCAAATAACAAAACAACCATCAAACACATAAGTCAACACATTTTATGTACAAAATGATCCACAACCAAAATCTCTAGTGCTACCCCCATTATATGTGAAGTTGAAGATAAAATATTATCTTCTTAAGAGTTTCATAATGGATTCATGTGTAGCGGTCATAGTTATGCCCAAAGTTGTTTATGAAGAAATGAACCTCCCTTACACTAAAGTGACTAGGCACCCAATTCAAATGAATGGAATGAGTAAATGCATTAGGGGTCCTCAAATATCTAATCATGACCATGGCTAGATATCTAGAGTTTGTAATGGTACAAGTTATAGTTATGGATCTACCTCTATACTCTGGAATGCTATTATCTTAAGAATAGAAATGTAAGTTGTTATGGGATGGTTACCTAGCCATGGACCATACTCATATGAAGGTGCCTAAAGAAGAGAAAATAATAAATATTGAAAATGAACCATATTGTAACTATATATTACATAAACTAAAATATGAAACTATTGTAAAATAGAATGATCTACTAGAATACATCAAAGATGATTAGTATTAGGAAGTTGACCAAGACCTAAACTAGATGTGGTAATTGGCATGTTATAATATGATGATGATCCAAAAGTAGAGTATGAAGAGACCAATCTAGGAAACTACCTAATCATAAAAACTCCAAATATCCTATCCTTGACAAATCAATGGATTGAAAATACATGGATTGTATACTTTGATGGAGCTATAACCATGAATAGAGTAGAAGTAAGGGATATAGTTCATTGATCCATAAGTTCACTATGCTGTTTATTTTTGTTTAACTATATAGACAATGTGGCTGAATATAAAGCACTCTGTACCAATCTAAGAAAAGTAGAAAATAAGGAAATTAGGGACCTAATAATATATTATGACTTTGAACTAATTATGAATCATGTCAATTCCCAATGTTCCATGAAGAAAAAGCACCTAAAGTATTATAAGCATTGAGTCTCATATTTGCTCAAAATATTTGAATACTATGAAATTGAATCAAAGCCTAAAGATATGAATGATAGGTAAATTATTTGGTAGGATGGCATATTTATTCAACCCAACAATTGATATGTGGTATAAACTAAAATAATTGGAAGTTGTTCTCAGGTCAACAGTTCTAGATAATTTTTACCATTGACAGGTCTTTAATATTGATAAAAAAATATATATTCTAGATCATTGAGGCCCAATATAACAAAGTAAAAAATGGATATAGGGATGATATAAAAAATGGAGTCATGCAACTAAAATTGAACTAGTTCCTAAAGGTTTGATCATGCTAGAGATCTTGTTTAACCCATATGATAGTACAAAGAAAGGTAGCCAAAGAAAAGATTCTACTACTTGAAAATGATTGCAATCAATAAGAAAAATATCTTTTTGAGGAGCTTTATGATAATTATAGAGATATTATTACCTAGCCATATAGATAACTTAAAGTCTATGAATATCATCAAGCATACAATAAAACTAGAGCCTAATTCTAAATCATTTAGATAGAAGTAAATATCAATGATCCAAAAATAGAAGCAGTGATAAAAAAGAGTTATTAAAGCTTCTCCAATCTCATATTATTCTCTCAACCAAACACTCCATTTGGATTTCCATTCTAGTTCTAGTACACAATAAAAATGGGAATACAAGACTACGTCAACTTTAGGAACTTAAACATGACATCTTTGAAGGATCACTACCCATTGCTCCCATCAACCAAATGCTACAAAACTTGGTAAGGTCACAAATGTTATCACTCCTAGATGGTTTCTAAATATATAATAATATTTGGGTTAAATATGAAAACCACCATAGTAAAAGTCTCACCACAAAATGGGAAACCTTTGCCTATCAATAAATACCTCTTGGACTACCTAACGTATGAGAAACTTTCAAAGGGTGATGGACATATCCTTTTTTGAGCTTATGGATGAGACTTTCTTTATATACCTTGATTATTTGATGTTATTTTCTAAAGATATAATTAAAAATATTAGACATATAGAGTAAAATTTCTAGAGGTGCAGGGAATTTAGTATTTATTTTAACCTTAAGAAGTCTATTTACTAGATTATGTAGTATCAAAAGAAGTACTGGCCATAGATTATGATAGAATAAAATACATCCAAGACCTACTATTTCCCACATAAGTCCAAGGGATTAGGTCATTCTTAGATTACATCCAGTTTATGGCCAAGTTCATTACTAAATTTGCTTAAATGATTAGGCCTATAACTAAGATGTTAAAGAAAGTCACCTCCCTAGTTTGGACCAAATAAAGAAAAAATTCTTTCAAGATTCCAAAGATAACATCACCAAAGCACCCACCCTAATTAATACATATTTCTCCAAATATTATGGACATATGTATTTGGTATAGATGAGATCACTATAGCTACCTTGACCCAAAATAATGACCAATATGAAGAGCATCCCATATCCTTCATGAGTCAATTCCTTAATAACTACACAAAGAGGTACACCCTAATTGAGAAACAAGTATTCACCATCATGAAGGCCCTTAAAAATTTTAAATACTATCATTTAAAATTCAATATTATTGCCTTTGTGATAAATCCTAATGTCTAGTCCATCGTGTTACATGATAAACTAGGATATAAGGGGGATGGATGGATCAATAATAAAAAAGAATTTTATTTTGAGATCAAACCCATTAAGATGATCAGGGGAAGAGCTTTATGTAGAAGGTTGGAAAGGATGGTGATGAGGCCCAAAAATGCCTCATTATTGCACAATGTTTGACTACCATATGATAAGTTAATTGCCAAATAGTTGACTAAAATATACTATTTGTTAAGTGTTTGCATGATTTTATGTTAGGAATACTATATCTCTGTTTTTGACTATTTTCAGCATTTTGTGACTGATTTTGCTTGATTAAGTAGCAAGTAAAAACATGCATTTCAATTAACCAAATGTGGTATGCTGATATCCATTAACTTCTCAATGGTTTTTGAATGTTTTCCTGCCCTTCAACTTGTTTCAAATCCACATTGAAGCCAAAATTTTAGGACTGTCATAAATCTAAAAATCTGAAAAAAAATAGCCATATAAAAATCAGCAAGTTGTCACTTTATAGGAACACCTTGAAGTTGTCAAGCAAAGCATGAGGATATGGATGGAATGAGTTCAGAAGGACTACAGAAGACATCTGACCTATTTAGAAGCATTCCCACATGGTCTAAATAGGCAGCAACAGGGTATAATAGAGCAGGGACAATTGTGCAGCATTGTTGCACTATTTCAGCATTGTTACTTGGTGAATGAAGTGTATAAATTCAGTAGCAACTTGATGTACTCCTTCATGTTGATATTTGAATAATTTTTCCATGTTCTAATTTGTTTGAATTTGCAAGAAATGCCAATATTTTACAACTATGCAACAGAGTTGGAAAATGCAGTAATTTACCATGTAAATTCCAGCAAGCTACCAATGAATGGCAAGGCATGGAATTCACACATGGAGAGGAATGAAGGCTATTGCAATCTGATCCTGAGGGCTAATCCACCTGAGAAATGCAGCTAAAATCACTTGAAGAGCACACAGTTGGTCATTCTAAAGATCTTCGAAATGAGCAGACATCTTCGAAATGAGAAATACAATCTCTTTGGAATGAGCGGACATCTTCAGAATGAGAAATACAATCTCTTCGGAATGAGCCACTTATCTTCGAAATGAGAACAGAAAGTGCTTTTTGACTTTTTGACTATTTTTTGATGATGGAAAAATGGAAAGAAGGTTGAGAAGGTTAAGGGAAAATATCTCCCATCTGATTTTTCTGTCCTTGCTGTCCAAAGCCACCATTCATGGAAAAGATCAATTTTGATCCTCTTCTAGGATAAACACAGAAATAATTGCAGCATAATAGGAAGTTGTTTGCAAGATAGAAATGGCATATTCTGAAGTGAAGAAAGATGTGTGAGATATTTCTAGACTTCTCCCACGTACTCCCACCATTGAAGATGCTTTCTAAGGGCCAATGACTACTACTGCAACACAAACTGTCCAGATTTGCATTTATTTCAGATCCAAAATTATTGGCAAATCACTGTAAAGTAGCACATAGGCTGATTTGAGCATGGGATATGTTGTAAATATTTATATAAATAACACAGCTCCCTCCTTGGTTGAGCCAATTAGGAATTAGAATAGAGGAGAGTTTTCAATAGCAGCAATTAGGACTGTACAACAATTTTTTGTAACAATTTTCAACATGTTTTGTCATCAATAAAAGTGCAGTTATTTTATCATTTTCTGTTCTAAGTGTTAATTAGTTAAGGAGTGCTTTTCACCTCCTTCTAGATCAGGAAGTATGGGCCCACTTTCAGATCTAGAAGGAGGGATTTTATGGCAGGTTTTAATCTATAATTTTGCTGCAACAGAATTAATAGATTGCTTGCCAGATTTCATTTTCTTGTTTTTATTTTGTATTATGTGATTGATGTTTTCTATTATGTTTGTGTACAATATTTATGTGTGTGTCAGCTAAAAAATTAGATTAAACATTTATTTCTTGTTTCCTTTGCTTTCCATGTTCTGTTATTTTTATGTTTCAGTAACTTTCAATTTCTAGCAGATTTCATTTTGCTGTCAATTCCTATAGCAGAAGCTTGACGACCTTTTGTGGTAGGGCATTGACAGGTGTTTTATTTCCAAGCATCACTTCCATTCTGCAAGAGTAAAATAGGTTTCAATTTTGCAAGTGTAATTTAGGATTTCATTTCAGCAACATTTCAATTTAGCAATTTCAATTCTTTTATTTCAATTCTGCAAAAGTAGATTAGATTTCAATTCAGCAATTTCAATTCATGCAATTGTAGTTAACTTTAATTTTCTTGAAATTAGAATTAGTTTTTATTTCTTATAAGTTTCCATTCTGCAGATTAGGTTTAGTGTGACACCAAAAGGCTAAACCAAATCTGTCTCACCCAATAAATGCTTGAAATCTGAATGCCTGAATTGTACTCTACCCTAGCCTTCTATCGTAGACAGCCTTGGACACCACCCCGAATTGATAAGATCTTTGAGATTTAATGATGTGCTTAATGACAATGCATCATTTTGGCATCGTTTTCGGGGATCATGGTGTTGTTAGAGGGTAAAAGTAGTCAAATAATTATTAATTATGCTAAGTTATGAACTTTAGAGTAAAATATGAATGAATAACTGGTATAAATAATAATTATTGATAGATTGCATTTCAGTCCATTTAGAAAACAAGCAACCACAGGGAGGTGATCTTCACACTTAGGGGTTAAATTGCTTATGTTTGAAATTCTTGATAAAAATTGAAAGAATTCATCATCCTCATTATCAAGAAACATAAGATCTCTTAAAATATTTAGAAGAGCCATCTGCTAGTACTGCCCTTTTTATATCCATATCATCAGGGTAGTATAAAAAATTTGTACTAGGTGTTGGGAAAGATATCATGGTAGATATACAAGACTATCCCTTGAACAAAATAGCCATATCAGCTACCTGTAGCATTTGTTCATAAGGACATATCATTGATGAATGCCATTTACTTCCACAACTCAGAGATGCAAAATTTGTTGCCTAGTCTGAATTCTTCTCAAAGAGAGATCCCAACAACAACAAACAGGGCAAGTAAATCAACCACCACCTTCAGCCCAACCTGTGGCCAATATGAATAATACAGGACAGGCAACCCCTGTCTATGTAAGTTGAATCTATTAAAAAAAAAATCACAAAAACTTTTGCACAATCAAAATAGGAGTTTACAACTTAATGGTGATCCTAGAGTTTTCCATTATTACTTAAATATTGTTAGGATTTTACCATGCTAAACCGCAACCTAGCAATTCTTAGCCTACACAGACAATAGTTGATCTCATTAGAGGTGATCCTACCTGACAAGTAGTTGATCTGCTAAAGTTGTACACTTCTTGTCTTATTGTGCAAACCAAAAATATTTCTTTTTTAGCCCAACCTGTGATCAGTCTGAATAATACAGGATAGGCATCCCCTGTCTATGTAGCTGAATCTGGTAAAAAAAAAACTGCAGGAAATGTTATTGACTGCAGCAACATCCAACTGTGCTCAAACAAGAACTTACCTGAGCTTGAAGAGACAAAAATCAATGGAGATACACAGAAAACCTTTAGTCCAAACACAGAAATTAGCCTTGGATAAAGGAGAAAAACTAGAAAAACTGCACATAGAAAATTTACTTCCATTGAACTCCTTAGTAAGAAATTACAAAGGGGTAAATTTTGTCCTCCTAGGAATGAAACAAATTGAAGTGCAGCCAAGAAAATTCTTGAACATTATTAGTTGGCTGACTTATAAACAAAAAGCAAAATTGTTGCTATTTTGAAACAATATTTCAATCCCTTTACATGGAATTACAAGGGTATATCAAGATTTTATCTTGATGTAAGCACTTAACATCTTTTGGGAATTGGTATTTAATTGTTTCAAGTACAGATTGACAAGATTTTGCAGACTAGGAGGCATGGACAACACTTGATTGAAGAAGTTTTCAGATATGGAGCAAGTGCTTCTTTCTCCCATTGGTAATTCATGGAGGATGTTAGTGGTGAATGGACATTGCCTTCGGGTATACCATGCACCATTAACTAAGGAGGAGTTCTTGAAGGAGATTCCATTGGATGTACACATAATGGAAGAGAATTTCTCTTCAATATCAGATTCAGAGTGATGATAAAAAGTTTGACAAAAAAAAAAAAATACAAGAAAAGCAAAAAGAAGAATAGTCTTGTTTGTGAACTTCCTTCTTGGGTACAAGCAAGACAAGAAAAATTGAAAAAAAAAGAGAGAAAAAAAAAAAATTGCAGCAAAGGCATGTCCCACAAAATGGGGATACATGAGGACAAGCATCAATTTCAGCAAGGAAGAGGAACAATGGAGCCAATACTTCATTTCCAGCAATAAGGAGGCAATTATGATGTAAGAAGATTCTTACTGCTCATCTAGAAAGGAAGGTTGCATCAATGTTGCAGGTTTCAACAGAAAGAGATGGTGTTTTCATACAACAATTGACATGTTTTTGCAGAATAAGGATTGGTCTTATCCAAATAAGAGTGAGAGATGTTCTCTCTCATTGAAGCACTTGAAAAAAAAAAGGACAGAAGTTGGTTGAAAACCAGAAATGGCAACCTCTTCTGATGAAAAAAATGAAAAAAAGGAGATGAAAAAAAATGAAAAAAAGAAAGAAAAAAATGAATAATTCAGTAGTGAAAACCTTCTTGGAGGCGCTACTGAGTTGGCTTGCATGAAAACCAATTTTTTGGCATGCATTGCCTTGTTGATCTACCCATCATTGTTCCACCATTGTACAAATCTCACATTGCACATGTGTTATGTTTATGTTTTCAGATAGCCTGCTAACAATCATCAAAAGCAGCTTGTAAGGTGCATGACCAATTTTCAGGACAGTAAGGTATGTGTTTCTTGCATTTAATTCATAGTAAACATTTAGCATTTAGTGTATGATAATCGGTATTTGGCATAAACTATTCATACAATATTGACAAGTTGAAAATGGAACATGTTCAAGATGTCAAGAAACACCCCCTTATGCCCTTAATTGCATGGAAATTCCAAAACTATGCAAAAACCTGATTTTGGGACAGACATGGCAACAATTCTATTTCAATTTGTAGGGCAAGTTTCAGAAGGAGAACTGCAAGTTTATATCTCACAATTGTCTGATAAATTGAAGGAGGATAATCAACAAAATGCACCTGAAGGTTCTATTTTAGTACTACTGGAATAAAACAACAACATACAAAACAAAGAATAACATCTAAACAAAAGGATGAAGAAGGGATTTTTGATGTTATGGAAGGCTTATACACTCTAGAGATGGGCCCACAATAGAATCTGTAGCTAAATTTTGCATAGGAGGTCATTTCTGCATTTTTTGATGCATCTTCGGAATGAACAGTCATATCTTCGAAATGAACAAGCATATCTTCGAAATGAGCAGAAACTATACCAAAATTGCTGAAAATGCTACAGAATAGCAAAAAGAGTAGGGTACATCAAATATTGAGGTTCATAAGGCTCTACCACAAGTAAGTACATCCCTCAAGCATTTCAAATCCAAAAATTTTATCAATTTTGTTCAAAAGGTGCAAACAACAAAAATAAGCATTCAGAGCTGAAATGTTGTTAAGAACAAAAAATTCCATCAGTAGTAGTGCATCTGCCAAATACGGTTCCACAATAAGACTATTGCAAGATGAATCACATGATATCAAGCCTTTAAGAGGTACCTTGCAGCACTAAAACTTGTAGAAAGACAGAAAAAGAGTCATACATGTGCTTAATTGCAAAATACTTGATATAGTGCAGCAAGGAGGAATTTCTCAGTTAGCAGGTAGCAAAGGATGTTGTTCACAAGAATAAAACCTGCATATTACTATGGCCTACTAAGATGCATGAGGGCATGCATCAGTTCAAGTTGGGGGGGATGATGAGGCCCAAAAATGCCTCATTATTGCACAATGTTTGACTACCATATGATAAGTTAATTGCCAAATAGTTGACTAAAATATACTATTTGTTAAGTGTTTGCATGATTTTATGTTAGGAATACTATATCTCTGTTTTTGACTATTTTCAGCATTTTGTGACTGATTTTGCTTGATTAAGTAGCAAGTAAAAACATGCATTTCAATTAACCAAATGTGGTATGCTGATATCCATTAACTTCTCAATGGTTTTTGAATGTTTTCCTACCCTTCAACTTGTTTCAAATCCACATTGAAGCCAAAATTTTAGGACCGTCATAAATCTGAAAATCTAAAAAAAATAGCCATATAAAAATCAGCAAGCTGTCACTTTATAGGAACACCTTGAAGTTGTCAAGCAAAGCATGAGGATATGGATGGAATGAGTTCAGAAGGACTACAGAAGACATCTGACCTATTTAGAAGCATTCCCACATGGTCTAAATAGGCAACAACAAGGTATAATAGAGGAGGGACAATTGTGCAGCACTCTGTTGCACTATTTCAACATTGTTACTTGGTGAATGAAGTGTATAAATTCAGTAGCAACTTGATGTACTCCTTCATGTTGATATTTGAATAATTTTTCCATGTTCTAATTTGTTTGAATTTGCAAGAAATGCCAATATTTTACAACTATGCAACAGAGTTGGAAAATGCAGTAATTTACCATGTAAATTCCAACAAGCTACCAATGAATGGCAAGGCATGGAATTCACACATGGAGAGGAATGAAGGCTATTGCAATCTGATCCTGAGGGCTAATCCACCTGAGAAATGCAGCTAAAATCACTTGAAGAGCACATAGTTGGTCATTCCAAAGATCTTCGAAATGAGCAGACATCTTCGAAATGAGAAATACAGTCTCTTTGGAATGAGCGGACATCTTTGGAATGAGAAATACAGTCTCTTCGGAAATGAGCCACTTATCTTCGAAATGAGAACATAAAGTGCTTTTTGACTTTTTGACTATTTTTTGATGATGGAAAAAGGGAAAGAAGGTTGAGAATGTTAAGGGAAAATATCTCCCATCTGACTTTGTCGTCCTTGCCGTCCAAAGCCACCATTCATGGAAAAGATCAATTTTGATCCTCTTCTAGGATAAACACAAAATAACTATAGCATAATAGGAAGTTGTTTGCAAGATAGAAATGACATATTCTGAAGTGAAGAAATATGTGTGAGATATTTCTAGACTTCTCCCACGTACTCCCACCATTGAAGATGCTTTCTAAGGGCCAATGACTACTACTGCAACACAAACTGTCCAGATTTGCATTTATTTCAGATCCAAAATTATTGGCAAATCATTGTAAAGTAGCACATAGGCTGATTTGAGCATGGGATATGTTGTAAATATTTATATAAATAACACAGCTCCCTCCTTGGTTGAGCCAGTTAGGAATTAGAATAGAGGAGAGTTTTCAATAGCAGCAATTAGGATTGTACAACAATTTTTTGTAATAGTTTTCAGCATGTTTTGTCATCAATAAAAGTGCAGTTATTTTATCATTTTCTGTTCTGAGTGTTAATTAGTTAAGGAGTGTTTTTCACCTCCTTCTAGATCAGGAAGTATGGGCCCACTTTCAGATCTAGAAGGAGGGATTTTATGGCAAGTTTTAATCTGTAATTTTGCTGTAGCAAAATTAATAGATTGCTTGCCAGATTTCATTTTCTTGTTTTTATTTTGTATTATGTGATTGATGTTTTCTATTATGTTTGTGTACAATATTTATGTGTGTGTCAGCTGAAAAATTAGATTAAACATTTATTTCTTGTTTCCTTTGCTTTCCATGTTCTGTTATTTTTATGTTTCAACAACTTTCAATTTCCAGCAGATTTCATTTTGCTGTCAATTCCTATAGCAGAAGCTTGATGACCTTTTGTGGCAGGGCATTGACAGGTGTTTTATTTCCAAGCATCACTTCCATTCTGCAAGAGTAAAATAGGTTTCAATTTTGCAAGTGTAATTTAGGATTTCATTTCAGCAACATTTCAATTTAGCAATTTCAATTATGTTATTTCAATTCTACAAAAGTAGATTAGATTTCAATTCAGCAATTTCAATTCATGCAATTGTAGTTAACTTTAATTTTTTGAAATTAGAATTAGTTTTTATTTCTTATAAGTTTCCATTCTACAGATTAGGTTTAGTGTGACACCAAAAGGCTAAACCAAATCTGTCTCACCCAATAAATGCTTGAAATCTGAATGCCTGAATTGTACTCTGCCCTAGCCTTCTATCGTAGACAGCCTTGGACACCACCCCGGATTGATAAGATCTTTGAGATTTAATGATGTGCTTAACGACAACGCATCATATGGTGTCTAAATAATAGGTTGTTCTCATTAAATAGGTAGATAACTATGAAGAGATTGAATGGATGGGCAATATGTGCATGGGTAACATCTTGTTTAAAAAAGGATACAATGACATTCTACTCCAAAATGTAGAATATATTTGATAGGTATCCCTAATCAAGTAGTACTATAATGAAGAATTACACTTATGTGCACCCATGATAGGCTATAATATCTTAGGGGTTGGATATCATTGGTCTACCACTTTCTTTGATTTTTATCAATGGGTCAAGGATTGTAAATCTTGATGTATGTTCTAATGAAGGAATAAAATATATCCAATGCCTCTAAAGATTATCATCATAACCAAAATATTCTAATAATGTGGCCTCAATTTCATAGGCAAGATCAATACATTATCAAGTGTAGACCATGGATGGATCCTCTTCATTATAGACTATTTTACCAAATGGGTAGAAGTGGTACCAAAAAATATAGCTAATTAGGAGATAGTGATGTAATTGCTTGAATATATCATCACTTCATTAAGAGCCTTTATATATCTTGTTAAAAATAATACCATCAATTTTAAGGGAGCTAAAGTAATAAATTTACCCTCAAATATGGATTCCTGATCAAAATATCATTCAACTATTATCCTTAGGGAAATGGATTAGCTAAATCAACAAATAATAACATTAAATAAATATTGAAGAGGGCCATTTTAGAGTCACAAAAGGAATAGCATACAAAACTATGCAAAGCATTATGGTTATGCAAAGTGATGCCAAAAGCATCCACTAGGTTAACCCCCTACAAGCTATTATTTGATAAGGAGGTAGTGCTGCCAATTATCCTTGAGCTCCATTTTTTCCAAATGTCATAACAATTTGAGTTAGAGGACACTGACATCAAACCCATGTAGGCAATTTTGAATACACTACCAACCCTATAAGAAGAAAAATAAATAAATTTTAGGAATACTATACAATGCTAAGAAGGGATAAAGTGATGGTTTGATAAAGGAACTACAAAAGTAAAATATAAAAAAGGAGACATTTTGCACAAATGGGATGAAGATAGTGTGAAACTGAGGACACATCAAAAGTTTGATTTATTATGGAGTGGACCTTACCAAATCCATGAAATTATAGTTACAAATTCCTATAAGCTTACCTCCATGGAGAGAGTAATGTTGTCTATCTCAGTGAAAGGGAAACACCTCTGCTTAATATAATGATAAGAATTCCATCCAAAAGAACATATATGTACATAGTATTAGGTATTAATTTGGTTAGTACTTCCCAATTATACTTTTTATATTTTGACATTTTTATTTCTTCTAAGATTCTCTACTTAGATAATAAGAATATTTTTCTCTAAATTTTTAGGTCTATCTGTAGACACCAAAAAGTTGCATATTCCTCCTTCTCTATCATTAAGTCCAATCAATTTGTAAAACCCTCAGAAATTGCATAAATTAGCTTTAAAAAATCGTTCATCACTTAATTTTATCACCCTTCATTCTAAGTTGCTTGGGCTATCTTAGCTCCTTCCTATGCCTAATCATGGTCTCCTTGCAACCATCTTCAAGCATTCAATATTGGTTAAACTTCTTCATGGTTAAAAGGCACTTTATCATTAATAAAGGTTAAATTCATGTTTAATTAGCACAAATTCTAATTAAGCCCTAATTTGTCACATCATCCTCCTAACCTAGGGTTATCTAAGGTTGATTAACCTAACCAAGGCCCACACATGTGTGCACCCTTATCCTAATGGATATTTTTTTCTCATACATGTGTGCACAACTCATCAAAAAGGATATTTTAAATATCCTCCTTCAAGCATGAGGGGAGATGAGTCATCTTCCATCTCATCCTCACACATGTGTGAGGTATTCCTTCACACAAGACTCCATCATGAGCCACATGTGCCCTAGGCCACCTCACAAGGACCACCTCATGAGGAGACACCTCACTCCCCCCTAACCTTGGCCAAACTCTATTTTATAGAGGATCATTTTCTTCATAAAATCTCTCTCAATTTTCCTTACCAAAAATCTACTGAAATTACTCTAGGTCACCTACATTGCTCTTGCATCCATCATCCATGAAGTTCTTAGGTTTTTGAAAGGTTATTCGATAGATAAATTGATCTCAAAAGGTAACCAAATCAGAAACAAAATAAATAGCAACTTCAAGATCTTATTTTGATAAAAAATCATAGAAATAGTTGACAATAGTCTAGTTCGTATAGTACCATGCGAACCCAAGCCAGAGGTTTACACACTACCATGTGAACCTGGTCTACAATAACTCCATAGCTACAATTCAGGTAAGTATCCTTTCTTGATAGTTTTCACAACTCTACTTTCTATTTTTATCATGTTTTAGCTTCATTTTAGTGTTATTTTTTCTTCATAAACATAGGATTTGATCAATGACAGGTCCCCAAATGCACTAACACATTTTTGTGGGCCCAAAAAGGTACAAAAATAGATTCAAGCATCCAAGTGATGGCTCACACACAAGAAGCCCATCTACACTGAGGGACACCAAAAGATATTTCTTGATTTCTTGCATTCATATTAAAGAGGGAGTTTTCTTTGAGAGAGACTCGTGATTGTAACCCCTTTTAGAATCAATACAAAATATTCAACTACATATTTCATATTTTGAAATGGTGACTTTTGTGATTGTCCCATCGGATGTGTCAGAATGTGGCACATGAAAGTCACCATTTCAAAACATGAAATATGTAGCTAAATATTTTGTATTGATTGTAAAAGGGGTTACAATCATGAGTCTCTCTCAAAGGAAAATTCTTCCCTTTAGTATGAATACAAGAAATCAACAAATGTCTTTCAGTGTCCCTTAGTATAGATGGGCTTCTTGCACATGATTCATTTCTTGGATGCTTGAATCCATTCTTTGTACCTATTTGGGCCTGCAAAAAGGTGTTAGTACATTTGGGGACCTATCATTGATCAGATCCCATGTTTTTGAAGACAAAATGATGCTAAAATAAAGTTGAAACATGATAAAAATTGAAAGTATAGTTGTAAAAACTATCGAGAAAGTATACTTACCTGATTTGTAGCTCTAGAGTTGTTGTATACTAGGTTTACATGATAATGTGTAAACCTCTAGCTCAAGTTCATACAATATCGACTGTTTCTATGAATTTTTATCAAAATAAGCTCTTGGAGTTGCTATTTCTTTGGTTTTTGGTCCAATTACCTTATGATATCGATTTATCTATTGAATAACCTTTCAAAAAACTAATAAATTCATGGATGATGGATGCAAAAGCAATGTATGTGATCTAGAGTAATTTCAGCAAAGTTTTGGTAAGAAAAATTGAGAGATATTTTATGAAGAAATAGCCCTCTATAAATAGAGTTTGGCCAAGGTTAGGGAGGAGTGAGGTGTCCCCTATGAGGTGTCTCCTCATGAGGTGGCCCTTGTGAGGTGGCCTAGGGTACATGTGGCTCATGATGGAGTCTTGTGTGAAGGAATCCCTCACACATGTGTGAGGATGAGATGGAAGATGACTCATCTCCCCTCATGCTTGAAGGAGGATATTTAAAATATCCTTTTTGATAAGTTTTGCACACATGTGTGAGCAAAAAAATATCCATTAGGATAAGGGTACACACATGTATAAGCCCTAGTTATATTAATTAACCTTAGCTAAGTTAACCCTAGGTTAGGAGGATGAGGTGACAGGTTAGGGTTTAATTAGAATTAGTGTTAATTAAACATGAATTTAATATTTATTAATGATAAAGTGCCTTTTAACCATGGAGAAGTTTAACCAAGGTTGAATTCTTTATTATGGTCACATGGATACCATGATTAGGCGTAGGAAGGGGCTAAGATAGCCCAAGGAGCTTGAAATGATGGGTGATAAAACTGAGTGATGAAAAATATTTTAAAGTCAATTTATGCAATTTTTGAGGGTTTTACAAATTGATTGATCTTAATGATATATAAGGAGAAATGTGTGACTTTTTGGTGTCTCCTCTATCTAAGACATATTGTTACAAAAAATATTGAATGACTCATTTGGTAAAGTGAGTGATTTTCTTACTAAACAAGCAACCTACTTGAGGTGAGAAACATGTTCACCTTGGTAACCATCCACATACCAATTGTAAGGCTGATCAAATTGTACCTTAATAGACTATCTCCCTATCCAAGAAACCCACTCCAAGGCATAATAAATATGCATATTCCTTAAGGCCTATAAAATCCTTCGAGGGCCTAAGAAAGCCTCATTTGCATCGAAATGCCTAAGCACTCAAGCAACTTATAATTATTCCTCTTGAGTGAATTCCATATCACTTAGCAAACCATATGTTAGAGCTCGATCGAGTCATAACTCCATAAGAGCTCCTAGACTATTGAAAGACCAAGAAAATTTCTTGAGAAATAAAAAAATGAAAAACTTTCCTAAATGCTAGAAAATATAATGAATTATTTATATTTTTTTGACTTGCTTGAAATAATTTTGAGTGAATCATTTCCCTTTTTATTATGCGAATCACCTCACTTCATAAGAAAATAATTTCTATTTTTTAGAAAATTACTCCTCCTAGGTAGCATAATTTTCCTCCAGTGAATGAAATTATCCCATTTGTGAGTGAATCACTCAAAAATTATTAGCAAATCACTCTCCCCAAAAATAAGCTAAAACTACCCAAATTTTCCATTTTTTTTCTTTTCACCCAATTTCCATTTTGTTCTTCATTATGAACACCTCATCTACTTTTGCAAACCCCTTACTACCTAAATATTATATTCCATCCACCACCTTCTAAATATATTGCTCCACCCCTATCCATTCCATTTAATTTCCATGTAGAGGTTGATCCCAAGGAAACAAGCACAAAAGAAGAAAATGAGAAGGGTAAAAAAGGGTAACGTAAATTTTAACATCTATGAGACCATAGGCCATATGAGAAAACCCTCATGGAGGATGTTTTTTTATCAATATATGGTTATATAAACATACTTTGGTTACTAAAGCATGATGTACAAAACTAGCCCCAACATGATTTGAACCTTGGACCTCTATTTAGAGTTCCAAAATATCCATTGTTATGCCACTTACGTTGTAATCATATTGGCTCCCCACCTCAATAGGTTAGAATAATATTTTGAAGACCCATATCAAAGGGTGGAGAAAAGAACTTATACTTTTCCAATGGGGGAATTAATAAAATAGGATCTAAGGAGGTACCACATTAGTGCCCAAATTGAATCATGGAGTATAAAATAGATCTAGACATCTGGTTTGAAAATGACTTTGATTCCACAAGTGTAGAGCTTCCTAAAGTTGATAAAAGCAACAGCAAAAATTTATGATCCTATAGCCAAAAGTGTTAGTGATGGCATTTGAAGCCTTAATATTAATATAAACTCATAGGATAAATTTCACAGGATTAAATATAAGATAGCCACAAAATAGTAAGATCAAGTTAATAATGTAAGCAAAATAATATGAGCAAACTAATATGTATATAAAGGATTATAATATAAACTAACATTCATTAATGATCATCAATTGTGAATGTAAATAGCATGAATCATACATGTACAAATCATGTAGCACAACTTACAATATTAGTTGCTCAAATGTATGTAAACTTTATTACTCCTCTTTCTCTTACAATATAGCACTTGCTTTTCTACACTTGATGAATGATGATTGATGTTGGATAGATGGATCATAGATGCTTCTCTATGGAATACTATATAGCCATAGTAGAATGACTATTTGTATACTTGACTATTCCTTTCCATATGCCAAGTCTATCACAACCTACCTCGTTGGACCCCTGATGAGAAAACAATATAATTGGATTTATTATTTTAATTGTCTAACATTGATGATGCTATGGCCATGCTTAGGGATGATGCAATATTTGATTTTTTATTTATGCCTATAACATTGTAATATTTTATGGTTTTTGTAGGGATAATCATACTCGCAGGTGAATGATATCAAGCTATTAACTTGATGATAGCATTGACACTGCTTCTAAACCAACCAACAAGGAAGCTAATAAATGACATTGTTTATAATGGTTCTGAGTCTAATTGACTAACCATTTTGTAAACATATTACAATTTGATATCTACCTTGGTGATGTTTTAATTGACCAACAATTTAATATTTAATTTAATATTACTTTTAATTTAAATTAAGAAAAAACAAATTGCTTAATAATTATGGAAATAATGGCTTCATTAATGTGGCAGGCTCTTGAAATTTTTTATATTTCTCATACATGTGTGAGGGCTTATTTGACTCCAAAATAAAGTAAGTTTTTAGAATAATTTTGAAAGGAAAATTGTGTTTTATTTTATGATGGAGTTATAGAGCCCAGGCTAGTGGGGGGTTGAGCTAGAAGACTGTAATGAGGAAGTTCTACCCTACCAATTTTGGAAAAACATGACCAGAATGAGGAGGAAAATGGAGCATGGCTTTGGAGGGAAGTCATCATATTTTGGAGGAGGATTTTTCCAAAAAAATAAAAATAAAGGAAGCCATCATGCTGGGGAGGATTTGTGGAAGGAAGCCCTAGAGACTGATCGGAGGAGTTTTCAAGGTAGTAGGAGAAATCAAGTTGGGATCTTTCTTTAAATTTATTGTGAGTTATATGTCCACTTGTATTGGTGTTGTTTTATATTAAAATTCCTTCTCGTGGCTCTTTGGTGCTCCTTCAAAGATATGGTTGAGATCTTTAAGCTCAAGCTTCCTAGATATGCTTGAGTGTTGCTTCCCTTTGATAATGGGGGTAACCAATGAAACCAAAATCTACCAAAACTCTTGGTTAAATATTTTTTCTCAATGTTTGACTTTATTTTAATAGACTTGGTTATTCTTCCTACGTAGAGCCCCTATATGGTCTTTGTCTCATCGATCATTGGAGCCCTGTAATTTTTACATTGCCATTGTTCTTGTAGGATAACTGGTTATATATCCTTGGAAAGGGGGTGTTACTACTAATTTTGCTATTGTCCCATTCAAAGCCTCTTTATTTTCCTTTTATATGATACTATTTACTACCCCCTGAGCACTAGTTATGGCACCCCTGCACCTGAGATATTCACCCCTACTGTTTGTAACCTCTCGCTATGATGCCTTCGAGTGAAGGGGTAACTAGAATTTCTCCATGACATACATGGTAGTGTTTTATTAGTTTCCATTACTAGCTACTTTTTCTTTTGATTGTAAAAGACTTGATGTTGTTGTGTTAGTTCCTAGTAGATTAGTGACCTTTCTTATTGTTAGAACTTTCATGGTATTTTAAAGATGTCGCGTTACTTTCCTTTTTCCCCTCTATCATTATGGCCTAATGATTCATTCTCCTACTGAAACACAACCATGATTTGCTATCTCGATTATTTATGTGGGTACTCTAAGCCTTGGCAACAAGGCACTGCCTGATTGAAACGTTCATCTCCTATAGCTCAATAGTGATTTTATGCCATGTTTTGGTCAAAGGATATCTTAGTCTAGAAATTTGTAAATATTAATTTTGACCATATCTATCCTAGTTCAGGGTGATCGGGTTCTCTTTATTTGGCTAGTGTATTTACCCCTCCTCTTTAGATGCTCCCTCTATAATGTTTTAGCCCTGGTTTATTTCTTCTACATAGAGTTTGTTGTTGTAGCTATTTTCATTTCGTATCCATAGATGCTGTCATGCCATTGTAGAGGGAAACCAAATCAAAACTCTTATTTCCCTATTGTTCTCTATCCCCATCCATTAAATCCATTGCTATGTTGCATAGAAACTAACCTACATTGGTTTTATTTTATTTAATCCATTGGTTATTCCATGTTAATACCTATATATTTTTTTGTGGTGTTGCCAACACTGTTCATAGAGGAAGAAGGAATGCAAAAAGAAAATGGTTAATTACTTTTCCTATAATTATCACCCAAATATGCATTCATCATCATTGAGAAAAGTGTTTATGTTGTCACATCTTCTTTGCTAGTTTTTTATCACTATCACCTTGGGGTTATTACCCTAAGTAAAACTTAGGTTATAAATGTATGTTGGTTGTACCCACCTACGCACTTGAGGGACCACCATCGCGCAACCTGTCCATGTTAGGTAATATAATAAAATATTAATTTAATTTAATTTTTGGGTGTGTGGGTTTATCCCACATGCTCCACGAGGTAGCTTGTAAGTGGGTCTATAAATGTGAATCCACCCATATCAAATTGACCATTAGGCAGTTACCCATTGCCTAGTGGTGGTTAGGTTAGCCACCACCTAGTGGTGGTTAGCATCGATTTATTAGCACTGGGGGAGGGATGATAGTCCTCTATTATTAAAAATACTAGGAAAATATGCCCTATTGTTTTTGGTTAGTGACTTATTGCTTTCGATCTTGATGTTCTTGAATTTATTTCCATGTGGATGTAAACTATTTGAAATTTATTTTTATGATAAGTTGATTGATTCGTCTTGATACCAATTTGTAATTGATAGTGCAAGCTTGTGTTGATCCCAGTAGTGGCCCACCATATTAATTAAAACACTAATCTAATGGCTTAGTTATAATTTAGAATAAACTTTCTTATGTGTTTAAAAAGTATAGTTGTGAATGCTTCCAATAATTAATTTAAAGGGATTTAATTAGTGGTTTAATAAATAAATAGAAATATTGATTCAATTAGTGGGCTCGACTATGAAGGCCAAAGAATAATAGGCCACAAAGGCATTATTGTTAGAGTATATTACATTACTTGGTACATGTCAATGTACCACCTTTGGTACATTATTAGATTAGGAGTTTATCTTATGTTAAGTAGTTACTTGGGGAAGAAGTAACAAATGCACAAGTGTTAGAATGTGCAATGATGTAAATGTGCATGTAGTCCACATGTACATGAGTCATAGGAATAGGTACAATAAATCTCAAGAAAATTATCTTCCTATTTATGTACCTTGAGATATTAAAAAATAGATAGAGAATTGTATGTGAGACACAAAGTTACCATAGAGTAGTGAGTAGGTATAATGTAAATCTTCATTGTAAAAATTTTGGAGTGTTTATAGTCCTCCATTATATTGCATTGTACTATTTGTACGAACTTTCATTAATGATATTTTACTAAGTTATTGTAGAAGTCTATTTTCTTATATATTTAAGTACCACTATCATATACTTACCATAGCCTGAGGGTTGCATCTCCATTAACATACATCATAAAAAAACTAAAAATGGTATCAAAGTAATGGTAGATCAATAGGAAATAGGGAGAGCCATAGAGAGAGATTGAGAGGAGTTTAGAAATATCAGTTCTCAAATTTTTAAGATTTGATATGGCTAGTATTTCCATAGAGTTGCAGAAAAACTTGTGAATACTAGGACTCAATGTTAATTTCACTAGATTGACAAATCAACTAAAGTTCATTATCTCCAAAATTATGAATTCTTCCATTCTAGTTTCGAACTCTTGTTACAAGAAAAGAATATTCAGAGAAATTTGGGAAGCTTCCAACATAGCACTAGGAAGAATATCTTTATTAGAATCATTCCAGCACTTGCAACAACAAGTAGAAGACTAAATATTTTAGAGACCCAATAAAAGGTCCCATTACAAGAGTTGTAGACCTGCAAATTACAGAAGAGAGGAAAAGACCATAGTATCCTTATTATTGAATCAAGGAAGAAGAATCTCTAGAGATTATTCTAAGAGAAGATTGAATATTGGTGATATCCATTGAAGATTTAAGCCTACAGATTGCAGAAGGAGAAAACAACTCAAGAAGTTGAAAAATACCTATAAGAGGTCCCATTAAATAACTTCTAGTTTAGGAATATAGAAGACTGAAGAAGGATAAGAAACAAGTCCTATTCCAGATTCTAATAGTAGTAGATTTAAAATATCTAGGAAGAATATCTTATTGCCAACACTTCCACAATAGAAGATTGCAGGAAAAGTCTCATTGGGAAGACTAGAGAAGTTGTAAGAGAGAAGACCATAGAGAAGAGGTCTCAAGGAGAAACAAGGAGAAGGATTGTTGAGCCTCATTAAAGGATATTTAGAGAAGGCCATTGAAGGAGTTCCTAGGAGAACTCATTGGAGAAATTTTCCACCAAGGAGAAATTCCTAATAAAGGAATATTTTGGGACAATTATCACCATCTGATAACAAGCCCAAATGGAGATAGATTTGTAAAGAAACTTGCCAAATTTTGGAGGAGATTGGTGAAGACATCAAGACTTTTATATTCTTTATAAGAAGGCCTAGATTGAAGTCCAAATGTAACAAGGAGATTGAAGGAGAAAAGATCCAGACAATACCACCAAACCTAAGAGGTTTGAAGATTGGCTTTGAAGGTTAGGAGGCTCATTCAAAGAAAGGAGATAGGGGTTTGAATAAAAATCTCAATTGTGATTTGGAGGAGTTTTGTACCAAATTTTTGAGATTCAAGGACAATATTTTAGTAGATAGATTTACTGCTTTACAATTTGAAATCTTTCATATTTTAGCATAGAAAGAAAGCAACAAGCTGGGCAATATCAAAGTTTAGATTTATAGAGTGCATTTTTAAGGAGATTTGAAGTCACCTATTATAGTTTTAGGGCAGAAAACTAGAGGGTTTCATAGCTACAAATAGGTGAGCTAAAGACCTGTTTCGAACAACAAGAAAGAGTTGCAAGCCCATCCAATAAAATATAGCAATAAGGTGAATCAATTACCTTCCAATCCTTCATCTACAAATTTTTTTAAGATAAGTAACTTTGGTGCAATAGGTTCATCATTGAACATTAATATAGTTCATTATTAAGTTTCATTAAGCATAGTATTAGAGTTAAAATTGCAAGGAGAAGGTTGCATTTTAAAGTCTTCAAGAGAGTGGAGAAGAAAATTTATTTTAAGGTTTATATACCTACACATTAAAATAGGATTTAGATATATTTTGATAGAAAGAAAAATATCATCTTCCTATTATCTAGTTACAGAAAATAAGACTTCATTAAGTTGCAAATATTATAAGGAACAATTACTAGTGTATTATTTAAGGTTCATTTGTAGGAGTAATAAGGTGAGATTACCATTGCACTATACTATTTGTTCTTAAAAGAGTTTCTTAAGATGCACTAAGTATTTTTAGTTACAATGAAAATTAGTGCATACTTCAAGTTACTTTGAGAGTTCATTGTTGTGTTGTATTAGTTATTCAAATTTCACTAAGGATTTTAGTTAAAATAAACATTAGTGCAAAGTTAAACCTCTCAAAAAGCATATTAGTTGCATGGTGAAGAGCTTGGATTCATTGTTTCTAAGCTATCCAAGTAAAGTGAGTTAAAATATCAGTGTTGCCTAGTAAGGAAGGCAACATAATTTGCTCTCAGGAAGACACCTTTTCAAAGAAGTTAGAGAGCCTACAAAGGTATAAATTCAGTCTAAAACCTTGTTGCAAGTTAAGATACATTATCTTAACTATTTACATTGCAAAAATCATCATTCTTGTCCTTTAGAACAATAATATAAGGACAAATAATAGAGTCTATAAAAGGTATTACAATGACCATCAATACACAATTTTCAAGTGGCCATTCCAAATAGTAAAAGGTAGATTCTAAGTAAGAGAAGAGAGCCAATTTAGGGCTCACATCAATCAAGTCTCAAGGTTTCTAAAATATATCGTATTTTCCATAAAATAAAGCACCCACAACAATAGTTACCTACAAGTATTAAGCCAACGTAAGGAGCTTGTTATCCAACACATATCCACGTAAAAGGGATAGCATATCAGGTTTTACATAAAGTGGCTTGTATATCAACAAAGAAGAAATAGTGCTAAAGATGCAGTTACAAGGTGCAATAATATAGGTTTGACTTATATGAACCTCCAGCTAAAATGAATCACTTAAAGCCATCATTGGAGAGCCATATAACCTCCATTATAGTGTCCTCGATACGTCTTAAGTAGATCCACCCTTGTAGCATCATTTTTCACTTAGAAAGAATGTGTAGAAGATAAGTTACTAAAGGCATTTGTATGCAATAAGTACATAAAGAAAGAAACATCGAAAGGAGGTTTACATGCACAAAACCTTAGTGTCACTTGCAATGCAAAGCCCAAGAATCTTGTGCCACTTGGTACAAAGGACATCTTAAATCTATTATCTCTAACACTTAATAGAAAGGTGCTCATCTGAGTAACACCTTCCATCATATTCTTAACACCCAAGAAGGTATTCAACATACGTTGTATGGTCTAGTGCTCTTCAAAGACCAATGCCACTGAAATAGAAGACAAAATGATCTTGGTAATGTCTCATGCCACTTGACACTCATTTAAAGAGGAGGGAGACACATTTATAGCCATAAAAGGTAAGAATGTTCATAGAGATGAGGAAGCACCTTCTGAGCATGCATTGAATGCAAATAAGTCAAGGTATGTCAAATAAGTCAAGGTATGTCAAATTAGTATTAAAATCAAGATCAAGGTGCATTTAAGAGAAAATATCCAAAGGAGTTGAAAAGGGATCAAAGGAGCATTAAAGCCTAATAACATATGTGTTGCCATCATTGTCATACATCTGCCATTGAAGGAATACAACACCTTTTGAGCATGCATTGAATGCAAATAAGTCAAGGTATGTCAAAGTAGGAATAAAATCAAGATCAAGGTGCATTTAAGAGGAAGCACCTTCTGAGCATGCATTGAATGCAAATAAGTCAAAGTATGTCAAAGTAGGATTAAAATCAAGATCAAGGTGCATTTAAGAGAAAATATCCAAAGGAGTTGAAAAGGGATCAAAGGAGCATTAAAGCCTAATAACATATGCGTTGCCATCATTGTCATACATCTGCCATTGAAGGAATACAACACCCACTATTAAAAAGGTTACAACATTATAGAGGTAAGGTTTTACCTTAATTAAAATTACTTTCATCAAGGAGTGATAATGTGTATAACTTAATATTGAATTCCATTCATCATTTACATTGGGAGTTTTAGCAAAATCAACCTTAATACATTTGAAAGCATATAACATCACTTTAGTTGAAATATAAACATTTTAATATTTGCAATTGAATGTCATAGGAGATATAAGGGTTTCTACTTGTAAAATCAAAACTTTAGTATATTGCAAATATTATTATTTTTTAATATTCCAAATTGGGGAGTTATAAGGAATACTACATCAAACATAGTTTATTGTGTTGGAAATATTGAGCATATTGAGTTGTTATTGATGTCAAAGGTGAAATAGTTGAGAATTATCTTCAAGGTTGACATATTAAAGTGCAAGACAAATATCATCAAAAGGTATACAAGGCAGAAATATGTTGATGAGAAGTGTGAAATGGTTGTCAAGGCAATATGTATCTCCAAGTTATTTTTTTAAGAGAAAGGTTATAATATTTAAATGAAAATTTAAATATTATGAAAAAGGAGGCAAAGATTTAAAGACAAAGAATTATTTCCAATACACTAAGAATTAAAGTATTAACATTATAATATTTTAATATTACAATGCAAAGGTTTCAAAAGTTAAAATAAGTGCAAGGAAATAGAAATCAAATTAATTGAGCATCGACATCAAAGCATGATATGAAAAGCATATTTAAGGGAGTGAAATATTTTATTGACACTAAGGTTTGGAAGAGAGCACTAATCAAAATAATTCATTGTTTGTTGGAGGGCAGAAGAGAGGAATTTGCACATAGTTCTAAGAAGATTTAAAGTCACAGATATTATGGAGGTAGTGAGTGTAACATCATATGTAGGTGGATAGCCTAGATGGTAGAGGGTCCTGCACTAAGGCACTTCCAAGGAGGAGGTCACAGGGTGAAAACCCATCGGTAATATTTTGATTGAGTTTTTGGTAAAAGATAAGGCATAGAATAGGTCAAAATAAAATTCATGCCCATTGTTTCTTTTGTGTATAGCCAGTCCACATGATAGCCTAGCCTATGCTAGGGTGTGGGCAAGCCAGAGGTGGCAGGTTAGAGTCACAATAGTAGCACATCGAGAGGGCACAAAATTTTTTGATTAAATTTTAAGGTATGCAATAGTGTTTGCCCTAGGGAGACAAGGTATATTTTAATTTAATTGCATTTGATTGAATGGTTGAAGTCAAAGGGACAACGTGAAAAGCTACAGTTAAAATTTTTGTGTGTAATATTAAATGAATATTATGAGTTGCACATTTGGTTATTAGATGGTATAAGGGACATTGTGGCATATTGAATTTTATAAAAGTTGGAGGTATAAGGTGTATGTGATTGATTTAAATATTGTAAGTTGTATCTTTGGTTATTGAGTGAAACACTGTGGTGTGTTGATAATTATTTCTTGTGAAAGTAGGAGTTATAAGGTGTTATTGTGGTTTAATATTTTATTGTATTTGTCGTATGATGAAAAGGAATATTTGCGATGGTTTGATCATTGTTAGAGCTTTATATTGTGAATATAAAAAAAGAGTCTTAAAATATTATTTTTAGATCCTATTGTGCACATCTTTTGAGGAAGAAATTTAATGTGGATGATTTGAAAGATAGATCTACTAACTAGTTTTGGAGTGGCACTTTGAAAAGGAAATTCTTTTGAGACAGGTTTTTGAGGGCACGTCTTCATCAAAGCAAGTTAAGTGGTATGGCGATATTATTCCTTCTTTTAGGTTTTTGGTTGAACAAATATTTTTGAATCATAAAGGTAGAGAAATAAGGATTATATATGTGCATTGTTGGAAATATAAGTTCTAGAGTTTGAGAATAAAATTGTGCTTCGTTGTTGAATGATATTGGAATCACTTGTGCAAATATTTGTGAATAAATTTTGCATCATTGTTTAATGAAATTATAACCACATGTGCTAGGGTTTGAGAACAAATTGTGCAAAATTATTGAATGAATTTATGAAGCATTTGGGTATTGATTTGAGTGACATTGAATGTGAATGGGCAAGTTTTAGAGATTAGTTTTGTGAAGCAAATTTGTGCATTATTGTGTTTGATAGTTGAGAGAAATTTTGCAAGGAACATAAACTAATTTCGTTAAGTAAAGTTATATACTAGCATGATTTGATTTGAAAGGAATTTGCAAGAAGTAGAGATCTAATTTGATGAATGTGAGACATGTGAAAGTGACAGACTGAATGAATCTGAAGAGAACATATTGAGCATTTGCATTGCATATTATTATTTATATGTTCTTGAAAGAATTCTAGGAATAATATTTATCAATTGCCTAGTTGAAGAAAGCATTTTTGAAAGAGATACAGCATTTTTTTTAACATCATTTGTGTACAATATTTGGGATTGGTTGATCATGTGTTATGAGAAATTTTGAGCATGTGTTAGAGTAGAGTTGAGTAGAGATAGTGAGCATATTTGAGCAAGTCTTGTGAGAAGACTTAAAATAGGTTTGAGGCAGATTTGAGCAAGTCTTGTGAGAAGACTTGAAGCAGGTTTGAGGTAGATTTGAGCAAGTCTTGTGTGAAGACCTGTGTTAGCGTATATTTCATTTGCTATTATTATTTCATTATTTAGACTATGGTTAGTATTTTTGTAACCACTACTAACCACTATCTATTTCATGACTTGTTGGCTTCGTCTGTTACGGGCTATTCTAAGTCGACCGTGTACTATTTATTTATTGAATATCAATCACATTATGTTCGCATTTTCTACATGGTATCAGATCCTAGGCACTTAGCTCGATGGTAGTCAGATATTTTTTTATTGTGGTTCGATCTTGACTGGGACTTCATTTGGTTTTAGAGATACCCACATGGACCCTTGGTGAGGGGACCCATAGGAAATGAATATCATTGTGTCGAACGTGGCCTGCTAATACACAGGCCTGTACTGCATGGACTCTTAGATGCTAGGGAGAGTGGACATGACATTGGGAAACTGATATAGCCTAGACCTACATGGCGGGACCCTCTACAAGGTAACATGGTGGAACATGATTGTCCTGACCTAGACCGGATTGCAAGACCTAACATTCATCCTATGGGGGGGTTGATACAAACCTGACACGAGTCATTATTGGATTGCACGAAGCTCACAGGTAAAGTTTGGTCAGGTATAGTCTACCTGAAGGTAGATAACCAATGAGGTGAGGTATTTTATTTTTAAATATTCTCTAGTGCTACACTACGGCATATGTGGTATAATTCCCAAAAATGCATTTCTACGTAGCAAACCAGATTTGCTAACATCGCAATTCCATGTATCGTTTTGAAGACTCAATAAAGTTGTTTGTAGATGACGAAAAGAAAATTGTAGAGGACCTACGTGGATGATATAGTGCATCATATCGGCAAGTTGTAGCACCATAGCCATGTATTGTGCAGACCAGATAGATAATATTGTTGTAGACGCCTATTCTAGATGATTCCTTAGGGATCAATTTATTTTTTTGATTATTTTTGGTGCCATTGGAAGACCTTGACGAGACCACTGATAATCGGATCTCTTCATCGCTATTATAGGTGACATAATGGTCACTGAACATAAAATAAGAACTATGTAGAAGACGTGGATATTATCGGCGTGTGGAGACAAAGCGATCACGAATACAATGGTTAATTGCAGCGTCGTGAGAGAAAGCATAGGTGGCAATTTTGCATCCCAAGACAACATAGACATCATGAAATTGCCATCTAAGTTAGGGATCTGGTGAGTGGAGAATCATCACCGCCCGCAGCGAAGCACCATCGCTGGGATAAGCGTCACCGCTCGAGCAGATTCTCCCTCATTTGATAAAGGGAATGTGTCTTTCCTTCCCTTTCGGATCAGATCGCTAGCCCAGTTGGTCGAGGGACCAGTGGTACGAAAGGAGTGGTCGAGGGTTCAACACCCGCCAACCCTCACAAAAGGTAAAAAAAAAAAAATTTGATTAATTTATTTTTTAAATGTTTTAAAATTTAGGTTATTTAAATATTTTGTCTTAAAATTATTTTTTTTTACATTAAAATAATTTTGAGAATATTATATTTAAATAAATCTATATGTTTTATTTCATTTGAAAATTTTATTTTTCAAACTTGAAATTACAAACCTTTGAAGAAGACAACCACACTTTTTTCTGCAAAATTCAGGGGGGATAGTGAGTAATTTTTCAGCATTTGAAAAAGCAATTTGGCATATTGTAAAAGGTGCATTTTCGGCAGTGTTCGACACCTTAGGTTCATTTTTTTGTGGGCATTTTTTTTATGTATGTTGCAATTTTCCTTTACATTTGCACTACTTCATTAAAAATAAAATCAATCTCCCTTAAGTCCCCAAAAATAATTGAACCCATCTGTGCAATTTATTGCACTACAGCGTTCGGTATTTGTGATACCTCTGGCCCGCACTTATAGGTAATGTTGTCGTGATTGGGCTACTGTATCTGCCGCCTAATATAGCTACCAAAATGATGTCTGAGCTTGTTCTCTATCAATCGTCGAGGAGGAATAAGTATGCCATTTTGCATTTTTTTACTCCATCCACTACCCTAATCGTTCTTGTGTTTAGGCGTAAATCTTGATGAAATTTCTGACATCCAAAGTGTTTAGGGGAAGTTACGCCCCACGCATGAGGATTGATGACTTTCTATGGTAGGTGCCATCAACGAGATGATTCCCTTTCAGTACCGCCTAAGTACCACGTATCGTATGATCTCTAAAAATTACCTATAGTCTCCCTCACGTAAGGGCGGGTATTTTGTATGGTATAATGACCTGGCAAAAGGTATATCGAAATGGGGACCATTTGGTGTTATAAGGAACCCTCACAATGTCTGCAAAGTTAATGACTGATGCTCATCAGTTGTTGAAAGGTCCTAATTACACACCATGGAAAAACAAGATGAAGGCTATCCTAGTCATGGATGACTTATGGGATGTTGTTTCTGGAGCAACAACAAGACCTTCACCAGCTGCTGGATCAACAGCAACCACAGCTCCATCTGCTGCTCAGATAGACTTTGACAAGAAAGATAGCAAGGCAAAAGTGCTCATCTTGCTTGTTGTTTCAGATGAAGTTCAACCCCACATTGTTGACTGTGCACATAGTAAAGAGGCATGGGATGCCCTTAAAACTATATATGAGGGAAAGAATGACTCCACTATTCTTTACCTTCAATCTCAATTACATAGTCTAAGCATGAAGCAGGGAGAGACAGTTGAACTCTTTCTATGCAGAGTGTCTGAGTTGAAAGTAAAATTGAATTCTTTGGGAGAACCTGTTGATGATAAGCTCCTTACCTCAGTTGTATTGAGAGCTTTACTTGATTCTTATAGGGTGTTGATCACCTCACTTCAGGTGTCACAGAGAAAAGTTACCTTTGTTGAGTTGGTCAATCTGCTTCAAGAAGAGGAGGCACGCCAACTTCAAAGAGATGATTCTTCTAATACAACCCTATACTCCAACAGGAAGGGTTCTAAGAAGAAGGGTAATTTTTAGAAAGGAGGAAATTCTCACAAAGATTCAAAAGGGAAACAACCTCAAAAAATGAAGAGATATTGCAAAATTTGTGACAAAGACAACCATGACACAAACAGGTGTTGGCACAAGAATAAGCAATCTAAACAAAAAGGCCAGAACAAACCACAAAATAAGAACAAGCAACCCAAGGTGAATGTTGTTGTTGAAGAATCTGACTCGGATTCTGAGTGGGCACACAAGGTGCTCATGACTACCACAACCTCCAAGCAGAAGGATCCTGTATGGTATGTCGATTCTGGCGCTAGTAAGCATATGACTGGTGATAAATCATGGTTTGAATCATTTGAGGCCAAAGAGGGCAAACCTATCACTATTGTTGATGACAAAACCTACAAGGTTTAGGGAGAAGGTACAGTTTTAGTCACTCTTCCTGATGGCAAGTGTCATATTGACAAAGTCCTCTATGTTCCAGGATTGGCGAACAATTTGTTGTCAGTCACACAAATTCTGGATAAGGATATGGTTGTAAACTTTCATGTTGAGGATGGCAAGAAGTGTTGTTCTATTACCAGGAGGGGTAAGCACATTGCAACAACTTCATATAAGCATGGCTTATTTGCCTTAGATGCTATCTCTACTCCCCATGTTGCCATGACAGTCTCTACCAAGGAGGCAACTTCCCTATGGCACAAGAGATATGGGCATCTTAGTTCTGGCTACTTACTTGAGCTAAGTAAGTATGAGATGGTAAAGGGTCTTCCTTCCCTTTCTTCCACATTGCCAGTGTGCTCTGACTGCTTGGTAGGAAAGCAGCATAGAGTACCTTTTGAGAAGAGCTCTACAAGAGCAAAGAAACCTCTGGAGTTGATTCACACCGATCTGTGCGGTCCTTTCACACCAATCAGTTGTGGGGGGAAGAGGTATTTTTAGTTGTTTGTGGATGACTACTCACGAAATATGTGGGTGTTCTTTCTTAATCTGAAATCTGAAGCCTTTAGTTTCTTCCAACAATTCAAGAAATCTGTTGAGAAGGAGTCAGGGACTTCTATAAAGACCCTCCGCTCAGATCGAGGGGGGAGTTTACCTCTAAAGAGTTTTTTGCATTCTTGACTGCACATGGGATCACAAGACAGTTGACTACTACTTACACTCCTCAACAAAATGGAGTTGCTGAGAGGAGGAACCATTCTATCATGGAAATGGTTCATTGTATGCTCACAGGAGCTAGTCTTGGGCAACAATATTGGGCAGAAGTTGTCACCACTATAGTATATCTGTTGAATAGGGCACCCACAAAGGCCCTAAAAGGAATGACTCCATAGGAAGCATGGAGTGGTCAAAAACCCTCCATCTCTCATCTTCGCATTTTTGGATGTAAAGCTTTCATGCACATACCGAAAGAGAAAAGGAAGAAGCTTGATGAGAAGACATTGAAGTGTATTCTTCTTGGCTATGATGAGCACTCTAAGGGTTATCGTTTGATTGATCCTTTGACCAAGAAGATTCATGTCAGTAGAGATGTTGTTTTTGATGAGGCTTTCACATCACAAAGCACATCTAATGTATACCTAGATCTTGTGGAATCTAAAGTTGAGAAGTCCCCTTCGTCACCAAAGACTGGAGGTCCTTCTACTTCTTCATCTTCTTCATCACCATAGAAGAAGAATCCAAAATGGTATACAAGTACAATCAGAGACTCCAAGTTATCCACTCCACTATATTTGACTTTGGATAGACCTCGTACTCATAGCATGGCTCGACAGGAGAGAGCAGCAGTAGAGACTACTGAGGTTGATGATCTTTGTCAATCTTTTGAGGAACTTTTTGTAGATCCAGAGAGAGAAACAGAGGATATGGATATAGATGATGATAGGGTGTTTATGTCTTCAATGAATGAACATGAACCTGCTTCTGTACAAGATGCCCTTAGTGAGCCACAATGGAAGGCTGCTATGGATGCTGAGTATAAGTCTCTAAAAAAGAACAAAACTTGGGAGCTTGTCGATCTGCCACATGGAAAGAAGCCCATTGGCTGCAAATGGGTGTACAAAGTCAAGTACAAGGCATATGGGACAATTGATAAGCATAAGGCCCATCTTGTTGCAAAGGGCTATGCACAAAAGGAAGGCATTGACTATGAGGAAACTTTTGCACCTACTACTCGGATGACCACCATTCGAGTTCTTTGTGCTATGGCAGCATAGTATGGGTGGAAAGTTCACCAGATGGATGTCAAGAGTGCTTTTCTGAATGGTGATCTCCAAGAGGAAGTCTACATGACACAACCTGAAGGATTTGAAGTGGAAGGCCAAGAGAAGAAAGTGTGCAAGTTGGTCAAATCCTTATATGGTTTAAAACAAGCTCCTCGAGCTTGGTATATAAAAATGGATAATCACCTCCTGCAGCATGGATTTAAGAGATGTCCATCAGATGCAAACCTCTATTTCAAGAAATAAGGTTCTGAGATAGTGTTGCTTGTACTCTATGTTGATGATCTGCTCATTACAGGGAGTTCAAAAACTATGATCTCTGCTATCAAAAGAGACTTGTGTAAATATTTTGAGATGACAGATCTTGGACTTCTCCATTATTGTCTTGGTCTGGAAGTGAGCCAGAAGGAGCACTACATCAAAGTGTCTCAAAAAAATATGCCAAGACATTGTTAGAAAAATATCGCATGACTGATTGCAAGTCGATGGCAACTCCGATGGAATCAGGACTTCAGTTATCATGATATGATGATTCACCTCAGGTAGATGGTACTCTCTATCGATAGCTGATTGGGAGTCTCATATATCTGACAAATACTAGGCCAGATATCATATTTGTTATCAACTATCTTTCGAGGTTCATGCAGGAACCTAAGACTACTCACTGGAAAGCAGCAAAACGTGTTCTTCACTATGTCCGTGGCACAATGGAATATGGCCTAGAATACAAGAGGAATGACAAATTCTTCTTGCAAGGATACATGGACTCTGACTATGTCGGGTCATATGATGATCGTAAGTCAACTTTAGGATATATATTTCATCTTGGATCTGGTCCTGTCTCTTGGCACAGCAAGAAGCAACAGGTGGTTGCTATCTCATCTACAGAGGTAGAGTATTGCACCGCACGTGAAGCTGTGTGCGAAGTGATATGGTTGCATCACATTTTGACAAGTATGGGTCATCCATAAAAATCTCCAATACACTTGTTCTGCGACAACCAGGGTGTTTTGAACCTTGTTAAGAATCCAGTGCATCATGAGAAAACCAAGCACATTGACACACAATGTCACTTCATTCGAGATGAAGTTCCAAGGCATCGAATTCAGCTTTAGTACATCTCCACCGATGCTCAAGTTGCAGATATTTTCACTAAGGCACTTGCACGTGTCAAATTTGAATTGTTTCGTAGCTCTCTATGTATTGCAAAATAATGTAATAAAGGGGGGATGTTAGCATAAAAGCTAGTAGTTATTTTATTATCCAAATAATGTAATAAGGAGGGATGTTAGCATATATTTCATTTGCTATTATTATTTCATTATTTATACTATGGTTAGTATTGTTGTAACCACTACTAACCACTACCTATTTCATGACTTGTTGGCTCTGTCTGTTACGCGCTATTCTAAGTCGATCGCGTACTATTTATTTATTGAATATCAATCGCATTATGTTCGCATATTCTACAACTTGAAGGAGGTTTTAGGAAGCTTTGAGAAAGTCTTGTGAGAATACTTGAAGTAAGTTTGAGGTAGATTTGAGCAAGTCTTGTGATAAGACTTGAAGCAAGTTTGAGGTATATTTGAGCAAGTCTTGTGAGAAGATTTGAAGCAGATTTTAGGTATATTTGAGAAATTCTTGTGAGAAGACTTGAAGCAGGTTTGGACAAGAGTTGAGAGAATATTTGAGAAAGCCTTGTGAGTAGGTTTGGTACAGATTTAGGCAAATTTATGAGAATTTTTTTTGCTAATTTGAGCAAGCCTTGTGAGTAGGCTTGGTGTAAATTATAATAGTCGGACAGAGATATCCTATGGATAGAGGTCTATAAACCAAAGTAGTGGGGACATAGGTCTCCTATGGATAAAGGTCCACAAACTAGAGCAGTTGGGATAGAGGTATCCTATGGATAGAGGTCCACAAACCAAAGCAATGGGGATAGAAATATCCTTTGTATAAATACCCACAAACCAGAGTAGTGGGGATAGAGGTCTCCTATGGATAGAGGTCCACAAACTAGAGTATTGGGTACAAAGGTCTCCTATGGATAGAGGTCCATAAACCAAAGTAGTGGGGACAGAGGTCTCCCATGGATAGAGGTCCACAAACTAGAGCAATGGGGATAACAATATCCTATGGATAGAGGTCCACGAACTTGAGCATAGGGGATTGAGATTTCCTTTGGGTAGAGGTCCATAAAATTATAATATGGAATTGGTTCCCAAGAGATTTATTAAGAAATATTTTCTTCGTGGATATAACCCACATTGGGTGAACCACGTTAAATCTATGTCTCTCATTGTGTGTGATGATATGTGCATTGCTTTGCTACTACTATTGATGATATTGGTTAATACCGCTTTGGAAAGAATCACTACAATTGATAGTATTGGATGTTATATTTTGGAAAGAAAAGTAAAAGTTTAGCTTATACTATTCATCCCCCCTCTTAGTATAAGCTTGTGTTCTTCAATTGGTATTAGAGCCGGTTCCTTCAAAAAATTATAACAGCTTGAAGGAAGATCTTACAGGAACACATATGGCTTCTCATAATGGATCTTCAACAAATAAGGATCCAATATTTGATGGGAATAATTATGCTTTTTGGAGTATGAGGATGAATACTTATTTGATGGCACAAGGATATAAAACATGGCAAACTATTGAGGATGGTTTCAAACCTACAACTACTCCTCCCACAGATAAGGATGGCAAGCAACTATATGTAAATAATGTCAAGGCTATAAATATATTATTTAGTGGATTATGTGAATCAGAGTTTGTGAAAGTTATGCAATGTATATCAACAAAATAAATACGGGATAAATTTAAGAAAACATATGAACGATATAGCAAGGTTAAGTTTACAAAACTTCAAACTCACAGGAGGAGGTTTGAAGAGTTGAAGATGAAATATGAGGAAGATATTGCTAAATACTTACTCCGTGTTGATGAAGTTGTTAATACCATGCGTGGACTTGGATTTGAAATTGAGGACTCTAGTGTTGCTCAAAAAGTATTAATATCACTACCTATGAGGTATGATGCAAAGGTTTCAACAATAGAAGGTATGAAGGATCTCTATAAGTTGACAATGGATGAGTTACATGAATTGTCACAGCTTATGAGATGAGGATATAAAAATATGAATATTCCAAGAGAGAGGTAGCATTCAAAGTTTCAAAGAAGACAAAAGATAAGAAACCATAATCAAGTGATGAGTCAAGCAGTAATGAAGAAGCTAATTATGTGAGAAGAAATAAGAAGGGCTCAAGAAAATACAAAGTTATGAAGACTGTGAAATGTTTTAATTGTGGTAACTTTGGTCACTATGCATTTCATTGTCCACAAGCTGGAAGTAGTAGTAGTGAAGAGAAATAGGATTATAAGAAAAAGGAATAATGAAAATTTAGGTATGAAAATAAAAATAGGTATGGTCAATGCAATCATGAAAAGAAGATTTTTCAAAGGCACAAGAAGAGTTTCTATGTTGAAGAAGCAAGCAGTGCTTCAAGTGATAGTGATGAAAGTTTCTCAAATAGTGAAAAATAAGAGATTATATTTTTGGAAATAGAAGAGGAAGAGGACACTCCTATTGAATATCAAGTAGAAGATGTTTCTGATCAAGTAGAGGAAAAATAATATGCTCGTATAATTAAAGACCTAGAGGAAGATTCAGAAAAAGAAGAAGAAGCCATAGTTGACCTAGAAGAGGAACTTATTATTGCTCTTAGAGAGTTGAAAAGATTTATAAAGAATAACTCAAGACTTAAGTCTCAAGTTCAAGAAGATGAGGAAATAAAGGAAAATCTTCTACAAGATCTCAAAAACTTAAAAGTTAAGGCAAGGAGATTTAAAGAAGTTATGGTTGAAAATTTAGAGGCAAAAGAGTTAGAATGTGAAATATTAGAACATGAAGTGGTTTCTTTAAGGATGGAAGTGAAATATTCTAAGGATAAGTTGCACAGGTTTGGGAAAAGTTCAAAAAACTTTGGATAACATTATCAAAGCACAAATATCTTCATTTATCAAAACAAGACTAGGCTATGAAGAAGGTCAAGAGGTACAAAAATAGGGGTCAAGCTCAAAAGAAAAGGAAGTCTTAGAGGAAGATATTGAAGAAGAACCTAATACCTATGTTGATAAGTTGAGGAGTGAAAGGATCATTGAGAAAGAAAATAATGCACAAACAAGAAATAGGGATCATCACAGAGAAGGCAAATAAAGGACCAAGAGACCATATTTTCCAAGGCAAGATGGATATTTCTTTCAAGGTTATTTTTTCTCATGTAATCATTTTGGTCATAAAGTTGTACACTATAGGGTTCATGGTAATAATGAGTGACCATATCCTCCAAGGAAATATGAACATCTCTTCCAAGGTTATTGCTACTCATGTAATAATTTTGGTCATAAATTTATTCATTGCAGGGTTCATGGTATAAATGGTTATGTCTTCACCAAGAGGAACTTCAAGATATTTGCACCTTCCAAGAACTACAACATCAGATGTTACAATTGCAATAAATTTGGGTACAGAGAAAAGTGGTGTAGAATAGACTTTCAGTAATATCTAAGGACAAGCATGAAGAAGGATAACCAGAATGTTTAAAGAGGTATGACCACAAAATTTTAGAAAAATAAGATTCAAAAATAAGAAGAGCATTGTAAGTTGGGAGTAGGTTTACTCCCATCCCAAAATTAATCACCTCAAGAAGATGAGGTGGTGAGGGAGCTAATCTAAGAGTTTTATTTTTAGCCCCAAAGGAGCCCTTTGCCATTTATGTCAAAGGGGGAGAGATTTCAGTAAGGGGGAGAGAATTCAGTGAGGGAGACTAGCTTCTCAAGGGGAGCATATTTGGAATCCAGTGGTAGTAAAAGAAAATATTCTAGAAGGGTTGCCATCAATGACAAAGGGGGAGATTGTTGGAAATATTGAGCATATTGAGTTGTCATTGATGTCAAAGGTGAAATAGTTGAGAATTATCTTCAAGGTTGAAATATTAAAGTGCAAGACAAATATCATCAAAAGGTACACAAGGTAGAAATATGTTGATGAGAAGTGTGAAATGGTTGTCAAGGCAATATGTATCTCCAAGTTATTTTTTAAGAGAAAGGTTATAATATTTAAATGAAAATTTAAATATTATGAAAAAGGAGGCAAATATTTAAAGACAATGAATTATTTCCAATACACCAAGGTTTCAAGTATTAACATTATAATATTTTAATATTATAATGCAAAGGTTTCAAAAGTTAAAAGAAGCGCAAGGAAATAGAAATCAAATTAATTGAGCACCGACGTCAAAGCATGATATGAAAAGCATATTTAAGGGAGTGAAATATTTGATTGGCACTAAGGTTTGGAAGATAGTGCTAATCAAAATCGTTCATTGATCGAAATCGTTCGCCATTCGTTGGAGGGAAAAAGAGAGGAATCCGCACGTAGTTCTAAGCAGATCCAAAGTCATAGATATTATGGAGGTAGTGAGTGTAACATCATAGCTGGGTGGCTAGCCCAGATGATAGAGGGTCCTGTGCTAAGGTGCTTGCAAGGAGGAGGTCATGGGGTCAAAACCCATCGACAATGTTTTGATTGAGTTTTTGGTAAAAGAGAAGGCGCAGAACAGGTCAAAATGAAATTCATGCCCATTGGTTCTTGTGTGGGCAGCCAATGCACACGACAACCGAGCCTGCGCTAGGGTGTGGGCAAGCTCGAAGGTGGCAGGTTCGAGTCGCAATGGTAGCACGTCGAGAGGGCACAAATTTTTTGATTAAATTTTAAGGTATGCAATAGTGTTTGCCCTAGGGAGACATAAGGTATATTTTAATTTAATTGCATTTGATTGAATGGTTATTAGATGGTATAAGGGACATTGTGGCATATTGAATTTTATAAAAGTTGGAGGTATAAGGTGTATGTGATTGATTTAAATATTGTAAGTTGTATCTTTGGTTATTGAGTGAAACATTGTGGTGTGTTGAGAATTATTTCTTGTGAAAGTAGGAGTTATAAGGTGTTATTGTGGTTTAATTTTTTATTGTATTTGTGGTATGATGAAAAGGAATATTTGAGAGGTTTTGATCATTGTTAGAGCTTTATCTTGTGAAGATAAAAAGAGAGTCTTAAAATATTATTTTCAGATCCTATTGTGCACATCTTTTGAGGAAGAAATTTAATGTGGATGATTTGAAAGATAGATCTACTAACTAGTTTTGAAGTGGCACTTTGAAAGGGAAATTCTTTTGAGATAGGTTTTGAGGGCACATCTTCATCAAAGCAAGTTAAGAGGTATGGTGATATTATTCCTTCTTTAAGGTGTTTGGTTGAGCAAATATTTCTGAATCATAAGGTGGAGAAATAAGGATTATATATGTGCATTGTTGGAAATATAAGTGCTAGAGTTTGAGAATAAAATTGTGCTTCATTGTTGAATGAGATTGGAAACACTTGTGCTAAGGTTTGTGAACAAATTGTGCATCATTGATTAGTGAAATTGGAACCACATGTGCTAGGGTTTGAGAACAAATTGTGCAGCATTGTTGAATGAATTTGTGAAGCATTTGGGCATTGATTTGAGTGACATTGAATGTGAATGGGCAAGTGTTAGAGACCAGTTTTGTGAAGCAAATTTGTGCATTATTGTGTTTGATCTTTGAGAGAAAATTTGCAAGGAACATAAACCAGTTTTGTGAAGCAAAGTTATACACTAGCGTGATTTGATTTGAAAGGAATTTGCAAGAAGTAGAGATCTGATTTGATGAATGTGAGACATGTGAAAGTGACAGACTTAATGAATGTGAAGAGAACATATTGAGCATTTGCATTGCATATTATTCTTTATATGTTCTTGAAATAATTTTAGGAAGAATATGTCTGAATTGCCTAGTTGAAGAAAGCATTTCTGAAAGAGATACAAGCATTATTTTGAACATCATTTGTGTGCAATATTTGGGATTGGTTGAGCATGTGTTATGAGCAGATTTGAGCATGTGTTATGAGCAGATTTGAGCATGAGATAGTGAGCATATTTGAGCATGTGTTATGAGAAGACTTAAGCATGTGTTATGAGCATATTTGAGCATGTGTTATGAGAATATTTGAGCATGTGTTATGAGAGCAGATTTGAGCAAGTATTGTGAGAAGACTTGAAGTAGGTTTGAGGCAGATTTGAGCAAGTCTTATGAGAAGACTTGAAATAGGTTTGAGGTAGATTTGAGCAAGTCTTGTGAGAAGACTTGAAATAGGTTTGAGGTAGATTTGAGCAAGTCTTGTGAGAAGACTTGAATCATATTTTGAGGTATATTTGAGCAAGTCTTGTGAGAAGACTTGAAGCAGGTTTGGGCAAGAGTTGAGAGAATATTTGAGCAAGCCTTGTGAGTAGGCTTGGTGCAAATTTGGGCAGATTTATGAGTAGGTTTTGTTGCTGATTTGAGCAAGCCTTGTGAGTAGGCTTGGTGCAGATTTGGGCATATTTATGAGCAAGTTTTAATGTTTATTTGAGCAATAATTGTAAGTAGACTTGGTGCAGATTAGAGTAGTGGGGATAGAGGTCTCCTATGGATAGAGGTCCACAAACTAGAGCAGTGGGGATAGAGGTCTCTTGTGGATAGAGGTCCACAAACTAGAGTAGTGGGGATAGAGGTCTCCTATGGATAGAGGTCCACAAACTAGAGTAGTGGGGATAGAGGTCTCCTGTGGATAGAGGTCCACAAACCAGAGTAGTGGGGACAGAGGTCTCCTATGGATAGAGGTCCACAAACCAGAGTAGTGGGGATAGAGGTCTCCTATGGATAGAGGTCCACAAACCAAAATAGTGGGGATAGAGGTCTCCCATGGATAGAGGTCCACAAACCAGAGCAGTGGGGATAGAGGTCTCCTGTGGATAGAGGTCCACGAACTTGAGCATAGGGGATTGAGATCTCCTTTGGGTAGAGGTCCATAAAATTGTAATAGGGAATTGGTTCCCAAGAGATTTATTGAGAAAGTTTATAAGAAATATTTTCTCCATGGACGTAACCCACATTGGGTGAACCACGTTAAATTTGTGTCTCTCATGTGTGTGATGATTTGTGTATTGCCTTGATACTACTATTGATGATATTAGTTAATACTGCTTTGAAGAATTATTGCAATTGATAATATTGTTGTTATTATTTTGGAAAGAAAAGTAAAAGTTTATCTTATATTGTTCACCCCCCCTCTCAGTATAAGCTTGTGTTCTTCAATTGGTATCAGAGCGGGTTCCTTCGAAAAAGTCTAACAACTTGAAGGAAGATCTTACAGGAACACATATGGCTTCTCAAAATGGATCTTCAACAAATAAGGCTCCAATATTTGATGGGAATAATTATGCTTTCTGGAGTATGAGGATGAAGACTTATTTGATGGCACAAGGATATGAAACATGGCAATCTATTGAGGATGGGTTCAAACCTACAACTACTCCTCCCACAGATAAGGATGGCAAGCAACTATATGTAAATAATGCCAAGGCTATGAATGGAATCTTAAGTGGATTACATGAATCAAAGTTTGTGAAAGTTATGCAATGCAAATCAACAAAATAAATATGGGACAAATTGAAGCAAACATATGAAGGAGATAGCAAGGTTAAGTTGGAAAAACTTCAAACTCACAGGAGGAGGTTTGAAGAGTTGAAGATGAAATATGAGGAAGATATTGCTAAATACTTACTCCGTGTTGATGAAGTTGTTAATACCATGCGTGGACTTGGATTTGAAATTGAGGACTCTAGTGTTGCTCAGAAAGTATTAAGATCACTCCCTATGAGGTATGATGCAAAGGTTTCAACAATAGAAGAGATGAAGGATCTCGATAAGTTGACAATGGATGAGTTACATGGAATTCTCACAGCTTATGAGATGAGGATAGAAAAAGATCAAAATTCCAAGAGAGAGGCAGCATTCAAAGTTTCAAAGAAGATAAAATATAAGAAACCAGAATCAAGTGATGAGTCAAGCAGTGATGAAGAAGCTAACTATGTGAGAAGAAATAATAAGGGCTCAAGAAAACACAAAGATATGAAGACTATGAAATGTTTTAATTGTGGTAACTTTGGTCACTATGCATCTAATTGTCCACAAGCTAGAAGTAGTAGCAGTGAAGAGAAACAAGATTATAAGAAAAAGGAAGAAAGAAAATTTAGGTATGAAAAGAAAAATAGGTATGGTCAAGGCAAGCATGAAAAGAAGATTTTTCAAAGGCACAAGAAGAGTTTCTATGTTGAAGAAGCAAGTAGTGCTTCAAGTGACAGTGATGAAAGTTTCTCAGATAGTGAAAAAGAAGAGATTATATTTTTGGCAATAGAAGAGGAAGAGGACACTCCTATTGAAGATCAAGTAGAAGATGTTTCTGACCAAGTAGAAGAAAAAGAAGATGCTCCTATAATTGAAGACCTAGAGGAAGGTTCAGAAAAATAAGAAGCCACAGTTGACCTAGAAGAGGAACTTATTATTTCTCTTAGAGAGTTGAAAAGAGTTAGAAAGAAGAACTCAAGACTGAAGGCTCAAGTTCAAGAAGATGAGGAAATAAAGGAAAAGCTTCTACAAGATCTCAAAAACTTAAAAGTTAAGGCAAGGAGATTTAAAGAAGTTATGGTTGAAAAGTTAGAGGTAAAAGAGTTAGAATGTGAAATATTAGAACATGAAGTGGTTTCTCTAAGGATGGAAGTGAAATATTCTAAGGATAAGCTGCACAGGTTTGGGAAAATTTCAAAAAACTTTGGATAACATTATCAAAGCACAAAGATCTTCATTTATCAAAATAGGACTAGGCTATGAAGAAGGTCAAGAGGTACAAAAAGAGGAGTCAAGCTCAAAAGAAAAGGAAGTCTCAGAGGAAGAGATTGAAGAAGAACCTAAGACCTATGTTGATAAGTTGAGGAGTGAAAGCATCATTGAGGAAGAAAACAATGCACAAACAAGAAACAAGGATCATCATAGAGAAGGCAAAGAAAGGACCAAGAGACCATATTTTTCAAGGCAAGATGAATATTTCTTCCAAGGGTATTGTTTCTCATGTAATAATTTTGGTCACAAAGCTATACATTGCAAGATTCATGGCAGAAATGATTATGGCTTCACCAAAAGAAATTTCAGGTCATTTGCACCATTTAGAAACTACAACATCAGGTGTTACAATTGCAATAATTTTGGGCATAAAGCAAAGTGGTGTAGAACAGAGTTTCTAGAACCTTCAAAGACAAGCAAGGATAGAAATGACCAAAAGGTTCAAAGAGGTATGACTACAAAAGTGTGGAAGAAAGTTGAGAAAGGAGAAGAGCATTGTAAGTTGGGAGTAGATTTACTCCCACCCCAAAATTGATCACCTCAAGAAGAGGAGGTGGTGAGGGGGCTAAGCTAAGAGTATTATTTTTAGCCCCAAAGGAGCCCTTTGCCATTGATGTCAAAGGGGGAGAGATTTCAGTAAGGAGGAGAGAATTCAGTGAGGGGAGAAGCTTCTCAAGGGGAGCAAATTTGGAATCTAGTGGTAGTAAAAGGAAATATTCTAGAAGGGTTGCCATCAATGACAAAGGGGGAGATTGTTGGAAATATTGAGCATATTGAGTTGTCATTGATGTCAAAGGTGAAATAGTTGAGAATTATCTTCAAGGTTGAAATATTAAAGTGCAAGACAAATATCATCAAAAGGTACACAAGGCAAAAATATGTTGATGAGAAGTGTGAAATGGTTGTCAAGGCAATATGTATCTCCAAGTTATTTTTTTAAGAGAAAGGTTATAATATTTAAATGAAAATTTAAATATTATGAAAAAGGAGGCAAATATTTAAATAGAAATAATTATTTCCAATACACCAAGGTTTCAAGTATTAACATTATAATATTTTAATATTATAATGCAAAGGTTTCAAAAGTTAAAAGAAGTGCAAGGAAATAGAAATCAAATTAATTGAGTACCGACATCAAAGCATGATATGAAAAGCATATTTAAGGGAGTGAAATATTTTATTGGCACTAAGGTTTTGAAGAGAGCGCTAATCGAAATCGTTAATCATTCATTGAAGGGTAGAAGAGAGGAATTTGCACGTAGTTCTAAGAAGATCCAAAGTCGTAGATATTACAGAGGTAGTGAGTGTAACATCATAGTTGGGTGGCTAGCCCAGATAGTAGAGGGTCCTACGCTAAGGTGCTTGCAAGGAGGAGGTCATGGGATCAAAACCCATCGACAATATTTTGATTGAGTTTTTGGTAAAAGAGAAGGCATAGAACAAGTCAAAATGAAATTTGTGCCCATTGGTTCTTGTGTGGGCAGCCAACACACATGGCAACCAAGCCTGTGCTAGGGTGTGGGCAAGCCGGAGGTGGCAGGTTCGAGTCGTAGCGGTAGCACGTCGAGAGGGTGCAAAATTTTTTGATTAAATTTTAAGGTATGCAATAGTGTTTGCCCTAGGGAGACAAGGTATATTTTAATTTAATTGCATTTGATTGAATGGTTATTATATGGTATAAGGGACATTGTGGCATATTGAATTTTATAAAAGTTGGAGGTATAAGGTGTATGTGATTGATTTAAATATTGTAAGTTGTATCTTTGGTTATTGAGTGAAACATTGTGGTGTGTTGAGAATTATTTCTTGTGAAAGTAGGAGTTATAAGGTGTTATTGTGGTTTAATTTTTTATTGTATTTGTGGTATGATGAAAAGGAATATTTGAGAGGTTTTGATCATTGTTAGAGCTTTATCTTGTGAAGATAAAAAGAGAGTCTTAAAATATTATTTTCAGATCCTATTGTGCACATCTTTTGAGGAAGAAATTTAATGTGGATGATTTGAAAGATAGATCTACTAACTAGTTTTGAAGTGGCACTTTGAAAGGGAAATTATTTTGAGATAGGTTTTTGAGGGCACATCTTCATCAAAGCAAGTTAAGAGGTATGGTGATATTATTCCTTATTTAAGGTGTTTGGTTGAGAAAATATTTTTGAATCATAAGGTGGAGAAATAAGGATTATATATGTGCATTGTTGGAAATATAAGTGCTAGAGTTTGAGAATAAAATTGTGCTTCATTGTTGAATGAGATTGGAAACACTTGTGCTAAGGTTTGAGAACAAATTGTGCATCATTTTTAGTGAAATTGGAACCACATGTGCTAGGGTTTGAGAACAAATTGTGCAACATTGTTGAATAAATTTGTGAAGCATTTGGGCATTGATTTGAGTGACATTGAATGTGAATGGGCAAGTGTTAGAGACCAGTTTTGTGAAGCAAATTTGTGCATTATTGTGTTTGATCTTTGAGAGCAAATTTGCAAGGAACATAAACCAGTTTTGTGAAGCAAAGTTATACACTAGCATGATTTGATTTGAAAGGAATTTGCAAGAAGTAGAGATCTGATTTGATGAATGTGAGACATGTGAAAGCGATAGACTTAATGAATGTGAAGAGAACATATTGAGCATTTGCATTGCATATTATTCTTTATATGTTCTTGAAAGAATTCTAGGAAGAATATGTCTGAATTGCCTAGTTGAAGAAAGCATTTTTGAAAGAGATACAAGCATTGTTTTGAACATCATTTGTGTGCAAGATTTGGGATTGGTTGAGCATGTGTTATGAGAAATTTTGAGTATGTGTTATGAGCATATTTGAGTATGTGTTATGAGCATATTTGAGAATGTGTTATGAGAAGATTTGAGTATGTTTATGAGGTATATTTGAGCAAGTCTTGTGAGAAGACTTGAAATAGGTTTGAGGTAGATTTGAGCAAGTCTTGTGAGAAGACTTGAAGTAGGTTTGAGGCATATTTGAGCAAGTCTTGTGAGAAGACTTGAAGTAGGTTTGAGGTAGATTTGAGCAAGTCTTGTGAGAAGACTTGAAGCAGGTTTGAGGCAGATTTGAGCAAGTCTTGTGAGAAGACTTGAAGCAAGTTTGAGGTAGATTTGAGAAATTCTTGTGAGAAGACTTGAAGCATGTTTGGGCAAGAGTTGAGAGTAGATTTGAGCAAGCCTTGTGAGTAGGCTTGGTGTAAATTTGGGTAGATTTGTGAGCAAGTTTTGTTGCTGATTTGAGCAAGCCTTGTGAGTAGGCTTGGTGCAAATTTGAGTAGATTTATGAGTATGTTTTGTTTCTAGATAGAGAGCCTCATGTGAGTAGGCTTGGTGGATAGATATCCATGAGCAGTAGAGGACAGAGGTCTCCTGTGGATAGAGGTCCACAAACTAGAAATGTTGGGATAGAGGTCTCCTATGGATAGAGGTCCACAAACCAAAGTAGTGGGGATAGAGGTCTCCTATGGATAGAGGTCCATAAACCAGAGTAGTGGGGATAGAGGTCTCCTATGGATAGAGGTCCACAAACTAGAGTAGTGGGGATAGAGGTCTCCTATGGATAGAGGTCCACAAACCAGAGTAGTGGGGACAGAGGTCTCCTGTGGATAGAGGTCCACAAACCAGAACAGTGGAGATAGAGGTCTCCCATGGATAGAGGTCCACAAACTAGAGCAATGGGGATAGAGGTCTCCTATGGATAGAGGTCCACGAACTTGAGCATAGGGGATTGAGATCTCCTTTGGGTAGAGGCCCATAAAATTGTAATAGGGAATTGGTTCCCAAGAGATTTATTGAGAAAGTTTATAAGAAATATTTTCTCCATGGATGTAACCCACATTGGGTGAACCACGTTAAATCTGTGTCTCTCATGTGTGTGATGATTTGTGCATTGCCTTGATACTGCTATTGATGATATTGGTTAATACTACTTTGAAGAATTATTGCAATTGATATTATTGTTGTTATCATTTGGAAAGAAAAGTAAAATTTTAGCTTATATTGTTCACCCCCCTCTCAGTATAAGCTTGTGTTCTTCATATTGAAATTTAGAAAATCAAACTATTGGCTATTAAAGGATAAAGAAGTAAAATTGTTTCTTACTTAAAAAAGTTGGAATAATTTACTTATACTTATCCTATAGTCATATTAAATGTATAAAATAAATCCAACCATAGAGAACATTAACGAATTAAAAAGTGCACAAGGAGAAAAGAAAATTAGGAGTTGAAAATTATATCATCAAACCATTAGGGAGTCAAAAGGGATTCACCTCAAAGTAAACCTAAAAGCTAAGTTTAATTTCAAGCACTTTATCAAAACTTTAGATTAATTAAATCACTTGGGAGATATAAGGAATCCTACAAAACCTAAGAGTTGAAGAGGTTTTATCAAGTTTGATCATATACTCAATTTACTAGGGAGTCATAAGGTAGTCTACTACAAAGGATCTATCAAAATATTCATAAAGTATAAAGAGCTAAAACTAAGTATTATGTCTACCTCAAAGAATACAATGAACAATAATATGAACAACACTATTAGAAAGGAAAGAGCAAGTGTCATAAAAATTGGAATCAAGAATTTACTTACAAAGTCTGAAGGGGGCCTAGACCTTACTTCAAATAGGATTCATAGTGAAGCTTTGAAATATAACTTTGAAACCATGGAATATTATCTACATGCTCGACTCACTGAAGCAATTGATAATGGAAAGAGTGACATTCAAATTCCTTTAGATTTTGGTAGCAATATATATATGGCATTACTTACATTCAAATGTTACAAGGATGAGAATGTATAACAAAAAGGATTGATGGAATTACTTAAAATGAAAATAGAAATGGATGAATCATACCTAGTGAAGATATTTCAATCCTCCTGCAGTATTAATATTTCAAGTTCTACTAATACATAATATTATCATGATGCCTTAAGTGTTTGTTCAAAAGCTTCAATGCAAAACCTAGAAAATTATAAAAAATACAAAGGCAAAGAGAAGATACTTTTACAGGAATCAGGTGATAGTACATCCACCTATGAAAGTGTAATAACTGACTCCAAAGACAAAGAAGAAGAAGAGGAGCCATATCAAGGAGGTATACAATGCAATGTGAATTAAAGATAATACAAAGAACCAAATCAAGCTGAAGAACATCTAAAGATGAAGATCCATATTGAAGACTAAAGTCTTCAATACCCAAATAATGTAATACAAGGGGATTTTAGAGTATATTACATTATTTGGTACATGTCAATGTACCACCTTAGGTACATTATTAGATTAGGAGTTTATCTTATTTTAAGTAGTTACTTGGGAAAGAAGTAATAAATGCACAAGAGTTAGAATGTGCTATGATGTAAATGTTCATGTATTCCACATGTACATGAGTAATAGGAAAAGGTGGAGTAAATCCCAAGGAACTTATCTTCCTATATATATGTATCTTGAGATATAGACAAAGAGATAGACAAGTGTGTGTGAGACATAAAGTTACTATAGAGTAGTGAGTAGGTATAATATAGATATTCATTGTAAAAAAATTGGAGTGTTTTTAGTCCTCCATTATATTGCATTGTACTGTTTCCCTAACCTTTCATTAATGGTATTTTACTGAGTTATTGCATAAGTCTATTCTCTTATTTTCCTGCATATTTAAGTACCATTATCATATACTTACCATAGCCTGCATATTTTACATCTTGTGGTATCATCTCCATTAACATACATCACCAAAAGCTAACAATTATTTTAGGTAGGGTTTTAATTTAAATCAATGTGGGTTGATTTTAACAGGGGCCTTGGATTATAAACTAAATAAATGGTTAAATTATTTCCCTTGTTCTACATGTGAAGTAGTTTGCTAAGGCATTATTTAAAGGTAGGTTTGATTCATGTTAAAGGGGGTGCAAAGGCCTTGAATTAAGTTAGTTTAACGTTGGTAATTAACTTTTTTTAAAACAAGAGACTCTTTTTATGTCATTTTATTATGTGATCAAGGATTCATGGGACTATTTCATTTTTAAATATGCTTTAGTTCTATGAAATCAATGGACATGGGGTAGTGTTCCATAATATAAATTAACTATGTTTTAAAGGGGAAAAGAGTTAGACCTTTGTAATTACCCCTTTGAAGGAGTAAGAGGAGAGTTTATTTGATTAGATGAAAGGATTCTCCTTCTTAAAGAACAAAACCTTGAATGATGAATACAGTTCAAGTCATGGAATGATTGGATATCAACAAGGCCATTTTTGGAAAACATTCGAGTTTTTAATTTGAGATCAATCTCAAGGAGAGATTGATTATTGGTTGGAATAAAATTTATGGAGAATTTGACTAGAATTTGGTTTATAGTTGTTTTCACAAATGGATATTTAATTTTTTTTAGACTTGGATAAAGAAGGGTTAGTTATGGAATTAAATGGAAATTTATAATTAGAATTTGAGTTAAGAAATATATTAATGGTTAATGTATTTTATTTGTTTTAATGAATTGAAGCATGTTATGGATAATATGCTTTATGAGGTGGAAATATATATTAGTGGGTGATGTGTTTCTTACTTTGATTGGATGACTTATGTTAGTGGATTAACTTATTTCACCAGGAAGAATTCTACATTGGTGGATAATGTATATCTTTGAATAGATGTAATAGGAATGTATTAGTGGATGACATATTTTATTGCAACTAATTATTACTTGATAGCATAATCCATGCTAAGACGTATTCATGATTGGTGGATAAGTAGGTGAAGGTTCTCTCCTTTTGGTATGCTTGCACAAGAATTCATTGGGAGGGTATTGATACTACATTAGACACTTAGGAAGGAGATGTTTCCTTTGATCTTGGACCAAGGGAAGGAGATATCCTTTGGAGGATGAATGCATAGTTCATCCAAGGGAATTATGGGGTTCCCTCATAGCTTTGTAACATGAATTAAAGGATCTATTCATGTATTTGGGGATATGGAAATTATGAGATTCCTATAAACTTGTTATGGATGTATCAAAAGGTAATTATGGATTCCTTTTATGTAATTGTACTGGAGATAATTTAAAAATTAATGAAATGAAAGAGGACATTTTGAGGTTGGGTTTTTTCTAGGATAAATATTGTGTCTCATGTGTTATGGATGGACATTATTTTATTATATTGTTGTTTTCCATATATAGCTTGCTTTGACTTTGTTGATATTGTAAGATGTACAAAATATCTAACACCTAAACATGTAATATGAAATCAAATTGAAAATGCATATTATGTAACCATAATGACAAAAAGATAGAGAAAATATGATGCCCTTCTCATTGATATTTGAAAATTGTCTTTACAAGAGGTTACAAAATATCCCTCTTAGGGATTCACCAAATTGATACAAATTACATCAATGAACCAATGATAGGTGTCTTCACAAGATCTTTGTAATCTTCAAAACTGATTATGGAGGGTTTCTTAGCGACCTTCGCTTGATGATGCAAAGATTAAGGAATCTTTATGATGATTTTCTCTTGTGGAAACCTGATATCTGCACACATGAGCACTTACAAGAAATTAGTAGTAAATGTAGAACATCTCAATATGATGTCCATATCCAAGATATGCAAATGAAATGAAATTACATAAAATAGTAAATAAATACATGAAATGTTGAAATAAAATATGCCAAACAGCGTTATAAACCAAATTGAAAGCTGCTAAAGCTAATCTAACTAAGAAAATACAACAAATCAAATGTCACCACAAGACCATCATAGGGTGGAGCGGCTAGCTATGTTAGTCGTCATAGGGTTCAACGGCTGCACCTGTGGGTTTCTTAGGGGTGAAGCGACTACTGAACAAAGAGCCTGTTCTTCATGCTTGATGTGGGGTGATGTTCAATTTATCTATCAAATGGACTGATGTTCTTGGTGCATTCATGAGGAATGATTTAAAGGTAGGATGGCATTTTTATTCAACCCAAAGGACCTTAAAGTATGGCATATTTATTCAACCCAAAGTACCTTAAAGGATGGCATATTTATTCAACCCAAATGACCTTAAAGTATCCTACTTCTATATCAAATGGTAGCTCTATAGATATGGTTTTTATATGCTCTACATCCATGGATCCGTTGTCATGAGACTCAATCTACATTCCCTGCATGTTTGGAGGTGGACCTGCTATTTCCACAATATGGTTAATGATTTCATCGATGTTGAGAGGTATGCCTACCTTAAGTGCTAAACCTTATGGCAGTATCCCTATATCCCTAGAGGGTCCCAGTTCTAGCATATGATTTCATTGAGGCTATTTGGATTGTGGAGCTAAGTTGTCTTCCTCAAGTACTTTAACAAAGTCAAATACTTTAGCAAATTTGATAAACTTTTATGGTTTCTTGCTATCTGTAGCACTCTTCTAAGGATATGGACTGACAATCACAGGTTTCACGACTGAGTCATCCGGTTTCACCACCTTTCTCTCCACAAATTTTCTAAGGATATCACTCTTAATATAAAGGGGTTTTGTTATCATCGTAACATGATTCTCAACTAGATTCATAAGTTTATCAAATTTGCTATGTAGTAGGGTTTGCTACATTTTGAGAAATTTGATGGCATCAAAATGTCCTAGATAGGTTATTTTAATGCAGGTCTAGTTGCTTCTTCTTCTATAGGTATTTCTTGTTTGATATATTCTTCTTGAGATGACTCTTCTATAGGGGATGAATCTCTATTACGATTTCTCAGAATAAACTTTTCATACTTTCTTTTTCTTGTAGACTTAGTGGTTCTGGTTGTTCAGGAAGTGGTTGGGAATTTCCAAATAGGAAGTTCTTCTGAGTCTTCTTCATCAAATATTTCTTCATATGTAGATTCTTGGACTAGTTTGGATTCACTCATAAAATCATTAGCCTCGTCAACCACGGTATTCCACAAGATTCTTACCTCAGTAGCTTTGTGTAGGATTATCAATTTAATTAATCCATGATAGGAAATGAGATGCAATTTAGGATCTTCATGGTTATTTAATGGCTACACACAGGTGATGTTAGCTTTTAAAGAGCAAAATAAAAAATAGGGTAGGTTAATTATACAATCTTCCCTCTTAGGAAACTTTAGGTTCAAAAGCATTTTTAAGTGGTATCTCCCACAATTAGATAACCTGCCCTCAAGGGTGAAGAATTTCATTAGGATCGTAACTACCTCCTATCATTTTATCAGTAATGAGGAGGTGGCTACTCTCTTTATCCAACCATTTATGTCCTAGTTAACTGAGTATTTTTTCCCTATTTTTCTAACCATCTAACTCACTCCTTTATACATAGATTTAAAATACCTCTAACCAACTTCTGATAGGCTTCAAACTTCAAAAATTAAACTAGAGGTAATCTCAATTTTAACTTCCCCGATATGGGTTATCATGGTATCGCGATTACAGTTCAAAATGAACTGTTTTACGACACCCTAATCATGGCCTTGATATTTTGTAAGGCATCCCACCATTGGGATTCTTGAAATAGTTTCTCCACTACATTGCTTGGGTTTTGTGTTGCAATAGATGAGGGTTCACTCTTTTTATGGAATGTGGTCCTTGGCATAGTGATAGTTTTAGAGAATGGTAGGGTTTAGCAGAAGGACACAGTTAGAAGAAATTCTGCATCATCAAAAAAATAATAAAAACATAAAATCTTTTTGCACTTTCTTTTCAGGAGATTGTAAAATTACCCTAGATTTTGCAGTCTTATTTTTTTTATAAAAACACAGAGAATTTTTCAATAATTTTTCAAACATAAAATAATTTTCCATAAAACAATTTTTACATTAATTACGAATGTAAATAATAGGGTTTCAAAACTTTTTACGAATTAGAGAAAGAAAACATCAATTTTCAGATATATGTTTTCTTTTCTTTTTTTGAAACACCAATATTTTAGAGAAAATTTTCAGTGAAAACAAAGAAGCCCACAAAATTTCTCAAAATTTTAGCTTCTAAAATTGGTTCTAGGAAATTCTCGGTTCTGCATTACATTTTTTACTGTGACTGCAGAATGTTTAAAGAAAAAATGAATTTCCTTTTAATTTTTTTTGTCTTTTTTTTTTTTAAACAATTCCATAGAATTTCTAGGGGATTTTTAGAATTCCTTTTTAGAAAATGAAATTACTTATAAATTTTGAGAAAAAGGGTTCCCAAATTTCTCCTAAATTCAGCTTCGAAACACAATTTCTAGACAAGCTTAAAGGAAATTCCCTTAATATTTTAACTTTAAGCCTAAAATTACTCAGAAGAAAGAAAAATTTTGAATTTTTGAGTCCTGGTTTGAGAAAATCCCCTGAAAATTTACAAGGTGAATTTTACCTCAAAATATTAGTCGCTTCCCGCTTTTCTTCAGTATCCACTTCTAGCATTGCCTGTAACCAATTTCTCAACCCTTCCATAGCTACACAACTCTCTTTAATACATTATGTCATTTGCGGTTGAAGACTATGCTTAAGGTTGTAGCTTAGGGTTTTTTGACTTAAATTAACCTTTTAATTCCTCATTAAACCTTCATCGTGGATCGTTTCCAATAAACAAAGGATATTTTCATGCTGGGTTGACATTTCATGCATGCTACATCATTCACTCATGTCGAGCTTGAGTGATTCACAGACCTTAATTTATTTTCTAATCAACAACTCAAATTCTTAATCTACGGCTCTACTTATTATTGGGTGTATGGGTATTGTGATGATGTTTAATATTCTTTCCTTTCACCATACCTTGCTACCTTTCACACGAGTTGATTTGTCATTATGTTAGCCAATGGGGGGTCCATAGGTTGTCACCCAAAATTGACTTCCTTGCCACCTCATCTTGTTTTCCCCAAGCAACCTTGACGTGGTGTTTAAATTATTGTGTGGTCGTACCATGTTATCCCTTGGTGCTTTTGTGGCATCATGGTACCCTATTCTTAGCCAAACAGGATGATACTTGTGTTGTTCTTGGTTGAATATGGCATATCTGAGGCTAGCTCATGATCAAAGAATATCGATTGTTCAAAATGCTGCCAAACCTTTTAGAATAATTATTAACTTTATTAATTTCTTTGTTAATAAAACGAATTAGAAAGTCATTTGAATTTTGACACAATGATCTCGTCATTAAAGCGGATTCAAAAGCTATTTGGAGTCTGGTGCATTACTCCTACTATTAAAGTAGATTTAAAATTTATTTGGAGTCTGATGCTTAGCTTTTAAAATTTCCTGCCAAAATGGCGCTTTACCTCAAATTTGATTCTCCTGCCAAAACACTTAGGATTTTTTTCAAATGCAAATCTATGGAAAGATTATATGGAAAGCTTTCTAATGAAACTTTTCTATGAAAACTACGCTACTAAAACTATGCTACTGAAACTCTGCTACGGGAACTACGCTACTACAACATTACTAAGAAAGTTTCATTTGATTGCAAAAAAAAATCCCACCAAACTGTATTGTGGACTTTATTGTATTAGCCTTATACCTCCCCCCAAACTGCAATCTGGCTATATAGCCAAAACAAAAATAGAGGGAAATATTTTTATTTAAATATGCTTATATTTATAGGAAATTTTTAACATATATATTATTTTATTTATTTTAATGGTATGGGGGTAAATTTATTTTTTGAATGATTTTCTTCCTTTGATTTCATAAGGAGTTCCATGTGATAAATAATAATGGATGTAAATTTGATATCAATCATCAATATATAGAGAATATATCTTTATCAAAGGCTTGGATGATTTTAACATTTGTTTTGAAAATAAGAATAGGATAGTTGTTTTGATGTCATCTTGATGGCCTTTCTTTCCTTTGGAAGTATACATGTTTTTGTCATTCTTATAGGGGTGCAAAGCTTTGGGTAATTGGATTCCCAACCACTCTATTAGAGTCTTGATGGGAATTGTAACCATATCCTTACTGCTTTGTCCCTATAAATAAGTAAATATTAAGGTTCTTAGAAATACAAACCATATTTTTGTAGGATGGTATGAACTATAGTACCTACATATGGAATAGAAAGTTGCTCATAACTTTCACTTGCTTATGATATTCTAGAGTTGTTTCACAAAGACTCAAACATCCTAGTGACCTTTAAACAGATTCATCTATTCATATCACAAATCGATATGATGTTATGGTTGTCCTAGTATTTTCAAGCCTCTCAAAGACCAACTGTGTGTGCAGTGAATGTTCATTTCTCATCATGAGTAAGGATTGAGTAAACCAGTGGTCACTTATACCAACAAGTTAGCTTATCTATGAGCATCCATAGGTCTTGCCCAGACTTAGTGCTACTACGTAAGGATACCTTATTTCCAGGTAGGTTTCATTCAACCCATTGTTGTAATGAGGATCACCCCATGGTTTTCAAATACCAATAATTATAGGGATTCAAGCTCCTTTCCCTTTTTTTATTGAACTTTATTTGGGATACTTGCTCATTTTGAGGAAGATAAAGGAAATTTTCATTTATTTTTGGGTACTTACTCGTTTTGAGGAAGAGCAAGGAAATTCTTATTGCTTTTTGGGATACTTGCTCATTTTGAAGGAGAGCAAGGGATTTATTTTTCAAGGATGAAGGGGGATCTTGTCCTTTTGCCAATTCGTTAGCTTCCTAGACCATGCACATAATTGGATAAGCAGGGGAAATCATTCACTCTATGGCAATAGTAACTCGTGAGTTATTCTTTCCAAACTTTACAATGTTTTTATTTGTTATAATATGTGTAGTCTAGGAGGAAACTTGGTTTACTAGGAGCAACTTATAACACCCAAAGATTGTTTGATTTTCAATGAAGATTTTCTCAAAATACTAGTGGTGGCTGAGTAATTGAAAACACCTAGATTTTTTTTTAGCAAACAAAGTGTTATGCAAGATGTGGCGATAATTTTCCTACAAGTTCTCAAGCTGTTACAAATAAAGGAAGTGTATTTTTAGGATCTTTTTAAAATAATATTGAGACTAAAAATTGATGAATAATAATATGAAAACATTATAAATATTGGAACTCCGTTATGGAACAAAAGAAACATTTTTTTTTTAAGTGATATATTAACAAAAAAAATTATATATTTATATATGTATATATATATATATATATATATATATATATATATATATATATATATATATATATATATATATATATATATATATATATATATATATATATATATATATATATTATAAAGCAACAACTTATTTAATAGGTAATGTATTTGATGCTTGTTAAAGAGAAGTATTTATTCAATAGTAGTGATTTGCAGTTTAGATATATACTGCAAATCATTTTTTTGCTTGGTGTATGAATTCTTATTTAGATAGTGGTTTTTTATATAGTTTAAGCCTATGTCCATTAACTAGTAATTTTTTGGTTGATTCATCAATAACCTTAAGTTTCAATGTACCATTTCCAAATATCTCTTTAATTTCATAGGGCCCAAGCCATCTTGTACTTAACTTCCCTTGAAAATATTGGTAGCGGGAATCAAATAGCAAATACCAATCTCCCGATTGAAACATTCTTGGTACAATGTGTTTATCATGTCATTTATTTCTTTCTTGTTGTGTTAATTGAATTCTATGTAGTGCCTCAAGTATCTTTTCATAAATAATATTTAATTTCTCTAACCTCACTCTTTGTGCTTGATCTAAATTCATATCAAGTTGTACTATTGTGCAAAGAGTCTCTATTTCAAACTCAATGGGTATTATAGTTTGCTTACCATAAACCATCTCATAAGGTGTTAAACTAGTGGTAGTATTTCAGGTTGTGTTATAAGCCCATACATCTTCTTTTAATTTTTTGCCCAATCTACTCTACTAGTGGCCACAGTTTTGGTTATTATCTTTTCAAGCTATCTATTGGTTACTTCCACTTGTCCATTGGCTTGAGGATGATATGGTGAAGTTTTTCTATGTTTTATTTGATAGATCATGGTGAAATGTTCTATTACTTAAGAGATAAATTGAATTCCTTGATCTGAAACTAGTTCTCTAGGTGCTCCAAAGCACAACCAATGTGAGAATAGAGAAAATCAACAACGGGTTCAGCTTGTGCTCATGGCAAAGCTTCTACTTCCATCCATTTTATAACATAATTTTTGCACACAAGTATATGTTTATTATTTCCACTTGAAGGATCTATTTTTCCAAAAAAATCAATTCCCCACTTCTCAAATGGTTCAAACATAATTTGGGGTACCAAGGGCATCTCCATTTTAGGGGTTGGTTTACTAGCCCTTTGGCATGCATCACATCTATCAACAAATTGATGAACATCCTTATTTATAGTGGGCCAAAAGTATCCAGTTTTGAATATTTTACTAATCATTCTTTGGGGTGCATAATGACCTCCACAAGGTTCTTCATGTGTTGCTCTAATAATATCATACACATCTTCTTCCTGCATCCAAATCCTAACTACTTGGTCTGGGCAAGACTTGAATAAAATCCCATTAATCCACATGTAAGGGGTGCTCTGATGTACTAACCTTTGTCACTCATAAGGTGTAAAATTTTGAGGTATTTTTTCTGTTACTAAGTAATTTGCAATATCAGCATACCAAGGAGTGAAAATAGAGAGAGCAAACAAATGTTCATCAGAGAAATTATCAGGAATTAACTTGTCATCATCAAAGATTTGCATATGGGATAAATGATCTGCAATAACATTATCCTTTTATGTTGTCTATAATCATGACATTAAATTAGTACAATAAGAGAAGTCATCTAACCACTCTACCTCCTATTGTGGCTTTGTTCATTAAGTATCTTATGTTAGAGTGATCAGTATGAATAAATACTTCATACCCTATTATGTAATGTTTGAACCTATTAATAGCATAGACTACAACTAAGAACTCTTTTTAAGTAACCGTGTAATGCATTTCAACTCCATGTTAATTTTTTACTTACATAGTAGATAGTTAAATGTATTTTATTTTCTATTTGTTGTAGTACTTCCCCTATTGCATATCCTGAAGCATCACAATGTATATGGAAGGGTAATTTCCAATTCGGTCCCCTCAGGATTGGAGCGGTAATCAATTTATTCTTTATAATTTCGAAGGCTTCTTGACATGCTTTAGTCCAAATAAATTTTATTTCTTTGGTTAAGAGCTTAAGCATAGGAGAAAAAATCTTGCTAAAATATTTAATGAATCTATGGTAGTATCATGCATGTCCTAAGAAACTTCTTACCTCTGATTGTGTTTTCAAAGGTTGGAGGGCTTGGATAACTTAAATTTTTGCAGGGTCTACTTTAACACTTTCCTCTGATATGTAATGTCCTAAAACAATAACTCCTCTCATCATCATGAAACACTTCTCATGAGTTAGAGAGAGGTTTTGTTCTTGGCATCTAATCAATACCTTTTGTAAGTTTTATAAAGTTTATTCAAAGGTGTTACTATAGACTATGAAGTTGTCCATATAGACTTCAACACATTTATTAATCAAATCAGCAAAAATGGCTAAGACAACCCTTTGAAAAGTGGTTGGTGCATTGCATAATACAAAAGGTAATAATTTATAAGCATATGTGACTATAGGACATGTGAAATTTGTCTTTTCCTGATCTTCTTCAGCTATGGAAACCTGATTATACCCACTAAAGCTATCCAAAAAACAAAAGTATTTCTTCCCAATCAAGGTATCAAGAAATTGATCAATGAATGGTAAGGGAAAATAGTCCTTCTTTGTCACTTTATTTAGTTCCTTGTAATCCACACAAATCCTCCATTTATCATTTTTTTAGGAACTATTACTAATGGTGATACCCATTGACTATTATAAATCGGATAATAAATCATGTGTTCAAGAGTTTAATAATTTCTTCTTGAACTACATCTTTCATAGCTAGATTCAATCTTCTTTGGGGTTGTCTTACTTGGTGACAACCTTCTTGAATAAATATACAATGGGTACAAGTTTTTGGGTGCATTTATTTCATGTCCTCATAATTACATGCAGATGCAAGTTGATGCTTTTTAAGCACATCAATCAATTGTGATTCTTGTATGCTTGTAAGCTCGTTACTAATGTTCAAATTTCTTCTCAATGTAATATCTATTTGTTTACAATTTTTTGTATTCGCATCTATTCCCATAATTTTAGGTTTAAGTACATTTATGTGATAGTTGTAAGGTATCAATTGCTAAGTTTGGCTTGTGCTAGCCTCATTAATGAACATAATAGATCTAGATAAACAACTATTATCTTGACCTTGATCTTCTTGTTTATCTCCTAGTAAAAATGATAAAGGTACCTCAACTTCTTTTTGTAGGTGTTCACTCAAAATATTGATCGATAAGGTTTGGATATCATCCAAATCATGAGGTAAATCATACCATAGTTGTTTCAAAAAATCTCTATCTAACGTTGATTCAGGAAATAGGCTAAGATATTTAGTGTTCTTGCCATTGGAAATAGTCATGCTTTCATATCTGCAACTGATGTAGGCATCAACTATTGCAAGCCATGGGTGTCCTAAAATTAAGGGATGTCCCCCCAAATTTTTCTTAGGTTGTAAGACTACAAAGTCTATAGGGTATTCCCATTAACTTATGAAAACTATAACATCCTCCAATTTTCTTTCTGGTCTAACAATAGATCTATCTGCAAGTTGAAGTACTATAGAAGTTGGTTGTAATTTACGTACTCCTAAGAATTCTATTGTTTTCTTAGTCATGATATTAATAGCAGCTCCTAAATTGACCAAGACATTGTGAAAGGCTATTTTACCAATGTGAATTGTAAGGTTAGGTATTCTAGGATTGGTATATTTTGGTAATAACCTACCTTCATTCATTACCTCTGACAATTATCCAATGACTTGAATGGTTTGAGTTTCATTTTTCTTTTTCCTTCCATAATTTGTGCATATATTCTTGATTAACTTGGAATAGATAGGAATGTCCTTGATGGCTTGAAACAAAGGAATTTTAAAGGTGATGTTCCAACTCTTGAAGGAAATCAAAAGTTGGTTTAGATGGTTTCTTTGATATTTCCAACCTTTCAGGAAATGGTATCTCCACTTCTTTCCTTTGAATTTGTATCTATTTTATTTTGGTAGAATATTTTATGGTAAAGCTACCACCTCTTCTTAAGGCTTTTCATCTTCATTTAATTTTTTAGGTAGAGTCTTTGGGGGTTCTTCAATCTCCATGAGAGTAGCTCTAGTATTGTCCAATATTTCTCCAGATCTTGATTGAATCTATTGGCAAGGTACCATCTATATTGAGCATGTATCATTTTTTTCATAGACCTATTGAATATTTTTGTTATTATTATAGTTAGGCACCGATTTATATGGTAAAGGTGGTTTCTTAGGAGGATTATTTACATTATTTGAAGGTTGAAGGAGTCTATTTTGGGGTTGATTTTGAGGTACTTGCCCCCCAAATTTATTTTGAAGGTTTTATTGTTGGGGCTGACCTTGAGACCAGCTAGGTCTTTTTCAATTGTATTGGCCACTCATATTCCAATTATATCCATTCTCATTTTGGCTTGCCATCCATGGAGTTGAATTTCCATGGAGGGAATCTTGATTAGATTGACTCTAGCTTGACCAATTTTGAGCATTTCACCAATATTTAGGTATTTGTTGGTTGGAATAGTTAGAGTTTGACCAATTGGGTGGACCATTAAATGGACCATTCCTTCTTTGAGCTATGAAATAAATATCTACTTCTTTGACCTCGGGTTCTTTTATAGTATTTTTGATAGCCAAAATATATTTACAATTTTTGGTATTATGGTCCTTTTCATATATTTCATAATAGGCCTTTGCCTATGTTTCCTTTGGTTTCCATTTACTTCCCCATGTTCACTAGCTTGATCAGCCATGATTAAATATAAGATTTCAAGAATTGGCTTAGGTATCGATTCAAAAAAAAAATTTGAGGGATCTATATGATCATCAAATTCTATTTCAGGTAGTAGATATATTTTGGGATCTTGTTAAATTCAATCTACTTTGATGATGTAGAATCTGTAGATGTTTGGATTGTAGTTTTATTTTCTTTTAACTCAGAAGTTTCAAATTTCTTACTAAGGTCTCTTTGGCAATCTACTTCTGATTTACTAACTTTAATAAATATTCCCTTTGAGTCTCTAGGTCTAGTCATAAAATTTTCAAGTTCTTTGGTTCTTGCAATAAATTTTTACCTTTTTAATATTTTGGGAATAACCTATGGATATCATTAATTAGATTGAGTTGCTCAGGAGTCATATAATGCTATTTGTTAAACCCAAAGTCTTTTGTTACCAAAGTAATCAATTGGACAATAAAAGCCTATTTTATAATTGGATTAGGGCTCTCAAACTATAATTCATAACGTAAATCTTAACAAATTTCTTTAAAGGGTACTACTCTTGGTGCCCTATGATATATCTTGCTCTATTCTAGGTTTAATTCCCTGCCCTCTATTTTTTCTAGGAAACTATGAATGGTAAGGGAATCCTTGAAATACTGGTCCCATGGGTAGGTGACCAAATTTATTGTTGCTCTCCTATCCCCTAGCCACCGCTCACAACTCCTTATAAGGTCAAGGTAGGGTGAGTGAAAATCTGGCCCTAGAATTTTAGCTATGTTTATTCTCTGGATTTTACCCAATTTGTTTGATCTATATTTTATGATATCAAGATGTTTGCACAGATGTTCCCACTCTTCCCTAGATGTTTGGTTTCTCTTTTTGAAAAGAAGGTTAACTTATTGTTCTTTTAGTAATTTTTCTGAGGTCAATGGACGTAGACTGTTTGATGTTATTTTCCACCATATAGCAACTTTTACTTCTCAGTTTATATAGATATATATATTCTCTTGTTATTTTTGGTTTTATTTTTGTTTTTGTTGTTTTTTATTGATAATTTAAAGCAATCCTACTATAACTAAAATCAGGTGTAACCCATGGTCAATGAATTCATACAACCAATTTTAGCACAATAGGAAAAAATAAAGTGTTGTTGTTACCATTTTACTTCTAAGGGATGTTTTCACTGTAGTTGTTTCACTCAGTCACACCTATTTCCTATACTACCTTGTGTTTCTACAGGTTAAAGAGTCTCAAATTTAAACTAGCAACAACCACACTGTGTAGGGAAATAAATTTCTTGAAAAATAAATTACAAGGAAAATTGCTAAAAAAATAAAGCATTGTTGTTACTGTTTTACTTCTAAGAGATGTTTTCACTGTAGTTGTGTCACTCAGTCACACCTACTTCCTATACTACCTTGTGTTTCTACAGGCCAAAGAGTCTCAAATTTAAACTAGCAACAACCACATTGTGCAAGAAAATAAATTGCTAGAAAAATAAATTGCTGGAAAATAAATGATTGGAAAATAAAGGCTAACTCTAGGAAAGCAATAAAATCTAATTTAAGAAAATAGAACCTGGTCCACCTAAGGTGGGGGATGCTTGGTGTGCATGTGCATTGATCACTACTTGCACCACCCTCCACACGCAACTCTATACGTGCGTTGATCACTACTTGCACCACCCTCCACACGCAACTCTATACGTGCATTGATCACTACTTGCACCACCCTCCACATATAGGCCTACACATGTGTTGATCACTACTTGTGCCACCCTCCACATGCAGGTAAGCTTCCTTCCTTATGTGGTCCAATAGTATTCAAATTAATGCAATGGCATTGTTCTCCCCAACAACGGTGCCAAAAATGTCTAGCTTGAACAACTAATCATTTAATTTATCAATCCAGGTTTTAATTGATTTAAAGAATAGATATCTAGTATAGATATTCCATGACATTAACCAACTTAATAAAATTTCTTAAGATTAGGTTACAAAAAAGATAAAAAAAAATTTAAATGTAAACTTTTTAATATGAAATTAATCCTAATGAATGTGGATACACGTGCAACTAATGTATTTTGACTATTTTACTTTTGAAATAAATAATGCAATTTAATTTATATTAATTCTATTTTATACTAACTAATCCTATTTCAGGAGCGAGAGAGTAGGGACTGGTCTTATGGAAGTGGGTCCTGTTGAAAATTTTTAGTAGTTGTGTTGTCATTGACATCAAGAGTCAGTGTTAGTGATCAGTGCAAGGATTTGGCAAAAGGAGGGTTAAAATAATTATTTTTTAAGCCAAAGATATTTGGTTTAGAAGTATCACATGATTGGTCAAAAGGTTGGTTAAATACCCTAAAGGAAGGATATACCTAGGCCCAAACGAAATAATATTATAATATTTATTATTATAATATTAAAGGTGGTCAGATAAGGTCTAGGGGTGAAAAAGGAAAATACCTAGGCCCAAAGGAAATAATATTATAATATTTATTATTATAATATTAAAGGTGGTAAGATAAGGTCTAAGGGTGAAAAATAAAAATACCTAGGCCCAAAGGAAATAATATTATAATATTTATTATTATAATATTAAGGTTTAAAAATAATGCCTAAGGTTATTTATAAATTATTTATAATATTTATATTATAAATTAATTTATAAAATAAATTAATTAAACCCTAAGTTAGGGTTGGACGCAAAAATATTTAAAATAAATATCCCCTGCGGACATTCAAAGAAAAATATGAATGGTATTTATACCATAAGACTTGAAACATTAAGAAAAAGTCTCCGAATTAATGCATGTGTGATTATTGGTAAGGTTTGGTGTGAATTCGTGAGCGCATAAAGGCAAGAGATTTTTTAATTTTTAAAAGCGGTAGAAAAATGTGGAGGTTAAATAGACTAAGGCTTAAAGCCTTATCACCAACCACGTGGTTGGACTAGTAGCAAGGTGTGGTTGTGTAAGGCGTTAGGTGAGCAGAGGTTCCATGTTCGAGTCTCGACAGCAACAAAAGGGGCAAAGGTTTTTTTATTTGTTTTTGTTTTGGTGCCAAGTGGAGGTGCAAAATGCACGAGGCACTTTTGTATCCCAAGTGAGCGCCTAACTCACGCGGTGGTTAGGCTGTGACTAGGGCGCTAGCAGTAGTGCGACAGGGGATCGAATCCCATCGAGGCAGCGTGCACAAAAGGTATTTAAATTTTTAAATTGTGTAAATTGTGCTTGGTCCAAAGTTGATGGTATGTGCCTTGAGGAGTTATAAGGTGGTTGAAATAAATATTATTTTGCCATGGTTGAAAGAGTTGAATGATTTAAATTTTGGTGTGAAAAATATATTGGAATATTTTTGTATAGTGGTGTTAATTATTTTGATAATGCATTTTTTAGTAGGGAGATATAAGGGAGTTATTTTGATTATTCTATGCATTAAAATTTTGAAGTGAATTATTGTGAAAGTGAGTTATTTGAATCTTTGCTAATTATATTTTGAAAAGTTTAGAGATTATAAGGTGTACTTGAGACTTGATATTTTTGTATGGTGAAATAACAATTGAGGAGAAAATTTGTGTGGAGATTTTGAGATAGGTTGTTGCTATCTAACCTTGAAATTGGCAAAGAGGATTTAATTGTGATTAAGACAATTTTTGAAGATATATCTCCATCAAAACAAAAGGTATGGGCACATCTTCCTTATGAGTGAAATATTGTTGGATTGAATGTTGTAAAATGCAAGTTGGAGTGAAAAGGATTGTTTGATAAGCATTGTTGGAAATGTTTGAGTAAGTTTTCATGTGCATGATTTGTGGATATTGAAAGAACATGAGTATCATTGTTATGTGAGATTGAGAACTATCTTGAGCTAGGATTTGTGAAAGAACATGAGTATCATTGTTATGTGAGATTGAGAACTATCTTGAGCTAGGGTTTGTGAAATAACATGAGTATCATTGTTATGTGAGATTGAGAACTATCTTGAGCTAGGGTTTGTTGAAAGAACATGAGTATCATTGTTATGTGAGATTGAGAACTATTTTGAGCTAGGGTTTGTGAAAGAACATGAGTATCATTGTTATGTGAGTTTGAGAACTATCTTGAGCTAGGGTTTGTGAAAGAACATGAGTATCATTGTTATATGATATTGAGAACTATCTTGAGCTAGGGTTTTTTGAAATAAAATGAGTATTTATTGTTATGTGACATTGCAATCATCTTGAGCCAAGGTTTGAGACCCATAGTGTGAGTGGTTGGAAGTATAGTGAAATACTTGGTTAGGGTTTGTAAGCAAGTTGTGTTTCATTGAGTAAATGTTTAAATGATGTTGGATGAGAATAAAAATTTTACCTTATTTTTGAATTGATTTAAAAGAAATTTTGAAAGTGATAAAGTGTTTTTTTGGGTACAAAACCTAGTGAGTGTGAAACATATTGAGTGTTTGATCATTCTCTATATGTTTCTATGATTAAACAAGATTCTGAGTGAAACTTGTATGTGTGATTAAAGAGGTTTTTTGAAATATATTAAGTTGAGTTTTGTATGCAAGATTTACAATGGTTTGAGTAAGATTTTGTGAAAGTGTAAGGATAGAGTTAGGCAATATTTTGTGAAAGCTTGTGGGAAGATTTGAGTAAGTTCTAAAAGGACTTATGGAAATATTTGAGTAATATTTTGTGAAAGCTTAAGGATAGGTTTGAGTAATATTTTGTGAAAGCTTAAGGATATATTTTAGACAATTCTTGGTGAAGACTTGTTGAGCATATTTGAGGAAATTCTTAGTGAAGACTTATTGAGAATATTTAGGCAAGTCTTAGTGAAGACTTGTTGAGCAGATTTGAGGCAAGTCTTAGTGAAGACTTGTTGAGCAGATTTGAGGTAAGTCTTAGTGAAGACTTGTTGAGCAAATTTGAGGTAAGTCTTGGTGAAGACTTGTTGAGAAAATTGGACAAGTTCTAGGGAGGACTTGTTGGACAGATTTAAGGTAAGTCTAGGTGAAGACTTGTTGAGTAGATTGATAAAGTTCTTGAGAGGACTTATGGACAAATTTGAGATAATTCTTTGAGAAGACTTGAGAGCAAAATTGATTGATTGATTTGTTCAAGCTTTGTGATAAGGCTTGAGGAAGATCTGAGCAGAGTTTATTTGTGATTTGATCAAGCTTATATTTTAGGCTTGAGGATAGATTTGAGGATAGATTTTGGTATATATTTGAGTATAGATTTATGCTATACTAGAGACAGACTTGTGAGCAAATTTTTTCTAGACCGAGGACAGTGTTTAGTGTAGATTTGAGATAGAGTTTGAGAAGAGCTGAGAGCAAGCTTTGGAGGTGACAGAGTAGAGAACAGTAATTTCTAGTGGCTAGAGATCCATTAGCTATGGCAATGATGATAGATGTCTTCTAAGTAAGGACAGAGGTCTTCAGTGGAGAGAGATCCACAAGCCATTGTAGTGGAGGTAGTAGTCTTCTAGAATATCACCAACTAGAGCAAAGGAGAAGGAGTTCTCCTATGGATAGAGATCCATGAACCAATAGAGGGGATTGGTGTATCCTGTGGATTGGTGTCCATGAACTTGATTAGGGGATTGGTGTCTCCTTTGGATAGAGGTCCATAAACATTATAATAGGGAAGGATTCCCAAGATATTTGTTGAGAAAATTTTAGTAAAATATTTTCTTTGTGGAGTAGCCCACATTGGGTGAACCACGTTAAATTGGTGTCTCTATTGTGTGTGATTATTTGTGCATTTCTTTTATTACTATTGTTGATATTACCATTGACATATTGGATAATATTGTTTGATAAAGAAAAGTAAAAGTTGATCGTATACTGTTCACCCCCCTCTTCGTATAAGCTTGTGTTCTTTAGGCCCTGCATTCTAGAAAGATAGTATATTTATCTTCTCCTCTACGCTAATTTATCTCAGTAACTACTATTTCATTTAACCTATTCTAACATATTAACTATTCATTGATACAAAAAAAATAAATATTCTACAAAAGAAAATAAATCATTGTGAAAGATAAAATAACATTGCAAAAGATATGGGAATAAAATACTATTTTATTGTTGAACTTCATTCATGTACACTGCTAGAAATTGTAATCTTACTCATAATACTATGAAAGACTTTTTCTAAGAGTGACTTCTTCAACTTCTTGTTTTGAGGACCTTTTCAAAGGTCTCTTTACTGTAATTTATACAATTATTCTCAATGAAGTCTTCGTAATGTTCTTTGTCTCTTTCTGACTAAAAAATCTAAATCCTAACCTTCACACTAACAAATTTTATAAACAAATATAATTTCACAACAAATGATACTTTGGAATAATCAATGCAAGCCCAAGTGGCAACCACTTTAACAACTATTTAATCTAAAAAATAATAATAACCTATTTTTCCTATTCTCAAGGAAAGACAAAATAAGTTGGCAAAATAATTTAACTTTGATCCTCTCCAACTTTAATAACAACTTTATAGTTTTTCATTTATTAATAAATAAAATACAAAATATGTTGCCAATGTTGATAGTCAAGTGGTTGACTCTGTATAATATGCTCCTGTTGTATGTGACGGGGCAACAAGGTTTGGTCAACTTTGACTCGCTCTTTTCGTAGCACCTTTTAGTAGATGCTTTCGATAGCACTTTTTATAGCGTCTTTCTGTAGCACCTATCCACAGATCCCAAAAGTGCACCATAAATTCAACCAATCTAAGTATACCTGCCTCCTGGTTCATCAGCCATGGTCTCTGCCCATCTTCAAACACATATCTACCTAACAACACAACATCTTGCACACAATTTATGTAAAATATATGCATAAATCATTTTTATAATAATTAATAATTTTTTTTCATAAATAATGATATTAAGATGAAACAACAATTAAAAACTATTCATATCCATTCATTTGTAAAAAATATATAAGTAAACTAGATCCATAGACTATAACACTTTGACACTCATCATGAGTGTTCTCATTTAATTCTGCTATCTAGATTTTATGAGCTTCACTTGATGGTTCTGGAATTCGCATTCGTATTTGGGTTGGGGTTTATTTCTACTAAATTTGGTGGGGTGGGAGCACTCTAATTTGGCATCCTAGATTTCATGCACCCATATACTAGTTATAGAATTCATCTTTGATCCATTATCATTGAGTTCCAGGTAGGAGCACCATCGGTTGATCTTTTAGGTGGTACACTTATGTTTTCGCTCATGGGGTTGACAGATCGTGTGTCTTGATGTGGCTATACCCATTCTTTTTATTTTTGGTTGTGGCCTCTTTTTATTTCTTTTTTGCTCCCTTTTCTCCCCCTATTTTTGGCTAGTAACTAGGACCTTAAAGGAACTGGTCTTTCCTAGATATCGACCACACTACCTTCCCCAAGGCGTGATGGCCATTCAATATTGGTGCAACTCCATGGGCACATTAATATTTCAAAACCTACCTTCCTATTAGGTGCTAGATCCACAACCAAAAAATTTTGGCACACCTAGTGGGACCTGAAAGGTCTCATCCCTTGATTCAGTAGAGCATGGTGAAGCTCAGCTACGCTATATCCATTTGTTCATCAATTTTTGGCAACTTTTTTGGGGACCCAAAAGGTTTCCCTTGTTATAGGAAATCAGAGTTTTATGATACTATGGTTTACCCATATCTTCCTAAAATCACCTACTGACTCCTCTAAGCAAAGAAGATCTAGATTTGAAGATCAATTGCCTCTTTTATGCCTCAAGATCTAAATATCTTGAAGGACTCAAGATTTTATGAGCAATATTGACCTCATAGGTAGAGAAATTATTCTCATCTGGTGACTTTGACTCCAATGCAAGAATCAAAACTCTTGAATACCAGTGTCGTAATGGCTTAGCAGTGCAATCCTCTATGGGATGACCCCAATCCACTCAATCTCCAATGCTAGCATAAGATTCCTAAAAGTGCCCTGAAGAACCTGATAAAATATGGTGGCACTGAAAGAACCGATTAGGAGCTGTAGACACCAAATCCTAGCCATTTACCTTCCATATTTGCCTTCCCACCATTTCACCATCAAATCCTAGACAATCTTCTCACTATTCCTATTTTCTCGCCATTTCCAATGATTGTTCACATTTATTTATATATATTTAAATATAATATTTTATATTATATTATAATATATATTTAATAAATATGTATTTATTTAAGTGAATTAATCCCAGCCATCCATTTTCATTTAATCCCAACCATCCATTTACATCAATCCATGCCACACCCTAGATTTATTATCCACCCTTGGATGTGCTTTAATCTCAGCCACACAATTAGTATCATTGAAACCCTAGCATGCCCTAGGGTAGATTATAAATAAGAGCCATTTTGATGGCTCAACCCCTAAGTTCCCGATTTCCTAATTCCAAGTTCTCGAGTTTTCTAAGCTTTCGAATACCTTGATTCCCTAAGTGTCTTAAGTATTTTATCAAGCCTTTTGTGCCCTAGTCCCATTCCATCTATCACATTTAGTTCCTCTCACTCGTCATATCCATCTCTGCAACCTGCACCCTCACCAAATTTGCTTCTGTAGAATTTCCCATAAACTATCAGGTGCCTCTAGGTACGTTTTCATCAACACCAAGCACCCACAGGTGCCTCCTCACTAGTCTCAGGTGCCCACATGCATTTCCTATAGTTATCAGGTGCTCACGGGTATTTTACGCTCCCATTCCTGAAGTCCCTCTAGCCTTCGGATGATGCTAGGGTATCATCGCACCAGCCACCTACATTAGACGTCACGCATTAGAAGATAGTAAGAAAGTAAAATAGATCAACCATATATTTATTTATTTTATGCATGTGTTTCTATTTTTGTTCACTTTATTAGTAGCATCCAGTTAGGGCTTCATTATTGCATTTAGAGGGTCTCACACTGTGGAGCCCTCACATATACTACTAATTTTTTTCTATGTCATTGTGTGCAGATCTAGAGCACTACATCAGCACCTGGAGTGGCCCAACCTTATATATCTGAAAAGCCCACTCAACCTTATTGGGATCAATATGCGCTTGAAGACATCATGACCTTACTTCTTAGGGTTTCGAATAACCCTAAATTGTTGTAATATTGTATCAAAAAGATTAAAGGATCCAAGCTTGTAAACAATGGAGTTTCTAGGCTCCCACCGTCAATAAAGAATTTATTCTATTGTGCAAACTTGTGTTACCTTGCATTTTATTTTTTTCAAAGTATTGTTAGTGTGTTGCATTTTGCATCTTTCAAATGGCGATCACAGTGGGACCCCTAAGGTTTCCTATTTATGATCTATTTTACTAATTTTTTTTTTGTTTTCTATCATCTTGCAGGTTTTTTAGAAGTGTGGATTTCGTAGATTCTATCAGATCTATGGTTTTTGAAGTCTACAAAAGCTTGTATAAGGTGTGTGATGCATCCAATGGTGTTTGAAGGTATTCCAAAAATACCCGAAGGTGTTTCAAGCCATCCATAAGTGCCCACAGGTGTCTCAAAAGCATTCCAAATCACCCAAAGGTATTTTAGGATAGTTAGGAGAAAAAACGTAGGCTTTCTAGTAAGTCGACTACTTAAAACCCTAGTTTTCTATCTGACATATTTTGGGTATATTCTATATTTTTTAGATTTTAAACATTAAAATGAATCATCATTAAGAAATTTGGAAATGAATGCATATTAGTTTACATTTTTAGATCTACATTCATTTACACATTCAGATTAGTATTTTTTTTTGGTGTAAACTACTGCATTTTGTCTGCATTTAAACTAAAATTGCATAATCTAGTGTTGCATATTAGGGTTTAAAACATTTTATTTTGTATATCTAAGTTAGAACAATATTAGATTTCCAAAATTATCCCTACCAGTTGGGTGATTCTAGGCAAAGGGGTGGACAAACCCTTTGGTTGTTATTTAGACAAGGGGTCTTAAGCGGTGTACTTCACACCCTTTGGATAACTTGGCAATATTTTGTTGGCTTCTAATTTAGATTTATGAAATTAATTATTTTTAACATTGTTTGTATACTATAAAAAACATAAACCTTAAAAATAATCCACACATCATGATTCATGCAAAATAATAGTGGTTGGATTTCATCACCAACCATTGCTTGATATTTGGTGATGATGGCATTCATCTCCATCCACCAATATCTACCCTTATACACCCTAGGAATACCCCCGAGCAAAATTTTTAGATTTCATCACCAACAATAATATCATTGTTCCATCTTCACCATAGTTTTTCACTTTTTGTTTCATTAAGAAAGATTAGAAAATCAAAACACACAAAATTGGCACATAAAATGAACACAAATTAAAAGGAGATAATTAATGAACAAGGTAAGCCACATTGGTTTATCCTTAGCATTGCTTATTTATTTCCTTAAGCATTCCAATTTTTATGTTGAATTTGGTATTTTAATTTACATCTTGATTTACTTTGCTTATGGTATTAACTCGAAATCAAAAGAAAGCAATAAGTCAAGAAAAAATAATGGAACCTTCATCCACCTTCCCCACCACTTCAGTGGTAGATAACCTGAATGTGACATAGGAAGATTTATCTGTAGGTCCCTCACATTCTTTGCCTTCCACATCCTATCACATGGTCATGCCCCAAGAGTAGTCAAACTCCCCTACCATCAACCACCACATCACCCATTTAGACATGGCAAAAGTAGAATCCTTCATGAAGTCTTCTAATTATGTCTTAGAATCTATCCCCAGCTTTCCTAGATAGGATTTTTCTTTACAGAAATAGCCTGTCTATTCCGAACCTCCATCCATATTTACCCAGGTGTATACTAACCCTCTTTTTTAGGCATCAGTTGTATCTTTATCCCATACATCCATCCCTCAACCTTCAGGTACTCCTAGCACCTCATATACCTCCACCTACACAAATCTCTTGTATGAATCACAAGTTAATGTTGCTTCACAAGTCCCAACCTCACAAGTTGCCATACCTAGTGTAACTTGTATCCCAACCATATCTTCCATACCATCTACCTCCATACCCCTATAATTTGATAGAGATATTAGTGGATCATGGGAGCACCTAAACAAATTTCTTAAATAGTGTCAAAATGCTCAACAACAAGTATAGGTTAACCCTACGTCTTTACATAACTCTACTTTAGTGAGAATATAAGTAATTTGATCTTTGGTAGAACAAAATATCAACTCAATTGTCTTTGACTGCACTTGCTCTCGAATGAAATGATGGTGAATTTCCACATGCTTTGTCCTAGCGTGGAACACCGGATTCTTCGTAAGTTGAATAGCACCTTGATTGTCACAAAACAGCTGTGTAGGATCATCATGCTGAAGACCAAGATAACTGAGTAACCTTCTTAACCAAATAGCCTCACAAGAGGCTGCAACAACAGCTTTATACTCAGCCACGGTAGAAGATAAAGAAATTGTACTCTGTTTCTTGCTACGCCAAGAAATTACACCAGAACCAAATGTGAAAACATATCCTGATGTAGACTTCCTATCATCAATGTCCCCAACCCAATCTGAATCAGTATAGCCTTTTAGTTTGAACTCATCACACTTGGAGAACAAAAGTCCAAATCTGATAGTGCCCTTGATATACCTTAGAATTCTCTTTGCAGCTTTCCAATGAGAAGTAGATGGAGCACTCATAAAACGTGACACAACACCAACAGCATAACTGATATCAGGCCTAGTGGTAGTCAAGTAAATTAGACTTCCCACAAGCTGCCTGTATAAAGTAGCATCAACAATCTTATTATATGTTTCCTTAGTCAACTTATAGCCAACTTCCATAGGAGTAGCCATAGACTTAGCATCCTCCATATGAAAACGCTTCAGCAGACTATATGCATATTTAGATTGTGATACAAAGATGCTGTCCTCTTTCTGCCAAATCTCCATACCAAGATAATAATGAAGAAGGCCTAGATCAAACATCTCAAAGGTTTGAGAAAGGGACCTTTTGAGAGAGTCGATCTTGCTAGTGTCACTACCAGTGATGATCAAGTCATCTACATATAGTATAGCAATGAGTATCTCACCATCCTCATGTTTGACATACAAACTATGATCAGATTCACATCTAGTGAATCCATATGAAATGAAGTATTCATCAATGCATGAATACCATGCCCTTGATGCCTGTTTGAGCCCATATAGAGCTTTCTTCAATTTGCAAACAAGGTTCTCCTGTCCATTTTGTACAAAACCACTTGGCTGTTCCATGAAGACTTCCTCATCAAGAATGCCATGAAGAAAGGCACTCTTTACATCCATTTGGTGCAGCTTCCAACCAAATTGAGATGCAAGAGAGATCATCATTCTGATAGAGGTCATTTTTGCCACAAGAGCAAAAGTTTCCTCAAAATCTACACCTTCAACTTGAGCATAACCTTTGACTATGAGTCAATATTTGTACCTATCAGTAGAACCATTAAGCGTATATTTTACTTTGTAGACCCATCTACAACCAATGGCTTTCTTATCAGGAGGCAAATGAACAATGTCCCATGTATCATTCTTAAGGATAGAGTCATACTCATCCTTCATGGCAGTTTGCCAATGAGCCACATCTTTGGCTTCTTTGAATGATTGGGGTTCATCTATGCTCAGAATATTGGACATCAAAGCATAATTGATTTCAGTATGCTTAGTCCTATTCCTTCTGTCTTCATTTATATTCTCAACATGAGAATATTTCAATGTTTGCAAGTACCATTTTGGTAACTTTTTCTTAGGAACAAAAGAAGTTGCAGGAGAAATTTTTGACAAGTCCTCATCTTCTTCACTCCTTTCTTGACTCTTTTCTTGATCAGTAGTCTGTGACTCCATTACATCTTTGCCCTTAGCATTTATAATGGGGATTATGCCTTCATCAGTTTCATCGAACAAGACATCTCTACTGATTACAATCTTCTTCTCTGAAGGATTCCAGAGTCTATAAGCTTTGGATGACTCACTATACCCAACAAGTATGCATTTCTGACTTTTGGTATCAAGCTTTTGACGTTTTTCATCAGGTATATGTGTCATGACCCACCTTGGAAAGACTTATGGCATGGAAAAACTATGTGATGATTGATAGTAATTTGATACTTAGTTTTGTTGCAAACGAATGACTATATAATACTTAGATTAATTTATCTTTGAAGAACATGGTACTACTAACATATTGTCAATGTGTAGGATCGGGCATGCTTGTAAGTGGAAGAAATAGAATTGTTCACCAAAAATGAGGGTACTTTAGGTTGGGAAAATGATGATTAAGGTAACTCGGGGGTAACATGGATGACTATCTTCATATAGGTATGCATCAACGTTTAGGAATAATCAACGAATAGCTAGCCACCAAGAGTCATAGTTGATAGCCTAGTAGCTATCATAAATTTTTTGGCTGATATGGGTGATCGGGTTGATGGAAAGACTCCCTCTTTGCTTGTTGCATATGATTGCTTGTATTTTACTTCATCACTCTACTACATCATTGGTTTTGGGAATGTGCATAAGTTTGGTTGCCTTTAAAACTCCTTGCTTTGCTTTAATATTTAAAAAAAGTAGTTTGATGTTAGTATTTGGTAAAATAACCCTTTGTGTTTGTAGATATATATATAGTAAGGTATTAATTTAAATGATAATAGAATTTCATTTAAATAAATAATAAAACCTTAATTTAAATGATAACGGGTTTTCATTTAAATAGGTAATAAAGACTTTATTTAAATGATAATAGAATTTCATTTAAAAATAAAATACTTTACTCAAATGATAATAGATTTTTTTATTAGGGTAATGGGGTTTTGAAAGCGACCCCAAGCCTTTTACAATTGGGACAAGGATAAAATCTCCACAAGGAGATGATCTCCACCAAAAAAAATGTACAAGGATCATCCCACGCTATAGAGCCATGAAATGGAAAACCCAACTTGTGAGAGCCTAGGTCAAAACATACAGTAAAGGATTCTCATCCATATCGAGAGCGAGAGAGCTGAAATAAGCATAAAGTAAAACTAAACTAAAAACATATATTATGGGAGCATAGGATAATAATAAAGGGATAGACCTAATCGGGATGGTTACGGGAGCTAACAAGACAATAGAATAAAATCCTATCCAAATTTGAAATAGGGTATCCCACCCAAAATCAATATGCAAATTTGAAACAATATTTCCCACTCAAGAGAAACTGAAAACCGAAATCAGCCTACAAATAAAATATTTGGGAAACTAGAACCCAAGAATCTTGGAAACCACAACAAAATGAAAAACCCATCACAACACAGAAAAAAGAAACCTATTGGAAATTAAACCAATTGGAAAATTTATAAATAGCTACAACAAAGGAAAAAACCCATCCAGGAAAGCATGGGAAACCCACACATTGGCCCAACAAATATAATCCCATCCAGGAAGGCACAGGAAAACCACGGACTAGCCTAGTAAAGATAACTCCACCTAGGAAGGCACAGGGAGATCATAGACTAGCCCAGCAAAGAGAGTTCCTTTTCAAAAGGTACGAAAAGAACTTAGGTTGGAACGAAAAAGAGAAACATAGCATGGAAAGTGGATCAGCAAGAACCTGAGATCTCGACATGCCATGAGATATTCCTACAAATGAGATAGTTCATATATGAAGGTAAGCAAATCTTGAAAATTCAAATCATCGTGTCACTCCAATATTGGAAGGGATCAGTACATTGAGGACTATCAACAAGAGATCATCATTAGCAGTAAACATGCATGCACAAGGCCCCCTAGACCAAAAACTACCAAGTGGAAATCCATTAGATAATCCATCGAGCAATAACACCAACCAGCCCCACTAGTAGTCCATCCAAAAAAATCTATGATCTCCAACACTCGCAGCAACACGAGAAATCCAGGGCCCTCCCTAGAGGCTAGAAAGATATTACAGAGAAAGGAACCACAAAAATCTTGGGATAGACATGAACCTTCACTTCAAAAGACCCACACCAACCCCAACCAAGAGCTATTCACCTACAAAATATAAAATCATGACCCTTCTCCAAGACAAATAAAAAGTAGAGAGTAGACCCCAAGCTGAGACAGCATGGGCAAACAAAGCAGGAACCCCATTTTATATGTTAAACCCAAGAAAGGAGCAATGAAAATAAACCGACGGTAAGAACACATAGGTCCCTCCCAAAGCTAGAAATATCCATAGAGACAATATTTGAAACTCCAACTCTCGATTAGGGCCATCTAAAAACCAACCACCATTTGAGGCCACCATGGAAATAACTCAAGTATGGTCTAGCCCAGTACCAACAAATCCATCAAGATGGGAAAACCCAACTTGGAAGGCCCCAGGAGGATCCCGTAAAAGTCTTAGAAATGCAGTAGGGGTGACACAGGGTCATCCTGATTGGTAATCTACAGGAAAGAAGGGGGAAAGCAGGAATTCGAGACAAGGTCCTCTTGACCAGAGAGGGAGACCTCCCACTTTCCTCCAAAATGATAATAGAATTTCATTTAAGTAATAAAATTTTTATTTTTAATAAATAATAATAAATGAGAAATATATAAAAAATGTTGTGAGTTCATATGTTCAGGTGAATGGAATATTCTTGCCGACCTTGGGGAAGAGCTTCATTAATGTTGGATTTCGAAGTAAGGAAAAAAATAAAAATAAAAGAATAATATATCTGATTGTCATTGGTTAGATAAGGGAAGATTAAAAGCTGGCAGGTAGGGTGGTAATTGCAAAACTATTAGAGGCATGGGTAGGGAGGACACGACTCCTTATGTTTGAGAGGAGTGAAGGGATAGGGGATTATAATTTTTTGGAGATGATGAAGAAGAGTGTTAAGCAACAAGAAGAGCAAGAAGGCAAGAACTCGACATTATCAATGACACTCTAGAAGAGGAAGAAGAAGTCACTACCATTAAAACTCGGGTTGGCTTTAGAAAATTATCTCCTTATTTTCTTTAGAGAACTAGAGCTTAGCTTAATGTTAAACCAGGCATCCATCATTTTTCTCTTTTGGCTAGTTTCCCTGGTTTCTTTAGCTTAATGGTTGACCTATCTCCATAGAAATTTAAGACTTTCATTTGATGAGAATCGTGAGCATAGTTTCTAGCTAAGTCGACCCCCTGGCTAGTGGACCACGCTCTTGTGCTTTCTTTTTTGGGTAGAAAGTTGGGAACGCCTTGTTGGCTATTCTTCATCTTGTTGTTATCATTTTCCTAAGTTGGTATGGTGTTATCTGTATTTTGGAGGGAAAATAAATTATCTTAGTTGTTTAAGCAACCCTCTCTATGTCTAGGAATTTTAATCAACCATAACCACTCTTTGTGTAGCAACGCTCAAAGTAGACATTCAGCCAAGAATGTGGCTTTCTCTCTAGTTAACTCCAAGAGTTGTCCATGCCTTCCTTCTTGCCAATGGTTGGCTCATACTCAAATATCCCCATCTCTTTTACTATGGTCATACCACCCTAAACTGACTATGTGTCTCAACTTCCCTGAAGGAAACCCCTGACGCATCATCTTACATGGGGTGTGTTTAGATAAAAACTTATGTCTATCTATTACAAAAATAAGTTTGAACTCTTCAACCTGTTAGGGGATGCCACTTGTTTGTTGTGGGCTTTTATATGTGGTCTATTGAGGTGCCACATAGATGATGTTGACCTCCTGAAGAGAAACCTTTACCTTAGCCACTTGCAGTCTATGTGCACCCCACTCTCTCGATGGATTCACTATTTTAATGGGAACTCTAATCTGACCTTGGTTGAAACTCTTTTAATGGTCATAAATTTTATAATAGAGGCTTTGGTTATTGAAGAAAAATAATATCCTTTTTATTTATGAATCAAATAGTAGGTTATTTAATTTATGAGAAGGAAAGAACATGTAGTTTGCAACAAAGGAATTAAATAATCTAAACCTTTAACTTATGTAGAAGAAGGGTTTAAATGGGTTATTTGATTATTATATTAATTAAAGGTACAAGACTTTAGTTAATTTGATAAATGGTTTGTTTGATTATTTAGTTAATTGAAGGAATGGGACTTTGATTAATGTGAATAAAGGAAATTATAGTTTATTTAGTTAATTGAAGGAATGGGACTTTGATTAATGTAAATAAAGGAATGATAGTTTATTTTGTTAATTAAAATAATGAGACTTTGATTAATGTAAATAAAGAAATGATAGTTTATTTTGTTAATTAAAGGAATGGGACTTTGATTAATGTAAATAAAGGAATGATAGTTTATTTTGTTAATTAAAGGAATGAGACTTTGATTAATGTAAATAAATGAATGATAGTTTATTTTGTTAATTAAAGGAATGGGACTTTGATTATTGTAAATAAAATAATTATGGTTTATTTCATTAATTAAAGGAATGGTACTTTGATTAATTCAAATAGAAGAAATATAGATTATTTTCTTAACTAAGTAATGAGACCTTAGTTGTTCAAAATAATGGTTTTGATATGATTTGATTAAAGTAAGACTTGTGATCTAGCTATATATGTTAAAATGACTCTCTTTGAGAAAATGAGATATAAGAATATAAATAAGTAAATTCTTATGATATCAACTAGACAGTAGATGGTTGAATGCTTTACTAAAATTTGTATAGTTGCAATTTGGCAAAGTATATAGTAAATGCACTAGTTTCATGTTACTAGTAGATGCATTTCTATCATAGAACCATGAGCTGCCCTGATCCCCTACTATCCTCAAACGAACAAAGGAAAGACAAGGAGGACCAAAGATGACAGTTGGAACCAATACATCGGTTTGATTTATAATTGCAATCATTTATCCATGTTCAAAATAGACTAGACTTGTAGGGAGAAATCCCTAAATGAATATGGATGTATTAATTTATTATTTTAAAAGTATGGAGGTTTTACCATACTTGGATATATGTAATAGTTTATTGAATGAATTGAAATTACTATTATGAAGTATTTATGCATTGTTTTCTAGCTCTCTTTTATTTAAATGTTTATCCTTGTTTAAATGATTGTTCCCTTTTAAGTACTTCTTTATGCTTTATGGATTTTGTTTCTTGATTGATTAAGTAGATAGAGTTATTCTTATATTCTTGCTAAACATGAAGGTAACCTAAGAAAATGAGACCTCTGAGGGTGAACATAGAAAGGTAACCTAAGAAAATGAGACCTCTTAGGGTGAACATAGAAAGGACCTAAGATATTGATATCTCTTAGGGAGAACATAGAAAGAACCTAAGGGATTAATACCCCTTAGGGTGATGTTGACTAAGTAAATTGATTGCTTACATCAAAGTTAAGATAGCTCATTGTAAAGATGATATGGATAGCTTAACTCGCAATACGTGTAGCATACCTACACAAATAGACTTGTGTATGGTATGGTGATGGATGTATACCTTCAATTGTATTGAAGGTGATAAGTTAGCTCATCAAGAAGGATGGGATAGATAGCTTATCTATAAAACACATAATATGCCTACACAGATGGACTTGTGTAGGGTATTGAATGCGATGTAACTCTTTGGGAAATTTGGGAAACTTAGTAAACCTAATGTAGGATAGGGGTTTACAAATCCCTCTCAGTTAAAAAAAAAATCTTTATTGTATTCTTTTTAAAGCTAATTTTTGGGTCTCACAATATGTGCATATGCAGTACATCCAAAAATTCAAAGATTTAATACTGAAGGTTTCCTACCAGTCCAAGCTTCTTCAGGAGTTACATTTTGAACAGCTCTAGTAGGACTTCTATTCAGCAGATACATAGTTGTTTTAACAGCTTCACCCCAAAAGCCATTAGAGACATTCCTAGCTTTGAGCATGCAACGAGACATTTCCACTATGGTGCGATTCTTTCTTTCAGACACACCATTCTGCTGTGGAGTATAGGAGGTTGTCAACTATCGCTGAATGCCATGAGTTTTACAAAAGTTGATGAAGTCTTTTGAAAGATATTCACCTCCACTATCACTTCGCAAGATTTTTATCTTCTTGCCAGAGAAGGTCTCAGCTTCAGCCTTGAATTCCTTGAATGCTGCCAATGCATCAGATTTGTTTCTCAACAGAAAAATCCAAGTTTTTCTTGAGAAATCATCAATGAAGGTAATGAAGTACCTTGCACCACCAAGTGAAGTAGTTTGAAATGGTCCACATAGGTCAGAATGGACCAACTCCAATTTGTCCTTAGCCCGCCAAGTGGACTGAACAAATTTATCCCTATGATGTTTCCCTAGTGCACAAGAATGACAAATTTTGTTACATTTCTTAACTAAGGGAAGATCATGGACCATTTTTAACTTACTCAACAGCTAAAGACTATGGTAGTTTAAATGTCCATAACGATCATGCCATAGCTCATGAGAAGAATCAGAAGCTACATAACCATGCTCATGAGTTCCAGAGAATTTATACAAGCCATTCTCTAGGATACCTTGAGCAATTACATTGTTGTTCTTCGAGACTATGCATTTAGTTGCATTGAATACCATATTCAAATTTTGTTTTGCCATTTGGCTTACAAAGAGCAAATTGTTGTGAAAGAAGGAACATAAAGCACATTGGCGATGTTCATTGTCCCACAACTAGGTAGATCAGCAGTAACATTACCATGACCAACAACCTTGTGTTTGTTGTTGTCTCCCAAAATGATAGTCTGATCTGTGTCTTCAATAAGGTCAGTGAACCAATCCTTACGAAAAGTAATGTGCCTTGTAGCACCAAAATCAATCACCCAAACATTACCTGTTTTATGAGATTCAGTATTGATGTTGAAGACCTTTGTGACATCATCGTTGGAAGGAGGAGCATCAGACTTCTTTTTATCTCTTTGTTTCTTCCAACATGTCTTTTCAAGATGACCTTTCTTTTTGCAGTAATTACACATCATGTCCCTTTTTGGTTTAGGCTCATTAGTGCTTTGAGTGATAGGTTTAGAACTCTTTTGATAGTTCTTTTTAGAGTGAGAGGAAAAAACCATACTACTGCTACCACTATAGTTACCAATTTGTTGTTCCTCATGCAAGAGCAGTCCAGTCGATTCCTCAAAAGTGAGAGGTTGGACTCGCTCAACAAGGCACAAACTGGTAACAAAAATATGATAACCTTCATGAAGGCTATTTAAGGTTATGCTTACTAACTCCCTATCCTCTACTTTTTCTCCTACTGCAATTAACTGATCCTTAATCTCCTTAAGTTGTTGTAGATGAGCAGAGATTGGATCAGAATCAGTCATTTTACATGAGTACATTTGATTTCTCAAATACAGTACTCTGGTCTCATTTTTTGTCTCATAGAGATCTTTCAATGCCTTCCATGCATCTGTTGAAGTGAGCTTTCCTTGCAGATGAGTGATCAAGTCGTTAGCAACAAATAATCCAATGATTGCCAAGGCTTCTTGATCACGTCCTTCCCAATCTGCTATTGAATCAGCAGGACCCGTAGGTTTGACTTCTCTTCCATCAACAATTTTTATGACCTTTTTCAAGGTTAGAATGTTGAGAATCTTAAATTTCCATATTACATAATTTTTCCCATTCAATTTATGAGAATCCGGTAAAATGTAACCGGAAATACTCATATTTGACATGGTTAAGAAAAAATAAATCTAGAAATTTAAACAAATAAAGTTTAAAAACTTTGGGTGCTTTAACAAGCACAGAGAGAAGGTCAACAGGAGAATAAGAACAAATAACAGCCAGCAGACAACCAATTTAATAAACACTTCTAAAGTGTTTTGTACAGTCACAAGTGGAAGTGAATCACGCCCACGTCCTAGCGTCTAGAACCTCAGCACAATGTCAGAACATGTATAGAACCTGAAGGATGTAAGCACAGTTGTATCAAAAAAAATCCCAACATACGAAAAACATGCATAGCCATGACTAGAAAAAAAAAGCGATAAAAACACAGAGAGAAAGCATGAAGCATGTACATGATAAATGACTACATCTTTCACACATCATCCTTCCAACCAACACATCGCCTAGCAGACCATCCACACCACAACAAACAAACAACTTGAATGTATGAACTAGCAGTGTAACCATGATTTACACACCAGCCAAAAGAGGCAGGTCTAGTTAGAAGATACTAACACGGCCATGATTCGATAATGAATGAACACAATTTGCAAGTCACTCAAACAAGCATAAAATTGCATCCGAACAAAAAACATGACCAGAGAAGAAAGAGCCATGTCTTTTCTCCTAAAATTGCTCTGATACCATGTTGAATTTAGAATGTAAATATATATATATATATATATATATATATATATCAAGGAGATATTACATATTTAAAGGTGTGAAATAGAAAGCAATTGAAACACAATCACTCTAGGAAATCTGATCCTATTTGAGAAAGAAAGCAAATTGAATACAAAGACTGTAAAGTCTAATCTCAAAGAGAGAGAGAAGACAAATTGATTTAGCCTACCTTGCCTACATAGTTTGACTATAAGGATTTTAAACATTATTTCTAACACCTTATCATCTCAAAAATGAAATACAACTCCATGGAGAGTTGACTCTAAGGCAACCAGACATCAAGAGATTAATTCATTACATTACCAAAAGGAGTAGGCATATTGTCACCATGGAGCCATAGTTGGAAGAGTGTAACCAACAATTGGGTGAGGCAAGATAGCAATTAATCGAGAGCTTGAAATACTTCACTCATCAACTAGATAAAACAAATCAAAATTTGGAAGAAGTTGAGAAATTTTGGTTTCACAATAATAGGTATAGCAAGTTTACTCATAATCTGGCCAATAGCTTAAGCAATTGCAAGTTGTCCTCACTAGTTTAGGATGCCAACCAATATAAATAAGAGGTAGACATATACAATATTATAAAATTTTATCATTTATATGGGTTTCCATATGAGTTATGATGTGTGTTTATGGTAACCAAAGTGTTTCTAATAATGTATGTTAATGCTAGTAATGGAATACTTTTGGTTTTGTATGGATGTACACAAGTGTCGAAGTAGTTGGGTACTTAGGAAACCTCCAACTACCACCTAATATCTCCTCATATATATTTACCCCATTTCGATGTCTTGGATATCATTGCATGATCATGGTGGAATCATTGTGGTGTTCATATATTCATATATTTGCAAAAACGAGTATCATGGATAGTTTTCGTGTTTGTAGGATAGATCAGATTGTTTTTTTATTGTTTGTAAGGATAATGACATATATTTATTGGCAGTGTGAGTTCCGTTGATATTGTTATTTTGAAAAAATTATATTAAAATAAGATCATTTACAAGTTGGAATGAGACTCCTCCTAGCTTTAGCTAGCGATAACACCTGTTTACAATAGTAAAAGAAGATTTGCATTGGAGCCAAATATCCTAAACCATATATCTACAATGGCTATCTAAATTAGCTAAACATTAGATTTTCTCACCAACCTACCTAATCCTCTCATCCTCAATATCCATGTCATTATGCCACTGAACCCCTACCTCCTTCTTGATACCCATATTAACTAGGAAGTCTACCACTTTATTAGATATCTACCCATAAACTAGAATCACATCATCTAATTCCCTCCACAATTCCTTAATTTGGGTGATAAGAATCCTCAACCTACATGTCTTCAAAGCAAAGTTCCTCATGCAATCCACAGCTCCTACCAATATTTGAGAATCTGACTCTATTATTATCCTCCTATAACCTTGTCTTACCACCCAAATAAAAGCAAATTTGATAGCTAAGGCTTTTGCTTCATTGTTCGTGGCTCTTCCTAGACCTTGCATCTCCCAATAGAGCATTGTACCAACATGATTCCTTTAAACCACTCCAATTCCATTTCTCCCTAGATTGCATTTTGTAGCTCCATAAATATTAATTTTAATCCAATATTTTGTGGGTGGTTTCCAACTAGATTTTTCCTACCCCTCTTGCACTTCAACTTCCTTCTCCATCGTCCCTATATCAGCCTAAGTTTCCTCTTTAGCATACACTACCACAATTTTTGTGACTTTGCTCCAAATGACCTACCAAATGTCATCTAAGGATGAAAAGGTTTCTCTAAAAATTTTGCCATTTCTCTCCAACCACACTTGCCACCAAATGAAGTTTAATCCAATATTCCAACCGATACAAAGAGCTTTAGATTTAAATCTACTCCTCTTCCATATTTCCCAAATATTAATTTGAATCAAATCACCATTGACTCAAATTTTATAAGACAAAAACCATCTCTCGTAGATCTGGCACATGAACAGGCACTCAAACATCAAATCGTCAAATGTTTCCTCACTCTTGTAGCATAAAACACATTGAGATACACATCCATCATGGGGATTGAACCCGGGTATAAGAAGTATTACTCAAAAAAAACACATTGAGATGGACCAATGATTCCCCTATGTCTCAGATTATCAAAAGTATGAATTCCATTGTGCATGAACTATCAGGAAAAGAAGTTTACTTTCGTCCAACCCTTGGACTGCCAAACCTTTCTCCAATACTCAACCTGATATGCATGAAGAGGAGGTTCTCGAATGATATTATCATATCCATCCTTCACTATTTAGAAGGCTTCCATAGCCCCAAGCTAATTGTTATAAATTTGCGCAGCCAAAAAATCAGCACAAATAATCCAACTTCAAATAGTCATAACTTTCTCAGTTCTTATCAGAATTTAACAAATAAGCAGTCATTCTTATAGCACTAAAAAATATTTACAAAATAATGCAAAAACATTCTAAAAATGAATGCTGAAATAAAAAATATGGCCTTTGCAAAATGTGACATTTTTTCTTAAAAAATGTGCTCTAGATCTACAAAAACAACCTCACTTTGCCAAAATTGTTGATCTGATACCAAATATTATAAACCTTTTCTCATTAATATAAATCATTCACCAATATGAAAAATATTCAACAAGCAACCATAAATAAATTGCACAATAAATTCCACACAACAAAATAAATATTGATAACACCCTTGAGGTAAGGCAACACCATACAATGCTCCTTTTAGAAGGAAGCCACTCCACAAGATCTTCAGCTCCATGAGCCAATACTTCTACAAGAATACTTGATACATATCCTTTTATAATGGGGGTACATCTCTCTTTATACAAGAGTGTGATGGTTCACCTTCCATGAGTTACAAGATCACCCATGTGGTGGTTCACCTTCCATAAGTTACAAAGTGCATAATATTACAATATGGTATTATGTTAAATATTATTATAATTTTATGTGACCTATGCCATAATACAATATTATATTATATCCCCACATGCATATACTTAGGTACCTAACATTCCATCCCCCTTACAAAAATATTTCATCCTTGAAACATAGGAAGAAACTAAATAATATGATCTTCTAAGTGAATATAATAATTGGTATCAATCTTGATCATCTATCCATCCTAGTGAAATCTTAATTGGTTGTAATCTATGATGATGTCAATCTGCCCTTGTGCCATTTGAATATCCATAGTTTTTGCGCCTATGGCTCCATGTACATCCATTCTAGTTCCTTTGTTGATTTATGCCTTGTCTCTAAGATAGATGTCTCTCATGGTGGTGTGGATGGTGATATACTCCAACCTTAGCATATTCTACTTTTGTTGGATCTTCTCCCTTGCTCCCTTCTTTTGGTTTATATTTTGATTTTTTTCTTCTTTGATATTCGGTACTACCTTCTCATATTTGGTCCATGTTCTATTTGTTCTCTTGCAATAGTTACATGTTTTTCTTTTGATCCTTGTGTTAGTCTCACAATGACACTGAGAGGGGGGGTGAATCAGTGTAGCTATTTAAATTCAAATCTACAACTCTTAACGCCGAAACAATGAAAATTTAAAATCAGATAAAGCAAGTATAACAAGAGAGCATTCCACAACACACGATGTAACGAGGTTCACCAATTTGGCTACTCCTCAAAAATGACTAGCTTGGATTCCCGTCCAAATCCAGCCTTTGCAAAATACCAATTTTACAATCAATTTACCAAAGCACCCACCGGAAGGAGCACCAACCCCCGATTTATCCGCACCAACAGAAAGGAGCACCAACCCCTAATTTATCAAGCACCAATAGAAAGGAGCACCAACCCCTAATTCCAAGCACCAACTTGGACTACAATTTTGAAACTATAAGATTGACATAAAAATGCCTTCGCTTATACAAGACCCTGACTGGTCTATTGCTAACCCAACCTCTCTCGCTATTCACCAAAACACCACACACACTTAAGGCTCTGCTTACTACACTTTTATGGCCCTCTTACAGCCCTCTTGCTGTGCTTCTTACTGCACTCTTACGGCTCTCATGGCTCTACTTAACGCTCTCTTACGACACTCTTCCAACCCTCTTTTTGCAGCACTTTCACTCTTTTTCAGCACTATAATTCTCCACGTAGACCTCCTTTTATAACAAAGTTCTGACTCTATTTTTAACTTCCATATTTTTGCATGCAACTTATTAATAGAAACTTCTATATGTAACTCCTTTATCACATAGTATTCTCTCATGCAGCCTATTAATAGTTACGGCTCTTTGTTTGGTCTTCGACTGATGACTTTCAGTTTAATCGTCGCTCGATGATTTCACTCCGTAACTGGCCCTGTAATTGTCTTTCTGACTTCAGTTCACTGTTCTTATTTTAGCTGCATGATTTTTCTCTCTAACTGCACCTGTAACTGTCGTATTGACTTTGATTAACTCTTCTTATTTTAGTTGCATGATTTTCTTCTGCAACGGCCCCTGTAACTATCGTATAACTTCAGTTAATTGTCACATATCTTATTTCGGCTGGGTTCTCTTCTTAGCTCACGCCAAAGCGACCTGTCATGAAATCATGACACTTCTTCCTCTTTGTCCTCTTCTCGGATTTTTCCCATGAAAACACAACATGTCGCGATATCGCGACACTTTCGCCTCCTTGCTTCTTTTCTTGGCTTGTACCCATGAAAACACATGTCGCGATATCGTGACACTTTCGCCTCCTTGCTACTTTACTTGGTTTGAACCCACAAAAATATAACATGTCACGATATCGTGACACTTTTGCCTTCGTACTCTTCCTCTTTACTTTTGTCACGATATCGCGACACTTCTGCCTTCTTACTTTCTCTCCTCCTTTAGTCACGAAAATGCGACATGTCACGATATCGCGACACTTTTTCTCCTTTGCTCTTTCTCTTGCCTTCGGGTCACGAAAACGTGACATGTCACGATATCGCGACACTTTTTCTCTCGGACTCTCTCTCTTGCAATATGTCACGAAATCGTGACACTTTTTCTTTCGTACAATCTCTCTTGCAATATGTCACGAAATCGTGACACTTTTTCTTTTGACTCTCTCTCTTGCAATATGTCACGAAATCGTGACACTTTTTCTTTCGTATAATCTCTCTTGCAATATGTCACGAAATCGTGACACTTTTTCTACTTGCCTTTTTCTCTTCCAACATGTCACGAAATCGTGACAGTTTTTCCTACTTGCGCTTTCTCTTCGAACATGTCACGAAATCATGACAGTTTTTCTTGCTTGCACTTTCTCTTCGAACATGTCACGAAATCGTGATAGTTTTTCTTGCTTGCGCTTTCTCTTCGAACATGTCATGAAATCACGATATTTTTTCTTGCTTGCGCTTTCTCTTCGAACATGTCATGAAATCGTGATAGTTTTTCCTGCTTGTGCTTTCTTTTTGAACATGTCACGAAATCACGACAATTTTTCTTTCTTCTCAACATGTCACGATATCGCGACAGTTTTTCTTTCTTGCTCAACATGTCGCGATATCGTGACAGTTTTCTTCCTTGTGATTTTCTTTTGATTTTTAGCATATGGGCCACTTCGATCTTTTGGAAAATCACTGTACATACTCTGAAGAACCTCTTAACTCCTGTCCACTGCATCAACCGATCTGTCTGACTGTGTTGACAACAATGACAATACTGTTGTTGCACCTTGCTCAACAATCTCCCCCTTTGGAATTGTTGGCAACACACGTGCAATTTCCTGTAATTCTTCTCCCCTTTGACAATAATACCAAAGGGCTACTACAGACTCCCCCTGAGTCCATGCACAACATTCTCAGGCACAAATTATTACAGTTAGCAAAAATTACAAACATGAGCAAAAAGATAATCAAATATATAAATGCTCCCCCTGAGAATGTGGTCCCGATAGCTAGTCAGTTCTTGGGAAGCGTGACCACTCCCAATTTATTGCGAAGGTACTCAAAAATTTCCTTGGGCAGCGGTTTTGTGAAGATATCCGCTACTTGCTCTGTAGTTGGGACAAAATCCAACTTAACCTCACCTTCCGCAACTTTCTCCTTCAGAAAGTGATATCGGATAGCAATATGTTTTGTGCGAGAATGCATAACCGGATTCTTTGAGATGTTAATGGCACTGGTGTTATCACACTTAACTAAAATTGGCTCACTGAAGTTAATGCCAAGATCTTTCAGGGTTTGTTTCATCCATAAGACCTGCGTACAACACGTAGTTGCTACAATATATTCTACCTCTACTGTGGATAAGGAGACTGACTCTTGTTTCTTACTGTGCCATGCGACCAACCTGTCTCCAAGATAGAATGCACCTCCACTGGTACTCTTTCTATCATCGACACATCCTACCCAATCTGCATCTGAATACGCAATAAGGGTGAAGTCCTTACCTTTCGGATACCATAACCCATACTCCATAGTACCCTTCAGATACCGAAGAATCCTCTTCACTGTTGTCACATGAGTCTCCTTGGGACTAGCCTGAAGTCGTGCTACCATGCAAACTGCCCGCAAGATATCTGGTCTGGTAGCCATCAAATACATGAGGCTCCCAATCATAGATCTGTACATGGTTTGATCAACATCTAGAGATTTTTCATCCTTGCTCAACTTGCAACCTGTCATCATGGGAGTGCTAACAAGCTTACAATCCTCCATTGTGAACTTTTTTAGCATCTCTTTCACATATTTAACTTGAGAAATAAATATGCCCTTCTCATTTTGATTAACTTGCAATCCGAGGAAATACGAAAGTTCACCAATCATTGACATTTCAAATTCTTTCTGCATCTTATTTGCTAAATCTTTACATGACTCATCATTGCTACTGCCAAAAATGATATCATCTACGTATACAACAAGGACAATGAGATGGCCATTCTCTATTTTGACATACAAATTGCTATCCACCATACCTTTTTTGAACCCTTGTTGAGTAAGATAGTTGTCTAGCCTTGCATACCATGCTCTGGGTGCCTGTTTCAAGCCATACAATGCTTTCTTCAACTTGCATATGAAGTTGGGATTATCACCGAGTTGGAAACCATCTGGCTGCTCAATATAGACCTCTTCTTCAAGTTTTCCATTCAAAAATGCTGATTTCACGTCCATTTGATAAACTTTGAAATTCTTGTGAACTCGCTAAAGCCGTAAACATTCTAATTGCCTCTAGTCTAGCCACCGGTGCAAAGGTTTCCTCAAAGTCAATACCTTCAACTTGTGCATAGCCTTTATAGACCAATCTTGCTTTATTCCTGACTACCCGTCCATCTTCATTCAATTTGTTTCGAAAAATCCATTTAGTACCGATTATATTTTTATTTGCAGTGTCTTGGTACTAACTCCCATGTTTTGTTTTTCTCGATCTGATCTAATTCTTCATTTATTGCCATCATCCAACTTTCATCTTTGCTTGCTTCAGCAACATTTTTGGGCTCAATGTTGGATAATAGAGAGTAGTTACTTACTACTCTTCTTCTTGTCTGAACACCAACTGTGGGGTCTCCAATTATTTGCTCTCTAGGATGATTTTTCTGCCACATTACTGTTTTGAATTTCTTGTTTTCTTCCTCTTCTGAATCACTACTTAAATCATCTGAGTCAATTTTCTGTTTCTTTTCCATTTCCTTTTCCTCATCTCCTTCAATAACCTCTTCATAAATTGGGTAGTTTTCTTCATAGCTTATTTCTCGTTCCCTACCTTCATCAACTTTAACATCGACACTCTCCACAATTTTCTTTAGCCTCTTGTTGTAGCATGTGTAGGCTTTGCTTTTTGTCGAATAGCCAAGAAAAATACCTTCATCAACTCTATCTTCAAACTTACCAAGATTATCTTCAGTTCTTTTGATGTAACACTTGCTGCCAAAAACTTTAAAGTATCTTGTTGTTGCCTTTTTACCGAACCACAGCTCATACGGAGTTTTGCTTTCATGCGTCCTCAACATGCACCTATTTTGGATGTATACCGCAGAGATGGACTGCCTCTTTCCAAAATCTGTCTGCTATTTTTCTCTCAGTCAACATAGTCCATGCCATTTCCTGCACTGTCCTGTTCTTTCTTTCTACCACACCATTCTACTGAGGTGTCCTTGCTGCTGAAAACTGTCTCCTAATCCCATATTTTTCATAGTACTCTACAAACTCCTCTGAAATGAACTCTCCTCCTCTATCTGATCTTAAACATTTAATCCTTTTTCCTGTTTGATTCTCAACTTGTTTTTTGAAAATCTTGAACATCTCAAAGGCATCTGATTTAAGCTTCAAAAATAGTACCCATGTCATCCTGGAATAGTCATCTATGCACAACATAAAGTATTTGTCACCATTTATGCTTTGCGTTCTCATGGGTCCACATAAATCAGTATGTATTAGTTCTAAAGGTTTGCTTGTGAAGTACTCTTTTGTTTTAAATGTGGCTCTAGTTTGCTTCCCCTTTTGGCATGAAGCACAAATGCTATTTAATGGTTTGCCAATGGTGGGAATATCTCTCACTCGCCCTTTTTGAGCTGATTTTTACTAGATTGTCAAAACTGATATGACCGAGCCTCTTGTGCCACAACCAATTTTCTTCTTCCTGTCCAATCAAGCATGCTCCTTCTGAAGTCTCTAAGAGAGTATACAGGTTGCCAGATGTCCTTGATCCAGTTGCTATCAACTTTCCATAGTTTGTTGTTCTGACTTCACAACCCTGCTTCTTGAAAATTACTTCATGACCTCTCGTCACAAATCTGACTTACGCTTAACAAGTTATGCTTCAGACCAATCACAAACAAGACTTCTTTTGACTTGATTTTTTCATCACTGATCTTAACTGATCCTTTGCCAACTATCTTAGCTCCATCATTATTTCCAAATTTTATAGAACCACCTTCATATTTCGTAACTTCTCAAATTTTTGTTTGTCACCTGTCATATGACTCGGAGCATCCACTATCAAGTATCCATGGTGCAGATTTGTTCTATGCTTTAAATGTTGTCTATACGATCAAGGATTCCTTTTCTTCCTTGGGTCACTCCTTTTCTTTCCACTCTGGTTTGATTACAGTTTTGGTCACTTGTTTTGACTTTTCTTTGTCGAGTAGTCTGTGCATGTTTTTCGAGAAATTTTCTATTTTGTCTCAAACCATTTGGTTGAAATTTTCTTCCCCGATGTTTATTTGCTGCAAATGTACTTCGACAATTTCTTGCAATGTGCCCAAAATTATGACAGTTATAACATTCTACCGCATAATCCATCAATGGTGAAAAAACATTTCTACTCGGTAAAGTTCCTTTGTCCTACATTATACTTGCAATCTGAAATCTTATGTCCATAACCATTGCATTTAAAACAATAACCATAAAAGGAATGAGTGAACCCGGGTGATGGTCTTTGCCATTTTGTAGTGGGAGCCATAAATCTTCTTCTCCTTTGATGAGTGACATTGGTGAATCCATCATTGTCAATACTCCTCTCGTGCCTCGGCATTATTGCTTTCTTTAGCATGATTCATTTTTTCTTGATCAACCCTGATCTTATCTTCATTCTTTATGGGTTCTACAGTTATGGCCTTTGATCCATTTGATGATTCTCCTTCGACGAAGCCTAAACCAAATTTGATGCCAGTAGTCCTTTGGTTATTTATAATCTTATCCAGCTTCATAGAACTTTCTTCAAGTTTGTGATAACAACTCATTTTTCGATTCATCTCTTCTAGCTGCATCCTTAAACCAACAATCTCTTCTTCTAGCTTGCTGCACTCATCTATTTTCATGGTTAATTGTACTTCGATATCTTCAGATATTTTCTTAAATTTGTCTATCTGTACTTTCAAGTTGGTTATGATTTCATTGGCATCCTCAAGCTTTCTTGAAATTTTCTTATTCTTTTTCCTTTCTATACTCAGCTCTTTAAGTGCAACGACCAACTCACCTTCCAGATCTACTTCAGCCTCAGCCTCAAGTTTTTTATCACATTCCTATTTTTCCTCTATTTTTTCTTCTTCGAATGCCATGAAAAGAGCTTCACCTGTTTCTTCTTCGGAATCCTCACCGGAGTTGTCTTCTGAAGGACTGACATTCTTGGATATGAAACTTTTCTTCTTGAAGTTGCCTTTTCTAAAATTTGGTTTCTTCTTCCAGTCACTTCTTTCTTGGTGTGAACCTTCATCACTTTTGTTTTTCTCATTAAGTGGACATTTAGCTGCAAAGTGCCCAATGCCTCCATAGTTGAAACACTTAAATGGTAGCTTTCCTCTGTATTTTCCTTTTCCCCTTATTAGTTTTCGAACAAAGTTTGCTTCCGTTTCATCTGATGTCTCTTCTTCCTCGGATTCTTGTTTTGCTTTTATATTTTTATGTGCTTTAAAAGCAGCTTCTCTGTCTGTGGGTTTAGTTTTTCCTATTCTCATCTCATATGCAATCAAAGAACCATGCATCTCATCCATACTAAAAGTATTTAGATCTTTAGCTTCTTCTATTGCTGAAACTTTAGAATCAAATCTTTGGGGAAGAGATCTTAGTACCTTTTTCATGACGACAACATCTTCCATTTCCTCGTCGAGTCCTCTAATCGCATTAATGATTCCATTAACTCTCAGCATGTATGCCTCTATGTTCTCATCATCATTCATCTTTAATGCTTCGAACTGAGCTCGATGCATTTGTAACTTGGCCTCCTTGATCTTGTCATCTCCTTCATGAATGCTCCTTAGTTTGTCCCACATGTCTTTTTCCATTTTACAACTCATAATATTTATCAATTCATTGTCCACTAAACCGCACATGATAGCATTCTTTGCTTTAGAGTTATTCTCAAACAGTTTCTTACCGACAAGATCGGTTGGAGGAGTGGTGGGTATTGTGTATCCACTGTCTCTTGACTCCCAAATGTCGTATCCCAAAGCACACAGATATGTCTGCATCCCGAGTCTCCAAAATGCGTAATTAGTTTCGTCAAACAATGGTGCTTTGTTTGATGAGAATCCTTCACCACCCGCCATTGTCTCACTTCCAAGATCACCTTAGCCGATTAAGCTTGTTCAGGAACTTGGCTCTGATACCAATTGTTAGTCTCACAATGACACTCGAGAGGGGGGTGAATCAGTGTAGCTATTTAAATTCAAATCTACAACTCTTAACGCCGAAACAATGAAAATTTAAAATCAGATAAAGCAAGTATAACAAGAGAGCATTCCACAACACACGATGTAACGAGGTTCACCAATTTGGCTACTCCTCAAAAATGACTCGCTTGGATTCCCGTCCAAATCCAGCCTTTGCAAAATACCAATTTTACAATCAATTTACCAACACCCACCTGGAAGGAGCACCAACCCCCGATTTATCTGCACCAACAGAAAGGAGCACCAACCCCTAATTTATCCGCACCAACAGAAAGGAGCACCAACCCCTAATTCCAAGCACCAACTTGGACTGCAATTTTGAAACTATAAGATTGACATAAAAATGCCTTCGCTTATACAAGACCCTGACTGGTCTATTGCTAACCCAACCTCTCTCGCTATTCACCAAAACACCACACACACTTAAGGCTCTGCTTACTACACTTTTACGGCCCTCTTACAGCCCTCTTGCTGCGCTTCTTACTGCACTCTTACGGCTCTCACGGCTCTGCTTAACGCTCTCTTACGACACTCTTCCAACCCTCTTTTTGCAGCACTTTCACTCTTTTTCAGCACTATAATTCTCCACGCAGACCTCCTTTTATAACAAAGTTCTAACTCTATTTTTAACTTCCATATTTTTGCATGCAACTTATTAATAGAAACTTCTATATGTAACTCCTTTATCACATAGTATTCTCTCATGCAACCTATTAATAGTTACGGCTCTTTGTTTGGTCTTCGATTGATGACTTCGTAACTAGCCCTGTAACTGTCGTTCTGACTTCAGTTCACTGTTCTTATTTTAGCTGCATGATTTTTCTCTCGTAACTCACTCGTAATCGTCTATCGACTTCAATTAACTCTTCTTATTTTAGTTGCATGATTTTCTTCTACAATGGCCCCTGTAACTGTCGTATAACTTTAGTTAACTATCACATATCTTATTTTGGCTGGGTTCTCTTCTTAGCTCATGCCAAAGCGACTTGTCATAAAATCGTGACACTTCTGCCTCTTTGTCCTCTTCTCGAATTTTCCCGTGAAAACACAACATGTCGCGATATCGCGACACTTTCGCCTCCTTGCTTCTTTTCTTGGCTTGTACCCACGAAAACACAACATGTCGCGATATCGTGACACTTTTGCCTCCTTGCTACTTTACTTGGTTTGAACCTAAAATATAACATGTCACGATATCGTGACACTTTCGCCTCCGTACTCTTCCTCTTTACTTTTGTCGTGATATCGCGACACTTCTGCCTTCTTACTTTCTCTCTCCTCCTTTAGTCGCGAAAATGCGACATGTCGCGATATCGCGACACTTTTTCTCCTTTGCTCTTTCTCTTGCCTTCGGGTCACGAAAACGTGACATGTCGCGATATCGTGACACTTTTTCTCTCGGACTCTCTCTCTTGCAATATGTCACGAAATCGTGACACTTTTTCTTTCGTACAATCTCTCTTGCAATATGTCGCGAAATCATGACACTTTTTCTTTCAGCCTTTTTCTCTTGCAATATGTCACGAAATCGTGACACTTTTTCTTCCGTACAATCTCTCTTGCAATATGTCACGAAATCGTGACACTTTTTCTACTTGCCTTTTTCTCTTCCAATATGTCGCGAAATCGCGACACTTTTTCTTGCTTGCGCTTTCTCTTCGAATATGTCATGAAATCGTGACACTTTTTCTTGCTTGCGCTTTCTCTTCGAACATGTCACGAAATCGTGATACTTTTTCTTGCTTGCGCTTTCTCTTCGAACATGTCACGAAATCGCATACGTTTTTCTTGCTTGCGCTTTCTCTTCGAACATGTCACGAAATCGTGATAGTTTTTTTCTTTTTTTTCAAACATGTCGGATTGTGTTTTTTTTTTCTTCAACATGTCGCAAATCGCGATAGTTTTTCTTTCTTCTCAACATGTCGCGATATCGCGACAGTTTTTCTTTCTTGCTCAACATGTCGCGATATCGCGACAGTTTTCTTCCTTGTGATTTTCTTTTGATTTTTAGCATATGGGCCACTTCGATCTTTTGGAAAATCACTGTACATACTCTGAAGAACCTCTTAACTCCCGTCCACTGCATCAACCGATCTGTCTGACTGTGTTGACAACAATGACAATACTGTTGCTGCACCTTGCTCAACACCTTGTTCTTTATGTTGAGAAATATCTTGAAATGTTATATTCTTTTTTGTGCCATAAATTTATGAACTTATTTTATACATTAATGTTAATAGTACCCAAATAATGCAACCAATAATAGCCAAGAACAATAGCCATGACACTAATTCATGCTCCTCATCTCTACCAATGAGAAATATTTTTTCCAAGATTTTAGTCATGGTGGGTATCAACTCCGGAGGGATTGGAATTGACCACTCATCCAACTTCTTAAACTACTTAAACTTATAATCCCCAACTAACTAGTGTTAAAATAACTTTCAATATGGATTCAACCCTTGCTTTCCATGGTTGTTTTTACTGGTTGCAATTCTAGAAATTCAAAAATGATAGGTGGGTATTGATCCCATGAATATGTCCAAAATCGTGCCTTATCCCCTCTCCCCACTTTCCAAAATAATTCATTTTTCACTACTTGATATCCTAAATTTAGAGTCTACCACACTAAGGACCCATTACCATCCAAAGGGAAATGACTCACCTCATTCGGGTTCACCTGTCCCAAATATTTACTAGTTAAAAATATACTAAATAAAGAAGTTGGTTGGAAGATCTACCTCCAGTAAATCTTTCTAGCCAAAGCTTTATTATTTAAGTCTGATCTCCTTAGTCCCAAACCTTGGGTTGGTTTACTTTCTCTCAACCTACTAAGGCCCATTTACTCTCTCCTTTTACTCCTCCCCATAATTTTCTAGCCATCTTGTCCAACTCTTTCCATATGGTATGTGGGGCAGCAAGGATAGAAAATTTATAAATTGGCATGGCCTAAATGATTGATTGCAAAAAAATTAATCTACCCCCAAAGCTTAACCATTTGTGAGACCAATGATTAATTATTTCTTTGATTCAATCCAAAATATTCTTTCAGATATCTATATTCAGTTTTCAAAATGCAATGGGACCCCCAAATATACCTCTAGGAGAGCTCCTCGTGAATCCCAAGATCTCTAAAATTTTGTCCTAAAGCATTCGATCAAGATTTAAAAAGACCACTTTAGATTTTTTATCATTGATGACTTGGTTTGTGGCCCTAAGTTAAACATTAATAGTATCTCTAATCATTCTTGCTTCCCTAAAGTTGGCTACTCCGACCAATTTTATGTCATCCACAACCTGTAGGTGAGTCAAAACCTCCTCGCCCACCTTGATACATGTTAGTAAACCTTGTTGTCTTTTCTTCAAGATGAGTCTACCCAAGCCTTCAGCCAATATGAGAAAAATATAAGAGGAACAAGTATCTCCCTGACAAAGGCCTCGAGGGGTTCCAAATAGTTGCAAGGGCAGGACTTTATTTAACAATGAGTATGTCATAGTAGAAACGTAGCTCATGACCCAATCTATCCAATCCTGAGAGAAATCGAACGCTGCCATCATCCTTGACAAGAAGCTCCACTCCACCCTATCATAAGCCTTTGACATATTGAATTTTATGAACATCCCCATTATTGCAAAAATTTTGCATTGAGTGAATTGCCTCCTTAGCTATAACCCCACCATCCAAGGTCTGTCTTCCCTCTACAAACCCCCTTGCTCCGAGGATATAATGTTATGTAAGAGAGGTTTTAGTCGCTCAACCATTACTTTCATGGTTATTTTATATATGACATCCCATAAGGTAACAAGTCTATAATCTGACATATGCACCCCCTCCTCCCCTTTCAAAATTAAGGCAATGAATGTATGATTTAATGCTTTAAGCATTATTTTACTACCTCTGGCCTCCTCTATAACAACAATTACATCGTCCTCCAAGTTATCCCCGAAGGTCTGAAAAACTCAATTGGAAATCCATCTAGACCTGGTGTATTTCCGGTACTCATTCCAAAGACTACTTTCTTCAGTTCCTCTCTATAAATGGGTTTACATAGGGCCTAATTTTCTTCTTCTTAGATAATAGAGGGTATGACAGCAAGAATTTTTTAAGCCTCTTCATCGTGCACCATACTTTCCTTAAAAAATTTAGCAAATAATCCATTGAATGGAAATGCATACTTGAGATTTTATCAAAGGAGTTCCCGTTCTCATCCTAAAGAGCTTCCATCTTGTTCATTTGTCTCCTAGCACAAGCAACCCGATGGAAAACTTTGGTGTTTTTGTCACCTTCTAATAACCAAGTGGTTCTTGCTCTTTGTTTCCAGTAGATCTCCTCTTGGTTTTCAATGTTTTCAACCATTTTATGTAATGCATCATCCTCTTCTTTGATTTGATTTGTATTTGTTCCTTCCCTGAAGTGTTTTTGCACATCATCCCATTTGGCCACCAATGAAGCTCGTTGGACTTGGAAGTTTATCTTATTAGCTCACATCCATTGTTTCAGTTGATCCTTGACATAATGAAGTTGCTTGTGGAATCTAAACATTGTTGTCCCATATATTGGGCATCCCTCTTCCCACCATTGTGGAATTTTCTTTTGAAGTTCCTCTTTTTGTAACCAAAATTTTTCAAAACTGAATGGTTTGTGATGATGCCCTGTCTTGATCCCCCCTTCCAATAGAATTGGGAAGTGATCCAAAACTAGACCCTCCAAAATATGAAATTTTAGATTCCATTTCACAAATGCTTACTATGAAACCAAATAATGATCTAACTTCACCTTCTGCTATGTGGCTTCATCCTCTTATTAGTCCAAGTATAGTTGGTTCTAGTACATTTAATATCCACTAAGTGTAATGCATAGACCTAGGAAATCATAAGTTGATCTCCTAGATCCAAAATTGGGGTTCCTCTTTCCTAATATCTAGATGATAATTTAGCATTAAAATCCCCAACAACAATCCAGTCTAACTCCTCCCTCAAGACTCTTATATTATGCACTACTTTCCATTGATGAATCTAACCATCTAGGTTTTAAGCCCCATAAAATTTTGTGATTAAAACCTACTCAGTTGTCACATTATTCCTCAAATGTCATGTGAGAACACCCCTCCAAGCTATATGTTCTATTGTCGTCCATTCAAGAGAGTTCCAAAAGGTAAATATCCCCCATGATACCCCTTGGGAAACCACTTCCATATGACCAACACCCACCCAAATTCTATTTATTATTTTACACATAAGATCCAACGATATTTGTGTCTCCTAGATAAGCAAAAAAAATGTTTTACTTTTTTCTAAGAGTCTTTGAACAGCAAATTGATAAGTTCTACTATTTAAACCTCTAATATTCCATGATTGTATAATCATTGGTTACCTTGAGACCAGTAAGAGTCTATTGGCCTCACCAATCCCCCAATGATTAGTTTATCTCCTTGAACTACTATCAATTCCTTATTTGATTTTCTACCCACTCCTTGAGAGTTGGTATCCTTTTATATCTTCTCCACCTGAGTTATCCCAAGAGTTGGCTTTTCTCCATACCCATTATGACATCATTTATTCTTTAATGCTCTTGGTTATGCACTATCAATGCCCCTACAATCTATGATTGTGGTAACTCATTGCATTCTATTACCTGCTCTAGGATAGGAGCTGAAAGAGGGGCTTGAATATGGTTGTTATTGTTTTCATTATTTCCATCCACTCCTTCCATGAATTGTTCTTCTTCCTAGTCCACTAGTGTCTTGAAGATCTCATACCTATTTGAGGGCTTGAGTTGGGTTTGCTCTTTGCCATATTTTTTTTGCCTTCTCCTTCTTTTGGGTTGTTCAAAATCATATCCCTGTGCTTCTTTGCCCTGAGAAATGTTTGTTGTTTCTTTATTGATTGTTACTTACCCTCCTTAGGAATATTCAACATTCCTAGAGGAGCCTTTGTTTTTGTGTTCATATTATTTGGGTAGGACCGAGCCAAATGCCATATTTGTGGTAAACTCTACACATGAACCTAGAAGGCAAAGAATACTTGCTAAAAGGCTCCCAGTTTTATCGAACCCAAGAAAGTAAAAAATTCAAAGTAGGGCAAATATTGATGAATTTATAGATCAAATCATGATTAGATCTATAGAACACTATTTCTTCTACCATCCTATGCTCAATGACAATATTTTGCCTTGATTTTGATTGTTGCAAGTATCCATTGACTCTTTGAGATGTTGATTTTTTCCAACAACCGTAAAGAGCATTTTTAGTGTAGTTTTTTGTGCTTCTTCAATCTCTACTGGAGATTTTTCCTTCAACAAATATGTAAAAGAACTTTGTCTATCTAAAATAGGATCTGTAGGTGTCCCCATTGTCCTCTCGCAATAATCTTATCTTCAATTCTGCAGTGACCAGAAACCACTTTGTATACCCAACTGATGCCCTAGTTTTCTCTTCCAAAGATCAATTCACCTTCATAATTGCCATATATATATCCTTGAGGAAGGGCAACACTAATAATATTCTTGAAGAATACTATTTTTTAAGGAGAGTTTTTTTAGAAGCTAGAGTTTCTTTTGCAGAAAGAGGGCTCTCCGAAGGGTGTAGCATGGATATTGATGTGGACAACGTCTCACTGAGATATTTGTTAAATGATGGAAACTCATCATTGGGTATTGTAGGTGACCATTCACCCAGGACGAATATTGCAACATTGTCATTTCATTTCAAAGAGATTGAGACAATAGCCGACTCAGGGTTATTGGATTTAAACACTATAGTGCATGCCATTTATGGTGGGATTCACTCAGTAAGAAAGAGAATGAGGTCAGGAAACTAACTTCTAGTCCTATATTTCATCTCCATAGAGAGGGAAAGTCACAGGATGTGATATCTTTGTTTCACCTTTCAACGGTTTGCTAGCGGACCCAGAAACCATAATGGAAGGATAATCATTTGGGTCTCAAAGGAGTCTCTAGCCCTACCCATGGATTTTCCTCCAAATTTGAGCCATCCCAACTGGAGGACCTTCATTCCAATAGAAGACAATAATTTTGACCTCACACCCTCAGCCCATGGACCTGGAGGATCCAAACAAGGAGGTGGTGACCAACATGTACCAAAGGAAATAACCCTTAAATCTAGACATGTAAGAGGAAATCAAAGCTCTTAACAGGAAAATCAGTAAGCTAAAGAGTCAGGTACCTTTGAGTTTGAGTTGCAAGATGATTTTACTGAAGAAATAAAAGAATTAGAAGAGCAAACTAAAGAGTCAGGGCCACTTGGACAAGAACCTTCAAGCTTATCAACTTTGCCCCGATTCAAGGAAAGTTCCAAATTCTTCTTTGGATTGTAATCCTTCAAGGTCTACCTACTTGGAGTAGGTTGAAATGGATGGGCCAAGAGCAAGGTGACTGCCCTTTTTGTGGCTTGGAAGAGAGTACATTTATTTTGGAACTGTGCTCGTGCCCATCATATTTGGTGTGAAGCACAATAGTTGCTTTATCCCTTACCACTTCCTATGACAAAGGATCAAGCCTTATTGGGGATCAATCTGATGCCCAATCAAAAATTTCTTCTCTTCATTACCAGGGCAGTCATCATCTTTCATATATGGAAGAATCGGCAAATCCATTTTTAAAACGGATCAAGAAGATATCTCTAATATCTTAGTATCTAACATCTTTTCTATTGTAAAATGCTAGTTGCAAGCTAAGTCAGTAGGTGGCACTCGTAAGGAGAAAGCACTTCAAGAAGAAATCACAACTCTAAAGAGGCATATCTCTAAGACCTTGACTCATAGCTCGAATGGAATTTACAGATTAAACATGGTAGGTGAATTAACTGAGCAACATAGCTTGGTGATGCATAATCATACACACTTGATGAAGCAGTAGGATCAAGTGGAATTAGAAGCCAACAACACTCATTTAAATCCTCATATTAGGCTCCCATCGCAATATGACATGGAGCAAGGTCACTGACTCTTCTCCTTAGCAGATATTTTCCTAGCATGGCTACTCCCTTCAAGTTTTTGTTTTGGAAGTGTAGTAGTCTCTTCTCAATAGATAGTGTGCAAGCCACCCATTAGAGGAAGTGACCCAACAGTCTCTAGTCATTCAATTTTATATCAGAATGTCTTTTTAGAGTCCTGATGATGGCATACTTTTTCATACCCATGACAACCACTAGGAATATCTCAGTTTTTGACATGTGTCACCAGGGGATCACTTGTATGGTTGTTCACTTCCAATGCTTGTAGTCGGGTACTGTTAGTCTAAAAAGACTACCTCTAGAAGACAACAGAGATTTTACAACATGGTGCCATTTTGAGAAGCTCGATGCAGTCTATTTTTGAAATGCAATAGAAGGAAAAATGGGCTAAGGAGAAACAATGTCGCGATTCCGTGACATGTCAAATTTTCACGATGAAAAGGCACAAAGAGGCCAAGAAGGTGAAAAGGTCACGATTTCGCGACATGTCGCATTTTCGTCGATAAATCAAGAAGACAAGTCTAAGACTAGGAAGATGTCACGATTTCGTGACATGCCCAAATTTCGCCAAAAGGAAAAGAAGAATGCCCAAAGGATAGAAGACGTCACGATTTCGTGACATGTTGCATTTTCATGGTGCAGAGGGAAAAAAGAGTTGAAGAGATGAATACGTCACGATTTCGTGACATGTTCCATTTTCGTTGAAGTAGAAGAAGTAGAGCTTGAAGACGTCATGATTTCATGACATGATAGTTGTTCCTGACAAGATATATTTTTAGCAACTAAAACATGCCCTTACACCAAATTTTTGATCTTTGAGGGTGTCAGATAAAGGAGAAGTATCAAATCTATTAGAATCCAATTTACAGAAGATCTTTTGCTTATTATTAGAAACTGTAGTTAATTGCTTGTAATTGATTTGAAAATCAAGGATGTACTAGTTGTAAAGATACCCATATTAGGGTATATATAGTGGTAGACGCATTCTAAAAAGAGGTCGGCTCTTGGACGTTTACAAGATTGAATGTACATCTTCTGGATACAAGCAAATAAAGCCACTCTTCTATCTGGCTTCTAATTTTCTGTGTGCAAGTGTATGTATCTAGTTCTTGACTTCTATTTACATTATTGAATTCTATAATGTATCTGTTCTAAATCTGGACTGTACTTATATAAATTATATTGTTGGAGTTAAGATTAAGTATGCTTATATGTGTTAGATGAAACGTCTAAATCACACTTAGAAAGTTATGATTTCTACATGAAGGTGTAAAAGAAAGCTTGTAACAGTAATACGTATGTTTTATCCTGGTTGTTGTCTAAACTGCACCATGAGAAAAGCTTCTAGCCTCGGCTATATTTCCCTTTACAAGCATTTCCCTTATTTATGTTCTCTTTTCTCTAAACAAAGCAAAAAGGAACCAGCCTACTCTGGATATTAGATGGACATTCCCAAGATAGATCCGTCTATTCAATGTTGGCAAGGTCTAAGGTGCAATATAATTAACCAAAAGGTAGATTTTGTTCCAATAGTTTTTGGCACACCTGGTGGGACCCGAAATCCCATAGTATTCTATAAGTTTTGGTGTTTTTATTTAAAGCCTTTTGTTTAAAACCTGAAGAAAGAAGAAAACCACCTGGCGACTCCATTCAAAGGATTTAGACCTAAGAAATACCTTGTCTAAACTATCTGGTTACAAACTCATGATTGCCTATGCGTATGATAACCAGATCCCAAGCAAGAAACTCTGAAGAACCCATCGAGTTCTTCGAGTTACACCTTGGTAGCTTGAAAGCACATCCTGTGCTAGCTGCAAGATCTAATCCACCTGGTACTAGTGTAAACTCCCTTGTACCTACTATTGGAGTATCCTCAAATAGCTCCATAGTAACAATAAATACAGTAGCCATCATGGCTGCTCCTCCCATCCCAGCTCATCTTGTATGGAATCAAACTGGCCCGCTAAACTTGGCAGCCCAGAATCAAGTTCCCTAGGCAGCCCTGAAAGCTTTGCCATCATATGATGGGATAGGTAAAATGGTAGATGAACATTGCCTAGATGTTTCATCATTAGCAACAGTTTATAATATCACCCAGGAAGATGTGATGGTCAGGTTGCTGGTCATATCTTTAAAAGGAAAAATGCTCCATTGGTATAGAGCACTCCCTCCAGGATCTATCACTTCTTGGGTGATACTTGCTGGTCGTCTGGTTGATGAATTCAATGTACATGCAGATCCTTTCTCATTACTCAATCAATTCACAATCGTCAGGAGACATCCATAGGAAGAGATTATGGATTTCAACATTAGGTTCACACGTACTTGGGATAGAGTACCTACTGGGTTAAAACCTACCATAGAGCAAGCAATATGTTATTATTTGAGAGCTTTTGATTCAGATCTTAGTATGATTATACGACAATCACGTGTTTTAACTTTCCCTGCTATCTATTTAGAAGCAGCTAAAGGAGAAGTTGATCTTATTGCTATCGGGAAATATCCTCCAAAGGCTCCACTACCAATTTTTCTAGATATTCCCCAAGCTCCAAGCTTAAATCCTTCAGCACCTCCCCTAAAATGGAATGAGCAACCAACCATTCCAGTCATTCAGTTGCCTCAAAATCTGCCAGAATTACCTCCTACTCCTCTCCTTCCCGCATTGCCTGCTCTACCTCTCCGAGCAATCCCCCAGGATAATCAGATGACAACCATAATAGACATGATGAAAACTTTGTCGAATGATATGTCATCTATGAAAAAGAGAGAAGCTGAGTGAAGTTTCCAGCCAAGGAGATTTCCCCAGATAACCAGATATGGGGCTTCGACAAGTGGCAGAGGATAGGAAAGAAAAAATGTCATTTATGCTAATGAAACAAGAGATAATGGAGAACCCTCTAACTCATATTATTGGTGTTCCACGTGTAATGACCCTCATGGAGAAGATTCATGTATGTTTCACCAGCATCATGTACAAAGTCTAGCAAATGAGAGGGCAAAAGAAATAATGAAAGGTCATGTAAACATGATCAGAGAAGTTGATCACAATTTGGCAATACCATCTGTAGAACATGTCGTAGTCCTGACAAGGTCGGGAAGGAAACCTATACAAGTTGATCCCCAAGAACTTCAGCCGTTAAGTTTCCCTCCAGCTCCCAGAGCTACGCCTCAGAAGGATCAGTCAAGTGAAAAGGGACTCTCTAATCCTCCTCAGAGTTCTGTTTCGGCACCAAGAAGAGAGTTTTCTCCAAGAAAGGAGAGCGAAACTCAAGATCAAGCAAGAGAGAAACTCAGATTCCCTTCGTTAACAAAAAGGTAAAGAACAGAAGCAACTCAGGGTTATAAGAATAAATATGATCCATCCACCAGAGAAAAGGAGAAAAGTGTCGAGACACCTTCATTCAATATCATCGAGGAGATGAAAAAGACTCCCTCAAAAGCTAGCATGTATGACGCTTTGCAGTTCCTAGGGCAGATTGACCTCCTTCAAGAATCTTTAAAAATGATGAATCGTAAGAGCAAAATCCCCTCTTTTTCAAATTCTATACAAGCTAATGCTACTTCTATCATAGGAAAAAATAGACCACCTCCTTTCTATTTGTCTCTTCAGATGGAAGGGTGGGTAGTACATAACTGTATGATCGACTCAGGAGCAACTACTACAGTAATGCCTAAAGCAGTATGTGACATCATGGGAATGGAGTACACCAGGAGCCATCCAGGAGTGTTGCAGTTAGATGGTACTCCGGTGAAAACCATAGGAGTAATCAAAGATATCCCCATACAACTCCACAGGATGCCCCAAATAGTTGTTATACAGGAAGTGGTGGTCGTAGATCTGGAACCATACTTTGGTATGTGTCTATCTAGAGAATTTACAACAAAAGTGGGAGGTTATTTATCCTTAGATTATTCACATTTAGAAATACCTTTCAAAGGTAAGAGGGTCAATATTTTTAATGAAAAGCCATCTACTTTTCATGTGGCAAGACTGGAAGAAACCAGTACTGTGAGTATGATGACCGAAGATATAGGAGATATAGATTTGATGGAGGAAACCTTGGAGGAACTCCAATCCGAAGATCAGTTTTCTTTAAAAAAATTTCAATGCCATGGTGGAAACAGAGATAGGGAGTTACTCTATTGAGAAACCAAAAAAGCTATCTATCCCTGTCCCTAAAGAAAACACTTCCACTAGCCAGCTTTGGAAACTTTACTTTGATGGATCCAGATGCAAAAATGGAGCAGGTGCTGGGATAGTTTTAATTTCTCCTACAGGAAAGGAAAAAGTTTTTTCATACATATTGACATGGAGTTGCTCCAACAACACGGCCGAGTACGAAGCATTGTGTTTAGGACTCAAAAAGGCCAAAAAATTAGGTGCAAAACAAATACTGGTTTATGGAGATTCAGAGCTTATTGTGAAGCAGGTCACTGGAAAATGTATTTGTAAACAACATTATTTAAGAGCTTACAAAAATAAAGTGTTGGACCTCTTGGAAAATTTTGAAGCTCTGAACATAAATTCAATCCCAAGAGAAAGTAATACTCATGCAGACCTGTTGGCATCCGTGGGATCTAACTTTTGTCCAGTCAGTAATGTCATCCAAAAATCCAAAATAGTGAGACTTATATACAGGCCTTCTGTGCCTGACAAAGATATCTTCTGGCAAGTGTTCGAGAGTGATGAACAAATACTGGATTTTCTAGTCCATGAAATGAACTGCTCCAGTGATAGGGCATTACAATATGAAGAGGAGGAAAGCTTAATCCAATTAAAAAACAATCACATTCCCAAGGGACTGATCACCCTTGAGAGTCTCTTCGACAACAATGATAGAGCAACGGGTCGAAGGATTAAAATTGACAAATGTCGGTATAAAGAGGTGGAATTAGAGCCAGGAAAAATGATCAAGGTAGGTACCAGTTGTACAGTGGAAGAATTGAATCAAGTTAAAGAATTGTGTAAAAAGTATCCAGATATTATAGCCTGGACGTATAGTGATTTGAAAGTATATAGGAAAGAAGTGATCCAACACACCATCGAATTGGAAGAAGGAGCTAAACCCTTCAGGCAAAGACAAAGGCTTGTAAATCCAAAAATTGAAGCCTTAATGAAGCAAGAGTTATTGAAACTCTTACAAGCTAAAATAGTATATCCCATTAAACATTCTACCTGGGTGGCGAATCTGGTCCCAGTTAGGAAAAAGAATGGAGAAATCAGATTGTGTGTAGATTTCCAAAATTTGAATAGAGCTTCACTTAAGGATCATTATCCTTTGCCTCAGATTGACCCAATCCTTCATACAGTGGTAGGAGCAGAGAGGTTTTCTCTATTAGATGGTTTTTCTGGCTATAACCAGGTCTGGGTGAAAAATGAAGATCAGTATAAAACTGCATTCACTACTAAATGGGGAATGTTTGCCTACCAAAGAATACCTTTTGGGTTATCAAATGTCGGAGCAACGTTCCAAAGAGCTATGGACGTAGCTTTTGGAGAGCTCACAAATAAAATCATCATCATCTATCTAGATGACATGACAGTATTTTCTCATGATAAGCGAGATCATGCCACCCATCTACAACAAATATTTGAAAAATGCAGAGAATTTGGGATATCTTTAAACCCAAAGAAATCTATATTTGTTGTAGAAGAAGGTATATTGCTTGGCCACGTTATCTCTAAAGTTGGGTTGTCCATTGACCCTGACAGAGTAAAGGCACTCTTGGAACTTTCACTACCAGTCAATAAGAAAGGATTACAATCTTTCTTTGGACAGATAAATTTTGTTCGAAAGTTCATCGCAGATTTTGCTCAAACTGTTAAACCAATGACTGAATTGTTAAAAAAGGATGCACCTTTTAAATGGACAGATCCAAGGAAAGATGCCTTTAAGAAAATCTTGGAGGCCATAGCTCGAGCTCCCATTTTAGTCAACCCTGACTACTCCCGAAGTTTCATTTTATATGTTGTTGGAGAGCAAGACAACTATGTTGCAGTTCTTACTCAGAAGGGAGCAGATAATGAGGAAAGACCCATAGCCTTTTTAAGTTCTACCATGCACAAGCACGAAGAGAGATATAGTTTTATCGAGAAACAGGTGTATGCTATCATGAAATCATTGAATAAATTGAAGCATTTCCTATCCCAAAGCCGCACCATTGTTTATGTAATTCACCCAGATGTTAGAAATTTCATAATACAAGGAGAGCTTGGCGAAAAAGAGTAGGATGGGTAACTCGTATATAGGAATACGATGTAGAGATACATCCAACCAAGATAGTCAGAGGTAGAGCTCTATGCCAAGAGTTGGCTAGGCAAGCAGAAAAAGGGAATGTCGAAATTCAAGGGATGATGGTGAATACCGAACAAGACCAAGTTAGAGAAGGTACTGATTGGATTGATGATTTGGTGAGGTATTTTCAGACTGGGATATGTCCTAAAAATCTGAATGCTTCCCAAAGAAGGAGGTTTAGAATGCAAGCACTGAAGTATACTCTTCGAACAGAAGGGTTATATAGAATAAACATTGATGGTGTACTATTGAAATGTATAGGTGATGATAAGAAGCAGAAAGTATTAGAAGAATTCCATGGAGGCCTCTCGGGTGGGCATTATTCAGGTAGAACAACAACTTTGAAGATTCTCAGAGCTGGTTGTTATTGGCCTTCTATTTTTTAGATACATATAAAGTGACTCAGAAATGTGAACAGTGTCAGAGGTATGTAGGAAGAAATAGAAATGCTCCTATGCCTTTGAAGTCTATACAAGTTGAAGAACCTTTCCAGTAGTGGGGGTTAGATTTTATGGGAATAATTGAACCAAACTCATCAGCAGGCCACAAATATATACTCACTGCCATGGATTACTTCACAAAATGGGCAGAAGCGGTTCCTACAAAGAAAGCTGACTCAAAAGTCATGATAGAGTTTGTGGGGAGTCTAATTACTAAATTCGGCGTATCTGACTCATTGATCACAGATAATGGATCTTCTTTCACTGGAGCCAAGATGATTGAGTTTGCCAGCAGGTATGGAATATATTTGAAAACATCTTCTAACTATTATCCATAAGGTAATGGTTTAGCTGAGTCTACCAACAAGAATATACTCAGGATCCTGAAGAGGATGCTAGAAGATAACAAGAGAGACTGGCATTCATTACTTAATCAAGCTTTGTGGGCTGATAGAATATCAATAAAGAAATCCATTAATACATCTCCATATGCTTTAGTTTATGGTAAAGAAGTTGTTTTGCCTATTCATATGGAGTTACCAACATTGAAGTTACTAAATCAGATAGACGAAGAGGAAGGCCAGCCGATGGATGCCCGATTGATGCAACTTTTGCAATTAGAAGAATCTAGGGAACAAGCTTATGACCACCACCAAAAACACATAATTGATACAGCAGGGTGGTTCGACAAAAAGACTACCTTCAAAAAATTCAAAGTAGGAGACCTAGTTTTGAAGTGGAACGTAAAGAAAGCAAAGCCAGGAAACCATGATAAGTTCGATGCTTTCTGGGAAGGTCCGTTTGAAATCATTTCAGAAAAATAGTTCAATTCTTTCCAACTAAAATATCAGCATGGATGGATCCTTCCTATCACGGTGAACGCGTTTCACCTGAAGCTATATTTCAAGTAAAATACAGTAGGGAATTATATGTACAGTATAGTATATGCATTATAAAGTTTGTAAATATTATTGAATTTTTGGCTTAGTAAAGATTTTGGTTGGACGCTCACAACCAACCGCAGTTTGACAACACAGTAGAAAACAGAGGGAAAAAAGCATTGTTTTGTCATTTCAAAATTTCAAATTCAAAAGTGCCACGTGGTCCTAAGGAACTGGTAGGAAGATATTAATAAAAAGACCCCTCGAGAAGCGTTATTTTCCTTCTCACGAAGGTTTCTAAATCGGTCACCGAAGAAATTTCTTGAGTGGACACGTGCCGAAAAATAAGCAGGCAGAAGTAACCGTTTGGTCAGGTGACACAGAGTTTGGCAGGTACTATTGCTATTTCCCACATGAAATTAATTGGTCGGTTAGCATTTCAAGAAAAAACATTCTAGGAAAGGTGGCAGAAATGAAATTCGAAGAAATCCCAAGAGAATCGCTTCCACCAACCGCAATTAATGCAATTTATCGCATGTCCTTCCCAAAAACAACGTGAAGAAGAAAGCTAACTTTTCGCCTAAGTGAAGTTTCATACTGTTACTTGCCATTTCCAACTCCTACAGAGAGAAGAGAAGAAAATTTTGACTATGATATTCATAGTGTAGACACCAAAACAACACCAATCTGATTATGTGACTACAAGCACTGATCGAATTGGCATACATACCCCCTAGGGCAGCCTCCAGAGGTTAAACAGTGGTCCTAACCACTCCCAAATCAGTTTTGGAAGGTCAGAGGTCAATTTGGCACCTTTTAAGCACTTTGCTCCCTATTCGTCCCACCTTGGGACGATTAGAATCCTATTCGTCCCACCCCGGGACGATTAGCAGCAATCATCCCAGGGTGGGACGATTAGCAGGTTTGACTGGAAAAAAGTCAAACCTTGACAAATGGCAGCCCAGATCCGCCACTTAACTTCACCTTCAGGGCATGCAATTGTGAGGAATGGTTTCAAATCAGAGAGAGGGACTTCAGTCAAGCATGCCCTGATCATGGAGGCCTCATGCAAGGAGACTCTAAATTAGGGAGGAATCTTCTCTCCCCAAAAAAGGCATGACAAGCCAAGTGGCGCCCTCGCATGCGCATTCAAAGAGAGACCCCTAGGTCTATAAAAGGGTGAGCCTCCTCACCCCAAAAAAAATAGATCTAGAGCATTTGGAGCAACGGAGTGCTACCAAATTATACCCACATTCCCCTTTGTGCTTCTTACATCCCTAATTTCTCTTTTGGAAGAGAGGTTATCGAGTGAACACTAAGAACACAATCCTGACCCAAAACCCAAGAAATCAGCCACAATCCCACACCAAACTCATCGACACAACCCCCTAGGAGGTTTTGGACCCATCCCACTTGGATTGGTGTCAAAACCAGGCCCCAAACGATGGGCGTCCTGCCCCCGGGCACCCCCCAAACTGTTGCAGTCCTAATCGTCCCACCCCGAAGCGATTAGAAATCTATGAATGATTTCTTCACTATTCTTTTTGCATTCTGTTCTATTTGATTTACTTATGCTTCTGTTCAAGTTTCATTGCATTCTGACCTGTTTTGACCTTGTTTTTATCATTTTACGCGTTTACTAACCTACAGGGAGTGCCTTCGGATACAGGAAAATCTGGGTAAAATCTGCCAAATATGACCTTCTGGTCATCCCAAAATGCCCCTTTTTGTCTAACCCCAAGTTTGCAGGAATTTTGGAGGCCTCTGGATAGGACATTTGCAAGGTCACCTTTGCACATTTTGTGATAGTCCCCAACGTCCCACCCCGGAGCGATTAGAAATCCATGCATGATTTCCCGACTATTCTTTTTGCAATGTGTCCCTGATGATGTCTCCATGCTTATATCAAATTTTGAATTCATTATGACATGTTCTGACCATCATTTTGCTATTTTATGTATTCACTAGCCGAAGGCCCTAGGGATTGCATGTTTCCTTCTATCCGCATATGCTATTAACTGTTTGCTATTTCTCTGTGCATAGGATCTCACCACCAGGAACACCAGAGGGGCAGCAAGGAATGATGAACACATGGACACAAGTGGCAGCAACCTTTGGCCTGCCCATTTTGAATGTGGGCATGCGAAAGACACTAGAAGCGTACCATCCATTGATGTAACGAACTGTATCAAACATTCTGAGCCCTAGAGGGGGGACGTATTGTAACCAGATTAAAAATCAACATTAATAAAAGAGGCCCTACTTTTCCTTTTTTTCTAACATCTCGTTTATGCGTCATTTCCTTCATGCATTGCTTTCTCGCATTCGTAGGACTTAGCATTTGTATCACCCTTTGTTTGCATCGTACCTGGTACACCGTCCTTCCGCATTCGGCTTTAAGTGGCGATCATGGTGGGACCTTGTCCCCTGCTATTAAGATCAATTTTTTTGATCCAAATTTTGTGGTTTCTTTGCAGGTGTTACTCATTCGGGCGCTGGACTGCTACTCATGCCACCCTGTGATGAATACAGACTTGGAATTCGTGCCACCCCGGGACGAATACAAATTTGTCCCACCCTGTGATGAGTGTAGACCTGCTATTCATCCCACCCCGGGATGATTAGAGATCTATGCATTTTCTGAGCAGAAACTCAGAGGCATCTGGTTTGGACAGAGAAGAGGTAGGCCTTCTGCACATCCTCTGTGTTTTTCTGCTTTCTGTTTCTGCAATTTTTTGTTTTCTTTGCTTTATTTTCAGACACTTGCATAGAAAGGTTAAGTAGTTTGTTTTCCTCTCTTACGATAAAAAATAAAAAATAAAAACATAGAGTAAATTAAATGGAAGGAACTTGATTAGGAATGCATTTTTTTCTTTGGTTTGCTTGCATGATACTTGCACAAATGGCAAGTCCTCATCCTAGGTTTCAGTTCTAGTTAGGTTTTGTGATTTCCTTTTTTCTACTAATTGTCTCTGAAAGATAAAACGTACTCTAAAGCATTGCATTAGTGAAAATCATCTTTTGTTGTATGTTTTCTTCTTTATACAATTAAAAGGAACCACACACACCACCTAATAAGATTAACATCAAGGAGTTGGTCTTAATACCCCAACACTTGATCAAGACCAACGGTGGATTTCATCACCACCTTGGCTTGGATTTTGCATACATATACCCTGATCGCGACTGTTGCTAGACGTAAATCCTGACGAAAGCTGACCAAGTGTAACGGGGGTGATTCCCCGTGCATGAGGATAAGTCTTCTATGGTAGGTGTCAAAAATAGAGCGATCCCCCTTTCGTACCGCCTATGTTCCACGTATTGTTTTGCTCTCACGTACCAATAGTTTCCCTCACGTAAGGGTGGGTATATTGAGAGGTTCGGTATAACGGCCTGGCAATGGTATATTGAAGGGGCGACCATTTTGGAGATACAAGAGCCCTCATTATGCATGGATAACAAAGTTTCCTTTACAAGGTTTACATAACAAAAATCAAACACACCGAACCAAATTTAGGGCACACATTTAATCTGTAAACAAGATAATCATTTCTTTGCTTGTGTGGTCCTCTTTTGTTTGGTGTAGCATAAAGAATTGTAAAGGAGATAAAAATATACGTATCCTTTCTAGAAAGACCACCACCATGGTGTATACCCATAGCCAAGCCCAATCACGGGCAGAAGCTACAAAAAGTATGCAAGGGGGCACAAGTCGCCTCCGTTATAGCCCCAAGGACTTGGTTATACCACCTTGGCAGCCTGACCCACAACATAGTCCACACTATGCCACTACAAAAAAGGACTATAGAGGCACCCCTTTGAGGGGCACTCCCATTCAACACAGACCCTCTCAGGAGGAGTACACACATGGGAAGGCCCCCTTAGACGCTCATTATGAGTGGCCACTGCGCGATGAAGCACTAGAGCAACATAGGGTTCATAAGGAGGGGCCACACGATTATATCATTCCCCCTCCACCCCTCATCACTGTTAGAACTAATAGACCAAATCTAGAGCGCAGGGCTCTTCAGACAGGGTGAGCCAACTCCACCCACCCCTTTCACATGTACGAAAGGGAGCACGAGGAAAACCAATGTATTCCTCAAGAGCAATACACCATGTGGGAGCAATGCACCTCCGCACCTGCTAATTATCAAGATCACCTATTGAGGCCAAAGCCTCGGGTGAATGCTGCTAACCTCGACAGAGGAAAGCGACCTATAGAGATCTCAGATCACCATGACCGAGATAGATATGTAGGGGAGGCATCTAGGCCTCCTAGACCTAAGACGATGGAACAAATTGACTTGGCATTTGCCAAACATGTCGCCCGCCAAGCGCAAATCACATAGCTTAGGCAAGATCAACAGTAGTTAGAACAACTGTATCATCTTAACAAAGAGCGCATTCAGCGCCAGACAGATGAGTTGCTCCAGAACACTATGCATGAGAGGATTCCAACCCCTCGAATGCATAAGACAAAAATTTATGAGAGGCACAACCCCTTAGTACGAGACAGGTCTCCATGACCTTATCAAGTGTTGCCTCCAAGACCTCCTAGACCTGAGCGGGAAGCCACTCCTAGAACCAATGATGGGCGCCTTCCTCGGGCACCCATCCATGTTTATAGGTCACGCCCAAGAACTCCTCAAGAAGCCTATGAGGAATTTGAGCGAGAAGAAGAGCGGGCTGAAACGCCCTACCAAGGCAGGGGGGCGCCACCCGGCTACCCCTCCATAGGCCTCAAGTTCCTCGTAATTCACAATGGGAACAAACCAAAGAAGAGGAAATCAAATCCTCTGATGCATACAAAGCACTGCTAGAGCGCTTAGAGTCTGTGGAGACTAAGACTTTGGGGCCCCAAAAGCCCACCTTACGCCAGCTCCGTAGCCACCCTGTGCATCCTTCAGTTTCGGCACCCCCATACCCCGACCACTTCAAAATGCCTCAATTGGCAATTTTTAGAGGGGATGAGGATGCCCAAGAGCACGTCACAAGATTCTTGAGTCAATGCTTTGGCATTCAGGACAATGATGCATTGCTTCTAAGAATGTTTATAACCACGTTCGTAGGCCCTGCCTCAGATTGGTTTACCCAGTTGCCGAAGCATAGCATCACTAATCTAGACCAGCTAGTGGACGCGTTCCTTGAATGTTTTGCCTTCAAAACCAAGAAGAAGGCATCCTTAAGCGACCTAGCTGGCCTTAAGGAGTATGATGATGAGACCATGGCTGCTTATGGGAATCGGTGGAGGACACTACTTTCAAAGCTACCTTACCTCCCTCCCATGGCCGACATGACTCAAATGTTTTCAAAGAGTTGCATAAGGTCGATCTCCATGCTATTGCAACTGCAGCAATATGCCACCCTCGAAGAAGCCCTGGCGCAAGCCAGGATAATTGAAGAGATCAAAATTCAAGATGGCGATATTGCCAAGCCGTGCAAGAAAGAGTGGACCAAAAATGCTAAAACTGGGCCCACGCAATCGAAACCCGCCGCGGTCAATCAGGTTGCCATCACTATACCAAATCCTGCACAAATGACACAACCCCCAAAGGCTAATTATCAGGCAGTTCCTCTTGATAACTATGAAAAGGAAAATCATAAACAAGAGCAAAATCAGCAGCGTCGCCCTAAGCGACAATTCACACAATTCACGGAGTCTAGAGACTCCTTGTTTGATCGCTTGTTCATGGAAAACCTGATAAACTTGCCAAAAATTCGACCCATAGACCCCAACGTGCCAAAACCCAAGGGCTATAGGGAAGACTTGTATTGTAGATTTCACCGACATAAAGGACACGACATCTTCTCTTGTTGGAAATTCAAAAACTTAGTGCAAGACTTGATAGACAACAAAATACTCGCGGTAGATAATCCCGTAGCACTGAGCAACCAACAGATGGAAGTCTTCAAAGACCCCCTGCCTGCCCATGACGTGCAGGAAAAGACTTTACAAGTGAATGAGGTAACACAATACTGCCCCATGCAAGGATACGTAGGGATGATAAGCATCGTGACACGGAACAAAAGATACCCAAACATGGCTGCACCCGTTGCAGCTACAGGAGATGTTCCATCAACGTCACAACCTCCACAACACCCTACACAACCTCCCCCACCTAGACCAATGGCCACGATTCGGACTAAGCTTACTCAAATTTTAAGGACCACGTCGGCTAGGCTCTCCATCTATGAGCTCATCCAACAATCACCGCCCCATCGAGAGGCTCTGATGGAGATACTCAAAGCCATTGAGCTACAACCCCATGAACCCAATTCTTTCAACAATTTTGTGGGACATGTGAGACAATGCACAGAACCAATCATAACATTTAGGGAAGACGAACTGAAATTGGTGACTAGTGATATGGTGGATCCACCCCTGCACGTCATCGCGCGGGTCAACGAGATTCCATTCAAGAGGGTGTTGGTGGACACTGGCTCATCCAAACAACATAATCACGATAGCGGCATTAAAACATCTTAAGTTGCCGGCATCCCACATTGTGGCATCCACTTACACTCTTCGAGCATTCAACGACGCGTTATGCTCGATGGTTGGCACAATTGTCCTACCCATCCAAGTAGGACAAAAGACCATTCCTACGTTGTGTCACATCCTTGAGGGTGAGATGGCCTACAATATCTTGCTAGGCCGGCCTTGGATCGGGGACATGAAGTGTGTCCCTTCGATAGCCCATCAATGCCTCAAATACACATACGAAGGGCAAGTACATGTAGTCCCAACGGACCTAGAGCCCTTTAAGTTTTGCAATGCGGTGCAGCTGATGCCACAATCGACCCTCCCATCGACACATTTGGACTTTCAATTGAATCCATCCACCCAAGGTCCGATTTCGCCTACATCCCCATTGTTAAGTCCCTCAACTCACCAACCTGGCCCATCTTCATCATCTGTTCCTTCACCAACGATGCCACCTATGGTGGCCACACCGAAGGACAACGAGAAGAAGCCCCTAGAGGAGGTACCACCATTAGTCTCAACCATATCTACCGAAGAGGTGCCCAACCGAATGGAAGTCGAGACACCTGGTTCACCCAACATGGAGTGGACTCAGGAAGAACTCCCATTCCCTCCCCCTCAACCGCCGACGATTATCATTGAGATGGCCAATACGGGCCTAGGGGAGTACCTAGTGCGGAACATTATGGCAACACCCACGCTCGAATCCATGCAAGACATGGGGAGACCATGCCTCCCCATCGGCACTATCATCCCTTTAGGCTACCCGCCAAATCAGACCAACTTTGTATATGGGGGCCTCGAGAATGGCCTTGAACCCTACCTACAAGAGGAAGAGGATGAAGAGCCATTTGCTGAGAATGTTGACTATCTGTCCAACCCGGACTTCGCCTTGAAATACCTTAACCAATGTAATTGGCATGGATATGGATTGGGCAAATATGAACAAGGAATGCGCGTTCTTTGTCAACCGAGATACCATATGCCATATGATAAATCAGGAGTAGGGTTCAACCACCCTTTGCCCCTCGACATTTTGGTAGAAACCATGCAAGGCCTAGGTCTAGGCAACAGGGATGGGTTGGCACAAGATCCATATGCCAATCCCAACACAACATACACATTGGGGGACTATCTCCCATTGTTAACAACAAACCTTGTTGACCTCAACAACCCCTCCCCTTTGTTCGAGAAAGGGGAAATTTCAAGGAATAACCTCCAAGAGGGATATGAACAAGATCAAGGGGAGTCTTCTGAAGATGAGTCAACTTATGAGGTAGCACCCTGGGACCCTTTTGAGTCTGATAGCAATCACTCGCAGGTGACACCCATTGACGACTATCAGGAGAACTTCGTGGCAATGTTCCCCCTTAATGTTCCAATTGGGCAATTGCTACATCCAGAGAATCCAGCCCTCCCGCAGAGAGCGGAACAACCCAGAAGGGACCAAATCAACATGCTCGAACAAAAAGAGCCTCCCATGCCGGCCATAAGGCCAAGTGATCCACCGGGTGCAGAGGATCCAAATATCTTCTTCAACATCGACCCGTTGGTTTTTATAAAGTGAGGATAGTGATCAAGAAATGCCTAGTGGGAGGCTATACCAACCAGAGGAGCACATAGTTGTCGGAGCCAATGAAGGCCTATGGATATCCGATAGCGACTATGAGGATGAGATTGAGATGGCATATCTCAACCATATGAGGCAACAAGAATACCCCATAGACATCGATGGTATGTTTGAACATCTGAATATGGGACCAAGGCATAGGTGGCATCTAAATCAAGTACAGTTAAACCAAGTGCTTCATCCACCACTTCGAGCATACAGAGAGCACCTCCCACCTAGAGACCCTATAGGGCCATCAGTGCCAAGGGCAGACCCTGTCCTTCTATCCACACATAGGGCCGATCCTTTTGTGCCAGTACCCATAGAGCCAGATCCGAGGCACAAGGATCACCAAGAATGTCCGAATCAACACCCACCATGGTAATGGAGACCAAATTCATTCCATCAACATGATCTCCATTGATTTAACCGCCCCCATCCACAATCAAGCCGATCCAACATGACCATTGTATCTAGACCTAGATGCCATAGACTGGGATCGCGCTGACTCACCACCATCCCCATCATAGTATTGGCCTTGCGGTGAGATGTTTCATTTCACCCCAGGACAGACTCAGGATATCTTCCATGCTAAAGAGGAACCCGACGTTCCCAACATAGATCTAAATTCAGCAAATGATATCCACCTGATCCCAACTCCACACCAGTTGGAGGATGGATCCCACATGTCAGTCAAAGAGATGATTGACGTAGACATCGGTTCTGATCCAATGAATCCGCAAATCATCAAGTTGGGGGTAAGTTTATCCCCCGAAGAGCAAGCCTATTACATTGCCCTTCTCAAAGAGAAGAAGGAGGTTTTTGCATGGTCCTACAAAGACATGTCGGGGCTAGACCCGCAGCTAGTCATGCATAATCTAACACTTGATCCGACAGTCAAGCCAGTCAAGCAAAAGCTACGTAAGATGCACCCAAAAGTGGCCTTAATGGTAAAATATGAGCTACAAAAGTTGTTGGATGCATAGTTTGTCATCTGCGTAGATTACCCACCATGGTTGTCCAACATGGTACCCATCAAAAAGCCTGACGGGAGGATTCGCATATGCATCGATTTTTGAGATTTAAACAAAGCGAGTCCCAAGGATGATTTCCCCTTGCCTAGCATCGACACATTGGTAGATGCTACAGTAGGCCACGAAATGCTTTCCCTCATGGATGGTTTCTCGAGATACAACCAGATTCGTATCAATCCCGATGATCAACTAAAAACGGCGTTCACGATGCCTTGGGGGACATTTTGTTATAAGGTCATGCCCTTTGGCCTTAAAAACGCTAGTGCCACCTACCAACACGCTATGACATACATCTTCCACGATCACATGCATAAAACTTTGGAAGATTATATGGATGATTTGTTGGCCAAATCCCTTTTGTGCCAAAATCATCTCGATGACTTACGCAAGATCCTTGATCACCTCATCGAACACAAAGTTAGGCTAAACCCCAAGAAGTGCGTATTTGGCATCACATCTGGAAAACTCTTGGGTTTCATAGTCTCAAAACGAGGCATCGAGGTAGATCCAAATAAAGTCAAGGCAATCCTTGAGATGCTTCCCCCAACCACCATCAGGCATCTCAAAAGCTTGCAGGGTAAGGTCGCGTCAATCAAGCGCTTCATAGCGTAGTTATCTGACAAGTTCCGACCCATGAATAAATTATTACACAAGGGGGTAGCATTTCATTGGGATGACGAGTGCCAGTCAGCCTTCGATGACATCAAACAATACTTGGCTTCGCCACCAGTATTGGCACCACCTAGACCAGGAGTGTCATTCTACTTATACATCTCAGCTACTGAGGTGGCACTGGGCGCCATGCTAGCCCAAAAAAATGAACTACATAAAGAACAGGCTAATTATTATCTTAGTCGCACCCTGGTCAGTTATGAACTTAACTATGCATACGTTGAGAAGCTATGCTTGGCGGTGGTATTTGCCACCAAAAAGCTATGCCATTACATGCTGAGCAATACGACGTATGTTGTGTCTAAGGAGAATCCATTATGGTACATGATGAGTCGTACTTATCACAGTAGTCGCACGACGAAATGGATCATGTTGTTGATAGAGTTTGACATCGAATTCATTGGACAAAATTCCATCAAAGGTCAAGTCATCACCGATCAACTAGCAGAGGCTCCTCTCGAAGATGATCAACCTCTGATCATAGAGCTACCCGATGATGGGGTCTTCCATGTCTCATAATCACCAGATTCTGATGAGCCTGAGTCACAGGCCGACATAACCTTATTTTTTGATGGTTCTAAATGTGAGCAAGGGGGTGGCACGGGAATCGTATTTTTCACACCACAAGGGGCTCCAATGCCTTTATCATTTAAACTTGATTTCCCGTGCACCAATAACAATGTTGAATACGAAGCCTTGCTCATAGGTCTTCAGACAACCATCACCATGAACATCAAATGCTTGAATATCTTTGGTGATTCGTTGTTAATTTTCAACCAAGTGAAAGGGGTATTCCAATGCAAATGCCCAGTTCTGTAGGCCTACAAAGCCCTTGTGGATAAATTCCTGGCAAAACTTGAATGGTACGACATCGAGGCACTCCCTCGATCATCAAATCATTTTGTGGACACTATGGCCTCCTTGGGGTCACTAATCCCGCAAGACCCTTCTGGTGAGATGACAACCATTCAAGTCAAAACATTATCGCAATCCACGATGGAGCGTGCAAGCTCTGACATAACGCCAGGAATCCACCTGATCCATATTGAACCATCTCAGGATAGGTTCTCTCAAATCCATGATAGTCTAAATCATGCCAACTGGGGGTCTTTGTTCTCCCCAACCCCTCTTAATAGCAACACAACGCTATTTTTACAAGTTCTTTCCCGCTCAGCTTTTGCTAGGGACGAACTTCAAGAGGGATCGATCGTTCATACCATCGAGGTTTCTGATCAACAGGATTGGTACACACCCATAAGAGACTATCTCAAGTTAGGTAGCCTCCCACTTGGATTGTCACACGCTGCAAAAAGATCATTCAAACAGAAAGTGGCAAAACATGTCTTGCTAGGAGACATTTTATACCGTCGGAGCTATGAAGGAATCCTCCTCCGTTGCTTGGACCAATAGGAGTCCACTTGGGCGATCACCCAAGCGCACGATGGTACATGCGGTGGCCACTTCAGCGGTATGGCCATCGCAAAGTGCATTCTTTGCATGGGCTATTATTGGCCATATTTAGAGCAAGATTGTTGCGCATATGTGCGAAAGTGCATGAAGTGTCAACACCATGCTAACTTGACACACGTACCTTCCCAAGCCTTGCAGCCGATCCAATCGGCTTGGCCATTTTCGCAGTGGGGCTTAGATCTCATCGAAAATATCTCCCCTGCATCATCAGGTCATCACACGTTTATCATAATGGCCATAGAGTACTTCACTAAGTGGGTGGAAGCAATTTCGCTTACCTCTACGACTGGGCCCCGCATTGCGGAGTTTATTTTACATAACATCATATGTCATTTTGGTATTCCATCCAAGATCATCTCGGATAATGGGACGTCATTTAAGAACAAAGATGTGCGTGCTTTGACAACAAAGTACAAAATTCAGCATAGTTTTTTGACACCCTATTATCCGCAGGCAAATGGGCAAGCAGAGGCGTCAAACAAAATGCTAGTTGCCATCCTTAAAAATATGGTCACAGATAATCATAAGGATTGGCACATCCAAATACCACTTGCCCTATGGGCTTATCGCACTAGCATTCGGACGCCCACTAGGGCAACTCCATTTTCGCTAGTGTATGGCTCCGAGGCAGTCATGCCTCTCGAGTTGGAAATACCCTCCCTATGCATATCAATGCAAGAGTTCATCGATGATGACACTGCACGACAAGCTCGGTTAGACCAGCTTACGTTACTCGACGAACGACGCGTCAATGCTCTCGAGCATTTATGTATCTACCAAGAGCGACTTAAGAAAGCATACAACATGAAAGTTCACCTAAGGGACTTTCAGGTTGGTGACCTGGTCTTAAAAGAGAACCAACAAAATTCTAACTTGTCACCCCATTTAAGGGACAAGTTCACGGAAAATTGGTTAGGTCCTTATGTAATCGACAATAAAATAGGACCTGGAACATACCGGCTCACCTCTCTTGAAGGAATCAAGGAATTAGAACCCTTGAACATCAGTCATTTGAGGCCATTCAACATTTAGAGAGCCATAGCCCACCCCAAAAGCTCCAAGGATTCCCACAATCGCTTGGTCAACCCAAAATGCCCCAAAGGTATCCATAATCCCTTTGGTCAAACCAAAAGCTCCAAGGATTCCCGCAATCGCTTGGTCAACCTAAAACGCCCCAAAGGTATCCATAATCCCTTTGGTCAAACCAAAAGCTCCAAGGATTCCCGCAATCGCTTGGTCAACCTAAAACGCCCCAAAGGTATCCATAATCCCTTTGGTCAAACCAAAAGCTCCAAGGATTCCCTCAATCCCTTTGGTTTGACCAAAGGTATCCATAATCCCTTTGGTCAAACCAAAAGCTCCAAGGGTTCCGCAATCGCTTGGTCAACCTAAAATGCCCCAAAGGTATCCATAATCCCTTTGGTCAAACCAAAAGCTCCAAGGGTTCCCGCAATCGCTTGGTCAACCTAAAATGCCCCAAAGGTATCCATAATCTCTTTGGTCAAACCAAAAGCTCCAAGGGTTCTCGCAATCGCTTGGTCAACCTAAAATGCCCCAAAGGTATCTATAATCCCTTTGGTCAAACCAAAAGCTCCAAGGATTCCCGCAATCGCTTGGTCAACCTAAAACGCCCCAAAGGTATCCATAATCCCTTTGGTCAAACCAAAAGCCCCAAGGGTTCCCGCAATCGCTTGGTCAACCTAAAACGCCCCAAAGGTATCCATAATCCCTTTGGTCAAACCAAAAGCTCCAAGGATTCCCACAATCGCTTGGTCAACCTAAAATGCCCCAAAGGTATCCATAATCCCTTTGGTCAAACCAAAAGCTCCAAGGGTTCCCGCAATCGCTTGGTCACCCAAAACGCCCCAAAGGTATCCATAATCCCTTTGGTCAAGCCAAAAGCTCCAAGGGTTCCCACAATCGCTTGGTCAAAAACGAATATTCAAAAAACAGCAGATAATCAAAAATAACAAAAAAATTGCATCTCACTTTCATGCATAATCTTAAAAATCAAAACACAAAAAGAACTGCATTAGGCATCGCATACATACATTGCATATTTGTTGGTCATACATGTCAAACGCACCATAGACTGTAATTACTTGGCAATTCCATCATTTTCCACATTTATCCATTTTTGTAAATGATCCAACAAAAATAACGCCATTCGCATTTTCGCCATGTCATAGTCAGTTGTCTTTTAATGTCTTTAGGGTTTTCGTCATTCAGCTGTCTTTAGATTTCTAGCCAAATGTTGTACAAAGTCAGACCGATTTTTACAAGGTAGAGTTTTACTTGGATCACGCCTTGTTACATAGCATCCCAACACAAGCTTAAAACACATAAAAATTCCCAAGTTGTGTGAACGAAAGATGAAACCTGCATAGCAAACTAGGTTACCATAAGCGAAACGGTTATCTTGCTCATCCCCCTATGCGAATGACCCCAAGAATGCTGAGAGTTGGCAAAAGGACAAGCATCTTCCCTACCCAATTCCCCAAAATAAACAGTGGTTCTCACCACTATCAGAAATCCCAAATTCTCAAAAGGTTGCAAACATAAAAAAATTGCAAAAGTCAAAGTACAAACTCCAAAGTTTGACATCAAAACCCTCAAAGTGCACACATCAAAAAGCACAAGAAATAGTGATCCCCATCACTCAAAATTCAAATCCCTTGCTCAAAAACAAAAGAAAAATAAACAATGATTTTTATCACTATATATGAGAGCAAGTATCCCAATAAAATTGAAGAAAAGAAGGGAGTCGAACTTGAATCCCTGGAACTCTCAGCATTCGAAAGGTCATGAGGTGATCCTCACTCGGTTTGGTGGATAGCCTGTTGGCACTGGTGGCAAACCTCCCGCATGATGATATATCTATCACATTAGCTGTTGGGCATATGTACAGATCAATGTTTGCATGTGGATGAGCTAGCTTATGGTATCCTAGATTGCCCCGTAGATTAATCTTACTAAATGCAACAAAGGAATTAGTGGAGCTAATTAGGTGATCCTCAGTACAGATTTGGTTGACAGCCTATCCGGCACTGGCGGTATCGTTATGAATACCACATGAACGAATTCAATCGCACACATAGGGATGTGAAATAACTTGGTCAAACTCAAGTCTGATTCGTACCTTGTTCAAAAGTCTTGTAAGATAAATGTACAGTCTTGGCTAGTTAGTTAAAGCATCTGAGTCTCAGAAAAACCATAACTACATTCTAAAACAATTGTGGTACATTTCATTACTTACATCACCATCAAAAAATACAAAACAAAAATTACAAATGCAAAGTTATTCCATAAAGCAATCACATAGTACAAAAAGACAGTAAATCTTGTACAGTCTATGGTGCCACCTCCTGTATACCAACAAATCATTCCATCCATTCCATATGCATACATCTATATCATATAGTTAAAATCATCCATAGTCATAATAGCATATGCATACATCAACATAAATAAACGTGCATAAAGAACAATAAACCACGACAAGTATATAATCAAACCAAAAAAAGAGTCATGTATATATATCAAGTCAAAAATGCCCTCAGGCTACAATAAGAAGGTCCTCTGACCTCACAAAAAAAACCAAAAACTCAAAATCCCCAAAGCCTAGGGAGTCGGCCACCATGATCACGTAGGATCGGTGCGACTGGTACTACCCCCAGTAGCATGGGTCCTATGGGACCTCTCAGGATGGCTACTGCTAGCCCCCGCACCCTGCCCACCAACACTACCCTCACCTAGCCGCCTGTGACGATATGATGCAGACTGCTTCGTCTCACTGCCTCTCATACGGCGCGATGACCCACCTCCATCAAGCATAGGTAACTGTCCACCGAGACGGACAACCTCCGTCTCTAACTCCACCTGGTATCGACCCCACTCTATATCTCGTCGATGATACACAGCCAATGCACTGTCTCGCTATGCCAACTGAGTCCGTAGGAGATCCCTCTCCTACAAAATGTCTCTATGCTCCTCCTCTTCTTCGTAAGAGACCCTCCAATCGTGCTATCTCAGCACGAAACCCAGCCTCCACATCCCTTGAGACAGCCTGAGGCATGGGCACCTCCGGGACGGCCTACTACTCCAGCACCCACTGCTCCGGGACATCCTATACATCCGGCTGCTTCGAAACCCCCAAATCATCTCCATCGCCAGTGAGGTCATCAACCTCCACCATGTTTGCATCATCAAGTGGAGCCCCCCAACCCTCCCCCGATGCCTCTGCATCCCCACCTCCTGTTGCTGTCGTATCCGCGCCTCCTAGAGGCCCCTCACCCCGCCATCGCCGCATAGTCCACCATCGGTCATACTCTGCAGTTACCCCGACATCGTCCACGTTGGGTACGTCAATCAATGCATCAGACTCCTCGCCCAACGGCTCAATGATCGGCCAGACTAGAGTCCTCTCATCACCATGGCGTCGATAGATCAAGGGATCACCAAGAAATCCCTGGCACACCCCAAACTACCGCGTCACCCGGACATACGGGAAGTACTCCTGCTCTGTCCCATGCCGCCCAATCAACCATCTACCCCTGTGCACACGTCGGAGCCACTCTCCAACCTCAGGCCAGGCTGGACAATCCCGATATGGTCGCCAAAACACCTGCCTTGGTGCTAGACGAGAGAAGGCATCAGTATAGTGCCCTACAAGCACCCGCCCACCATCGACTCCGCCCATGCTCCTCCGACCTCGACCATAAAGCGGCATATCCAATCTCTCGATCCACCATCTCACCTCGGGTGGTCCAAGGCAAACCCTGCGGCTGCTCCACAACTATGTGATGTCACCCCCAGCACTGCAAGAGATAGCTACACCCGATCCCCTTTCGCCTCCGACAGTGGACCTCGTACAACTCGTCATACAACTACGCCAACAATGTCTGACCCCATCTCATAATAAGTGGAGCTGATGTAGGACACTCCACCAATCTAAACACCAACTCAAGCAGGTTCCAAGGGAACCTCGCACCTGAGGAGTCAGGAAGCAGCATATTGGAGATGAGGGTCATGAGCAACGCATGCCTCACCCCTAATACACCCTTCTCTAGCCACCACTGCACCAGAATACTGCCTATATGGCAGTCAGCCTCTGCCCTCTCCACAGCCCTATCCACCCCCACTCTCTCCCTCCCAACCAAAACACCATGTCAGTACTGCCGTTCGTTGGTCACGATGGGTCATCCGGATGGGTAGCCCATCTATCAAAATCCGTAGAATCCGATACACATCCTCCAAAGTAACCGTCATCTCCCCTATTGGGAGATGAAAGGTGTTGGTGTGGGGATCCCACAGATTGATCAGGGCAGTCAAATATGCCCGATCCCCCACCATAGGCTCCAAACGCATCACCTGCTTGAGCCCAAGGGCATCAAGCCACTCCCAATCCACAACTGTCAAGGCATCCCGGGCATCAGAGAAAACAGTCGGCTGGCGGTACCGACTCTTCACAACCTGAAAAATAATAAAACAAAAAATAAACATATTAGGGTTTTAACCTTAATATAAACAAAAACACTAAAATAAAATTGTACAGCAGAAGTACAGACTACAATTTACAAATGTACAAATAAGTACAAAGATAAAGGATTACAATAAAACTAAGCAAAAGTATAGATCATTCAAATAAAATTGTACAATCAACAAAACAAAATAAAACAAAAACTCCTATTAGGGTTTTCAACCTTAATGTGAACACAAAAAAACAAATTAGGGTTTCAACCTTAAAATAAACAAAAACATTACAATAAAAATGTAAAGCAAAAGTACAGCATAAGAAGTGCACTACAATAAGACTATACAACAAAAGTACAGATCATTCAAATAAAACTGTATAGCAAAAGTACAGATCATTCAAATAAACTGTACAATCAAAAATGAAATAAAAACAAATCATACTAGGGTTTTTAACCTTAATGTGAACAAAAAACAAATCAAAACAAAAAAAACTCATACTAGGGTTTCAACCTTAATGTGAACAAAAAATCAAAACAAAACAAAAACAATCATACTAGGATTTTTAACCTTAATGTGAACAAAAAAAAAACAAATCAAAACAAACAAATCATACTAGGGTTTTTAACCTTAATGTGAACTAAAAAAAACAAATTAAAACAAAAAAATCATACTAGGGTTTTTAACCTTAATGTGAACAAAAAAAACAATACAAACATATAAAAATTAATATTAAGGTTTCAACCTTAATATTAATGCAAAACAAAACAAAAATATAAAAATAATATATTAGGGTTACAACCTTAATATGGCAAAAACAACAAACAAAATAACGCGAACAAGCATTTTATATGTGAGTTTTAAAAATTCATATAAAAACAAACAAATAACAAGCAGAAGGAAGGAACATCATACCGGTCTCGCCTCGGCTCCTCCACTTGAAGATCCGGTTCTCGCACTCATGATGTCCACAAAATTTCGATAGCGCTCCGCTACGCACACTCGCACTCCTCCTCACTGCTCCAAATCACCAAGAAAAAATTGTTGCAAATGAGCCCAAAACCTAGTTTTGGTCCTTTTATAGGTCGTTAGGGCCTGTAATCGTTCCACCCTAGGATGAGTGCTCTAGTTAGCGCTTGTCCCACCCTGGGACGATTACAAAATTGCTATTCGTCCCACCCTGGGACGATTACAGAGCAAGAAATAAAGCAACAAAAACTGCATCCAAAAAATGCACCAAAAACAGTAATAAACCTGCCAAACAAAGGTGCATTTGCACCTGACATTCATGGCATGAAAAACCGATGTCGGGGTCACAAATACTCACTATCCTACTCCCTAAGAAGGCTAGCATAGCCGGACCACTCCACGGGAAGGAGGATTTTCGATAATTTCTACCCCAATAGGCGTCCAGAAAAGGGTCAAAACCCACCAAAAATAGGTCCGATTGTTGGAAAACTACAATGCGCGTTCAATGAAAACAACTGAAGGCACCCTTACAAACGTCATCTTGGGTCAAGCGACTCATCGCTTTTCTCATTTTTGGTCATTCCCTCATCGATTCGTCGCTTGAGGGGGTAGTCACACTTAGTCACCAATCAACAAATACACACCCAATCAAGGAAATGGCATGCATTCAAAGAATCATTGACAAAGACAATCACGCTCCCGCTTGGGGCAGCAAACAAGCAATAATCACAAGCTAAACAAACACTTGGCATTCTGGAAGCATGAAGACAAGGTTCCTCAGACAAAAGGTTGCGCCCTTTGCCTATTCATGATCGAACAATGTCCAAGATCAAGTACACCTCACCGAAAAAAGGTTACACTTGAGTTAAGCTCCTTAGCTCGTCGAAGCAAGGATTCAAGAATGCGTGCCCTTTCCATACTTGGGGCATCAAAATTTGGTTAGGTTACTAAGAAACCCTAATCATTAAGTGCTTTGGTCATCTATTTTTTCTCAGCATTGCGCCACACACAACACATCCCAAAAAGGGGCATCTGTAGACACCAAAACAGCACCAATCCGATTATGTGACTACAAGCACTGACCGAATTGGCATACATACCCCCTAGGGCAGCCTCCAGGGGTTAAACAGTGGTCCTAACCACTCCCAAATCAGTTTTGGAAGGTCGAAGGTCAATTTGGCACCTTTTAAGCACTTTTCTTCCTATTTGTCCCACCCCGAAACGATTAGCAGCAATCGTCCTAGGGTGGGACGAATAGCAGGTTTGACTGGCAAAAATTCAAGCCTTGACAAATGGCATCCCAGATCTGCCACTTAACTTCGCCTTCAGGGCATGCAATTGCGAGGAATGGTTTCAAATCAGAGAGAGGGACTTCAGTCAAGCATGCCCTGATCATGGAGGCCTCATGCAAGGAGACCCTAAATCAGGGAGGAATCTTCTCTCCCCCAAAAAAGGCATGATGAGCCAAGTGGCGCCCTCGCATGCGCATTCAAAGGAGACCCCTAGGTCTATAAAATGGTGAGCCTCCTCACCCCAAAAGGATAGAGCTGGAGCATTTGGAGCAACGGAGTGCTGCCAAATTATACCCACATTCCCCTTTGTGCTTCTTACATCCCTAATTTCTCTTTTGGAAGAGAGGTTATCGGGTGAACACTAAGAACACAATCCCAACCCAAAACCCAAGCAATCGGCCACAATCCCACACCAAACTCATCGACACAACCCCCTAGGAGGTTTTGGACCCATCCCACTTGGATTGGTGTCAAAACCAGGCCCCAAACGGTGGGCGTCCTGCCCCCGGGTGCCCCCCACACTGCTGCAGTCCTAATCGCCCCACCCCGGAGTGATTAGAAATCCATAAATGCTTTCTTCACTATTCTTTTTGCATTATGTTGCATCTTATTTACTTATGTTGTTGTTCAAGTTTCATTGCATTCTGACCTGTTTTGACCTTGTTTTTATCATTTTACGTGTTTACTAACCTACAAGGAGCGCCTTCGGATACAGGACAATATGGGTAGAATCTGCCAAATCTGACCTTCTGGGTCATCCCAAAATGTCCCTTTTTGTCTAACCCCAAGTTTGCAGGAATTTTGGAGGCCTCTAGATAGGACATTTGCAAGGTCACCTTTGCACGTTTTGTGATAGTCCCCAGCGTCCCACCCCGGAGCGATTAGAAATCCATGCATGATTTCCTAACTGTTCTTTTTGCAATGTGTCCCTGATGATGTCTCCATGCTTCTATCAAATTTTGAATTCATTATGACATGTTTTGACCATTGTTTTGCTATTTTATGTATTCACTAGCCGGAGGCCTTGGGGATTGCATGCTTTCCTTCTATCCGCACATGCTATTAACTGTTTGTTGTTTCTCTGTGCGTAGGATCTCGCCGCCAGGAACACCAAAGGGGCAGAAAGGAACGACGAACACATGGACACAAGCGGCGAAAACCTTTGGCCCGCCCATTTCGAATGTGGGCATGCGAAAGACACTGGAAGCGTACCATCCGTTGATGTAACGAAATGTATCAAATGTTTTGAGCCCTAGAGGGGGGACGTATTGTAACCGGATTAAAAGCAACATTAATAAAAGAGGCCCCGCTTTTCCTTGTTTGCTAACATCTCGTGTATGCGTCATTTCCTTCATGCATTGCTTTCTCGCATTCGTAGGACTTAGCATTTGTATCACCCTTTGTTTGCATCGTACCTGGTATGCCGTCCTTCTGCATTCGGCTTTCACATAGTTCCCAGCTTTCTCAAAAAGAAGAGGTTTCGAAGCAATTGTTAGTAGTATTTTCAGAAGTTAACCACCCGTTAGTTTTCCATGGCTCTGAGAAAGAGTAAGAAGCAGGAAGCAGCGGCTGCGTCACCTTCAACACCTTCGGTAGTAAGAAAAAGAGAAGATATGAGTAACAAATTCATAGATAAAGATGCAAGAATAAGTGACACAATTGTGACCTGGAAAGACCCAAGAAATATCCGGAGCAACATAGCAAATAGAGTAGCTACTAGAGTCTCGGCGTCTTCTCCTTCTACTTTCGTCTTCCATTCATTTTTATACTGGTATGCTCCCCGAGTTAGTAAGGGCAATTGCTAATTTCTATGACGAAAAGGGGAAGAATGTAAGAGATTGTAATGGGAGGGTTTTATTTACTTTAAGCGAAGATGCTTTTATTTTTGCTTTCGTCATTGGTCATGTACCTACTTTTGAGCCAAAAGCCTTTGAACCCGAAGGTCAAGCTAAATACTTTGGCCCCTCTGAGAAGATAAAGAATTTTCTGGTTTCCCAGTTGAAAGACTTACCTGTAGGGGAAAACCCACCTGAGCCTCCCATCAATATCACAAAATTCAAAAATCCAGAGTTGTATTCCATATCAGCTATGATAGCAGGCCTCAAGACTGATGAAAAAGTCTAGAAATGGCAAATTGCCTTGGTTGAATGCTTGTCTAACCCCAAAAATTATGACTCTTCTGTCATGGATAAAAGTGTGAGGTCGATATTCTTCGACTGGCCAGGTTTCTTATGTTCAGAGATTCACGAAGGTTTGGTTGCACTTAAGAAAGGGTCTCAATTCTCTTTTTGATTCTCATCATACTTGATATGGTTGTTTTTCTTTTTTATGTCTAAAGAGTTAGCTTTTATCTCAGTGAAAGACAAAGATGAACAGGGCAGGGTTTTGCCTGTTTGTGAATGGACGAATGTGTTATATAAGACAAAATCATTTTATGATTTTAACAGGGAATTCTTAGGCCCTGCTCTGAAAATAATGTATGGACATATTAGAAGACTAACCCCTAAGGCAGAAAAGGTTCTGCAAACCAAATATGCTGAGGAGGGTGATTGGTTTATCCTCACCCAAGGGGCTTGTATTAGATTGTATGGTTTCACTCAGAAACCATTTTTACTTCCCCATTATGTTACAGACAGGTTATTTGCTTTAGAGTATGTTCGACAAACTGAACAGATAAATGTAAAATTTGGTTCTGGTATTGGGAAGACTAGCACCTGTAACATGCCCTTCAGTTTCGAAGGGATCGTTGTATCAAAAAGGGGTCAAAATGAGCAGATTGCTCAATATTTGAGAGAATTGGGGCTGATTGAAATTCCACAGAGATGGAAGTATGACCCCCTAGACAGGTTTGCTGAAAAACAAGCTATTCTGAATAAAACTGAAATGAAAAAATATCATGCTACAGTCAGGCCAGACATAGAAGAAAAAAGAAATAACAGTGAAGATGATGCCTTGGAATGGCATATAGAGAGAATGGAACCTCTGCCCCCTTGGCATGATTTCTATGAGCAGGTAGTGAACTATGATCCTCTGAATAATACCAAACATCAGTTAACAAATGAGAAGATTAGTAGAATACAAAAGAGGGGGGCCGACTGGACAATCGCGAAGATTCGCGAATGGTGGTTGATGAGGGTACAAACAGATATGATTTCTTCAAGGTACCCATTGAAAAATGATAATGAATTTAATATCCAATATAATTTGCATCATGAATCTTGGGTTGGGGTTTTTCCTGTAAGAATACCTCCCAACATTGGAGGTAGTAACAAGACCAGCCCTGAAGCACCACAGAAGCAAGAGACTGATAAGGGCAAGGGAAAACAAATAGTAGCTGAGCAAAAGCTATCCCTGACTCAGACAAAACCTAGAACTTCTAGGAAGCGGTCAATAGAAGAAGTTTTTACCAAGGAGCAGGGGCAGACCTACGACAAAGCTGCTCAGATGATGCTAAAAATGGGGTACGAAGGAAAAGGCCTCGGAAAAGGAGGGCAAGGAATGACCGAACCCATACAAGTAGAGATGAGGGAAAGACGTCTGGCACTTGGAGTTGATGCTTCAAATAAAAAGGATTATACTTCTAAGGTTGTGAAGTTTGTTCCTCCCTCCGACTCAGCTTTCGAATCTGATGAAGAACCTGTAGCTGAAAGAATGAAAATATTAAAGACTCTGGTTGATAAATAGAGGAAAGACAAGAATGTTACCCAAACTTTTCCCAATGAACAAGGTGCTCAATATGTTCAAGACAATACCGTCGAGGATTTTGCGGGAAATGAACAAGATAAAGTGAATGAAGAAGATAATGTCACAGATGCTCAAGATGTTGAAAAAGAAATTTCTCAGATTGAAGATATGAGCGGCTCACAAGACCTGGCTCAAGAGAGCCAAAATGTAGATGTTGAGAATAAAGTACTAGTGAAGCAGGAGGTTGAGGAAGTTGAGAAAAACAGCGTGGGGAATTCCCCCAAAATGTTCAAATAATTGATCTTGATGAAAGCGATGATGAAGATGAGCAGGAAAAGAATACTGAAACACATGATGATGGTGGAATTCAAAATGAAGAATTGTTAAATAGAAATGATAAGAGTGAAGAAGAAGAAAGGGATCAACAACAAATCCATACGAGACCAGGTATGTCTCCTTTCTTATCTCCTTTTCCTTCTACTTATTCCTATTTTAACTCTCCCTCCTTTTCTAATATGAAAAAATATGTAACTCTCCTTTCAAAAAATGGTTTGCTTTCCCAGAAATGGCAACATCTTCCCATTCTCAGCTCGACGTCAATGTTGCGTTGGTCCCCATCCCTTTCTTTCCCAACACCAGTATCCCAACAATTGAATCTAGGTCCTCCCAGGTTGATGAAAGTCATCCAACTCTGTCAAAGCTAAAAAAATTGAGAAAAGTCAATAAGAATGCTTTGGACTGGTGGATCTCTCACTCTGTTGAAGACCCTAAGGCACCTGCCAGCATTCATGAAATCATTGCCCTGGATCCTGCTACTATGCAAAGGAAGAAAGTGAAATTAACTCCAGTGACAAAGAAATCTAAGGGAGAAATGGTTGTTGAAGACTACCAAGCAGAAGAGATAAATGAAGACATTCCTTAGTTGCCCATGCAAGATGAATGGGTGAAAGCCCAAGCTCATCTAGGAACTATATATCTGCATGGGGGACATTACAGAGAGAAATTTCTGAAAGAAAATGAAAAGAGGAAAGAATTAGAATCAGTTTTGCAAGAGCAAAAACTGATAGAAAAGGCTTTGAAATTGGAAGTTAACAAGTGGGAAGATAAGTTTGGTATTGCTGCCAATGAGGCAGCTACATATAAGGAAAAACTAGAACAGGCAGATGCACAGATTCAAGCTTTGAATCTCTAGGTCCAGCAACTCCAGCAACAATTGATAGAACAACAAAATGCTCTGTCTGGATTTTCCAAAGAAAAAGTGAGAGAGATGAGAAAAGGATTGTTGAAAGATTTGTTGACCTTAGGTTTGAAAGCACGGCCTTTATTATTGTACCTGGCCAAAGTCAAGGAGACAATAGAAGTGGTAGGTGAAGAGTTCAAAGTTGCAGTTAGTTTTCTACAAAAAAAAGATGTTGCTACCAAGATCCAGATTTTATCTGAAAAGATGCCAGAGAGTATAGCAGCAAAAATACGAAGTGAAGCCTGGTCTCAGGCTAAGATCGCAGCCAAGAACTTCTTCAGGAAGTTTAAATTAGTAACCCAAGGGAATAAACTCCTGCAGGAGTTGGAAACTGAAGCAAAAGGGTTACTCAAAAATTTAGATTTGGCTATCCAAAGTGGGCTCCCGTATCTATGGGATGATAACTCAAAGGTCCTTGGTGAAAGTGCACTTTCCTCATATTTGAAAACTTTCGTTGAGGACGAATCAGAAATAGAAAGCTGGAATGAACCTATAGAGGACACGCAAGTAATGGAAATGGTTCAAAAGCTCATACAGATTAAAACCTGTTTGCAAGAATTAATATTAAGGCATAAGATAATCTCCTATGATAGAGTGGAAGAGCTTCAGTATATATACCAGCTTTTTATTGATTCTTCAGACCTGGATGATGGAGATTGGAAGCATGTTTGCAAGACCTATGAAGAGGTAATAGCTGCAGTGGACAAGATCAGAAAATCAAAGCGTATTGGCCAGAAGCAGCTGATGGAAGCTGGGACTAGTGCCCAAGATTAAAAACAAATGTTTTAAAATTCCTTTCTGAAGTAGTTAATGTATTTTAGTAATAAGCCTTTAAGCTATAACAAGAGTTTTGACAAGGTAATGCTTACTCATTTGAAGTGCATTTTTCCTTACTCTTTGCTTTTTGTAATATCTTATTTCTTCATTGTATTTTTGACTCCGTTTCCCAATGGATGAAGGTCCTGGATTCTAATATTTTACCAGCAAAAAATCCCCCGGAAGGCGCCAAGAATGTTAGTCTAAAAAGACTACCTCTAGAAGACAGCAGAGATTTTACAACATGGTGCCATTTTGAGAAGCTCGATGCAGTCTATTTTTGAAATGCAGTAGAAGGAAAAATGGGCTAAGGAGAAACAATGTCGCGATTCCGCAACATGTCAAATTTTCATGGCGAAAAGGCACAAAGAGGCCAAGAAGGTGAAAAGGTCGTGATTTCGCGACATGTCGCATTTTCGTCAGTAAATCAAAAGACAAGTCTAAGACTGGGAAGATGTCACGATTTCGCGACATGTCCAAATTTCGCCAAAAGGAAAAGAAGAATGCCCAAAGGATAGAAGACATCGCGATTTCGCGACATGTTGCATTTTCACTGAAGCAGAAGTCAGATGAAGCAGAGGGCTCGAAGATGTCGCGATTTCGCGACATGACAGTTGTTCCTGACAGATATATTTTTAGCAACTAAAACATGCCCTTACACCAAACTTTTGATTTCTGAGGGTGTCAGATAATGGAGAAGTATCAAATCTATTAGAATCCAGTTACAGAAGATCTTTGCTTATTATTAGAAATTGTAGTTAATTGCTTGTAATTGATTTGAAAATCAAGGATGTACTAGTTGTAAAGATACCCATCTTAGGGTATATATAGTGGTAGACGCATTCTGAAAAGGGGTCGGCTCTTGGACGTTTACAAGATTGAATGTACATATTCTAGATACAAGCAAATAAAGTCATTCTTCTATCTGGCTTCTAATTTTCTATGTGCAATTCTTGACTTCTATTTACATTATTGAGTTCTATAATGTATCTGTTCTAAACCTGAACTGTACTTATATAAATCATATTGTTGGAGTTAGGATTAAGTATGCTTATATGTGTTAGATGAAAGTCTAAATCACACTTAGAAAGTTATGATTTCTACATGAAGGTGTAAATGAAAGCTTATAACAGGAATGTGTATGTTTTATCCTGGTTGTTGTCTAAACTGCATCGTGAGAAAAGCTTCTAGCCTCGGCTATATTTCCCTTTACAAGCATTTCCCTTCTTTCTATTCTCTTTTCTCTAAACAAAGCAAAAAGGAACCAACCTACTCTGGATATTAGACGGACATTCCCAAGCTAGATCCGTCTACTCAATGTTGGCAAGGTCTAAGGCGCAATATAATTAACCAAAAGGCAGATTTTGTTCCAACAGTACCCTGAGTCACAATCTCTCTCATTTCTCCTTTGTGTTGGTCCTTCATGGCCTCATGTTGTAATACAGTAGTGGGGGCCTAAGTGTGGTCTCTATTGTGCTTATTTCTGGTGATGGGTGCCCTGCATGGCCCTGTGAATGCACCTGTGTTTGCTTTGTCCTCTCTAGAGGGAAGTCTATCATGGCTTTAATGGTTGTTGGGTGTTCAAGCCTGGATGTAGGCACCCAGACCATGATTAGCCTTTATATTGTATTTGTTCCCTTAAGATTTTGGCTAATATGAATTTGGCAACAATTTCAATAAATATATAAATAAATAATATTCCTGAAGGAAGGAACCACTCCAATCTCCGCTCCATGAGCCAAGACTCTTACAAAGACTAATTGATATAACTTATAGTTCCATTGATATTGTTGTATGTTTATTTATGTTGGATATTTCTAAATGTGTTTGTCCATTATTCTTCTTTTGTGACATCAGAGTACATAAAACCTATAGTATATGGCATAACTTCAGTTTCTTGTCTATAATTAAGCACCCTTTTTTACAGTAACGTTTACAATGTTTGAAAGACTCCTATTAAAAAAATATATTGCAATATTAATAGCTTCATCTAAATATTTGTTTAAAACATTTTTTTCCATTCAACAAATTTTTGACTATCTCCACCACTAGATTTTGCCTTCTTTCCCCTCCATTTTATTTTTTTCCAGGTGTATATGGAGTTGCAACTTGCTTATGGTTTCCTCCTTTAACACAAAAAAATGCAAACTAATTAGAAATAAATTCACCCCACCAGCAATTCTTAAAGACTCGTAGGATAAACTAGTTTCAATTTCAACAACTTGCTTAAAATGCTTTAAAAAAAAAATGAAAAGCCTCTAATTTCATCTTCAAGAAGAATACTCAAATTTGCTTACTGAAGTCATCCACAAATACTAGAAAATATGTGGCATCATAAAGTAAAATTACCTTCAATAACTTAACACATGTCTCTTCACCAACTTTAAAACCTAATTTGCGCACTGACTTTTGACTTTCTCGAAAAGATTTCAAGATTGCTTTTTCACTAAATATGCTGCAGGAAATTCTTTGGTTTTATTCAATAAAGGCAGATTGTCCAGTATTTTATTTCTTCTACAAATTTATCAGATGATATACATTTGATACCATAAAGAACTAAGGCTCGTAGCAACAACGAAGGCATGTACTTATAAAGGATCAACCTCTTAAACTCTATAGAGATTATATTCCATAACACCATAGGTTATGGCCTTATTACTTCATTTATTCTTCACAACACACCTACTTGCACAAAATGCACCCTCCAAAGGACCTTGACTTATGATTTGATTGACTAAAAGCAAGATTTTAGTAAGCCCAAGAATATAAAACACATTTTGAATTGTGTCATCTTCCTTCTTGCAAGTCATATTACCTTGGCCCTCCATATACTACCATCTATCGTCCACAAAATCATGTTTTAGACCTCACGTTGTCTGCAATAAAAGTAGCAAATCAATCCTTGTTGCCTCTTAAATAATTTACTGGCACCAAAGTCAAATACCAAACATGGGCTGTTTTATTTCCGTTATGAGGAATAACAACAACCTATTACTTCATTTATCCTTCACAAAACACCTGTTTGCACAAAATGTGGCCTCCAAATAACCTTTGACTTATGATTTGATTGATGGAAAGCATGATTTTACTTAGGCCAGGAATATAATATATATTTTGACTAGTGTAATCTTATTTCTTGCAAGTTTGAGTTGCATGTGATCTTGACCCTCCACATACTACCATCTATCATCCCCAGAATTACATTCTTTGACTCCAAGTTGTCTCCAATAAAGATGGCAAACCAATCTTTCATGCCTATCATATGTTTACAAGCACCAAAGTCAAATACCAAAAATTGTCTGTTTTATTTCCATTCTAAGAAATTACAACAGTTTAGCTCTATTTATCCTCTTCCCAGACCACAACCAACTACTTTATCATTTTTATTGAACTATGTTGCCATTGAAATAACAATGGATATTTTTTAAGTTGATTTATCTATGGTAAATAGAAGGATTCAGTTCTACCCTATGTTGCATGGAAACATATACAATATTCGATATAGATATGCCAAATTTTCAAGACCCCCTAATATGGTTTTGGCTTCACTGGTTAGATTCCTTAAGATTTAAAGAGGAGACCTAGGTTCAAATTTTGTCGGGTGATACATGGATAATATCCAAGCTGTTATAATACCACTATGTGGTGATGATGTAATACGGGTGGGACCCATTTCAATCCCATATAACCAATTGAAAAAAAAAACATATAAAACAAAATGTTTACACAGATATATATATATAGGGCTGAAATGGGTCCCACCGTATTACATCATCACCATATAGTGGTATTACAACAGCTTGACTATTATGCATGTATCACTTGGTAAGATCCAAGCCCGAGTCTCCTCATAAACCACACAAATATAATTTTAAATAGTATATGTTTATTAATTAAGAAGAGGATTGTCATTGCTTATAAAATTTGTATATTCTTCTTTTAATCCTATGTGGATACAACTCTATATGTGCCTAGGTCATATCCGGATGTATTAGATATGGACCAAATAGAAGCTTGTTTCCAGGTACATCTGGATACGGCACCCATGCATTTGGATACAGTATCCAAGAAGTATAATATTTGTATCCATATCTGATATGTGAATGTATCAAAGGAAGAGGATTACTAGATATGGTAACTCTAGCTTTACTTCTTTTCTCTTTTTCCATGTCAAAGTCTTCTTTAATTTTCCTTGCTTTTCATTCTTGGAGCAAAAGCACTCTTTGAGGATTCAGGTACATCTGGATACCGCACCCATGCATTTGGATACAGTATCCAAGAAGTATAGTATTTGTATCCATATCTGATATGTGAATGTATCAACGGTATCCAAGAAGTATAGTATTTGTATCCATATCTGATATGTGAATGTATCAACGGACGAGGATTACTAGATATGGGAACTCTAAATTTACTTCTTTCTCTTTTTCCATGTCAAAGTCTTCTTTATTTTTCCTTGCTTTTCATTCTTGGAGCAAAAGCACTCTTTGAGGATTGTTTAGTCTTTCCTATCTGTTTTATCCACATCCTGCAAAAGTTTGACAAACATATCAAATGTAATATTAGGATCTCGTAATGTTTTTAATTAAATGTTTCAAAGAAGGAAGACAATCTTCTTAAGGTGATCATATACAAATCTTCTTTGTCCATTCTACGATCAATGCCAGCTAATTAATCCCAAATATTGCTGATAGCCTGCAGATGCTTCTGTGGAATTCCCCTTCAATTTTCAAGAAGAAGTGAATTCTTCAAATAGAAATCTCTCTTCTATGTGATGTCTAATCTTTGTCCTTCAAACTTCGCTATATTTTCCAAGTCTATATGGAATCTGCGACTTCATGCAGCATTTTGTCTGTGACTTTTTGGTTTTTTGTTTGAAAATTCTGAACATCCACAACATCCTCACATTCTTCAACATCAACTGTGGCCTTACAACTAAGCTCATCAAATCTTGATTCTCAACAATAGCAGTCACCTTGCTCTTCCAAATGCTACAGTTGTGCCTATTGAGTTTTTGTGCTATTGTCAAAAACAGATTGTTCATGTTTGACATATCTACTTCTCTAACACAACTGTCAATATAAAATAGATTGCAAACACTATTAGGCAGAAGATCAACACCTTTTTTTTTCGGTAGAATAGCCTTCCAACCATCACCCAATGCTCTTCTTCAAATATCTCACTTTTTGCTAAAGCTTTCTGTTTAAATTTTACAGTTCAGATTCTACAATCACATGGTACAAACACGTTCAAGAAGTGATACTGAAAATAGAACATGTTCATATAGAAAATGTAAGTTTTGATATATGTGTTGTGGACGAAAACAGAACAAAGGATATTGAAAGTATCTTCATTTCAGGTCTATATACTTCCACCAACAAATATTCTGCATGGAACTTAGAGTTGTATATAAATTAAACTCAAAAATGAATTATAACAACTCTGAAGAGGAGGTTCAAGATTCAAATCCTGCAGGGGAATAGGGTTGTACATCATGTTTCAGTCACTGGAATATGGTTGGATATCCATATATTGGGTAAACAACATCTCTATAAGGATCATCCTGTATGGCCTATGGCCTCGTGAATGTTAAAAACTACTTTACTTTTTACACAACCGAAGTCCTTGCCTGCTCATAATCACTACTTAAGGTGTATAGATTCTCTTAACTCTTCAAAAATTTGCATGGATATGCTACAGCCTACTGCATATGATTTTCAGATCTATTGCAGGCTTCATACACCTCAAAGAATTTCTACACATACTGCAAGTATGGCACTCCAAATAGTACAGATCTGACTCAAAAAGCCTACCATTCACACCTCCAAGATATCCTGTGTTAGAACCTTCGCACGTTCCTTGTCTCCTCGGATACATACTGGCTTTAACCTCCTGTTGTCTTAACCCAGAAACCCACTAAGAAACCATTAGAGTATGTCTGACAGTATAAAAGGCAGAGAATGATGATGATGAATACAAGGAGGAAGCAATTCCATTACTAAAAAAAAGTAGGCTTCAGATTTGCATTATATACATAGATTTCCATCCATCAACTGAAATTATAAACTGCCTCCAAACAGTCCACTGTTTATATTTCAACCATTTAACTGCCAATTGGCTGCTAACCATCACATCTATTAGAAATCCATCATCATGATTATCCAAAAAGACAACTTGTATGATAATTCAGACCTGCATTGTTCTTCTGAAGAGTTTTTTTTTCAATTGGTTATGTGGGATTGAGACGGGCTCCACCCATATTACATCACCACCCTATAGTGATATTACAAGAAAGCTTGGATATTATCCTTGTATTGCTGGGCAAGATTTGAACCTTGGTCTCCTCCTTTGAATGTTGAGGAATCTAACCAGTTGAGTTAATGCCACTTGATTTCTTCTGAAGAATTTTTACATAAGCAGGCAGTATGATATATTTTAGACCCTACTATCTGTTTGAGATCAGCGATTTCAGTGCAAAGACCCTAATATCTTATGGAGAGTCTGAGGAACAGCATGACATATTCTCTTCTCTTTTATTTTTTTTGTTTGTGGAAAACACCCCAATTGGGATGCCACTTTCGAGTAAGTCCCAAGGAGGCAGGGGTATCCTCTCTTCTCTTCTTTTACTTTAGGTCTCCAAGTTCTCATTTTGTATGGAGGGAAAGTTTAATGGTTATTATATATAAGGTAAATTGTTAATGATTAACAAGTGGCATTAGCTAAACCAGTTAGATTTTTCAACAATTCAAAGAGGAGACCCAGATTCGAATCTTGCAAAACGATACATGGATAATATCCAAGCTTTCGTACTACCACTATGTATTATGTGGTGATGATGTAATACGGGTGGGGCCGTTTCAATCCCGTTTCATCCGTTTAAACAAAAAAAAGTAAATTGTTAATGGTTATTAGTCCCTCTTGAGGACCAATGCTTTCAGACAGCACACAATTACTGGGTGTAGTATGCAGACAGAACCAGTGGAATCAATGTATTTTTTCTTGAATTCAACATTTCTTAATATTTTTCCCATGTTTCGGGTTTGTTTTCTCTCCTGCCTAAGAGGATAAGATTTGAACCATTTATTATATTGAACATTGCAGCTCACTTAACCGACTGTGATGTATGGCAAATTTTTTGGATGGTTTCAATCACATTCACTGCAAATTTGTAAAAACTTAAGATAAACTGCCCTAGTACACGTAAGGTAATCCTCTATGCCTATGACACGTGGAAGCAAACTAAACAGGCAAGCAAATGCCCCTATTTTCATTAAGTGTTGGAAGATTTCAGTTGAAAATGGTAAGAAAGGGGGCGTTTTCGGATGAGATTAAGACTTAAAAATCTGCATTTTTTTATTTGAAGTTGGCACTCTTCATCTGGAGTCTTTCTCTTGTAAAAGTATTGTAACGATACAAATGGAAAGATGTAGAATCCAAAATTGGGAAGATTCACCAAATAGCGTTTGCTTTAACTTCGAAACATATTTGTGGTTAGAGAACCCCAGTTGGAAAATAACAATACCATCAAACAGGATATCCATAATTAGGGTAAGTCATATTTGAGGAACCACAAGTGACACACCATTAACATTACTACAAATTCATTTCAAATATCAAATAAGAAGAATTAACCATGGTCCAACATAATTAATTATCACTTATAATACATGTAGACATATTAAAAGAATATGCAAGCATAACCAAAAAGTTTGGCAAAATTACAGAGACAGCTCTCAGCAAAAACAGGGCTGTCCTTCTAATTGAAATTAGCAAGGGCTTCTGATATAAAATTCATAGATGCAAATTTATACTATAAGCCCAACTAGGGTTTTCATCCAAGAGCATTAGCAAAATTTGGCAACATTGCTAACTATGCGTTCGCTTTTATTTCAATGAAAGCGTCAACTCATAGTGGCATATGACCAGTTTATAGGCCGGCTTTATTCATGTCAAAGTAGGAAATCTATAAGACTATGATATGAATGAAAAATTTCCATGCTAATAAAGATTACCCTAACATTGCTATGAGATCCATTGCAAGTAGAGAGGAGAATAAAACAATCGCTATTGCTAATGACATTGCTATTGCTTCCACTCTCAGTGGGTCTTCCGCCGCTGCGGAGGCTTCTCCATTGCGACTCGATATATCCAATATACCTGCAATTCATTCACTCCAACAATTGGCCCCAATGCACACACACAACACAAGAGAATAGCATAAACAATATGAGATGAAATGAGATGCTCACGAAAGCGATGAGATGTGCAACGATGAGAGCCACGACTATGAAGGGCGCCAATTCAACAAGCCACGATGATCCTTCCCTTGTTTTTACCTCCCTCATTTTCTTCCCCTTAGGTGTCTCTCTGGCGGATTGAATGGGAACCAAGATTGAACAATAAACTCAAATGAAAATCCGTGCATCACAGGCTTATTCTGTTCTCTCAGAAGGCCTCCATTAAAATAGTTTGTAAACTAGAGAGAAAGATCCAATTGCAATAAAATTATCTTTGCTTGTAGGCCAAGGAACCCTTCGTATACTTACATGCAAAGTAATTAAATTTTATATGCAAAGGCACATTGAATTGGTATATCTCTAGGATAGCTAAGTTTAAATTACATTGGAAGATTTAAATTTAAATTAGGGAATAAAGGTGTATAATCCTATTATGTTTATTTATAAAAATGTACGGTCACCCTATTATGTTTTTTTATAAAAATGTACGGTAACCCTATTATGTTTTTTTAATGTACGGGCTCCAATCAAAACCTGTATTTATATTGATAATAATAATAATTTTATTAGGAGGGAAAAAAGTAGAGAGAGGAGGGTCCCGATCCCTTCCCTGCTCCCCCTCCCCTGGTTCCTGCCCAGTCCCTGGCTCATCCTAGGTCATCCCTCCCTGGGATTGTTTGTTGCAGATGATCTCCTTGAGGGAGATCCTTCTCCTCTTTCTGCACCTCTCCCAGTCGGTCAGGGTTCCCTTGTTTGAGTTTTTGGCCTGGTGCTTCCTAGGGTTCCTTGTTGTTTTCGGGATCCCTTCCCTTTTTTTCCCTCAGGCTTCCCCCTGGGGTTTTCTATAGGTTTTTGGCGTGGATCTGGTTCCCTGCGGTTCTTTGGGTGGTGGGGGTGATTGGTTGGGTTTTTGACGGCTTCATGGGGTTTCCTTTGAGGTCCTTACTGCTTTGGGGGTGGTTTGGGGGGGCCTCTTTCCCCCTTTTGCTAGTGAATCCTCTTTGGGATCCTGTGGCTGTTGTTGGTCTCGTCCCTGTGGGGAGGGCCCTCTTCGATTTCCCGCTTGGAGGCTTCTTCGTGCTGGTTCAATTCCTTAGTGGACACCCTAGGCATTTGTTTGGTCTTGGGGGGGCTTTTTCTCTGCCTGGGTTGTTCCCAGCCTCAGTCCCAGTTCCCTGAAGTTTCTCCTGTGCAAGGATGGGATTCTTGGCCCCTATTGTTGGGGTTCTCTAGGTTCTGCTGCATTTTTCAAATCATGGGGGGATCTGATCTATGCATGCAGACCCTGGATCCCCCAGGCTAGGCTCCCAGGGATCCCATCTTTGTGGTTGTTACCTCTTCCCGTCTGGGATCCCCAGTCCCTGTATCCCTGGTCCCTTAACCTGTTGTATTTTCCTGCTGGTTGTCCTGGGGGCGGGATTCTCTTGGTGGTGCTTTCTGGCTGCTTCCCGATGGGCGGGATCTCCTCTTTGTTGGTTTTCAGCTGCTTCCTACTGGGCGGGATTCCCCCTTTTTTCTGGGCAGGATGGTTTCCCGCTGGGCGAGATGGTTTCCCGCGGGGCGGGATTCTCCAAAACCGCTGGGTTTCCCACTGGGCGAGTTTTTCTCATTTCCTACTGGTTTTCTCGGGAGGCGGGATTCACTTGGTAGAGGTTTTTGTTGCTTCCCGCTGGGCGGGATTCACTCTTTGGTGGTTTTTCGACTACTTCCCGCTAGGCGGGATTTATATTATAATGGTTTTTTGTTGCTTCTGCTGGGCGGGATTTACACGATGGCGGTTTTCAGCTGCTCCCCGCTGGGCGGGATCTTCAAACTTACCTTCCTTCGAAATTGGTGGTTTCCCGCTGGGTGGGATTGTTCAAATTTACCTATTCCCACTGGGCGGGATTTCTGTTTGTTTTTCATTTTCAGGGTATTGGTGCCTTGGGCCCAGAATTTTGTTGTAATGGCTTATTCTCGACATGTTATTTTCAACTCTTATGTAATCAGGTTTTGGGATCCTAGTTAAAACCCGTTGTAAATACAATAACTACTTATCAAAAAATAATAATAATTTTATTATTCAAAAATAAATAAATTTTTTATTTAAATTGTTTTTAATTAATTTTTTTATTAAAATATTTTTAAATAATATTTCTTTTTAATATTTATTATGGAGATTGAATCCGAATCACAATACTCATAATGTAAATGGCATCCTTGGGAGTAGACCACACTCACAACACTCACAAGGATAGTATATGACGGATGGAGGAAAATATATATATTAAATTTTTACGTTCACAGCGTTGAAAGTCAAAGGAGGATATTATTGTTAACTAGAGTCTATCCATTGAAATGAAATGAAAGATTTTAATTACGTCCGTGAGACCCAAATATGGTCTATGGGACCTCAAATATGGAAGTACAATTACTCAAATCATATCATATGATCTGTAATATCTTTGAGAAGGTTGTTCCTTCTAATGCTGATTTGTGTTAGCGATTCCCTAACTTTTTTTATTTTACTGTTTTTAAATAAATCTGCCATAAACTCGTTTCCAAGTGTTTCTTTGTATTTGTCACGGATATCTGAAAAACTCGGGCATTTATAGATGAAGTGTTCCTCTGTCTCTACTACCCTTGTGTTGCATAGAGTACATATCCTTTCTTCCCGTTGTTCTTTGGGTGTTGTCCATCTCTCTGTTTCACATCTAAACCTATGAGAGCTAGTCCTTATCTAAGCAATGAGTATTTTTTCCTTCCACTTGATTTCAGCGCCTATATACGCTTTTTCCTTGTGGTCATACGTTGGGTTAAAATTTGCAATATAATATTGTCTTTTCCTCGCTTGCATTTTTCCACATTCCACTTCTGAACTTTTCATTCACATAATTTTGTATGTCTTTGTTGACATTTGGGCATTCATTTATGTTGATTTCCCAACGTTTCATCCATTTCTGATTTTGTTTCATCCATGTATTCTTTCGCCTATGCAACTCTTCGTCCCTAGCTGCCCTAGGCCATCTATCATTTGTCATGTTTTCTGTTTTTTCAAGTAACATAACAACTTGGTCATAGCAATTGCTTCTAAAGGGAACATTCCAGTTTTAGCTAGAATAATTTCATAAGGGGTTGTGGCCTTAATTTTGAGAAAGTTTGTGATTAGATATTTTTGAATCATTTCTATTTGCCTCCATTTTGCATTTGTTGTGCCACTAGCCCACACCTTGCAACCATACAACAGAACCGGTGTAACAAGTAGGCCAAATAAGACCTTGGTGGTCTTCTAGTCCCACAACTCGGCATTCCTACATCTTTTTTGAAGTGCATATAGTGCTCTCCAACCACTTTGAGTTCTTTTCATCCTACATGTATTCCAATTAAGTTTGTCATGAAAGTCTATGCCCAGGTATTTGTATTCTACTACCACATCAAGCGGTTCTCCTGCAAACTAAAATTTGAGTTGTTGCTTCTTCTTTTTTGCTGAAAAAATCATAATTTTTGTTTTGCTCGTGTTCACCTGCATCCCAACTTCTTTACAAAAAAGTTCTAGAGCTTGAAGGTGATCTTCTAGATCTTTGACTGTTTTGGCCACAATAATTAAATTTGTAATAATGTGTAAACCTTCTAAAGGATTTGTATAATCTTGCTTTTAACTTTGTACATTCTTTTTAAAACTAGAAAAGTTTTAAATTTAGTTTATTTAATTATTGCATGCTTTTACAGTTATAATAAAGAATTAAAATTTTTAATATGAGGTTGGGTTATGATGTTTGGGTTGTTTATTGAATTTTAAGAAATAGATATCTTTAAGGTAATAAGTAATATTTTAAGAGATTTTTTTAATTTTAGACACTATAAAAGATGGATTCTTGGTTATTTATGTTCGGATATTGATCATGATTGATATAAGTAAATTAATCATTTTTAAGTATGGGGATAAGATGTAGACATAAACCTTAGATTATGAAAATATATCTTTTATATGTAGAAGATGTCATGAGGTGGGGCATATTGAGAGATCATGTCGTAAGAAGAGCCCAATAGAATCATATGTAGAAAACCACAAGAAAAACTTACAAATGGATATGGATGAAGATGGTTTTCAACTTCTAAAAAATAGATCTAGAAAAATGAAAGAAAATAAACAATGAAAACCAGTAAGGAAGGACATTGGAAGACATACCAACTCTTTTGAGGCTTTAGTTTATGAAGAAAAAATAGATCAAAACTTAGAGGACATAGTACAACATGTTCAATATATTAACAAGGAACCATCTATTCAGTATGATCATGATTTAGGGAAGAACATTTTCGATGAACCTAAGAAATGTGTCTCATCAGATTTTGAATACTCTCTTGAAGTACCATGCACAATTGAGGAGAAAAAAATTGGTAAAGAAAATGCAATTTTAGAAGTTAATACCTCTATCATTAATAAGGAAATACCAGAAAATTAGTAGGACAAGTCAAAAGTTTTTGTAGCAAAGCTAGGAGAGGATAAATATGATGAAAAATAAAATTGCAAAAGAATATTGAGGAATAGAATAATAAGACCTAATCTTGATATAGGCAAGGCAAAAAGAGGAAAACCCTCAAATTATCAAGCAAGATCCAGGGAATTAAGAGCAAACATAGAGAAAGGAACACGAACTAAGTTGGTTGAACTTCTCTTTACCAAACAACAAAATGATATTGGTAATACGCAGGTAGGGCCAATATCCCCTAATGAGACATGATTATCATCTCATGGAATATAAGGGGTGTTAATGCCGCCTCAAAGCAAAGGTGTATCAGGGACCTCTGTTTAAGTAATAAGCCTGGTATTCTTTGTATCCAAGAAACTAAAATGACAAAAGAAGTTTCAAAAACTATGAAAGCAGTATGGGCAAGATGTGAATGGGATGTTATGATTCTAAAGGAGCGGTAGGGGAATTCTAACTTATTGGAATCCTTCTAGAACGTCTTGTGTAACCATTCATAAAATTAGGTATTGGTTAGCCTCTTTAGTCACTTGTTACTTTGCAGATATTCGTTTCATCCTTATCAATATCTATGGACCTACAACTCAATCAAGTAGATTAGAATTTTGGAGTGGGATTGAAGCCTTTATGAGAAGTAAAGATCAAGAAACCTCATTCATGATCATAGGAGATTTTAATGCCATAACCAAGCTAGATGAAAATTTTGGGGGAATTAGGACATTAATCCAAAGTACGAGAGATTTCTCAGATTTTATTCAAAACAATAATATATGGGAGGTTGAGTTTGAAGAAGACAACTATACATGGACCAACAACAAGAGAGGATAGAACCTAATAGCAAAAAAAATAGACAGATGCATACTCTCATATCATTGGCTAGATGAAGGAACTTGTACTAAAATTAATACCTTAACAAGGATTGGTTCAGATCACTGGCCAATAAGAGTTAAAATGGTGGTAAGTGAATTAAAAAAAAACATATTTTAATTATGAGCAAATGTGGGAAGACCATCCTCAATTTGTTGATATGATAGCACAAACATGGAATTCTTCAGAAATGGTGGGTTGTATGCTCTTCCAAAACAAATTAAATCTATGATATCTATATAAAAAAATGGAACAAGAACATTTTTGGAGACATTTTTTAGAATAAAGAAGAACTAAAAGATAAACTTTCAAAATTCCAAAAAGGTGATCATAATAATCCAAGCTCGGAGGAAAGGGAGTTGCTTACTGAATATCATAATATTTTGAGTAAGGAAGAGAAATTTTGGAGATTAAAATCAAGATAAACTTGGTTAAAAGGAGATAAAAATACAAAGTTTTTTCATAGGATGGTTATAGTACATAGACCAACATCCATAATTAGTATAATTAAATCAATAGAAGGGGTTTAGATTGAAGATCAAAGTGAAAATAGAAAAGAGGAAAATTCCTTTTATCAAAAAATTCTAGGATCAGAGGAGACTGAAGTTCTTCATGATAAATTTCTTCAGAATGTACCTTCAGTTATAATGAATGAAGTTAATAGGAAACCGATGGAGCCTATTACTCTAGAAGAAGTTCATTTAGCTATTTTATCTTTTAATAAGGATAAATCCCTAGGTGCATATGGGCTCTCTATATCTTTTTACCAACATAATTAGAATATAGTGAAGGATTCTTTATTGGTGGTAGTGGAATAGTCTAGGGTAAAACAGTACATAGCTTATAAAATAAATGCAACATATCTTACCCTAATTACAAAAAAGAAGGATGTTGAATTATTTGATTCTTTTAGACATATAAACCTATGTAATATGGCTTATAATATTATCTCCAAAGTGATGGTGAATCGATTAAGGTCATTGTCAGACAAAATTATTTTAGAATAGCAAGGAGGATTTATGAAAGGGAGACAAATTCTGGATGATATCATAGTAGCTCATGAAGTTATGCATTCAACAACTTCAAGAAAAGAGAAAGCAATGATCTTAAAACTTGATATGAGTAAAGCCTATAATAGGGTTAAATGGGATTTTCTTTTTATTGTTTTAGAAAAGTTTAGATTTGGGAAAAAATATGTTAGATGGATTAAAGCTTGTGTCTTTATCATTTTTTATTCAATATTGGTCATTGTGTTAGTAACATAATATTTTAAAGCCAAGAGAGGCCTTATATTAGGAGATCATATGTCTCCTTATTTGTTCATTATTATGCGAGAGGTTTTGAGTAGCAACTTAAAGAAGGCTTACAAATGGGCTTATAAGTGGACATAAGGTTAGTAATAACATCGACAACATCACCCATCAATAGTTTGTAGATGATACAGTATTTTTTGAAAGGGTAAGGATAAATGAGGCCAAGCTTTGAATAAATTTTTAAAGGAATATGAAGTTAATAGGACAAAATTCAAAATTTACTTCCTTAACACTCCAACTAATGCTAAAGCAAGAATTTACAAGTTACTTCAAATGGAAGAGGTAAATTTTCCAACAACTTATCTAGAGATGCCTTTATTTGAGGGGAGAATGAGGATAGAATTATGGAATCTAGTTATTAGTAAAGTTCATAATAAACTACTAGCTTGGAAAGGTAGATAGTTATTGTTAGCAAGAAGAGTGTAGTTAATTAAGTCAGTCTTACATGTCATTCCAACATATTATATGTCATTGTATACTATGCCAAAATCAGTTGATAAATTTTTAATCTATATTATGCGATAATTTTTATGGTCAGGTTTACATGATAAAAGGAAATTTCCTTTGGTGAAACAGAGCAAAGTGTGTGATGAAAAACTAGGGGATGTATTAGTTTAAGAGTTCTTACAGATGCAAACTTAGCTCTTAAGGGAAAATTAATATGGAGATTGTACAAAGAGAATCAAAGACAATGGGTAAGAATTCTTCTAAGTATGTTGAGCCCAATGACCCAAGTTTAATATTTATTGCATTCTCTCTACCAAATGGTTCTGCTCTTTGGAATGGTTTAAAAATATATATTTGATCTAATGATTAAATGTTTAAGATGAGTGGTGGGAATTGGAGAAAATTTTTCTACTTGGATGGATACTTGGTGTGATAAAAAACCACTCAATTTAGATTCAATTTTAAAACCTTGGATGACATTATTTTAAGCCAAATATGATGATAAGGTTTCAAACATTTTGTACAAAGATCAAGAAGGAAGATACAAATGGAAAGAAGAGTTTTTACAAGTATATAAGATATTGATGCTAGGAGGCAATTGAGTAGAAACATAACATCTATGATTATTTTGAGGGGACCCAAGGATAAATTGATTTGGGAGTTGAATATCTCAGGAGAATTCACAACAAGAAGTGGATATAATGTTCAACACCAACATAATAATAATATCACTAGAATATTGAGTGATATTTGGGATAGCCCAAGCATTCCTAAAGTCGGAAATATGTGTTTGGCTAGTAGGTCATAGAAGAATTTTATCCTGGTATAACCTTATGAAAAGGGGTTTTCATGGCCCCTCTCAATGTGTTCTTTGTAAAAAGGAGGAGGAGAGTATAGACCATCTCTTGGGGCATTGCTCAATAGTCTAGAAACTATGGCAATGGATTCTTAATATGTTTGGTAAATGCATGGTGATGAATAACAAAATTGAATAATGGTTAAAGCAATGGCAAAGCACTTATAAAAGTGAGGCTTTATAGACAATATGGGATATATCAAAAGATACAATACTTTAGACTATATGGCTAGAAAGGAATAGAAGAATATTTAAAGGAAAGGAAAGAAGTTTAGAGGTAATGAAAAGGAAGATATGTTTAGCCATAGAGGAGTCTAAACCAACCCTATCAACGCACCTAGTCTCTAATCTGGAAGCAGAGTGCCTTGATAGATGGATTCAAGTCATTAAATGGAATTATGATGTTGGGTACGAGAGAATGAAAAAGAAGGCAAAGAATATAAAGTAGAAACCACCAGATGTGGAGTTTGTTAAATTGAATTTTGATGGAGCATCTGAAGAACACAAGTTTATACTGAGAGGGGGGTGAACAATATAAGACCACTTTTTAACTTTTTTCTTTTACTTCAGAAAACAATGCAATGAACCAATAGAAAAATCAAAGCAGTAATCAAACCAGTGTACAAGTCATCACACAATTGAGACATCAATATAACGTGGTTCACCCAAGGTGGGCTACTCCATAGAGAAAATATTTCACTAAATTTTCTCAATCAAATCCTTTGGGAATCCTTCCCAATTACAATGTTTATGGACATCATGTCCAAAGGAGAATCCTTCCCCTAATCAAATATTTATGAGCCTCCTACCCAAAGGAGATGTCCTATGCTCCAAATAAGTATTTATGAGCCTCCTGCCCAAAGGAGATGTCCTATCCCCCAAAGCTTTGGAAATGATACTTTAGAATATCACTACCTCTTCTGCCGCTAGCAGGTGGAACTCCTTTCCACATAAGACATCCTGTCCTCCTTGCTTTGGCTCTAGAGACTTCTGTCCTCACTTATCACCTCCATAGTTGCTCATCAACACCTGTACTAAACACAGTCAATAGGTCCAGCACAAGTCCTCTCAAACTCTGTCACAAATCTGTACCAAACTCAATCCTCTAGTCCAGCATAAATCTGCTCTCAAATCTCTATCAGATCTGTCCTAAGCTTAAGCCAAAAGCTTGAAAAAATCAATCACAACTGCTCACAAGTCTTCACCAAGACTTCATCAAAATTGTCCACAAGTTCTTCAACAAGAACCTATCCAAATTAGTCCACAAGAACCTATCCAAATCTGTCCACAAGTTCTCCACAAGAACCTGTCCAAATCAGTCCACAAGTTCTCCACAAGAACCTATCCAAATCAGTCCTAGCAAGCTCACCAAGAACTTGCCCAAATCAGATCAAGCAAGTTTACCAAGAAACTTGCCCAATGTGAACACACAAAGAGAATTGTTAGAGACCCAATGTGTTTCATCCAATCATAACAAATCAATCTCATAGAAGCATAAAGAGAATTGTTAGAGACTCAATATGTTCTATCCTTCAACTTTCAATCTCAACTCAAATCAATATCATAGAAGCATAAAGAGAATTGTTAGAGACTCAATATGTTCTATCCTTCAACTCTCAATCTCAACTCAAATCAATCTCATAGAAGCATAAAGATAATTGTTAGAGACTCAATATGTTCTATCCTTCAACTCTCAATCTCAACTCAAATCAATCTCATAGAAGCATAAAGAGAATTTTTAGAGACTCAATATGTTATATCCTTCAACTTTCAATCTCAACTTAAATCAATCTCATAGGAGCATAAAGAGAATTGTTAGAGACTCAATATGTTCTATCCTTCAACTCAAAAACAAACTCTTTCTCAAAGATAGAAGTAGTATACTTTCACAATATCTTGAACCACAACCCAATAATTGTCAATAATACAATATCAAGGAATCAACTCCTCCAACATAGAACCATAACTTGATATAAAACTCTAGCCAAGTTAGTTTTCAAGAACTCAAAACAATCTCTCTCGAAGCATAAAAAAGGGTTCAAGATATTTCCAAGTTCTCTCAAATGGGAATTCTCAACTTAACCACACAACCAAGTTTATCAAGCAAAGTACAGCTTGATAAAATCAAATCTCAAAGGAGAAAGCCCAACTCATGTATTAAGTAAAGCATAACTTGATCAACTCAATCTCAATGGAAGCAATCTCAAAAACAAACTCTCAAAAACCAAACAACTCAATTAGGGTTTCAACAACTTATAGCAATGGCATAAGCTTCTCACTCAAAAACCCTAAAGCAAACTTCAAATGCTTCCACTCTCATAAACCAGAATTATGCAATAACTCATAAACTCATCATGATATCATAATGCATAATAAATACTTCCACTTTCAGAAAATAAGATCCACTCCAAATAAGGAAACTTAATTTAATCCTTTTCACTCCAAAATTATTTTTAGAAAACCATCAATCAATAATAACCATGGAAGAATGTGCCCATACCTTTACTTTGATGAAGAAGAACTCAAAATCTGTCACAACACTAACTCTCAATTTGCCACAAATTAGAGTTAGCAACAATGGAATAATGCACAATGATAAGAGTCCTAATAACACCTTATCACTCCAACTCATCAATAATAAAAACTCACAAATATACATATCAACAATATTCCTTTACACCTTATAAATCCTACTTAATATATCACAAAATAAATTCAACCTCAAAAATAATTACAAGAGAATATCCACTCAATAACTCCAAAGGCTTTCTAACCCCAATATGACATTAAGCATAATTATTCCTTAAATCCTTATAACTCCTAAAATACATTTACTTCTTGGCCAAAAATAAATTCTCCAACCTTAGGAGAAGTGTGGAGACACCAACATAAGCGCCAAAGCGCTTCCTCCTCCAAACTCGTGGCCCAAGGCAACTATTGTACCACGTGCACAATAATCCGTGACCAAAAACAAAACATGCCCGACGTGAATCGATCTTGACACCTCTGCCTAGCGAGCACCTTCGCTCCACTACCTTTGTCGTTGGAGCACAAGTGCCCAACAAAACTCTCAAGCGCCACTCGTTGTTTTACCTTCCCTTTGCTCGCAAAAATTAAAGACAAACAAATTTGTCTTCCTCATAGGCGTACGAAATTGAAACTTAAACACAGAGCAATACAAAACTCAAAAATCACAGAGCAATACGAAATCAAAGGTCACAGAGCAATACGAATTCGAAGGTAATCACGCAAATCGGAGGTGTATTGAACCTTAGGAATTAATACCCTTTAATAGTCTTTTGCATCCCATGCAAGTTGACGTCGACGCTCCTTCCAAAAAAACAACGTCGGTGAGGTAAGTCTTCTACATTGGCGTCGCTAAGGGTTTAGAAACCCTTTCAATAATAATTATTAAATTAATAATTATTATTTTATTAATAATAAACTTAACTTAAAACCTTTTCAAAGGTTTGAGTTAATTTATTTATTAATAATCAAAATGGACTTTTAAGGTTTTCTCAAGGAGCAAAAACCTTTTCATTAAGCCAAGATGGTTTTAATAAAAACCCTTAATGAGTCCAGATGGTTTTAATAAAAACCTTTAACCTTGTCACCATGGTTTTAATTAAAAACCCTTAAACAAACATCATGGAACTTTCAAGATCTTTTTGGCACCAAACTCTTTTTGACATCAACACAAATTCCTTTTGATATCAACACAAACTCCTTTTGACATCAATGATAACTCACAACCATGAAGCTAGGCAACATACCCAAAATTGCCAACAATCTCCCCCTTTGTCATTGATGGCAAACCACTACTGAAACCACTACCAACTATCAAAACTAAAACCAAATGAAAACCATCCTCTAAAGCTTTGCTCCCCCTGACTCAAGGCTCTCCCCCTTACTCAAATATCTCCCCCTTTGTCATCAATGGCAAAGGGTCACCTTTGGGGCTCAAGTCTAATAATGAGCCTCTTAGCTTAGCCCCTCCCCCACATCTTGTTGAGGTGATTAATTTTGGGGTGGGAGTAAAACTCCCATTAGACACTGATCATCATCAGTGTCCATAGCTGCCTTTCCATGATTTTTCCTGATATCCTTGTCCATGTTCCTATTCCTGTTCTTATTCTTGTTCATATCCTTGTTATTGTTCCTATTCAAAACCTTGTTCCTGTTCATGTTCTCATCCTTGTTTCTGTCCAAGCCATTATTCCTATTCCTGTCATTATTCTTGTTCCTGCCATTATTCTTGTTCCTGTTCATAGCCCTAAACCTGTACCTTGGAACTTCTACTCTACACCATCTGGTTGTATGTCCTTCATTATTGCACTTATAATATTTGACAATGTTATTCCTTTGAGATGTACCTATTTTTTGAATCCTCTCTGTTGGACCAAACATGTTCCTATTGTTAACCCTGCAATTAACTGCCTTGTGCCCAAACTGATTACAAGAGTAGCAATACCCTTGAAAGAAATTACCATTTCTAAAATTTCCATTAACCTGTCTTGCTTGAGCCCTGCACTATGAAGCCATGTGTCCAAACCTGTGACATGCAAAACATCTTCTATTGAACTTTCCTTACCTTGACCTCATAGGTCCTTTAGTATTTCTCCCCTTATGTTGATTCCTATTTTTTGATTTTGTGCTATCTGAATTACCATCTGAAAAATTACTCTCTGAAGTACTCTCTTCATATGAACCATCTTATTCTTGGGAGCTCATACTAGATTCCTCAACCTTGTTCCTTTTGTTTCTTTCTAAAACCAAGACCTGTTTTATCTGTTGTCCTTCTTTGATCCTTGATGATTGATTTTACCTTCTTGGAACTTTCTTCAAACCTGTAAAGCTTCTCCTTGTACTCTTTAGTTTCCTTTTTCAAGGAAGCTACTTCATGTTTTAACTCTTTACACTCAAGAGACCTAGCTGCCAACTTTTCTTTGAGTTACTATGTCTTTGCTATAGAGATATCAAGATTCCCTATAATATCATCTCTTTCATAAAGGTATTTATCAAACCTATCAATGATTCTAGTAGATTTCTTTCTTTCTTTCTTTAACACATCAAGAGCATTAACAAGTTCAGCCTCAAGATCTACTTCTCCCTTTTCTGAAATATCCTCTATTTGTTTACCTTTTGAAACATCAATATCCTTTTCTAATTTCTTACCACTAGAGGTGCTACCTTCATCTAAAGCCATAAGAAGATCTTCCTCATAATTTTCTGAAGCATCCTCATACATAGTATTACCAGAATTCAAACCATCATTTGTACAATCATCCTCAAGGTGACCAAAATTTCCACATCTAAAGCACTTAAGCACAACAAATATATTCCTCTTTTCTTTTATTTCCTTTTTTGTTAGAAATAACATCTCATTTCTATCATCACTTGAAGAACTTCCATCATCACTACTAGAACACTTACTTGCTTTGTCTGTGTAAAAACTTTTCTTGTGTTTTTGGAAGTACCTATTCCCTTGATTGTTTTGCTCATTTTTGTTCTTCCTTTGATACCTGTGCTTCAAAGATTCCTTATGCTTATAATCTTGTTTTTCTTCATAACAATCATCCTTGGGTTTCAGACAGTCAGTAGCATAGTTACCAATTTTTCCACAATTGAAACATTTAATATATTTCATACCTTTGTGCTTTCTTGAGAACTTGCCTTTCCTGTTGTAGTTTGCTTCTTCATCACTAGAAGACTCATCATTATCTTCTTGTTGTTTACTCTTGGAATTCTTGGTAGCTTTGAAACCTACCTCCTTAGAATCAGGTACCACTTTATATCTTAACTCAAAAGCTGCAAGTATACTATGAAGCTCATCCTTTTTCAATTTATCCAAATCCTTGGCTTCCTCAATAGCTGAAATATTTTCACTAAATCTATTTGGAAGAGACCTCAAAATTTTATCATAAACATCATTTTCAGCAATCTCAAGACCTAGTTCCTTCATGGAATTAACAATATCGTCCATATGAAGCATATAGTCACTAATATTTTCTTCATAATTCATCTTAAGTTGTTCCAAAATACCTTTGTAATATCTCAATTTTTTTTTTCTGACATTTGCATCACCTGTATGAACCACTTGCAATTTATCCTACATTTCCTTTGTTGTATTGCAATGGATCACCTTTGTAAGATCTGCATTTTGTAGACCTTTTAGAATTGCATTCATTGCCCTTGAATTGTTGTGATGTAGAAGTTTCTCATATGTTGTAGTAGGAGGAAGATTTGGAATAGTGTACCCAAACTCAATTGCTTCCCAAAATTCATTTTCAAGAGCCATTAGATGAACTATCATATTTATGCTCCATAGACCAAAATCTATCCCATCAAGAATAGGTGTTGAATTACCACTTGTAAAATCCATTGTATTCTTTTCAAGATTTTCCTTCAAGCCATGAAACTCTTTCGAAGGAACCTGCTCTGATATCAATTGAAGAACACAAGCTTATACTGAGAGGGGGGTGAACAGTATAATACTACTTTTTAAATTTTTCCTTTTACTTCAGAAAGCAATACAATGAACTTATAGCAAAATCAAAGTAATAATCAAACTAGTGTACAAGTCATCACACAATTGAGACACCAATATAACGTGGTTCACCCAAGGTGGGCTACTCCACAGAGAAAATATTTCACTAAATTTTCTCAATCAAATCCTTTGGAAATCCTTCCCAATTACAATATTTATGGACTTCCTGTCCAAAGGAGAATCCTTACCCTAATCAAATATTTATGAGCCTCCTACCCAAAGGAGATGTCCTATCCCCCAAAGAAGTATTTATGAGCCTCTTGCCCAAAGGAGATGTCCTATCCCCCAAAGCTCTGGAAATGATACTTTAGAAGATCATTGCCTCTTCTGCCGCTAGCAGGTGGAACTCCTTTCCACAGAAGATGTCTTGTCCTCCTTGCTCTAGCTCTAGAGACTTTTGTCCTCACTGATCACCTCCACAGCTGATCATCAACACTTGTACTAAACACAGTCAGTCGGTCCAACACAAGTCCTCTCAAACTCTGTCACAAATCTGCACTAAACTCAGTCCTCTGGTCCAGCACAAATATGCTCTCAAATCTCTGTTAGATCTGTCCCAATATTAAGCCAAAAGCTTGAACAAATCAATCACAGCTACTCACAAGTCTTCACCAAGACTTCATCAAATTTTTCCACAAGTTATTCAACAAGAACCTATCCAAATCAGTCCACAATTTATCCACAAGAACCTATCCAAATCAGTCCACAAGTTATCCACAAGAACCTGTCCAAATCAGTCCACAAGTTCTCCACAAAAACCTGTCCAAATCAGTCCTAGCAAGATCACCAAGAACTTGCCCAAATCAGCTCAAGTAAGTTTACCAAGAAACTTGCCCAGTGTGAACACACAAAGAGAATTGTTAGAGACCTAATGTGTTTCATCCAATCATATCAAATCAATCTCATAGAAGCATAAAGAGAATTGTTAGAGATTCAATATATTCTATCCTTCAACTTTCAATCTCATAGAAGCATAAAGAAAATTGTTAGAGACTCAATATGTTCTATCCTTCAACTCTCAATATCAACTCAAATCAATCTCATAAAAGCATAAAGATAATTGTTAGATACTCAATATGTTCTATCCTTCAACTCTCAATCTCAACTCAAATAAATCTCATAGAAGCATAAAGAGAATTTTTAGAGACTCAATATGTTCTATCCTTCAACTTTCAATCTCAACTCAAATCAATCTCATAGGAGCATAAAGAGAATTGTTAGAGACTCAATATGTTCTATCCTTCAACTCAAAAACAAACTCTTTCTCAAAGATATAAGTAGTATACTTTCACAAGATCTTGAACCACAACCCAACAATTGTCAATAATGCAATATCAAGGAATCAACTCCTCCAACATAGAACCATAACTTACTATCAAACCCTAGCCAAGTTAGTTTTCAAGAACTCAAAGAAATCTCTCTCTAAGCATAAAAAGGGGTTCTAGATATTTCCAACTTCTCTCAAATGGGAATTCTCAACTTAACCACACAACCAAGTTTATCAAGCAAAGTACAACTTGATAAAATCAAATCTTAAAGGAGCAAGCCCAACTCATGTATCAAGTAAAGCATAACTTGATCAACTCAATCACAATGGAAGCAATCTCAAAACCAAACTCTCAACAACCAAACAACTCAATTAGGGTTTCAACAAATTATAGCAATAGCATAAGCTTCTCACTCAAAAATCCTAAAGCAAACTTCAAATGCTTCCACTCTCATAAACTAGAATTATGCAATAACTCATAAAATCATCATGATCTCATAATGCATAATCAATACTTCCACTTTCAAAAAATAAGATCCACTCCAAATAAGGAAACTTAATTTAATCCTTTTCACTCCAAACTTATTTTTAGAAAACCATCAATCAATAATAACCATGGAAGAATGTGCCCATACCTTTACTTTGATGAAGAAGGAGAACTCAAAATATGTCACAACACTAACTCTCAATTTGCCACAAATTAGAGTTAGCAACAATGGAATAATGCACAATGATAAGAGTCCTAATAACACCTTATCACTCCAACTCATCAATAATAAAAAATCACAAATATACATATCAACAATATTCCTTTACACCTTATAACTCCTACTTAATATATCACAAAATAACTTCAACCTCAAAAATAATTACAAGAGAATATCCACTCAATAACTCTAAAGGCTTTCTAACCCCAATATGACATTAAGCACAATTATTCCTTAAACCCTTATAAATCCTAAAATACATTTAATTTTTGGCCAAAAATCAATTCTCCAACCTTAGGAGAAGTGTGGAGACACCAACATAAGCGCCAAAGTGCTTCCTCCTCCAATCTCGTGGCCCAAGGCAACTGTTGTACCACGTGCACAATAATCTGTGACCAAAAATGAAACATGCCCGATGCAAATCGATCTTGACACCTCTGCCTAGCGAGCGCCTTCGCTCCACTGCCTTCGTCGTTGGAGCACAAGTGCCCAATGAAACTCTCAAGCGCAACTCGTCGTTTTACCTTCCCTTTGCTTGTATAAATTAAATACAAACAAATTTGTCTTCCTCATAGGCGTACGAAATCAAAACTTAAACACAGAGCAATACGAAACCCAAAAATCACAGAGCAATACAAAATCGAAGGTCACAGAGCAATACAAATTTGAAGGTAATCACGCAAATCAGAGGTGTATTGAACCTTAGGAATTAATGTCCTTTAATAGTCTTTTTCATCCCATGCAAGTTGACGTCGGCGCTCATTCCAAACAAACGATGTCGAATTGGCGTCGCTAAGGGTTTAGAAACCTTTTCAATAATAATTATTAAATTAATAATTATTATTTTATTAATAATAAACTTAAATTAAAACATTTTCAAAGGTTTGAGTTAATTTATTTATTAATAATCAAAATGGACTTTTAAGATTTTTTCAAGGAGCAAAAACCTTTTCATTAAGCCAAGATGGTTTTAATAAAAACCCTTAATGAGTCCAAATGGTTTTACGAAAAACCTTTAACATTGTCACCATGGTTTTAATTAAAAACCCTTAAACAAACATCATGGAACTTTCAATATCTTTTTGGCACCAAACTCTTTTTGACATCAGCACAAATTCCTTTTGATATCAACACAAACTCCTTTTGACATCAATGACAACTCACAACCATGAAGCTAGGCAACATACCCAAAATTGCCAACAGTATCTAAAGGAAATCTAAGACTAGTAGGAGGAGGAGGAATAATTAGAAATAATAGAGGAGAAATTTATCTCATTATGCTTTCAATAGTGTATTTAAGACAAATAATGAAGCTAAATCTTGGGCAACTTTAGAAGGGTTAAAAATATGCAAAAAAATGAAATGGAACAAAGTATGGATGGAAGGTGATTCTTTCATACTAATAAATGCAATTTTGAGAAAAGAAAAGGCTCCATGAAACATACAAGAGATAATTGTGGAAATTCAAGATCTTAATAAAGAGTTTGAAGAAATTAGTTTTACACATAAATTTATGGAAGGAAACAAATGTCTAGATAGGCTAGCCAATAGATGAGTTTTGTTTGAGGATCGTGAAGTTAAATTATCCTTTCCATGGTTAGGGGATGTAGTAAGTTTAGCTAAAGCTAACAAGAAAATATTGATTGCTTGAATCAAATAATGATTAAGATTTACTTTAATATTTTCCATTGGTAATATTTGCTTTATTTTATAACATTAATGTGTTTTCATATAAACTATTTATTATAATTTTTGTGGTTGCACTTGTGTTACAAGAAGGAAACTAGCAATCTATATTTGGTAAAGCAGAATATGATAGTGTGATGTTTTGGAAATATTACTCTACTAAGATGCAATGTATAGATAGTAGAGGTGAATTTTTGGTATTGTGAAGGCTGCTATAGAAAAATGTCAAGGATGTTGAATTCTGGAATATTTGTATTCATACAAAAAATTGAAAATATCTAGAAAATGAAAATCAAGAATTTAGACATTTTATGTAAAATGATGTAGGTTTCTAGCTATAACATCTCAATTGAGATGAGTGTATCTATTTGTAAACTCTTAAACTCTAAATAAAAGAGTTGTAATATATCAAGGGTGGGGGACCCGAATACAACTCCTTATTATCCAACAAAAAAATAATAAAGAATTAAAATTAAAATTATTTTATTTTTTAAAAATATAAAATAATAGGGTTTGATTTTGATTATTATTAGAATAATTTGTATAAATTTTTAAAATATTTAAAATGAGTGGTTATATGAAGGAATTTGAGAACCATTCGAAACAAGGGTAGTGACAATTTTTCAAGTCATGGGAAATAAAATTGCAAATATCTATTAGCTAGAATTTGGATAATGGGACAAGCAATAGAAGTCTAGGGCATTAGAGAGACACGATATTCTATTTTGGTAGAGAAATTTTCAACGAAGTTTCATTTATCCCTTCATTATCTTAGAAGTTTTGCATGTTGATTATTGTAGGTTTATTTTCAAAATAATATAATAATTATAGGATATACTAGTAAATTTTAGTAGATATCGAGTTGTAATTTCAATTTCATAGATTGATTTACAACTAAATCCTTATAATCATCCCTAATAGTATATTTTAGGGAGGACCTCATAGAGCAACGATCCTTATTGCTCAAAGGAGATAGTCATTGATAAATTTAATAGGTCTTGGCCAAGGGCTTTGATTCTAAGAAAATGGATTAATAGGATATGGAAGTGTCCAAGAGTGAGTCTATCCTTTATTCCTAAAGATTTATTATTAGCCATTTTATATTCCAGGGAGGAAATATATAGAATCCTGAAAGGAGATCCTTGGCTTATGGGAAAAGTAAGACTCTTCCTTACCCATTGGTATAAAGGCTTTGCACCTAAAAACATAAATCTATCCCTAGTACTAGTCTAGGTTAGGATATATGGGTTACCCATTGAAATATATGAAATGGATGTCTTCAAGGCAATTGGCAATACTTTGGGAGAATTTCTTGAGATTTCAAAAACTATAAAATACGAAGTCTTAGCTATTTATGTTTGGATATTTGTCATGATTGATATCAATAAACCTTTATCATAATCAATCATTCTTAAGTATGGGGGTAATTTGTGGGTCCAAACCATATATTATATAAACATATATTTCAAATGTAAAATATGTCATGATATGGGGCATATTGAGATATCATGCCCTTAAGAAGAGTCCAACAAAAAAAATCGTAGAAAACCGCAAGAGAAACTTACAAATAGATATGGATGAGGATAGTTTTCAACTTCCAAAAAATAGCTCCAAATAGATGAGAGTAAATAAATAGTGGATATCAGTAAGGATATTGGAAGAAATACCAATTCTTTAGGGTTTAGCTTATGAAGAAAAAGCATATGAGATCTTAGAGGACATGGTATAACAAGACTAGAATAATAGCAAGGAAATGTCTACTCAATATGAACTTAATTTAGGGATGAACGTTCTTTTTGAACTTAAGGAATGTGTCCCATAAGATTTTAAAGACTCTATTGAAGTACCTTGTACCATTCAAGAGGAGGAAAGTGGTAGAGGAAACATAGTTTTAGATGTTAATACCTCTACCATTAATAAGGAAATACAAGAAGATGAACAAGATAAGTCAAAAGCTTCCTTAGCAAAGCTAGAAGAGGATAAATCTAATGAAAATGAATATTGTGAAAGAATATTAAGGAATAGAATAATAAGATCTACTCCCAATATTGACAAGGCAAAAATAAGAAAACCTTCAAATTATCAAGCAAAAGCTAGGGAAGCAAGAGCAAACATAGAGAAAGGAACATAATTTAAGCTAGTTTAACTTCTCTTTAACAAATAGCAAAATGATATTGATGATTCATAGGAGGGTACACCAATACCTAATGAGACATGATTACCATTTCGTGGATTATAAGGGGTGTTAGTTTCCCCTCAAAGCATAGGTGTATCAGGGACCTCTATGTAAGTAAAAAGCCTAATATTCTTTGTATTTAGGAAACTAAAATGATAAAGGAAGAAGTTTCCAAAACTATGAAAGTAGTATGGGAAATATGTGAATGGGATGTTATGGATTTAGGAGTGAAAAGGGTAATTCTAACATGTTGGAATCTAGTTAGAACCTCTTGTGAAAGAATTCATAAAACTAGGCATTGGATAGCCTCATTAGTCACATGTTACTTTGCAAATATTTGTTTCACCCTTATCAATGTATATGGACCTACAACTCAGTCGAGCAGATTAGAAGTATGAAGTAGGATTGAAGCCTTTATGAGAAGTAAAGACCAAGAAACCTGATTCATGATCATAGGAGATTGTCATGCCATAACCAAGCTAGATGAAAAATTGGGGAAATTAGAAAAATAACTCAAAGTATGAGAGATTTCTCAACTTTTATTCAAAATAATAATCTATGGGAGGTTGAGTTTGAAGAGGAAAACTATACATGGACCAACAATAGGATAGGATAGAACCTAATAGCAAAAAAAATTAGATAGATGTATAATTTCAAATCATTGGCTAGATGTAGGGACTTGTGCTAACATTAATATCTTGAAAAGGATTAGTTCAAATAACTGGTCAATAAGAGTTAAAATGGTGGTAAGTGAATTCAAAAAAGATCATATTTTAAATATGAGCCTACATGGGAAGACCATCCTCAATTTGTTGATATGATAGCGTAGACATGGAATTCTTCAAGAAACGGTAGTCTATATATACTTCCAAAACCAATTTATCAATGACATCTAAATTATAAGGATGGAATAAGAACATTTTTAGAAATAATTTTTAGAAGAAATAACTATAAAAGAAACTTTAAAATTTCCAAAAAGGTGAGGATAATAATTGAAGCTCGGAGGAAAGGAAGTTGCTTAGTGAATATTCATAATATTTTTAATAAGGAAGATATTTTTTGGAGATTAAAATTGAGACAAACTTGGTTAAAATAAGGAGATAAAAACACAAAGTTTTTTCATAGGATGATAATGGTACAAAAATCAACATCCAAAATTAGTAGAATTAAATCAGTAAAAGAGAGTTGGATTGAATACCAGAGTAAAATTAGAAAGGAGGCAAGGTTTTTTTACCAAAAATGGATGCAAAATTATTTGGTTCATTCAGGATTATAAGCCTATGTAATATGGCGTATCAGATAATATCTAAAGTGATGACAAATCGGTTAAGACTGCTATTAGACAAAATTATTTCAAAAGAGCAAGGAGAATTTGTGAAAGGGAGTTAGATTTTGGACAAGACCATAGTAGCTCATGAAGATATGCATACAACTTCTAATAGAGAGAGAGAGATGATATTAAAACTTGATATGTATAAAGCTATGTTAGGGTTAAATGGGATTATCTTTTTACAACATTAGAAAAGTTTAGATTTTGAAATAAATGGGTTAGATAGATTAAATCTTATGTCTCTACAATATCATATTCAATGTTGGTTAATGGGCTAGTATTGAATCATTTAAAGCCAAGAGGGGTCTTAGATAGGGAGATCCTCTATTACCATATTTGTTCATTATTATGGCAAGGGTATTGGGAAGGAACTTGAAGAAAGCATAAAAATATGGGCTAATAAGCAAACTTAAAGCTAGTAATAACATCAACAACATCCCTTGTTAATATTTTGTACATGATGCAACCCTTTCTATGATGGTAGGGCAAAATGAGACTTGAGCTTTGAATGATTTAGTAAAAAAATATGAAAGAGCATTAGGGCAGAAAGTTAATAGGATAAAATCCAAAATCTAATTCCTAGACACTCCAACTAGAATAAAAGCATGGATATGCAAGTTACTTCAAATGGAGGAGGCAAATTTGACAACAACATATTTAAGGATACCCTTATTTGAGGGGAGAATGAGGATAGAATTATGGAATCCAATTATAAGTAAATTTTAGAATAAACTATTGACATGGAAAGGTAGATGGTTATCATTAGCAGGAAGAGTACAACTAATTAAATCAATTTTACATGCCATTCCAACATATTATATATCCTTGTATATTATGACAAAATCTAAAGCAAAGAGTTTAATCTATACTATGTCACCATTTTTATGGTCAAGATTACATGATAAAAGGAAATATCCTTTGGTGAAATGGAGCAATGTGTGTGATGATAAAACTAGGGGAGGTCTTGGTTTAAGAGTTCTTACAAATGCAAACATAGCTCTAAGGGGAAAAGTAATTTGGAGATTGTACAAAGAGCATCAAATACAATGGGCAATAATTCTTCTAAGTACGTTGAGCCCAATGACCCAAGATTAATATTTACTACATTCTCACTACTAGATAGTTCTACACTATAGAACAATTTTAAAAATCAATTGATCTAGTGACTAAATATCTAATATAGGTGGTGGGAAATGGAGAAAAAAATCCATTTGGATGGATACTTGGTGTGATAAAAAACCACTCAATCTAGATCCAATCTTGAAAATATGGATAAGATTACTTCAAAACAAATATGGTGATAGGGTTTCAAACATTATGTACAAGGATCAGGAAGAAAGATACAAATGGAAAGACGATTTTTTAGAAGTATACTAGATATTGCTGCTAGGATATAGTTGAGCAAAAATATAACAACAATGATTATTTTGAGGAGATTCGAGGCCTCTAAATAGCTGATTTGGAGTTGAATAGATCAAGAGAATACACAATAAGAACCATATATAATGTAAAGCACCAAAAAATAGGAATGCCATAAGAATATGGAGAGATATTTGGGATAGCCTAAGCATTCCAAAAGTTAAAATTATTTGTATAGTTGGTAGATAATAGAAATTATTTATCTTGGGATAACCTAATGAAAAGGGGTTTTCATGGCCCCTCACAATGTGTTCTATTTAAAAAAGAGGATAGTATAGACCATCTCTTGGGACACTTCTCAATAATATAGGAATTATGATAATGGATTCTTAATATATTTAATAAATGCATGGTGATGAATGGTAGAATTGAAGAACAACAAGTTGTGACGAATGGAGCAACAAGGAGGAGGAGCGAGAGGTCTAGGGGCATCAAACCCTAGGTGTGGGACTTCAAAGGGCAGATCAGCAGACGCGGTAGGTGGGGGCTCTGGCGAGATAGCAGGCCCCCAGGCGGAGGATGTGGACAAGGAAGTTCTATTGGAACCGGTCCAAGGGCGTTGGGCGGATGCGGTTGAAGATTTCTCTGAGGGGGACCAGGACTCTATGCGTCAGGATCAAAGGAAGACCCAAGAAGGAGACAAAGAGAAACCTGGCAACTGGAGACCTTCATATCTTAATGCTCTTCGCGGTAAGCAAAAATTATCCGACTCTTGTTTTAATCTAAAATCAGTCAATGGTAGGTTGCACGTCTCGGATTCCTTAGCTCGACATGTGGCTATGGAGGGCGGAACATCTTTGGTGGCTAAATTTATGGGGGTGAGGCCGGACATGGAAGTCATAAGGAGATGGGCCATCCAAAAATGGCAGCCAAGGGCCGGTATGATGATTAAGGCTTTACCCAAGAGTTTTCTTTTGGTGACATTTCAATGTGAACGGGACATGGAAAGGACTCTCCAAGGAGGTCCTTGGTTTTTTGGGAAAAGGGGCTTGTATCTGAAGCGTTGGTCCCCCGATTTCAACCCCCAGACTCAGGTGCTGGATTTGGCTCCTATTTGGGTTAAGATGCCAGGATTACCTCTACTTTTTTGGAACGAACAAATATTGGTTGGGATAGCTACAGAGATTGGAGAACTAATAGCTATTGATCCTGCAACCTTGAGCAAAACAAGACTCCTGTCTGCTCGCATGTGTGTGTTGGCGGACCCGAGTAAAGAGCTCCCTAAATCCATTATTTTGTCGTCTATGTTTGGCCTTCATACTCAGGTATTTGAATATGAAAATATGTCTTTTAAGTGTAGTGTTTGTGGGAAGGTAGGGCACCGGGGTATCCACTCGCATTTCCAAGAACCAGCCCCCACTCCAAAATACCGATCCTCAAACCCGAATAATATCCCTCCCCGTGCAGATCTCCATTCCTACCCAACCCGGGCCTCAAGGACGTGGAGCTCGAAATCCGAATATCGGAGACCCCTGTTCGCCCTATTGTAAGCAAGAGGCAACGTTTTAACCCTCCTCCCAAAAATTCCTATGCCCCAAAACCCTCTCACAGGGGAGCTGGTCCCTTTGATGGGAACCCTCAAGCTCAACTTGCTCCTAAGATGTTACAGCAAGCCTCAGAGCCAAATCACAAAGGAAAGAACCCCATAGATCAACGCCCCGGGGCAAGTAAGTTTGATTGGGTGATACGGGAGGCCTATGGAGGCTCGGTGGAAGTGGTCCCATGTACTGCAGAGGAATTTATGGGAAGAAATTCCAAGGAGATCAACATCCCAGTGGAGAACAGTTTTGATGCATTAAATCATTTGAAGGGAGATCAAATGGACAGCCAAGAAGTGGAATCTGAGGTAGAGGAGACTCAAGAGAAGGATTTAGAGGAGAAAAATCGAGAGGAAGGAGCAGGAAACTAATAATACGAGCAAGGATACTCGGGAGGAAGAGGTGAACCACCAAGATCGGTGTAACCCCAAAGCGAGGGAAAAAAGAATCTACTAATCAAGAAGCTAAGAGCACGGAATCATCTCCACCGTCAAAAAGACCAGTTAACCTGGAAAGCCAGATTGTTACCCCATATACCAAGACTGACCTACCCAAGATGGTTACTAGAAGCCAAGTGAATCCCAAGGAACTTCAACCTAGAGCGGATGTATGGGGATATGGTTCGGTAGGAAGAGGGAAACCTAGCAATGTTGCCTTAAGGCAGAAAGAAGCAGAGCGAGGAGTGGTTGATGGCACTCAAGCGGATTGCTCTTTGGGGCGAAGGCTCGAGGATCCAAAGCCCATAAATGAAGATCCTTTCATGGAATATTCGTGGGAGTAATCCTACAAAAATAAGAGCTTTGTATGCTCTTAGACAAGAACACAAACCGGATATGATTTTATTGCAAGAAACTAAAATGGAGGAGAGTAGAGTTATTCCTTTTAAGAATAGGACTTGGCGAGAAGTCGAAGTAGTAGGCCAAGAGGCCACCGGAACAGCAGGAGGGTTACTCTGGTTATGTGGAACAAAAATGTGATTGATAGTAGAGTGATTCCGATGTCTAGTTGGTTTATTTGTCTCTTATGTGTGGATAAAACCACACAGGAAGAGTGGATCTTAACGAATGTATATGCTCCAGCTTAGACGAGGACCGAGAAGGGTTCTTTGGAGTCACCTAGCTGAATTGAGGGAGACGGTCCCCAACTACCCTTGGATTGTGGCGGGGGATTTCAATTGCTTCCTTAATCCCGTAGATAAATTGGGGGGCTCTCAAAGAATAACTCGCTGATATCTATGAGTTTAGAGATTTTGTTGAGCAACATGAGCCGATGGATGTGGACCTGCGTAGATTCTCCTATACATGGTCTAACAAAAGATTGAAGGAAAACCAAATTCGGATAAGATTAGATAGGTTTCTTCTTTCTCAATAATGCCCGGAGAGGTTTGGGGACTCTTCATTAACGGCACTCCCAAGAATCGGGTCTGATCACAACCCAATTCTGTGGGAAACAGGGGAGGACTCTAAGAAAAGATACATCAGACCCTTTCGATTCGAACTTATGTGGTTCCAACATCAGGATCTCAAGGATTTGGTTGCCCAATGGTGGGACAAAAAGTATAATGGTTCGAAACTGGCCCAAGTGGCATGTAAACTAAGGAATGTGAAGGCTAACATTAGAGAGTGGAACAAAACTTCCTTTGGCAATATTTTTGTTAAAAATGCAGAACTAAAAGACAAGATCAATGAACTACAGGAGAAGTTGAAGTCAGAGCAGCTTACAGAGGATCTGAGAAACCAGGAGAGGGAGTTTTTAGCCGAATACCACACGATGCTAGGATTTGAAGAAACCTTCTGGAGGCAGAAATCCAGATCGCGTTGGTTAAAGGAGGGTGACAGAAATACAAAGTTCTTCCATGTCTCTACTCTTCGCCACAGGAGTACTAACAAAATTAAGGAGATCAAGATGGCCGATGGGTCTAACACCAAAGATATGGAAGACATAAGGAGGGAAGCGGTTGAGTACTTTAAATCGTTGCTAGAAGATGTAAATCCGACTATTGAAGAAGAGGACTCTCTGTTGGCAGCCATTCCACCCCTCGTGACTGATAATCTTAATGGATTCTTACTTAGTCCTTTCACAAAGGAGGAAATCAAGAAGGTCGTTTTTGACATGGATGGTAACGGCTCCCCAGGACCGGATGGCTTCCCTGCGACTTTCTTCCGAAGTTTTGGGATATCCTAGGCAATGATGTAGTGGAAGCTATAATTGAGGCTCAAAAGGACATGGAAATCCCGGAAGGAGTTAATGCTACTTTTTTAGTTCTCATCCCTAAACTAGTGGGAGCAATGGAATTTTCCAGCTTTTTGCCCTATCGGTTTATGTAACACTCGATGAAGATTCTCACAAAAACAATCGCCAATAGGTCGAAGGTTATCCTTCCTTTCATCATTGATATGAACCAAGGTGGCTTTGTGAAAGGGCGACAAATATTGGATGGTATCATCACAATTCATGAGGTTATTCATTCAATGGTGACTAGTAAGGTATGTTACTAAAGCTTGATATGAATAAAGCCTACGACCGGGTCTCATGGCGGTTCCTCACCAAGATTTTGGGTAAGTTTGGTTTCAATCCCTGTGGATTAAGTTGATTTTTAGTTGTATCTCTACTACAAGATTTTTTGTCATGGTGAATGGGTCACCCTCCAGTTACTTTAAGAGTGAAAGGGGGTTGCGACAAGGAGATCCTTTGTCTCCATACTTGTTTATTATTTTAGCGGAAGCATTGGGTAGGAACATTTCAGCAGCAGTGGCAGATGGTCAATTGGAAGGTTTTAAACCAGCCTCAACAACGAGGGCAGTGTCTCACCAACATTTTGTGGATGATACAATCATTGTGTCCAAAGCCTCGGTGCCTCAAGCTAGGAAGTTGAAGAGAATTCTAACCAAGTATGAGACGAAAGCAGGACAATACATAAACTATAAGAAGAGTAGCATCTATTTCTTTAACACGCCTGGTGGGAGGGAGGAAAGAATAGCTAACCTCTTCGATTGTGGAAAGGAGCTTCTACCAGCAACTTATCTAGGTATGCCTATGTTCGAAGGAAGAATGAAGGCTACTTTGTGGAACTCAGTCATTGACAGGATCTCCAAAAAGTTAGCAGGGTGGAAGGGCGACCTTCTCAGCTCCGCAGAAAAGCCTTATTAGTTCAAACTACTTTACTGAGCATTCCAATTTATTGCATGTCTCTATTTAGAATGCCTACAAAGGTCCGAGCTACATTGGAGCTAATTCAACGCAACTTCTTGTGGTCGAGGTTCGGAGGAGAGAAAGAGAATTTCGTTGGTAGCATGGAATCGGTGTGTGCAAGCAAGGATCGTGGGGGCCCGGGGTTAAAGAGAATGAAAGAATTGAATCAAGCTCGATTGGCAAAAAGGTATGGAGATTTATCAATAATGATCAATTGGGATGGGTAAAACTTCTTAAGGCAAAATATATCGAAATAATCGGGACTTCCTGAAAGTCGATAATCTTCCTAGAGGATCCTATTTTTGGAATTGTTTGCTCGAATGTCGGGAGGTAGTCGGGAAAGGCATCGGATGGAGAATTGGTAATGGAAGACAAGTGGACTTTTGGAAAGACCCGTGGTTGGAAGAGGCCCCTCTGAAAGATAACTTAGACCTTCGGGTCCTCCAACATAAACTTTCGAAGGAAATGGGAGGAAAAGTAGGGGATTTTATTTCTGTAGCACAGGAAACTTCTTCTTGGAAGAAAATCACGCTTCATAATCTGTCGAGCAAGAGAAGGTGGCCCTAACCAAACTCAATGATGCTTTAAGGGTGTTCCCGATCATTCCCTGGGGAGGAAGAGACAAGGCAATTTGGGGCAAAACTACAAGTGGGATCTATTCAGAGAAAGCGCCTATAAGTTAATCCACTCGGGATTCAATGGTCGGACTCCGACTTCGTTATTTGGTTAAATAATTTAACCCCAAAAATAGCTTTCTTCTTTTGGTTGGCAGTTCAAAATAAGATCCTGACAACAGATAATCTGCAAAGGAGAGGTTTCCAATTCATCAATCGATGTATCTTGTGTGAGAAAGCGATAGAATCCGTAAGTCATATATTTCTAACTTGTGATTTTTCTTGTACGGCTCTTCCAAATGATCCCGTCCAAATTTCATATAGATTGGGTCCGTCCAAATAGCATGTCCGACTTCGCATACAGTGGGTTTCCCCCTTCCGGCAAAGCTTTTGACTTGGCTCTGGAAGCTCGGCTTACCCCATTTTTTATGGGGGATATGGAATGAGAGAAATAAGAGAGTATTTAAAGGACGTAAGAAAGATCCCAGGTTATGTGGTAATAAAATAATCAGAGCTTTGAAAGAAAACTGGAAAACTTTCTTCTTCAAAAATGAGACCATGTCTCTAAGGGAAAGGAGGATTTTGCGGAACTGGGGAGAGGAACTTCCAGACCTAGACATTACAACCAACCCACGGGATGGTGTCAAGTGGATACCCCCCACACAAAAGTGGGTTAAGTTTAATTTTGACTGGGCAGCTAAAGGAAATCCGGGGTCGCAGGAGCAGGAGGAGTTTTGAGAAATGAGGAAGGAAAAGTGGTCCTTGCCTTTGCAGAGCCTTTGGGAACTCAAACAAATCATTTTGCAGAAGCCCGAGCCTGCATGCAGGCAATGAGAATTGCCTGACTTGAGGGTTATAAGGAAGTTATCTTTGAAGGGGATTCGCTTAATATAATCAAGGCAATTAAGGAGGATAAAGACCCCAACTGGACCATATTGGAGCTTATCCTAGAAGCAAAGATTCATAAATCTCATTTGGTTAATGGCCGAATCCAACACACCTTCGAGAGAAGGGAACCAAGCGGCGGATCTAATGGCAAATATTGCGCTTCGTTGGGGAGATGCAAATTTGGAAGGATAACTTCCCTCAAGAACTATTGGTGTTGGTCGCTAGAGAAGAGCTAAGATCAAACCCGTTAGAGCATCGGGGAGATCGGAGGGGCTGATGATGAGTAATCCGACGAGATGGAATTAGGCGGAAAAGGCATCCCATTTGTCTGGGCCTGGGAGGTGACAAGTGTACAAGATACGACAACCTAGTGTTAGTAAGTGCTAGGTGTTGTTTGGTTTTTGTTTTATCCTGAATAGTCAAGCGACAAGTATAGGACTGTGGACTCTAAGTATGGCTTAATGTGAGTCTTAGAAAGATCCATTTTGTATTTTGATTATACGGGCTTGATGCTAGAACCAGCCCATTTTGACTTTGTAAAAGGTTTGTGGACCTTATAACCACCTCTACCTTATACCAAAAAAAAAAATGGTAGAATTGAAGAATGGTTAAAGCAATGGCAAAGCACTTTTAAAAGTGAGGCATTATAGATAATTTAGGATAAATTGAAAGACATGATACTTTAGACTACATGGTTGGAAAGAAACAAAAGAATATTTAAAAGAAAGGAAAGTAGTTTAGAGGTAATGCAAAGGAAGATTTATTTAGCCATTGAAGACCCTAAACCAACCTTGTTAACTCATCCAATCCTTAATATTGAAGCATAGAGCCTTGATATATGGATTCAAGTCATCAAATGGAATTATGATGTTGGGTATAGGAGAAACAAAAGGAAGACAAAGAATATAAAGTGGAAACCATCGAAAGTGGAGTTGGTCAAATTGAATTTTGATGAGCATCTAAAGAAATTCCAAAACCAGTAGGAGGAGTAGGAATAATTAGAAATAATAGGGGTGAAATTTTGTCACATTACACTTTTAGTAGTGGATTAAGACAAATAACGAATCTGAAGCTTAGGTGGCTTTGGAAGGGTTAAAAATATACATACAAGTGAAATAGAACATAGTATGTATGGAAGGCAATTTGCTAATAGTAATATATGCAATTTTGAGAAAAGCAAAGGCTCCATGGAACATACAAGATATTATTGTGGAAATACAAGACCTTGCTACAAAGTTTTAAGAAATTAGGTTTACACATACATTAAGGGAAGGGAACAAATGTGTAGATAGACTAGCCAATAGAGGGGTTTTAATAGAGGATAATGAAGTTAAATTCTACTTTCCTTAGTAAGAGGAAGTAATAAGTTTAGTTGAAGTTCACAAGAAAAATATGAAAGGAGCAAATTCAAAATAATGTTCTAGAGGACTACAAAATATTTGAGGGGATCCATTTATAGATCAATGCATTGGAGAAAACTAACGGTCCAAATTTGGTAAACCAAACTATGATTTTGTGAAGCAGGTAGAAGTTTTGTATTTTGATATGAATTGTTGGAGATATTACATTATTTGGTCCCCCTTGCAATATTAGTTTGGTAGATGATTTATATTTTATATAATGTATGTGGCAATATGAGAAAGAGTGCAAAGTGTCAAGAGAGTATGAAGAGTCACATGATATATGGCAAGTTGAGAGCTTTGTCTTTATTAGAGGAATATGAAAGGATGCATCTCTTGGATGAAAGAGGAGAGCAATAGTTAGAGAACTAAAAAGTCATGAAAAAGGATATATTGGAGGTAAAGCTCCATGCATTGTAACCAAGTTGTATCATTAATGTAATATTTGTATATTGTGTTCATTTATGTTATATTTCATGAGATATTATCTGTAATATATTGTTGTTATTAAGTTTCATTGTTAGTAGCATTGGTTTGGTTTATCTTTAGATCCTGGTTGAAGCTTTTTATGAGTTAACCTATTCAAAAAGCTAATAGTGGTATCAGAGCTACAAAGAGATAATTTGAATGAAGATATTGGGATAATTGTTGCCATACAACAACAATCCCAAAAGGAAGAAGGATTTGGCAAGAATTTTGCCAAATTTTAGAAAGCATTTTTAAAGACTTCAAGATATTCATATTCTTGAAGAATAGGCCAACAAAGAAGGCCAAGTTTGAAGGATAGAAATAAAAAAGTTTGAAAAAGAAGAAAATAGAAGTTTTGAGGCAACAAGATTAAACCAAGAAGGCATATTTTTGGGCAGCTTTAGGAGCTACAAATTTTAAAAATTTGAGCAACATTTCAAGAAGCAAAGAATAGTGACCACTTGAAAAACCACTGTGAAAATCCTTGAGCACTTCTTTGATTTTCTCTGGATGTAGGCATCTTAACAATACCCCATCAAAGTTTCTACAATATAAGACATGCTCAACTAGAACATATTGCCTAGACTGTAATCTATATCTGCATCTCTAAGATGCATTTAAGCCCTCTAGACATCTCCCTATAGTGAAATAATATTGTAACTGCTCAATCTAGGAGTTTGAGTGCATTTTTTCCAATTCTGGCTCAGTATCTTCTTCATCTCAATATAACATATTAGCTTTTTGACATTCAAATTATGCTAAGCTTTGACATAAGGCTCGACCTCTTATCAATTTTGTTGGTCTTATTTTGACATCACATTCTCAAATCTTAGTCACCCAACTGACTCTCTTGTCACCAAGTTCTCCTTGAATCATGAAGTTTTGAACATCCAGATGTACTACATACACTAGAGTCTTGCTTTAAGAAATAAAATGCCTAAATCTCTTTAGCGATTTCACGACAACATAGACTTGTTTTTCAATGAAATTGTACCTTTATTCATGATTCTAGAATGTTTGAATTAAGAAGGTTATTGGTATATCATTGTCCTATTCCTTTTTTTGAGTAAGAACAACAACATAGCTTCCCTCTACTCCAAATACATAGAGAATGAAGTCTTTGAAGTAATCTTGATTAATGAGGATAGAAGCTTGAGATATTGCTTCTTTGATCTCCCTAAAAGCATTATTTCGAACATATATCCATTTGAACTCCACTTCCTGCTTTAGCATCTCAGTCATTGGTTTTACTATTTGAGAAAAGTATGAGATGAATTTACAAAAAAAATTGATTTATCCGAAGAATGACTAAAGTCCCTTTTTGTTCAATGGGAGAGGGAGAGATAGAATAACTTTTTCTCTGTCTCGATTAATTTCCAATATTGATTCTGATACTACATGTCCCAATAATTTTCCTTCATGTACTACAAGAATTTATTTCTTGGGATTCAATGAGATCCCAAACTCTATACATTTCTCAAACATCATCTGAAGGTGCTCAACATGTTTATTCTTATCATGAAAGAATATAGTCATGTCATCCAGATAGATGACAATTATCTTGTTTACTAATTTACCAAATGCTAAATCCATAACCCTTGGGAAAGTAGCTCATGCATTTAATAAGCCAAAAGGTATTCGATGATATGCAAATGTACCCCATTTGGTGGTGAATGCAATATTGTATTGATCTTCATCTCTTACCCATATCTGATTAAAACCATAGAATCCATCCAATAAAGAGAATATCTTAGCTTTGGCTATAATGTGCAGGATTTGGTCAATTTATGGAAGAGGGTAATGATCCTTCAAGGAAGCTTGATTCAGATTCCTGAAGTCTACATGGAGATGAATATCTCCATTTTTCTTTCTTATCAGAACTAGGTTGGCAACCCATGTAGAGTGCTTGATGGGGTATATGATTTTAGCATTTAATATCTTCAACAATTCTTGCTTCATTAAGACCTCTATTTTAGGATTTATTGGTTGCTACTTCTACCAAAAATGCTTTGCATCTGGCATGAGCTCAATAGTATGTTGGATAGTTACCTTGTTATATGCCTTGAGATCATCATAGTTCCATGCTATGATATCATTAAATCATTTGCATAAATCCAAATTCTGGTTGACTTCTTCTTAACAATGTAAATTGATTTTGATATCCTCTCCAGGTTCAATTTGCACATCTTTATAATTTTTTCTATCAACCTCAATTATGTGAGCAGCTGGCCTATCACTACCATCAAAAAAACTTTTGAGAGTTATCAATCCTTTTGGGATATGATTGTTCTTGAGCTAAATAATTTTAGTATCTTCATCTTCTTCTAGCAGTAGGTTGTCTGCGCAATTCATTTCTTGAATTAGGAAGTTGGTGATTTTTTCATAATTATCAAATACTTGCCAAAATATGTTCTTATCAAGCACAAAAGATCTATAAGCAAGCCTTATTGTTTTGGCTTTATGAGTGACATTAGAAACTGGGCAAAAATTAGCTCCCACAGATCCTAATATGTTAGAATGAGTGTTCTATTATTTGGGAATAGCTTTGATATTCAAGGTTTTAAAATATTCTAGTAAGTTCCATACTCTATTTTTATATGCCTTGAGATAATGTTGTTTGCTACTGCATTTTTGTAACCTCATTGACTATCAAATTGGAATCACCAAATATTTGCAGTTGCTTGATTCCCATATTTTTAGCCTTCTTCAACCCTAAGCATAGTGCTTCATATTTTGTTGCATTGTTTGTACAAATCCATGTCAGTCGATATGAGAAGGTCTTTTCCATTTCGGTAGGTGATATTAGCACTATACCTACTCTAGCACCATTCTTGCATCTGGCACCATCAAATAATAGTTTCCACATTTGGTCTTCTTGGAGAATTTGCTCTACCAGAGTTGTGTTTTTATTTTCCTCCAACTTCATGATTGAGTAGGTGCCAATTCCTATCTCAATCATAGCATTGAAGTCTTTTATAGATAATTGATCTTCAGTTTGGAGATCCTTTAGTACTTCCTCCATTAGATCTCCTTCTTCAGTCATTATGTTAACTGTGTCAACTTGATGATTTTCTTCTTCAAGTTTTTCTATATGGAAAGAAGATGGCTTTTTTGAGAATATTTTGATTATTTTTCCCTTGAATGGGATTTCCATATGTGAATAATCAAGAGATAAATAACCACCCAACTTGGTAGTGAATTCTCTTGAAAAACACATTCTAAAGTAAGGTTCTAGATCTACCACCACAATTTCCTTGATGACAGTGATCTGGGACATTCTATGCAACTTCATGGGGATATATTTAAATACACCTACCATTTTCATAGGTGTGCCATATAGTCTAGGACTGCTCCTTGTGTATTCCATGCCCATTATTTCATAAATTGCTTTGGGCTTCATAGTAGTAGCTTCTCCAAATTTAATCATACAGTTATGTACCACCTATCCTTCCATCCGTAAGGACATATAGAATGGATATGGTCTATGTTTTCCCACTATTGAAGTAGGGTTTCCTTGAGCTAAATTGAGCTTTGCTTACTTCTCTTGAATCTTGATTGTTTTTAGGAAGCCTGCAAAAGTTCAATCTATCCTAGGATAAGAAGTGCATCATACATGCTTACTTTTGATGGAGTCTTTTTCAATTCCTCCACAATATTGAAGCTAGAAGAGTCAGGTTATTTTTTACATTCTTTTACAAGTTCATAATACTTATTCTTGTACTCTTGAGTGGCCTCAATTCTCTATTATTTAGTCAGGGAAGGATATCTAAGCTTATCTCTGGCATGTTCTTTCCCTTCATTTTTCTTCATCACTTTTTGTTGCCATTGAATTGGATTTTGAGGCAGAGTTGCTTGAGGAACATATCATTTTGGAGGAGCTTTTATCTTAGAAGGCACTTTGAAAGGGTCCATGACTTTAGGGTCAACCGATAAAGGTTTCTTCCCAGATCTTGTTAGGATCGCTACTTGTTCAACATTTGACATCATGAAATTGTAGTCCATTCTCTCAACATATTCACCTAACCCCTTTGAGCTATTTTTACCTTCTTTATGGTAACCTTATGAATGTGATGTTGATGCATCATACATGTACTCTTGCCATGTGGGTCATTGCAAGTTGAACACCAATAACTAGACTCGGATCCTGAGGCAGAAGGTTCTTCTTCTTGATTGTTGTATATTGTACTAGATTTTTCTAAGGGCTTGCTAGTGGAGGCAACTTGATCCCTTGTGATAGATGGAAACCTTCATGGTTGAAATTTTCTCGTAAATTCTCTTCTTTTCATAGCAATAACTTCATTTGTGAGGTTCTTAATAGATGTTACCATTTCTTGGAAGGTAGTTGTTTGAGGATAAGGGGTTGGTAAAGTAGGAATAATAGAAGGTGCTAGGAGTAATAGGATTGTGGGAGGAGCAGGTAGCATATGAGTAACCGATGTAACTGACCATGTTGGGAAATTTATGAGAGTAGTCACTAGGAATGAATTGGATGTGGTAGAGGCTTGCGTTTGTTATTGAGAAAATTTTGGGTATATTGAAGCATCTTTTGAAGTTTGTTTACAATTTGTTTGAGTTCCTCTCCTTCAACCAGGTTACTAAAAGAAATCCATGATCTAGATTTTTTGCTCATAATAATATAATCTTTGACCTTTAGACCTTTACATACTAGGCACACTTGAGCCAATGGTTTCCATTTTGAGTCAGAGATAAGAGGATAAGGCTTCAACCAAGAATCAAACAAAAAATTTGCATAACTCCCCTCATTGATTGACCATATAATATGTTTCTTTATCAATTGCAAACTCTCTAATATGAAGTTCCATGTTGAAGATCCTTTGGGTAGAGTTATTTTCCTAAACAATTTCATTGCATCAAGAGAACCTATGTATTTTTGAAGTAATATTTTTACCCAATTCTTTCCTTGATCTTTGAATAATATCCACCCAAGCTTTGCTCCTAATGCCAAATTCATAAGTCTACAATTTTGCAAGCCTGCTCCTCCAATATTATTTCCTTTGCAAACCCTATCCCACTTACAAAGAGGAAACCTAAATTTTTCTTCACAACATTTCCATAGAAAGTCTCTTTGAATTTTATCAAATTTTTATGCAATACCTATTGGCAGTCTTGAAAGTGACATCATATAAATAAGAATTGATTGCAATGTAGTCTTTATGAGTTGTAGCCTTCCTACCATGGTTAATAACTTATCTTTCCAACCTGCCAAGCAAGATTTCATTCTATCAAAAAAAGAGATCCAAAGCTCCTTTTTATTTCCTTTATTAGAAAAAGGAATACCCAAGTAGGTTGATGGAAAATTTTCAATTTTAAACCCTAAAATATTCATAATAATTTGTTGTAAATCTAGGGTAGTATTAATGAAAAATCTTATATTTTGAAGTATTTACCAACTATCCAGTAATAATATTGATTTAAACTCCATGGCCTCATTGACTGAGGGATGGCCCAAAAGAAAAGTATCATCAACAAATTGGAGATGACACTGAAAGGGACCATTTTTTGCAACTTGAATACCCTTGATTTTTCCTTCCATTTTTGCCTTTGAAAAGGCTCTCCCTAATGCTTCCACCATAATAATGAATAGATAAGGAGAAAGAGGATCACCTTGACAAAGTCCACAAGATGACTTGAAGTACCCAATAGGAGAACCATTGATCAAAATAGAAAATTTTGTAGTGTTATAACAACATTTAATCCACTATTCAAAACAAGGGTAGTGACAATTTTTCAAGTCACAAAAAATAAAATTGCAAAGTGCGAAGGATTAGGGTTTTTTCTTGAAAAATATCTCATCTTTTAGGAGCCATATCTTCGTGAAGAGTTATCCGATTCAACTGATTCTTGGACCAACTTGTGCAGAATTTGAATAGCTTTAAAATGAGTGGTCATATGCAAAAATCTGAGCAATATTGAGGGAGATACGACCCTATGAAGTCAACCATTCGAAACAAGGGCAGTGATAATTTTTCAAGTCATGAAAAATAAAATTGCAAATATTTGTCAACTAGGGTTCGAATGATGGGAAGAGCAATGAAGGGCTAGGACTTCAGTGAGGCAAGACATTCTATCTGGACAAAGAATTTTTTAGCTAAGTTTTTTTCCCTTTCTTTATCTTAGAAATTGTGCATGAAAAATTTATAAAGTTTTTATCAAATATTATATTTGCTATAGGATATTTAGATAAATTTCAATAGATTTTGAGTTTTAGTTTCCTTTCCATGGATCGATTTATAGTTAAATCCTTAGAATCATCTCTAGTGGTAGAGGTTAGTGAGCGCACCTCAGAGAGATCCTCATTGCTCCAAGATAGGGTAGTTTTTGGTAAATTTAATGGGTATTGGCTAGGGGCTTCAACCTTGAGAAAATGGATTGATAGGAGTTGGAAGTCTCCAGGAGTGATTCTATCATTTCTTCCCAAAGGTTTCTTCCTAGCCATTTTTTGTTCTAGGGAAGAAAGAGAAAGAATCCTAAAAGGGGGTCCTTGGTTTATGGGAAGAGCAGGACTCTTCCTTACCCATTGGTATGAAGGCTTTTCACCTGAAAATGTAAATCTATCCCTAGTACTAGTCTGGGTTAGGATGTTTGGGTTACCCATTGAATTTTGGGAAATAGATACCTTCAAGGCAATAGGCAACACTCTAGGAGAATTCCTTGAGATTTTAGATATAATAAAAGATGGATTTTTGGCTATTTATGCTCGAATATTGGTCATGATTGATATAAGTAAAGCTTTACTATAATCAATCATTCTTAAGTATGGGGATAATATGTGGATCCAAACTATAGATTATGAAAACATATCTTTTAGATGTAGAAGATGTCATGAGGTGGGGCATATTGAGAGATCATGCCCTAAGAAGAGCCCAACATAATCATTTGTAGAAAATCGTAAGAGAAATTTACAAATGGTTATGGATGAAGATGGTTTTCAACTTCCAAAAAATAGATCTAGAAAAATAAAAGAAAATAAATAGTGGAGACCAATAAGGAAGGATATTGGAAGAAATACCAACTCTTTTGAGGCTTTAGCCTATGAAGAAAAAGTAGATCAAAACTTAGAGGACATAATACAACAATTTCAACATATTAACAAGGAACCGTCTATTCAGTATGATCCTAATTTAAGGAAGAACATTCTCGATGAACCTAAGGAATGTGTCTCATCATATTTTGAAGACTCTCTTGAAGTACCATGCACCATTCAGAGAAAATAATTGGTAAAGAAAATGTAGTTTTAGAAGTTAATACCTCTGCCATTAATAAGGAAATACTAAAAAATGAGTAGGACAAGTCAAAAGCTTCTATAATAGAGCTAAGGAGAGGATAAATATGTTGAAAAATAAAATTGTGAAAGAATATTGAGGAATAGAATAATAAGACCTACTCCTGATATAGGCAAGGCAAAAAGAGGAAAACCCTCAAATTATCAAGCAAGATCCAGGGAAGCAAGAGCTAACATAGAGAAAGGAACACAAACTAAGTTGGTTGAACTTCTCTTTACCAAACAACAAAATGATATTGGTAATATGTAGGAGGGGCCAAAAGCCCCTAATGAGACATGATTATCATCTCATGGAATATAAGGGGTGCTAATGCCCCCTCAAAGCATAGGTGTATTAGGGACCTATGTTTAAGTAATAAACCTGATATTCTTTGTATCCAGGAAACTAAAATGACAAAAGAAGAAGTTTCAAAAACTATGAAAGCAGTATGGGCAAGATGTGAATGGGATGCTATGGATTCTGAAGGAGTGGTAGGGGAATTCTAACTTGTTGGAATCCTTCTAGAACCTCTTGTGTAACCATTCATAAAACTAGGCATTGGATAGCCTCTTTAGTCACTTGCTACTTTGTAGATATTCATTTCATCCTTATCAATGTCTATGGACCTACAACTCAATCAGGTAGATTAGAAGTTTGGAGTGGGATTGAAGCCTTTATGAGAAGTAAAGACCAAGAAACCCGATTCATGATCATTGGAGATTTTAATGCCATAACCAAGTTGGATGAAAATTTTGGGGGAATTAGGAAATTGACCCAAAGTATGAAATATTTCTCAACTTTTATTCAAAATAATAATCTATGGGAAGTTGAGTTTGAAGAAGACAACTATACTTGGACCAACAATAGGAGAGGCCATAACCTAATAGCAAAAAAATTAGATAGATGCATTCTCTCATATCATTGGCTAGATGAAGGAACTTGTGCTAAAATTAATACCTTAACAAGGATTGGTTCAGATCATTGGCCAATAAGAGTTAAAATGGTGGTAAGTGAATTAAAAAATATCATATTTTAAATATGAGTAGATGTGGGAAGACCATCCTCAATTTGTTGATATGATAGCTCAAATATGGAATTATTTAGGTAATGGTGGGTTGTATGCTCTTCCAAATCAAATTAAATCTATGACATCTAGATTAAAAGAATGGAACAAGAACACCTTTGGAAATATTTTTGAGAAGAAAGAAGAACTAAAAGATAAACTTTCAAAATTCTAAAAAGGTGATGATAATAATCCAAGCTCAGAGGAAAGGGAGTTGCTTAGTGAATATCATAATATTTTGAGTAAGGAAGAGAAATTTTGGAGATTAAAATCAAGATAGACTTGGTTAAAAGAAGGAGATAAAAATACAAAGTTTTTTCATAGGATGGCTATAGTACAAAGATCATCTTCTAGAATTAGTAGAATTAAATCAATAGAAGGGGTTTGGATTGAAGATCAGAGTGAAATTAGAAAAGAGGTAAAGTCATTTTATCAAAATATTCTAGGTTTAGAGGAGACCAAAGTTCTTAATGATAAACTTCTTCAAGATGTTCCTTCAGTTATAATGAATGAAGACAATAGGAAATTGATGGAGCCTATTACTCTAGAAGAAGTTCATTTAGCTCTTTTCTCTTTTAATAAGGATAAATCCCTAGGTCTATATGGGCTCTCTACAACTTTTTACCAACATAATTGGGATATAGTGAAGGATTCTTTATTGGTGGTAGTGGAACAGTCTAGGGTAAAACAATACATTCCTTATAAAATAAATGCAACTTATCTTACCCTAATTCCAAAAAAGAAGGATGTTGAATTGTTTGATTCTTTTAGACCCATAAGCCTATGTAATATGGCATATAATATTATTTCCAAAGTGATGGTGAATAGATTAAGGCCATTGTTAGACAAAATCATTTTAGAAGAGCAAGGAGGATTTGTGAAAGGGAGACAAATTTTGGATGGGATCATAGTAGCTCATGAAGTTATACATTCAACAACTTCAAGAAAAGAGAAAGCTATGATCTTAAAACTTGATATGAGTAAAGCCTATGATAGGGTTAAATGGGATTTTATTTTTGCAGTTTTAGATAAGTTTGGTTTTGGGAAGAAATGGGTTAGATGGATTAAAGCTTGTGTCTCTATAGTTTCTTATTCAGTGTTGGTCAATGGGTTAGTGATAGAATATTTTAAAGCCAAGAGAGGCCTTAGACAAGGAGATCCTCTATCTCCTTATTTGTTCATTATTATGGTAGAATTTTTGAGTAGGAACTTAAAGAAGGCTTACAAATATGGGCTTATAAGTGGACTTAAGGTTAGTAATAACATCGATAACATCACCCATCAATAGTTTGTAGATGATACAACCCTTTTTGGAAGGGCAAGGATAAATGAGGCTAGAGCTTTGAATAACTTTTTAAAAGAGTATGAAAGAGCTTTAGGGCAAAAAGTTAATAGGACTAAATCCAAAATTTACTTCCTTAACACTCCTGCTAATATCAAAGCAAGAATTTATAGGTTGCTTCAAATGGAGGAGGTAAATTTACCAACAACTTATCTAGGGATGCCTTTATTTGAGGGGAGAATGAGGATAGATTTATGGAATCCAGTTATTAGTAAAGTTTAGAATAAACTTCTAGCTTGGAAAGGTAGATGGTTATCGTTAGCAGGAAGAGTGCAATTAATTAAGTCAGTCTTACAAGCCATTCCAACATATTATATGTCATTGTATTCTATGCCAAAATCAGTTGAAAAAAGTTTAATCTATATTATGCGATCCTTTTTATGGTCAGGTTTACATGATAAAAGGAAATTTCCTTTGGTGAAATGGAGCAAGTTGTGTGATGATAAAACTAGGGGAGGTCTTGGTTTAAGAGTTCTTACAGATGCAAACTTAGCTCTTAGGGGAAAAGTTATCTAGAGATTGTACAAAGAGAGTCAAAGACAATGGGCAAGAATTCTTCTAAGTAAGTGTTGATCCCAATGACCCAAGTTTAATATTTATTACATTCTCTCTTCCAAATGGTTCTGCTCTTTGGAATGGTTTAAAAAATCTATTGATCTTATGATTAAAGGTTTAATATGGGTGGTGGGAACTAGAGAAAAATTTCTATTTGGATGGATACTTGGTGTGATAAAAAACCACTCAATTTAGATCCAATTTTGAAACCTTGGATGAGATTGCTTCAAGATAAATATGGTGATAGGGTTTCAAACATTTTGTACAAGGATCGAGAAGGAAGATACAAATGGAAAGAAGATTTTTTTACAAGTATACAAGACATTGATGCTAGGAGGCAATTGAGTAGAAAGATAACAATTGTGATTATTTTGAGGGGTGCTAAGGATAAATTGATTTGGGAGTTGAATAGCTCAGGAGAATACACAACAAGAAGTGGATATAATGTTCAACACCAACATAATAATAATATCACTAGAATATGGAGAGATATTTGGGATAGCCCAAGCATTCCTAAAGTCAAAATGTTTGTTTGGCTAGTAGGTCATAGAAGAATTTTATCCTGGGATAACCTTATGAAAAGGGGTTTTCATGGCCCCTCTCAATGTGTTTTTTGTAATAAGGAGAGTATAGACCATCTCTTGGGACATTGCTCAATAGTCTGGAATCTATGGCAATGGATTCTTAATATGTTTGGTAAATGCATGGTGATGAATAGTAGAATTGAAGATTGGTTAAAGCAATGGTAGAGCACTTATAAAAGTGAGGCTTTACAGATAATATGGGATATATCAAAAGATACAATACTTTGGACTATATGGCTAGAAAGGAATAGAAGAATATTTAAAGGAAAGGAAAGTAGTTTAGAGGTAATGAAAAAGAAGATATGTTTAGCCATAGAGGAGTCTAAACCAACCCTATCAACTCACCCAGTCCCTAATTTGGAAGCAGAGAGCCTTGATAGATGGAGTCAAGTCATTAAATGGAATTATGATGTTGGGTACAAGAGAAGCAAAAAGAAGGCAAAGAATATAAAGTGGAAACCACTAGATGTGGAGTGGGTTAAATTGAATTTTGATGGAGCATCTAAAGGAAATCTAGGACCAATAGGAGGAGGAATAATTAGAAATAATAGAGGAGAGATTTTGTCTCATTATGCTTTCAATAGTGGATTTAAGACAAATAATGAAGTTGAAGCTTGGGCAGCTTTAGAAGGGTTAAAAATATGTAAACAAATGAAATGGAATAGAGTATGGATGGAAGGTGATTCTCTCATAGTAATAAATGCAATTTTGAGGAAAGCAAAGGCTCCATGGAACATACAAGAGATAATTGTGGAAATTCAAGATCTTGCTAAAGAGTTTGAAGAAATCAGGTTTACACATATATTAAGGGAAGGAAACAAATGTGTAGATAAGCTAGCCAATAGAGGGGTTTTGATTGAGGATCATGAAGTTAAATTCTCCTTTCCATGGTTAGAGGAAGTAGAAAGTTTAGTTGAAGCTGACAAAAAATGTTGATTGCCTAAATCAATTAATGATTAAGATTTACTTTAATGTTTTCCATTGGTAATATCTGCTTTATTTTGTAACAATAATGTGTTTTCATTTAGACTATTTATTATAATTTTTGTGGTTGCACTTGTGTTTCAGGAAGGAAACTAGCAATCCATATTTGGTAAAGCGGACTATGATAGTGCGATGTTTTGGAAATATTACTCTACTAAGATGCAAGGCATAGATAGTAGAGGTGAAGTTTTGGCATTGTGAAGGTTGCTATAGGAAAATGTCAAGAAAGATGCTAAATTTTGGATTAATTGTATTCATACAGAAATTTGAAAAGATCTAGAAAATGAAAATCAAGAATTCAAACATTTTATGTAAAATGATGTAGGTTTCTAGCTATAGCATCTCAATTGAGATGAGAAGTGTATCTATTTGTAAACTCTCAAGCTCTAAAGAAGAGAGATGTAATTTTTCAAGGGTGGGGGACCCGAGTACAACCCCTTATTATCCAGAAAAAAATAAAATTCAATCCACTCACACCAACTATGATCAAAGCCAAACTTTTTGAGAATATCATGTAGAAAATTCTAGGAAACCCTATCATATGCTTTGTTCATATCTAATTTCATAAGCATACTTGGCTTTTTCATGGAATGAAGAGAATGTATGGCCTCTTGTGCAATGATTATACCATCAAGAATTTGTTTACCACAAACAAAACCACCTTGTTCCTCTGAGATAACACACCCTAGAATGCCCTTCAACTTGTTTGCCATAATTTTTGAAATGATCTTATAAATCATATTACAAAGGCTTATTGGACAAAAATTATCAAAATATTTTGTGTCGTCTTTCTTGGGAACCAAGGTAATAAAAGTAGCATTGATCTCACTTATTATAGCCTTCCTTTTTCGGGCCTCTTCAACCGCATCTAACATATCACTCTTCAATAAATCCTAAATTTTTGAAAAAATTTATAGGAAATCCATCAAGGCCATGTGCCTTGTTAGGATGGAAAGAGAAAATTACTTCATGGAGCTCCTCCATAGATATCTTCTTCATCAAGATTTCATTTTGTCCCTAAGTGATAATTGATGGAATATTTTGCATAAGTTTATCTTGTGCCTCCTTATCTTGCCTAGAATCTGACAAAATATTTTTGAAATAATTAATTGCTTCCTTCCTTATATCTTCTTCTTCCTCAATATTTCTTCCATCTGGAGTTATAATATTTTTGATATGATGAACATAAAAATTTGTTTTTGTTGTAGCATGATTTTTTTTGTATTTCTATCTCCTTCCTTGAGCCATTTCTCTCTAGATTTTTGGAACCAATATGACTCCTCCTTTTTCAATGCATTATGATAATTAGAAAGTAATTGTTTTTCTTTCACATAAGAATCCTGATCCATTCCATTAATTTCTACTATCTCTTGTAAATTTTTGAGCTTGGATTCAATTTCTTTCTTTTTTCTTTAAAAATGTTACCAAAAGATTTGGCATTCTATATCTTCATTTGCTCCTTTAAATATTTCAACTTTTGAATAAACTTGTACATATATGATCCTTCAAATTGTGCTTCATCCCACCATAAGATAACCATTTGGAAGAAATCAAGGTCTTGGAGCCACATACATTGATATTGAAATAAGTAGGTCACATCTCAAGAGAATGGGTTTGTGATCTGATCTTGCTCATAATAAAATATCTAAAGAGATTGTATACTTTATTTGCAACCATATATTGGATAACAATGAAAACCTACCAAATATTTCTATTATATAAATTTTCCCAATGCATCTATTATCCCATGTATACAAACATTAAAGGAACAATATAACAAGGACCATTTGAATTTATGAGAAAAGCAAAAGACTCCATTGATTCAGATCATCTAGATTTACCATGACATATATAGTACTATGTTAAAATCTTCCTCCCCTCCCCCTATAACCCAAAAATTAGGATCATGAATCATTAATGAATTTGACATACATATGTTGAGGTCCTACTACCATATTTCATGAAGAGTAACTATAGTTAGAGCACATACAATTATAATTCCAACATTTGTATTTTCATATTTCTCACATAAATACCAAGAACCTAATTAATCTTTATTTCTACTATTACCGATTCCATTCACATTTTTCCCATATTATTGCAATACCCACTAATGCTCCTATAGAAGAAACTGCTAAACAATCACCTATCTTCCAAATCTTCTTAAAAGCATCCTTACATTCCTCATTGCTTAATTTTGTTTCTTGTATTAAAATAAACTCAAGGCTATAACAACCTATTAATTCCTTAATAACTCTTTTTTTAGGGGTTTTATTCATACCCCTAATATTCCATGATATCATTTTCATCATCAACACTTTTTATTTTTATTAGTGGGCTTAGCCCCACTTCTTGTTAACACTTGTGATATTTTTATTTGGCTTCCCAGATCAATATTATTTTGAGTTTCTTTTTCTCTTTGTTCTTGCTTTGATGGCCTTCCTCTCCTTCTTCCATTCCCGCCAACACTCTCATCTTCATCAATCTCTTCTATTTTTCCATATTGTTCAAAATGAGACTTATCTTCTAAAGATTTATGTTGCCCTAAAGAGTCAAAAGTGCAAGGAATAGCCTCATTAGCATTTTCTTCTTTATGTTACCCTAAAAACTCTAAACTACATAGATGATCCTCCATAGTCATCACTTTCTTATGTTGGCCTAAAAACCCTAAATTTCCTTGGATATCCTCCATAAGATTTTCTTTACTATACTTCTCTTGAAATCCTAAAGTGCAAGGAATACACTCTGTACTACTTTCATTTTTATTGTAAGGAGAATATTTTAAGCTACTTGAGGATAATAAAGGTGATTTACTTGGATTAAGCTTGACCTCCTTCACCTCATTTGCTTTAAAATTTGTCTCCCCATCTTCCTTTGTTTTAAAATTTGCCTTCCCTTCTTCCTTCACACCTTTAACTCCTTTTATATTTGAACTTGCACATTGTACTTCCTCATCCCCCATATCATTTTTTTATTCTAATGGCTAATTTGAGTGAACTATAATGGCCTTTGCCATCTGATGATGTAGAGGGATTTTTCTAGCCACTTTCTTAGGAGTGGAAAATCCTTGATTTGACCTAGCTTCTCCTATGATATGATCTCCTTGTTTCAAATTGAAGCTACCCTCATGCCCAAAAATTTCCATATCTTCCTCCATTTTCACTTTGTAATCTCTTGCCATGTGCCCAATTTCATGACATTTGCGACATCAAAATGCAATATTTTTATAATCCACTTACTTGATCCCATTCTCTTGATTCAGATTTAATCCTAATCGACTGTGATAAAGGTTTAGAAATATCCATGGCAACACATATTCGAGTGTATACAACATGCCTTCTCTCCTTAGTAGTTGGTCCCTCTTGGATGAATTCACCTAGAGTATTACCAATATTCTTCAAAACCTCCTTATTGATGAGTTGATAAGGAAGTCCAAAAAGCCTAATCCATATCGGAAGCCTTTTAATAGTTTCTGTTTCCACAAAAAAATTCTCACTCAAAGGTCTTAAATATAATGCATCTTTACCCCTAAACCAAGGGCCTCCATCCATTATTTTATCCCTTATTTCTGAACTAGAGAAAATAATGAGGAAAAATCCTTTTGGAAGAAAATAACGAAAAAAATCCTTTTGGAAGAAAAGTCATGGAGTAATTTGAATTCAATCCCCACTTCCACTTAATCCAATTTTGAATCTCAGAAAAACTTGGCCAATATCCATGAAACTTACATATTAACCCTTATCCCTTGTTTCCGAACTAGAGAAAATAATGAGGAAAAATCCTTTTGGAAGAAAATAACGAAGAAAACTCCTTTTGAAATATTAAAATATACATGAAATTGTCCTATAAAGACACCTAATGGTATGCCATTAGACTGTTATCAAAGCTAAAGAGTGTGCTTTGGCTAATTTTTTTGTCAATTCTGTCCAAATGTTGTTATGAGATGCTGTTGTTGTGCTTTCTATTAATAGTTCTCATTCTTCAAACATTGGTTTGTTTCGTTCGAACAGGGGTGCCCATTGGCCCCTTCATTATATATGTTAGTAGTCGAAGCCTTTGGTTATCTTGTTGCTCAACAAGTGTCTCTTGGCAATATTAGAGGTATCTCTCTTCCTTTCTCTCAGTCTCAGTTGGTCAATGATCATTTTGCAGACGACTCCTTCTTGACCTTGAGACAGGAGGAGTAATATGTTATTCAAGCCATTAAGTGTTTGGATATTTTTTGTCAAGCTTCTGGGTCTAGCATTCAATGGCGTAAGACTTCTTGTTACCGACAGTTTGTATAGGATATGCATAGTTGGCTTCAAGGTTTTCAATGGCATTGGATTGCCCCTGGTAAATTTTTCAAATTCTTAGGCATTCCCTTTGCTTTTCAATCTTCTCTTGCTAAGTTTTGGTCAATCGTAGTTCAAAAAGTTGAGCAGAAATTGGAATATGGGTTTACTAAGAAGCTTTCTCTTGCAGGGAAGTTTCAAATTTGTTTTAAAGTTCTTTCTGCCATGCATATTTACTACTCTTCCTGCTAGGTCCCCTCTAAGAATTATTATCTCAAGCTTGAGCGGTTGCTCAAGGATTTTCTATGGTCCAACTCTAAGGACAAAAGAGGTTTTCATAGAGTAGCTTGGGAGAATTGTTGCCTTCCTCGGTCTTAAGGAGGAATGGGACTTTTTGACTGTCACCGGCAGGGTATTGCTTTATGTGCTAAATGGTTCATTTGAGCAGTGTCAGGGAATGAGGCTTGGACAATTTTGATCAGATATTTTGTTTCAACAGGTCTTCCTCTTAACCACCGAGCTTGGAGAGGTATGAGTTTTGCCTCCCTCTTGACTACTCCGGTTCCTGTGACCATTTATGGTTCTTTTGTTATAAAAAGTATTTGGAAAACTTGGGAGCAACTCAAACCCTGGCTTCGGTGGAAAGGGCATGAACCCCGTAAGAGTTTCTATGCCAAACATTTAAATGTTTGGTGGTCTTCAATTTTTAATATTCAGGGCTCACCCTTAGCATCTCACCCTTGGATTTATGCTAAGATATTTTATAAAAAGGGTATCTCTACTTTGATGGATTTTTACTCTTTTCATGACAGAGGTTGGCTTCCTTGGCCCCAGTTTAAAGCCAAGTATGATCTTCGCCCTACTGATAGGGGCACTTATGAGGCAGTTTTGGATTGTGTTCCTTTGACTATTTTGCTCAAGCTTCATACCCATGTTCATAAATCTTGGTGGTCAGAGTGGCAGTGGTATAAAGCTACTCCATTCTGTAATTACAAAGCTAGAATGGGGTATTTATGGCTCTCTCCTTACCTTCCTATGCAGGATAAGCTCAATGCTAAGTGGGATTTAATTTCTACTAGAATGAAATGGAGAATAAGGTTTTTGTTAGTTTAGGCGTCCTACCTTGACCCTAAGCTTTATTTCTTTGCTTGGTGTCTGCTTTCTCAAAGTTTGGCAGTTTGTCCTCGTCTGGTTCACTTGGGTGTAGTTGACCCTCGTTGTGTGTTCTGTAATGCTCCTGAGTCTTGTTTCCATTTATTATGGGAATGCCCAAAAACCAGGTCGACTTGGACCTGGGTTGAGTCTTTTTTTCGACCCTATATGTCACAGTCTTTTGCTTGGTACCATATTCTGCTGGGTGATCCTCCTCAGTTTTCTCTGTTTTTTGATGAAGTCTGGTCCATTTTTCATACCACTATTTTGTTCCATATATGGAAAGACAGAAACAGAACGATGTTTGACCAACTTGAGCCTTATGTTATTTTTTCTCTGTCTGATAAGTTGACGGTGTTTCATGACGTATGGTTGCAGATTTGTGTTCAGGTGGACAAAGTGCAGATGGAGGTCAATCACCTTCGTGATCTCTTGGAGTTTTGGGGCAATGATTCGTGTGCAGTAAGTAAGGTCTCTCCTGAACCACCTGCACGTGAGCGGTCTCGTTCCAGGTCCCAGCCACGCCGTCGCCCCCACCACATGTTAGGGCTCAAAAACCTCTTCCCCGTCGTGATTGGAGTGCCCCGCCCCAGGGTCGCAGAGCTTCTCCTTTAGGAGAGTCCTCTCGTCGATCTGATGGTTGGGGGTCTCGTCCCAAGATGGTTGCAGTAATTCGAGCTACTAGAGGCTGAGATGCTCAGCTTGATCCACCAGATAATGCAGACATTGCTCGAGGCTGAGGCGATGCGCCTAAGTCCACTGAGCTCATTAATGACTCGGGCTGGGGCGTCATTCCGATACCTGCAAATTCTTGGCAGAACTTGGTGGATGAGGAAAACCACCAATCACTCTCTCCACAGGCGAATTAGTTTTTTTATTATCTATGCTTTGATGTAATTTTGTGATCTCTGGGATGTACTTATTTTGAGACTTACGGTTTGATACCAACTTTTGAAGAGTTGGTTTGACATTATGGGGCGTGCCGTGTACAGGCCAAACCTTTTTGTTGTATTGTTATGTATTTTAATTTAATACAAGTTAACTTTACATAAAAAAGCTAAAGAGTGTGACTTCCAGTTGTACCACCTATTGTACTTTACCGACCTTAAAACTAGCTTAGATATATAAAATATATATATCTATAAACACCGAGAGTTATCAATCTCGAGGCGTCTATCTCATTTCTTGGGGGTGTGATAAATATTTTATAGAGTTCGAGGAGAGAAGCAAATAATATTAGAAAAAAGAGTGTGACTTCCAGTTGTACCATCTATTACCTATTGTACTTTACCGACCTTAAAACTAGCTTAGATATATAAAATATATATATCTATAAACACCAAGAGCTATCAATCTCGAGGCGCCTATCTCATTTCTTGGGGTGTGATAAATATTTTATAGAGTTCGAGGAGAGAAGCAAATAATATTAGAAAGTTTGGGCACCATTTTAGTTTAAATAATTTTTAAATATTTTAAATCCATCATAACCTTTAATGTCGGCAGATAATTTCCTTACTGTTGGCTTTTTTAATAAAATATTAACCTTCTGGCTGCCATTGTACGACACTTATGGACGTAATTAAAAAAAAAAAAATTCTGCTCATGTAAAGGAGTTGGTGAGCAAGTGGGTAGTTAAAACTTTCCAATTGAAATTGAGAGGTTCTAAGTTCAAATCTCTCCCTCACATGGTTCAAATCTCTCCCTCACATGTTGCGGATATGCTATGTACAGTAGGTTTCAAATAAAAAAATTAAAATTAAAAATAATAAAAACAAGAGCTTAACGACCACAAATTGCTTGAGGAGATTGACTTGTTTGGCGGGGCACAAAACTGCGGTTTCTACTGCCATTGACTCAACTGAACTGAAATGGCTTCCCTTTGTCCATGGCCGACACCTACGAGTACGCTCATTAACATCCATGGAAATGCCAACTATAAGCACTCTAAAACTTGTTGGATTTTGCCTATTTTTCAGTTACATGTAAATGGCCATGGAGCCCAGCAGAGAATGATATACTCATCGTCCTTGTCAATCGGGAACTCATTTCCACGGCCTTCGAGTCTAAAGACGAAGACAAAGATGCAGGCACGGGCAATTAAGGCCGAAATGAACGTGGGCATCCCATTGGAGGTAAGGATGCCTCCATTCGTATTTGTACTTCTAATGGCCAACAAAATCATTAATATCATCACAATTATCCTCTTGTCAAACGACAACATCGAGTTACAGTATGTATGGGTAGTTGCTTTTCTTATTTTTTTAATGTTTTATATAAACTGGTTGATAACATATTCCTATTTCATTCTACTTTTATTTTTCTTAACCGTTAATAAGGTTAACATTGAGATATTGCGACGCTCTTCTTATTATTATCATGATAACATCTGTGATACTCTTCTTCTTATACTATATTATTCTCACGAAAACATATTTTAAAGATGAAATTTCGTGTCCATATCTACATTTAATTATTCCATACACCTGCTCAACTATTCATTTTCGTTTCAACACAGATCAAAATTCACAAAAAGAAATATTCATGCTATTCTGGGGCCGTTTCCACGTCTCATTCCACGCCATGCCATGCCACGTGAAAGAGAGACAGGGCTCTAAACCACAATAGAGTTCAAAGAGGGCTCTAAACTACAAGGGAGTTCAAAGCGGGTTAATGAGGGATATAAGCAGATTAATTATGGCGCAAGTTAATCAATTAGATGTATAAGTTGAATAAAGGTTTTATGATTTTTAATAGAAGGTTTAAGGTTTAAATTTAATCAGAGTAAATCTTACATTAGTTGAAGTTTGGATGGATAAACATATATTAAATAAATAATATTCTTGACCTTATATTTAGGTAGCTGAAGTTTGGATAAATAAACTTGAATAAATAACATTGTTAGCCAAGATCATCCCATATAATCTATGGCTTTATTTTAAAAACTATACTACTTTAATTTTTATTTTATTATGAATAACATTTTCTTGGTATCATACCTAAACCATATAGGTTTATTCTATCTGTTTTACATCACCATCACCACTGTTTTTTAAGATATTATCTTTATATTTTAACAAACCACACAGTAATGTTATAATCTATTATCTTTATATTTTAACAAACCACACAGTAGTGTTATAATCACAGTTCTAGTAAATATCACCTTTTATAAAGGTGTATGAAACCTGGGTTTTACATGCTTTTAATTTTTTGAGCTTATACTATTTGATTTTTAGTTGGTGTTACATTCACAGTTCTGGTATATATCACCTTATAAAAATTGTTGTATAAAACCTAGTTTTACATACTTTTAAGCTTATATCATTTGATTTTTAATTGATTATGATTAAAATGGTTTATCCTTACTATTTCTTTTTGACTTGCAAAACTTGAACCTAGATTTCTAACCTGAAAGTCCAGGTTTTTAATTATTGTAAAGTTAAAAAAATCAACCTCAATTAAAAAAATTATTTATTAATTTTTAATTTAAAAATTGAAATTAGAAAAAACAAATATAAAAATTAAAATATGAAGTTACAGGTTACTCATAAAACTTCTTATATGTGCAATTCCTATGGCTTCCCCTTTCCCTAAGGAAGCTGTCGGAATTTAAAATTTCAACAAATTCAAACTAGTTTATGATTAAAAACGGAATTGTCAAATTTCAACAAATTAAATCAACTCATGTTTTAAATTCAGTGAAAGTTGGACTGTAGTAAAAATGAACTCCTTATTTTAGGATGATATTCAATTAACTCAACTTACATTTGAAGTCAGTGAACTTTGGACTCTAATACATATGAATTAAATATTCTGGCATGATATTAAAGGATGGAAAGGAAGTTGCTGCTATGTATTAGTCAATGACCTTACAGTCGAATATCGTCACAGGCAAGATAAAGATTCACCAATATACAAGGTTTCATCACCATGTGTTCCAATTGATGATGTGTATGATCCCTTGTGAAGGTATGCCTACTGTTGATTTCGTATGTAATAGAATCAGCGAGTATCCTTATGATTGTGAGATTGAGTCCTAAGTATCCAGGAGCTATTAAACTAGCATTAACTTAGTTGACATTCCTCTTTTCTAAATAGGTGTGCTTAAATATTTGATATGGATACGGATATAATACTCTTCTATTTAAACCTATTCAAATACATCACTGCTGTACTTAAATGTATTTAAATGCATGTTCGTCTATGGGACATATAATGTCATTATAAAATAATTTCTAATCAAGAAAAACAATAAAAAACCATTCTCTTAATAAAAACATACTATTTACAATTTATGTTTATGCAAACATTTTTATGTTATTTTTATGTATAGAGTATGCTTTTCATTAATGTTGTAACTTGTATCCAAGAACATCCATAGTAAGGGTTTTAAGAATTTGTCATACTCATATTAGATTATATCTATCTATATAAATGTGCTTTTATTCATATCTTAACTTGCATCCAACAATGTCTATAGTAAGGGCCTTGAAAACTTGTATGAGAGTACATCCTAAACACCATGAGATACAAATTGACTAGTGAGCCTTCTTAATAGGTTAACAGTAAAGTAATATAGTATGTACCAAGAGATACAACATATGACATGTAATAACCAATATGTTATGAGATAAAATATTGGGTCATCATTGTATTGATCAAATGATCAAAGCTTAATTAATGAATGAAGGCTTTATCCTCCTTTAGTGCTATTAGCACGAACATCATTGTATTGACAATGAGTTTTGGAATGCCAAGCAACTTGGCATTGTAATTGGTTTTGTAGATAGCATTCAAGGCCATGAGATAGAAAATTGACTAGTAACTCGTTGACAAGTTTTGTCACATTGCTTCTGAAGGGGTAGTGAAATTTGATTATGTTGATTTTCTTGATATAGTTTTCCTTATTTTTGTTGATAGTAGTGTTGCAGCAATTTTGGCTGTCATTTTTTGGATCCCCCTTGTAAATAACTGAATTTAAAAGAGCTTCGCCCATAATATAGCAAGAAAAAGGAGCTTCGCAAACAGCAGGCAGGAAAAAACATAGGTGCAAGCCAAATTTTCTAAGGCACAGAAAGAGCTTCGCAAGCGAAGCTCCCACAAGACTAGCTTCGGGCCGAAGTTTTGCGAAGCATACAATGTAAAGTAAAATGCCAAAACAAATTCTTAAGTGTGGAAAAACACTTCGCAGAAATGCTAGCGAAGCACCTGCTTCGGCTGTCCCTTTTGGCGAACCACTCCTCAGGAAAATCTACTTCGCTCAAAATCTTCCCGAAGCACCCGCTTCGGGCGACTCAAGTGCGAAGCTTCCCCCTCCGAAGGCTGGTTGTCCCTGAAAATTTTCTAAGGCATGGAGGAGCTTCGCTTGAATTTTCCCCGAAAGGCTGTTTTTGCAACGGTTCGCGGCGAAGCAATTTTGAAGGTCCACTTCGGCTGAATTTTGTGCGAAGCTCCCTCAGTAGAAGCCTAACCGTATGCCCAAAATTTTCTAAGGCAAAATTCTACTTCGCTTGAATTTTCCCCGAACGGCCACTTTGAAAGAAGGTTCGCAGCGAAGCTGTTTCTGGATGTCCCTTCGCTGCGAAGCACCAATACAAAGAGGTCTATCCCACTTCGGCTCTCATCCATGGCGAAGCAGCTCCCCGAACTAAAATTCAGCGAAGTTCTCCAGGGCACACATCCCAAGACTGGGTATTTCTTCGAGGCAATTGAGTGGTTCATTAATGCATCTTTACTTGCCCGAAAGACCCGGGACTCATTTTCAGCAATGGAAAAGGAAAGGTCAGCCGCAGGAGGAAAACCCGATGGACCCGGCAGCCACTCGAGCATTGCGCCCAGAGATTGAGGACGAGTCAAGCGGCCCATTAATGAGAGTTTCCCCGGCTAAAGCGGTCGTAATTGCTAAATATAGGAACGGATGTGAGAACTCAGTCACGGGAGGAGCGAAGGCAGATTTTCCAGTTTTTCGAGGGCGTACTGCTAGGTTTTGTGCAATGATGGCTCAGAGGGCCGGGTCCTCTATAAAAACCCATGAATTGTAATGAAAAAGGGGGGGAACTTTTGCTAGAAAGCTGCTGTAACTTGATTCCTGCAATTGATATTGAAGACTTTGGGCTCATTTCTCTCTTGTATGCTGCCTTCTGGATTATTTCTGCTATTCTGTCTTTGATTGTATACTGTAATTCTGAATCCTGAATTTAGGTGTGTAATTAGGGACAAAACCCTGTAATTCTCCTGGAGGATACATAGGGGAGAAAATGCCATGTTAATGTTCTTGTATGCTGCCTGTGGATAGTGTTTCTGCTATATTTACATGTTTCCTGTTCGCTGTAATTCTGAAATCTGGATTTAGGCGTAGGGGAGTAAGTGAATCCTGGAACTCGTCCAGAGGATACATAGGAAAGTTAGCGTGGTGTTCATTTATGTGTTATCTTTTGTATTTATTGCTGCTACTTCAAGGTATTAGTTAGTGATCGTGTTGCTGGTTCTTCCCCTCATTAAATCAACCAACCGTGTTTCTTCCCTACTCTTTTATTTCTTTCCTGCACTCTTACTCTTTTTATCTCTTTCCTGCACTCTCATCTTTAAAGAATCAGTAGTTTAGTTAAGGAGCCGGCCTTTCTCCGGAGATTGGCACGGAGGGCATCTCTTCCCTCCGGCCTTTCAATGTTGGTCCAGGTCTAGGGCGCGTATACATACAAAATCCTTTCCTGTGGCAAATTTGTGACCAACAGTTTCTGGCACGCCCGGTGGGACCCGGTCCGTCTCACCTTATGAGTGGTAGTGAGAGCCGATGCTTATCTCATTACCAAACAGACTCTAGCATCTGGCGACTCTGCTTAACCTGGAAATCTCAAAGTCGTTGAGACCGATACCAAAGTATCCGTGCCTTCATGCAAACAAGATATCGAGTTAGGAATAGTGGAGAAGGAACTGAGTTTTTTGAACTCGACATTGATGCTTTCGGAGAGCACCCTAGGCTGATAACACCTGAACAGCTGTTACGGAGGGCGCCTTCGCAAGAAGTTGTATTTGATGAAGAGGGCCTGACTTCCGACAGCACAGCAGCTAGTCTTCCCCCTAATCCTCCTAACTCCCCCGATCATCCAAGCGCTTCCGCTTCAGTCAGTCACCTACAAGGGACTTCGGGAATCCCTATCTTTCCGACTCCAAGCGCAGGCATGGCACACCAACAGCAGCAGCAGCAGCTGCCGCCACAGCAACAACAACCCAGGTCGTTCCCGGCATGGAACTCTTCCGGACCATTAAACCTGGCGGGACAAGGACAGGTTCCACCTGCTGCGATGAAGAAAATTCCTACCTTCGATGGTACGGGGAAGACCGCTCTGGAACACATTCAAGACATAGTTTCTCTGGCGGCAATACACAACATCACCGAAGGAGTGATGGTGAAGCTTCTGGTTCTATCCCTCCGAGGAAAACTCCTTTATTGGTATAGATCGCTTCCGCCTGGCACCATAACAAGTTGGGACCAGTTAGTTGGACAACTGATGAGAGGTTTCAACGAGTCTGCTGACCCTTCCTCCCTCTTGCATCAATTTACGACAATTCAGAGACACCCGCAGGAGGAAATTGCAGACTTCAATGTGAGGTTCGCTCGGACTTGGCAAAGAGTACCTACTGGACTTCGGCCAACCAGCGAGGCTACAACATACTACTACCTTAGGGCCCTCAATCCAGATATCAGTGTAATGGTAAGGTATTCGAATGTGAATAATTTTCCCGAGCTCTATGAATTAGCCCGAAAGCGGAAATGGACCCGATAGCCGTAGGAAAGCTTCCCCAAAGGATGTCGATGCCTATATTCCCGGAGTTTCCGCAGACACAATGCCTGAATGCAGCTACGTCGCAAGCCTCCATAACCCCTGTATATCCCCTCTCATCATGGAATCCTAACCCCGTTGTAACCCAAATCGTTACACCACAAGTGCATTTCCCCGCGTATTCAACGCCACAGCCTACCGTTCCTGCGTTACCAGCACCACCTCAATACCCCGCTTTGCCCCCAATACCTACGATGGCTCCATTGCCGCAGGCCCCCAAAGTTGAAGATATGCAGGCTAAAATATTACAGGAAGTTCAGTCTTTGAACTCTACTGTACAGACTTTGTCCAACGATATGATTATCATGAAGAAGAAACAAGCACAACAAGAATTTCTTCCAAGGAGGTCTTACCCACCGCCAGCGCTCACCAAAGATCAAGTGGTGCAGCCAGGAAGATCTTCGGCAAGAAATGTTGTGATCGACGAAGGAACAAGCACTTCTGACACCGTGCATTGGTGTTCTACATGCAATGACCCACATGAGGAAAACACCTGTATGTTGCATCAACATTTTGTGCAGACGCTGTCAGGAAACAACCCCAGCGGACAAGTCAACATGATAAGACAAACAGATCAGAACCCGGTCGTGGACGAAGAAGAGCAAGTTTCGATGCTTACTAGGGAGGGAAAAAGACCAATGGAAGTGGACGCAGCTCAAATGGCTCCCTTGAAGGTATATACCCTCCGCGAAAAAGAGCAGCAACCTGCTAGAGCCCCGGACAAAGCTTTACACCCAGCGCCAGCAAAAGAGAAGACCCAACAAGTCTCCACAGCCCCGCCTCAGGCTGAAACTAAAGAGCAGGCAAGGGAAAAGCTTAAGTTCCCTTCGCTAACCAAGCGGCAAAGAGTTGAAGCCACGGAGCAATATCACACAAAGTACGAAGCTAAAAAAGGGCCCGAAGTGCATACCCCCATAAGGTATAATATCGTGGATGAGCTAAAAAAGACCCCTGCCAAAATTAGTTTATATGATGCTTTACAGCTACCAGGACAGGTAGACCTGTTGCAGGAGTCTTTGAAGTCCGCGAAAGTTGGGCAATCAATGCCGCCCGCCATAGTGCAAACCCTGTCTACGTCCATAACAGGAAAGAACAGACCTCCCCCGTTTTACTTGTCATTACAAATGGAAGGTCACATTGTCCATAACTGTATGATTGATTCAGGGGCAGCAACGACGGTCATGCCTAAAGCGGTCTGCGAAGAAATAGGGATGGAGTATACAAGAAGCAGCCATGGCGTACTCCAACTGGATGGCACTCCTGTAAAGACCGTCGGGGTAATCAAAGATATACCCATCCGACTACACAAAGTGCCCCAAATTGTGGTGATACAGGAAGTGGTAGTAGTAGATCTAGAACCCTATTTCAGCATGTGTCTTTCGAGGGAATTCACAGCGAAGCTAGGGGGATACCTGTCCATGGACTATTCACATTTGGAGGTCCCATTCAAAGGGAAGAAGGTCAAGATTTACAACGAGAAACCTTCCACGTTTCTCGTACAAAAAATGACTGAAGAAGAATGCAATGATCTCGTCCATGCGATAGCAGAAGAAATTGAACGAGTGGACTTAGTAGAGGAGTCCCTTGCACAACTAAGTTCTGAAGATGAATTTTCATTGACAGACTTTAATGCTATGATAGAAACAGAAATAGGGTGTTACACCATTGCAAAGCCAGAGAAACACATTAAGTCAGAAGATAAAGTACCTGCCCAAGGAGAATTATGGCAATTATTCTTTGATGGTGCCCGGTGCAAAAACGGAGTCAGGGCAGGGATCCTTCTAGTGTCACCATCCGGAGAACAGAAAGAATATTGCTATAGATTAGTTTGGAGCTGCACCAACAATGCAGCAGAATATGAAGCCCTATGCCTAGGACTGAAAAAAGCGGAAAAGCTAGGCATAAAACACCTCAAAATTTTTGGAGATTCAGAACTGGTATGCAATCAGGTCACCAACAAGTGCATCTCAAAAAAGCATTATCTTAAAGCATACCGCAACAGAGTATGGGACCTGTTTGAACAGTTTGAGTCACTCAATCTGCAGTCCATCCCGCGAGAGAAGAATAGACACGCCGACGTCTTGGCCTCCATCGCGGCTAGATATTCTCCAGCTGACGACATGGTACACAAGCCTAAGGCCGTGAGGATGATTTATAGGCCCTCTGTGCCGGATAAGGACATGCATTGGCAAGTTTTCGACAATGATGAACAGATCATCAATTTCTTGGTCCAAGAAGCAGCCACTGTTGAAGAAAGGAGTATGAAGAGCGAGGAGTATGAAGGACTGGTCCAGTTAAAAAATAACCATGTTCCAAGAGGATTGATCACTCTAGAGAGCCTGTTCGATCAGAACGACAGAGTAGTTTCTCACAGAATCAAAGTCGACGCTAGGCAATATCAAGATCTAGAGCTTGAATCCGGGAAAGTGATAAAAGTTGGAGCGGATTGTACCATGGCTGAGTTAGAACAAATCAGGTCTCTATGCAGGAAGTATCCAGATATAGTAGCCTGGTCTTACCAAGACCTAAAGGGCTATGACCGAAGGTTGGTTCAACACACCATCGAGCTACAAGAAGGGGTAAAACCTTTCAGACAGAGGCAAAGGCCGGTCAACCCAAAGATCGAAGCTCTGATGAAAGCTGAACTTCTGAAAATGCTTGAAGCAAAGATCATCTATCCCATAAAGCATTCTTCTTGGGTAGCAAACTTAGTTCCTGTCAGGAAGAAAAATGGGGATATTCGGCTATGTGTGGACTTCCGCAACTTAAATCAGGCTTCACTCAAAGACCACTATCCCCTCCCGCAGATTGATCAAATCTTGCACTCAGTAGCTGGAGCCCAACGTTTCTCCCTACTCGATGGTTTTTCAGGATATAACCAGATTTGGGTTAGAAATGAAGACCAGCACAAAACAGCCTTTACTACTAAGTGGGGGACGTTCGCTTACCAGCGGATGCCGTTTGGCCTTTCGAACGCAGGAGCTACCTTCCAGAGAGCTATGGACTTAGCATTTGGAGAACTGCTGAACAAGGTTATCGTCATCTATTTGGATGACATGACCGTCTTTTCCCGAAAAAGAGAGGACCATCCCTCGCACCTGCAGCAAATATTTGAAAAATGCCGAGAATTTGGCATCTCAATCAATCCTAAGAAGTCCATCTTTGCAGTGAATGAAGGAAGACTGCTGGGGCACCTTATATCGGAAAAGGGGCTCACGATAGACCCTGACCGGGCTAAGGCTCTCCTAAAACTTCCATTACCAATGAATAAGAAGGGGCTGCAGTCCTTCTTCGGGCAAATTAATTTCGTGAGGAAGTTTGTACCAGACTTCGCCCAAATCATCAAGCCGATGTCCCAACTTTTAAAGAAAGATGCCGAATTTGTCTGGACCGATGAAAGAAGGGAAGCATTTGAAGAAATCAAGGCCCGAATCGCTCAGGCACCCGTCCTGACTAACCCTGACTACAGTAGGGATTTCATCCTATACGCTGTAGGAGAACCCGAAAGTTATGCCGCAGTCCTGACGCAAAAAGGAGAAGATGGCGAAGAGCGCCCCATTGCGTTTCTAAGCCAGGTGATACACCCCCACGAGGAGAAATACAACTTCATAGAAAGACAGGTGCACGCTGTCATGAAGTCCCTAAGGAAATTCAAACATTTCGTTTCCCAAAGTCGGGTTACAGTGTTCGTCATCCATCCTGATGTACGCAACTTCATTATCCAAGGAGAGTTGGGCAGCAAAAGGGCTGGTTGGGTCAACAAAATACAGGAATTTGACATTGAAATCAGACCCACAAAGTTGGTTCGCGGTCGCGCGCTATGCCAAGAGCTTGCGAAGAGCGTAGCAGCCGAAGTAACAGCTTGTCAGTGGGATGACTTAGCGGCAAAAGAAAGCTTCGCAAACCGAGACGAGGATGAAAAGGATTGGGTCAATGAAATAGTAGAATATTTCAGCACTGGGATATGTCCTTCGCATTTAAATACTTCGCAGCGAAGACACTTCAGGCTGAAAGCCCTTCGCTTTGTCTTACGCCCCGAGGGCCTGTTCTACCGAAATATTGATGGCGTTCTTCTGAAGTGTATAAGGGAGGATGATAAGAAATGGGTCCTTGGTGAATTCCATTCAGGTTTATCAGGGGGCCACTCTGCAGGAAGGACAACTGCTTTAAAGATAATCGTGGGCGGGCTACTACTGGCCCTCGCTCTTTGCCGATGCCTTCGCGGTTTGCAGAAAGTGTGAACAGTGTCGAAGTTTGTCGGGCGAAGCAAAAATGCTCCCATGCCCCTCCAGCCAATACAAGTGGAAGCACCATTTCAACAATGGGGATTGGACTTCATAGGGGTCATCTCGCCGAACTCTTCTGGAGGACATAAATTCATCCTCACCGCGACCGATTACTTCACCAGATGGGCCGAAGCAGTACCCGCCAAACAAGCTGATCAAGAAACGGTAGTCACTTTTCTAGAAGGCTTGATCACCCGGTTCGGCATCCCCGAAGCAATAGTAACAGATAATGGCCCCGGATTCATAGGCGCCAGAATTAATGAGTTCACTTGCAAATATGGGATATACCGCAAGGTCAGCTCCAATTACTATCCCCAGGGTAATGGATTAGCAGAATCAACAAATAAGACCCTGCTGAGGTTGCTGAGAAAGCTCATAGACAAAAACAAAAGGACTTGGCATCTTCTCTTAGATCAAGCCTTATGGGCTGATCGAATATCTATTAAGAAGTCGATCAAAACCTCACCGTATGCTTTGGTGTATGGTAAAGAGGTTGTCCTACCAACCCATATAAAAATTCCTGCGTTGAAAATGTTAAGTGATGAAGAAGCAGAATCCGGTCCTATGGAAGTTAGGCTAGCCCAATTATTGCAATTAGAGGAAGAACGGGATAAAGCATATCAGAACTTCGCAAAGCATGCCCAGGTCACCCGAAACTGGTTCAAGAAGAAGTCATCCGTCCGGACATTTAAAGTGGGAGACTTGGTCTGGAAATGGAATTCATGGAAGGTTAAGCCAGGTAATCATGATAAACTGGATGCGTTTTGGGAAGGACCGTTCGAGATTGCCAAAGTAAATTCAGCTAACTCCTTTATCCTCAAGGATGCGACTGGTCAGACTCTGCCACTTCCCGTAAACGGTCTTCACTTGAAGACCTTCCATCATTAAAAGTTTTCTGGAAAATCTTAATCCTTGTATATACTGTTGTTTATACTTGTACAAACTTTGTTTTAAGAGTCTCTAGAATTAAGCATGTAGTTAGATATAGATTGCATCCTCACGTCATTGTGAAAATGAAGTTTTGCCTCGTGACTAAGGTTCAGCTCTGCCGAATCAAGAGTAAAATCTACTTCGGAATTTTTCTACGCGAAGTAGCCGGCGTAGGACGGTTCGCTGCGAAGCACTTTCAAATCAACAACAAGGAATGACTCATTGCACCCAGATCTTAAAGGAGAAGGCAGATGTAACCTGTTTCGCTTGGCAGCAGGCTTCGCTGAAGAGGCAAAAGGAATATTTCTCCGAAGTATAAAGGCATGGAAAATGCTTCGCAAAAGGAAACTGTGCGAAGCAACTTCAAAGGGAAAATTTTGCGAACCACTTCTTTGAGACAAAGGAACACGCTTCGCTCCTAAGGTATCCTAAGCCCCACTTCGGGGTCAATCTTGCGCGAAGCGCCCGGTAAGACAACGATGTAGCCTAGATCCCGTGAAAAGGCAGCTTCGGGTCCGAAGCATAGAAGACCAAGGGAAAGTTTAAGGTTCGTTGCGAAGCACTTTGCGCCAAAATCAGCTTCGCCAAGTCGTAGAGCGCAAAACGAGAAGCATTTAAAATGTGCCTTGAAACGTGTGCCAACTACAATCTAGGAAACCGTCCAAGACGTGGGGGTTTAATGCAAAGGTGGCGGAGCGCATCCCAAGAGAATGTCGTTATGATTAAAAGTTGCGCCCAGGTACGAGGTGGCAGGGGAATTAGATTTTCGAAGCTGGGCCAGGTCCTCGAAGTACACAGACCCGCGTGCAACCCCGCCGCAAAGCCAATGAAGAAGCAAAGCAATCCCTTCCGCCTGATTTTCGAATTTAATTTTGGTAGTTGCCATTAATGATGGTGGCTATAACCTTCGGCTATAAATCCCGAGCTTCACCAATAAATAAGTTGTTTATCTGCCGTCAAGCAAGACTGTAAGAAACTTAGCCAAAGCTCTACGATATTCCCGTTTTCTGCATTAAAATTCTGCTCCTTAAAAAACGAAATGGGGAAGAAGAATTCTAAAGAGAAAAGGAAAGAGCCCGAGGTAGTGACTCCAGAAAAGGCAAAAGGGGGCAAGGAAGAAAAGAAGCATAGGCCCAAGAAGGTTGATTTAAACCTGCGCCCTGAGAAGCAGCCCATAGAAGAAGGGGAGGAATCAGAGGATGAGCAACTTCCATAACCTCCCATTGATGGGTGGGAGAAGATAAGAGACACCGAACTTTCAAAAAGCATCGCAGAACTGCGATACACTATCGACTACATGAAGAGTCGATTATCTGCAGAAAATAAGAGGGCTGCCGCATACTACTCGCAGATATACTGGTATCTGACTCCACCAACCCACCACTGTCCTGAATTAATCTGCGCGATAGCCCAGAATTACCAGCCGTCCACCAGACAAGTTCTGGACGCTGCGGGTAATAAGTTATTTTCGATTTTTAAGGAAGATGTGCAAGTAGCTTTCGCTCCTTTGCAAGGGCCACCCAAGGGGTATTTGGTGCGCAATGTTCTATTGAATGAACAAATGGACAGATTTAACGCCTCCAACCACATTGTGAAATTTTTGAAGGAGAGTCTTAAGGATGGGCTACCTTCAGGCAAGCTACCACAGATGCCTCGCCTTCTGCAAGACTTCAAAAGCACATATATCTTTTCCATTATTGCATGGGTTGCAAGGGTACATAGTACACAACTGTATGGTGGACTCTGGAGCTTCCACGACTGTTATGCTGAGAGCCGTCTGCGACGAAATCGGGATGGAGTACACAAGGAGCAGCCAAGGCATGCTGCAACTGGACGACACCCCTGTCAAGACAGTCGGTGTCATTAAAGACATCCCTATTCGGCTTCACAAAGCTCTCGACATCGTGGTCATTCAAGAGGTCGTGGTTGTTGACTTAGAACCCTACTTCGGCATGTGTCTCTCCAGGGAGTTCACTGCAAAGTTGGGTGGGTATCTGTCTCTAGACTACTGACACATGGAAGTGCCCTTCAAAGGAAGGATACTGAAGATCTACAACGAGAAGCCTTCCACATTTCTAGTGGAGAAGATATCCGGAGAAGAGTTGCAGGACTGCATGGTTTAGCTAACGGAGGAAGAACTGGTGGTGGTGGATATGACGGAGCAAGCTCTTGAGCTGCTACAAGTAGAAGATGAATTCTCCTTGCGGGACTTCAACGCCGTGATCGAGACTGAGCAAGGCTGCTACACCGTCGTCCATCCTGAGAGGCTTGACAAGTCAGCCAAGAGAGAAGTAGGACCTGCACCAGAGAAGCTGTGGAAGCTTTTCTTTGACGGTGCCCGATGCAAAAATGGCGCCGGTGCAGGAGTATATTTGGTCTACCCGACCGGGATCCAGAAGGATTATACCTACAGGCTGGCTTGGAGCTGTACCAACAACGCGGCGGAGTACGAAGCCTTGTGCCTGGGTTTGCGAAAAGCGGAGAGGTTGGGGATTAAGCACCTGCAAATCTTTGGCGATTCAGAGCTGGTGTGCAACCAGATTACGAATAAGTGCGCATCCAAGAAGCACTATCTCAAGGCGTACCGTAATCGAGTCTGGGATCTGATGGAGTCGTTCGATTCATTGAATGTCAAGGCTATATCACGTGAGAAAAACAAGCATGCTGACATTCTGGCGTCTGTTGGAGCCAAGTATGTTTCGGCTGATGACACTGTCCAGAAGCCGAAGCCGGTTCGTATCATTTATAGGCCTTCTGTGCCTGATAAGGACACCCACTGGCAGGTGTTTGACTGTGACGAGGAGATCGTCACATTTTTTGTTAACGAAGCGTGTTCAATCGAAGGTATAAACCCTGATGACGAACAATATGAGGGGTTGATACAGTTAAAAAATAATCATGTCCCAAAGGGACTGATTACACTAGAAAGTCTCTTTGATCAGAATGACAGAGCAATATCACACAGGATCAAAGTAGACCCTAAGCGCACGCTCGACCCGGAGCTTGAACCCGGAAAAACAATTAAGGTCGGGACAGACTGCACCACAAAGGAACTCGAGCAGATCAGAACATTGTGCCGAGAGTTCCCTGACATAGTAGCCTGGTGCTACCAGGACTTGAAGGGGTATGACAGAAATATAATCCAAGCATACCATTGAGCTAGAAGATGGTGCAAAACCATTCCGGCAGAGCAGTAGGGTCAGAAATCCGAAGATCGAAGCCATGATGAAAGCCGAGCTCCTGAAAATGCTTGAAGCCAAGATTATCTACCCCATCAAGCATTCATCCTGGGTTACGAACTTGGTTCCCATGAGGAAGAAGAACGGAGACATTCGTCTCTGTGTGGACTTCAGAAATCTGAATCAGGCCTCCCTCAAGGACCATTATCCTCTTCCCCAGATCGATCAGATCCTCCACATAGTTGTTGGAGTGCAAAGATTCTCCCTCCTAGATGGCTTTTCTGGGTACAACCAGATCTGGGTCAAGGATGAGGACCAGCATAAGACAACGTTCACCACCAAATGGGGAACGTTCGCCTATCAGTGCATGCCTTTCGAATTATCCAATGCTGACGCCACATTCCAGAGAGCCATGGACCTGGCCTTCCGAGAGCTGCTCAACAAGATCATTGTCATCTCCTTGGATGACATGACTGTATTCTCTCACAGGAGAGAGGACCATGTTCCCCACTTGCAACAGATATTTAAAAGATGTCGTGAATTCGGCATTTCCATAAACTCGAAGAAATCTGTCTTCGCGGTAAAAGAAGGTAAGCTGCTGGGGCATGTCATCTCCGAGAAAGGCCTAGCCGTGGACCCTGATAGAGCAGAAGCCCTCCTCCGTTTGCCCGCTCCAGTTGACAAGAAGGGGCTACAGTCCTTCTTCGGCCAAATCAACTTCGTGCGGAAGTTCATACCGGACTTCGCACAAGTAATCAAGCCCATGGCTGAACTATTGAAAAAGAACGCTGAATTCTTATGGACTGATGAGAGGAGGCAGGCCTTCGAGGAGATCAAGGCCCGCATTGCACAAGCTCCGGTGTTGATAAACCCGGACTACTCCAAGGACTTCATCCTGTACGCGGTGGGAGAACCCGAGAGTTACGCCGCAGTCATGACCCAAAAGGGAGACGATGGCGAAGAGCGCCCCATAGCGTTCTTGAGCCAAGTGATTCAGCCGCACGAAGAAAAGTACAACTTTATAGAGCGGCAAGTTCACGTGGTCATGAAGTCTCTCCGAAAGTTCGAGCACTTCGTCTCCCAAAGCAGGAACAACCGTCTTTGTGATACACCCGGACGTCCGAAGCTTCATCATACAAGGGGAGTCGGGTCACAAGAGAGCAGGATGGATGGCTAAAATCCAGGAATTCGACATCGAAGTGCTGCCAACCAAGCTTATCAGAGGCCGAGCCTTGTGCCAGGAGTTGGCCCGAAGCGCAGTAGCCGAGATATCTGCCTGTAAGTGGGAGGATCCAAAGAACAACCACCAACCTAACCAACTCCATACCAGAGGAGAGTGACTGGACAGATGACCTGGTGAAGTATCTCTGCACCGGGAGATGTCCAGACCACCTGAACGCCTCACAAAGGAGGTTTCGGCTAGGGGCACTGAAATACACTCTTCGCCCCGAGGGGCTTTACTTCAAGAACATTGAGGGCGTCCTGTTGCGGTGCGTCAAGAAAACAGACCAACTCAGGGTCCTCGGAGAATTTCACTCTGGGATGCCTGGAGGTCACCATTGTGCAAAGCCTACAGCCTTGAAAATAATCGTAGTCGGGTACCATCGGCCCATTCTCTTTACGTGACGCGCATGCGATCCGTACAAAATGTGATCAATGTCGAGATTTGTCTGGCAGAAATAGAAAAGCACCCCCGCCCCTTCAACCGATCCAAGCCGAGACTCCGTTTCAGCAATGGGGTCTGGACTTCACTGGGGTTATTACGCCGAACTCTGCAGCAGGGCACAAGTTCATTCTCACCGCCACCGACTACTTCACACGGTGGGCAGAGGCGATCCCCACCAAGAACGCGGACCAGGAGACGGTCATCAGGTTCCTCGAGAGCCTCATTACCCGCTTCGGGGTCCCTGAGTCAATAGTGACGGACAATGGTCTGGGGTTCGCAGGCGCTGTGCTCACTGAGTACACCCGCAAATACGGCATTTATCACAAAATGTCTTCCAATTACTACCCGCAGGGGAACGGTCTTGCCGAGTCCACCAAGAAGAATCTGCTGAAAATCATCAAGAGGACAGTACAAAAGAACAAAAGGACTTGGCACCTGCTCCTGGATCAGGCGCTGTGGGCGGATAGGATATCATTCAAAAAGTCCATTAAGACATCCCCTTATGCGCTTGTATACGGCAAGGAGGCAGTCCTGCCAACCCACATAGAGATTCCCGCTCTCTGGATGTTGGATGAAGAGAGAGGCAACGGGGATCCAGTAGACGACAGACTGTGCCAGTTGCTGCAGTTAGAGGAAGACAGAGAAAAAGCATACCAGGCCTTCACCAAACACGCTGAAGCAACCCAAGGCTGGTTTGCAAAAGGCGCCACCGCCCGAGTTTTCAAAATCGGGGACCTGGTGCTGAAGTGGGACTCGCTGAAGGCAAAGCCGGGCAACCACGGCAAGTTTGATTCCCTCTAGGAGGGCCCCTATCAGATTGCCATGGTAAATCGGTTTAATGCATTCGTACTCCGGGATATGGAGGGACAACTCCCCATTCCCGTCAATGGGTTCCACCTAAAAATTTACCGTCACTGAAGGCACCCAAATGGGTCCTTCCTTGTACAGATTTCCCTTCTGCATTTTTAGTTTTCAGAATGTATATATTTCAGCATTCAGTTTTTAATTTTTCAAAGAGCCCAAGTAAAACTTAAGGCAAACCCCGACTTCGCAATGAAGTCGGGTAGTGCTCCTTGAACAGTGCGAAGTTCGGAAGAAGGCAGCTGAAAAAAGGAGCAAAAAAGACTAGTCTGGGTGCGCAACCCGACTTCGCAGCGAAGTCGGGCTGCGCGCCATCTGGAGAGCGCAGTTGGGAAACAGGCAGAAAGAAAACGGCTAAGTGTCAGACTGCGCAAGCAAATCTGGGCGAAGTCGGATTGCGCCCATTTTTCGGGCGAAGTCCGAGTGCGCTCCCATTCTCGGGCGCACCCTGGGTGATCCGTCGCGGGAAGCTGAAAACGGCTAAATGTCAAAGTCAGGCTGCGCAACTTTTGGAGCAAAGTCTGACTGCGCAGTCAAATCTGGGCGAAGTCGGAGTGCGCCCATTTTTTGGGCGAAGTCCGAGTGCGCCCTGAATTTTGGACGCAACCCGAATAACCCACCACGGAAAACGCGAAAAAATTCTAAGTGCGGGCCCAGGGCGCAGTACGGCACAGGGCGAAGTTGGGTCAATGGGCCAAAAATTCTCCCTTGTAAAGTGTGCCCAGACGGCGGCGATGACGTCAGCAATGGCACGACGTCCAAGGAAGGTTTAATGATTGCACAGCTTTCAAGAACGATGCATTAAAAAAGCAAGGTGTGTTTGGACCAACGGCTACTAGGGTGCACTTTTCAAAAATAAACCCATGCATAGCCGCCAAAAAATCATAACGCCTCCACCAACTTCGATTTAACGGCTCTAACTCCCTCCCTCGCGCCATTAATGCTGCAGTCTTTGCCTAGAAAAAAGCCCTAGCATACTCAGAGAATTCAGAGTATCGAACTGCTTCCGAGACTGCAAAACGCAGAGCTGACAATTCAGAAGCCGTAATTCCCGCCTCTGTTGTTTCAGAAAGGATGGACAAGGGGAAAGCGCCCGTACAGGCGCAATCCAGTGAAGAGCGGCGCGAAGCTGAGGAATCACCAGAGTCAAGCGCTCATGAGAGTGAAGCGCCGCAGACCAGAAAAGAAAGACCCGGACGAAGAGGCGCGTAGTTGGGCAAATTCCGCCGCCACCAGTTAATCACCTGGCCGGGTACAAGGACGGCTCTTTCTCCATCAGCCTCACCAAGCTGCGGCCAAATATCGCAAAGTGGGCAGACAAGGTTTCGCCCTCGCACCATGTCGGGGCTGCATATAAATCAAACCTATATTGGTTCTTGTGCCCTCCTACCCACCAGTGCCCGGAGCTGATTGAAGCAATTGTAGAATATTACAAACCAGCTGCCCGGCAAGTCTGCGACAACAAGGGAAAAGTGTTGTTCACACTCTTCAGGGAGAACGTCCAGCCAACATTCGCCCCGGGGCTTCAGTACGAACCCGACACAATTGTCAGAAGGGTTAATTTGGATGAGCAAACCGATAGATTTACGCAGACAAAGCGGATGAGAGAATTTCTCGATTCGGAGCTGAAGACCCCACTGACAGCCGGACAGTGGCCGACAGGCCCCATACCACTGGACAGATTTGAAAATAAATATATCTACATCATCCTGGCATGGGTACTCGGTTGCGAATTTGACAAGGTGGTACGACCGTACCAGCTGGCACTGGCAGAATGTATTCTGCACAGAGAGTTTTACGACTCCACGACGCAAAAGAGTGGGAAGCGCCCCATTTTCTTCGACTGGGCAGACTGGCTGGCATATGCAATCCATTCAAACCTGGTCAGACTGCAGCAAAAGCAGTCAACGGATTTCCGGTTTTGCTCCTTCCTCACATGGCTGTGCCTGTACCACATGCACTACCGGATGAACGTTCCTGACTTGAAGAAAATAAACGAAAAAGGAGAGCCGCTGCCCGTGTACGAATGGACCGAGATCTTGTACAGAAAAGGCTCATTCTATGAGTTTAATCTTAAATTTCTGTGCATGGTCCTGGGGTTGTTCAACCGTAAGGCATCCCGCCCGCCGGAAGTCATGACAAGATACCTGAAGAAGAATGAGTACGGGGACACCTTCCGGCTGACTCAGGGCATCATGGTCAGAATCTACGGGTTCAAGGGGAAGCCGTTCCTGCTGCCCTACTTCTGCACTGACCACCAGTTTGGGATGGAGATCACCCGGCAGATGGACTATGTCGAAGAAGAATTCGGCCAGGGCAAAAAGAGAGGCCATATCTTTCAGTATCCCCTCACCTGGGCGAATACCCAAATATATGAAATTGGACAACATGTCTACCTCGAGCGGGAGCTCATCGACATGGGCCTAATAATGCTGCCGCAGCGCTGGAAGTACGACCCACTTGGGGTCCGGGGTAAATTTACGCATATCTGCCCCCGAGCAGAGATTATGTAGAAAAGATGTAACAAGACAGGTGCAGACCTCGATTGGCGCATTGACTTGATGCAATCATGGCCGCCATGGCATGAGTTTTACTGCGAAGAGGTGACGTACTATCCCGAGCGAAACCCGGATCACCGGTTGGAGTCTGTGGGCTTCAGAAAATTCCTCGCCAAGGTGGTGCCCCTCAACTGGTAAAAGGACAAAATCATTGAATGCTGGAAGATGAGGTGTCGCACGCAGCACGATAAATCCAACTGGAAGAATTTGGACGTTGATGATGAGTTTTCGGCCTTATATGACCAATACCTCGACACTTGGCAACCTTTCGAATTTCGAAATTGCGTTCCCTGAGGCGCAAAGAAAAGGTATACAAGGAGGCCCCTTTCACAGAAAACGCCTACTCCCGCGACTTCCAGCGCAACTCCGACAAGCAGTCAAGTGGGCCCAATGCAGCCTTCAGCTCCAAAAGCAGTACCCGAAAGGGCACAAGGGTCAGAGAGGTCAACTCCTGAGGTGGCCTCCCAACCAGAAAAAGCGCCTGCGCTACCAGCTAGCAGACCAATCGCGACAGGCATCCTTCCAGCTAGACCCCGGTACAAGTTTACCGTGGGAACATCCCTGCCTGCCGCTCCAGCCTCATCTCCTCCCTGCGAACCAGCCGCGGCGCCAAAAGAGAAGAAGAGAAAGAAAAGTGAAAAGGCCACGCGGCCTAAAGAATCTGTGCATCGGCCAGCCGCGGCGCAAACAGAGACAGCAGCACCGGAGCAGTCAGCCCTGCCAAATCCCCATCTCCCATTTCATCAGGGCAAGCCATAGCCGCGTCTTCCTCTTCCTAAGCTACCCGGCCATCTAGCGGCCCACATTCCTTTGACTAGTTTGCTCAGGATCCTAATGCCTTCCAGTCACTGAGCCAAACCCTAGGACCCTCACCCGCAGCCAGTGTTGAAGCTGCGCATTCACCGCCGCGCTCCTCACCCCAGCCGTTTAAAACCCTACCAACACCATCCACTCAGCCGCCCGCTTCCCCTAGGACCCGGTCGCCCTCAAAAGCGGCCACTCCTAGAATACCTCCCGCGTCGTCGTTTGCAGTGGAAAATGCCGCAAGAAGATCCAATGTTGGAGAACCTGGACTTCATGGGCAAACTGCAGAGCGCTGATAACCAGCCTTTGGCAGCAAAGGCCTTGGGATGCTCCGCCTCCTTTCTCCAGGGCGTGAAACGAAGGAGAGCCGAAGAGATAGCTGCCCCGGTAAAACACACCAAGTTCGAGCTGGACAGGAGAGTGCTGACAACTGAGAAATTAATTCCGAAAGTAAAGAAGCCTCTCCGGGAGATGACCGAGGCAGACTACGAGCATCAAAGGAAGGAGAAAAGCTTTGATGATATCAACGAGGAATACGAAATCCATGGTATTCGTCGTAGGACAGACAATCTCCTTGTCAAGCATCTTGAGACCCAGGAAGCGCTATTTCAGCTGTAGAATAACACAAGGCAGCTATAGGAGGACCTGGCTAGGGCCACCGCACAGCTGGGGTCTGCGCAGCAGGAGATAGATGAGCTTAAGGCCCAGCTGGCCACCTCTCAGCAGGAGGCCGCAGCGCAGAGACAGACAACCGAGCAGCTGTCAGAGGAGAAAAGGGCGGCGTTGGAGCAGGTTTCACAGCTTCAGGATTCGCTGAAACAGGCGCAGTTGCAGCTTGCAGAGAAAACATCACAGGCGGCGGCCTTTTCAAAGAGCAAAGTCAGAGAGATGCGGGCTGGTCTACTGCATGGGTGCAAGCCCAACATTGTTAAGTTTGTATCGGTCTTGGATTTCGCGTCCAGGATCGAAGAAATATTTGCCCAGGGAAATCCTGTGGTAAAGGAGGCCGAACACTAGGTGAGGCAATGGTTGGACCTGGCTATGAAACTTGAACAGTTTGAGCGCAAAGGCCTCCAATTTCCTCCTATGTCCCAACTTGCCTCAGAGTGGGTATATGCAAGGGTAACCTTGCATATTTATTTTGATAAGACAGAGAAAGCAAGGACTGCCAGAAAGATGCTGGACGCATTAGAACATGAAAAGGACATTTGCCTGGCCCCCTTTCACACTCTGTCCGAACAAGGGTGCCCGAGCTACATCAAGGACGGCGAGTTTCTCGCCCTTGAGCAGGTAAAGCAGAATTGGCTGTCTTTTGAGGCAGACACAGCAGAGATTGATAGCTGGACAGAGCCAATTCAGGAGGCTCAGGTCACCCAGATGGTGTCAAAATACTGCAAGATCAACTCCTCCCTGAAGTAGTTGGGAAAAAGATATAACACCATCGACCTGCACGCAATTGCTGCATTCCACGCAACATTAAAAGAGGTCAGCGACCTCGGGCCCTTCCAAGCAGCAGTCTGGGACCAAGCCAAGGCTGCATACGAACGCATCCGCGAGTGGGAGGCTGACAGTGGAGAGCATTCAGATTCAAAAGGAGAAACTGAGGAGGCAACTGCTGAGAGTGATCCTGAAGAAGAACGGTTTCCCGGGGAGAAGCCATCAGAGTAGCGGAAAGCAGGGGAAGGAAGTTCCTCTGCACCCAATGGATGAAGGCATGGTTCTTTGCGTCGAGGCGAGCTCGACACCCCGTGAGTCGCTAGGAAGGAATGTTGCCACATTTTGCACGGGGTGCCATCTTTTCAGTTTCTGTAAGTAAGCCGCTCTTTTCCTTCCCTCCTTTTTTTCCCTTTCTTCATTTTTCCCTTTCTCCCTCTTCCTTACAGTTTCATTCCTCCCTTTTCCCCTTGTATTTTCCCCAGTAAAGTTTCCAACAAGTGTTCCCTGAAAATTTCTAAGTGTCAGGGCGCAACCTGACTTCGCAGCGAAGTCAGAGTGCACCCTCCAGTTGGAGCGCAGTAGGGAATGTGAAGTGCGCAGCGCACGAGAACAGGCGAAATTTGACTAAGTGTCAGGACGCAACCCGACTTCGCAGCGAAGTCGGGGTGCGCCCTTCTTCCTGGGCGCACTTGGGAAGCAGTATGGCAGAAAATCAGCTAAGTGTTGGGGCGCAACCCGACTTTGCAGCGAAGTCGGGGTGCACCCCCTCTTGGTGTGCAGTCCGAATGGCGGAGAAGACAGCAAAGTAACGGTGCGCAACCCGACTTCGCAGCGAAGTCGGGGTGCGCCCTCTAACCGGTGCGCAGTTGGGCAAGTAAACCCAGAAATACAAAGGCACAGAGGCCTCCCCAACTGCGCTGTTTTTCACCTGCGCAACCCGACAGCGCTCTGATCCTGGACGAAGTTGGATAAACTGCCTTTCAAGGCGGACACGTGTCACTCATCAGCATCCGACAAGTGTCCAACCTCGGGATTCGAGCCAAGACATGACCGGAAAAAGGACAAACATGGACCGCACTATCTACGCCAACTGCCACCATTAAACCTGATGTGAAGTATCATCTGCCACACCTACCCGCATTCCCGCTGATTTGAAGTTTCACCCAACGCGCTGCCATGTAGCTGTACAGCTTTCAGGGAGACCATGCTGCAGGTACAGTCCTACCCGACAGAGGTCAGCATCGGCAGCTCTTCAGCCGCTTGTGTCAGCTATTGTCTAGTCTGGGACTTTGTGCCCGTGATTGTAATCGGGGGGAACTGGGGCTATAAATAGCCACCACATTTTCATTGTAAGGGGGTGGAAGGGGAATATACTGCTAGGGAACCATTGTAGCCATACGTTTGCTTCTGAATGCAAGACACATACTTGGCTCTGCTTACTATCATCATCTTTTATGCTGCCTCTCCTTGTCATTTCTACCTCATGTTTCTTATTTCATTGCTTACTGTTGTACTGAACTCTGGACTCCAGTATTTGGTGATTAAGTATTCCTGGAATGCATAGATAGAGGATACATAGGATGAACGATAGCTGCAGTTTCTATGGTGTGTTTTGTGTTTAAATTGCTGTTAGTAGTGGTGATTGATCGTTGCCATGCTGCTTATTCCCCCCACCCAACTCCAATCACATTTGGATTCTCTTTCCGCACTTTTATCTCTTTCCCTGCACTCTTAGCTTAAAACACTAAAACCCCACAGGAAGCTGGCCTTCTCCAAAGATTGGCACGGAAGGCATTCCTTCCTTCCGGCCTTTCAATCTGGTGGGCAAATCTAGGCGCATAATACCAAATCCTTTCCTCATGGCAGATTTGTAACCAACAGTGCCGTTGCCTCTACGACATTAGGTCAAGTCTTGTGACATGGAGTTTTGAGTAGCAAAACCCTTGGGAAGGAGCACACAGACTGATGGAATGTAGCCAATAATGCCAAAGACGCATATGAAGAAGAGGATTTATTTTTTGATGTTGATGACGAGCCGTATAACGGGACGTGTACAACCAACACACAAAAGGGAGGAGAAAGGCAGATTGTAGAGGGTTTGTACAGTAGAATGGCGAACGGTTGTACAACTGATAACCATACAAATGATCGCCATTCAAATGCATTGTTGAGTTGTTCAATTGGTGTGCATTGTACAAACAAAGCCTATTGTATGATTGACATGAGTTGTTGTTCGAATGAAGTCTTCCATACAAACAAAACCTGTCGTACAAGTTAGGCAATTGTATGACAGTGCCGTACAAGCCAAAATGCATCCGTCATACAAATGAAGATGTTGAACGCCAGATGTCGTACAAACACTTTGAAGGACCATACAAGCCAAGTTTAGCCAAAGTTTATAGGAAGTTTTGGTGAGGAATTGCATGTCGATGAAGAGTGTTTGGCACCGAAACAATTGCAAGTAGTGGTGCACATTGGTGAGAGGGAAGGGAGTCTGACATCGGTGCAAATGGAAGATGACGTGTCCAACAGTGTGTGAGACTGGAGTCCGGCACTAGGGAAACTATAGATTGGTGTGCTCAATGGTGAGCCGGTTGGGATTTTGAAATCGGAGCAACTACAGGTTGGAATGTTTCATAGTCAGCAGAACAGGAGTATAGTGGAAGAGCAATTGCAAGGTGATGCACCTAACGCTGTGCATAAGGGAGAGATACACAAACAACCATTGCCAATGAAAATCCAACCTATCAAGCTAAAGGTCAATTTGGGCATATCATGTAAATGTCCATTGTTTCACAATGAATCAAGAGAAGACCTAGTTAGGCATTAGCAAATCTGTCGCATGATGTGGAAAGCGACTGGGCAAAATAATGAGGCAGAATGGAGGTGGTTATTCCCATACACATTTCGGATTTGCAATAGACTAGTATATGAAATTACTAGAGGACAAGTACTAGACATGGGAAGAGTTGCGCGATGCATTTGTGCAAGAATTTTGATTGTACGATAATGACGATGCGGTCATTGCTGAAATTTATAGAATGAAACAAGGTGAGAACGAGTCTGTTTGTTCCTACAATCAAAAGTTGAGTGGACTATTTAACCATTTGGAGAAAGACCAATTAGATGCATTGAAGAGGATGTGGTTCATAGATGGACTTCTTCCTATGTATCAGACGAAGATCAAGATGTTCCCTCCAAGATCATACCAAGAGGCTTTGGATTATGCCTTGATTTGGGAAAAAAAATGCAAAAATATCACCGAAGAATTGGCATCATGTTAATGCAAACAAGAGTAACTTTGACAATGAAAGTGATTATGATATTGAGGATGACTTAGACAATGATGATTTTGGGTAGGAGAGTAGTTCCTTTCAAGTGTTGGAGTCAAGAAGTCAGGGAAGGAAGTGACTCCAAAGAAAAGAACGATGAATCTGAGGATGAGTGTGACTCGGAGAGTGCAAGATCATCACTACAGGTATATGCAGCACAAAGTGAGATTGTACGAAGGAGGGATGCCACTAGTGATGTGGTTTGTCTGTCCAAAAACCATACCATATTGAGGGTAAACCCATTGTACAATGTTGGCGATGCCAATTGTGGGGACACTTTGCACGTGACTGTCAAAGTGTTGCGAGTCAAGATAAACCAATGATGCATACAGATTTCAAAGTGTTGGAGAAGAGTTATCACCCTTGCCAAGAAGAAAAGGAGGTGAACTTGATGAGCTTGATTGGATTTAAGGAGGTGAACTTGATTTCAATAGAGGAGGCAGAAATCCAGCATGTAGTCAAGGCTATGCAGGAAGTTGCAGAAGTAGTTGATGCAGACAAGGAAGAATGACAAACTACCATACAAGTGAACAAGGTATGGCAGAGTGTTGTCCAAGGTAAGTGTACCGTACAAATGGAGGAAGTGTCGTCTGACGAAGCACCGTTGGAGGAGTTGTCCCAATTGGGTGGCATAAAATCTATCGTACAATTAGAGGCTGTTCAAAATGAATAGTCTATTGTACAATTGGAGCATGTCGTTCAAATGGAACAATCTATTGTACAATTGGAGGGTGCCGTTCAGATGGAACAGTCTGTCATACAATTGGAATCGTACAAGGTGGAACAGTACAAAGAGGAATCTTACAAGGTGGAACTGTACAAAGAAGAATTGTACACAAAGGAACCGTTTAAGGAGGAATCGTACAAGGTGGAACAATATAAAATGGAACTGTAAAAGGTGAAATCATACAAAGAGGAACCGTACAAGGTGGAATCGCACAAGGAGGTACTGTACAAGCTGGAGTCGTACAATGACATGTCATACGACGACTTGTCATTCAAGGAGATATCGCACAAGATGGTGTCGTACAATGACATGTTGTACAAGACCTTGTCGTTCAAGGAGGTGTTGTACAAGGTGCTATTGTATAAGGAGAAGAATGTTCGTTAAAGGTTAAGATAGGGTTTGAGGCCAAGGTGCAATTGTCTAGAGCTTGAGAGAAGTAAAGTGGAGTCAAGGGTGAGCTGTTTAAGTGGGTTGAGCAAAGGCCACCAAAGCGCTAACAAAGAGAAAAATCTAGTTATGACAGTGATGGTTTTAGTAGCTTTGTTGTTGAGGTTCTTGACCTCGCAAGGGGTGTTGCCCCTTGACCCTACAAGGGGGATCCCGTCCCCTTGAACCCCAACACAGGTGGCGACGACCATTGCCTGTCATGTTTGTCAGGTTGGTCATGTTGATCATGTTGATGTAGTGGATGATGTAACTGATTGCAGAAAGTGGCGGGAGTAATCAGAATACAATGTGTTGTGAGCAACATATTGAAGTGATGCTAGTTACAGAGGACATCTGGAATAGGAGAAAGTGGAAGGACCACAACAAGATATTTCAATATGTTTTCAATGCTTCTGTCCCCAATGTTCAGTTCATGTGTTGTCGAGGACATCGACCAGTTTAGAGGAGGGGATAGATGTAGGTAGGCAAATTGATATGTCTGCTTTTAGTAAATAAGTTTTGTCATTTTGGTGTTATTTTGTAGTTGTACACAAAGTGTTTGACGAAATGTGCATACATATATTTAACTAATGTTATAAAGTCATAAGTTAATTGAAATATTAGCATGTACGACAAAGTCATATGTGACTTATGAAATGAAATTTAAATGTAAGCTAATGCAAGTCAAATGTAATTTGGGAGAATGATGAGGTGTCAAGTAGTTAGAGGGTGCAACTAATTTCTAGTTGTATAAATATGACCCTTGCCTCATTCATTCATACGTAAGGTTGATGGAGGTATGTCGATGGTGGTGGAGTTGGCCGACGTGTATGCTTGTATTGAAAGTTGTGGTGGCTGGTTGCTGTTGGCTGTAAATGGTTGATTGCACCAAAGGGAAAATGCATTGCTGTAACCAATTAAGTCCGTGTAAAGATTTATGTGCAGGCAACTCCAGAATGCTATTGCCGCACAAATTGCAGATTGTAAATTTTCCAGCCCTAGATAACTGCTGTCCTATGTTATTTTAAAATAAATCAGATCTGAGAATAATTTATTCAAACATGCAACAGTCACACAGATGGCTGGAAAAATAAACAGCGTGAACAGCAGAAGTTAAATATATTTCTGAACCTGAAATATTACAAATAAAAGAGGCTACAGCTACAGCAGAACACTTCTGCTCTCTTGCTGCTTTTCTAGCCAGCAATCACTGTTCTTCTCCTCCTAAGCTTGTATTTTTCCTTCAACAATCTGTTCTCCTCCCATTCTTTTCTGTGTATCTAAAACACTCTTGATCTTCTCCTTTTATCCTTGAAAAAGGTAACCCTAATCTCTCTAACCCTAAGATTAGATCTCATCTCATCTTGAGATGTAAGGTTAAAAATAGAAAATCACTTAAGTGAATATCAAAATAGAATCACTTAAGTGAATTACAAAATAGAATCACTTAAGTACTTAATAAGGAACTTAAAAATAGAAAATCACTTAAGTGAATTTCAAAATAGAATTAGAAATGTCTCGAACCACTTCTAGCACGTTCATACTGAAGCCCGTGCAAGAAGTTCCTGTCCGAGCTACATTTCTCAACACTCCCTCTTAGCGAGGAAGGAATTCTGCACCAATCCAAGTTTGTCTCTGAATGCTTCAAACTTCCCTTTCACTAAGGGCTTGGTCAGAATATCAGCTACCTGCTGATCTGTGGGAATATATTGGAGCTTTACGGCTCCCTTCTGAATCTTGTCTCGTATGAAGTGATATTTGATGTCTATGTGTTTGGACTTGTCATGAAATATTGGATTCTCAGAGAGTTTGATACAACTCTGATTATCACAGTATATCACCGTGGGATCCAACTCTTGATCAATCAATACTGTAAGCAACTTGCGAAGCCAAATGGCCTCACAACTAGCAATACTGGCTGCCATGTATTCGGCCTCTGTTGAGCTAAGTGCCACGAAGTCCGCTTCTGCTGAACCAGGATATCATGCCTGATCCCAAGCTAAAGCAACACCCTGAGGTGCTCTTCCTGTCTGCTACATTGCCTGCCCAATCTGAGTCTGTATACCCCTGCAACCTCACTTCACCATCTCCAAGATATCTTAGACCATACTCCACCGTGCCCCTTAAGTATCTGAGCACATGTTTTGTTGCTACCCAATGCTCTTGCCTTGGCTCCACCATGAACTGACTCAAGGTGTTCACTTCAAAACATATATCTGGTCGAGTGTTGACCAAATACATCAAGGATCCTATCAGCTGCCTGTACAACGTAGGGTCCACCAATTCTGAATCTGAAGCTGTCACCTTCTTCAGATTAGTGATCATGGGTGTGGCCATAGGTTTGCAGTCCTCCATCCGAAACCTCTTCAGGATCTCAACTGCATACTTACCTTGCCCAAGGAATATCTCCCCTGGTCTCTGCCAAACCTCCAAACCCAAGAAGTAATGCATCATGCCAATGTCCTTCATCTCAAACTCAGCTGCCATATCTGCTTTGCACCTTGCAATGAGCTTCTCTATACCTGTAAGAAACAAGTCATCTACATATAGCACCAAAATGAGTAGATCAGTCCCAACAAATATGTAATATAGATTAGGATCTGCATCACTTTTGGCGAAGCCCACACTCTGCAAGTATCCATCTATCCTGGAATACCATGCTCTCGGTGCCTGTTTGAGTCCATATAAGGCTTTCTTCAGCCTACAAACATGGGACTCCTTCCCTTTTACCTCAAAGCCCTGAGGCTGCTCTATGTACACTTCTTCCTCAATGATCCCATTAAGGAAAGTTGTCTTCACATCCATTTGATGAATCCGCCATCCCATAGATGAAGCTAAAGACATAACTGCTCTAATGGAAGTGTATCTGGCGACTGGAGCAAAAGTCTCCTCATAGTCCACTCCCTCTTTCTGGGAGAACCCTCTCGCCACAAACCTTGCCTTGAACTTCTCGATGCTGCCATCTGCAACATGCTTAATTTTGTAGAGCCACTTGGAACTCACAACTGACTTCCCCTCCGGTCTTGGCACTATGTCCCAAACATCATTCTTCATGATGGAGGTGTACTCCTCCACCATGGCATCCCGCCAAACCTGTTGGTCTGTTGCCTCCTGAAAACTGGTAGGCTCTGAATTTATGATGTTACTCATCAATGCCATGTAGCTTGAAAACTTCCTTGGAGGTCTGCTCTCCCTAATCATGTTGCTAGGAGCCTCAACATACTCCTCAGCATCCCTCAATGTCTGTGTAAGCCATTGAGGTCTCCTGATAGAACTGGAAGGGGCTAATGTCTCCACCTCCTCACCTGAAGGTTGTTGTTCTGAACTGGAAACCACTGGTGTCTTTGGTGACCCTGGCTCAACCTTCGGAGCTTCTTGCTCCTCATTCTCTATCACTGGAATAGGCTCATGGGACTTCCTGGATGCAACGTCCTCCTCAAACTTTACATCCTTGCTCACTACTGTCTTCCTCTTCTCTGGAATATAAACCCTGTAAGCTTTTGAAGTCTCACTGTATCCTACAAATAAACCCTTCCTACTGGAGGGCTCCAACTTGGTCCTCTTCTCTACTGGAACATGGATATAAACTGGACATCCAAAGATGCGGAAATGACTCACCTCTGGTTTCACACCAGTGAATGCCTCCTCTGGTGTCTTGTCCTCCAAGATCCTGTGAGGACACCTGTTTTGGATGTAGACTGTTGTGTTGCATGCTTCTGCCCAAAGAAACATCGACAAGCCCTGGTCATGAATCATGGCCCTAGCAGCCCCTATGATGGATCGATTCTTTCGCTCTGCAACCCCATTCTGTTGTGGGTTGTATGGAACAGTCAGCTCCCTCTTGATTCTTGCCTGCTTGCAGAAACCATCGAACTCCTTGGAGGTATATTCACCCCCATTGTCTGATCTCAAGACCTTGATCTTCTTCTCTGTCTGGTTCTCAACTAGAGCTTTGAACTCCTGAAACCTGCTAAAGACTTCATCCTTGGTCTTTAAAAAGTAGATCCATGTCTTGCGAGAGAAATCATCAATAAAGGAAACATAGTACATGCTACCTGAAATTGATGCTATTGACATCGGTCCACAAACATCCGAATGTACTAGATCTAGTATCTTCTTAGACCTATGCTCGTTGTTTGGGAAAACAGCCTTGGCATGCTTGCCAAGCGTGCACCCTCTGCATACTCCTTGTTGCTCAATGCTGAACTCTGGAAGACCTGTGACTATCTCCCTCAGAATAGGCAACGCTCTATGATGCAGGTGCCCCATCCTCTTGTGCCACAAATCACACAAGTTGTTACTGCTATGAACTAGGGCTCGAACAGGTTCACCCTGCAACCTGTATAGACTGCCTTCTCTAACCCCTATTACTTGTGTTGTTTCCGGGCTAGATTCTTTTGGTCTAATAAGGACATGTTGGTTCTTGAACTCCACTGCATAACCCTTATCCTCCATAACTGAAACTGAAAGCAAGTTCTTCCTGAGACCTGGAACAAACAAAACATCATCAAAGTCTAAAGATTTCCTTGACTGGAGTCGAAAAGGAATGGTACCAATTCCTACAACTGGATATTTGGTATCATCACCAAGCTCAACCTGAACCCCTGAGTCCTGCTCTTGTAGACTGGTAAAACATTGTCGGGCTGATGTCATGTGCTGAGATGCCCCACTATCCACATACCAAGCATTCCTTGGAACCGTGCTTGGTAGAAAGGCAAGAGACCAATGAGAAATCCTTCTCGAATTTGGCAGCAAACTCACTCATCTGAGTTTCTGCAGAGGCTGCTACCCGCATCTGCTGTTGCTTCCCTTTGCCCTTCTTGTCTGGACACTGTGATGCATAATGGCCGTGCTTATGACAAATGAAGCACTTGATCTTGCTCAAGTCCTTCTTCCCTGACTGTGAGGTTGACTCCTCATTCTTTACCTTACCCTTGTTGGGTCCTTTACCTTTGCCCTTCTTGGTTTGCCCAAAAAGAGCTAGGTTATCGTCACCACCTTTCTTGCTGGCCTTTGACTCCATCCGAGTCTCCTCCTGGATGAAATCATCCCACAGTTTCTCAAATTTGGGAAGGTTCTCACGAGCACAAATGCCTTTGACAAATGGTTCCCATGAAGCTGAGAAACCATTAAGTGCCACGTTCACCAACTCTGTCTTCAACCTTCTCCCCTACTGCTGCCGTTGATCACGAATCTGCGTGATCTTCATCAAGTAATTGGTAACGGTGTCAGATCTGGTCATCTCCATAGATCTGAGTTTGTTCCGCAATATCATCTTCCTGTTTATGTTCTCGCTCTGGTAGAGGCTAACCAGGGCATCGAACATCTCCTTTGCCTTAGTCTTCTCGGATATGTGAGGAATCAGGTGATCCTTCACTGCATCCAAGATCATCCGCTTGGCCTTCACTTCCTTCTTTTTGTGAGCTGCCAATTCCTGCGGATCTGTAGGCAAAGTCACATCATCCTTGACAATATCCCGGAAGATCATTCTCTTCCAATAAGAACATTACCCTAACTTTCCAGGGCAAAAAATTGAGGCACCTTCCAATCTATCCTCAAATATGAGGCTAGCTGCTGCCATCTTTGAGATCTGCTGAAATATTAATGACTAAAAAAAAGTCCTGCAAATAAGCTTAGTCCTTCAAGCAAAAAAAAAATGAAACCTGTTTTTTTTTTTTTTTTTTTTAATATCCAGCAGTGATCTACTGCTGTAAACCCTTGAGGATCTCAATCACATAACCTAGCTCTGATACCATGTAAATTTTCCAGCCCTAGATAACTGTTGTCCTATGTTATTTTAAAATAAATCAGATCTGAGAATAATTTATTCAAACATGCAACAGTCACACAGATGGCTGGAAAAATAAACAGCGTGAACAACAGAAGTTAAATATATTTCTGAACCTGAAATATTACAAATAAAAGAGGCTACAGCTACAGCAGAACACTTCTGCTCTCTTGCTGCTTTTCTAGCCAGCAATCACTGTTCTTCTCCTCCTAAGCTTGTAGTTTTCCTTCAACAATCTGTTCTCCTCCCATTCTTTTCTGTGTGTCTAAAACACTCTTGATCTTCTCCTTTTATCCTTGAAAAAGGTAACCCTAATCTCTCTAACCCTAAGATTAGATCTCATCTCATCTTGAGATGTAAGGTTAAAAATAGAAAATCACTTAAGTGAATATCAAAATAGAATCACTTAAGTGAATTACAAAATAGAATCACTTAAGTGAACTTAAAAATAGAAAATCACTTAAGTGAACTTAAAAATAGAAAATCACTTAAGTGAATTTCAAAATAGAATTAGAAATGTCTCGAACCACTTCTAGCACGTTCATACTGAAGCCTGTGCAAGAAGTTCCTATCCGAGCTACATTCTCAACACAGATTGTATGTTATTGCTATACAATTTCTGTTAATATAAAATCTATATATTTTATTTATCATTTGCTGTTGTTATTGTACATTGCTTGTGTGTATTGTTATTTTTAAAGTGCTACAGATCTGGAAATGTATTAAAGTTTAGTACATTAAAAATCATTTCTATAGTCCTCCTAGGGCACATCTTGATTTCGTCATTGGGGCCATTGTGATCCAAAAAATATCATAGGGTCTTCTTCTAGAACGTGCTGAGGTAGGTCCAACCCCGAAATTTGGACCTTCTAATATGCTGCCACATCCAAAAAAAATGCGATGACATGAAGGGCCATCGAAAAATTCTTTATGTTCGATAACAATATATGCTAAATGCAATCTGATAAATGAGTTGCCTAATCAAACTTTACTTCACACATGATTCCCTCCGTGTATGACATGAGCCAATCAAACTTTACGCTTTTCTACAGCTGGTTTTTCCTCCTTCGTTGTTGTGGAGTTTTGTGCGGTGAAATGTGTCTGTTTGCCTCCTTGACGTCTTAGTACGTGCCCTAGGTTGTGTCCTAGCTGGTGTTGGTTCAGTGGTTGCTATGCCTTGCTAGTTTGCTCTGCACTTTCTTCTTCTCCTCGCTGCTCTTTGATTCTCTTGCGCTTGAGAATGTGCAAATGAGAGTTTCTCACCCTTTTTATAAGTTGAGGGAGGTCGAGGGACACTTGGCTTGCATGCGCCAAGTTTGCCTCCACTCCTTTAATTGCCACTTAAAATCCCCCAACTTCTTCCCATGCAACTACTCAATTTGCGTGATGTGTTCATCTTATATGTGTTTGACTTCTCTATCTTTGCAAATGGTGGGCCTGTGGGTGAATGTGCATGCTCTATGTTTGACTAGGGAAATTGTAAGTGTTTTTGGCCCAGACGACTGATCGTACAGACGACTTGGTCATTTGTCTCAGATGGCCCATTGGGCCAGATGACTTGCTTGGATGACCAAATGACCCTATTCTCCTTTGGCTTGGATGGCCCAAGGGGGCAGACAGTCTATCTGGCCATTTAGATGTCTCTGTTTGATGTCTTCTCAGCATGGCTTGGACACCTGATGACCTTGAGTAAACACTTGACGACCTAACTTGATTGCTTGAAGACCCGAGGTGAACACTAGATGGCCTGACTTGTTCACCTGATGGCCCAATGTAAACATTTGATGACCAATGTAAACATTTGACGACTTAGGGTAAAGATTTGACAGCCCCCCAAGGGCTATTTGGGACTTAGACGACCTTAGACTGGGAAGGTCTCAGACAACCATCCCCTCTAGCTAGACGACCTATGGGCCGTCTAGGGTTGATCACTCACCCCCAGATGATCGGCCAAAAACCTAGTCGTCCTCCCCTTGGCCGGGTCATCCCAAACATCCTGGGGGACTTGAAGGGCCATGTAGACAGCGTAAGAGCCCCTTTGCATAAGCTAACATCGGACAACTTGATAAACTTGATAGACCTAATGGACCATTCAGACCACCTAAGAATCATTCAAACTTGCCAGACGACAACAATCAATATGTGTCCCTATGCCATCTCCAAAATACTTAGTTGGATTTCGACTTGCATTGCATCTTTGTTGGCCTAGACTCTAACTAAGTCTAACTGCCCTTGTTCTTATTTGTCTATTTTCCTGCCATGCAACAATTACTTTCGTCGGATGTGATTTCAAGCCAGACTTCCCTTCCTTACAAAGTGTTACTTGGCAATTGATTGTCATTATTTGGCAAATAATCATCTAGCAGACATATCACTGCCTCATCATCCTTGGTGTTCCCCAACTAAATTGTCTCTCGATTCTCGAGATAGAGTTGGCACTTCTCCAATCTTCTTCTTTGCTGCTTGGACTTGTTAGGGACACACTACTCCTTTTTGCCTCAGACAAGTTGCCATTAATCAATCTTCTGTTTGACAATGCCTGTTCAGGTGCATTGGTGTTATGAATAGTTTCATGTGGCACATAATGCACATCTCTCCATTCGATTTTGCCAATATCATGCCTTGTAAAATTGACAATCTGCTTGTCCCCAAATAACTCGCCAAGTTGGTGTTGTTGACAGTCTTTTTCCAAAAATTCAACTTGTGTCGCATAATTGTCAGCATTTTCCAACACTTTCTTGTTTTATGTGTGCCTCTAGGAACATCCTCCAGACCTTCCAGATAGTCTATTTTTTCTGGTTGCTTACATATTCTGTTGCAGTTGCATCAATCCTTACACATGTTGCCTTTGTAATTCTCTAATTTGAACATTCAATTGTTTGCTCCTTTTACACAATTAGTGAGTTTCTTTACGCATTCTTTGTTGCACATGCCCAATGGTTGCCAACAGACTCATCTCTTCGTCTTGGCTCTCATCACTTCAACCTTCTTCTGGTGACAATTATTGTCTAACAAGCCTTGTTGTTGTTCATTGTATGTCCTTGTCTACAAGTGAGCTTTAACGTTCTTTGGCATTGGGAAACCTGACATGTGCCCACAATCTCCTGCGCTTAGTGGGTTTGGGCTTTAGCTCTTCTTGTTCCACCATTGGTTGCATGTCATTTCCTTGACTCCTTGAGGCTCCTTGTTTGTACAACCATGCCAATTGCTCCATAGGTTCATTGCTTTTAGAGGCTTTTGTGTCTTGCGCACCATTTTCTCCTTCCCGGGTACATTCTCCAACTTCATGTATTGAGATTCCTTGAAAGGACCCTAAAGACTGACTTGGTGCGATCATCCGTTTGCCCATACTTGTATCTTCACCATTTGGTTTGTAATTAACAAGTTTTACTTGTGCCCTAACCTTGTAGGGTTTCACTTTGAACCATTGATTGTCTCAGGACATTGTGTCCCATCCAGTGTCTTCAATATTACTGCGTTGTTGTCCAACAATTCTTCAACTTGGAAGGGTCCAAGCCATAGGGTCTTCAACTTCCCTTGCTTGATTTCTCTCTTGCTGTTATATTTCAGCACGAGGTTTCTGCCTTCAACTTCAACTTCGGTAGATGCTTGTCGTGCCAAAGTTTGCACCAACACTGGGACATTTGCGTAGGCCATTGTTCCATCACTCTCTTCTCATCCAATTTTATGAGTGCTGTTAGCCTCTCCTCCAGGATTTCTTGGTCGCCAAGATGGTTCTCGACCGCCACTTGGCACTAGAAATTTAACTGACACTATTGCCTCTTGACCATACATAAGCTAGAATGGTGTGTGATTTGTTGTCGGCATGCATGTCGTCTTGTATGCCCACAGGATTGCTGGCAATTTCTCCTCCCCATTAGTAGTTTTAATTACACATGTTTTGTACATTATCAAGACCAAAACTTTATTTGTTCCTTTTGTTTGCTTGTTTGCTCTTGGATAGTACGGACTTGACAACAAATGCAAAGTTTTGAAATCTGTGGTCAGCTTCTAAATAATCTCATTCACAAAGTGGCCTCTATGATCACTTGTGAACTGAAAAGGCACTTTGAACCTTGTAATGACCTTCTCATATAGGAATCACATAGTGCTCATTGCGGAGTTAACTGGCAATGCCCTCGCCTTTAACCACTTTGTCAAATTTTCAATCGACATAACAATGTACTTGCAACCTCATCTATTGGTCTTCAATGGTCTAACAAAATATAGACCCCACTGTTCAAACAACTCTTGCGTCTGAGATGGATACAATTGCATGAAACCCCTCTGCAACGACTTCTTGGTTCATTGGCACGTATTGCACACGGTCAAAAAATCCTTCGTGTCATGATAAAGGGTGGGCCACCACAGCCATGCCAGAAGCACTTGCCTTGTGGTCGCATTTGGCCCCGTGTGTCCTGCCAATTCTTCATTAGCCTTCTTCAGTGCTGCATTCACCTCCTTGTCCATTACACCTCCAAAAAATTTCATCTGGTTTGATTTTGTACAACAGTCCAACAATCAGTTGGAATGCTGTTGACTTCATTATAAGCTTCCTCCTCTTGGCTATAGACAATTCCTTTGGCAACTCTCCCATTAACAAGTATTCTCCAATGTACTTGTACCATGATGACAATGCATTGATTAAAAACAAAAGAGCATTGGAAAATTCATTTGACACTTCTATAGGTTCTCACGATCAAATCCTTGACAACTGATCCACTATAATGTGTTTCTTCCCTGATCTGACCACCAATCGAAACGTGAACTCCTACAATGTGATGAGCCACTTGCTAACTTGTCTGTGAATTGTCAACTTATTGATAAGGTACAATAATTCTTGGAGATCAACATAGAAAGCAAAGGGATTTGCGAGCAAATAATGTATGGATTTTTGCATCATTTACACCATCCCTAATGCTTCCCTCTTTGTTGTGCAATATTTCTTTTCCAATCTTGACAACGGTTGACTTGAAAAATATATGGGCTAATCCAACCCAAATTGTCCTTGCACCAATCGACATCCAATTGCATCAATGTGGACATGATATTCCTTCTCCCAATCTAGAAACACCAAAATGGGTGTGTTAACCAACTTTGCTTGCAACCCCTCAAAGGTCTTTTCATGCTTGTCTATTGAAAGGAACACTTTTTCACATCAATGTATCCAACGGATGGGACATCTGTGCAAATTTTTTGATGAGGCATCGATCCAACATGCCCTAAGAACGACTTCAATAAACTCATGTCGTATTGTTCCTCCATGCTCATCACGATGCAAATTTTACTAGGATCTTGAATTCGTCCTTGCACACCACATGCCCTAGCAACTTTCCATACAACACCAACAACTTACACTTCTTTGGATTTAGGGAAATTCGAGCATTCATGCATATTCTCATCATGCATTCTTCCAATGCCTTGAAATGCTCGTCCTCCTTCCCATACAACGACCAGTCATCCAAAAATACCTTAAACTTGCCCATCGACATTTGCTTGAACAAAATGATCCTTTGAAATGTGGTAGGAGTATTGCATAAACCAAAGTGCATTCAATTATGCACAAATGTTGTTCTATACAAAAAAAGTTGTATTCAGCCTATCCTCCTTAGAGATACTGGTTTGGTTGCATCCCAAAAATCCATTTAGAAAAGAATAGATTTTGTGTCCTACTACTTCCTCCAATCAATGAATGAGATTGGAAAGGGATCCTTTATCATCACTATGTTCAAGCTTTGAAAATCCATGCAAATGCTTATCTAATTACTCTCCTCCTTCAAACTAATGACGATGGGAGACACCCATTCGCTTACCATCACTTAGAAGATAATACTTGCATCCACCATTTTCTCAATCTTCGAGTTGACAAAGGCCGCATAATTAAGATTCAATTTGTATGGCCTTTTCCTTAAATGTTGCGTGCCTAGAATCAATAGAAATCGATGTGTTCACAACTTTGGTGGGATCTCTTGCAAATCCTTGTACATCCATGCAAAGACATCCTTATACTGCATGAATATTTCAAAAGTTGCTATTTTTAAAATTGGGTCCCACTTGTCCCCACAAGGATCATCTTTTCTTTATCTCCCTCGCCAAGGTTGACTTGCACCATCTTCAAACTCTCGTTCTTTTGCAGATCTTGCCACCTCAAAGGAATGTGATGAACTTTCATCTATCTGTGCATTGCCAACATTGTATTTAACAAAGTTCTACACAAAAGACATCTTCTCCTCCTCGACTTTTATGGCTGGTTTTGAAGTTTGACCGCACTCGCCTAATTCCTATGTGCTACGAAGTCCATCATCCTCATCTTTGCCCTTTATGCTTATGCACAAACAGGTTGGATGGAAGACTTCATAGTCTTCCATCTATCAATGGAGTAACTCGCTTTTTGAGTGCCCTTTGACTTCGAGGTCCAATGAATCTACAACGCAATCTTGGAGAGTGGTTGAGACTAATGCTCAATATTTGGACCGCTTGGTATATATAGTCTAATGGACAAAGGGTGGTGTAGTGCAAAACGCCGCACTACTTGCACACCACACAAGATTAATGTACCACCAACAAGTATAACAAGTTTAACAACTATGTACAAATCTTGTTGTTGTTACCTCCTTTACTCGATTACATTAACACAGTCATACAAAACATTGTAATAACACATCTCATAACTGTGACCTATGGCCTTAATGTATATGACTTCTATAGTTGTGTTGTAGAGTTTCATATGATGACCTGAAATTTAAAGAAAAGAGGGTCATTATTTCTCTTGCCTATCAATGGTTTGTGGAGAAGTTGAGTCTTGGGTCTTTTTGATTGTTGTCTTGTACATTTCTCATTGTTTTGGTTTCAGTAAAAGTATTTATCCCAAAGTTGGTCTGATATGTTCTCTTATGAGGTCTTCCAAGAGCAATCAGGGGGATATATTTGGTTGTAGGGTAAAATCTGCCTTTGCCATATTTTTCTTACAAAGTCCAATGACTTTGTTTGAAATTTGTCTAAGCATTGAAGAGTTATGTCAATAGAGGCATTTTTCTTCTCAAGGTTTGATACTCTTGAGACAAGAAAAATGCATGTACATATTCAAAGTTCATCCATTAAGGAGTTTCATGTATATGCAAGAATTAAAATTGCTGGGGGGTACATTTCTTTGCCTTATTAAAGGTAGAAATGGATGAACCAAGAGTTGATTTCCCGGCACCAGGTGGAGATAGGTGAACTAGCAGGAATAAATTTGAAGTTCAAGGAAGAACGAGTTGCATCTCAATGAACAACTAAACAAGGCAAATAGAAGATTCTGGAGTTCTTCTACACCACATAGTGGGGTATGGCCTTTAGATCTGTCTTTTGTTCAGATGTCTTCTGTGGTTTAGAAAATTAACTTGACTACCGTTTCGAACTGGTTGTTAGTTTAATTTGCCTGATGATTAGAATGGCCCTGACAGGGTCTCTGCTGTGAACTACCAGATACAACTTTATCTCATGCAGTGGGATTTGATGTCCTCTATCTTTTGAAAGGAATAAAACCTCATTGACTATAGTTTTTGAAGTTTGGCAGCATCTATGACATGTGCGCAATGCATGGCAGCCACCCACACAGGGCAAATCCGTAGAGCTAAGAGCTTGAAGCCGTAACTTTTGGGGTGCCGTTCAACAAATGCATTCATTGTGTGTAGCTACCTGCTGTTATAAGGGATTGATCTTTAATGATTATGCTTTTGATGAGGATAATGCTGATTACAAATAGAGTTTACGTAAGCAACATATTCTTTCATCTGATTCTGGGGAACTGCTGTTTGCATCCTTGACAGATCCAATCTTTTAGTTTTTCCAAAAAGTACTCTTTAAGCAATACATTTTCTTTGTTTTTAAAAGAATATGGGATCTGCTGGTGGGTATAATTAGTTTCTTATTTCCTGAAGTTATTTTGTTCTTTGTATTTAAAATAATAATAAATGATAAACAGTCTCATTGACTTTCAAGGTATTGTCTGTTGTTCCGAGTGAAGAAGGCAGTTAAGTCAGGCAAGCAGCAGGATGAAGATGTTGCCTCAACCAGTCAAAATAACAAACCAATTGCCACAAGTGTGGCTGAGGAGGAGGTTATGAATAGTGTAAAAGTACTCAAGGCTGCAGCAAAGACAAGGAAATCTCCTGTTTCTGAGGTTGTCTCTGCTTTTAGAGTTCTTAGAAGAGCCAGACTCGATGCTTCAAACTTCCTTGACACACTTGGAGGAAATGAATCTCCTGGACGAACATGGATGCTGATTTTCACAGCACAGGCAAGCTTATTTCATATGACCATACAATAACTAGCCTGTCTTCATTGTTTCATTGTGATCTCAAATTTCATATTCAATAGGGAAGCCATTTATAAACTGAATTTTAGTTGTTGCTTCATATTTCTAGGGTAGATCGGGAAAAGGATATTATTTTCCTGTTACTGCAGTTCAACGATTTGATGCAGCTGTAAGTCCTTTAATCCTTCAATTTTCATATTCCTTAAATTACTAATAATTGAATGGTTTACAATTGTCTCTATCATTAATCTATATTATGGTCTCTCTCTTTCTCACAATCTGAAAATGGCCCTTTGGCTGGTTTAATCAACAAGGCAAATCTATAATAAGACATTGCTCTTCGAGTTTCCTACTATTGTCATTCTGCAATCAGAGATGTGATGGGAAGCTCAATTTTTGACACTTACATGCAGTTTAAAGATCAAAGCATTGTTGTCACTACTTGCTGGATGCTTGATATTTAATTCCAGTGGCCATATTGAGACTTTTATGTATTATTGCTTTATTGTCAGAGCCTTAACCTATTCTCTATTGTTATTCTAGTGGTTGCACTCTTCTTCTTTTGCTGTATCTAAGTTGTATTGTAAGAACTATACTGTGTTTATATTATTTTGCATCATACAGAAGTTAGAAACCAAGTTCAAGTGCTCTTAGAGGTTCTTCTTTATATAGTTTTTGGTAACTCTGTTCTATCATTTCAATAAAGCCAAGTATTGCACAAATCTTTGGTTTGGGGGCTTGTGCTAATTTAGATTAATTTTGGCGTTGCTGTAAAGGATCCTTTCCTTTGCATATTTTGTATTGGCTTAAGAATTTTATACAATATGGCCAGTTGGTTGTAGCTTTTGTAAAATTCAAATTTTCAGGGAGGATTCAAAATGTTGGACAACTTTGGATTTTGGACATCTTTGACTTATTTATCAGTCTATGCGATGTAATCAGAAACCAAATATGAGCATGAGTAGTCATACTTCCTTGCAATAGAAGGATTTGGAGAATAGACTAGATATTTACATTTTTTTTGTTGCATATAGAACAAGGCTTACTGTTCCAATGCTTTAGTATTTTTAATTTTTTTGAAGAAACACCACCACGAACCACTGATAAGGTTGAAATAAGTTGAGGAACCAAACTCTATTATCTAAGAATTTTCACTTAATCCCTATTGTCCATTGTTTAATTATTTCTCAAATTCAAAAACAAAACAATATCCCTGGATTTGGTGATTTTTTAATAATTTGGTTATATTATCAATAGCTAATTTTTTTAATTGGCTATATGGGATTGAAATAACCCCACCTTCTTACATCCTGACCATATTATTGTAGTATTTCGATGAACAACATTGTTGTGGTACTATAATAAACCTTATTATCATAGGCCCCTTATCATGGAAGTGTTTATCGCAATATGGGGATTTGAACTTGGGTTGTGTTCATATAAATTCATCTTCTTTACCCTTTCTCCATTTCTCCATAATGCCTTGAACATTTTTATATAGTTATATTAATTATTATACATATATAATCGGTTATATTGGAGTGAAATGTGCCCCACCTGTATTAGATCAAGATCATGTTACCGTGGTATTTCAATGAAAAACATAATGGTACTATGAGAAATCATGTTATCATGGGACACTATGGGGGACTAACCCAGTGGGCTATTTGTGCCAAACATCCTTGATTCCTTACTAGGTGGACTTCAATCCTATGGGAAAAAATTGGAGTTTTATGGGTATAAGTGGGGGCCTCAACTGTATTTTGTCTATTTAGATGAACATGGTGTACAGACCCGCCCTTTTCCAGATTTGAACCTTAGACCTATTTGGAGCACCCAAGCCAAACCCAAGCCTTCATTGTCAAGCCCACTCAAGCTGTACATACATAAATAATATTTTTTACTTTTTTAAAGTGGTTATATGGGATTGAAACGGGCCCCACCTGTATTACATCATCACAACATAGTGGTATTACAATATCTTGGATTTTATCCATGTATCGCTTGGCAAGATTCGAACCTGGGTCTCCTCATTGAAAGTTGAGGAATCTAACCAGTTGAGCTAGCGCCATTTGATAATATATAAAATAATAATATATTATTATTATTATTATTTGTTGTTGCGTAGGGAACCTCTATAATCCCTAGCCCGTTGGTTAAAGACGAAGTCAACAGGACCCCCGACTCTCCAGGGAATCAAATCGGGGCAGCCCATCGGCAAGCCCTCGGCTGCTACCAACCGACCTATCCCTTTTTGGGAATTTAGGGTAAAGCACGGGTTTTTGAAAAAAATTTGAATGCAAAGCGTGGGCTTTTGGAAGGGTCCCAATCTCTTGTGCAATGTTTAAAACTTTGGTCTCCTAGATGAAAACCCAAATCCATACCACTAAGGTGTCCCAACATGGACTTTTAAAATATTATTTTTTAAAATATCTAATTTTATATTGTTTTTTTTTTCAATTGGTTACATGGGATTGAAACAGCCCCACCTGCATTACATCATCACCACATAGTGGTATTACAACAAAGCTTGGATATTATCCATGCATCACTTGGAAAGATTTGAACCTTGGTCTCATCTTTAAATAGTGAGGAATCTAACCGGTTGAGCTAATGCCACTTGATGCCTAATTTTATACTGTTATGATATATATTTTTTTACATATTTAATTCATATACATAATCAAATACATTTTATATTTTCCAAATGGAAGTGAAAGTTTTTTGAAAATCCGAACTTCCAAACTTTATAGCCTTTGTGTGGGGGCAAACTTTCCAAACAGTGTAACCATGCCATTAAGCATCTTAAATGGGGCTTTTTCAACACCTTTGACTAATAATACATCATTATAACTTGACCTTTTGATGTAATAATCTTGTGAAGCTACTTTGCTTTAATGGTAATATGGCATATGGATCCCAAATCTACGTACCAAGCTTGCTCTTTATCATCATGCCTTATTTGGTATGATGCTATAAAGAGAAAATATCCCTTATTCTTTGCATTATTACTTGACTGTTTTTGTATACCAGATTACCTCTTCTTACAATTCATTTGAGCGTGACCACCTCTACTACAGTAAAATCAAGTTATTTGCTTCTTGGACTTGTAAGGATGCCCATGTTTCCTCGTCACTTCATTTTTCTTCTGGGCATTCTTTTGATCAGCCAACTTCTTCTGACCATTATGCTTTGTAATATAAAGCACTTGAAGTCTCTTTGTCCTCACTGTTCTTAACCATCTACTTGGTCTGCAAGAGAATCTCTTCTACTTCGTTTAACTAGGCTGTACCGAATTCCTGAGAAACTATCAAACGTGTAATCAAGCTCTCATAGGATTTGAGAAGACTTTATAAAGCAGCATAAATTAATTATTTTTTGGTGTCTGTCCCACCTCCTGTGTTTGGTGATTCTGTAAGCCCCTGACAGTTTGAATGTGATCTTCCATTTGTCAGTCATCTTGAGGCAGACAAGTGATTCCTCAATATGAATAACTCTGCATGATTCCTTTGTTCATATTACAAGGAAATTGTGTCCTATTTCTCCTTTGGTGTTTTTGCAACATGAATATTCTCAATTACGTTGCCACTGATTGACAAATTGATTAGTATAAGTGCAATTTGACATGTATTAGATAACTTAAGGGTGAGTGTGATGCCAGCTCAAGTTTCTATATAACCCCATATATCATTTAGCATCATTAAAATTTTCCTTTGATACTATGTGCCATCTCAGCACTCTGAAGATTGTCAGAAAATATATAATCTAATATCTTACTAGAGATTGGCCGTAGAAACAAAGTGGAAATGATAAAAGCGAGAAGGAAAAAACATGCACTTACAAGTGGGCATCAATCTGACCATAAAGATGAATCAGATTTCAAATGATTTTTCCTAGGGATTTTGCTGATGCCCTGATTTGTTGGGCAGTGTTTCTTTATAGAACCAATGCTTCTCAGCAATATTCCATTGCTTTCGTTTATTCAATAGTGATTATTATCAACAAGAATTGAAAATCTTTTAGCAGTGGTAAGTTTTCACTTGGAAGCTGTCCAACAGCAGCTGCTATAAATGTCTTCTTACAGCACCATGTTTTCTCTTGATGATTCTGATTTTTGGGAAACAATTTCTCTTAGGGGCAGCAGGGGCTTATATGGAATTATACAGTGTGTGAACCTGACCTCTACCTTATTATACGTATATGGTTCCTTTATATAATGATATAATATTTTATGCTTGTATATATGTTTACTTATATATATAACTGTATTATTACACCATGTTTTCTCTTGATGATTCTGATTTTTGGGAAACAATCTCTTAGGGGCAGTAGGGGCTTATATGGAATTGTACAGTGTTGTGAACCTGACCTCTACCTTGTTATGCATATGTGGTTCCTTTATATTATGATATAATCTTTTTTGCTTTATACCTGTATTATTACATCATAACCTTGTTACCATGGTAGTTCAATAAACCATATAGTGTAATTATAAAAAACCATATTATGACAGCACCTATGGGAACTGAACCTTGGTGGGCTCTATATGAGCCAAATAGTCTAACTGGTCAGACTTCAAGTCCATGGGTATATTTACCTACCTTATTAGTAACTTACAACATGCTTTCATGCAAAAGTGTCAATTCGTCTACCTACAGTGCCAAGGCCTTTCATAATGTCTGTTGACTTGTAATTGTGCTGTTTCTTTCTTTCAAAGCATTCTTGGTTCTTGATTTCAGGTGAAGTGTTTCTTATGTACTCCAACATTGTTGCCAAAGTTATGTACTCCTCCATAACTTTGTAGAACATAGTGTTGGCCACGTGCAAATCAATGAAAGGACAACACATTCCTCTAAGGTGCCAAGAGCAACAAAAGAGCCAGACACACGGTGCAAGTAAACCTTGGCGAAGGTGATGAAGAGAAGATGATCTATGGTGGAGACAAGTGGGATCCAATTTTAAAAGCGATTTCAAAATTTCATGTAGTATAAGGAGGTCTTTGCATGGATGTACAAGGATCTACAAAGGATTCCACTAGAGTTGTGTGTACACCGAATTTCATCGGTTTCAGGCATGCAACCTGTGAGAAGGCCATACAGGATGAATCCCAAGTATGCAACCTTAGTCAATGTAGATATTGAGAAGATGTTGGATGCTAGCATAATCTTCAAGGTGATAGTAAGTAAACGAGTGTCTCCCATCATCATTAGTTTGAAGGAGAGTAGTCAGATTTGCATTTGCGTTGATTTTCAAAGTTTGAATATAGTGATGATAAAAGATCCCTTTTCAATTCCATTTATTGATTTGTTTTTGGAGGAAGTAGGAGGGCACAAAAGCTATTCTTTCCTGGATGGATTTTTGGGCTACAATCAAATCAATATTGTTGAGGAAGATAGGTTGAAGACAACTTTTGTCGTGGAGAATGGTATTTATGCATATAATCGAATGCCCTTTGGTTTATGCAATGCTCTTGCCACATTCCAAAGGATCATCCTGTATATATTCGAGCAAATGTCGACGGGCAAGTTCAAGGTGTTTCTGGACGATTGGTCATTGTACGAGACGAAGGAAGAGCATTTTAAGGTGTTGGAGGAATGCATGAGATTATGCATGAATGCTCGACTTTCCCTAAATCCAAAGAAGTGCAAGTTGTTGATACCATACGGGAAGTTGCTAGGGCATGTGGTGTGCAAGGAAGGATTGAAGACCGATCCCGACAAAATTCACATCATGATGAGCATGGAGGAACCATATAACATGAGTTCATTGAAGTCATTTTTGGGGCATGTTGGGTATTATCGGTGCTTCATCAAGAATTTTGCACAAATGTCCCATCCGTTGGATACGTTGATGTGCAAGGGTGTTCCTTTCAAGTGGACGGAGGAGCACTAGAAGGCCTTCAAGAAGTTGAAGGAATTTCATGTCCACAATCATGCATCCAATTTCGTAATTGAGTGAAAGTTGGCACAAGAAAGGCAATTTGGGCTTGAACAACCCATATATATTTCAAGTTGGTTGTTGTTAAAGGTGGAAAAGAACTACAGCACAATGGAGAGAGAAGCACTAGGGATGGTGAACGTGGTGCAAAGGTTCAGACATTACTTGCTCATGAATCCCTTTGCTTTTTACATTGATCATCAAGCCTTGTTGTACCTTATCAATAAGCCCACGATTCAAGGATGAGTTAGCAAGTGGCTCATCACATTGTAGGAGTTTGTGTTTTGAGTGGTGGTCGGACCTAGGAAGGATTTGCTTTGGGAGAACCTACAAAAGGAGTGTCAAATGAATTTCCCAACACACATTTGTTTTCAATCAATGCGCAGTTGTCATGGTACAAGTACATCAAAGAATATTTGTCAATGAGTGAGTTGTCAAAGGAATTGTCGACAATCAAACGAAAGAGGATTGTCATAAAATCAGCACCATTTCAATTGATTGTTATATTATTGTACAAAGTTGGACCTAATGGGATTTTGCAGATGTGCATGATGGACGGAGACATGAATGCAGCACTTAAAGAGGCTTACGAAGGGTTGGTGGGAGGACATATGGGGCCAAATACAAACGAGAGGAAGGTGCTTCTGGCAAGGCTTTGGTGGCCTACCCTCTATCAAGATGAGAGTTTGTGACCACTTGCAATACATGTCAACGATCAAGGAAGCCGCTATGGAGGGAATTCATGCCATTGCACCCATCTTAGACCCAACTATTTGAATTGTGGGGTCTAAATTTTGTTGGACCACTAAAGACTAACAAAGAGGTTGCATGTACATTTTTATGGCGACTGAGAAATTGACAAAGTGAGTGGAGGCAAGGGCATTGCAAGATAACTCCACAAATAGCACTGCGTGATTCCTGTATGAGCTAATCATTACGAGGTTTGGAGTGCCTCATCAATTGACGAGTGATCACAACGACCACTTTGTTAATGAAATTATTAAGAAGGTGACCACAAAGTTCAAAATTCTTCATTTGTTGTCAAGTCCGTACTCTACCCAAGGGCAAACAAGCAAGTAGAAGAAATGAATAAAGTTTTGGTTTTGATAATGTACAAGAAATCAAGAATTGAAATTGTTGATTGGGAGGAGAAATTGTCAATCATCTTGTAGGCGTATAGGACAATGTGTAAGTCGACGACAAATCACACACCGTTTTAGCTTATGTATGGTCAGGAGGCAATAATGTCGATTGAATTTCTTGTGCCAAGTTTGAGAGTGGCAATGGAGAACTGTCTTGGCGACTAGGAAATACTAGAGGAGAGGCTGACGATGCTCATAAAGCTAGAGAAGAAAAGAGTAATGGCACAATGGGCCACAAATGTTGCCTAGTGTTAGCATAAACTCTAGCATGACAAGCATTTGTGGAAGTTGAAGGCAGGCAACCTCGTGTTGAAGTACAATGGCATAAGAGAAATCAAGCCAGGGAAGTTGAAGACCCTATGGCTTGGACCCTTCCAAGTTGAGGAATTGTTGGACAACGGCATAGTCAGACTGAAGAGACTAGACAGAACACAATGTTTTGAGACAATCAATGGTTCAAAGTTGAAACCATACAAGGTTCAGGTGCAAGTGAACCTTGTCAATCATGAACTAGATGAGGAGATGAGTACGGGCAAACTGACGAATGCACCAAGTTAGTCTTCGGGGTTCTTTGAGGGGATCTTGATACATGAAGTTGAAGAATATAGTCGAATAGGAGAAGATGGTGTGCAACACACAAGTGACTCCAAGGATAGTGAACTTGCGGAGTAGTTGGCATGGTTGTATGAACAAGGAGCCACAAGAAGTCAAGAAAATGACATGCAACTAGTGGTGGACCAGGAAGAGTTGCAATTAGAACCCACTAAGCTCAATTAGAGTGCATGTCAGGTTCCCTGATGTCAAAGGAAGCTAGAGTTCACTTGGAGATGAAGACATGCATTTGATGGCAGCAAGGCATGCTAGGCAAGAAATGTTGCCAGGAGAAGACAGTCAGAGTGACGATAGAAGCCAAGATGAAGGAATGAGTCTATTGGCAGCCATTGGGTGTGAACAACAGAGAATGCACGCGGAAACTCAACAATTGTGCGAACGAAGTGAACAATTTTGTAAGGAACGTACTATTCAAATAAAACTCACACACACAAAATACTGAAAAATAACTGAAATACATGTAATAACAAAATAACACTATGCAAAAAGTAATTGTAGAATTGAAACAATCTCACAAATAACTCATAATCGCAGGCCTCTTCGAGGGGGCAACCTCCTTCAATATTTCATTAACTTGCAAAAAGATACATTCGTACATTGCTTCATGCCTTTTAAAGAGAAAGCTACATGAAATCCTACCTAAAGGCTCAAGAGTTGGCTTACATGCAAAATGCCACTCGAGCTAGAATCTGCTACCAAACATTGGTTACAATATTGATAACGGTTACATGCGATGACACCACTTGGCTAGGTGCCTAACTTGCCATATACATTACAAAGTATTACAAAAACATTATAATAGAATCCTCCCATGTTGGAAGTGGGTCATTACATAATAATGAGAGTTACAAAATAGCGTTAGGATGGGATCCTAACATGTCCTTCCCCTTCAAAAAGCTTTGTCCTCAAAGCTGAAGGTGAGGAAACTGGTAATGGTGCTGATGGAGAGACTCCCATGTAGCATCTTCTGGCTGGAGTCCACGCCACTGAACAAGGACTTCAGTAATGGTGCAGTTGCAGAGAGTGTGAGTCCGACGACCCAACAATTGTTTAAGTTCAAGCAAGATAGAACCTTCTTCATCTAACTTCAGGAGTGCATATTGAACCTGTACCTGATTGCCCACCACCTTTTTGAGAGAGGAAACATGAAAAACAGGATGGAGCTTGGATGGAGGTGGAAGGGCCAATTTGTAGGTGTTGGCAATCGAACCGGCCTAGATATAGGTTTTCTAAGTCTGCAGCGCCCTAGGCCCGTTGCCAAGCATTGAATGCCCGAAGGAAAGGGATGTCCTCCGTGACAATCTCCAGTAGGGCCGGTTATGAAAATAAAATGGGGGTTTGGAGACAAGGGATAGAAAGATACTGAAAGGAATGGGAAATTACGAAAAAGGAATGGGAAATGGCCAAAGGCCAGCAATTCGGGGTGATGGACCGGAAGCACGATAGACAACTTAGTTATTTGAACCAACAACAATCAAAACAATGAATTTTAACAGAAACCAGTATAAAATCCTCAGAACTATGTAAACTCCAGCAAGTATTCCAGGGATTAGTATTCTATCAACAGAAAAATCCATAAAATAGAATTAAACTGTATAATAAAGACACTAATTTAATAGAAATCACAGAATAGAAGTCATACACAAAGATTGAGAACTTGAACCGAAGCCAGAAGCCTTTATTTTGGAAGCATATTTCAAGTACACAACTGCTTTTCTAGCAGAAGTTATCCATCCTAGTTACAGAGAAGAAGTTGGCTTATATAGAAGAAATCTGCCGCTTAAAACATCAATGCCCAACCACTCTTGTGACGGGCATATTCGATCCCGACGATAGCCGAAAATAGTCAATTTTAGCCTTACCGATAAGTTAGCATTGAAAATAGAAGGTTTCGGCAATGACTTTAAACAATCAATCCAGACTCACAGATAACTTGACATTGAAGCCAGAAAATTTCGAAAAAGATCTACAATCGGATGGTCTAGAGTGTAGCTTGGGAGCGGTGTAACCAGCGGATGCTGAATGGGTCCCCTTTTCCTCTTTTGATTCCTCTTACTTGATTTATTTTTCGCTTTTGAAGAAGTTCTCCCTTGTGGAGCGCTTTTGCCTTAAGCGCTCCCATGTGGAACACTTTTCTCCAAAGCGCTCCCTTGTGGAGTGCTTTTGCCTTAAGTGCTCCCATGTGGAGCGCTTTTCTCCAAAGCGCTCCCTTGTGGAGCGCTTTTCTCCAAAGCGCTCCCATGTGGAGCGCTTTCCACTTAAGCGCTCCCATGTGGAGCGCTTTTCACCAAAGCACTCCCTTGTGGAGCGCTTTGGCCTTAAGCGCTCCCATGTGGAGCGCTTTCCACTTAAGCGCTCCCTTGTGGAGCGCTTTTGCCTTAAGCGCTCCCATGTGGAGCGCTTTTCTCCAAAGCGCTCCCTTGTGGAGCGCTTTTCTCCAAAGCGCTCCCTTGTGGAGCGCTTTTGCCTTAAGCGCTCCCATGTGGAGCGCTTTTCTCCAAAGCGCTCCCTTGTGGAGCGCTTTCCACTTAAGCGTTCCCTTGTGGAGCGCTTTTACCATTGTTTTTATACTTAGCCATTTTCCCAACTTTCAATCTTCGGCTGCTTAGTGCTGACTGAACACATTTTCTCTTTTAAAAGGAAAACTTACCTAAGTCAAAAGAAAATGAGAATTACAACCATATGGAGAGAAAGATTTTTTTAAAACGCCAAGGAAGAATATCGGTGGATTGCCCATGCTAAAACTTTTACAATTTTGCATGCAACATATCAGGAAAGATATAGAAACTTAGAAAAAATATAGAGAAGATAAGGAACCAAGCAATTCATTGCATACAGTTTTTACAGAAGAGACAGTTGGTGGAAGCGTAATAATAGAACAACACTTTAACCATTATTAATGGGAAAAAGGGAAGTTTTACAATGAATGATTCCAAACTGTATGCAAAACAAAAAATAGTAACAGTGTGACAAAATTGGCAACACATTTGGCGGCTCGCGGGGCATTGAGCCTGCCTCAATGTAGGGATCCCAGCCTTCATCCTTGGGCATCAGAGTCTTCCTTCTTTTCAGAGTCTTCTGGTTGCCTCTAATTTTTTATCGCTGCTGCTGCCCTCTTCATCCGATCTCTCGGATTTTTTGGATTTTGAATTGGCCTCACTGTCTGTTTCTTCGGTCTCTGAACCCGTCTCCCCAGTTTTTGAATCAGTAGCACTATCTATCCCCTTTTCCTCATTCCGCCTGTCTGGTTGAGGGAGATATTGTTTCAGTGATCTTTTGAAAACATGATCATATACCGCTGAAGCATCAACCCATCTTTCCAAAGGAAAAGTGACTGCTTTTCTAGCTCTTGGATCAGGCAGCGGAATGTTTCAATGCGCTCGACATCAGCAAATTCCAGTATTCTGTCAAACTCTGTCAAGCAAGACTGAATCTGGGCATATTTGGCCATGAGGAGGATTACTTGAGCGTTAGAGCTGGAGGCTTCCAAAGCGTTGATGTCTGATGCATTATCCACGAAAGCGGTCCACAAGGGTTCCAGCTCCTGAATTGATGGAATAGGGCCTTCTGGGTCTGCGAAACCTGGGACGCCAATTTTAACCAAGGCATCGAAATATCGCAATGATATGTCACGCTCTTGCATAAGGGAATCTGAGAGCAGGCGAGCTTTCTTTGCCAGTTCCACCTTGGTGAAGAAATAGTGCAAAGTTGTTTTTGTCGTTGCCAACGACTGAGCTAAGTCGCTCATAGGGGCAAGGCGAATAGGAACATCCTCAATCTTCCTGAGCTGGGTGGCTATATCCAGCCAATAGTTAACATCGGCCTGGGCGGACTCCAGGATATGTCTACCGACAACCACTGCCTCATGTGCCTCTCTGAAGAACGCCAAGACTGTAATCCCCTTTGCTGCTCTCGCTGGGAAATCCTGCAGGAAGTCTAGGTGCGTCTCCTTGAGGCGCTCCCTGGAAGGGAGAACAGGCTGCTCATTTTTCTTAGACAACTGTTCCTGTAATTCGTCCCTTTGGATAGTAAGTGCCTGTATTTCTTGGTTTGCTTTGGCAATCTCCCTGATGTGATGATCGTGTAATTTGGATGATTGCTTGCTCTCATCTTCAAGTACTGGAAGTTTTTCTTTTAATTCTTCGATCTCAACTTCCAGGGCTTTAACTTGGTTTTTGTACTGTGCTTCTAATGCCTCATTTTGTCGCTTCGCCGCAGCCAGGGCTTCTTCAAGCTCATCAATTTTGGACTGTGCTCCGAAAAACGGCCCTTGTAGTACTCGTCATGAGCGTAGATGGAGCCCATACCCACCTGCACATCACCCATTTTTCGTGCAGTGTCCATCTTGGCAACATCCTCCTTAGTGTGGCGGATAGCATAATCAAGTGGGGTCATCTCCCTTAGAGGCTCCAGCGGTATTTTTTCAACGGTGTGCAGCTCATTGTATCTGGATCAATTATGCAAGCCTTTTGAGCTTGTGCCAGGGCTTGCAACTCCCTCTTCTTTCGATCTCTCAGATAGCGCACTGTGTTGGAATGAGCTCTTTTGATACTCTGCGCTGCTGCGAACTGCTGAGCTGTCTCCAGCTCAGATTCCAATGGTTCCTGGACTCCAATCCCGAGGACTGGAGTAAAGGGGAGGAGTGGGAGACCAAATTCGAAACTTGTCCGGAGTTGGTGAGAACACACCCTAAGTTGCCCAATAGTGATCCGAAGACTATGCATTGTGTGCTGCTGAAGGTATTGTCGAGGAACTATTCTCGCCTCCCCGTATCCGTAAGAAGTGCTCATGGTAGAAAGACAACTTGGGGGAAAGAGGGGCAACAGGAGAGATCCATGTGCATTTGGTGTACCGGAGACTAACATCCTTCCGAATCTCGTGGAGCATCTTCTCCTTAGTAAGCCGAGAGGGGGGCAGAACCCCCAAAGAATAAGGGGGCAGCTTGTCTATCTGTATCTGAATGCTGGCCAGGAGAGTAGAAACCTGAAAATACCAGCTCCTTTGGGCTCCCCGAGAACAAGAAGAGAGTTCCATAGAGGAGCGAAGGGCGAGGTAAGGGTACCGCCTGCAACCCTCAAGGGTATCTCCGAAATTACGGATCCTGTGAAGATAACCGATAATCAGGAAGATAATCTCAAGCTGGAGAGGACAAGCTCCAAACTCTACCAGAATAATCGAACGAGGGATTGTTCCCTTGCAATGAATGAATCGTCGAAGAAAGAGTGTCTGCACTCGTTCAATCTGTGACCACTCAGTCGGGCCAAGACTAGGGCCCCAAACCACTGACCCATAAGTAATAGTTGGCTTTACCAAAGCGTCAAAGATCCTCATCTTCACAGGTATATCTTGAAAATGTGCTTTGAAGCAATTCCTCTCTAGCAAAGACAGAGCTGCATACCCCTTACACACCCGGACTTGGGCGGCGGGTTTCATACCAAAAGTGGGACCAGTGAAAAGAACCCCCAAATACACATAAGAGGTGGTTATTTTGACCTCCTGGCCTCCGGAAAAGGAAGTGGAGATGGGATAGAGCCTCTTTGGTAGTATTGAATACCATAACCTTGGTCTTAGAAAGATTCACCGTCAACTGTCTCGAGTCACAAAAAGCGGCAAGTGTGTCCAGATGACGCTGAAGCCCCTCAGGGGATGAGGCCGAAAGAACAACATCATCAGCAAAGAGGAGAATAGAAATCAACACATGGTGAAGAAGGCAACCATCCTCTGGGTGAGCGTTCTCCCTGATAAAAGTCTCAAGCTTGTCGATAAAGATCCCAAAAAGTGTCGGCGAAAGGGGGCATCCCTTGCTTCACTCCTATGGTGCTAAGAATATTGGCCGAAAGCCCTTGAGGGGAGCGAAATCGACCTTTCACAGCCTCATATAACCGTGTAACCGCTGTCAAAAGCTGCCCAGAGATGCCAATTGATCGAAGCCTCTCAAGAAGTAAATGTCGAGGCACCGTGTCAAAAGCTTTCTTGAAGTCTACAAAGCAACAATAAACCTTCGAGGACCTAGAACGCGCCTCCTCAATAATAGCTCTGAGGACTAGAATGTGATCTGTGGTCTGATGATCTTGCCGAAAACCAGCTTGGCCAAGAGCCCTGAAACCCCCTCCTCCAACCTTCGAGAGAGAAGCACATCCAATGTTGTGGCATAGAGCTTGGCAAAGATATGCCCAATCATGATAGTCCCGTAGTTATTGGGTTCATGGGGATCACCTGCCTTATGAATGGGGTGAATGATATGCTGAGTCCAAGACTCAGGAAACCCAGAATAGACAGCAAGATTAAAGAGATCAGCAAGGGGCCCAACAAGAGGGTCAATACCATACTTCAAAAATTCCGCCTGTAACCCATCCAAATCTGTTGCTTTGCTTGTACAGAGTTTCCAGATAGCCTGCCTGACAAGACTAGTAAAAAAGAGGTAGCACGAAGAGGGGGGGAGGGAACAAAAATACGAGGCTGATTTGGGATGGTATAAAGGGAAGAGGCATGGATGGTCCATGAGGAAAGATCGATCCCATGAGTAATCCGATCACGGGGGAGGATAAGGCGCCAGAAGGATTTAGGATATTGCTGAAGGGAGTGGATAAGATCAAGTCGATGCCGAAAGAGGAAGAGACGCTTCTTATTTCGAAGAAGCATCCTATAGTCTTTGTGATAAATGGCATGGGGCTGGGAAGGATTTCGAATGGCATATTTCAACCTTCGGTGGACAGACTTACATTCCTCATCATACCAGATGTTCATGGGGCAATGACCAGGGGGACGAGGATGAGGGGGAGGACGAATAGTGTGGGGGTATGATTCCAAAGCAGCCTTCCAAATAGTTTGGACCAAGCAAGTAGAACGATTGGAAACATCGGAAAGAGAAGACACCTTGGGGAGAACATGACGCAACATGTCCATGTAGGTAAAGGAATAATAATAGTCAAAGTCTATAGTGACTCGAGGGACTGAAGGGGAGGGAGGAGGGGGAGGATTTACAAGAAGGGAAACTGTGGGTAACGTAAGAGAAAGAACTGAATGATCGGTAAGGGGAGGAGGGTGATCAGATACGTTGAATCGGGAAATGAATGGAATGAGGGTGGTAGAGGAAATAGCATAGTCGATGACACTGGCTCCACCACTATGAGGAAAGCAAGTAAACCCACTAGAATCCGGAAAACAAGATATACCATTGAGAAGAACTAGCCTGTTGGATTCACCCAACTCAATAAGATGCTTACCATAAGCAGTCACCTGTGTGTCGCTGGAGGTTCGAGCAAAACCAAGGTCCTTAAGATCCAATTCTCGAGTCTGCATCTCATCGGTTGTGAGGTCATGAAGAGAAACCTGCATAGGTCTGGTCCGAGCATTGAAATCTCCCAACGAAGTATCTCCCCGAGTTCGAGTATCTAGTAATGTCCTCATAGAGATCCTGGAAAGGGTCCCCGTCCGTGTGAATAACAAAATTGGACGTGGTGGGGGGAAAGTAACAGGTGGCAATGTAGATATCCCAAATAGGTAGGTGACGATGGATTTTAATCCATAAAAACTTGGAGTGGGGGTCAGTCGAAACCAAGGAAACCGAACCCTGGAGCTTATCCTTGATAAGAGCAACAACACCTCCTGATCCTCTAGCCCCTCCAAAGCGTCGAGTGAGTTGCCGACAACTGGACCACCAAAAGTAACCAGAGATAATTGGAAGGGCCCGCTCGGGACTCTCGTGCGTCTCACAGATAAGAATGATGTCATGTCTACCAATCACATCAAGAAGGGACCCTGGGGCAGACCACATCATACCATTGCAGTTCCAACAAGCTATAGCTAGCTTATCTGCCACCTCCCTTTCGTGCCGATGGAATCATTTGTTAGGCAAGGGTTTGGACCACCCAGGTGGGGGAGAGTCCCTAATCACTGCACGTAAATTACGAATAACTGCCCATTTGTTAGCTTTCCTGGCTGTGGCTACTTGTTCCCTAGCTTTCTTCAATTCTTCAACCTGGAGTCGCGTAAGGTCCTCATCAAGGTAGATCTTGTCTTGAAGAGTAAATAATTTCCGTTTGGCCCTCAACGCCTTCATATGCTCTTCCGCATTTTTGAAGCGTATGACCAATGTGGAGTCGGGAGAGAACCATGCTCTCTCGAGAGTAACATTTGTTAACTCAAGAGTGTTGTGAATGAAGGCATTTCCAGCTTGAAGCGGATCAATAGGTTTGGGCACCCCACGAACCCTAAGATTGAGCGCTTTCGCATTACGGATTCTTCTTCAAATTTAGCTTGGACAACCAACTCAACTATGGGAGGGGGGTTCTTTCTGGCTACAACCTGAACCCAAGATTGTTGGTCAGCTATTTTTTGGTTTTGTGCAGTTGATGCTTCTATGAGACGTTCCTGCTCAGCAAGAACAACCTGCTCATCTCAAATTTTTAAGATTTCAGAGTGTAAATTCGCGGAATTTTGAGGAGGTTGTTCGGAATGTGCAGTCTGCAATTGAGTAATGATAGCTTGCTGATATTGAAGTTTAATTGGAGATCCATGATAATGCGGCTACCGTCTTTCACTTGGTCTTGCAAGGAGAGTATAATACTAGCTTGTGTGTCTAGTTGTTTCTGGAGAGAATTAATCTGTTTAGACAAACGCTGGTATGAAACTGTTGTGTGAAAGCGTTGGATAGATTTATGAGAAGCCTGTGTTTCCTCCATTCCTCCTTCATCAAGTATCCCCATAACACAAGAACACCAAGAAATCCCCTCTCGAACGTAGCAAAAATCCTCCTCGAGCGCAACAAAAATCCCCCTCGAGCGCAACAGAAATCCCTTCCCGAGCGCAGCAGAAATCCCCCTCGCGCGCAACAAAAATCCCCCTCAAGCGTAGCAGAAATCCCTCTCGCTCGCAGCAGAAATCCCCCTCCGAGCGCAGCAGAAACCCCCCTCGAGCGCAGCAGAAACCCCCCTCGAGCGCAGCAGAAACCCCCCTCGCGCGCAGCAGAAACCCCCCTCGAGCGCAGCAGAAACCCCCCTCGCTCGCATCAGAAATCCCCTCGCGCGCAGCAGAAATCCCCCTCGCGCACAGCAGAAATCCCCCTCGCTCACAAAGGGAGAGCAGAGGGGGAGGGCTGCAGTCCAACAGAGAGAAGTGCATGCCAAGAAGAATGGAGAGAGAGGAGGGGGGAGGGAGCAGCCCAGGAGGGGCAAGCTCCGAGAACCCCCCAAAAACTAATCTCTCCTAACAGTCGAGGCCGAAGTACCGGAGCTGAAGAAGTCCATGATATGTCCCTGCCCATTGCTAGTTTGGAACCCTGACCAATCGTTGGTGCGCTGTCTAGTGACCCCCGCTTCCGTTCAAACCTGGATTGTGTGGGGCGTTTCCGGTCGAAGTCACCCGGTCCGTCAGAGTTGGTGAAGTATGTTGTGATGAGCCGATGTTGAGGAGGGTGAGATCCATTTGGAGAATTTTTATGTCGTTGAAGCTGGAGTTATCTCCCTAAGAAAGAGTGCGAGACAACGCTGGTTCGGGTATCTGAAGAAGGTAGAAACACATCGAGAGTTGTCCCTGAAAAGACAATGGAACCTACCCCGGATCTCATAATAAATGGGACAACAAAAAATGAAGTGATGCAGGGTCTCACCTTCACCCAAGGAGCAAAACAAGCAAATCTTCTCCTCCATCGGAAGATGGTGATCTGACTCAATTCCGAGTTGGTGAGAACACACCCTAAGTTGCCCAATAGTGATCCGAAGACTATGCATTGTGTCGTCGAAGGTATTGTGGAGAAACTATTCTGCCCTCCTGTATCCGTAAGAAGTGCTCATGGTAGAAAGACAGACTTGGGGGAAAGAGGGGCAACAGGGAGAGATCCATGTGCATCCGGGTGTACTGGAGACTAACATCCTTACGAATCTCGTGGAGCATCTTCTCCTTAGTAAGACGAGAGGGGGGGAGAACCCCCAAAGAATAAGGGGGCAGCCTGTCTATCTGTATCTGAATGCTGGCCAGGAGAGTAGAAACCTGAAAATACCAGCTCCTCCGGCCTCCCCGAGAACTCGGAGAGAGTTCAATCGAGGAGCGAAGGGTGAGGTAAGGGTACCGCCTGCAACCCTCAGGGGTATCTCTGAAAGTAAGGATCCTGTGAAGATAACCGATAATCAGGAAGATAATCTCAAAAACGTTACAGGTGCTTTTTTAAACAAATTTTTTTAACAAGGAGCCTGCCACCTTATAGCATGAAATTTTAGTCTACCACCTTTTAATGTTGACTAGACATTAATGTCGGTAGAGAACGTGCAGGAAAGCGTGGGTAGCGTGTGCCTTGAATTACCCACGTGCTGGTGGTTGCCTTTTGGAAATGACCAATAACGACAGCAGACAAGGACATTTCCTTGGGGCGCGTGCTGCACATTGAGAGGAGCGCCCGTACTAGTCTGCGTGGAGGGCACACTTGGCTGATGGAGAGGGGAACAACTTTGATTGGGCAACTGCATGGTTCCCGTTTTTAAAGAAAATTCTGCGCTTTTAGGGTTAGGGTTTGAAAGCGACCCTTTTATCGATGCTTTTATTCTTTCCTGACAGTTGGTGCGATCTTGACGGACAACTTGAAAAAAACAAAAGCCAACTTTAAAATGGGACTTTTGGCTTGAGGGCTCCCTTGTGGAGCGCTTTTCCTTAGAGCGCTCCCTTGTGGAGCGCTTCTTAAAGCGCTTCCTTGTGGAGCGCTTTTCCTTAGAGCGCTCCCTTGTGGAGCGCTTCTTAAAGCGTTTCCTTGTGGAGCGCTTCTCCTTAAAGCGCTCCCTTGTAGAGCGCTTTTCCTTAGAGCGCTCCCTTGTGGAGCACTTAAGGGAAGATCCCCTTTTTTTTTTTTTGAGAACTTGGGGGACGCTCTTCCTCAAAGAAATCCCTTTAATAGAACACTACATGGTAAAAGAAAAAATACTTCTTCGTAAAGAAAACTAGCTTTCACCAGCGACAATACTAATGCCAACTATCTCATCTTGGCTGCAAAAAGCTAACTATACAAACATTTTTAAAAGCTACTATATACACGAGAAATACCTGAGAGATTAGCAATCTCTGTCAGAGCTTGGTAGATAATAAATTTTCAGAAGAAAGGCATTTACCGCAATTGGGAGAGTGAAACCTTCCATGTCTTGGAGAACGAAAGAGTTGATCTGGTTAACTCCGGAGATTCAAAATGGACCTTCCCAGAAGGCGTCGAAATTCTCATGGTTCCCTGGTTTGGATTTGTTTTCGTTCCACTTTAAAACAAAATTCCCTACGTTGAAGGCTCGATCATAAGTCCTTTTTTTAAACCAGCTTTTGGTGGATTCGGCTTGCTTGGCGATGGCCCCATAGGCTTTCTCCCTTTCTTCTTCCAAATGCAGCAACTGTGCCAACCTTACATCCATCGGGCCGAATTGACCCTCTTCGGTGTCGAGCCAATTAAGCAATTGCAATACCGGTAGCTCGATGTGTGTGGGCAAGACAACGTCTTTTCCGTACACCAACGCGTAGGGCGACGTCTTGATTGATCTTTTGATAGAAATTCGGTCGGCCCAAAGCGACTGGTCTAAGAGTAGATGCCAGCTCCGCTTATTTTTTAATAGCGTCCTCTTCAATATCCGCAGCAGGTTTTTATTTGTAGATTCAGCTAACCCATTGCCCTGCGGGTAATAGTTAGACGAGGTCTTTAATTAGATCCCATGCTTGATCGCAAACTCGCAGATCCTTGTGCCGGTGAAAGGGGAGCCATTATCAGACACAATGGCTTCAGGTACACCGAAGTGAGTGATCAGCCCTTCGAGGAAGGAGATAACCACATCCTGGTTAGCCTGCTTAGTCGGAATTGCCTTCGACCACCGAGTGAAGTAGTCCGTGGCGGTCAAAGTGTACTTGTGGCCGGTGGAGGAGTTGGGATTGATGACCCTAATAAAATCCAGACCCCACTGTTGAAACGGAGACTCTACTTGGATAGGGTGGAGAGGAAGCGATACATTCCTAGTCCTTCCCGAATAGCGCTGGCAACTATCACAGTGTTGACTGATCTTGAAGGCTTCTGAAAAAAGAGTAGGCCAATAGTAGCCTGCTTTGATGATCTTTAGTGCCATCGGTCTTCCTGCAAAATGCCCTCTCGAAATCCCGGAGTGGAACTCCTCTAGGATTTTTGCCTTCTTCGATTCCTTAATACACCTCAGGAGAACTCCATCTATGTTCTGATAAAACAATCCATTGGGCATTGGGACGTACCTGCCAGCTTGCAAATGAAACCTCCTTCTTTGCGAAGCGTTGAAGTGAGATGGGCATTTTCCTGTGTCAAAGTACCTAACTAGATCATCTGTCCAATCCGGACTGCTGACTGATGAATTAGCGAAGTTGCCGTTGGGAGTAGGCTTGTCTGAGTCGGGACTTGCAGCTTTAGCTGCGACATTTTTGGCCAACTCTTGGCACAACGCTCTACCTCTTACCAGCTTGGTGGGGCGTATCTCAATGTCGAACTCTTGGATCTTGGTGACCCATTCGGCTCTCTTATTGCCCAACTCGCCTTGAATGATGAAATTACGGACGTCTGGGTGTATTACGTACACTATCGTCTTACTCTGAGAGATGAAATGCCAGAATTTATGAAGAGACCTCATTACAGCGTGCACCTGTCGTTCAATAAAATTGAACTTTTCCTCGTGTGACTGGATGATTTGGCTGAGGAATGCTATTGGGCGCTCATCTTCGTCTTCGTATTTTTGTGTTAAAACGACAACATAGCTCTCTGGCTCCGTGATTGCGTATAGGATAAAATCTCGCGAATAGTCGAGATTGATGAGGACGGGAGCCTGGGCGATCCGCTCCTTAATTTCTTGAAAAGCCTGTCTTCTTTCATCTATCCACCTGAATTCGACATCCTTCTTTAGGAGTTCTGCCATCGGCTTTATTACTTGGGCAAAGTCAGCTATGAATTTTCTGACAATGTTTATCTTTCCGAAAAAGGACTGAAGGGCCTTTTTATTTGTTGGTAGTGGAAGGTGGAAGAGCGCCTCAGCTCGAGCCGGATCAACAGTTAACCCCTTTTCAGAGATCACATGACCGAGTAGCTTTCCTTCTTTCACTGCGAAGATAGACTTCTTGGGGTTGATGGAGACCTAGAACTCCCGACATTTTTCAAAAACTTGCCGTAAGTGTACGCCATGCTCCTCCTTGTTGGAGAAGACCGTCATGTCATCTAAGTAAATTATGATGACATGATTCAACAGTTCACCAAAGGCAAGGTCCATCGCCCTCTGGAAAGTTGCCTCGATGTTTGAAAGGCCGAAGGGCATTTGTTGGTAGGCGAATATTCCCCACTTTGTGGTGAACGTGGGATTTCACCAGAGAAGATTTCACTTTGACCTGAAGATCGCCAAGGGACTCCTCCATCAGGTCTACTGTTTGTATTTCCTCCGCCATCAAGTTGATAGAGACCGAACCCTTTTCCTCATCTTCAAGCTTTTCAACATGGAAAGGATTAGGTTTTTCATTGAAGAGCTTGAATCTTTTCCCCTTGAATGGGATCTCCAAGTGTGAGTAGTCGAGGGAGAGATAGCCTCCCAACTTAGCCGTGAATTCTCGCGAGAGGCACATACTAAAGTATGGCTCCAAGTCGACCACCACGATTTCTTGGATAATCGTAACCTACGGCATCTGGTGGAGTTGGATGGGGACATCCTTGATAACTCCTTCTGTCTTTACTGAAGTCCCGTCTAGTTGCAAGACTCGAGGACTGCTTCAGGTGTACTCCATGCCCATGATTTCACAGACTGCTTTGGGCATGACATTGGTTGCGGCGCCTGAATCGATCATGCAGTTATGGACGACCCATCCCTCCATCCGAAGGGAAAGGTAGAATGGCGGGGGCCGATTCTTACTTGTGGCTGAGGTGGTTAGCGGAGACGCAAACACTGTCTACGTCGGCTTACTCCCTTTATCCTTAGAGGATTTGAGGGATTCATTCAAAAGATCAACTTGACCTGGGAGTTGGAGAGCGTCGTAGAGGCTTACCTTAGCCGGAGACATTTTCATTTCTTCGACGATGCTATACGATGAAGATCTCGGTTCTCCTACTTCCTTGGTTGGCTCGTATGCCCTTCGATACTGCTGTGTGGCATTGACCCGCCGATGCTTGGTGAGTGAGGGATATTTGAGTTTTTCTCTAGCCTCATCTTGCGCGTCTGCTTGTGGCTGAGAGAGTGGTGCTCTGGGCTGGAGGACCTTCTCTTTAGCACGAGGCGACAAGTAATCCTTCAGCGGACCAAGCGGTCCTGAGGTTGCCGCTGGATTGGAAGCTTTTGTTGAAGGTTGTGCCTTTTGGTATGATGGCTTGGGTGGCGTTGGTACCTTTAGTGGCTCCATTTGAGTGGGATCTGCCTCAATAGCTTTCTTACCAGCCCTAGTGAGGACCGAGACTTGCTTGTCGGAAGGGATCACGAAATTATGATCAGCTTCACGAATTATATTGACTTGCTCATAAGCGCCACCGTACAGCGTTTGAACATAGTTGAGGTGCACCACGCAGGTTTCTTCACTGTGTGGATCGTTACATGTAGTGCACCAGTATGCCTGGTCTGAAGGGCCGGCCTCTCCGCTGCTCATTACAGCCGAATTTCTTTTAGGTTGTCGGTGGGTAGATGAGGCTTGCTCTTTCGTGATCTGGGGAGGAGGAAATATGCTCTGGTGAAAGCCTTGGTCATCCTGCCTTTTCCTCATGACAGTCATCTGATTTGCCATAGTCTTCATGTAGGCCTTCACCTCTTGCAGCTCCTTGGCTTGGGCCTTGTTCACAGCTGCCTGATTTGCGGGTGCCTGACTTGCAGATAACAGTAATGGGGTCAGTGGTGCAGGTAGTGTTGGATACTGGATAGGGGCTGGTAGTTGGGGAACTGTGGGTACCTGATATTGTGGCATAGGCGATTGGAATTGTGAAGCGGGTACCGTTTGGTAATGAGAGGATGGGTTCCATGATTGGTTGGGATACGTCTAATGCATAGGCGGAGCGGATGCGCTCGGGTACATATTTTGCGGAAAATCCGGATAAATTGGGGTTGTCGCCTTGGGGGGTAACTTCCCGATAGCTATTAGGCCGGCCTTTGCCTTCTGGGCTTGTTCATAAAGAGCAGGAAATGCATTGATATTAGCATGTCGAATGCTCATGCTAATATCTGAGTGGAAAACCCTTAAGTAATAAAACCCGGCCTGCTCAGGTGTGGGCCGAAGGTCGTCTATGACTCTCTGCCAGGTCCTTGCGAACCTAACATTGAAGTTGGCTATCTCTTCCTGAGGATGCCTTTGAATAGTGGTGAACTGGTGTAACAGAGAGAAGGGGTCTGGTTGTTCATTGAAACCCCGTATCAGCTGCCCAGCCAGTTGATCCCATGAAGTAATGGTGTCGGGCTGGAGCGACCGGTACCAGTAAAGAAGCTTACCTCTCAGTGAAAGAACCAACAACTTCACCATGACATCTTCATTGGTGATTTGATGAATGGTCGCCAGTCTTGCGACGTCTTGGATGTGCTCCTGCGCGGTCTTTCCTGTGCCGTCATAAGTAGGTAGAGCTTTCAAAGCTGCGGGCAACACCGTATGTTGAGCCTGTAAGGCGAGTGGTCCCGTATGATTCCATGCAGCAAACTGCCTGGGTGGAGGTGGTTGCGCCATGTGGAGCAGCGGATTTGTATGGAGCGGTGGAGCTTGCTGAGCCGGAACGGTCGGAACACTCGGAGCACCTGATTTATCGTTCGGTGGAGCTAGAGTATACTGATGATCCAGAGAATTCGACGGATTTGGAGGCAAGCTAGTCGTTGTGCTGTCGGAAGTCAGATTTTGTGAATCAAGAACAACTTCTTGTGATGATGTCCCGACAAGCGGTATGTTTGACCCGACCACCTTAGGATGTTCTCTAAAGCGTCGATGTCAAGCTCATAGAACTCGGTCTCTTCTCCTGTATTTCTTGCTCTCCACCTCGTATGCATGAAGGCGTGAGTTTTTACACTGGTCTACGAGATTCAGAGGTCTTTGAGTTCAGCAGAGTCGCCAGATGTTCAGATTGAACAACAATAAGATGAACATCACTTCTTAATACTGATAAAACGTGGAACGTTTGCGTCCCACTGGGCGTGCCAGAAACTGTTGGCAATCGAACCAGCCTAGATACAGGTTTTCTAAGTCTGCAGCGCCCTAGGCCCGCTGCCAAGCATTGAATGCCCGAAGGAAAGGGATGCCCTCCATGGCAATCTCCAGTAGGGCTGGTTCCGAATATAAAATGGGGGTTTGGAGACAAGGGATAGAAAGATACTGAAAGGAATGGGAAATGGCCAAAGGCAAACAATTCGGGGTGATGGACTGGAAGCACGATAGATAGCTTAGTTATTTGAACCAACAACAATCAAAACAATGAATTTTAATAGAAACCAATATAAAATCCTCAGAACTATGTAAACTCCAACAAGTATTCCAGGGATTAGTATTCTATCAACAACAAAATCCAGAAAACAGAATTAAACTGTATAATAAAGACACTAATTTAATAGAAATCACAAAATAGAAGTCATACACAGAGATTGAGAACTTGAACCAGTGCCAGAAGCCTTTATTTTGGAAGCAGATTTCAAGTACACAACTGCTTTTCTAGCAGAATTTATCCATCTTAGTTACAAAGAAGAAGCTGGCTTATATAGAAGAAATCTACCGCTTAAAACATCAATGCCCAACCACTCTTGTGTCGGGTAGATTCGATACCGGCGATAGCCAAAAAAATAAGTTTTAGCCTTACCGATAAGTTAGCATTGAAAACAGAAGGTTCCGGCAATGACTTGAAACAGTCAATTCGGACTCACAGGTAACTTGACATTGAAGCCAGAAGCTTCCGGAAATTATCTACAATCGGATGGTCTAGAGTGTAGCTTGGGAGCGGTGTAACAAGCAGATGCTGAATGGGTCCCCTCTTCCTCTTCTTGATTCCTCTTACTTGATTTATTTTTTGCTTTTGAAGAAGCGCTCCCTTGTGGAGCGCTTTTGCCTTAAGCGCTCCCATGTGGAGCGCTTTTCTCCAAAGCGCTCCCTTGTGGAGTGCTTTTGCCTTAAGCGCTCCCATGTGGAGCGCTTTTCTCCAAAGAGCTCCCTTGTGGAGCGCTTTTGCCTTAAGCACTCCCTTGTGGAGCGCTTTTCCACTTAAGTTCTCCCTTGTGGAGCGCTTTTCTCCAAAGCGCTCCCTTGTGAGCGCTTTTCTCCAAAGCGCTCCCTTGTGAGCGCTTTTGCCTTAAGCGCTCCCATGTGGAGCGCTTTTCTCCAAAGCGCTCCCATGTGGAGCGCTTTTCTCCAAAGCGCTCCCTTGTGGAGCGCTTTTCTCCAAAGCGCTCCCTTGTGGAGCGCTTTTGCCTTAAGCACTCCCATGTGGAGCGCTTTCCACTTAAGCTCTCCCTTGTGGAGCGCTTTTGCCTTAAGCGCTCCCATGTGGAGCGCTTTTCTCCAAAGCTCTCCCTTGTGGAGCGCTTTTGCCTTAAGCGCTCCCATGTGGAGCGCTTTTTTCCAAAGCGCTCCTTGTGGAGCGCTTTCCACTTAAGCGCTCCCTTGTGAAGCGCTTTTACCATTGTTTTTTATACTTAGCCATTTTCCCAACTTTCAATCTTCGGCTGCTTGGTGCTAACTGAACACATTTTCTATTTTAAAAGGAAAACTTACCTAAGTGAAAAGAAAATGAGAATTACAACCATATGGAGAGAGATTTTTTTTAAGCGCCAAGGAAGAATTTATCGGTGGATTGCCCATGCTAAAACTTTTACAATTTTGCATGCAACATATCAGGAAAGATTTAGAAACTTAGAAAAAATACAGAGAAGATAGGGAACCAAGCAATTCATTGCATACAGTTTTTACAGAAGAGACAGTTGGTGGAAGCGTAATAATAGAACAACACTTTAACCATTCTTAATGGGAAAAAGGGAAGTTTTACAATGAATGATTCCAAACTGTATGCAAAACAAAAAATAGTAACAGTGTGACAAAATTGGCAACAGTAGGCTATGGTATCAATCCGATGTAATACCTGGTAGGGCCCATACTATTTCGCAGCAAGTTTTTGGCATCTGCGAAGTTGGAGGGACAACTGTTTGTACGACTGCAAGCGAAGGAAAACCATATCACCCACATCAAAACTGCGCTCGGAACGGTGTTGGTCAGCCTGTTGGCGCATCCGGTTCTGGGCCGCATCCAAATTCATCTTCAGTTGACGGAGGACATCAACATGTTGACTGAGAGTAGTATCGACTGCATGGACCTTGGAGCTACCTGGAAGTAGGAGGAAGGCATGGGTGGAGGGCACCCATAAACTGCCTCAAAAGGGGTAACCTTGGTTGCTGTGTGATAGGAAGTGTTGTACCACCACTCGGCCAAAGGAAGCCATTTCACCCAGTGCGTAGGATGATCAGAGGTAAAGCAACGAAGGTAGGTTTCCAAACATTTGTTGACAATCTCCGTCTGGCCATCCGTTTGCGGATGATAAGCTGAACTCATTTTGAGCTGAGTTCCCTGCAACTTAAACAATTCTTGCCAGAAGTGACTAGTAAAGGTTGGGTCACGATCGGACACGATGGAGGAGGGCAGACCATGAAGGCGAAAGATAGAATCAAGGAAAATTTGGGCAACGGTGGATGTTGTGTAAGGATGGGATAGGGAACAAAAGTGAGCATATTTCGAAAGACGATCCACTACCACGAAGATAACAAATTTGCCTCCGGACTTAGGTAATCCTTCAATAAAATCCATAGAAATATCCGTCCAAACCTGGTCAGGAATGGGTAAGGGTTGAAGAGTGCCTGGAGAACGCATCGTTTCACCTTTCATCCGTTGACAGGTATCACAAGCTGCCACAAAATCCTGAATGTCCTTTTTCATACCCTTCCAAAAAAAGTGCACTTAAGTCGTTCATATGTTTTGAGAAATCCTGAATGGTCGGTAGATGGGGCAGCATGCAGTTCTGTCATGAGAAGTTCCCGTAGTGGGGACTTGTGGGGAACAACAAGGCGTTGGTGGTAACGCAAATCCTGGCCATCCCAAGTGTAGCCTGGACATGAAGTAGGCTCAGTGTGTAGGGAAGCAACCAAAGTCTGCAATTCAGAATCCTGAAGTACCTCCTGGCGTAAGGAATCAATCCATTGGGGAACCGACAATGAAATGGCACACAACATACTAAGAGCCTCAAATTGGCGAGAGAGAGCATCGGCCACAACATTCTCCTTGCCCTTCTTATAGGTGATATCATAATCATAGCCCATGAGTTTAGAGACCCATTTTTGTTGTTCAGGGGTGGCAACCCGTTGCTCCAAAAAGTATTTGAGACTCTGATGGTCTGTTTTAATGGAGAAATGATGCCCGATGAGATACGGTCACCAATGGGTTATGGCATGCAGAATTGCCATCATCTCCTTGGCATAAGTGGATTTTCCCAAATTATGGTTGGAGAGAGCTTTACTAGTGAAGGCCAAGGGTCTCCCTTCTTGCATCAACACTGCACCAATACCACGACCTGAAGCGTCGCTTTCAATGACAAATGGTTTGGAGAAATCCGGCATGGCCAAAACAGGCGTAGTGGTCATAGCATGCTTCAATTCTAGGAAGGCTTGTTCAACGGGTCCCGTCCAAGTAAAAGAGTCCTTTAACATGGAAGTGAGGGGAGCTGCAATTTTACCATAGTTACGAACAAATTTACGGTAATAACCTATAAGCCCTAAAAATCCCCTAAGACCTTTGAGAGTGTGAGGTTTCGGCCATTCTTGAACCGCTTGGATCTTCTTGGGGTCAACTTTGATGCCCTCCTTAGTGACAATGTGTCCCAAATATTCCACTTCTGTCAACCCAAAAGAACACTTGGAACGCTTAGCATAGAGTTGATGTTGTGCCAACAACTGGAGAGTCTGATTCACATGAATAAGATGCTCTTCCCATGAGCGACTATACACCAGAATGTCATCAAAGAAGACTAGGATGAACTTTCGAAGGAATGGACGAAAAATGTTGTTCATGAGGCTTTGGAAAGTGGAAGGGGCATTAGTCAAGCCGAATGGCATTACCAAAAACTCATAGTGACCTTCATGAGTACGGAAAGTAGTCTTGGGAATATCCTCATCCTTGAGCCTGATTTGATGGTACCCCAAGCGAAGGTCGAGTTTGGAAAAATACATAGTCCCATGAAGTTCATCTAGTAATTCATCCACCACCGGAATAGGAAACTTATCCTTGATGGTGAGTTTATTGAGCTCTCGGTAATCGATACACAACCGCCAGGACCCATATTTCTTGCGCACCAATAAAACTGGAGAAGAGTAAGGATTGTTGCTTGGCCGAATGACGCCGACTTTTAACAATTCCTGTACTAACTTCTCGATTTTTGACTTAAGAGCATGAGGATACCGGTACGGTCTAATGTTGGGCGGTGCATTGCCAGGTAACAAAGGAATAGCATGGTCATGAGAGCGGCGAGGCGGTAATTCTGATGGCTCAACAAAAACAAAATTGTGCTTGGTCAAAATAAGTTGCAAATCTTTAGGAACAGAATCCTCCTCTGAAGGATGAGGTTGGATCGCAAAAATCTGAGCTATGACACCTCGAGATGATTTTTTTAACAACTTCTCCATCCGACTGGAACTGATAATCTATGAAGGCCCTGCTTTTAAGCCATGGAGAGTGTGGGACTGTCCATTCTGTGAAAATCGCATCCAAAGCTCGGCAAAGTGCCATGAGATGACTCCCAATGTGCCCAACCATTGAGCTCCCAACACGATATCACATCCCCCTAGTTGAAGTGCAAACATATCTTGTTTGAGCTCATAGTCCCCAATCTTGACCTTAACATTACGACATTTACCTTTGCAAGGTAAGGTCCCACCATTTGCTACCATAACCTCAAAGGAATTACATGTATGTACGTAACAATTTGCCTGCTTGGCAATGCGGGGATCAATAAAATTGTGTGTACTACCAGAATCAATCAAGATGGTAAGACGCAGGCCCTTGAAATAACCCACAACTTTCATGGTTTGGGGAGTAGTAATGCCAACAAGAGCATGAACATAAATTTCAGCCTGTGGTTCATCCTGGTTTTCTTCCTCCGGTTTGGGTGGTTCCTCTACTGATTCGGTGTCATCATCACTGTGGTCACTGGTGTCAGGCTCATCAGCATCGATGAGGAACAACTTCTTTTGGGTGCACCTATGCCCATGAGAAAACTTTTCATCACAATTGTAGCACAACCCTTGGGCGCGTCATGCATCCATTTCGGCAGTGGTTAGACGTTTGGGTGCAGTAGTGGGTGCAACAGGTTTTTGTTCATTCTGATTTTGGAATCTAGGAGGAAAAGAGGGTTTAGCCTGTGGAAATTTAGATATCCGCCTCTGAGCTGAAAATTTGGACTCGGCCAAACGAGCCAACTTGATAGCCTGCATCATGGATTGTGGTTTAAACATCGTGACCTCGGCTTGGAGATCTTCCCTCAACCCGCTAACAAAACAACTCATAAAGAACCCTTCATTCATTCCTGTAGTTTTGTTGGCCAATCTCTCAAATTGTATTTGGTAATCTCGAACTGTCGAAGTTTGTCTCAACTTTGTCAATTGTCCTATAAAATCATCATACTCACTAGGGCCAAAGCGAGTGAGTAATTGAGACTCAAAGTCTGCCCAAGAAGGATCAGGGAGAGTTTTTTGCAACCATTGGTACCACTGTAAGGCTTCATATTCCAAGTTGAAAGAAGCCATTTGAACTCGGTGATACATGGGGACATCGTGGAGTCTAAAGAATTGAGCAACACGACATAACCACCCATCCACATCCTTCCCATTGAACTTAGGAAAGTCTAGTTTCGGCATCTTAAAGGTAGTATCACGATCAAAGCGAAGGTGAGAGTCATCTGTTCCCTTTCCTTGACCTCGATCAAAATGTGAGTGTTCAGTATGATACTCAAACTTGCTTGGAACACCTTGCAATTTGGACTCAACTTCTGCAAGTTGGTCTTCTAGGCGAATTCTGGAGGTATCTTGTTCAGTTCTGAAAGTTTGAAATTCTGCCATCAAGTTTTGACTTGTGGTTTGCAAGCTAGTAACAACACTTAGTAGGTTATCCAACACTGTAGCGGTGTTTTGCTCTACCTCTTTTTGATGTCCACGAGTGCCACCTGCCATTTGGGATAGCCTTGAACCTTTTTTACTGAATTACTAAAAATAGAAGTGTGGTTTTAGGAGTTACTATTTTTAGTAAGGAGTCCAAAAAAGTGCTTGGGTGTTATATATCAAGATGATCAGCTCGAAAATACGGTCACAATGAGCTATATCCCACAACACGGATTTTTGGGCACCCTAGACTCAGATTTTGTATTTGTGGAATATTTGGCCAAAAAGGGCTAGTGGAAAATGACAAATTTGAGGAATTTCGAGAAAAAAGGAGTTAAGACTCAAAAATTCTGTGAGAGGTGCAAAAGGGGCTAACTAAGATAACAAAACAAATTTGAGGATTTTTGGGGTTGTCTAGGGCTTTTTATGACTTTTTTAGTGCTATTTTTCCCTATTTTTGGTTTAAAAATTACTCAAAATAGAGTAATGATAAAACCACTACAACTTCTTCATTATAGCTCCGATTTTTCATTATTTGATTTTTATTTTTGAGTGCAGAATCAAAAAGTAGCAAAATATTTTTTTTTTACGAGTCTATTGGTGCAGTCGGTTTTTGATTTGGAGCTACAGTTCACAAGTTGGGTACTGGATCAACTGTCTTTGATCTGTGCGTTTTGTCAACTGACCACCTTGTCACTATCCTGTCACCTGTATTGTCGTTACTGACACTTACGATTCTGTTTTTGACCCTATTTCTGACTATTATAGTCGATCAATCATGTATTGTTGTTGACCCAATTCTACTTATCATCGACTCGATCGGTATTGTCACTAACTCGATCATATCGTCACTGATCGGACTGGTATTGTCACTGACCCGACTGTTATTGCCATTGATCCGGATGGTACTAGAATATTTCAGACTGTTATAGACACTTGCAGACTCTGTCCTAATTGCTGGTGCATGCAAAGTGCGTTCTTCTGTGATAGGGAAGTCCTCCGTATGCTCACTTTTTGGGATCGTGAATGCAGGTTCAGCAGAACAAGGAGATGTGTGTTTTTGCAGGTTGAAGTTTTTAACAGAACCAGGGTATGCTAGGTAGAGGAGTATGTAACACCCATAGGCCCTCTGTTATACCGTAGTGACGAACAATAGTGCTCGGACCAATATTTCAGGCCACTACCCAAGGAGGATTCCACACATACCCTTGAGCACACTATCTGCCTCTTTGATAGTACGGGAGGGTAATCGTCCGGGATGCTGTGTCCCGTGGACTATGGATGATACAAGGCCGAAAAGCTTCCTACTGGATAAAATTTTGTTCAACCTAGAATGGTCTCCCGATACACCCGAAGATGCATGGGAGCTCGATTCCGTGCGCGAGTGTTGTCTGAGGCCTGGGTATTGGAGCCTGATCGCCCCTCACTTCACTAGACGCTTTATGGGCTATCTAGCTTAGCCAATAACGACAGGGTTTACAGCTCCTTTGCGATATTTTAAAACCCTCGGCATAGGGTTTCTAGCCTACTCAACTACTAAAAAAAAAAAAGACTTATTTTTTTGGTTTTTGCAGATTTTTTTTTTTGCTTTTTGAATAAAGGAAAACAGAATGAAAAAACACAGGAAAATTATACCTAACAAGCGGAAATGGCTGAGCAAGAATTGTCGTAGTCGCAGCAGAACTCGGCCCTGGAAAGCGCTCTGATACCACTTGTAAGGAACCTACTATTAAAATAAAGCTCACACACACAAAATACTGAAAAATAACTGAAATACATGTAATAACAGAATAACACTATGCAGAAAGTAATTGCAGAATTGAAACAATCTCACAAATAACTCAGAATCGCAGGCCTCTTCGAGGGGGCAACCTCCTTCAATATTTCATTAACTTGCAAAAAGATACATTCGTACATGGCTTCATGCCTTTTAAAGAGAAAGCTACATGCAATCCTACCTAAAGGCTCAAGAGTTGGCTTACATGCAAAATGCCACTCGAGCTAGAATCTTCTACCAAACATCGGTTACAATCTTGATAACGGTTACATGCGATGGCACCACTTGGCTAGGTGCCTTACTTGCCACATACATTACAAAGTATTACAAAATAACATTATAATAGAATCCCCCCACGTTGGAAGTGGGTCATTACATAATAATGAGAATTAAAAATAACGTTAGGATGGGATCCTAACAAATTGAATGTTCAAATTGAGGGGTTGTGGAGGTATTGTGTGCAAGGGTTGAGACAACTGCAACAATGGTCTACGTAGTAGAAATAGACTCTTTGACGATGGAACAAGCCTGGAGAATGTTCATGGAGGTGCACGATAAATGAGGAAGTATTAGGAAATGTTGATAACCGTGTGGCAGAATTAAAATTATTGGAAGAAGACGGCCAAGAGTACCATCTTTGTGAGTAATCCAGGGATGAGCAGCTTGTTAGGCTTGTCAAGTAGAATATTGGCAGAAATTGAATGGAGAGACGTGCATGATGTGCAGGGTGAACTTGTTGATGACAACACCAATGCACTTAAAAGGGCACTGCCAAATAATAGATTGGATGGTGGTAAACTCATCGACGATAGAAAGTAGTAGTGTATCCTTGACAATTACGAGTAGCGAAGAAGACTGGAGTAGTGCAAGCTTTAGCTTGGACTTTGATAGACATTTCAGTCGAGGAATGCAAAGGATGGTGTTGAATTTTGCTGATGATGAAATGGTAAATATGCTCGCTATATAGTTATCTGCCAAATAACATCTTGCAGCATGAGGACTAGGAAGATTGGCTCAAAAATATCTTCGACGATGAAGCAACAAATGTTGCTTGGCAAACAAACAGATAAAGAAGAACAAGGGTAGTTAGACTTATTGGAATGCAAGCCAACAAAGAAGCAATACAGGCCGAAAATTGCATAAGTGTTAGAGAGATGGGGATGGGACAAGTGCTGATTGTTGCCATCCATTAAACTTGAACGATTCCCTAGGTAGTCTAGGTGGATTGTCAACTCAACTAGGCCATTTGGGGTTGGTTTGTAGAAGAGGCTGATCAAGCCATCTAGGTGGGCCATGAGGCCTCCGAGGCCGTTTGGGATAGTTTGATCAAGGGGAGAGATTGTTAGGCTTTCTCCCCAACTGTATGGGGCTCAGGGAAGGGCTGTCTAAACCCTTTTCCATTTGTCTAGGGAAGTCGTCTAAGCCCCAAACAACCCCTCAGACATCAGGTTTTTTGAATGGGCCATCCGGGCTTGGGTCATAGAGGACCGTCGATACAACCGGGAAGGACATCTAGCCCCTCGGGACACCCAAGCCAACAATTTTCACCAACGTTCCCACTTAGACACGACGTGCGCACACTCACCACACAAGCCTGCCATTAACAAAGACAAAAAGCTGAGTGCATCTAAGACGAACACATCACATAGATCGAGCGGTTGCATGGAACATGATTGGAGGAGTTGAAGTAATAGTTAGGGGAATGGAGGTAAACTTGGTGCATGTAGGCCAATTGTCCCTCTACCTCTCCCAACTTATAAAAAGGGGAAGAGAGCTCTTATTTGCACATTCTCAAGTGTAGAAGACCCAAGGAAGGAAGAGCAAGTGCAAAGCCAACCAATAGGATGTAACAACCACTCAACCAATACCAGCTAGGGCATGGCCTAGGGCATGCTCTAGGATGTCAAGGAGGCATACAGAAGAATTTCACTATGAGGATGCCCATGGCAGCAAGGAAGAAGGGTGAATTAGTTGCAGGGCGAATTCCACTAGTAAATTGAAGCTAGGGCACATCAAAGTTGTAGCAAAAATGAGGGTTTTGCTGAAAAGCCTTGTTTGGAGGCAATAAAATTTTGAAATCCAACATGGGTAAAGAAATTGCAGCAAAGTAGTGCAGCTGCAGAGAAAGGAAGAGAATTTCGAACCCTAACCAGTGCTTTGAAGATATTTGCATGTTGGAAGGAAAAACCAGTGTGTTGACAATAGAAATAGCAATGAAGATAGAGGAAAACGTAGTAGTAGACATCTAGGTAGTGGCATGATGGCAAGAAGTTGTCTAGCAAAAGAGGCACTTGTGTGAGTAGGAGTGTGTCGTTTGAGAGTTGGAGATGGTCATTTGATAGCTGGGGAAGGTTGTTTGGCAGAAGGATAGCATTGTGCGATGAGTGGAGTAGTTAAAGTGTGTTGTTCGATTAGTGGAGCAATAGAGGTGGAATGCCTAAGTGTAGGAATAGGCTGTTTGAAGATAGAAGTGGCCTGTTTGAGCGTGGAAATGGGTCATATGAAGACAAAAGCAGGCCATTTGAAGACAATAGTGGATCATTTGAGCATTGAAGCGAGTCATCCAAGGATTGGAGCGGGTCGTCTAAGAGTTGGACGGGATCATCTAGGGTTTGAATTGGGCCGTCCAACATCTTAATGGGCCTTCAGGCAAGGCACTAGTATGGAGGTAGTCCGTGTCTGCAATCTTTTAGAAGACAGTTGGGGCATGTGAAACGAGGAAGAAAGCGACACGAAATATGTGACATTTACTACGTGGAGCCAGGCGAGAGAGCCATACCAGTTGGGGAATGGTTGTGGAAGTTGGGAATAACTGCTGAAAGAATTCATTAGGTTCAAAAAATTAGAGAAGTGAGTGTAGGTGGAATGCAACAACAAAGGCCATGAATTGCAGAAGGCAAAGGAGATCAGGAATTGCAAAGAAATCCTTCTAGTTTCCTCCCTAATCCAGTGTTGTGACAAGGATTAAGGACGTGCAGAGGAGTTGCAAGCTTCCATTGGAGCAATTTGGGGTGCGCATAATACTAAGTATGCGAAGAACGTGAGAATGGGGAAGCACTATTTTCCATTGGACCACAACTTCCCCAACAATGAAGGTAGGATGCACCCCCAGAGGAACGAAGAAAAAGAAGACAACGGCGACTAAGAAGAGGAAGGCACCAATAGTGCTATTGGCGGAGTCGTCAGATGAAGAGGAGGATGGTGATGATACTGATGTGCTTGCTAAGGGAAGACGAAGAATTTGAGATAGATGGCAGTGAAGAGAGGCCACCCATCACGGAATTGTTGGAGCGGGAGAAGAGGTAGAAGTAAAATTTGGAGCAACAATGGTAGAATATGGAGTAGCAGCTGAAGGCTCAACCTCAATCGTAAAGGTAAATGGTGAGGATTTACCTCCTAAGGGACCGTCACACACAACAATTGTTGGTGCAGTTGGTAGGCAATGTTGTTGTGTTGACTAGTGAAGTTGGACAAGCCATAACGCAACAAGTTGCTAGAGGAGGTTCGGGTGACACAAGTTGCTAGAGGAGGTTCGGGTGACACACTTGCGCACTTGGGGAGCTAGCTTGTGCAAGTAGGCATCGTAGGTGTTGTTGGAAGTACCAAGAGAGGGGCTCCACATGAGGTTGCTAGAGGACAACCACAACAATAAGTTGTGCGAGAGACGAAGATAGTGGAGACGCTGCAACGGAAGAAAATAGAGGGAGTTGCGTAGGAAGCGACGTAGCGAGAACCCATAGTGGTGGATGAGCTAGATTGTAGGTAGGCAACTTGACATGTCTGCATAAATAATGAATAAGTTTCGTCATTTTGTGTTATTTTGTAGTTTGTATGCAAAGTGTTTGATGAAATGTGCGTATATGTAATTAATAAAGTTCATGAAATGTAAATGAAGATAAATGTATGTGAAATGTAATTCAAGAAATGATGAGGTGTCAAGGTAGTTAGTTGGAGGAAGTTGAGGATGCAACTACCTTCTTAGTTGTATAAATAAGACCCCTCCCTCTTTCATTCGTATGTTGGTATTGCATATAGTAGGGAAAGTTGGATGTAATCAGACATGTATTCATGAGATACTTGTGCCAGGTCGTCTAACTATTGTGCAAGGTCGTCTAATTATTGGACTAGGTCGTCTGATATATGTTGTGTGGGAAGTGTATCCATTTGTAATTGTAAGTTATTCTTGTTGTATATTTTGTTTATTTAAGTGGTAATGAAATTGTGTTGTATTCCATTTCTACATTCTAGTGTCGTTGCTTGTTTGAAGTTGGGTCGAGCTTGGTGACTTAAAGTTGCGACGAGCAAATCACTCAGGAGGGTGCACAATGACAACAATGGAATGATTACAATGTAGTGACAAAGGATGTAGTTTCCCTCAGAAAGGCAGATTGGAGAGCAATAAATAAGGATGGAGATTTTTTGTTGACACTAATGAAGGGCCGATGCACAAAGCAAACGTGCAAGTAAACACTCATGGAGGATATGCGCAAGGGTTTGTGCTCAAAGAGTTGCATGTTGGCAGCAGAGAGTTGTGTGATGGCAGCAATGAGTTACTTAACGACGACAAAGAATTACACGACGACAAGTCACGTGGAGGTGAGGAATTGCATGATGGCAAAGTTGGCAATGTACAAACTGCAAACGTGTTGAGTGAATTTGTCGGCGAAGAAATATGTGACGATGGAGAAATCCATGACAACCATGATGGCAAAATTGGTGATGTCCGAGTGCAAATTTGGTGATGCATGCAAATATGGTAGTTCGTGTTCATGTTAATGAAGATGGATGTGATGAAGTTGACAAGTTTGATGGAGGAGAAAAGTTGGTTTGGTAGGAAAGGCTAGGAGTGGTTGGAGCAAGTTGTGTGATAAAAAGAATGCATGACAAATGTATGGCATTGGAGCAATTGCAAGTTGGTGTATCCGATGGTGAGTGGGATAGGAGTTTGACATTTTTGCAAATGAAAGATGGTGTGTACGATAGTGCACAAGAGGAGAGTGCGGAACTAGAGCAATTGCAGGTTGGTGTTCTTGATGGTGAGCAGGATGGGAGTCCAACATCAAAGCAACTATAGGTTGGCATGTTTCATGGTGTGTGGGACAGAAGTTCGGCATGAGAGCAATTGCGGTGGGGTGCGCCTGATGATGTGCGTGAAGAAAGTGAGATGTGAACAACCACTGCCAATGTCAAATCAACCAGTCACGACAAAGATCAATTTTGGCATATTGCATAAGTGCCCCATATTTCATGGTAGGGAAATAGAGGACCCAGTTAGCCATAGGAAAATATGCCTCATGATGTGGAAAGCAAATGGATAGAATAATGACACAGATTGGAGGTTATTTCCTGTGACATTTCATGGAATCACAATAGATTATTACATGGGATGGCTTGAGAACGAGTACCAGGCTTGGGATGAGTTGCACAAAGCATTTGTAAAGGAATTTCGGTTGTTTCACAATGATGATGAGGTAGAGAGTTCTATTTCTACATAGATGACGTAAATGTTGCTTTGAAGGCGGTGGGCACATCACCCTTAGAAGGAATGGAGAGGCTGCTAGGACTTGGATATGACCTTGGGACATCAGGGATGCATGGGCATGGCATGTAGATTGACACACCAACTTTCCAATAGGGGAGTTTTGCTACTGCCCTGTTGCAACAATTTGTAGAAGTGGAGTAGTGTGGTTCCCCTTCATTGGATGACGAGGAGCCCATCGAAATTACTTCCACTATTGCACAAACAACAACACAAATTCCAAAGGACAATGACAAAGGTGTTGCTTCAGCACCTATTTTGTTGGAGGGAGGCCGAAGTAATAGAGTGATAGGAGATGAAGAAGCAGAAAATCAGCCAAGAGTACAACCGCAACTGCAATTACTGGAAAAGAGAAAGAATGACAAGGGCAAGGATGCCAAAGGAGAAGTTGGTGGGGAGGATAAGGAGAAAACCACCACACAGGACAATGATGAACCTGGGCTAGATAGTGATGCAAGTGAGCACATGCTCATCAGAGTGTCAAATTTGAGGTTGCCCAAGTGTTTGGTGCAAGAATCAATGAGCAGGTTAACTTCTTTGAGAATTGTTGAACACGGAAATTGGAAAGTACAATTTGCGCCTGTGACAACAGTTCAACAAATGAATAAGAAGGTTTCTATTCTTCCCAACCTTTGAGTCTCGGGTTGGTTCCCTTCTACTTTCTAACTAAGCTAAAAAAACAATGAAAGAAACTAATCTAAAATGCAAAAAACAAATCTGATCTACTTTGTGTAAGAGAAAAGGGTGCAAGAGAAAAGAGATGTAAAATACGACCAAAGTCGTAGTGAGGTTTAGTTTTGGTGCAATTGGCAGTTTGAGTAGGGAACAAATAACTTCAGCATGTAAGATCCTCGAATAACTTGTAACAACAATGAAAAGAGAGGGACTAATAGGAAAAGAGGGCAGAGCCACTGATTTCACACATCCATGAGACAAAGATTCAAAGACAATTGAATCAGAACACCATGCACCCCTCGTTTATTGAGTTGCAATTTGAATTTACAATTCTTACTTTAATAGTAGCTTTAGTATTGCTTCTAAGGCCAAAGGACCTTTACAATGAACATTTAACTCTTATTTTTACTTCAACTTGTAGCCACAATATGGACTATACATAATGAACCTTGGTGATAATTATGAGGTGATTACATTATTCTTATATGTTTACTAAAGACAAAGCGAGGCGCCTTGGCAGCAGGTTGCTCGGAGAGTGTACTGTTATGAGAGCGAGGCGCTTGGAGAGTGGGTTGCTATAAAAGCGAGGTGTTCAGAAAGGAGGGTGCCCTAAGAGCGAAGCACTTGAAGAGTGGGGTGCCTAGAGAGCAGGTTGTTATGAGAGCGAGGAACTCGAAGAGCAAGGGTGTCTGGAGAGCGGGGTGCCCAGAGAGTGGGTCGCTCTAAGAGCGGGGCATCTGGAGCAAGGTTCCCTCTTCCAAACACTTAACCAATTCTTGATTTCTGCTCTACTTTGTCTTCTGCCTTAGCTTGTGCAACGAACCTTCATTTGGGGAGCAAGGTCGCTCCGAAAGTGGGTCCTTCTAAAGAGTGGAGTGCCTAGTGAGTGAGATGTTTTGGCAAGCGCTTTGTGGAGTGAAAAATGTTCAAGGCGAAGCGCGTCTATGACCTTTCTCTTAGTCCCTTCACATTTTTCATACTAATGGTATGGCAAAACTTGTTCGGGAAGAGATGGTAGTACTCAACTACTACAATTCTGGCAACTTGCAGGGATGTCAGTCTTGATTGACGGGAGATCCTAGATGGTGCCTTATTCTTGGGCGCAGAGTCAAAATTGAGATTGCCATGTAGTAGAACTGATTCTTCTTAAGAGAAGAGAGTTAGTGCTTGCAGCGACCTATGGATTGATGAAGGTAAGTGTTGGTTACGAATCTGCCATGAGGAAAGGATTTGTTGTTAATGCGCCCAGATTCGCCCACCAGATTGAAAGGCTAGAAGGAAGGAATGCCTTCCGTGTCAATCTCCGGAGAAGGCCGGATTCTTGTGGGGTTGTGTTAAGATAAGAGTGCAGGGAAAGAGATACAAGTACAGAAAGAGATAAAAGTGCAGAAAGGAATTCCAAATGTGATTGGAGTTGTGTGGGGGGCATAAGCAGCACGGCAACGAATCAATCACCACTACTAATAGCATTCATCTACAAACATACATTGAAACTACAGCTATCAGCGATCCTATGTATCCTCTATCTATGCATTCCAGGAATACTTGGCCACCAAATGCCGGAGTCCAGAGTTCAATACAACAGCAAGCAATGACACAAGAAACATGAGGCAGAAATGACAAGGAGAGGCAGCATGCAAGATAAAAGACAGTAAGGCGAGCCAAGTATATGTCTGTATTTGAGGCAAACGCATAGCTACAATTGTCCCCTAGCAATATATTCCCCTTCCACCACTTACATTGAAAATGTGGTGGGTATTTATAGCCCAAAACTCCCCCGATTACATTCATGGGCACAAAGTCCCAGACGAGACAGCAGCTGACACGAGCGGCTGAGGAGCTGCTGATGCTGACTTCTGTCGGGTTGGATTGTCCTTGCAGTATGGTGTCCCTGGAGGCGGTACAGTTACGTGGCAGCGCGCTGGGTCAAGTCTCCGGTCAACAGGAATGCGGGTAGGTGCGGCAGATGGCACTTCACATCGGCTTAAATGGTGACAGATGGCGCCGGTAGTGTAGCCCATGCTTTGTCCTTGCGCGGTCAAGTCTTGGCTCGAATCCCGAAGATGGATACTTTTCGGATGATGAGGTATGACACGTGTCTGCCTTGAAAGGCAGTTTATCCAACTTCGCTCAGGATTCGGGCGCTATCTGGTTGCGCAGGAGGAGAACAGCGCAGTTGGAAGGTCTTCTTGCCTAACATTTTCTGAGTTAGCTTTACCCAACTGCGCACCGGTTAGAGGGCGCACTCCGACTTCACTGCGAAGTCGGGTGTCGCACCGGTGCTTGCTATCTTCTTCCGCTGCTCGATCGCGCACTAGAAAAGGGCGCACCCCGACTTCGCTGCGAAGTCGGGTGTCGCCCAACGACTTAGCTAATTATCCGCTAGACCGCTCCCCTAGTGCGCCCAGAAGAAGGGCGCACCCCGACTTCGTCGCGAGTCGGGTGTCGCCCCCGACAGTCAAATTTTCGGTTTGTTCTCGCTCGATTGCGCACTTCAGGCTCCCTATTGCGCTCCAACTGAGGGGCACTCCGACTTCGCTGCGAAGTCGGGTGTCGCCCAACACTTAGAATTTTCAGGGAACACCTCTGTTCTGGAAACTTACTGGGGGAAGAAAGGGAAAAGAAGAAGGGGGAATGAAATTGCAAGGAAGAGGGAGAAAGGGAGAAATGAGAAAAGGGGAAAATGAGGAGAAGGAAAGGAAAAGAGCAGCTCACATGCAGAAACCAAAAACATGGCACCCCGTGCAAAATGTGGCAACAGTAAGAATACTGGTGTTATGCTGGTGACCTTCGGAATAAGGTTGTGCTTATTAGAGGTGAGATGGACACAACGGAAAAAATGAAGTGGATTTGAGAAGTGGAAATAGAAAGAATAAGGGGGAAGAGAGAATAGTGACAATAGAAGAAACAAAGGAGGTGGAGGTGAAGTGATCATGAGGTAGATGGTGGAAGAAGGGGATGAGATGAAGCGGGAACCTGAGTGTCTCTTATGATTTTTTAAAAAAAAATTAATTTTTTTTAATTAATTTTGTTTTTTGATTTTATATTTTATATTTTTTTCCTATATTTTGTCTTAACATTTTGGGGCAGGGGGCTCCGAAAGAGGGTGCTTAGAGCTTTGCACTGTTCTGCGCAGAGCCTATTCTCTTGACGAACACCCTATTCTGCTTTTGTTGGGACATCTATCCTTCTAGAATTGCAACTTTTGGAGCTACTAAGCATAGATCTTATCCCTTTTGTATCTATGCTGTGACTTCTTTGCTCTCGTTCATTCCCATCGACAATGAATAAAACCTTTTCTTAACTAGAACAACATCTGCAAGCTGATTTCGTTGATCACCCAAAAAACTAGATGTGTCGGAAGATCTTTGGATTCTCAAACTAGGCTTTGTAAGTGTTTGATCTTGTTCAACAACAACTTCTCCACACTAATTCAAGATTATCTTCTCTCTTGCTTTCTGATTGCACAACAGAGCTAGCAACCTGGACAAGTTTCTCCAATCTCTACATCAATGCTCTGGAAAATCCTCGTTGTATGACCACTGCCTTGAACTTTTCCTTAATTTGTCCAACCATCTTTGCAGAAACACCGTTTGATGGTCAAATTTGGCACACTTCTTCAACTCGTTTTCTTTTAATTCCAAGTTTTGTAGTTTTTCCAGCTTCCTCTACAATTCTTCGATCTGGTTTTGCATTGTTGTTTGCAGCACCACTTCCACATTCTTCTCGTCCATAATATTCCTTTTGGTGACCATTCAACGGTCTGCAAATTTCTTGCGGTTGAATAAAACCAGGCATTGGAGATGATCACATCATCATCATCATCATCATTTGTTTGAACTTGGAGAAGTCCAAGAGCCCATTAGCATCCAAATCATAGTTACTTATCATTTTTTGGCAGCGAGCCACATTATGTTCACACTCACATGATATCAAATCCCATGTTGCTCAACATTTGTGAAAAATTCGCAAAGGAGATGTAGCCGTCACCGTTCATGTCATACATTATGAATGCCTCCTTCAGCAGATTCTCCTCATCATCCTCATCACACTCTCCCTCACTGTTTTCCATGGTGTTTATGATGTACTATAGAACACGCACAATCATTAGTGACGGTGACCTTTATATAGAATAGGTATTGCTATTAATGCTTGGAGCTGATTTTTTTTTGGTTATATATATATATTTGTTATTTTCCTTTAGTTGGTGGGTAGGGGCCCATGGAGTGGGGTGCCTGCAGTGCAGGGCGTTTAGCTAGGAGCGTGGGGCGCTCTAGCACTTAGTTTAATAAAACATTTTAGGCGAAAGGGGAGCGGGCTCGTATTTTGAGGGCAAGGTGCCCTCGAAGTGGGCCACTTAGAATATTTTTTTGAGGGGGTAAGGGGATCGGGCTGTATTCCTAGAGTGAGGTGCTCTCAGAGTTGGTCGCTTGATTTTTTTTAATTTTTTGTGAGGGGGAAAAGTGGCCCATGCTCCTGAGCAAGGTGCCCTTAGAGTGGGATTCTTGGAATTTATTTATTTATTTTTATTTTTATCTTGGAAACCATGCTCTGAGGTGGGTTGCCCTTGGAAGGAGGCACAAAATGTCTTCCCTTTTTTTTGTTTTCTTGAAATGAACAAATCACTTGTCTTGAATTGGTTGGCAACCATTCTCATTGAGGGTCGCTTCCATTGATCGTTTTCAAAACATAACTGCCTTTCCTCTTGACATCGTTGTTCCAACTCGTAATGTTCCAACACCTACGTAGGCAAAGTATGTTAGATGGCATTAACAACGTACTGCCAAGAAGTCTTTTTTGACTCGAAACTTTGTAGGCACCCTCTTGTAGGCAGGAAAATTGACATGTATGCATAATGAGTGAATAAGTTTTGTCATTTTGTTTTATTTTGTAGTTCATATGCTAAATGTTTGACAAAATGTGTGTACTCGTTGGTTACGAATCTGCCATGAGGAAAGGATTTGTTGTTAATGCGCCCAGATTCGCCCACCAGATTGAAAGGCCGGGAAGAAGGAATGCCTTTCGTGCCAATATCCGGAGAAGGCCGGCTCCTATGGGGGGTTGTGATAAGATAAGAGTGCAGGAAAGAGATAAAAAGGTACAAAAAGAGATAAAAGGGTACAGAAAGAGATAAAAGTGCAGAAAGAAATTCCAAATGTGATTGGAGTTGGGTGGGGGGAATAAGCAGCACGGCGACGAATCAATCACCACTACTAACAACATTCATCTACAAACACACATTGAAACTACAGCTATCAACGATCCCATGTATCCTCTATCTATGCATTCCAGGAATACCTGGCCATCAAATGCTGGAGTCCAAAGTTCAGTACAACAACAAGCAATGACACAAGAAACATGAGGCAGAAATGACAAGGAGAGGCAGCATGCAAGATAAAAGACAGTAAGCAGAGCCAAGTATATGTCTGTATTTGAGGCAAATGCACAGCTACAATTGTCCCCTAGCAATATATTCCCCTTCCACCACTTACATTGAAAATGTGGTGGGTATTTATAGCCCAAAACTCCCCCCGATTACATTCATGGGCACAAAGTCCCAGACGAGACAGCAGCTGACATGAGCGGCTGAGGAGCTGCTGATGCTGACTTCTGTCGGGTTGGACTGTCCTTGCAGTATGGTGTCCCTGGAGGCGGTACAGTTACGTGGCAGCGTGGGTCAAGTCTCCGGTCAACAGGAATGCGGGTAGGTGCGGCAGATGGCACTTCACATCGGCTTAAATGGTGACAGATGACGCCGGTAGTGAAGCCTATGCTTTGTCCTTGCGCTGTCAAATCTTGGATCGAATCCCGAAGGTGGATACTTGTTTGATGCTGAAGCGTGACACGTGTCTGTCTTGAAAGGCAGTTTATCTTGAAAGGCAAGACAGGACGTAGGGTAGATTCGGAAGCCATCGTGCTCTATCTTCTCAAGTCTCATAGCCAGGTCTAGCAATTGCCTCGCCTGGTGTTCGGCTTCCTCTACCACAGGCTTGCCCTGGGCTGAAATTTCTTCAATTCTGGATAAGAAATCCAGAACTGTTAAGGACTTGACAAGGTTGGGCTTGCAACCTTGTAGCAGACTTGCGCGCATCTCTTTCGCCTTGCTTTTTGAAAAGGCCGCCGCTTGTAATGCTTGCTCTGCTAATTGCGACTGCGCCTGTTTCAGCGAACCCTGCAGTTGCGAAATCTGCTGCAACGCTTCTTTCTTGTCTTGTTCGGCTGTCTGCTGAGCGGCGGCCAGCTGGGCTTTGAGGTCTTCAACTTCTTGCTGTGCTGACCCCAGCTGTGCTGTAGCCCTGGCCAAGTCTTCTTCGAGCTGCCTGGTTGTATTTTGTTGCTGGAAAAGCGCCTCCTGGGTTTCGAGATGTTTGACAAGGAGGTTGTCTGTTCTGCGGCGAATACCGCGGACCTCATACTCCTCGTTGATATCATCGAAGTTCTCCTTTGTCTGAAGCTTGTAGTCTGCCTCGGTCATATCACGGAGAGGCATTTTCACCTTAGGAATCAACTTTTCTGTCGTAAGCACTCTCCGATTTAGGTCAAACTTTGTGCGTTTTACCGGGGCAGCTATCCCTTCGGCCCTTCTGTGCTTAACTCCTTGAAGAAAGGAGACAGATCCCCCCGCGGCTCTTACTGCCAGAGGCTGGTCCTCAGTGATGCTCATGAAATCAAGGTCTTCCAGCTCCTGGGCTTGCTGCGGCATTTTTCCCGCGAACAATGAAGTAGGTGGGATGCCAGAGGGGGTAGTAACCTTCGAGGGCGACCGGGTCCTAGGAGTGACAGGGGTTTGGCTAGACGGCGCTGGTAGGGTTTCAGTTGGCTGGGGCGAAAGATGTGGAGATGAAGGAGCGGCTTCAGCACTAACCGCGGGTGAAGGCTCTTGGGTTTGTCCCAGGGATTGGAAAGCATTGGGGTCCTGGGCAAACTGATCAAAAGAGTGAAAGTCGCTGGACGGCGGGGTGGCTTGCGATGCAGAGGATGCGGCTACGGCTTGCCCTGATGAAGTGGGAGTTGGGGTTTTTGCAAGGCCGACATGGACTTGGGAAAATGGCACAGAGGACGTACCTGTGGGCCCCGCCTGAGCCGACGCTGAAGGAATGGTTGCAGCCTGGATGTTCGCTACTGGTTCAGAGCTGTTTAAGGAGACAACCTCCGATGCTGCTGCTTGTGGCTGCTCGGCTGGTGGCTGCTACACTGGCTCCAGCGGTCGTTTGGTCTTTTCGACCTTTTTCTTTTTCTTTTCTCCTGACGCCGTGGCTGGTCCAGAAAGGAGCGGCAATAAAGGGGCGACAGGCGCTGATGTCCCCACGGTAAATTTGTACCTGGGTCGCGCTGGTAAAATACCTGCCACGCTTGGTTCACTGGCCGGCGGTGTGAGCGTCTTCTCTGTTGATGGAGGGGCTAGCTCAGGAGTTGACCGCTCTGAACCTTGCGCCACTTCGGGCGCTGCCACAGAAGCAACAGGCTGCATCGGGCCCACTCGACTGCTGGAAGGAGTCGCACTGGAAGTCGCCGGGGTTGACGATGACTGAGGGGTAGCCCTCCTTTTATGCCTTATGTTCGCGCCTCGGGGAACGCAAACTCGAAATTCGAGGGGCTGCCACGTGTCAACTTGTTGGTCATATAGTGCCGAAAATTCATCATCAACGGCAAGATTCCTCCGGCTTGACTTGTCGTGTTGCGTGCGACACCTCATTTTCCAGCATTCGAGGATTTTGTCCTTATGCCAGTTAAGCGATGCCACCTTAGCGAGGAATTTCTTGAATCCCGCTGACTCTATTCGGTGGTCCGGGTTCCGTTCAGGATCGTAAGCGACCTCTTCGCAGTAAAATTCATGCCATGGTGGCCATGACTGCATCAAATGAATGCGCCAGTAGAGATCTGCACCTGTCAAGTTTCTTCTTTCTTGCATGATCTCCGGTCTTGGACAGATGTGCGTAAACTTTTCCCGGACCCCGATTGGGTCATACTTCCAGCGTTGAGGCAGCATTATCAGGCCCATCTCCAGCAGCTCTTGCTCAAGATAAACATGCTGCCCGATTTCGAAGACCTGAATATTGGCCCAGGTCATAGGATATTTGAATATGTGACCTCTCTTCTTCCCTTGGCCAAATTCTTCTTCGACGTAGTCCATTTGCCGTGCCACCTCCATCCCGAACTGATGGTCTGTGCAGAAGTAGGGCAGCAAACACAGCTTCCCCTTGAATCCGTAGATTCGGACGACAGTGCCCTGAGTTAGCCGAAAGGTATCACCAAGCTTGTTGTCTGTGAGATGCTTGGTCATAGCCGCTGGTGGGCGAGTCGCGCCACGGCTGAACAGTCCCATTGCCTGACCTAGAAAACCGACATTAAACTCGTAGAACGAGCCCTTCCGGTATAGGGCCTCAGTCCATTCGTACACGGGGAGTGGCTCTCCTTGCTCGTTTGTCTTCCTCAGGTTAGGGACGTTCATCCGGTAATGCATATGGTACAGGCATAGCCATGTGAGAAATGAGCAAAACCGGAAATCCGTTGACTGCCTTTGCTGCAGTCTTACCAGGCTCGCATGAATCGCGTAGGCCAACCAGTCCGCCCAATCGTAGAAGATTGGGCGCTTCCCGCTCTTCTGCGTCGTGGAGTCGTAGAACTCCCCGTGCAGGATGCACTCGGCCATCGCCAGCTGAAACGGCCGCACCACTCTGTCTGAGTCGCAACCAAGGACCCATGCCAGGATGATATAAATATATCTGTTCTCGAATCGGTCCAGCGGTATGGGGCCAGTCGGCCACTGTCCAGGATTCAGCGGAGTCTTCAGTTCTGAGTTAAGAAACTCTCATCCGCTTCGTCTGCGAAAATCTGCCGGTCTGCTCTTCGATGCTCACCCTTCTGACAATTGTGCTTGGGCTGTATTGGAGTCCTGGGGCGAACGCCGGCTGGATGCTCTCTCGGAAGAGAGTGAACAACACCCTTCCTTTGTTATCGCAGACCTGCCGCGCAGCTGGTTTATAGTATTCAACAATTACTTCAACCAGCTCCGGACACCAGTGAGTCGGAGGGCACAGGAAATAATGAAGATTTGAATTATACGCGGCTCCGAGGTGGTGAGAAGGTGGAACCTTTCCCACCCACTTTGCGATAGTTAGGCGCAGCTTCGTGATGTTGATGGAAAACAAACCATCCTTGTATCCAGACAGTCGATTGATTGGTGGCGGCGGAGTCTGACCAGCTACGCGCCTCTTCGTTCTGGATTTTTCTTTCTTGCCCCTCTGAGGCGCTGCGCTCTCATGGTCACTAGATTCTGTAGATTTGTCAGCTTCGCGCGGACTTACACTTGATTGCGTCTGTACGGGCGCCTTTCCCTTGTCCATCCTCGTTGAAACAATCAGATACCGGGACAAATGCTTCAGAGATTGTCAGGCGTATTCTCTGCAGTCTGGGAGTCAGCTTCGAACTTATAAATTTTCTGGCTGGTGCCAGGGTCTTTTGTAGATGGTGACTGCTCATTAATGGCGCGAGGGAGGAAGTTAAAGCAGTTAAATCTGGGTTGGTGGCGACGTTATGGCCTTGGCGGCTGCGCAGGGGCCCGTTCTTAGAAAAACGTGCTTTGTTGGCCCAGGGCGCACTTTATCCTTTAAATGCGTCACCCTTGGATATTGCGCAAGGTTATCTTTTAAATGTGCCGTCCTTGGTTATTGCGCAATCATTAAAAGCCTCCTTGGACGTTGTGCCGTTGCTGACGTCGCTGCCACCATTGGGCACACTTTTCAAAGAGCTTTGCAATTAATTAACCACACCTTGCCATGTGTCGGGCTTTGCAACGGGCCCTTACTTGGCGCCGTCCATGATGAAACGTTCGTGATTTGCCCGGAATCCGGGGCGCGGTCCGACTTCGCCCGAAAAAGGGGCGCAAGTTGGACTTCGCCCGTTTTTTGGGCGTAACCCGAACTTCGCCCAAAAAACGGGCACGGCGCAAACTTCGCCCAAAAAAATGGCGTAGTTCGCGGTTAGCCCCAAGAGTGGGCGCAGCATGGACCTTACACTTGTCTTTTCGCCAGCTTACCATTCGGACTTAGCCAGGGCGGTTTTTGCCCGATTTCGAAGGGCGCAGTTCGAGATTCGCCCGAAAAATGGGCGCAGTGCGGACTTCGCCCGAAAAACGGGCGCAGTTCGACTTCGCCCACCAGCACGAGCGATCTTGGGTTTCGGACTTAGTGCTTTCAGCCTTCATCGGACTACTCAGGGTGCGCCCACCAGCACGGGCGATCTTGGGTTTCGGACTTAGTGCTTTCAGCCTTCATCGGACTACTCAGGGTGCGCCTGAGAATGAGTGCGCACTCGGACTTCGCCCGAAATTAGGGCGCAATCCGACTTCGCCCGACAACTGGGGCGCAGTCCGACACTTGACATTTTCTTGTAGCCTGCTACCCAACTGCGCTGTTTGGAGAGGGCGCAGCCCAACTTCGCTGCGAAGTCGGGTTGGGCAGCCAGACTTAGGCATTTTTAGCTCTTTTTAACTGCTTTCTTCCCTTCTTCGCCCCATTTGATGAGCGCTGCCTGACTTCGCTGCGAAGTCAGGCATTTGCCTCAGGCCTACTTGGGCTAGTTGGAAAACTGAACTGAAATATTTACATACTGGAAACTCGAAATACAAAAAGGGAAATCTGTACAAAGAAGGGCCCTTTCGGGCGCCTTCAGTGGTGGTACAATTTGAGATGGAACCCGTTGACGGGAATGGGGAGAGGATGTCCCTCCATGTCCCGAAGCACATATGCATTGAATTGATTAACCCGGGCAATCTGATAGGGGCCCTCCCAGAGGGCATCAAACTTTCCATGGTTGCCGGGTTTGACCTTGAACGAGTCCCATTTTAGCACCAGGTCCCCGATTTTGAAAACTCGGGCAGTGGTACCTTTTGCGAACCAGCCTTGGGTTGATTCAGCGTGTTTTGTAAAGGCCTGGTACGCTTTCTCTCTGTCTTCCTCCAACTGCAACAGTTGGCAAAGTCTGTCTTCTGCCGGATCCCCGCTGTTTCTTTCCTCGTTAAGCATCCAGAGAGCGGGTATCTCAATGTGCGTTGGCAAGACAGCTTCTTTGCCATACACGAGCGCATAAGGGGATGTTTTGATGGACTTCTTGAATGAAATTCTGTCCGCCCATAGCGCCCGGTTCAGGAGTAGGTGCCAAGTCCTATTTTTCTCCACTGTCCTTCGGATGATCTTCAGTAGGTTCTTGTTGGTGGACTCGGCGAGACCGTTCCCCTGCGGGTAGTAATTGGAAGACATCTTGTGATAGATGCCAAATTTGCTGGTGTACTCTGTGAGTACTGCGCCTGCGAACCCCGGACCATTGTTCGTTACTATTGATTCTGGGACCCCGAAACGGGTGATCAAGCTCTCGAGGAACTTGATGACCGTCTCTTGGTCAGCGTTCTTTGTGGGGATCGCCTCTGCCCATCGTGTGAAGTAATCGGTGGCGGTTAAGATAAACTTGTGGCCCGCTGCAGAGTTCGGCGAAATCACCCCGATGAAGTCCAGACCCCATTGTTGAAACGGAGTCTCGGCTTGGATCGGTTGAAGGGGCAGGGGTGCTTTTCTGTTCTCGCCGACAAATCTCCGGCATTGATCACATTTGCTGCGTGACGACGTGAGCGTCCGTCAGAACGAGGTGGGCCAGTAGTACCCAGCTCTGATTATTTTTAAGGCCGTGGGCCTTGCGGAATGGTGACCTCCAAGCATCCCGGAATGAAATTCTCCGAGGACCCTGGACTGGTCTGCTTTTCTGACGCACCGCAACAGGATGCCGTCGATGTTTTTAAAATAAAGCCCCTCGGTGCGAAGAGTGTACTTTAATGCACCTAGCCGAAACCTCCTTTGTGAGGCATTCATGTGGTCTGGACATCTTCCGGTGTAGAAGTATCTCACCAGTTCATCTGTCCAGTCACATTCCTCGGGTAAAGAGTTGGCTAGGTTGATGCGCGTTGCTGGATCCTCCCACTCACAGGCGGATATCTCGGTTGCCGCACTTCGGGCTAGCTCCTGGCACAAGGCTCGGCCTCTAACTAGCTTGGTTGGCCGCACTTCGATGTCGAACTCTTGGATTTTGGCAATCCATCCTGCCCTCTTGTGACCCGGTTCTCCTTGTATGATAAAACTTCGAACGTCCGGGTGGATCACGAAGACGGTGATCTTGCTCTGGGAGACAAAGTGCCCGAACTTACGGAGAGATTTCATGACAGCATGTACCGCCGCTCTATAAAGTTGTACTTTTCTTCGTGCGGCCGGATCACTTGGCTCAGGAACGCTATGGGGCGCTCCTCGCCATCTTATTCCTTTTGGGTCAGGACTGCGGCGTAACTCTCTGGTTCTCCCATCGTGTACAGGATGAAATCCTTGGAGTAGTCCGGGTTGATCAACACCGGTGCTTGTGCAATGCGAGCTTTGATCTCTTCGAAGGCTCGCTCCCTCTCTTCAGTCCATAGAAAATCTGTGTTCTTCTTCAGCAACTCGGACATAGGCTTGATTACCTGTGCGAAGTCCGGTATGAACTTCCGCACGAAGTTGGTTTGACCGAAGAAGGACTGTAGCCCTTTCTTGTCGATTGGGGCGGGCAAGCGGAGAAGAGCCTCTGCTCTGTCAGGATCTATAGCCAGGCCTTTCTCGGAGATGACATGTCCCAGCAGCTTTCCTTCTTTCACCGCGAAGACAGACTTCTTCGGGTTTATGGAGATGCCTAATTCACGACATCTTTCGAATATTTGCCGCAGGTGAGGAACATGATCTTCTCGCTTGTGAGAGAAAACAGTCATGTCATCCAAGTAGATGACGATCACTTTGTTAAGCAGCTCTCGAAAAGCCAGGTCCATGGCTCTTTGGAATGTGGCGCCAGCATTGGATAAGCCGAACGACATGCGTTGATAGGAGAACGTTCCCCACTTGGTAGTGAACGCCGTCTTGTGCTGGTCCTCATCCTTGACCCATATCTGGTTGTAGCCGGAAAATCCGTCTAGGAGGGAAAATCTCTGGGCTCCAGCAACTATATGGAGGATCTGATCGATCTGAGGAAGCGGGTAATGGTCCTTGAGGGAGGCTTGATTTAGATTTCTGAAATCCACGTAGAGAAGAATGTCCCCGTTCTTCTTCCTCACAGGAATCAAGTTCGCAACCCAGGATGAATGCTTGATGGGGTAGATGATCTTAGCCTCCAGCATCTTCAAGAGCTCGACTTTCATCATGGCCTCGATTTTCGGATTGACGGCCCTCTGCTTTTGCCTGAATGGCTTGGTGCCTTCTTCTAGCTCAATGGTATGCTGGATTATTTCTTTTTCATACCCCTTCAAGTCTTGGTAGCTCCAGGCTACTATGTCAGGGAACTCTTGACATAATGATCTGATCTGCTCGAGTTCCTCTGTGGTGCAGTCTGTCCCGACCTTGATTGATTTACCAGGTTCCAGTTCCAGATCGGCATACTGCTTAGGGTCTACTTTGATCCGATGAAATATGACTTTGTCATTCTGATCAAACAGACTCTCTAGAGTAATCAGTCCTTTTGGGACATGATTGTTTTTCAGTTGTATCAACCCCTCATATTGCTCGTCATCAGGGTCTCTACCTTCAATTGCACAGGCTTCATTTACCAAAAATGTGACGATCTCCTCGTCACAGCTAAACACCTGCCAGTGGGTGTCCTTATCAGGCATAGAAGACCTGTAAATGGTACGGACCGGCTTCGGTTTTTGGACAGTGTCATCAGCCGGAACGTACCTGGCTCCAACAGACGCCAGAATGTCAGCATGCTTGTTTTTCTCTCGGGAAATAGCCTTGACACTCAGCGAGTCAAAAGACTCCATCAGATCCCAGACCCGATTTTGGTACGCCTTGAGATAGTGCTTTTTGGAGGCGCACTTATTCGTGATATGGTGGCACACCAACTCTGAGTCTCCGTAGATCTGCAGATGTTTGATTCCCAACCTCTCCGCCTTTCGCAGCCCCAAGCACAGGGCTTCGTATTCCGCCGCGTTTTTGGTACAGCTCCAAGCCAGCCTGTAGGTGTAATCCTTCTGGATCCCGGTTGGGGAAACCAAAAGAACTCCAGCATCGGCGCCATTTCTGCATCGTGCGCCGTCAAAGAAAAGCTTCCACAGCTTCTCAGGTGCTGGTCCTACTTCTCTCCTTGCTGACTTGTCAACTCTCTCGGGCTGAACAATGGTGTAACAGCCTTGCTCTGTTTCAATCACGGCATTGAAGTCCCGCAAGGAGAACTCATATTCTACTTGCAGCTGCTCGAGAGCTTGCTCCGTCATGTCCACTGTCATCAGTTCTTCCTCTGCCAGCTGAACCATGCAATCCTCAGGCTCTTCTCCGGGTATCTTCTCTACTAGGTAAGTGGAAGGCTTTTCATTGAAAATTTTCAGCCTCCTTCCTTTGAAGGGCACTTCCATGTGCGAGTAGTCCAGAGAGAGATAACCTCCCAACTTCGCAGTGAACTCCCTGGAGAGACACATGCCGAAGTAAGGCTCCAAGTCGACGACCACAACCTCCTGGATGACCACGATGTCGAGGGCTTTGTGCAACTGAATGGGGATGTCTTTTATGACACCGATTGCCTTGACAGGGGTGCCGTCTAGTTGCAGCACGCCTTGGCTGCTCCTTGTGTACTCCATCCCAATTTCATCGCAGACGGCTCTCGGCATTACGGTCGTGGAAGCACCAGAGTCCACCACGCAGTTGTGTACTGTATACCCTTGCATCCGTAAAGACAGATAAAAGGGAGGTGGTCTGTTCTTCCCGATGGTCGAGACTCGTCGGGGGTTGCACTAGGACAGCGGGCTATATCTGCTTGCCATCCTTCATGATTTTTAGGGATTCTTGCAGCAGATCAACCTGGCCTGGGAGCTGAAGAGCATCATACATGTTGATTCTCGCGGGAGTTCTCTTCAGCTCGTCTACTATGCTGTAGCCAGAAGTGTTGGCTCCTTCCGCTTCTTTCGTCGGCTCGTACTTTGTTTGGTACTGTTGAGTGGCCTCAACTCTGTGCCTCTTGGTTAGAGATGGATATCTCAGCCTCTCCTGAGCTTGTTCTTTTGTTTCAGCTGGAGGCTGAGCAGCAGGAGCTTTAGCCGGAGGAGCTTTGGCAACAGGAGGCTTGACTGCGGGAGTCTTCGCCGGAGGAGTTTTATCTTTGGCTGTGTAAAGCCACATCCTCTTGTACGGTGGTATCTCCTCGGGTTGCGCCTTGTCTCTTCTGGCGTACACCTTTAGGGGTTTGGCTGCAGCTTCGGCAGACTTCTTGTTTTCCTTGGCAGGAGGCGGCATTGGAACTTCGTCTGAAACGGCGAAATTACTTTCATCGCCCAGGATCATGTAAAGCTCTTCGTCCTCAATGGCGCTGCCGGCCAAGGTCTGGAGGTAGTGCTGATGCAGTGTACAATCATCCTCATCATGCGGGTCGTTGCACGTGGTGCACCAGTTGACTTGGTCGGAAATACCAAGTTCATCCTCAATGGCAGCATTCCTCAGAGGGGGGCGCCGTTGCAAATGTTGCTCGGGGGGCCGATCTTTTGTTAATGCCGGGGGCAGATATGGCCTCCTTGGAGCTACGTCCATCTGGGCCTGCTTCTTCTTCAGAACAGTCATGTCGTTAGACATGGTATGATAGCCAGAGGCCAGGGCCCGTACCTCCTGTAGGATTTGATTCTGAATATCGTGGTTAGGAGGTGGCGGCAATTGAGCTGGGGGAGGTAATGCAGCCAATGGAGGAGGAGTGGAATATTGTGCATGTTGCGGGGGAACGGGAAGTGCTGGAAAACGTGGGGGACGAGGAGGCGGATAATGAACGTGAGGCGGGCCGTAAGGGTTCACGACTGGCGCCGGGTTCCATTGCTGCTGGGGTTGTTGTCCTGAAGTGGACGGCTCCGAACCAGAAGCTGAAGGATACTGCGATCGGGGAAAATCAGGGTAGATGGGCGGTTGTACTCTGTGTGGAAGTCTGCCGATGGAGATGATATCCATTTCAGCTTGCTGGGCAGCTTCGTACAGAGCGGGGAATGTGTTGATTCTGGCAACCTTCAGCAGCAGGCAAATGTCTGAGTTGAAAGATCTCAGGTAGTAGTAGGCGGCCTGACCTGCTGACGGTCGGAGTTCACGAGGGACTCGTTTCCAAGACCTCGCAAACCTGATATTGAAGTCTGACACCTCCTCTTGGGGGTGTCTCTGAATACTTTGGAATTGATGCAGCAAAGAAGAGGGATCAGCAGACTCGTTGCATCCTTTCACGAGCCTGCCGGCTAACTGTCGCCACCTTGTGATGGATCCCTCTGGCAGCGATCTCCACCAGTAGAGAAGTTTTCCCCTTAGGGAAAGGGCCAGCAGACGGGTCTTCACACTTTTGTCGGTAATGGAGTGAAGCGCAGCCAAGGCAAGAATGTCCTGGATGTGTTCATACGTCATCTTGCTGTAGCCATCGTATGTAGGGATAGAATTTAAGGCAGCAGGGGGCACAACTTGTTGTCCGACCAGGGCCAAGGGCCCCGTAGAATCCACCGCCGGGAAGAGGTCGTCTTCATCCAGATGATCATCCATTTCCGCTTCTGATCCGGTAGTGTACTCTGTATCGGAACTATCCGAAGAGGTGGATCCTTCTTCGGCCTCAACTTGTTCAATCTCGGCTTCGGCTTCTTGAATTTCAGCCTCGGCCTCTTCTTGGATTTCTTCTTCGCGAGCTTGATAATCAGCCAGCCTGACGCGCTCGCCTGGAGCGTCAAGGTCAAGTTCGTAAAAGTCGGGCTGGTTCTCCCGATTCCTTGCTCGCCACCTTCTTGTTTGCATGAAGGCGTTAGGACCGGTCTTCACGGACTCAGAGAGTATCCAGGTTCGTGCAGAGTCGCTAGGTGCTCTGATTTGTAACAACAATGAAGCGAGCACTAGTACTTCGATTATGTTTGGGGGCGGGAGACTACCATATCCCACCGGTTAAGACCGAGCAACTGCTGGTGCCAGGTGGAGACGGGTTAGAAATTCTCGTAAAATATGGGACCTTGGTCCCACCGGGCGTGCCAGAGAAAACTATTGGTTACGAATCTGCCACGAGGAAAGGATTTGTTGTTAATGCGCCCATATTCGCCCACCAGATTAAAATGTCGGGAGGAAGGAATGCCTTCCGTGCCAATCTCCGGAGAAGGCCGGCTCCTATGGGGGGTTGTGATAAGATAAGAGTGCAGGAAAGAGATAAAAAGGTACAGAAAGAGATAAAAGGGTACAGAAAGAGATAAAAGTGCAGAAAGAAATTCCAAATGTGATTGGAGTTGGGTGGGGGGAATAAGCAAAGACGACGACGAATCAATCACCACTACTAACAACATTCATCTACAAACACACATTGAAACTACAGCTATCAGGGATCCCATGTATCCTCTATCTATGCATTCCGAGAATACCCGGCCATCAAATGCTGGAGTCCAGAGTTCAGTACAACAACAAGCAATGACACAAGAAACATGAGGCAGAAATGACAAGGAGAGGCAGCATGCAAGATAAAATACAGTAAGCAGAGCCAAGTATATGTTTGTATTTGAGGCAAACGCATAGCTACAATTGTCCCCTAGCAATATATTCCCCTTCCACCACTTACATTGAAAATGTGGTGGGTATTTATAGCCCAAAACTCCCCCGATTACATTCATGGGCACAAAGTCCCAGACGAGACAGCAGCTGACCCGAGCGGGCCGAGGAGCCGCCGATGCCGACTTCTGTCGGGTTGGACTGTCCTTGCAGTATGGTGTCCCTGGAGGTGGTACAGTTACGTGGCAGCGCATTGGGTCAAGTCTCCGGTCAACAGGAATGCGGGTAGGTGCGGCAGATGGCACTTCACATCGGCTTAAATGGTGACAGATGACGCCGGTAGTGAAGCCCATGCTTTGTCCTTGCGCGGTCAAATCTTGGCTCGAATCCCGAAGGTGGATACTTGTCGGATGCTGAAGCATGACATGTGTCTGTATTGAAAGGCAGTTTATCCAACTTTGCCAGGAATTCGGGCGCCATCGGGTTGCGCAGGAGGAAGACAGCGCAGTTGGAAGGCCTCCTTGCCTTGGCATTTTCTGAGTTGACTTCACCGAACTGCGCACCGGTCAAAGGGTGCACTCCGACTTCGCTGCAAAGTTGGGTTGCGCACCGATGCTGGGCTGTCTCCATCCGCTGTACAGACTGCGCACTGGAACAGGGCGCACTCCGACTTCGCTGCGAAGTCGGGTTGCGCCCCAACACTTAGCCATTTTCCTGATAGGCCATTCCCCTTATGCGCCCAGGAAGAAGGCGAAGTCGGGTTGCGCCCCTGACACTTAGTCAGATTTTCAATCGTTTCCTGTCCTGCTGCGCATGGGTTACCTACTGCGCTCCAACTGAGGGGCGCACTCCGACTTCACTGCGAAGTCGGGTGTCGCCCCAACACTTAGAAACTTTTCAAGGCACACCTACTAAAGTTTTTCTGGGGGAAGAAAGGGGGAAAGAAGAAGAGGGAATTAAGCTGCGAGGGAGAGGAAGAAAGGGAGAGAAGAAGAAAGGGAAAATGAGGAGAAGGGAAGGAAAAGAGCAGCTTACATGCAGAAACCAAAAACATGGCACCCCCGTGCAAAATGTGGCAACATGTACAAGTTATAAAGTGGTGATGTAATATTTCATGCGATAATGTGTAATGTTAAGTGAAGTATTAGTCATGTACGAACGAGTCATAAGTTAGTTTGTCTTGTAGTTGGAAATGAAATGTAAATGTAAGATAAATGCATGTCAAATGTAAATGATGAGGTGTTGGGTAGTTAGTAAGTTGGAGGATGCAACTACCTCCTTAATTGTATAAATAAGACCCTTCCCTCATTCATTAGTGTTGTTGTGATGGTTGGACAAAGTGTGTTGTTTGGGTTGTTGTGTGGGTGTGGTTGGCATTCGTGTCATTGGCATGCAAGGAAAGATAGTGTAGAATGCATTGGATATATTTTGCACAGGCATTGCATTGTGTATGTAAGATAATGTCATACGTAGTTAATCATACAAGCTAAAGTTAATGCAATAGCTACCCATATTCATCCTTCATCTATTGTATATGCATGTACATTGTGTGCGTTGTCATTGTTGATTGTTGCAGTAGGAAGATTTATAGTTGTTCCTCCCAAGTTTTGTATGCAGGGTTGAAGTCGTAGTACTAGAGTTGTCATATAGTGAGGTGGTCACATATTGGAGTGTTGTACGTGGGTCGTCGTATATACAATTGCCGTACATGTGGTTTCTATATAGACAATTGCCATACATGTGGCTTTTGTATAGACAATTGTCGTACATGAGATTACCATACATGGAATTATTGTACAGTGTGAAGAGTTAAGTTTGTATGTTGAAAGATAGCAATCTAGAATAGGATAGACTTTCCTATTGGTAGACTGAAATGCTAAGATTGAGATGACTACAGTCATTGCTGGTCATTAAATTTGTCATTCAAATTGTTCCTCCAAGAGTAGAGTACTAATCGTTGTGCTACGTTTGGCACCGTTGTCGTTTGGAGTTTGAACCAACACTGCATGAAATTTGGTGAGGTGGATGACAAATAATTACTGTGAGAATGTGGAAAAGTATGTTGCATTCCATTTTTACATCCTGGCACTGTTATTTGTTCGAAGTTGGGTCAAGCTTGGTGACATGGAGTTGTGAGAAGCAAATCACTAGGGAAGGTGCACAACGACAACGATGGAATGATTACAATGCAACCAATGAAGTAGATGAAGACGTAGACTTGTTTGTTGATGTTGACGAAGGGCCGACACATGAAGCAAACATGTAAGAGGATGCACAACTAGATGTGCAAGTGAACTTGCATGGAGGAGACATGGAAGGGTTTGTGCGCGGAGAGTTGCATGATGGCCGCAGAGAGTTGCATGTCGATGACAGAGAGTTGCGTGAATGAGGCAGTGAGTTGCATGACGACAGTAGAGACTTGCATGTTGGTGGTGGTGAATCACATGATGATGATGGAGAGTTACCTAACAATGGCGGAGAATCACACAATGGTGAATTACACGGTAGGAAAAATTGGATAACGATGATGTATGTATGGCATTGGAGCAATTGCAAGTTGATGTGTTCGATGGTGAGTGGAATGGGAGTCCAACATTGATACAAATGCAACTATGATAGTGTTTGATAGTGCACAAGATGAGTCTGACACTAGAGCAACTATGGGTTGGTGTGCTCAATGGTGAGTGGGACGGGAGTCTAACATTGGAGAAATTGTAGGTTGGCACGTTTCATAGTGCGTGAGATGGGAGTCCGGCACTAGAGCAACTATAGGTTGGTGTACTCGATGGTGAGCAGGATGGGAGTCTGACATTGGAGCAATTGCAGATTTTCACATTTAATGGTGCGTGGGATAGGAGTCTAGCACAAGAGCAATTGTTGTGGAGTGCACTTGATGATATGCGTGGTGTGTGTAAAGGAGAGATACGCAAACAACCACTGACAACGTCAAGTCAACCAATCAAAACAAAGACCAACTTTGGCATATTATGTAAGTGTCCAATATTTCATGGAGGGGAAATAATAATGATGTAGATTGGAAGAGGTATTCCTTGCGACATTTTGTGGAATCACAGGGGACTGGTAAATGAAATTGCCAAAGGGTGAGTACCAGACTTGGGATGAGTTGTGTGAAGCATTCGTGAAGGAATTTAGTTTGTTCCACAATGACAATGAAGTCATTGCTAAAATTTATAGAATGGAACAAGGTGAGAAAGAGCTTGTCCGTTCATACAACTAGAGGTTGAGTGGGTTTTTTACCCATATGGAGCAAGATCCATCAGAAGTATTGAAGAAGAGGTAGTTTGTAGAGGAATTGTTTCCTACGTACCGGAGGAAGATCATGGCGGTCCCTTCGACATCATAACAAGAGACCTTGGAGTGAGCCTTGAACTTGGAAAGTGATGCAAAAACATCATTAAAGTGTTGGGGTCATTTTAATGAGAGTGAAACTGAAGATGAAAGTGACTCTAATAGTGAGAGATGATTTTGAAAATGAAAGTAGTTCATCATCCAAGTGTTGGGGTTGAGAAGTCAATGAAGGAAGTGCCTTTGAAGAGAAGAACACTGAATCCAACAATAAGTGTGACTCAAAGAGTGCAAGATCATTGCTACAGGTATATGCAGCGCAAAGAGGGGATGCCATTGGTGATGTGATCTGTGACAACCCCTGGAGAACTAGAAGATGGAAAATTGAGTATGATACTGGGGGTAGACCCATTGTGCAATGTTGGCGATGCCATTTGTGGGGGCATTTCGCACGTGAATATCAAAGTGCTGCAAGTCGAGATGAACCAGTGATGCGTATACATTTCGAAGCATCGGAGAAAAGTCATAGCCCTAGCCAAGAAGTATAGGAGATGAATTTGATGAACCTGACTGCAATAGAGAGAGATGCTTTGAAATCACAAATTCAGGGGTTGGGGGTTGAACCTGTTCAAGTTCAGCCTCCACAACCGCAACAATTTAGAGCCCTTAGGAGCAGTTGTTGACGAGGAGGGCAGTTGTAGAAGTCAGTCCTGATGTGACGCTGCCTTAAGTGCCAACTCAAGCATGAACGAGCACATGCAAATATGAATACGCAAAGCAATTTTGATTGTACTTATGTTTTGTCATTCTGTATAGTTTGCACACTAAGCATTTGCCAAAATGTTGTCATGTTGTGTTAAATGGCAGATATCATTATTATGTGAATAAAATGATGTCATATATTATGCGTTGTCATGTAAGGGTAGTTAGGGATAGGCATGAGGAAGCTGCTGAAGTTGGCAATTGCCTCCCTTGTCTAGGAGTAGATATATAGGCCCCTTACATTTCAGAATACATGATCATGTGATACATCTTGTATTGGAGATTCAAGTCATCTGTTGTGGAGAATATATCCTATAATCTTGTGACATTGCTGCTGTATTTGATGTGTATACTTGCCATTCATATCGGAATATAATGGCAATGTGCAATTTTCCTTGTTTTTGTCTTTGAATCTCTTTTCTTGTATTTATGGTGATTGCTGGTTTTTATTAAGTTTTTTTGCCATTTACTCTTTCATGTTCCTTCAAATGTGAACCATCAATATGCCATAGGGTGAAGATCCTCCTATTTCTCTGATTACTCCAGCAGATTCTTGTGGGCTCTATTCCTATTGATTCTTCCCCTTCATCTTCTAGTGAAGGCCCTATGGTTATAGATTTAACCCCTTCTAGGGAAGTGTTGGTTACGAATCTGCCATGAGGAAAGGATTTCGGGTTGATGCGCCCAGATTCGCCCACCAAAGATGAAAGGCCGGAAGGAAGAGATGCCTTCCGAGCCAATCTCCGGAGAAGGCCGGCTCCTTTTGGGGGGTTTTCTGAATTAAGCTAAGGGGAACGGGAAAGAATTAAATGTACGTAAAGAGATAAACGTACGTAAAGAGATTACAAATATGTCCAAAGGTTGGTGGGGGGAACTAACAAGACGTGGAACACACCAATCACCGCTACTTACCGCATACAAACACAAAGTATGGCAAGGAACCGCAAAACCTAGGCGTACTGCCGATACACAAGCAGTGTATGCACAGCTTCAATGGCTCCCTAGCAAACATTCCCTACAAGGAACTAACAGTAGGGGATCGCATCAATCACGAGATACGTACACTGACAGTGGGTAGACAAGAAACCTAGATATATCGTGAGCTGTGTATATGTGTTAGGTAGAGAGTTTAACCGCACAGACTTCAATGGCTCCCTAGCAAACATTCCCTACAAGGAACTAACAGCAAGGGATCGCATCAATCACCAGATACGGGCCAGCAACGTCACACATAACTGATGGAACTGCTACCACATCTATTATACGAAAATTAAAAGTACAGAAATAATGCTAAAGGCGCCTGACCATCAAATGCCGAAGTGAATCAACAAGCCATGACACATAATCGCGTAAAGCATAAGCATAAGAAATAAAAGCGGTAGAATGTAACCGTGCATACAAATTGTATTTATATGCGTAGCATGGTTACAAGTAAGTACGTAGTTCCCTGACAAACATTCCCCTTCCACCCTTTACAATGAATTCAAGATGGGCTTTTATAGCCCGAGTCCCACCCGTTACATTAATGGGCACAGTAGTCCCGCCAAACATAAGTCGACGTAAGCGGCGAAAGAGCTGCAAATGCTGACCTTTTGTCGGACAGGGCTGTACCCGCAGCATGGTCATCCTGGAAGCTGGACTGCTACGTGGCGGAGTGCTGGGCAAAACTTCAAGTCGGCAGGTTCGCTGGTAGCTGGAGCAGGTGAAACCTCAGATCAGCTTTGAATGAGGCCATTAGTGCAAGCAGTGCAGGCAGCCCACGCTTATCCCTTTTGGTCGGCAGTCCTGGTTCAAATCCCAAAGCTGGACACTTGTTGGATGATGGGTTATGCAACTGACACATGCCTGCCTTAGAGGGCAGGCTATCCATCTTTGCTTGGGATCTGGACTCCTTGGGATGCGCGGGCAGAAAACAGTGCAGTTGGGAAAATCTTCACGTCTTGGTCAAACTCCGGGTTTGTTCCCCTACCGCACACCTGTCAAGGGCGCACCCGCCTCGCCGAGAAGTCGGACCGCGCACGTGTGGACACCGGTGCCTCGCCGCCTTACGAACCTCGCTCCGGTACTTCACCGCTCTTCTTTGTTGACTCGTCGACCGCCGCTGCAAGGTGCGCCCAGAAAGTGGGGCGAAGTCGACTTCGCACCAAAATTGGGCGAAGTGCGCACTTCGCACCAAAACTGGGCGAAGTGCGAACTTCGCACCAACGACTTAGCCATTTTCGTGGTAACTTGCCGGAAAGTTGAAAAATCAACTCGGGGACTCCAAGAAAGGGGGGAAAGAAAAAGAATGCGGGAAAGAAAAGGAAAGGGAGAGAAGAAGGAAGGAAGATGGAGAAAGAGGAAAAAGAGGAGCAGCTCTGTTACATTACTTTATTGAAGACATTGCACCCCGTGCAAAATGTGACAACATTTCTGGCGGCTCGCGGGGTGTCGAGCTCGCCTCGGCGCAAAGAATCCATGCCTTCATCCTTTGGGTGCAGAGGAACTTGCCCCCCCTGCCTTTTGCTGCTCTAACTGTTCTCCTTGCGGCAACTGTTCTTCAGATTCATCCTTGTCAGTTGCCCCATCAGAATCTCCTTCCGTAAGCTCTTCATCTCCTGCTTCTGCCTCGCACATGCGAGTGTATGCCGTTTGGGCTGAACGCCAGGTTTCTGCTTCGAATGGCTTGCGGTCACCTATATCTTCTAATGCTCCGTGAAAAGCAACGACCGCGTGCAGGTCGATGGTGAGGTATCTTTTCTCTAACTCCTGGAAATAGGAGCGGATCTTGGAATATCTGGACACCATCCGAGTGACTCGACTCGCCTTGAATTGGCTCACCCAGCCTATCAATTTCAGTCAGTATCCGCTTCAAAGGACTCGCCAATTCTTCTTTACCCGATCTAAGGTGAGGAGCTCGCCATTCTCAACAAAACTTGGACACCCAAGTTCCGAAAGAGCGTGAAAGGGGGCCCGACAGATATCTCTTTCATGTCCGAATGCATCAAGCATTCGTCTGGCCACTCTCACCTCTTCAACTTTTCTAAAATATTTGTGCAAGGTCACCCTTGCACCTGTCCATTCCGCAGCGAATGAGGACACGGGGGAAAAATGGACGCCGTTGCGCTCGCGCTCCTGAAGATTAACCGCCAGGTCCAGCCATTGCTTCGCCTGGCGCTCGGCCTCCTCTACCACAGGCTTTCCCGGCGTAAACTTCTTGAATCCCGGATGCAAAGTCCAGGACTGCCATCGCCTTGAAGGTATGGGGCTTGCATTCCCTCAAGGAAACCAGCCCTCATTTCCTTAACCTTTGTCTTTGAAAAGACAACCGCTTGAGATGTTTTCTCCGCAAGCCGCGACCGTGCCTCGCTTCAAAGACTCCCCGGAGCCGAGAAATCTGCTCCAAGGCTGCTTTCTTTTCGGTTGCGGCTCGTTGCCGGAAGCGGCCAGCCGGGCTTTGAGTTCATCTCGTTTCTTGCCGCGCCGCTTCCAGCCTGCTCGCTGGACCTAGACAGTCCTCTTCAAGCTGCCTTACTTTATCCCGCAACGCGAAAAGTTCTTCCCCGCTCCTCCGCACTTTTGACAAAGAGATTGTCGCCTTTGCGCATGATTGTCTGAATCTCATACTGCTTGTTGATGTCGTCAAAGCTTTTCTCCTTTGTCTGGAGCACGTAGTCCGCCTTAGTCATTTCTTGGAGAGGCTTCTTCACTATTGGGATTATTTTCTCCGTTGTAATCACTCTCCTTCCGAAATCATACTTTGCGCGTTTTGCCGGGCGGCTATCTCTTCGTGTCTCCTCCGCTTCATGTCTTGGCGGAAAGAGACAGAATACTCTACGGCTCTCGTAGCCAGAGGCAAGTCATCTGAGTTCTGGAGGTCGTCCATAAAATCTGGTTCCCCCAGCCTAGGGATCTGCTGAGACGTCTCTCCTGCGGGAATGGGATCAGGAGGAACCGGACAGACCTTGGAAGAATCGGTCACTTGTGGGGGCGACCGGGAAATGGAAATGGGAGTAGCTGATGCTGCGAGGGTTTGAAGCGGCTGAGGCGGAGGATGTGACGGTGAACGGACAGCCTCAGCACTGACCTCGGGCGAAGGATTTGGAGTTGTGCTCAGAGAAAGAGAGACGTTAGGGTCCTGAGCAAACTGATCGAAGGAATGGGGACCGCTAGAAGGACGCGGAGACGGGGAGGGAGATGTGGTCATGGCTTGCTCAGATTGAGCGGGGGACTGAGTGGAAGCAGGACTGGGTGAGACTAGAGAGACAGGGGCAGCAAACGTACCTGCGGGCTCCGCCTGAGCCGATGCCGGGTGGATATCTTCGCTTCTTGTCTCAGCGGCTGGCTTGGGGCTGCCCAGAGGAACTGCCTCTGCGGCGGCAGGACGCGGCTGTGGCTCGCTATCGGTCGCCGCACTATCGTGCTAGGGTCGCCTGATTTTCTCGACTCTCCTCCGCTTCTTCTCTTCCGGAATAACAGTCGGTTCAGGGGAAGGAGACGAAGCAGGTGCAGCAGGCGCTGATGCTCCCACGGTAAACTTGTACCGGGGTTTAACTTGCAGAAGGTCTGCCGCAACCGGTCTGCATTCTGGCGGCGCTGGCGCTTTTCTTGCCTGAGGGATTGCCTCGGCGCCGCCTTGACCAACTCTTTTCGCCTTCTCAAGCGCTCGCCTTGGGAGCCACGGGCTGCATTGGATCGACCCGAGTACTTGCCGGGCTCGCGCCGGCGCTTGCCGAAGTGTACAACTGTTTGGGAGGAGACCCTCCTTTATAATCCTCAAAGGGGCCTCGGGGAACGTAACCTTGATATGCGAACGGCCGCCAGCTGTCATGATGCTGGTCATAGAGAACCGAAAAATCGTCATCTACGGCCAGGCTTCTCCTCGTGGATTTATCGTGCTGCGTGCGGCATCTCATCTTCCAAAGATTCGGTAACCTTTTCTTTAGACCAATTAAGGCCTCGCTATCTTGGATAGAAATTTTTTGAACCCCGGAGATGAGAAGTGATGGTCCGGGTTTCGCTTGGGGTCATATGTCACCTCCTCGCAAGAGAAATCCCGCCAGGGAGGAGAAGCTTCCATCAATTCGATCTCCCAATCAAGGTCCACATGGACCATATCGCATCTATCCTCGGTTATATCCCGAGGGCACAAATGTGTAAACCTCGCCCTTATCCCATAAGGGTCGTACTT